>CM038047.1:68116022-69366022 GCA_021397845.1 Areca catechu
CCATACTTGCAAAAAAACCCTAACCAAAGATGGCTCTGGTGAAGACTCTATGACGATCAAGTTAGATGGCAAGCCATAGAAAGGAAGAAAGTATAGTGTCGTAGGGAGAAAAATCTCATACCTAGGGAGCTTTCAGGGAGCCCTCTTTTATAGGCAGGTGGCAAGGGCATTTTCGGAATGCAAAAAATCTTAATGGGTTGATGAGGATTGGCCGGGCACCAGATCCTGTCAGAAGATCTGGGAAGGAATCATTCCATTTGTCTGGAATGTCTGCCTCCTATTAATAGAAGCAATCTTATTCACACTACCAGCTACTCTTCTTAATGGTGATGCGGACTGTACCCTGGAATTGGTCATGTTCCCTTAGTTGCAAGGATTTGTTATGTATTATAGGATTTGTCTGTTTGTTCGTACTGAGATGTGCATGGAAATGAGCATCGATGTATTCCTTCTTGGGTTGCATCGTGGAAAGCTACTAAGGAGCCTTATTTGCTCTTTGGCGCAAGGGTTTAGGATCAGCCTAGGGGCTAGTGTTAGGGCCGAAGGTCCATAGGACCGAAGGATTTGAAGGATAGAGGACTTCAAAATATTATATTGGCATATCCAGAGGTAGTCGGAACTTGATTATCGAGGGTAGGATGAGATTTTGCTAGAGTTGAGGGTCCTGGAGATCGAAGGCCAGCTAGGTCGAGGGTCCTAGAGGTTGGACTAGGGCACTTTTGTCTTCCTCGAGGGCCATATTACTAAAACAAGTCATCTTTCGTAGTCTTGTAGACTAGGGAGCCTTCCCTCGGTGGTCGAGGGTTGCCTTATGACCTAGGGTCAGTGGAGCTAGATATTTTAGGGCTTTAGTTTGGCCTGTTCAATGCTGATCTTCAGATATCAGAGGAAGAGAGGAAGAAAAGTGATCCTTCGTCAAGACCAAGGGTTGGCCAAGCTGAAGGAGTTTGGCAATGTAGCTTCGCCTTCGGGCGCCCAAGGTAAACCTTGGATGAGGCATCTCGTGGAGATGGCATGTAACTGGTATTGTTCTATTAAGAGATTCGAGAGGCAACTCTAGTGATATTCCTTCATCTTTATTATAGATGTTTGGTAGATGTTCAATTTGAGCAAATGCTTCGCGTATAAACACTTCGAGGGTGAAGGGTTCGACACCAAGGGTCAGCAAGGTCGAGGGAAATTGGAATTGGAATGTAGCCTTCATCTCGGGGACTATTGAGTGCTTGTGTACCAAGGGTGGGGGGTTAACCCCCACATCAATGAGCTTAGTCAGGACTTGGTCCTGCAATCATTTCCCAATTCCTTCTTGCAGTTTGTCATAAATTACCACATGAACAAACTGAACACCACACTTCTAGAAGTGCTTAAGACAGCCGAGAGCCATTTCAAGAAAGAAAAAGCTCTTTTTTTAATAGATGGGAAAAAGAAAGTGGCAGCGAAGAAGGGTTCTAAGAGAAAAATGAACCCAAGGAGTAGCTTCCAGAAGAGGAAGAAGGCGAAGGTTGCCACTGATGGTACTTGTTTTTGCTGCCACAATCATGGACACTGGAAGAAAAATTTGCAAGAGCTATTTTGCAAGTTTGAAGCACGATGCAAGTGGTGCATCAAAAGGTTTGTACATGATACAAACTAATTTTTCATTGAGTGCTTCAATTTCTGATCATGGGTTTTGGATACTGCATGTGGCTCTCATATATGCAAATGCATATGTTGATAATGGTATTTTTATTCTTTCACTCAATGAAAATATTTTTGTTGATAAAAACAAGAGAAAGATGCGAATTATACATTTCTCTGGCACTGCCATCTTGGTCATATTAGTGAGTCAAGATTAAACAAGTTGTACAAAAATGAATTTTTTGATCCTTATGATTATGATCGTTAGGAACTTGTAAATCTTGTCTTATAGAAAAAATGACCAAATCTCCATTCATTGGACATGAAGGGCAAGTGAGTGTTAGGTCTCGCATATTCAAATGTATGTGGCTCTAATGACAACTCAAGCTAGAGAAGGATACTCTTCATCATGTTCATTGATGATTTATCAAGGTTTGGATATGTATCTAATAAAACATAAATCTGAAGCCTTTGATAAGTTTGAGTATCAAAGTATGATTGAGAAACAAACTAAAAAAAATATCAAAGTCCTTCGATATGATCGAGGTAAATACTTATCCACTGATTTTCTTGATCATCTTAAGAAAAAAGGAATTATCTTTGAATGGACCTCTCCTTATACACCATAATTAAATAGTATAGCAGAAAGGAGGAATCACACCTCGTTGGACGTGGTGTGGTCCATGATGTGCTTCATAGACCTTCCTATTTTTTTCTGGGGATATACCGTAGAAACCAAGGTTTCCCGAACCGTGCCGAACCGGCCGGTTCGGGGCATACCGAATTGGACCGCCGGCCGGCCGGCACGGTTCGGCTTCAAAAAACGGCACACCCACCTACAAAACCAAAAAAAAAAAGGGTATCGCACCGAACCGGCTCGAATTGGAGCCAAATCGGCCGAAACGGGCCCGAACCGGCCGAAACGGCGCGGTTCGGCATGGTACCGTGGGAGGGGGCATGTGGGGCTTTGTGTTTTTGTTTTTGTCACATGGCACTGTAGCCATGTGACTTCACAGAAGGGGGGATTAGCTTAGGTTTTAAGATGAGAAATGCCACAGAGAGCTCGTAAGAGCTCTCTGTGTTTTCTGCAGCAGCGTACGGAGGAAGGAAAACCCAAAAAAAAAAATTTGCTTAGTCAATTTCAATCCAATTCAACCTGCAAAAATCGAAGGGGTAGGTAGAATCAAGGTTCGTATACCTTTCTTTTTCTGTATTTTCGTCTTTCGTAGCGTTAAATTTTGTTAAAATCCGTGCAAATTAGAAAATTAAGAAACGTTGTCAAAATTTATTTGTTGGCAATGATTTTAGAGTATGTGGTAGATCTAGGATAGATCTACACAATGATACTAAAATCTTAATTTTTTGTTAAGTATATAATTTTTTAAATTAAAAATTAATTTCGGATTAATAAATTAATTAAAAAAAATAATTAGAAAAAAATATTGTAATTATAAATTATTAATCTAGGACTTGTAAGCTACATTCACTATAAATTTCATGTCGATTTATTTAAGTTTTGTGCATCTCATGAATAATGCCCGTAGGTCTTAAATTGAAAAAAAATTGATTTTTAATGCATTTCCAGGATCTTAAAAAAATATATGTAGCATGTATAATGAAATCCTACATGAATCTAAAATTTTAAAATTTTTTATTTTTCTTTATTTTTTTGAATTTCTTAAATAAAAAAATTAAAAAAAATAAATTTTAAAAATTAGGTTAATAAATTGTTAATTAATAAAGATTATTATTGACCTTATATGTAATTTAAATATTCAGGTATGGATCCATCGAGGAAGAAGGATCCGGAGCGGGACATTGGCCGGTTACATGGAGAGATGCTCTCGGGTCGTTATCACTAGAGGTGTAAATGGTGCAATACCGAATTCAAAGGTGGGGGGTAACAAGGTTGAAGCAGTACTTGGCTGGCGGCTATCCTGATGTATCTGCATGCCGACAGAGTCTACAGGAGGTCCGTCAGTTGATGAAGAAACACTTTGCTGAGTTTAAAGCTGGGAAGGAAAGAGCAGCAAAGAAGAAGGCAGAGGTGGACCGCAGAGCCGCAGAACCACCTTCTTATCACTCCAGGGAGTCAGAGAAAGCATCTATTCTTTCTGATGAGGAGGCACAGATGGAGGCTGCTATTCAGGCGAGCTTGTATGAGCAGAGACAGCAGGAGGCAGCCAGGCAAAGACAGCGATTCGGGTCATCAGCTTTTGAGTCAGGATCGGGATCCGTTTCTGCTAGTGCTCCACGAGAGTTTGAGACAGTTTAGGAGGACCTCTGTCAGAGAGCCCGTCAGGAGAGGCACCGGCCGTATTGCATCCATGTTGGGAGCATTTGGCAGTAGAAGGAAGTCTTCCAGGCCCAGGGACATTCCGGAGGGAGCCACTATCCATGATGTCGATCCACATGCATTTTTCAGTAGAGATTCCAAGCAACAGAGGATTGACACAATGCTGAAAAAGGTTAAAAAGGATATGTGGCGGGCCATCTCCTGGTTTTATTTCAGTCATATCCTAGCCCATGCAGCAGACAATCCTTATTATCGCTTTGCTATTTCATCTATACAGGCTGCTGGTGCAGGTGTAGATCCTCCAGTATCGAGGGATATCTGTGGTCATCTTCTGGACAGCAATAAGGAGGAGCTAGAAGGATGGATATCCTCATATCAGAGCAAGTGGCCTATGTATGGATTGACGGTGATGTGTGATGGTTGGACTGGTCCTACTAGACGGAGCATCATCAATTTCTTGACTTATTGTGATGGGAAGACTTTTTTTCAGAAGTCTATTGATGCTTCAGATCAGGTGCACGATGCCAGTTATATCCTCAGATTGATGGAAGAGGTGATTGATCAGGTGGGAGAGCATAATGTCGTGCAGGTAATAATTGATAATGGACTACAGTACAGGGCCGCAGGGCAGATCTTGATGGAGCGGCGGCCGCATATTTTCTGGACCCCTTGTGCTGCATATTATATAGGCCTCATGTTAATGGATATTGGTAAAATTCGCAGGGTGCAGAAGATTGTTGAGCTAGCACAGTCTATCACCAGATTTATATATAACCATACATGGGTCTTATCATTGATGAGAAGCTTAACAGGGAGGAAATATTGAGACCGGGGGTCACACGGTTTGCAACTAATTACATTGCACTTGATAGTCTTCTTCACAAGAAAGCAAAGCTGCATCAGATGTTTATCAGTCAGGACTGGCAGGAGAGTAGATATGCCAGGATAAATACTGAGGGAAGCAATGTGGAGAATTTAGTGACGAGATAGACATTCTGGCAGCGGGTTGAGAGGGTAGTGGAGGCTATCAAGCCTCTATATGAGGTACTTCGTGCCGTGGACTCCGAGAGGTATGCTTAAATGGGCTTCTTATATTTCATGATGCAAAGGGCAAAGGAAAAGATCCAGGAGGCAGATCCATCACATGCATATGAGTATATCCGGATTATTGATGAACAGTGGAGTTATCAAATGAGTTCGGATTTGCATCTAGCAGGTACGTAGTATTTTATGAAGTCCCTAAAAATTAAGTTTCAATTAGATTCATACAAGTACGCTTGACTGATTCTTAAAATATATGTGCAGCTTACTATCTAAATCCGAGATTACAGTACTCCATACCGGACATTGCCATGGACGAGGATCTTATGTCTGCCCTGCGCAATATTATATATAAGATGGAGCCCGATCCAGATATCGCTGCTATGTGCCTTGAAGAAGTAAGTTAGGTTGAAATTATTGAATGATTTTTAATAGCATTAATTTCAACAAGTTAATATTTTTTTCTAGCAGACGAAATTTTTTAGGGAGGGCACAGATTCATTTGGATCCACTGTAGCGGTCAGAAGTAAATCAAAGATGAATCCTGGTAGGTACTACTAAGGAGTAAGTCTAATATTATATCAGGATTAAATTTTTTATTTTGCCAAATCTAAAATTCTAAATGATGTAATATCTTTTGCAGCTGAATGGTGGGTGCATTTTGGTGGATATGCTAAAAACTTGAAGGTTCTTGCAGTGAAGATCCTCTCCCAGACGGTGTCCTCCAGTGGATGTGAGCGCAACTGGTCTACATTTGGTCTTATCCACTCCAAACAGAGGAACCGTCTGAAATAGAAACGCCTCAATGATCTTAAAAATGGATGTAAGAACTGCCTTAATGGATTTCTTAAGGAAGAAGTTTATATATCATAGTCAGAAGGGTTTGTCTCAAGTACGGGGGAAGTAAACTAAGTGTGCAAGCTAAAGAAATTCATTTATGGATTAAAGAAAGCTTCGAGGAGCTGGAACATCCGTTTTGATGAAACAGTCAGAGTTTGGCTTCATCAAAAATGTCGATGAACCATGTGTGTATAAGAAGACTAGTGGGAGTGCCATTGTCTTCTTAGTTCTGTATGTTGATGACATATTTATCATTGGAAATGATATCCTAATGTTACAATTGGTCATAGCTTGGTTATGTAAGAAGTTTTCCTTTAAGAATCTGGGAGAAGCATCCTATATACTAGGTATAAAAATATATAGAGAGATTTAAAAGGATGCTTGGCTTGTCCCAGTTTAGGTATATAGATTTAGTATTGAAAAGATTCAGTATGTAGGAAAGTAAGAGGTTATTTACTCGCGAGACATGGTATACAACTCTCCAAGAAGATGTGTCCTAAGATATCTGAAGAGGAAAAAAATTTGTATACTTCGATTGTAGGATCAATTATGTATGCCATGTTATGTATTAGGCCTGATATTGCTTATGCTATAAGCATAGTAAGCAAATTTCAAGCTGATCCAGGAAAGGATCATTGGAAAGCTGTGAAAAATATTCTTAAGTATCTGAAAAGAACTAAAGATATTTTTCTTATATATGATGGATCAGATTTTAAACTAGAAGGATATACTGGCTCTAGTTTTCAATTAGATCTTGATGATAGTAAACTATATTAGGATACGCTTTTGCTCTATATGGTGGTGCAGCGAGTTGGAAAAGTTTTAAGCAGCCAACTGTAGTTGACTCAGCTATTGAAACATAATACATTGCTGCTAGTGAAGAAGCCAAGAAAGCTTTCTGGATAAAGAAATTCATCATCGAATTGGGTGTCGTTTCTGAGATGCAACATCCAATGCCACTATATTGTGATAACACTAGCTGTTTTACAAGTAAGGAACAAAGGTCTCACTAGAAATCTAAATACATCCTAAGGTACTTCCACCTTTTTCATGAAATTGTTGAAAGACAAGATGTGATCATTGAATGAGTAGATTCAAAGAACAATATTGCAGACTCCTTCATTGAAGCTATTTCTTAGCAGCATTTTAATCACCATCTTGATTGTATGGGAATTAGATATAAGGATGATTGGTTTTAGTGTAAGTGGGAGATTGAAAGAATAGTGCCTAGCAAGCCAATCGTATTTGATAAAAGATTTTTTATGAAATCTTCCAATTCATGTATTACATTTATTATTAAATAAAATTGAGGCATTTTATGATTCATCATTAGCTACATTCTTAAAATATGATGAACCCTATAGATAAGGGCTATAGTTTTAGGGTTATGATGAATTCATAATAATGAGACCTAAAATCTTGAAAGTCCTAATCTAAAACATTCCCAGTCATAGAAACATTGAGTTGGGGATCACTATTATTTTTGGATAGACTGGCACATCCTATGTATGCTTATTGGAGAGGGTGGTTGTCTCATAACCACTTGTATAGGGATACTAATACAAGGATGTGGGTGCTCATTTGAGAATGAATTCACTGAATTAATCTGCCAAGAGAATATCTTATGGAAGTCTTATTTGCATATCAAAAGATTATTCTCTAGTGGGAGTTGTGAAATAATTCGTAGACCTGAGACCATCATGGCATCTTGTGTATATAGATCCATACTTTGGTTCATCACTAAAACATGTATGGGATGCTCTGGGTATAGTAAAGTATGAATGGAGATAGTGAGTAGGTCAGCATGAAATTGATCACTCCCAGTAAGGGAAATTTGCATCCTAAGCAATCTCTTTAAATGATGACTTAGGAAATCTTTGATCAAAGTAGGATGAAAATAAGAATTGGATTCTAATATTTCATTAGTAGCATCTACATTATAGGATTGTGATTGATGTGAATAAATGTTAGGGCTTGACATATTTCCATGCCCATCGTTTATTCTGGATAAGGTTTGATCGAGGGATTGAATTACATGGTAATTTGCTATTGAAGGGTATATTTGGTATTTTTATCAAATTTCATATCTTCTGGGTAGGTATGACACATTGCTAGACGTCAATCATGTCTTGTAGGTTTTCATGAATTTAAGAATTTAATTCATGAGTCAATTAGAAAGGATTCTAATTAGACAACTTGGATTAACATGGGTTTGACCTAAATCGATTAGGAGTCTAATCGAATTATATTAACGTGATCTTGAACATACTTCTGGCTAGGTGTGGAATCCAATGGGTCACACACAAAAGGAAATTGACTAAATAATGTTTTTGGAATGGTTGATTGGGCCAAAAGATCCAATCGGTTTGCTAAGGAAAACATGCTAGCACATGTAGCAAACACTAGCTCCTTTAATCGAAGGTTTTTGATTAAAATCTTGCTAATTTTATAACCAAATTAATTTGTAAATTGAGTTGGGTTTGTATCTGACTTGGTTTAGGCTCAGCCGCCTAGAGGCAGCCCAAGATTGGGAGCCTAATCCCTTTCACATGCTAGAGACTAAGAGTCCCATGTGCTAGGGACTCTAGGGCATGCAAGAGGACAAGACTCGGATTAACTTCAAGTGGCATGGAGTTTTATTTGAGAAAAGTCTCAGATTTTTTCAGACCCATGTGGTAGCTCTTTGAGCCTTCTATCTCCCTACCACACATTTTAATGTATGAGTTGGCTTGAAAGGTCATGGAACACCCCTTGATCATTGGCGTGTGGTGGGGAATCACGCCAAGAGGCATGAGATAATTCTTCTATTTTGGGCAGAATGAAATGGCTTTTAAGGAGATATTAGAGCCATCTGAAATTTGATTAAAAGGCCTTTCCATGTGACAAAATTAGTTGGGTTCTGATCTGGGTAAGGGCATGAAATCCTTCTCTCCATGATGGCGCGCGCGTAGAATTCTGATCGAATAGTCACATCTTTTTGAATTGTTTTTGAGAAAAAATTCTCCTATTTTTATTTCTGTTGGAAAGGTGTTCTTAAAGAGTCACCTCTCTTCTAAAGACACCTATCCGATGGTTATAAATACTAGGCGGCAGATGGGGTTTCTCATTCTAAGCAAAAGTCTTAACAGGTTAAGACGAAAGAGTTCTCTCCTCCTACAATTCTAGGGGTTTTAAGTTTTAGAGTTTTTCCTTTTAAAACAAGGCTCTAAGATTTAAGACAAGGGTTAAGGAAAGATAAAGAGAGGTTTAGGGAGGGCCTAAAAGGACTGCAAGATCCTAATATAATTCAGGAGAAGGGTTTGATCGGTTAGAATCAAATCGAGCTCTATAAGTTAGAACTATTGAAGCAAGTTTTTGAAGGAGCCTGTTCTTGGTGCAATTTCTGTGTGGATCTATATTAGAGGACTCACATTTGGGGGTCTAGTGGAAAGATTGAATTACCAGCTCCTTCTTATCTTCATCAGCCTAAAAGGTATTTATCTATTTCACCTTGTTTATTATTAATTTGATTGAATTCATCATGGGGACTTAGGGTTTCGGGTGTTTAGGATTTCATTCATAAAATTTTGAAATCCAATCTTCCGCTGTGCCACAGTAACCTTACATAGAGAAGGTCAATGGATGCTTTAAGACAATAAATGCAGACTTGATAATTTGCGAAGAAGCTCCTTAAAGGTAAACTTCAGCCGATCGACCCCATGACTCACCTCGACTGGTTGGCTTGACTATTGTGATAACTATTGGAAGAGAAAGAAAACCAAAATAGAGAGCCTCTCAAATTAGGGCTAAAATAGCCCTTAATTAGACATTACAGGAATAAATTGTTTAAGAGGAACAATGTATGTTAAGTTACTACTCTAACTATAACAACTACTTCCTTCGCTCGAGCCGAGAAAGCTGGCTCATCTTTGAAAGTGGATGGTAAGGGACCAGCCATAGGCAATGTGGCAGCCTAACCCATAAGAGCATGCCACTTGCCTGGAATAAAAGCACGCTGAGATATTTAAATTTTGAATCCTCTCTGGTTGGCATTTGTTTTTTCTCACCCCATGATCATGCATGGTTAATTCGTGTGGGCAAGTGCCGGTGTGGTGCTTGGGCGAGATGCATGATTCATTACTCATTAGCACACGTTCCTGATTTACTTGGTGACGGATGCCAACCCTCGCCTATATACAACACATCTTGGGGATCTCCAAGTATATTCTCTTGACTCTATTGCAATGCCACTCTACCACTCCAAAACTCCTCTATTTCCCTTAGATCATTGCCTGACTTAGGCATTAGAGGGTCCCCTGCTGAACATATTCTTGCAATTGGACTACTTTTTCTTGTTTTAAGTCAGATCTGGCATAGGAGCCCTTGTCCAAGCACAATCACCACCATCCAACCTTTCTTCCTCATCATGGGGACCTGCAGCAAGCCCCAAGCCAACCTTGCCAACCAGAACAGCACCCTTGCCAACCTCTCCAGCGACCTCGTTGGCTCTGTGTCTAAGGTCAGGCCCGATTTCATTGGCAACATATAACAAATAAAAAAATTCAGATAACCAGTGAATTGCTGAAGTTAGAATCTATGAGTTGCATAACTTTAGTTGGAAATAGGGATTCTGGACAGTTCAGTAGATAGTGAAGAGGAGAGAACACATCTGAATTCATATAAAATCTGTCAATGTTTTGCCAAATATATTTCATCAACTATGCAAGGACACTTACTTTTACAGAATAATTCCAAAGCTTCACACTGCAGCTTCTCTTTTTCCTCTTGCTTGCCGCTATTCTTTAATGTATGCCACTTCTTCACTAGCTACTTACTATTGATGGCTTGGATTTCTAGAGTTGCAAAACAGTAGAAGAGGCCACACTGCCATCCTATTTATAAAAGGCTTCCAAGCATGAGGTTTCTAGCTTTCCCAGTTAAGTAGTTAGGTGTTAAGTCCAGGTTCATCTAGGTGGCTGAATTTGTAGCATGAGGTTGCTTCTTTACCATGAGGTGTAACAAACATGAGACAACAACTTAAAGGAAATTAGTTCAAGGTGGCTGTTCCTAAGGAAGATGTGGTAGCAGTTCAAGCACAAGGTGGTACAAGCAGGAGGTGGTCATTTTATGGTATATATAAGGTGGCACCTCAGTAAAGAGAGCGGAGACGTCAGCCACTAGACAAGCATGAGGTGGTCATAAGCAGGTGGTGGCATTAAGCACGAGTTGGTCATTAATCTAGTGGCAATTTGATCCTTAAACCTTTTTCATTAATGCTTAGGGTCTTATCAGTCGCTAAATTGAAGTCTTTACTATTAAAATTTCCACAAAGGATTCATTTTGATGACCTTGTTTACAAATGATCGTATAATAGGCATTTATATTTTTGGGTATTACAAGAAGACTGTTTCAGTTGGTCATTCGGAGAACTTTGTCTCTAGGTTTATTTCTTGGCTTCTCATATTAAGTGATTTCAGAATAAAATGTTGTGTCGCTGGAAACCACAAAAACAGTGATTCTCATTGGGCTTCTACAGGCATTAAATAGCACTGACTGAAATTTGTACTTTTGTTTATCTTGTCTGTTTTGATTTTAATGCTATGACATTACATGTCAGGTTGCGATAATGAAAAGCCTGCGGCATCCTAATATCGTTCTCTTCATGGGAGCTGTTACTCAGCCTCCAAATCTGTCAATTGTCACCGAGTATTTATCTAGGTATTTTTTTTTTTAATCTAATCTTCTTATGCTTCATTTCTTTATACTATACTTTTGTGCAGCACTGGAGCGAGTCCAGTCTGCCTCAGGAGATTTATTACTTGTAGTTTACTCTATTTATTGCAGAGGGAGCTTGTATAGGCTTTTACGTAAAACTGATGCAAAAGAAATTCTAGATGAGAGGCGTCGATTGAATATGGCATTTGATGTGGTATATCTTTCTATAAATAATATATCTTAGTTTTATTTGTTTTAAGAAATTCTAATTTATATAATGTGCAGAGTGCTTTGTCCAAAATTTGGACAATGTAAACAGTCATCCAAACTTGGAAGTGGCTTACATCTTATGAGGTCATAATGAAGTTACTTGATATATGTACGTGTAAATAATTTCCTTTTACAGGCAAAGGGAATGAACTATCTTCACAAGCGTAATCCCCCAATTGTTCATCGAGATTTGAAATCTCCAAATCTTCTTGTGGACAAAAAATACACAGTGAAGGTAATTCCTGTAAACTGCTTCCACTTGCGATATTGGAACTGTAGTCGCCTCTTTTTATTTTTTGCTTTGATTTGTTAGGCTTTCTCATAAGCATGTCACCTCTGTACCCTTTGAATAACCTCTAGTGACGAGTATCCAAAAATCCTAAATCTAATTTTAAGGAGTAGCCTGACTTTGCTGTCTTAGATGGGCTTTATATTGTCTATGAGTGATATAGAGTATTTAGTGAATTATTATTCAGGTTTTTATCGTTCAACTGATTCAGTGAACAGTCAAGTATATATATAAATAACAAGCCTCATCCTGTCAATTTGGGCTCTGAATTAATGATCTTAATTTGCATATAGTGTCCTTTGGTGATCTGTAAGGATTAATTTTGATTCTGGATTAACTATGTCAAGGTCCGTTGTTTTACTACAAAAAAAAAAGGGGAAAGGGTCTGTGGTTTTAGCTATATCTTTCTTTTCCCTTCTTTTATATTTTTATCTTAATTAAAATAGAGGAAGGGGTGGGGGCGGCACTTAGAGTATAATTACCCAAGTCCAGATTTTTGAGGCTGCATTACCAAGAATCAAACCCAGAACCCTGGGGTGCGACTAGTAGAGCAAGCCCCCGTTCACTTTCCCTTCTATATTATGGAAGCTCTTTTAGCTAAGCTGTAGATTCTTTTAAATTCTCATATGTCTCCTATATGTTGTCACCCTTCTATACCTTTGGAAATAAGTGCTATCATTTGGTAGCCTTAGGGATAAAGTTGATTGTTTGGGTATCAAATTTGATTTGCTTCCTGTAATGTCTTAGACTTTCAGTGTCATTTTTTTTATGGAACTTCATTTATCATCTTTTGTTTGTGTGAAAAAGCTAGGGTTTCCATCAATTTTAATTATAAATTAATTTCTGATAATTAAGGTATGTGATTTTGGTTTATCACGGTTGAAGGCAAGCACATATCTATCCTCTAAATCTCTGGCAGGGACTGTAAGTTGTTTCATACTAATTGTCATTATATATATTTTTTATTTTATATGTTTATGCATTATTGAATTTTAAAATTACCTACTATTTTATGAATGTTAGCCTGAGTGGATGGCACCAGAGGTTCTCCGTGATGAACCATCAAATGAGAAGTCAGACGTTTACAGCTTTGGTGTGATCTTATGGGAGCTTATGACAATGCAGCAACCATGGAGTAATTTAAATCAAGCTCAGGTTGGCAGTTGCTCTATTGATCAAAAGTTGTTCATTAGTTTATGTATAATGTATGATATTTGACACATCTGGCGATTGATGGCATATAATTATACATCAGAAAATTTATTGGTTTATGGAAGTTTATAATTCATAATGGCAATGCCCAGTGCTCGTCTTGATATGAGGAGATTGCTAATAGCATGCCATTTGGACTGTTAGTGGACTTCTTTGCAAAGTTTATATAAACCTGGACCATCAGTGAGCTTCTTTGAATGATCAGTATGGTAATAAATAATAGTATCACATTTAACCCATTGACTTACTGACAATGGCTTTGATTTGTGGTTTCTAGGATCAGCCCTTGCAAAATTGTTTCTCATATGCAACTTGCAATGTTGAATCATCTTGTCAGTTTAACTGTCTTGGTATCCTCTTGCAGGTGGTCGCTGCTGTTGGCTTCAAGGGCAGAAGGCTTGAGATTCCGAGTGATGTAAATCCACAGGTGGCTGCCATAATCGAGTCTTGCTGGGCCAAGTATGTAAGAATGTGATTATTTTAACAGTTCTGTTTCAAAATGTTCCACTCATTGTGCTTTCTTTAATGTGAGATAACCCATCAATCTGCAGTGAGCCATGGAAAAGACCTTCTTTTGCCAGTATCATGGAATCCTTGAAGCCTCTGATTAAGCCTCCCCCAACTCAACCAGTACGCACTGAAATGTCACGGGTTACCTGAAAGAGCATATGTTGCAGGATTGTGCATTCTGTAATGATCTAATTTGGAGGCAGAGTTTGCACTGCTATCATCTAAGGTGCTGTTCTCTGATCAGCTCTGCCGAGTCCTATTTTTTCTGGTTATCAATTTTCAGTTGTTGGCACTAATATATACTAAAAGTATTTTTAAACTTAAGGTAAATTTATATTCATGCAATATAACTTCAGACTTTACTGCTGTAAAATCAATAATAGTTATATTTGGATGAGCTACGATGACTGTATTTGCCTGTATCATGAATCTGCATATGCATGTATTGGCAAGTTTACCTCACACTGATATGCATCCATGCAGCAAGTACTTCACACTGTATGATGATGATCATCATTTCCTAGTCTGCTCCATGGGCTAGATATGAAGCCAAATGATGAAAAGCTCATATGGCTGAATGTGTGTTATTGTACTGGTTTTGACTCTTGTTAAGGACCAGTTTGCTTTGAGTCATATGATTCAATCGCTATCTGTGCATGCTTAACCAAAAAATGCAGAGATTGATTTATTAGCTTAAGAACTGAATATGCAAAGATTTCCTTTTTCAGTTAATAAGGTTGGCTTGATGCCATTATCCGAATGGTACAAGTTAAATTGATTATTAGATCCATATCCTTTGAGGCCAAAGTACAAGTTAAATCGCACCATTCTCTTTAATCATTACGTCTCCTCAATTTATTGGCAGGATCATCAGCACGCCATCCTTTCATGCTAAAGATTGAGAAGACAGATTTCCAATGTAACGGGAAGCTGCCAAAGGTTCTTGTGCTGCTGGACTGGTCCACCAATCTTATGATGATCAAGTAAATTCTAATGTCTTATCGATTTGTGGCTGCACTCATGTACATTATCCTGTAACTAAATTTAAATCGTTGTGGAGAATGAGCTTATTTCCAGGAATCTTGTTGTTTGAGCTTCAAAGCAGTTGATGTTGGGGTGTGGGCATATTTGTAGGCTGTCTGCCCACCCACCAGTCTTCTTTAATTTATATTTGTAAGCAGTACATATTTTTCATTCAGCTTTATGTGTAATGAGATTTGCTCGCGGGTGTAGCACATCAGCGTAGAACACATTACTGTGGTAGACATGGCTGCATCATGCTAACATCACTTGACATTTGATGTTCATTCTACATGATTACTATTTATAGGTGTTCGAGAGCTACTATTGAAGTTTTTCTTTTAGAAGTTTTACATTTCATACTAAGGTCTTGTTTTTCGTTTCATGTTTTCATCTCCACTAAGATCTCAATTTGTATCGGTGTTGAGCACGTCCTGATATGAAAAGTGTCAAGTTCTATTATCTTGTTTTTGTAGGAACAGAACTTCCAAGGTAACTTATACCAGTCATTTTTTTTTGTCCTCATATGAGTAATTAATATTTATTTAGTAAATTACAAATGTTAAATTTGAAGTTCATTTTTTGATAAAAATAAATTTCAAGTTATTAACATTACAAAAAAAGGATTGTGAGTGGTTGTTGTACATTTTGATATAAAACTTTGGATTGACCTCTAAATGATTGTTGACACTTTTTTAGAAATAGTAAGGGCATTACTCCGAACATTGCTTTAGAAGCACTAGTTGTAGTGGGGTTGTGTTGTGGTTTTATTGGAGACTTGCTGGCATTGCTAGACATGGCTGTTGACAGTTCTAGATTTTTCTATATTTGGCATAGACGTTCCGAAAACTGTAAAATGAAGTAGATACAAAAGTTCAGTGATGGTGGGATGGTTTTTCATTATGGATCTTTCAATATCTAAGTCTTTCGTGCAAACAAACAAAAAAATAGTGAAAACCATAGCTTCTAGGTGGGTGGCATAATGGTATAGTGGGAACGAGTTAGTGGAATGGCAGGTGAATGTAGTGAAGCGTTGGTGAGGCAATGGAAGTTGCAAGTGGATGTGGTGGAGTGCAAGCGAAGTGATGGAGATGGGCATAGCGAGGCTAGGGAGAGTGAGTTTAGGTGAGGCAAGATAGTTCTAGTTTACATTTGAATAGGAGCATTTGGGTGGTTCTAGGAGAGTTGTTGGGTCTCTTAAAGTGCTCAGGATTTTTAGGGATGTTTGTTTAGGGAAAGCCTCGCGGAGAGGACTTTTGGCCAAAAAAATTTCTCAAAAACTTTTTTTTGGAGGATCCGGGAAACAAATTTTATAGATGAGATATATGGAGTACTTGATGTCTATAAAAGGGCGTTATGTGGTGTTGGGAGTGGTGGTCGTTGCGTCGTTGTAGAGTGTATGCCTTTAGAGGAGTAGTTGGGGACGGTACGAAGCTTGTCTACGCAGTGGGCATGCTTCCATAGGGTGTACCTGTATTAATGGAGTAGTAGTCGATGTTAGATAGTCATGGTGCAAAGTTACATGTCTCTTTGTAGGAGGGCATGTTAGGCTTTCTTACATGATATTTGGGACCACGTGTCGGAATCTGAAGAACTTGCTTCCTGCATTGAGCTGAAGGTGAGGTGGTATCGTATTGAGCTGGTTGATGAGGTGGCGAGCAATGCGGGATCCATGTAGGTTTGATCATTTTTGGATGCATTAGATGCCCTCCACTTTTTAGGATGAGGCACCTCCTTTGCCTCAAGCGCATGAAGTAGATGCTGAAGGTCACGAGGCTCAACACTGATTTTTTACATGATGAGGGTTAGCTGCTTTGATGGTCTGCCCTTGGTCCCAGTAGGTGAAGCATTTGGGGATGCTTCGCTCTATATTGGATGAGGCAGTGGATGTTGGTGGCATGGGATGCACGTGACTCGAGATGAAGTCCGAAGCACAATATCTAGTTAGATCGTATGCATCTGTTGCATTTAATGTGATGCACATGTCGATTCGTAGCGATGATGATAGTTTGTGGCTCGAAACAATCATAGCTTAAGTGAAATGGTGCACCTATTAGGATGCGTTTGCCGGCGAATCATTTCCAATCATTGTGATGCTTGGGCTACTGCTATCAATTGGGAGCTTTAAATAGGGAGGGAGTGGCATGCCATCATTTCCTATCTTTTATATGCTATAGAAGAATCTAGAGTCTCCGTTGCTGAGAAGGTCTATTATTGCTATGGGAGGCATGGTGGGTCACTTTTTTTCTCCTTTCTTTTTTTTTTGACTTGATTTCTTAGTATACTTTTGTGAGGCCTTGTATCTGGACCAATGGTGATCGAAGATACTTTCGAAGTGATCGAGTTCATCCTGGGTGAGGACTTGGTGAGGATCTGAGAGTTTAACATTTCGATATCGATTAGGCTTGAGTTATCGGGTCCCTCCAAAAGCATGACCATGGGGTTGGTGACCCAAGTGGCACTGTACGAAGAAGAATACGGGGTTAGATTAAGACTTTTGCTTCCTATAGTCATTTTCGAGTTGCTCAAGTGGTACCAAGTATGCTCCACTTTGTTGGTATGCCTGGTAGCTGATCATAGAATTCTTTTGCAATCTAGTGCAATGCAAGGAGATTCCTTGTGTATGAGTCTTCAGGACTTTCTTTCAGCTGAAATCTAGTTCGCAAGGTTGGCGGTGCATTTCACCAAGGAAAGGGTACTAGTTTTCAAAGGATCCAGTCAAGATGTATCACTAGAAAGGTCGGTTCTTCGCAACTTTTGTGGTAGCCTGGCCATTTCCAATCGCATAGGGTTCATCGGGATAGGAAGAGGGTGCAAGACCATTTAGAATTGTAGCTTCTGAAGAGGGGGATGGCGTAGAGATTAGAGACGATTATTGTTCCTCCCCTCGAAGATCTTTTGCAAAAGGAGCTTCTGGCGACATTGTGTTGCAAGGACCCACCAATTGCTAGTAAGTGTTTCTTTATGTTTCTTCGAGTTTCTCTTCTTTTCAGAAAAGGAGAATGATGATCTATCTTTTGGCAGGTCTGTCACTTCAGAAGGTGGAGACAACAACTCAAAGGCTTGCTTCACCCATGGAGGACAGCAAGGGGAAGTGGGTGCTAGATGAACCATAGAAGGCTTTGAAGGTTGAAAAGCGACAACGGTACCTGGAGGGTGCCCCTGTTCTTGAGGTGGGCAAGGCTTCCTTTAGGGCCATCGATGTTTTGGTTGGGGAGGTAGTGAAGATGGCTGAGGAGGCTGCTGCCGCAGCCGACGAAGCTACGAGGACAATCGAAGAGGGTTCAGAGGTTTCCCATTAAGTCACAGAGACTGCCAATGAGGCAGTTAAGATGGTGGAAGTTTGCTGCGGCACCCTCGCGGCCATGAATCAAGCCACTAGTGGGGTCTGCAGGGTCCCGAGTGAGGCCAGCGACAGCCACAACCACAGCGGGAATGTGGAGGAGGTTGCCGCGTTGCTTATAAGGAAGGGCAAGTTTTCAATGAGGTGCCACCTGAAGGTGATGAAGGTGAGGCGGCTAGCTGCGTCTGGTCTTAAAACTCCTGATGGGGAGACCTGTCATTCGATGGTGGAGAAGTTCGTGCCCCTCGAGTTTAAAGAGGAACTTTGAGAGGTATTTAGGATAACGTTCAGTTATTCATCCATGCCCTAACACCGGTAAGATTACTAAATTTAGGTTTTTTGCTTCTAAAGAACTTTAACATCTTGATTAGTGGCTCTTTTGCAAAGTATCTTTACGGGATGGGAACAGTTTCAACATATGATGAGGCTAGAGAATGATCGAGAGCAACTTCTCCAGCACATCCTAGAATTGGAAGGCAAACATAACAATGCTGTGAAAGAGCTCAGCATCATCTCCGAATAGCTAACTGATGAGAAGAATTGAGGTGAGAAAGCCGAGGGTGAACTGGCGATGGAATAGGTATGGGTCAGAGTCTCCAAGCTGAAATTGTCGGGCCAAAGAAGGATGTAGCCTGGTGAATATGCGAGGCGGTGACAATGGTGAAGCCGCTTGCCGAGCTAAGAGTAAGGTAGCGTCATTGAAAGGTCTGCTTACCGGGGCTAAGAGTGAAGTTTGTTGAGGAGATAACCAGGGTGCAAAGGTCACTCGTTGAAGTTGAAGAGAAAGCATCCCTCGCTAAACATCGTGTCTCAGAGGTGATTGTTAAGACTGTCGAGACCTAGAAGGAAGAGTATTAGAATTAAAAAGGAAAGCAACTTATTTTATATTATTTTTTAAATCAACATATTTTGTCTTAGCTATATTAGGAGTATTACTGCGATCTTATTAGGTGTCACATATTACCATATACGATGATCATGTACTCTATTTAAAGATCTTTAGGGTTCTAATTTCAATAAGATCAATCTTTTTCTCACTTAACATGGTATTAGACTATCCATTCCCTCCACCACCCTAGCTATCGCACACTTCCTCCCCCCTCCCCTATCCCCTCCCTCTCTCTTCTTGCCAGCCACCCCTTATTCTTGCTGCCCACCGTCCTCTAACCACCTCCTACCTGTTTTAGACTTGTGAGACCAAAAAAAAGTGAAAACAAACACAAGCCGGAGAACACCACCACCCCTTGGCATCTCTGTGAGTTCTCTAGACCATCATCACTCGATGTCTTCTCTTTTTTATGTTGTTATTACTGTTATCCTTGGCTCTTTATGGTGTCATCTTCGGAAGTGCAAAGTTTACTCCTTTGAGCACTAGAATCAAGTTGATTAGTGCTACTTATATCCTCTGGGCTCAGGTCTTCCATTTCTTTGATAGTTCTCAAAATAGGTTGAACTGCCTTACCTTATTGATGTCCTTTTGCCACCTTCTTTATGATAGCAAGATAGTGACCAACTCTATGTACAAGTACCGAGAAGATGATTATATTGCTTTCACCTGACTACAAGTGATAGGAAGATGATTATGTAGCTTTCATTTGACTAGCTTTGTAAACAAGTGGTAGGAAGATGATTATGTAGTTCTCACTTGACTTTGTTTACTTACTATCCTGGACATAACAGATGTATAACTGTTATGATTCTTTTACCCGACGATACTTTATTTTGGCTTATGCTACTTTCTTTGAGTTTGTCTCATTCTTCTTTCTTTTTAGAGAAGCAAGTAGAATCCTTGTCCAGACTTTCTCTTTTGATATCGACTCTGTTCTTATAAGGTATTCCTTGGATCCTAAGTAGCTTCTAGAGACTTTATCGATAGTTTCTTCTATTTTGCCAGATCAAGATATCTTATACCCGTTTAGTAGATTAACTTGCAAATATCTTCACCAAAGCTCTTAATTCCACTCAGCTTTCTACTATATGTTCCAAGCTGGGCTTAGTTGATGTGTACACTCTAGCTTGAGGGGAGGTGTTTGACTTAGGAAAGAGAGTAACTTATCTTATATTATATTCTAGAACAATATTTTTTATCTTAGTCATATTAGGAGTATTACTGCAGTATCACTAGGAGTCATATATTAAATATATGATGATCCTATACTCTTTTAAAGATCTTTAGAGCCCTAATTTCAATAAGGTCAATCTTTTTCTCTCTTAACAAAGAGGATTTTCATCAAGAATTACTGCAATCTTGGCAAGATGCCTATCCCAAAGGCACCTGGTGGTATGGAAGGTGGAAATGTACTACCCGAACATCGATCTCAATGTATGGACTTCATGGAGGTCATTTTCTAGTAGCGAGTCTAGCAGCTCTGATGTAGAGAAGGGCAACGAAGTGACATCGCCTATCCATTGACCTTTGTTTTTGTTTTGTTTTTAGTCTTTATTCTTTTGTAAAGGAACTGTCAAGTCATTTGTAATGAAGATTCATTTGAAATGAAATAAAGTTTTTTGTTTTTTGTTCTTCCTTCTTTGTGATCCTTTTCTAGAGTATTCTAACATGAGGCTCCACATCTTGTTTACTATTTGAATAGAAAATGAAGTTCTTTCAGGAGTTGTATATTGAGTTGTTGAAGGTTTGACCATCAAAAAAGAAGAAGAGGAGAAGCAACTATGAGGTAGCTGCTAAGAAGGTGGGGTTGAAGTTGTAGAAGAGAGGATGGAGCTCCCTATGAACCCTCTCCTTACTACTCCGATTGTGGCATCCCTCTTCAAAATCATTGAGACCAGTCTTGATGCTGGAGTGGAGATGAGCGACCAACCCATTGAAGTCGGGACGAATGCTGAGCCAGAAGTGAAGCCTGGCAGCCACCCTATCGGGGAGGGCGAGGTTGGTCTTGATGACGAGATGCCCCTACCCTTGTCAGGCTCTTCAAAACTCTCTGGAGGTAGAGATGGTTCTAGAAATAGAGGTGACAATTGGGTGGTGACAATACCCTGGTAGAAGCTTTTGACAAGCATGGCAAGGTAGGCACAATCATGGCAACTTTCCGAGTGGTGGTGACAAGAGAGTAGAATCTCCAAAAGTGGTGGAGGCATCATCGGCATCGTCCAAAGTCTAGTATTCATAGAGGAGTGGCTAACTATTGTAGAGTCCACTGGTCCTGCTACTATTGTGACTATGCCACCCATTGGAGTACCTGCCCCCTGTTGGGTGATCGAGAAGGGTAGCTCAGACATTCTAAAGGCTGGAGAGCCAGTGCTGGATGCAACCCCTTCTATTGATGCTGTAGCACTGTGACACATGTCAGTGGAGGAGGTGTTCGCATCCCTACATCATTATGCTGCTGAGGTAGACAACACATCTCTTGAGGGCCATCACAACCTTTGTTGGATACTGATACTTCTAGTGTTGCAGGCGGGTTCTATGCTCAGGCATTGGAGAATTCCATTGCCAGGCATGAGGAGATGCTTGCAATGAGGGTTGCTTGCATAGAAGAAGGCCAGGCTTTGGCATAACAAGAGCGAAGCGCGGTCAAGGAGGCTCACCAAATTCTCGCATGGGAGCTTGATAATTTATCTGTAAGAAATGATGAACTGCAAAAAGAGCTAAATGCTACTTACCAGGAGGTGGCAAGGCTGAAGGGAGGTGACCCTTGAGTTCTAAGAGTGCCTTCCATGATTGTTATCAACCATGAAACCTAAATGGAAGTTGATGTGACATGGAGCTCCACCTTCTAGGGGGTCCAAATGGTTATTGGCAATGAAGCTTGCAATCTGCATTCCCATCCTTACCCCATGCTAGTTAGTGGTAGGGATGAGACTAGCAAACGAGGCCCTCATGACCCAAGCACATTATCCAGCACCATCGGCAAGGTTGGTGAACGAGAAGTGCCTTGCAGGTAAAGCATGTTGTCTGGTATTGTCAGTGACACTGATACGGAAGAGGGTGAAATAGTTTGCCCCACCATAGGTGAGGCAACTGAGAGTGGAGAGCATGGTGGTCTGACCAAGATCGTGTGGACTTGCTACAAGAAATAGAGTTCTTTCAAACTGTCATCCTTTTGAAAAGATGTGAGGCTGCATGATGCTTAGCTAGAATATGGGTGGAGCTGTTTGAGTATGTGTACGAGACTAACCACCTAAGGACCTTGTTGGAGAGATAGCTCGAGCTCAATGCTATAAGGCTAGATGTGGGTCGCAGGGGTTCGATACCCCAAAATATTCCTGTGGATGAGACCAATTTCTTTGAGCGAGGCTTCGTAACTGTAAGATGATCCTATGTAACTATTATCGAAAGATTAGGTCTGCAATTGAACCCCTTATTCTTGTGAATGCCTCTGTAGAGGAGAGGGTGAGAATTATGTGGACTAGGAGAGCAAGACTTATAAAAGAGCTCAACTCTTGTTATGTGTATTCTTTATTTCAATAAAGAATTTTTTTTGCTTCTCTTCTAATTTTGCTTCTATGCAATGTTCTGTGTGTACTTGATGTGTTGTCGATAGGAGAATACCTTTGCACAAATCTTGAGATGCCTCTTGGTTCTTGATGTCTGATCACCTTCCAAGGGGAGGTGAGTAGATCTAACTACCCTCCAATCGTAGGATGCAACATAGCTTGGCATGCCACTTGATATAGACATGATTCCTAAGGGGAGATGACCGGGCACGGCTTTGAGAAATAGGTGCATTTATGGCATCGCTTTGGTAGAAGCATTGAAAGCATAACTACGCTGCCCCCTGAGGGCATGTCAACCCTGAAAGAAGTGCTTGATGCTTTTTCTTTTGATCTTAGAGGAGAGCAGACATCTGGCCAATGGGACAAGGACACCTGTCAAACATTGATTGGCTGTTGCACGGTGGCTTCTCCCTCAACCTCTCTATAAATAGAAGGCCAAGGAAGTAAATCTTTGCTAAGTTACCCTAGAGTTTAAGCGATCAGAAGGATGCTGAAGCAGCAGTCAACTTCTTCTAGTGCCGGTGTCATTGAGTTCCCTTTCTCGATGAAAGGGTTCTCTCCTGATTGATACTCTAGCAATACAAAAGCATGCTGGTGGGCAATTTTCTTGGCATAAGAAGTATCGGGAATGGCCCGCGCTCAGTAGTTGGGCCACGATTGTTGTCGGATAGAGGATGGAGTTGGAGGAGGGGTGATGATTGTCTGCCTCATCATCCAATTCCTACTCAGTCATAACCCATCATCGCATTTGGCGGCAAACGAGTTTGCAGTGAGTTCAACTCCGGGAACCTCATTTTGCATGGCAACCATCAGCATCTCTCTTAGGGTGCACGAGGGACAGTTACTTGGTGTTGTTTGGGCTTTCCTCCCTATCTCTCGATCGATGGCGGGGATTGTTATATTAACCTCATGTACGAAGGCAAATGCACTTGTAGCCCACACTAACTCACCTTGAGTTCATTATGCACCTCCTCTCTTTCTTGGCTGCTTCTCTTGCAGGGTGTTTATGCTGCTTTTCGGGCTGGGAGGATATGCCTTGCAATTTTGGGGGGAGGGAACTTTGTCGCTCTAAGAGGCTTTGACTGGTCTTGATTCTCCTCCTACTAGCACAAAACACCAAAGGAATTTTAGAGCTCCGATGAGTTATGTCGTAACCCTTTAGGACTATTGTAACTCGTCTCTATCCTCCATCCATGTCTTTCGAAGCATTCTCGGAACAATGTAATTTGGCTGTAGAGCTGCAAACATGTGTAACCTAATTTTTGTTAATAAAATGAAATATTTACTATTTTGATAGCTTCTTGTATTTGCATGTTATTTGCTGCTTCTCGAATGTCTCCACTATTTTTATCTTCATATTAGGTTTCAACCCATTGTTCAAAAGGTTTCTATCTTCTAAATCTTTAAAGGATGTTGATCTCTCCTAGCTATACCAAGAGCGGCTTTGCCTAAGAGCGTTATTGTTGGAAGGGCTCGATGGCCTTGTAGGGGTGTACACCCTTCATATGACTTTAGAATAAAGGGTGCAACTACCCTACCTATGAAATAACGATCGCCTAGGATTTTAGAATAGATAGTTTGCTAACCCTGCTTAGGGAATGAGGATTGTCTAGTAATCATTGTCGTAGGTGGTCAAAAATAATTCACCAACTCAACTTTATAACTAAGACGACTCGGGATCGTATCCTCAGGGATCTTAGGACTAAGTTATAATTTTAAAAAGAAAAGAAGGATAATTGTTATTGTGTAAAAATAAAAATAAATAAGAGATAAACTACTTTTAAGGGTGAAGCAAGTAAAACAAATTGTTTTAGGAGTTGAAGAGTGAATTTGCATTGCCTAATTGTATTTCTTTTATAATTTAGATTTAATAGATTTTAAGGATTTACCTGTCTTTCCTTGGCACGCCTCGTACCCATAACAGATCATGGCACATCTTCGAGAGGCACTAGGTATCTAGCTCTTCTTTTTTTGGCATATCCCGTACCCATAACAGATCATGGTGCATCTCCAAAAAGCAAGAGTTGTCCCTAACCTTAATCTAACAATAAATCATAATAAGAAGCGAATAAAAGAGAATAAATAATAAATTTATAAATAAAAATATACTCTTTTATTGCAGACCAAAGAAATACAAGAGACTGGAGAACAAGAAAACCTTGCTCTTCTTCGTACAAAATCTTCTCTTCCCTGCCACACTTTAGCACTAGCCTGCTTCTAAGTTGATCCCCTCCTATCCCTCTATGCAAAGGTTCTAGAGGGACTCCAGAGAGTTTATTGCCCCAGGTAGAGGCATAGGAACCTTTTTATAGGATTTAATAAGGGAGAGATTTTCATATTTTTTTGATATTGGACTAAACATGAAGACCAAAATAATAGCTAAGATTTAATTTTAAAGGATTCAACGGTTAGATGATAAACCCAAATCCTAGTTAAATTAGATTGTAGAGTCCTCCTCCAACTCAATATTTGACTAGCTAGTTGGTTGCTATCGGATCTTGATCGAAGATCCAGAAATCAACCGTATATTGGAAATCAACATCAACTGTTGAATACTCTGATATCCATGCTCCTTCCTTGATGGGTTTTGATCGAGCTGGTTGCTGTTGCCCAAAGCTTCTACTGTCTCCCCTTGGGCCGCAACCACTATGATTGAGGCCAATGCCGGTGCCTCGCCGGACTTGCCCGTGCGCTGCCAAGACTCGCTGTCGGTGCCTTGCCGAAGCTGCTGGAACCACCACCATTGCAGAAAAGAAGATGGGTGCTACTCAGTGGTGGAGATGGGAGAATGGTCGGGGAGCACGTTGGAGCGACAGGTTGACCGGCGATGGGAAGGATAACTGGAGATGGTGATAACAAGTGGTGGAGATGGGCAGATTACATGGGAGAATAGCCGAGGAAGATGATGGAAGATGAGTGGCTTTCGATGAGTGGCAGATTACATGGGAGAATAAAGAACATATTCTGCTTCTGCTAGGCACAGACACCTCAACTAGGGTAGGGTAAAGGATCTTTTGTATAATTTACCTTCATAGAGGATGGTGCGGACACCAGGGGTGGATCACCTGTGAATAAAGCCCTGAACCCAATCCCTTTTGCCAACTGTAAATATTTTATTTTAAATTATGTTATATAGGCTTAGTTGGGTTTAGCCTTTTTTACCAACTATAATTAGGATTTTTAATTTTTTAGCCTTTCGGGCCAAAACCCTTTTACCAAGTTGAACAACTTGTTTACATGTCTTGCCTATTGATCAAATTAGGTTCCAATTGATCAAGTGGAGCTTTAGTTATTTGGTTGGTTTAACTAGTTTTAAGTCTTGTAATTATTAGTTAATTTAGTTATTGAGTCCTGTAATACAAGGGGGACCCAATTGAAGACCCATGTGCAGCTAAATCAAGATTCCATGTGACTCCATGTGCTAAGTCAAGCCATGTGCTAGCTTAACCAAGTCTTGGCACCACATTTTCAAGAATCTGGACAACACTACATGACTTGTCTGGACACCACTTGCCACTTCATCGGGACAACACCACTTGCCACTTCATCGGGACAACCAACACTTTCCATGTCACTCCCTTGGATGCCACTTTAATTCATGAATTGGTGTCCCTTCTTTTTAAGATGTGTAAATAAGGACTCTCCAAATTGGCGCCCCCACTCAAGTAATTCATGCCAAAAAAAATTCCAAGGAGTTGGCCAAGCATTCTACCTTTTCTTTGTCACCAACTTCCAAGGAGTTTCAAGATATTTGATTGCCCAAATGAATGAGGTTCAATGGTTCTCTACCATAGGTGTTTTGATCAAACAAGTTCCAAGTTGCTCAAGATTAGAGAACTCAAGAATCCAGAAAAAATTCTTGAGTTTTCTTCTATCTAGACAGAAGAGTCCACCATCTTGCAGGAGCCCACATCATCCAGACTTTAGAGTCTAGTAATCAGGACAATTCATGAAGCAATATGGGCCCTTCATCATGACACCTCACCAATTCACATTTTGGTGCCAACTTTGGATGAGAGGCCTATGAATTCATCCACCTTGGAGAGAGTCCCAGATCAACCTAAGAGCAGGAGTCCAAGATGCCCAGAGCAAGGTTTCTAGGAGTCATTGACTAAGGAAAACAAACACTAGTCTTTGTAACCTTTACATCTCTGGTTGTTGGTTTATAAATACTCCATCAACCCCCCTATATTATTAATGATTTTTTGATGAAATAAAGTGACACTCTATCAAATTGTCTTCCTTTGCTATGTGCATCGTAGGGTGTAAGGCCCTTTCCTTTGTTCTTCAGAACATTATGGGATGTGAGGCCTTAGTTATCCTACTTATCCAGGCATCAGAAAAACCCTAGCCGACCTCTTCCTTCCCTCTTCCCTTTTTACTTTTGCATCTTTTCTTTTCTTTGCTTTTTTCTAGTTGAAAACTTCCTTTATTGAGTGTATGCAGGTGATCTGGAACTAAAGTCGAGGTGTTCTTGCCTTGGAATCGATATCGCGGAAGATCGAAGCCTGAAGATCGAGATTTTGAAGCCCTGCCGTGAGATTCTGAGAGTTCCAACAGATCTACTTCAGAGAGAAAATTCGACATTGGTAAAATTAAAAAACCCTCTCTACTCTTTAGTTTCTAAATTTTTGAAAGTAGACCCTAGTTTACGATGATTTCTTAGCCACCAAATCCTGATTTTTTTTAGTTACTTTGTTAGATCTACTTGTGCGAGTATAAACAAATTGACTAGTTCCCTAATTGCATCTTTGAGTCTCTAAAAATCCAAAAATTATAAAAAAAAATTATTTTTATTTTTTTATTGTTAGTTAGGTTAATAATCAGTAGATTAAGTTTTCATAATTATCCCGCATCAGTTTTGGTATCAGAGCGAAGGTTAAACTAGGGTTTAACTGCTAGTTCTGAAATTTCTACATACCTAGAACTATGCTGAAATTAAAACTGCATAAAACCTAACTAAAAAATTAAAAAAAAATAGAAATAAATTTTCTATTAATCCTCTATTCATCTCATAAAAAATAAGATATTTTTTTTTATTTTCTATTTTCTGGAGGAAGGAAATCATGCCTCTTGAGTGGGATATGCAAGTATACTATCACGACCCATGGAAGTAATGAGTTATGACCGGACGTGATATCCTGAGATTGAAAAATTTAAAATTAATCAGATATGAAATTAATTTAGAACATAATTAAAAAAATTAATTAATTTTTATTTTTCTATTATTTTTAATTATTTTAATTTTAGTGCATCTAGGGTTTCATATTTGTGTGACCGCATCATCCAGTAACCTAATCTTAAGGGCACTTGAGCATCTTAGATCAGGGTAGGATCTCATCACCTATCCTGGGCTCACAACAACCCTCTTTTGCATCTGAGCCTAGCCTAATTAAAACCAATTAGACTTAATTTGCTCTAGTAAGCTAGGGACACTAACAGTTCAGGTTCCAAGTATTGTGTGAAAGCTAGTGCACCCAATCCTTTGATTATCACTTAAATCTAGTGTCTAAGGCTAGAAGTCCAGAGGCAAATGTCCTAAGCAGTTTCATGGTTTTTAATTAGGGCCCTGTGAGACCAGGGGGAGCCTCCCACGACCCCACCTCTTACCTGGCCAGTGGACAGGGTAATTACTGAATTGGCTGTAATTTATGGTGATCCATTTTACTTGATCTCTAGGTCTAGGAAACCTTAGTTTAGATTTTTGTGTGTTTGCATTGCATGGTTACTAGATTAGGAGCCCAATACTAGTAGTTCAAACCCAAACCTAACCTAGTTTGACCATGGAGTCCAGCTTTGAGACCTTCCTTAGGAACATGATGATCAGTTTGCCCTGATAAACAATAAGTTTGATCGATTAGATGACCATCTAGGAAACCTAGAGAAAACCTGTAAGACTCGTCCTGAACCTAAATTTGAAACACACCCTGACCCATTCCTAGAGCCCAACCCTAGGAGAGCCCCACACTAGGACCAAATATGGGAGACTAGCAATAGGAGACCCAATTATGATTTTATAGACCAGGATGAGAGAGCATTTAAGAATTTTAGGCTAGAAGCACCTAATTTTTGTGGTGATCTTGATCTTGAGAATTATCTTAATTCGGAAGAAGGTATGGATCTATATTTTGAGAGGGAACTAGTGTCTGATGAAAGAAAGTTTAAGTTGCTAAGCTTAAGTTAGTACGTCAGGCTAGAATTTATTGGGATGATGTTGAAAGGATGATCAGATGAAGAAGAGACATATCCATAACTACCTGGAGCAACATGAAACTTAAACTTAGGAAAAAGTACCTACCTAGATCATATGAACCTAGTTCCTATGCACTCGATCCTTTGAACCCAGCTCTTACAAACCCAGATCCATGACCTACAGATTTGATCCCATATCCTATGAGACCAAGGAACCCATAACCCTTAGTCAGCCATAACCCATTAGGATTAGTGCCCCTTATCAAAATTAGGATATAGTCTAGTCCACCTGAGTCGACTCATTCCTCAGCAGAGTTAACCCAATTCTCACCCGAGCCGACTCAATGCTAATCCTAGCCGACCTACCCCTACTAGCCCAGATCCTAGCCAATTTTCTTTAACTGACCTACACCTACTACCCTATTAGTTCACTAGGATGACATTGAAGTGGAAGTATATGGATTGAGGTGAACTTAGTGGATGAGTATGAGGGAGAAGAGGAAATACATATGGCTGACCTAGAATTAGCTGACCCGGTAGGCACCCAGGCTAAAGCTAGCCCAGAGTTAGTTGACCGTGATCGTACCCTGATTAAAACTCTACTAGCAGGACCCTTAGAAAAAGAGACTCATGAAGAGCCTAACCCTACTACTAGGACCTTACCTGAGCAAACAGTAGAAGATACTCAAGTCATAGAACCTAGTCTTAAAGTTCAAGAATTGGAAGTAATTAGTGAGGACTTGATCTTTTCAATCCAGCACCCTCAAGTTAAATACACTCCATTAGTCCCCATTAAAGATCTTTTTCCTAAAATTCTTGACTCATCCTTTCTTCAGGCTGATCCTTTATTCCCTGTAGGTATGAATCAATGTCAAACCCTTAAGGTCAACCCTGTTAGTCTAGGACTAATCCATGAGCCCTTTTCTTATTTCCCATCCTACCAGACTAACCTTGAATCCACTTCCTATTTTCTACCCTTTCCTAAAGCTTTCAACATTTTTAGAACCATTAGTTTGCATTTTATAGAGGTTAGCGTATTGCATAAGCCCATTGAGCATGTTAGGTTTACAACATATTTCTGGAGAACCTTATGGCATCTATTAGGAATTCATGCTAAATCTTCATCAACATGTCATACATTAACCAAGGGTCAAACTCAGTTGTAGTTTATGGTTTACATGCATGTCAATAATAAAAAAAAGGAAAAAAAAAGACTCAAAGAACTCAACGAAGGAGACTTTGTCATGGTAAGGCTACGACCTGAATGGTTCCCACCTGGAATCATGAAAAAGTTATATGCCTGTAGTAGTGGACCATACAAAGTAATTAGAAAAATTGGACCTAATGCCTACGTGCTTGAGTTACCACCTTAACTAGGCATTAGTCCTACTTTCAACATTTCAGACCTTATTGAGTATAAGGAGCCAACGTTGATTCCTAGTGAACCATTTGGGCCTGATCTAATCTTTGAGAGTGAGTCAATCCATGTGTGTCCACCTACCATACCACCAGCCCGGAGAGATAGGATCGAGCAGATCTTGGATGACAAGATTATCGCTACTCGGGGCAAAGATTATCAGCGATATCTGGTTCGTTGGCAAGGATGACTTGAGATTGATGATTCTTGGATCATCAGAGAGGACTTGCAGAGAGTTGATCTAGACTTACTAGATCGCTATCATAGCGATGTTGATCCATACTCGATAGGATCGAGTTTCTCCCACCAGGAAAGAATTGGTGCAGATACCAGGGCTAAAAAATATCGACAGGTTGAACCCACATCCCTGTGGATCACCTGTGAATAAAGTCCTGAACCTAACCCCTTTTACCAACTATAAATATTTTTTTTTAAATTCTGTTATATAGGCTTAGTTGGGTTTAGCCCTTTTTACCAACTGTAATTAGGGTTTTTTATTTTTTAGCCTTTTGGCCAAACCCCTTTTATTAAGTTAAACCACTTGTTTACATATCTTGCCTATCGATCAAATTGGGTTTCAATTGATCAAGTGGAACTTTAGTTATTTGGTTGGTTTAACTAGTTTTGAGTATTGTAATTATTAGTTAATTTAGTTATTGAGTCCTGTAATACAAGGGGGATCCAATTGAAGATCCATGTGCACCTAAATCAAGATTCCATGTGACTCCATGTGCTAAGTCAAGCCATGTGCTAGCTTAACCAACTCTTGGTGCCACTTTTTCAAGAATCTGGATAACACCACATGACTTGTGTGGACACCACTTGCCACTTCATCGGGACAACACCACTTGCCACTTCATCAGGATAACCAACACTTGCCATGTCACTCCCTTGGATGCCACTTTAATTCATGAATTAGCACTCCTTTTTAAGATGTGTAAATGAGAAGGACTCTCCAAATTGGTGCCCCCACTCAAGTAATTTATGCTAAAAGAAATTCCAAGGAGTCGGCCAAGCATTCCACCTTTTCTTTGTCACCAACTTCCAAGGAGTTTCAAGATATTTGATTGCCCAAATGAATGAGGTTTAATGGTTCTCTACCATAGGTGTTTTGATCAAACAAGTTCCAAGTTGCTCAAGATTAGAGAACTCAAGAATCCAGAAAAAACTCTTGAGTTTTCTTCTATCCAGATAGAAGAGTCCACCATCCTGCAGGAGCCCACATCATCTAGACTCCGGAGTCCAATAATCAGGGCAATCCATGAAGCAATCTGGGTCCATCATGACTCCTCACTAATCCACATCTTGGTGCCAACTTTGGATGAGAGGCCCATGAATTCGTCCACTTTGTAGAGAGTCCTAGATCAACCCAAGAGTAGGAGTCCAAGATGCCCAGAGCAAGGTTTCTAGGAGTCATTACCTAAGGAAAACAAACACTAGTCTTTGTAACCCTTACATCTCTGGTTGTTGGTCTATAAATACTCCATCAACTCTCCTATATTATTAATGATTTTTTAATGAAATAAAATGACACTCTATCGAATTTTCTTTCTTTGCTGTGTGCATCGCAGGGTGTGAAGCCCTAGTTATCCTACTTATCCAGACATCAGAAAAACCCTAGCCGACCTCTTCCTTCCCTCTTCCCTTTTTACTTTTCCATCTTTTCTTTCCTTTACTTCTTTCTAACTGAAAACTTCCTTTGTTAAGTGTTTACAGGTGATCTGGAACTAAAGTCAAGGTGTTCTTACCTTGGAATCGATATCGTGAAAGATCAGAGCCTGAAGATCAAGATCTTGAAGCCCTGCTGCGAGATCTTGAGAGTTCCAATAGATCTACTTCAAAGGGAAAATTCGACGTTGGTAAAATTCAAAAACCTTCTCTACTCTTTAGTTTCTAAATTTTTGAAAGTTTTATGGTGGTTTCTTAGATACCAAATTTTGATTTTTTTTAGTTACTTTGTTAGATCTACTTGTGCGGGTATAAGCAAATTGACTAGTTCTCTAATTGCATACTTTGAGTTTCTAAAAATCTTAAAATTATAAAAAATTTAATTATTGTTTTTTTCACTATTAATTAGGTTAGTAATTAGTAGATTAGATTTTCACAATTGTCCCTCATCAGAGGATGTATTGGGAGGCCTTGTATTTTAGCTTCCTAGCCTCTTTCCTGTCGACTAGAAGAGCTCCATCACAAAGGTAGTTGACCAAGGGGTCAATCCAGCAAGGTTTGGGGTTAAGCTGTAATGCTAAAGTTGACTCTTCAATGCTAGGCTCACCTACTTCGAAAAAGGTCTAAGAGCACAGCCCAAGTGGTGCGCCCGTTGCTAGTTTAGAGAGAGCATGAGCTTGGACGTTCTCTACCCTAGGGATCTATTGAATATTGAAGCTACGGAAGGCTTTGAGCAGGTCCTTGTCCTTCAGCAAGTATCTCTTCTTGTTTTCTTCTCGAGCCTTGTATTCTTTGACGTATCCCACATAAGCTGCGAAACACTACAAGTCTTTAGATGTTGTATGCCTAACTCTTTAGATATCTTAAGTTTGGTTATCAAGGACTCATACTCTGCTTTGTTATTAGTGGAGGAAAATGCAAAGTGAAGGCCGTATTAAAGAACATCCCCTTCAAAACTTATAAGAATTAATCCTGCACCTGATCTATTTGCATTCAACGAACCATCCACATACAGCACCCACTAATCCATTGGCTTCTTTAGACTATTCATTCGAGATGGTGCACTCGACTATGAAGTACACTAGCACTTGAGCCTTAATGGAAGGTTGAGGCCAAAAGACAAGATCAAACTCTGTAAGCTCCAACACCCATTTGGCCATTCGACCCACAGCATCCAGCCTATGCAAGGCAGTCCAAAGGGGTTGATCAATCGGGACCATAATTGTGTATGCCTAAAAATAGGATCAAAGCTTCCTGGATAAAACCACGAGGGTGATGAGCAATTTTTCCAAACGAGGATATCAGACATCTGCATTATGTAATACTCTGCTAATATAATAAACTAGCTATTGTATCCAATCCTCTTCTCAAATCAGCACAGATTTGGTGGACATCAGGGAGGCCACTAGATACAAATATAACTCCTCACCTTCTTCTGATTTATTAAGAGGTGGAGTGCTAAGTTAGATCTTAAGCTCCTCGAATGCTCTTCAGCATTTGTCAGTCCATTTGAAGTCTTTTGGCTTTTTCAATATTTGGAAGAATGATAGACACTGCTTGATCGACTTAGAAACAAACTATTTAAGGGTGGCTATCCTTCTCATAAGTCTTTGCATATATTTAACTATCTTTGGAGTGACCATCTATCTCACCGCCTAAATCTTCTATGGGTTAGTTTCAATTCCTCGATGAAAAATGATGAACTCAAGAAATTTATTGAAGGTCACTCCGAAGGCATATATGGTAGGATTTAATTTGATCTAGTATCTCCACAAAGTCATAAAAGTTTTCTCTAGGTCGTTGACATGATCTTTGGATGGGCAGCTCTTCACAAGCATATCATCAAAGTAGATCTCCATATTATGCCGGATCTACTCTTGGAACACATTTTTCACCAGTTGTTGGTAAGTCACCGTTACATTCCTTAGGCTGAAAGGTATTACCTTGTAACAAAACAAACCATGATCAGTAATAAATGCAGTCTTCTCCTCGTCTTTTGGTGCCATGCAGATCTGATTGCATCTAGAGATGAATGAGAGGAGCTCATGACCCATGGTGGTATCTGTCAGTTGATCAATCTGAGAGAAAGGATAACTATCTTTTAGACAAGCATTGTTTAGATCGATGAAATCAATGCACATTCACCACTTTCTAGTATTTTTTTTTATCAAGATGACATTGGCCAACCACTCAAAGTAGTTGACTTCTTTGATAAACCCAGTCTAGTAAGCTTGTCCACCTCCTATACAATAGCTTTCTACCATTCAAGGACAAAATTTCTCCTCTTCTACTTAACTGGTAGATGGAGAGGATCCACTTCTAAATAGTGCATCAAAATCTCAGGGCCGATCCCAGGCATATCTATAGGGGACCAAGCAAAAACATCATCATTCCTTCTCAGAAATTCTGTAAGTAACTGGGTTGAGGTTTCGCCCAGCTTTGAACCAACATAGATGACACGCTAGGGGTCATCATCTTGCAGTGGGATAGTCACTAAGTCCTCAGTGGGCTCATCCTGCTCTTCAGTTAACTCATCATAGATATCCAAGCCTTCAACAGGAATAGTGGTGGATGTTCGAGGCTGTAAGGAAACCATATAATAATGCTTCATTAGGGTTTGGTTCCCTTGGACCTCTCTGACTCCTCGTGCTGCTAAAAATCTTGTGAGTAGATAGTAAGTGGAGATGATCATGTGAAGAGTATTCAATCCTGGTCGATCTAGTATGGCATTATATGCCAAAGGGCCCTTCATGATCGTGAAAGTCAAATGCACTAGTGATCATTGAGGTGGTTGCCCAGCTATTATGGGCAACACGATTGTCCCCTTAACATACATTGGTTCCCTTGAAAATCATGACAATGGTATGCACATTCCTCCTAAAAGAGTTGGTGAAATGTTTAATTTTTAAGAGAGCATTATAGAACATGACATCCACAGAACTTTCATTATCAACAAGTATGTGATCCACATCTTAGTTAGCAATATTTAGAGCAACAACCATAGTATCATCAAGAGGGTACTGTACCCCTTCTGTATTAGTCCAAGTGAAAGTAATGATTTCAATAGCTACTTTAATCTACCACTTCTTACTAATGTCACCCTCCACTGGCCCATCGATAATAGTGCCAATGTTGCCCAAGGTGGGCCGATTGGCTAGCTCTTCAAGTCTGGGAGGTGGTTCAGACAAGCATAGTGTGGCCCCCATGGAGTCACGTCTCTCCTATTGGCCCTATATAAATTTGCCTAATCGACTATGCTGGATTAGTCCTTCTATCTCATTCTATAATTGGAGACATTCCTTAGTGTCATAATCATGGTCATGATGGAAGAGACAATACCTGTGTAGGTTGTGGCATCCTGGCAGCATCCGCATCTTCCTTACCTCAGGTAGTTATTCTCGGACTTGCATTAGGACCTTAGTTCTAGGAGTATTTAAAGGAGTGTAATAGTCATACCTCTTGGACATTGGAGCACCCACTCGCTCCTGGGGGTTCGAATAGCCTTGAGTCCGAGGAAAAGGCCTTCAGTGTCATGGTGAGCTGCTTCTACATCGCCCCTTCCCTTGATCACCCCTTCTTGGCAAGGACTCTTGGTTTGAGGGTTGCTTCCCAAGTGTCGGGGTGGATGACATGGCTAAAAGCATAGCAGATACAAGCTCTATCAAAGTAGCCATCGAGACAAGAGCACCAGATGTCGTGGCACTAGGAGGAATGACCTGATGCATGTGAGCATCACATCCTTCTTTTGCCCAGGCATACTTCTCAACTCTTACAAGCATCTCAGAAAAGTCTACAAATGGCCTCTTCTCTAAAGTGAAGAAAGGGACACTATCGAAGGCCATTCTTTAGGATGACCATAGCAACAAAATGATCTAAATTATGCACTTCTAGAGTTGCCTCGTTGAACCAACTCACATAAGGATGGAGGGACTCCCCATCCCTTTGCTTTATATGGATTACAGAGTTGGAACTTTGACATAACATTCTACTACTAGTAAAATGAGAGATAAATAATTGACTTAGTTGTTCGAAGGAATGAACTAAACCCAATTTGAGGCTAGAGTACTAGTATCGTGCTCATTTATGCAAGGTAAAGGGGAAAGCACTGTTAGATGTATACCCTAAAACCCAAATTGGCATGACATATTATGTTTATTCTAGGGCATAATTTTGTACTTAGTTCATTGGAATTAATAAAATTGGGCTTTATTTTTTTTCATTCATATCTAATATGTCTATGAATTATCTATTAAGTTAATTGATAATAATATATATTCTAGTGAGTTGAGAAATTAAGATATGTGTCATTATACATTAACTCCTAAAAAGCACCCGTTCATTGGATGATCACAGGGATGGTGGTTGATTCATCAAAATCGATGTATGAATCATCTCCCTTCTAGGTAGATGAGTCTTGAGTCTATAGTGTAGAGACACTGGAGTGAGAGTGCAAGTAGTTGTTAGAGAATAATGATACCGAGCATGACCAAGTTTGAGAAGTCATATAGATATCTACTCACTCATAGTGACTTCTCAAATGCTATAGTTGTATGAGTAATTCCTTAGTAAGGCCACATCACATAAACATGGTCCCTAGCCATTCGGAATCTTGTGGTGTTCATTGGTTATAGTAGCTTCACTATAAGAGTAAGGAGTATACTTATAAGGGATCTATCGACCTTAGTTGATATGGTATAGTCCTAAGCGATCTAATAGATTGAGTTATTAAATCTATGGCCATAGTAGTATGATATTAAAAAAGAATTTTCAAGGAAATCATAATTAGACTTAAGCTAATTAAGTTTGACATATGATGGATGCTTAGATTTTGATGAGTTTTCACGACCTGCATCTTGTCAAGATTTTTGATAGAAAAATTTGATCACATGTTAACTATACTTAGAGGTTCATTTATATTCTAGTAGGTTGCTACTACATATTGCTAGGTATTACTAGTGAATTGTGAGAGCTCACTAGAATCATTTTTGGATCAATGATCCAAATTAGGATTGAGCAAAATTATTTCAGTCCATTGAAAAAGTTTCGATGATACTATGATAGAGATCATGATATATCTCACTACTAGATAGAATAGAACTTGAGGGATCATACATAAAAGGAGTTTGACCTGATCTAAGCATAGATCTATTTAAGAGTTATATATTTAGTACCTACTAATTTTGGTACTTGTCAATTTTAGCACTTGCTAATTTTGGCACTTGCTAATTTTAGCACCTACTATTAGTATTAGTACTTGCTAATTTTAGCACGATAGACCTATTTACAAATATTATAGTAATTTTTGACTTTATTGTTTAACTCAATTAAATCAAATTTAATAATTATTAACTTAATTTAAAGTTAATTGGATTTGTAATTCAAGTTTGATTTGAATTATTGATCGAGTTGACCGGGTCAACAGTCTTTTTTAATTTGGTTCAATTCGGGCATGAAATAGATTCAAAATTAATCAAAAACTGAGTCAACCTAGACCAGCAGTTAGCAGACCTAGTTGACTAGGTCTCTCTCCTTTACTCATGCAAAAAACAAGAGGGCATGGAAATGCATGCCTCCTCTTGGTGTGCGTGGTGAGAAGAGAGTGGTGCCAAGTTGTCACCTCTTTTCTTTATCTAGGACTCTCTCTCCTTCCAAATTTGACTAGACTCTTATCTAGTTTGAATGTTCTTTAAATCATATTAGAATCCAAATTTATCTGGATTTTAAGATGGCATGTAGTTGGGATTTAGCATAAAGTTTTAAGGGACGTAGAATCAAGGTATGATGATCTCAAGTTATCGTGCAAAATTCTAGAGGCTATCCCAATTTCCTTCTTCCATGCTATATCTGACATTATACCTCAAAAGATAGCTAAGAGTCTCTAATTTATAAATAGAAAAAAAATCAGAAATATGTTCTAAGTATTTATGGTAGTTATTTTATATAGAAGAGGAGAAAGGCTACATAAAATTCTAGATCTTCGACTAGAAAAAGAAGATCCATCTCTATGTTTGAAGAATGATTTGCAAGGATCTAGTAGTTCAAGGGTGTTGGTGATTCGATCAAGAAGGCTCTGTGTAGATACTGGAAGTAGGCACGTGTGCAGCTTTAACGAATCCCATTAGATCCGATTGATCCGATAGATCTAGTACAAGAAAAAGGATTTAGCGATTAAGGTAAGTTGATAATTTTATTTCATTTTAGATCTAATTTATTTTACTATTCCAACATGTTAAGTGGTATGTTAGATAATAATTTAGATTTATTTTAAATTGACATACTTCTAAAAAATTATTTTTCATGATTTTTACTTTCATTGTGCCTAGGGTTTAGAATCTAGTCTTGCATGATAGTCATCTATGTTGGGAACTCAACAGTGGTATCAAAGCTAGGTTTTTGATATGTTAGAAATAGTTTTAGATCTAAATCTTCTTTAGATTTGAAGGTTTTAAATTGTATTTAATAAATTTATGATGATTGAAAATGTTTTCATATCACTAGTTCTACTATTTGTGAAAATTATTTTTGAAACATGTATCCATATGTTTTAGATCTAAATTTTTGATATATAGATGATGCATCATGGTTTTAGTTTAGATTTAAAAATGAATAAATTAATTTAATGATTAATTGATTATAATTCCTTAACCAAGTACTCGGATTAGGTCCATCACCATGTAATGCGGGACGACTCTAAGACTGCTAAACATGCACAAAAAATAGTAAAATAATTTTTTATGATTTTTATAATTTTATTTGCAGGCTAGATTTCCAAAGTAAAGTAAAAACTAGCGGAGAGATTAGTAGTGCAAAGAATCATCGGGTTGCAGGCATACTCATGCAAACCAATGAAATATCAAGGACCTGAGAGTTGAGAAACTTCAAGTTTAGGATAGCTTTTCTTCCTTAAATCAAAAAATAAGAGTTGGGAAGGTTTCTTACCAGTCAGAGATTTGAATTCAGTGGCAACAGGGTTCACTCACACTCTTATTGGAGCCTGGATGATGAAGCTCAGTTCCTTGAATCAGATGGCTGATCTGGACCCGGTCTGAAGGCAAAGAAGGCCTCCTCTGGGGAGGTGAAACATCTCGAGGATCCTGCAAGCATCAGGGTTAATCAAAACAGCAATTAAAAAATAAGAAAAGGAACTATGGGTTGAAAGGAATCAGGATTTGGGTTAGAAGATGGCTACTTGAAGCTTGTTGAAGATCTCCTTGCTTGGCGGCCTAGGGCACTCCTCCTTGGACGTGTGAAGGCTTAGATGGTAGTGATTTAGGGTGTGGAAGGATGCTAGGGCAGCAAGGAATTCATCCAAACACAAAAACACAAACCAAATAACCAAAATAAGACACCAACATAAGGCAATAACTCAAAATTTTAGCAAGTTGTATTCATAAGAAAGAGATGCTTACAAGAGGGGGAGGGGTGGGATATTTATAGAGTTCCCATGCCCTCACTAATCATGGTTACACTTGGGTTACAAGTCCTCTACCAAATTGGAATACAAGTCCTTTCCTAGCTAGGTTAGAATTACAAAGTTTAAAAGGATCAGAAATCCCAACTAGGTTAGGAATAAACTTGGTCTTCTCCTTCTTCTCTTCAACTTGGACTTGGTCAAACCTCTTTGGACGTGGTCAACACTTCAAGGATGCCTAGGGGGGCGTGTTGGGCCTCTAGGAGTGCAAAGGGCCGGCCCAAAGGGGCTTGGATGCATGGGTTTGGGCCTTTGGAAGCTGGGATATCTTGGTAGCCTGGTAGCAGGAATATTCCCTGGAATCTTGCTTTTTAAGGGCTTGGGCTTGGTACATGGGCTTGATTTCTTTGGGCTGGGATGTAGGTGGACCTCTAGAATCATCGATGCCCTAGTTTAGGAATAAGCTCTAGCATCTGGAAGGGAATCTGTGCATCTAGAGGGCATCTGGAAGGAATCAGGGTTTCTGGAAGCATCCTAGATCCTGGGTTGTCACACAAAATCCAATGGGCTGATGTAATAGCTTTTGACTCCTGGATGTGACCTGGTGGAACTCTAAAATAGGGTAACCTCCTCTCTTGTATAAAAATTGGGCTCATACTAGACTCATAACTAATGTACAGGACTCAAAATACTGACTAGGTTGAGAGTTGAGACAAATCAACTAACCTCAACTTATTACATGACTCAATCTTAATTGATTACAAAATTTGACACATGGCTAGGTAAACCAAATAAGGCCCAGTAATCTGTATCTAATCCTGGTGCCCCCACCACCATGGCCATCTGGTCATAGAAGCTAAGTAGGGTTTAAAGGCCCTCTCTTCCCATTCAATGGGTCTCCTATGATGTGTAGAGATGCCACTTGTGATTTGACCTATGAAGAAGAACATGGTTAAAGAAATTAAGTTCATATTTTAGATCTAAAATTAATTACATGAGATGTAGGTCAATCAATTTGATCTAAAATTACATGTATGTGACATATAGACTAGGGTTTAGATCTGAATCATCAATTGATGAAGATAAACCATTAATTCTATGAAATTAAACATATTCTAAAATCAATTTAGATTTTTAATTTTATTTAATGGATGTGGATATGGATTTCTAAATTAGGTCTAACGATTAGGCTATATATTAAGATTTTGATTAGATTAGGCTACAACCCTATTCAGTTTTGAGCAGTTGATCCAACATAATTAACAATTGATTATAGTAAGGTCAAAGGGACTCAAAATTGATCTTAGATGTAGTTTGGTTACATCTATTTACAGTTGATATGAATTGATCAATTTAAAACCTAATTTGGCATGGAGGTCCAAGCCCAAGTTACTAGGCTAACCTGTCAATACTTATTGACCAATTAGTGTCTAAGGCAAGTCTTGGTCATGGTTATTAATTGGGGATAACTCTTACCTAGCCAACTCAGTTAGTACCTAAGAAAGAGATTTAAATAGCAGAAGCCTTCCATCGATCTAACTTACCTAGCCAACTTGGTTGATTATGTTTTGATTAGGTTGCTTTTGATTCGATTCACCCATGTTGACTAGTTTTGTCAGACATGAGATTGTGTTGACCTAAACCTGTTAGTCAGATATGTAATTAAGCTAACTAATTTAGATGAGACTTGACCTCAAATCTTTCCATTAATATTAAGTCTTAGGTCTTCCACCATTATAGGTGTGCGGTTGTCCTACTGGTGTTGACTATTCTTAGCTAGTTACAGTGGTTCAGTTGTACTAAAAAGATGCAACCATATTATAAACATGAGTTCTTGCTAGGTATAGATGGGGCTAGGCCTAATAACCAGGCTTGGTGAGGGATCCAATGATTGCTTTACCTAGGTATTAATGGTGGGTTTGACTTAACTGAGGATTGGACTAATAATCGGCATGGTGAGGCTTCATGACTTAGAGACTGAGTCATGACAACATGCATGAGTTGCATTAGACAAGAGTTATCCACTCATCATATAGTGAGTTATTAATAACGGGGCATGATGAGGTACCGCATATTGGTGGGACTGTAGCACCTATTAGGAAATGTGTCATATAGCCAATCATTTGGATTGTAAATGGTCAAGTTTTTATAATATATACTGAATCATTGATAAAATAAAAGTTATTTTTTGGCAGTTCATCTCTTTTTGCATCTTCTTTTGAACTCTTTTGAGAAGAAATTCTTAGAACTACTTCAATTCGATAAAAAAGGATTTATCGAGTAGTTCTTAAATACGTTCGTGACCAAATATACATTATTATCTAGGACAATAACATTTATCGATCATAGATTGTTGTATGCCATATGGTTTGGCTACTCTCATAACCAAGGAGTGTAGAGATACTAGTATGGCATGCAGGTGAGTTTAGGTATACATTACACCAAACATGACCAACCCTGTTGAGTACTTTACTATCGAGAGTATTTTATAGAAGGATATGGGTATAAATATCTCTCCGACCTGAGATCATCCTGGTAATTTACAAGCAACTCATTGTACTTAGGTGCCCGACACCTAGATTTCTAATCCAGTGATGGAAGGTCACTAGGTATAGTCAAGTACTTGTTAAGTCGGTGATGAGTCAAGATGGAATTGACTATTCCAAAATATTAGAGATAATGCTCTACTGTGTTTCAATTTAGCAAGACTTTGGCCAAGGCAATCCTTGTGAAAAGTCACATGATTTAGCAGGTTGAGATATATTTGGACACATTATTTAGAGTTGATAGTTAACTCTAAAATTATTCTAAGCATTAAGGTTAAGGGAAGAATTATATAGAAACCATATGCCTGGGTTCTTGAATGTTGCTCTGCAAATATTTGACCTATCTAGATGTTGGGCACCATTGCTAGATGGTTGCATTGATTAGTTCAAGAATTGTTTCCTGGACTACTGACTTAGTGTTCAAAACTATGGAATCATATACAATAGAAGTTTTTGATCGATCATGATGGCTGACTAACGATTAAGAATCGTTTAGTGGCAAAATTATAAATATAATGAATAATTAACCCTGCATAAATATTATAAATTAATAATTAATTAATTATTAATTAATTATAAGATGATTAATTAATAATTGGGTTGTTAATTGACTTAATTTGATTGAGTGAAGAGGTTTAGGTCAAGTCTAATTGAATTTAGTTCAATTAGAATATACTCGATTAGGTTATTTGATGACCTAATCGCTAAGGATTTCTAATTAACCCTGCATAAATATTATAAATTAATAATTAATTAATTATTAATTAATTATAAGATGATTAATTAATAATTGGGTTGTTAATTGACTTAATTTGATTGAGTGAAGAGGTTTAGGTCAAGTCTAATTGAATTTAGTTCAATTAGAATCTACTCGATTAGGTTATTTGATGACCTAATCGCTAAGGATTTCTAATTATGGTTTGATTCAGACTTAGACTCTATTAATTTTGGATTTAATTAAAATTTAATTAACCCTAACTGAAACCTAATTGGATTGAGTTCAAGTTGGTTAAATTAGTTATGACCAAATTAATTTTGGTTTCTAACTAATTTTGATCAAAGCTTGGTTAAACCCTTACCTAGCCCAACTAGGTTTCCTCTAGGATTTCTTTATGCCATTTATTTGAATAAATTTATGGAGATTCATGCCAAATATATTTACATGCCCTCCATTCTTTCTTATTAATTTGGATTAATTTAGGATGAGTTTTGAATTTAAAAGGGAGGAGTTTGACTGGGAATCAAACTCTTTGACTTTTCCTAATTTTACTTGGTCTAAAATCCTCAAAACCTTATCATTTCTTGATATCGTTTTTTTTGAAAAATCTAGATAAAATATGTGTTGAAAAGAGGGCCCTTTTACTGGTGATTTGAGATAAAAACTCATAGAAAAAACTTTACTATGAGGGTGGGGCATGGGATAAGCTAAGACTAGTCAAACTAGGTTATTTGCTTCCTTATCTTATCTAAAAGTCCTAATCTTATCCTAATTGACATGCCTAAATTTCCTAGTATTCTTTTGGGACTGGGCAACCAAAGAGGCTATAAATTGGTATGAGATTAGATGAGGATGAGAGCTAAAAAAATTCAAGGTGGGTGTGAGTTCTTTAGCATGAAAGGACTTTCTTGGGTTCTAGGGTTGAAGGAAGAAGAAAAAGAATAGAAAAATAGTAGAAAAGAGTTTCTTATTTTTGTTTTTCTTTTTCTTAGATCTAGGCCTCTTCATCCTCTTCTTGGATTTTTTGGCAGGCTCAAGAAAGTCCAAGAAATAAATTATTTTCAGTCATCCAATAGCCTTTGGAGGGAGCTAGTAGTCCTAGGAGGTTGATTGCATTAGAGCTTCATGTGGATAATTCATAGAGGCCGGGCATCTTGTACAGCTATGAAGTGATGTAGAGAGCCCTTACCATATACCATCAGCAGCGACGATCATCAACCCATGATCAGGTATGAAATTAGATTTTATATTATTTATAGATTAGATCTACTGCTTGCATTGGAAAGATCGATGCATGCTGATTTTATTTTCTACTGTATATCATGTTACAATCCTGCTTAGGATTTATTAGAATTATTATAAATATATATTTTTTATTTAAAATAGTTTTAAAATAGATATATTTCCATTATGAATTATAAAAAAATCTATGCATAAAATTCTAGGTATTTTTTCAACAGCACCCACTAGAAACCTTGGTCATGTAAGTATTTCTGCATCTCCATGGGGGAGTGTGTGAGATCCATGAAAGTAATGAAAATCTAAAGTATTTTTTAAAGTCTCCAAAATAATTTTTATTTTTAAGTATAAATGTCCAACTCAATCTTTTACTCTTTCATGGTTAAACCATGTTAGCTTCCAACCAATTAGCCCATATCCTTGAAATAAACTAACTTGTTGGCTTTAACTATAAAGACTAGTTCAGGAACCTCAAAATAGTCTTGAATTCTGAGAAGTTGGTATTGGAAATTATATTCCAAAGTCAATCATCTAGGTTATAGACGGTTGTGCTAACTCGTAACTATATATGATTTTTTAATGAATAAAAGTTATTCTTTTTGACTGTTCATCATATTTATATTTTTTTAAAATGAACTCTTGTATGATGAAGTCCTTAGAACTACATTCTTTTGATATAGAGGGGATATGTCAAGTAGTTCTTAAACTGGTTCACAAACAAAGGATACATTATCATAGGACAACAATGTATCAAGTGTAGGTTGTTGTATATCATATTTGTTGGTTGTCCTCTTAACCAAGGAGTGTGAAGATACTGATGTGACATGCAAGTAAAATGTGTGACATCTCACTGAACGTGACCATCTGCGGAGCTCCCTTCTGCCAAAGGGTTGCTCGGAAAGGGATATGGGTATATGTGTCCCTCAGACCTGAGATCACCATGGTAGCTTGCAAGCAACTCACTAAACTTTAGTGCTGGACTACCTAGATTTCTAATCCAGTGATGGAAGGTTTCTGGGTGCAGTCAAGTACTTATGGAGCGATGATGGATCAAGATGGAATTGATCCCTCCAAATAGTTTGGAGTGAATGACTCACTATGTCTTAATTTAGCAAATCCTTGGCTAGGCTAGTTCTTGTGAGGAGTCACAGAACTTGTAAAGTTGAGACATAATCTGGATAAACCATATTAGGGTTGGCAGTCGAACCCTAGGTCATCTTGAGCATTATGAGATCAAAGGGATGAATTATGTGGTAACCATATGTCAGAGGTTCTTATGAGGTGCTCTGCATCTTCGACCTATTCGGACATCGGGTATCATTGCTAGATGAGGACTTTGATTGGTATTGAAAATGTTATAGTGCTACCGGCTTAGTGTTCGAACCTATGTGATCATACACCATAGGGGTTTCTATCTAATCTCAAGGCTGATCGATAATTGAGAATCGTTTTCCATCACCGGAGGTCAATATGATTGACCATATTTCAAGTGTCGACACTTGGATTTTTTGTAAGTGTTGACACTTAGGGAAGTGTCGTTACTTGGCTTTTTGCAAGTGTCGACACTTGTTGTGATGAGCAGAATTCTGGAAAGAATTTTCTGGAATATTTGACTTCGAATTTTGAATTTGAAATTCAGACTTTTGGGCATTTTGGCTTCAAGCATTCATGGTATGATTGTCATACTTACCTTCTATGGCTTGGACTCATTTGGAATTCTCCTTGACTCTCTCCCCCAATCACTCCTCCTTCCTCTTTCTCCCTCTCATGGCTGCCCCTATAAATAAAGGTCATTGTAGAGGCTGCTAATGATTACAACAGCAAGAGAAAAGAAAAGTTAGAGAGGAAGAAGAAGGGTTTAGTAAGGACTTGGGATTGGGTGTGAGAAACCTAGCATTCAAGCTAGGTCTTGGGAAGAGTGTTTCCTGGAAAGGGTTTCACCACTCCTCCTTATCTTCTCAGAAGAAGAAGATCAGCCTGAAGGATCCCGAAGAGCTAGCACTCCGAGGGAGTTGATCAGAGTCGAGCCCTGGTGTGGATCACCTGTAGAGGCCAGACACTTGTGTGGCTCAGGCATCCTCATCCTTCTTCTCAGTACTTTCAGAGATATTAAGGTATGGTACTTTGTATCTTTGTATATTTCTCTCTGTTGATGTTTTGGTTGTATGCTAGATCATCATGCTAGATCTTGTTGCGGGTAGATTGGTAGATCGTTTTGATCTATCTACCGAGCCTTCCGCTGTGCATGTTTTAAAATAGTTTTAAAATGCATCCTTTCTGCCCTGCTTGCATGAATAGTTTTACCTTCAGTTGGGCTATGTGTTCGATCCCCTATCTTACCTGATTATCCTAGTATTCGCCAGATAGCTACACATGAAAAATGGATGGAAGATGATAATAAGGTAAAGTACTACATGCTGACCTTAATGTTGAATAGTTGTAAAGCTAGTATAAGGATATGCCAACTACCAAGGCTATAATTACTACCTACAAGAGCTGTATGATGAGCAAACTTGAATTGTTTGCATTGAGGTCTCTAAAAGACTTTTTAATACCAAAATGCATGAAAAGCTATCAATCAACAATCATTGCTTAACAATGATCAAAGATATCGAATAGCTTGAAAAGTTGGGCATACTGATTTATAGGGAATTGCAAGTTGATTTGATCCTACAGTCCCTAACAACTCATTTGCTTAGTTTATAATGAACTATAATATGAACAAATTGAGTTACACTTTGCTTGAATTATTAAACATGCTAGTAAGTAATGAGGAGACCTTGAAAAGTTCAAGGGGCTCTATTCTAGCCATAGAATAGGCATCTTCATTTAAGAGAAAGTTTGTTTGGAAAAAGAAGAAGCCTGTGAAGAAGTAGAAGAAGGACAGTAAGCCTAAGAAGGATGCTCAAAGGAAGCTTGTTATAAGCAAAGAAAAATATTTCCACTACAACATAGATAGGCACTAAAAGAGAAACTATCCATTATACTTGGAGAGCTTGAAGAAATAGAAGGTAGACGCACCTTCAAAAGGTATGTCTATGCTCGTTATTGAATCAAACCTTACGATATCTTCTACTTCTAGTTGGGTATTAGACTCTGGTTCAAGTACTCATATTTGTACTTCATGCAGGGTTTGGTAAGAAGTAGAGCACCGAGAGAAGGAGAGATAATCTTGCATGTTAGAAGTGGTGCAAGAGTTGCTATAGTCGCCATGGGAGCATGCCCTCTATCATTACCTTTAGGGTTTAGTTTAGTTTTGAAAAACTATTATCATATACCTATAGCTAGCAAAAACTTGATTTCTGTCACTATGCTAGTACATGAAGGTTATGAATTTATCTTTAATAAAAATTTTTATTCAATTTATTTTATAAATAAATTAATTATAAAATCTCTCTTGATAGACAGTTTATATCATTTACATACCAATTTATCTATGAATATTAACGAGCAAATAATGAATGCCATGGGATACAAGCGACCTAGGGATGACTTAAATCAAAAGTATATACGGCACCTCAGGCTTGGTCATATTGATGAGGACATGATTAACAAACTGAAAAAGGATGGTATCCTTAACTCACTTAATTTTGAGTTATATCTAGTTTGTAAACATGCTTTCAAGAAAAAATTATCAAGTTACTCTTTGCAGATCATGGGGAGAGGGCCATTGAATTACTTGCCCTGGCACATACTGATTTATGTGGGCCATTTGATATGTAAGCTAGGAATGGTTTTCAATACTTCATCACCTTTATCAATGATTACTCATGGTATGGGTATATATTTCTTATGAGACACAAGTCTAAAGTATTTAAAAAACTCAAGAAGTTCAGACAAAGCAGAAAAGCAAATAGGAAAACTCCTTAAAATTCTCCAATCAGATCAGGGAGGTGAATACTTTAGTGAAGAATTTCTAGGTTATCTTAAGGATCATAGCATGGTCTCACAATGGACTCCTCTTAGCACACCTCAACTCAACGAGATATTTGAAAGGAAAAATAGGACTACAAATTTCAATTTACATTCTAAATCGAGCTCCCTCTAAGTCTGTTCCTACTATGATGGCATGGTAAGAAACCAAGTCTTGGCCATCTTAAGATTTGGGGGTGTCCAGCCTATGTTAAGAGAATAATAATAGATAAATTAAAGTCCAGTTTGATGAAAGCTCGCTTCATAGGGTATCCTAAAGAATTATAGGATACTATTTTTACTTTCTAGAGGATCACAATGTAATTGTGAGCCAGCATGCCATGTTCCTTGAAAAATAACTTATTTAGGATGGTGGTGAAAGAATTATGCCCAGAAAGTCAATCGCAGTTATTGTATAAGTGGCATTTTTGTATTCTCCCAACTCCAGATTGATATTAATAAAGGCAATTTATGATTCATCATTTGTTGTGTCTTATATTTTAATTATAAGATTATGATGAACCCCATAGATTAGGGCAATGGAATTAAGGTTATGATGGAGATCATAATAGTGAGACCTAAGTTTCTATAAACCTTAATCTAAAATTGATGTGGGACAAATAATAAAAAATAGCAATTAATATTTTTATATTTTTAGATTTTAAAGTAGAGCTCAAAGGAGATAGTAAAGGAAACTAATAAGTCTATTACCAGCACAAGTAAACCTATAAAGATATTAAAAACAAGACCTGGTGGTTGAGAAACCACCGAAACTAGGATTAACCTTCAACTAATCAGAAACTAAAGAGGGAAAATAGGTTTAAAGTTACCAACGAAGATCAATTCTTCAGATCTAACAGAACTCTTAAGATTGTTGCAACAGGATTTCAAGATCTCGCTTCCAGGCTTCGATCTTCCGCATGATGCCGGTTCCGAGGCAAAAGCACCAGATCTAGATTTTTGGTCACCTGCAAAACACTTAGCAAAGGAATCTAGGGTTAGAAAGCAGTAAGAAAGGGAAAGGAAAGAAGGGAAAGGGTTAGAAGTAGTGGATGGATCTTCTTGTCGGATGGATAAGTAGGGCCTCACACCCCGCAATGCTCCAAAGGAACAAAGGAAGGGTCTCACACCTCGCGATGCACATAGCAAAGGAAAAATTTGGTAGAATTTATTTGTATTTCAATATTAATTTCATGAATTACAAGGGGGGTTGAAGGGTATTTATAGATCCCCAACTAGTTGTGTAAGGGACTTAGATATAAGACTCTTGTTCCCTTTGAACTACAACTATGGAATTTAGATCTAAGTAGCCTGGACTCCTGCTTGATGGATTGAATGGGACTCCTATCCAAGGTTGGCACCAAGATGGAGATGGTGATGAACTTTGATGAAGGGCCAAGTTTTCTTCCTTGGTTGGTCATGATGGGTAGACTCAGGAGTCTTGATAATGTAGCCTTTTGCAGGTGCATGGACTCTTCAGTTTGGATTGGAGAAGACTCAAGAGTTTTGATGAGACTATTGAGTTCTTGAAGCTTGCACAGCTAGTAACTTGTTTGATCCAATAGGTTGAAGCAAGAGTACCTTCCAACTTCTCCTCTTTAGATGATTAGATAATTTAGAATTTTTTTGAAGTTTGGGTGTTGAAACTTTGCTTGGCTGACTTCTTGGAATTGGCATTGGAATGCTTGAGATGGGGAGCTAACTTGGAAGAATCCTTCTGCTTTACTCTTAAAAAAATAAGAGGCGCTAATTCATGATTTCATTTAGCTGACCAAAGACAAGGCATGTGGGATGTCCAAACATAAATGACATGGCATATATTTTGTCTCAAAATGATATGTTAAATAAGACATGTATTAATGTCCCCTGGTGATGTGGCAGCGATGTCCAAAAATTTTACAAAGATGGTGCCATAAACAAATTGACTTGGCCTAGCACATGGCTTGTCTTGAGTCTTTAATTGGGTGCATATGGGTCTTCAATTAGATGCCCCTTGTAATACAGGACTCAATGACTCAACTAATTACATGATTAACCAACTAATAACTAATTAAACCAACCATACTTAATTAGGCTTTCAAATAAAAAACCAATTAAAGTTGGTAAAAAGGGCTAATTATATTGGACCACTAAGATCCTAATTGGGTAAATAGGATTTGACTCAATTAAGATTTTGACTCAGCTTGATAAAAAGGGTTTTATCCCAAAATAAACAAAACCCTAGTTACAGTTGGTAAAAAGGGTTTACCCTAACTAAATCAAAATAACAGAATTTAAAATAAAATATCTACATGGTAAATAGGGTTGGGTTCAAGGTTTTACTCATAGGTGATCCACAGGGATGTGGGTTCAACCTGTCGACTTTTTTTGGGCCCTAGTGCTCATACCAATTCTTCCCGGGTGGGAGGAACTCGACCCTATCAAGTATGGGTCAATTCCACTGTTATAATACTCTAGTAAGTTAGGGGCAACTCTTTGCAAGTCCTCTCTGGTGATCCAAGAATCATCAGATTCAGGTCATCCTTACCAACGAACCAGATATCACTGGTAATCTTTGCTCAGGGTAGCAATGATCTTGTCATCCAAGATCCGTTCGATCTTGTCTCTCCGGGCTGGTGGTATGGCAGGTGGACACACTTGGGTTGGTTCACTCTCAAGGACTGGATTAGGCCCAAATGGCTCACTAGGAATCAATGTTGGTTCCCTATACTCGATAAGGTTTGAAATGTTGAAAGTATTGCTAATGCCTAGTTCAGGTGGCAATTCAAGCACATAGGCATTAGGTCATATTTTCTTAATTACTTTTATGGTCCACTACTACAGGCATGCAATTTTTTCATGGTTCCAGGTGAGAACCATTTAGGTCATAATCAAACCATAAAAAAGTCTCCTTCTTTGTACTCCTTGAGTCTTCTTTTAAAATTATCCTTGGTTAATGTATGACATGTTGATGAAAATTTGGCATGAATTCCTAATAAATGCCAGTGTTTTCCAAAAATAGGATGCAAATTGAATATGCTCAAAGAACTTATGCAATCTATTGATTTCATCAAAATGTAATCGAGTGGCTTTAGAAAGAGTGAAAACTTCAGGCTAGGGTATGAAATAAGAAGTGGATTCGGGGCTAGTCTGGTGGGGTAGGACATAAGAAAAAGGCTTATAGAATAATTTCTGACTAATGGGGTTGATCTTAAGGTTTGGATACTGAATTATATCCACAGGTAATAAAGGGTCAGCCTGAAAAAAGGACAAGTCAAGAATTTCAGGAAAGAGATACTCAATTGGGATTAATGGGGTGAACTCTTCTTGAGGGTGCTGGTTTGGGAAAATCAAGTCGTTGATTACTTTAGGTTCATGATTTTCAGGACCAGGCTCTATGATTTGGCTTTCTTTTAATTTTTCCTCAGGTAAAATCTCAGCAGTAGGATTATGTTCTTCATGGTTCTCTTTTTCTAAGGATCCTTCTAGTACAGTTTCAGGCAGGATACGATCAAGGTCAATTAACCTTGGGCTGGCTTCAGTTTGGGTGTCTACTAGGTTAGCTAATTCTGGGTCTATCCTACCTACTTCCTCTTCAGTGTTATCCTTGTGAACTAAAGGGGTACTAAGGGTAGGTCGGCTAAGGAAAAGTGGACTAATACTGGGTTCACATATAGGTGTACTAATCCTATAGGGTTTAGGTTGACTAAAGTGAAGCTAACTAGTACTTGATTGATACCTAGGGGTTAGGGTTCCTTAGGTTCATAGGATATAGATTCAGCTCTATAGGTCATAGATCTGGGTTCATAGGAGATGGGTTCAAAGGATCTAGGTGCATAGGAACTAGGTTCATATAATCTGGGTAGGTACTTTTGCCTAAGTTTAAGTTTCATATCACTTCAGGTAGTTATGGGTATGTCTCTTCTTCGTTTGATCATTCTTTCAATATCATCCCAATAAATTCTAGCCTAGCATACTAATTTAAGCTTAGCAAACTTAAATTGACTTCCTTCAGACATTAGTTCCCTTTCAAAATATAGATCCATACCTTCTTCCCAATTAAGATAATTTTCGAACTCAGGATCACCACCATATTTAGGTGCTTCTATCCTAAAGTTCCTAGTGGCTCTCTCGTCCTGGTCTATGAAATCATAATTGGGTATGTTCGAACAAAGATCCCAGATTGGGTCATGACGAGGGGTTATCCTAGGATTGGGTTCCAAGAATGGGTCAGGGTGTGTTTCAAGTTTAGGTTCAGGACGGGTCTTATGGGTTTTTTCTAGGTTTTCTAATCGTTGGTCCAGTTGATCAAACTTATGGTTCATTTGGGTACATTGTTTGGTGAAGGTCCTAAGTAAGGTTTCCATAGTGGACTCCATGGTCAAATCAGACTGGGTTGGGTTTGAGGCTACAAGTGTTGGTCTCCTAATTTAGGGGTTAAGAATGCAAACATATCGAACTCGACTCGGACTAGGGTTTCCTAGACCTAGAGCTCAAGTGGAATGGGTCAGCTCAAATAATAGCCAATTCAGTAATTACCTTGTCCACTGGCTAGGTAAGAGGTGGGTTAATGGGAGGCTCCCCCTGCTCTCGCAAGGTCCTAATTAAAAATCATGAAATTGCTTAGGACGTTTGCCTCTGGACCTCTAGCCTTAGACACAAGGTTCAAGTGATAATCAGAGGATTGGGTGCACTAGCTTACACACAATACTTAGAACCCAACCTATTGGTGTCCCTAGCTTGCTAAAGTAAATTAAGTCTAATTAATTTTAATTAGGGTTATGCTCAGATTCAAAGGAGGTTGTTGTGGGCCCAGGATAGTTGATGAGCTACTGCCTTGATCTGAGATGTTCAAGTGCCCTTAAGCTTAGGTTACTTGATGATGCACACATAAGATGAAACCCTAGATGCAATCAAACTAAAATAATTAAAATAGCAGGAAAAAAAATTAATTATTTTTTTTGTATTTTATTATTTTGTTTTTTAGCAGAGATATAGTTTGCAAAAAAATTCCTAAGATGTAGGAAATTAAAATATGCAAGATTTATGCAAAAAGAACTCTAAACTAGAATTACTGAAATTCAGAACAGAATGTTCTCAGGCAATATTCTGGTGAGAAAATAATATACAGACCGCAATAATACTTGAAAAAAATCTGAAAAATACATTCAATTATGATGGATCCAACAAAATAAGAATAAAGCAATTCTAACTTATTTGCATATTAAAATAATTAAAATAATAGAGCATATACTGTGATAGACGTGATGGAGAAATTAAACCCTAAATATGCCTATCTCTTTGTTTTCTTCTTCAAGGGTCAATTCTTAGCGGCACCCCTATATGCCATAGAAAATCCCATTTGAATGGGAGGTGAGTGTCTTGCAGCCCTACTTTTTCCTATGACCAGACGACCATGCTAAAGCACCCGATCCGAGTACTTAAAGAGAACTAAGTTAGCACAAGAGAGATTAAATCCTAGTTTAACCTGCTCTGATACCAAAACTAATGCAGGAAAAATAATAAAAAAATAGCAATTAATATTTTTATATTTTCAGATTTTAAAGGAGAGCTCAAAGGAGACAATAAAGGAAACTAATAAGTCTATTACCCGTACAAGTAAACCTATAAAGCAATTAAAAGTAGGACCTGGTGGTTGAAAAACCACCGAAACTAGGATTAACCTTCAACTAATCATAAACTAAAGAGGGGGAATAGGTTTAAAGAAACCAATGAAGATCGATTCTTCAGATCTAACAGAACTCTCAAGATTGTTGCGGCAGGGTTTCAAGATCTCGCTTTCGGGCTCCGATCTTCTGCACGATGCCGTTCCGAGGCAAGAATGCCAGATCTAGATTTTTGGTCACCTTCAAAACACTCAGCAAAGGAATCTAGGGTTAGAAAACAGTAAGAAAGGAAAAGGAAAGAAGGGAAAGGGTTAGAAGTAGTGGATGGATCTTCTCGTCGGATGGATAAGTAGGGCCTTACACCCTATAATGCTCCAAAGGAACAAAGGAAGGGCCTCATATCCCGTGATGCACACAGTAAAGAAAAAATTTGGCAGAATTTCTTTGTATTTCAATAATAATTTCATGAATTACAAGAGGGGTTGAAGGGTATTTATAGACCCCCAACTAGTAGTGTAAGGGACTCAGATACAAGACTCTTGTTCCCTTTGAACTACAACTCTGGAATTTAGATCTAGGTAGCCTGGACTCCTGCTTGATGGATTGAATGGGACTCCTATCCAAGGTTGGCGCCAAGATGGAGATGGTGATGAACTTTGATGAAGGGCCATAATTGCTTCCTTGGTTGGTTATGATGGGTGGACTCAGGAGTCTTGATAATGTAGCCTTCTGCAGGTGCATGGACTCTTCAGTTTGGATTGGAGAAGACTTAAGAGTTTTGATGAGACTCTTGAATTCTTGAAGCTTGAGTAGCTAGTAACTTATTTGATCCAATAGCTTGAAGCAAGAGTACCTTCCAACTTCTCTTTAAATGATTAGATAATATAGATTTTTTTTGAAGTTTGGGCATTGAAACTTTACTTGGCCAAGTTCTTGGAATTGGCATTGGAATGCTTGAGATGGGGCACTAACTTGGAAGAATCCTTCTGCTTTACTCCTCTTAAAAATAATAAGAGGTGCCAATTCATGATTTCATTTAGCCGACCAAAGACAAGGCATGTGGGATGTCCAAACATAAATGACATGGCATATATTTTGTCTCAAAATGACATGTCAAATAAGACATGTGTTAATGTCCTCTGATGATGTGGCAGTGATGTCCAAAAATTTTGCAAAGATGGTGCCATAAACAAATTGACTTGGCCTAGCACATGGCTTGTCTTGGGCTAGCACATGTGATAAGGAATGACTTTAAGATTGCTAAATATGTAAAAAAAATAGTAAAATATTTTTTTTATAATTTTTATAAGTTTATTTGTAGGCAAAATCTCTAAAATAAAATAAGAACTAGCATAAGGAGTAGCAATGCAAAGAATCATCGTATCGCAGGCAAACTCATACAAAATAATAAATTACCAGGACTCGAGAATGAGAAACTCCCAGATTAGGATAGATTATCTTCATCAAATCAGAAATTAAAAGAACGGAAGGATGTTACCAATCAGTGATTTGAAGAATCTGCAATCGAAGGGATCACATAGTTCTCAGATTGATGCCTAGAAGACGAAGCTCGATTTCCTTGATTAGATGGTCGATTAGGGCAGTCCTGGAGGCAAGAAAAGCCTCCTCTGGGAAGGTGAAATACCTTGGGGATCCTACAAAATATCAAGGGTCAATCAAAATAGAAAGTAAGAAAAAGAAAGGGAACTAGGTTTAGAAGGAATCAGGTTAGGGATTAGAAGCTAGGCTGTTTGAAGCTTGTTGAAGATCTCCCTACTTGGTGGCCTAAGGCACTCCTTCTTGGATGTGTGAAGGCTTGGATGGTAGTGAGTTAGGGTGTGGAGGGATGCTAGGGCTGCAAGGAATTCGGCCAAGCACAAGAACAGAAACAAAAACCAAAGAATCAAAAGAACAAAGTAACACACAAGCTTGTAAGCTCAAATAAATTTACCAGGGTTTAATATCATGAATAAAAATTGATTACAAGAGGGGGAGGGGTGGGGTATTTATAGAGTTCCCATGCCCTCTCCTTGTTAGAATAGGAATACAAGCTAGATAGGGAGAAGGATTACAAGTGGAGTGGGAATAGGTTCACAAGTTGAATAGGAATAGGTTCTTCTTGTTTGATATGGATTTCCTTCCTCCTTTGACTTGGTCAAAGGGCCTTGGACTTGGTCAAATCTCCTTTTCTTGGGCTTGGATGCCTCTTGGCTTAGACTTGGGCTCATGGGCAGCAATTGGGGCATCCAAGGATGGGTTGGGCACATGGGCTTTGGGCCCTGGAGGCCTGGGATGCCTGGAGTAGGAATATTCCAGGTATCTTGGTTCTGGGCTGGAATATATCTGGAATCTTGGTTCTTTGTATACCTGGGCCTTGCATTCACTTGGACTGGGATGTAGGTGGACCTCTAAAATCATGGATGCCCTGGTTTGGGAATATGCTCTAGTATCTAGGGAGGAATCTGGGCATCTGAAAGGCATCGAGAAGGAATCAGGGTTTCTAGAAAGCATTTTGGATCTTGGGGTGTTATACAAAACCTAACAAGCTGATGTAGTGGCCTCTGAATCCTGGATGTGGCCTGGTGGAACTCCAAAATAGGGAAACCTTTTCTCTTGTACAAAAATTGGACTCATATTGGACTCATAACTGAAGTACAGGACTCGATATACTGACTAGGGTTAAGGGTTGAGACAAATCAACTAACCTCAACTTATTACAGGACTCAATCTTAATTGATTACAAAATTGTAACACATGACTAAGGTTCTAAAATTTAAAACTCTAATCAATAAATTATATGGGATCTAATGATCTGTGTCTGATCTTGGTGTCCCCACCAATTCTTCCATGGCGAGAGGAACTTGACCCCATTGAGTATGGATCAATTTGGCTCTCATTGCTCAAGGAGGGTCTAGGTTGAGGCATTGCAGATCCTCACCAGTAATCCACGAGTCCTCAGATTCTGGCTGACCTCGCCAGTGGACCAAATATCTCTGATAGCCTCTATCTTGGGTACTGATAGCTTGATCGTCCGGGATTCTCTCAATCTTTTCCTCACCAAAAGGCCAAATTGTATGCGGTCGCTCTGGGGTGGGTTCTCTCATAAAGAAAGGGGGTGGCTCAAGGGACTTGCTGGGCATCACTGCTGGCTCCCTAGATTTTATAAGATCTGAGATGATGAAGGTGGAGCTAATACCTAAATCAGGTGATATCTTAGGCACATAGGCATTGGGTCCATTACTCTTCATTATTTTAGATGGGTCAGCTTCACGAGCAGAAAATTTTTTGACAATCACATATTCCTCTGCATAAAAATCTTTATCTTTCTTTTGGAAATTAGCCAAGTTATTATTTAGTTCATTACTTAGGTTCAGCTTTTGACTAATTTCCATATGCATATGATGTGTAGAGGCTAGTGCATGTGTGGACAGGTAGATTTAAGGTTGTGAATTTATTGGACTCAAAACTAATACCTAAAAGACTCGATTAGACCTTCCTATCAAAGGAAGTTTTATTGAACTCTACGGGACAAAACCTAACAGACTATAAACTTTCTACATTTGACCCTAGCATGGTATGCATATAAAAATTTACTATGGACTCCTAGCAAATGCCACAGGATTTTCCAGCAGTAAAATGCAAACATGACATGCTCAATGAATGAATGTAATATGCAAACTCCTATAAAATGTAACCTAATAGTAAAAAAATAAAAGAAGTTTTAGGAAAGGATAGAAAATAAGAAGTGTGTTCAGGGTTAGTCTGGCAGGATGAGAAATAAGGAGATGGTTCAGGGTTAATCAGAAAGAGTAGAATACTAGAAGGGGTTTCAGGGATGAGTCCTAGACTAATGAGATTGACCTTATGGGTTTGAGGAAGTCCTACAGGGTTTATAGTATGGAAGAGTGGGTCACTAATATCAGGGAAGATATCATTAATGGGAACTACAGGATGGGATTCTTCCTGAGGGTACTGATAAGCCAAATCTTTAATAAAGTCATCGGGTTCAAGAAATTTAGGACTGGGCTCTATTCTTGGGCTTTCGTTGAGTGACTCCTCAAGTAAAACTCTAATAACAGTACCAGGGATCTCTTCTTCTAACTGCTCTTCCATTACAGGTTCAGCTTGGGTGTGGTCAGGTTCCACTAATGTTGGGTGGTCTTTTATGTGGATATGGTCAGGGTTAACTGATTCTAGGGTAGCTTCTACCTGGGCACCTACTGGGTCAACTAATTCTAGGTCTTCTATAGGGTTCTCTTCTAGATCTTTAATAGACTCATTATCTTCATACTCCTCTACCAGACTTGGGTCAGCCTCATATATTTCTTCTTCTAAGTCATCTTGGTGAACCAATGGGATGGTAAGAGGGGGTAGACTAAGGAAAAACTGACTAATGACTGGGGTGACAAGGGTGGGTTGGCTAAGGTGTTCCTGACTAACACTGGGTTCATATCTAAAGGTACTAATCCTATTGGGCTCAGGCTGACTAAGGGTTATGGGTTCATTCCTATGGGTCTTGCCTAGGGTTCCTAACCGATCTCCTACTTGGTCAAAACTAGTGGCTAATTGGTTGATCCTAGTGGTTGCCTAGTCAAATCATTGGTCCACTTGATTGAATCTATGGTTCATTTGGTTCTGGGATTGGGTCAATTGGGTTATCTAGTCATTGGTTTGGTCAAGCTTAGCATTAATTTGGGTCATTTGGATTGATTGATCTTGGGTTCAGGTGTCAGATTGGTCAAACCTACGGTTCATTTGGATAGTTAACTAGGCAAGCTAGTTCACGATGGCCTCCAAATTGGGATCCATGGCTAAGTCAGTTTGGGGTTTAGACTTCTGGTATTGGGTTCCTAATCTAGTGATCATGCAATAAATCAAACAATCAAAGCAGAATGATGCAGCCAAGCATGCAAAAGAAAAAAGTTAGTACAATCTAGGGCTTGCTAGACCTAGAGCCAAAAACTAGGTGGGTCAGCTCAACTTATACCTGACCCAGTAGCTAATCCTTCCTCTGGCCAGGTAGAGGGTGGGAGTGTGGGAGGCCCCCTTGTTTTTGCAGGGATCCAATTAAAAACCACAACACCACTTAGGTCATTTGACTCTGGACCCTCAGCCTTAGACACCAGATTTCAGTAATAGACACAAGATTAAATGCACTAGTTAGCCCACACAGCTCAGACTCGACCTGCTAGTATCAACCAGCCCTTTAGGGCAAATTAGGTCTAATTTATTTTAATTAAAGCTTGGGTGGAAATACTAGGTGATTGTTTTGGGCCTAGGACAGGTTATGAAATACTGCCCTGATATTATATTGATTGCCCTTAAGATTAGATTAAAAGATGATGAACATTCAATGGTCTTGATGCAATCTAAAACAATCACAAAAATAAAAATATTTTATGTATATTTTATGGAATGACAAATTAGGTTTAGGTTAATTAGGTTAGCAATCAAATTGGGCTTGGGATTGGGGTGTGTGGAAGTTGGTTAGGTTTGGTTGAGTCAAGTGTGCAGAATTAGCAGAATTCTGAAAATTAGGATTTCAAATGATGCAGGTTTTGACATAGATATAGATGTATAAAAAATTCAGAAAGAATCTAGGATAGTGGATGGATGGTGATGATGATACGTACCAAATTTGATGCAAAATAAAAATCAAATGATGATGCAAATCCTAGGGTTTTCAGACTGCTGCAGAAATTCCAAGATTTTGTTAGGGTTTCTAAGATGCCAAATTTTAATGATTTAAGTTTTTATAAAATTAATTAAAAATCTTGATAAATCAGAGAACAAGAAAGAGAACAATTCTTGCAAATTTCATTAAAAAATAAAATTCCTAGGTGGTCAAAATTAGATGAAGAACAGACACCTAATACAGTAGACAGGATACAGAAATTAGGGTTTGTGTTCCTAATGCAAATAAAAACTATTCCAAACCTGCTCTGATACCAAACTGATGCAATATGACTCTAAGATTGCTAAATATATAGGAAAAATAGTAAAATAACTATTTTATGATTTTATAATTTTATTTGTAGGCTAAATTCTCAAAATAAAACAAGAACTAGCATAAGGAGTAGCAATGCAAAGAATCATCGTATCGTAGGTAAACTCATGCAAAATAATAAATTACCAGGACCTGAGAATTGAGAAACTCCTAGATTAGGATAGCTTATCTTCATTAAATCAGAAATTAAAAGAAGAGAAGGATGTTACCCATCAATGATTTGAAGAATCTGCAATCGAATGGATCACACAGCTCTCAGATTGATGCCTGGAAGACGAAGCTTGGTTCCCTTGATTAGATGGCTGATTTGGGCAGTCTTGGAGGCAAGGAAAGCCTCCTCTGGGGAGGTGAAACATCTCAGAGATCCTGCAAAATGTCAAGGGTCAATCAAAACAGTAAGTAAGAAAAAGAAAGGGAACTAGGTTTAGAAGGAATCAGGTTAGGAATTAGAAGCTTGGCTATTTGAAGCTTGTTGAAGATCTCCCTGCTTGGCAGCCTAGGGAACTCCTTCTTGGATGTGTGAAGGCTTGGATGGCAGTGAGTTAGGGCATGGAAGGATGTTAGGATAGCAAGGAATTCGTCCAAGCACAAGAACACAAACAAAAACCAAAGAATCAAAAGAATAAAGTAACACACAAGCTCGCAAGCTCAAATAAATTTACCAGGGTTTGATATCATGAATAAAAATTAATTACAAAAGGGGGAGGGGTGGGGTATTTATAGTGTTTCCATGCCCTCTCATTGTTAGAATAGGAATACAAGCTAGATAGGGAGAAGGATTACAAGTGGAGTGGGAATAGGTTCACAAGTTGAATAAGAATAGGTTCTCCTTGTTTGATATGGATTTCCTTCCTCCTTTGACTTGGTCAAAGGGCCTTGGATTTGGTCAAATCTCCTTTTCTTGGGCTTGGATGCCTCTTGGCTTAGACTTGGGCTCATGGGAAGCAATTGGGGCATCCAAGGATGGGTTGGGCACATGGGCTTTGGGCCCTGGAGGCCTAGGATACCTGGAGCAAGAATATTCCAGGTATCTTGGTTCTGGGCTGGAATATACCTGGAATCTTGGTTCTTTGTGGACCTGGGCCTTGCATTCACTTGGGCTGGGATGCAGGTGGACCTCTGAAATCATGGATACCTTGGTTTGGAAATATGCTCTAGTATCTAGGGAGGAATCTGGGCATCTGGAAGGCATCGAGAAGGAATCAGGGTTTCTAGAAAGCATTTTGGATCCTGGGGTGTTATACAAAATCCAACACGCTGATGTAGTTGCCTCTGACTCCTGGATGTGGCCTGATTGAACTCCAAAATAGTGTAACCTCCTCTCTTGTATAAAAATTGGACTCATACTGGACTCATAACTGAAGTACAAGACTCGATATACTGACTAGGGTTGAGGGTTGAGACAAATCAACTAACCTCAACTTATTATAGGACTCAATCTTAATTGATTACAAAATTATGATACATGACTAAGGTTCTAAAATTTAAAACCCTAATCAATAAACTATATGGGATCCAGTGATCTGTGTCTGATCCTGGTGTCCCCACCAACATGGCTTGTCTTGAGTTTTCAATTGGGTGCACATGGGTCTTCAATTGGATGCCCCTTATAATACAGGATTCAATGATTCAACTAATCATATGATTTAACCAACTAATAACTAATTAAACCTACCATACTTGATTAGGCTTTCAAATAAAAACCTAATTAAAGTTGGTAAAAAGGGCTAATTAAATTGGACCACTAACATCCCAATTAGATAAATAGGGTTTGACTCAATTGAGATTTTGACTCAACTTGGTAAAAAGGATTTTATCCCAAAATAAACAAAACCCTAATTACAGTTGATAAAAAGGGTTTACCTTAACTAAACTAAAATAATAGAATTTAAAATAAAATATTTACATGGTAAATAAGATTGGGTTCATGATTTTACTCAAGGTGATCCACAGGGATGTGGGTTCAATCTGTCGACTTCTTTTGGCCCTGGTGCCTGTACCAAAAATGTTTATAGTCGATGGATCATCAGTTCGGGAATCGATGAATCCAGAAAGACTAGCATATCCTAGTATGCTCGATGGAGAGGGTGGTTGGTCTCATAGCCACTTATGTAGAGATACTAATACAAGGATGTGGGTGCTCATTAGGTTATGAGTTCACTAAACTGATCCGACAAGAGAACATCAAATGGAAGTCTTACTTGTCAAAAGAATATTCTCTTAGTGGGAGTTGTGCATGTGGTCCTTAGACCTAAGACTACCATAGTACCTTATACATATGAACCCATATTTTGGTGCATACTCATTCATGATAATTAAGTCATGTATGGGGTGCTTTTGGATATGGTGGATTGTGTATTAAGGTAATGAGTAGGTCAATAAAAAATTGATCACTCCTCGTAAGAGGAGAAGTTATCCCGTGTGATCTCTTCGAATGATAACTTAGGAAGTCTTTGATCAAAGCATGATGAGATTAGATAGAATTTCTAATATTTCATCGATCGAGTCTTCATTGTCGAATTAAGATTTGAAAGGATTAAGTACTAGGATTTGATATTTATCCATGCTCATCACTTAATTGGGATAAAGGAAGATCAAAGGATTGAATTGCATGGTAACTTTTTACTAAAGAGTATTTTGATAATTTTTATCAAATTTCTCATCTTTTGGTGGGCATGATATATTTCTAGACATCAATCATGTCTTGTGGTTTTTCATGGATCAATTTGATTGGATTCATGAGTTAATTTGGAAGTTGGATTGAATTCACAACTTAGGTCAACTTAATTTAACATAATTAGGTCAATCAGGTTTGATTGGATCGATCGCTTGGACCTAGATCTACTACTGGCTAGATATGGAGTCTAAAGGGTCACACACATTAGGAAATTGGCCAAGAAAGTTAATTATATATTTATTAGGGTCATGGGATCCTAATTAGCTAGCTAATTGACATACTAGCATATGTTGGCTAGTCCATCTCCTAACTCAATTGAATTAGGTCATCTTGTTTGCTAATTAGGCTAACCAATTTAAGTGCTATTTAAATTAGATTGAGTCCTAAGTGGGGCAGCCTAATTCAGTATTTATCTAAATTTATTTAGCATTTATCTTGGTCAAATTTAAGAGTCCTACATGACATGGACTATTGGCACCAATTCTTGGTATGTGCCAAAATGCATGTACGTAGAAGGACCAAGAGTCCTTCTGCCAGTCAATCACAAAGGCCAGATAAAGTCCAAAAGACTTCATCCTCATCTCCACGCCCATTTGGAAGGGCACTGACCAGTCAAAAGATAAGAATTCGGTGTGGAAGGGGTTGGTACAAAATGAAGAATTGTGTCTCTTCATTTTGGTGCTAATTTAAGACCAGGAGTCCTTTTGTTTGAAGGCTCCTGTATTTCTCCGATGCCTCACATCTGAAATTACATCTCTTGGGCTTCCCATAACTAGTCAAGGCCATGTGGTAGAATGAGAAAAATTGCTAGAAACCGAAGAGATAAAGACTTGTCTCTTGGTGCATGAAAGGTCTTATCCAGATTTGTCATTCTATCCTAATAAGACTCCTATTTGAAGGGTCTTATCAAATGGCTGGTGGATAGACATATCAAGCACCACATTCCACTCTATATATTAGCATCGATAATCTGATGCCAAGGTAGATGAGACTCTCATCAGAATACTACTACTATTTTCTTTCCCTCTCCCTTAAGACAAGTTTGTCTCTTTAAGCATAACTTGTTCTTTCTAAATAAGGCTAGTCTAATTAAGATAAGAGTCTCGGGAGAAAAATAGAAGTGATATTTCGGAACTAAGAGTGGATTTAGAGTGTTCTCTGAGAGCCCTACAGAAGGGTAGGGGATCCAGCAAAGGAGGAAAGTTTGAAGGGCTACCGGAAGAGTACCAGGCAAATAATCAACCATCATAGGAGTGCTTCTTTGGTCCCATTCTTGTGTGGATCACCTCTGGAAGGCATGCACTTGTGTGCCTCATGGAAATTAAGGAATACATCATTCCAGGTATTCCTCTATAACCCTAAAGATTTGTTTTATTAGTTGTTATGCACAAGTGGTCCTAGGGTTTAGGGTTCTGGCAGGTTAGGATTTCAAATATGAAAATTTTGAAACCTAGTCTTCCACAGTGCCCAGCTTGGATAACCCAACAGGTGGTAGTGGGAAGTTAATTGAGCTCAATGAGAAAGTCTCTAAAGAGCAGCTAGCTAGAGATTAGGTTGAACCCAATGAACTAGTAGATGTAGTTACTCCACCACCTCGTAGGTCTAGTAGGCTCTTCCATCCGCTCTGAAAGGTAATTAGGTAATGGATGACTGTCCTCGGGGTGGTGTGGTACGCCCACAGGACGCTCGGGAGCTCTTCTGCCCACCTGCCCTTGGCCTGATCCAACCTCGTCCGGAGGCCTTGCAAGATGGTCCTATTCGTCACCTCAGCTTCTCCTTTTGTCTGCGGGTGCGCCACCGAGGTGAAGCGATGGTGGATGCCGAGGTCGCTGCAGAATTCTTTAAACTTCCGGCAGTCGAACTGACGCCCGTTATCGGTGATTACGGTATGGGGGAGGCCAAAACGATAAATGATTGACTTCCAGAAAAACTTGGTGATGTTTTCCTCCGTGATCCGTGACAGGGGTTCGGCCTCGACCCACTTCGTGAAGTAGTCAATGGCCACAATCAGGAACTTCCACTATCCGGACGCCGGGGGAAATGGTCCTAAGAGATCAATCCCCCATTTGGTGAATGGCCACGGAGCCGAGAGCAGGGAAAGCAGAGTGGAGGGCTGTCGCTGCACCACGGCATGTCATTGGCACTGATCACACTTCTTCACGAAGTCAGCGGCATCCTCCTTCATCGTCTCCCAGAAATAACCTTGGCGGAGGGCCTTGTATGCTAGCATTCTGCCCCCCACATGGTTCCCGCAGATGCCCTCGTGGATATCTTGGAGTATGAGTGCAGCCTCCGCGGGTCTCAGGCACTTGAGGAGGGGATAGGAGTAGGACCTCCGATACAGCTGCCCATCCATTAGGACGAACCACGCGGCCTTCTTTTTGATAAGACGGGCCGCTGCGCGGTCTTCCAGCAAGGTGCTGCCGGTTATGTACTCGACGTACTTGTCCATCCAGCTGGGTTCATGGCTGACCTGTTGGACCTCCACAAGGGTCTCGTAGCTCGGGGCCTTAAGGCGCTCTACATGAGCGCGACCCAGCAACGAGTCTGGCAGGGTTGCCAACCGGGAGAGAGCGTCCGTGCGAGCATTCTTCCCATGGGGTATGTGGGAGATGCTGAAGCGCTGAAACCCGGCTGTGCTCGCTCTCACGAGCTCTAGGTATTTCTCCATTTGAGGGTCGTGCGCATCGTATTCTCCGGAGATCTGTCCGGCCACCAGTTGGGAATTAGTGAAGGCCTTGAGGTTGGCCACGCCCAACTCACAGGAAACTCTCAGCCCGGCGAGGAGCGCCTCGGATTACGCCTGGTTGTTAGTCATGGCGAATTGGAAGCGGAGTGCACATTCGGCGATGACCCCATCGCCGTTGGCGAGAATGAGACTGGCTCCGCTCCTGCCGGAGTTCGAGGCTCCATCCACGTGAAGGATCCACGCATCCTCCTTAGGTCCTGGTTTCAATTGCTGGTGCAGAGGGTCCCGCTCTGGCCCCTTGCCAAGGCCTATGCACTCGACCAAGAAGTCGGCCAGCACTTGCGCTTTCATGGCCGACCTTGGCTGATAAGCGATATCGAACTCGCTGAGCTTGAGTGCCCACTTCGCCAATCACCCTGATGTGTCGGGTCGACTGAGTATCACTTTCAGCGGCTAATCAGTTAGGACGGTAATGGGATGTGCTTGGAATTAGGGCCTGAGATGCTGAGCAAACACTATTAACACAAAAATGAGCTTTTCGGGCCGGGAATACCTGAGCTCCGCATCACGGAGGAGTTTTCTTGTGTAGTACACCGGCCTCAGGACTCCCTGGTCATTGGTCTGAACCAGGACCGAGCTGACGGCCTCCGGGGTGACCGCCAGGTAGAGGACGAGCTCCTCTCCTTCTTCAGGCCTAGAAAGTAGTGGAGGCGATGCAAGCATCTTTTTCAGCTCGTCAAACGCCTCCTGGCACTCCTCGGTCCACGCGAAGTCGCTCATCTTCCTTAGCACTTTGAAAAAGGGCCGGCAACGGTCGACCGACCTCGAGATAAACCAACTCAGAGCAGCTATCCGGCTGGTGAGTCGCTGCACTTGCTTCTTGGAGGCGGGCTGCTCCATGTCCAGGATGGCCTGGACCTTTTCTGGTTTGGCTTCAATCCCTCTTTGGGTCATCATGAACCCCAGGAATTTCCCGGCGGAGATGCCGAAGGCGCACTTCGCCGGGTTCAGCTTCATCTGTTGAAGCTGGAGGTTGTCGAAGGTCTCCGCCATGTCACCAACATGATCCGAGAGGGGCTTGCTCATCACCAGCATGTCATCCACGTACACCTGCATGTTGCGGCCGATCTGGTCCTTGAAGACTTTGTTGACCAACCGCTGGTACGTGGCCTCGACATTCTTAAGGCCAAACGACATCATCTTGTAACAGTAAGTTCCACGATCGGTGATGAAGGTGGTGTGCTCTTCATCCTCCGGGTTCATTCGAATCTGGTTGTACCCGGAGAAGGCATCCATGAAAGAGAGGAGGCGATGCCCCGAAGTGGTGTACACCAGCTGGTCAATCTTCGGAAGAGGGAAGCTGTCCTTCGGGCAGGCTCGGTTGAGGTCGGTGTAGTCCACACAGATCCTCCACTTGCCACTACTCTTCTTCACAATGACCACATTCGCCAGCCAGCTGGGATACTGGACTTCCCGCACGAAACCGGCGGCGAGGAGCTTTTCCACCTCCTCGTTGATTGCCCTCTGCCTTTCTGCGATGAAACTCCTCTTCTTCTGGCGGACCGGGCGGCACCTCGGATCCACGTTCAGCCTGTGGGTGATGACCTCAGGCGGGATGCCTGGCATGTCGGCCGTGGACCATGCAAACACATCCGCGTTCATGCGGAGGAAATCCAGCAGGCGGGCCCGTTCCTCCTCCTGGAGCTGGGCCCCCACCTGCACAGTCTTCTGAGGGTCCGAACCGAGGGGATATGTCAGCAGATGCTCTACGGGTCCTCCCCTGGGTTCCTTCTCCCTTAAGTCGAGGTCGTCGATGTCGTGGTCGAGCCCGGCGCCCGGGCACTTGGGACCGTCTGAAGGCAATGCTGGACTGGCTGGGTCATCCCCCTCATTACCCCAGGCCCGGAGGATGTGGGGAATTGCACTAGCAACCACCTTATGGAAATCATGGTGTCCAGCTGGTTGAGCCTCGGACGCCCGAGGATCGCGTTGTAAGGCGAAGGGAGCTTGACGACGGTAAACGTCATCATGACTTTGGTATGTCGAGGTGGGGATCCAGCGGTGACCGGGAGAGTGATCTCCCCTTCGATCCCCACCGAGTCCCCAGTAAAGCCCACAAGAGGTGTGTGCACCGGCCTTAGCTGATCATTAGACAGGTTCATTCGGGAGAAAGCATCATAAAAAAGCATGTCAGCGGAGCTTTCACTATCTACCATGATGCGATGTACAGGATGCTTTGCGATGGTCATCTCGACCACCACGACATCATTATTTACATTCTTGTTTTCATTTCCCTTCTCAAAAGGGGGTACACTCTCCGGGTCCCCCACCTCCCGGGCTCTCTTTGCCGCCCGCCCGATTCCGTAAGAGATCATCCCCACCGGCTTTTCTGTCGGGCGATTATCGATCACGGGGGCCGGGGGAAGGGCCGTGAGCGGCTGTCCCTCCACCGGAGCTTCATTCCGCATGAACTTCCTGAGGTAGCCTCTTTTGATTAGCTCCTCGATTTTTCACTTCAGATTACGACACTCCTCCGTGTCATGGCCATGCTCGCGGTGGAACTGGTAGTACTTTGACTTGTCGCGGGTGCTCCTTGGGTTCTGAGGGGGAGGTCGGCGGAGGTAGTGCTTGCCCTCAATTTCCATAAGGATCTTCGTTCTAGGAGCAAGGAGAGGGGTGAAACTTCGCTCCGGGGCAGCTCCGCCCTTCAGCTTCAGATTTGGATGGGGGTCAGCAGGTGGCCCTGGCCTTCGGGTCCCTGGAACATCTCTCGGGGCAGGCTTCTTCAGGGTCCTCCCATCCAGATCTCGCCGGGTGCGATCGGCCTCCTCCGCTCGGATGTACTTGTGGACACGGAGGAGGAGCTCGGAGTACATCCTAGGGGGCTTCTTGTCCAGGGAATAAGTCAGGTGGGACGTCTTGAGCCCGCGCTTTAAAGCCAGCATGGCAACGGGCTCGTCCAGGCTGTAGATCTCCAGGGCAGCGGTCTTGAAGCGGGTGATGTAGTCCCGAAGTGGCTCCTGGTCCTGCTGGCGGATGGAGAAGAGGCTGTCCACCTCTCTCGGCACCTTCCGACAAGCGTCGAAGTGCGCCACAAACTTTCCTTCCAAATGATGGAAAGAGCAAATGGATCCGGGCTCGAGGTGGGTGAACCAGACTCGAGCAGCCTTCCAGAGGGTAGCAGGGAAGGCAATGCATAAAAGAGCATCTGTGGCCCCCTGGACCCTCATGAGAGCTTTGTAGCTCTCCAGATGGTCCAAGGGGTCGGTGGTCCCATCGTAGGGATCCAGCTACGGCATGCGGAACAGGCTCGGAATCGGCTCCTCTTGGATTTCTTGGGAGAAGGGGGCCGGGAGTCGTATCCCGCCGGGTCCACCGAGGAGTTCTGCAGATCGACAAATCGGCGGGCAAACTCCACCAGTTTGTGCTCATGCTCCTCTAGGTGCCTCTCGGCCTAGCGCCTGATGGCCTCGTCGGTGGAGTCTTCCACTGAGGCCGCTGGTGAAGGGGGCGTCGATCGGTCTCGACGGGGGGCTTTGCCTCGACGCCGCCTGCTGCGACGCGCCGTCTCGGCATCATCGACCGGGGATCGACTCTCGCGATCCATCGATCCGGAGTAATTTCTCTTCGCGGGGGTCTGGTGGCTCCTGCAGGGGTTGGAGGCTGCCCGTGGCTGAGATGGCCTGCCATGGATAGAGCGCAGGCTTCCGCGCGGCCCCGTGGCTCGAGCTGCGAGAGTCCTTGGCTAGGGCTGCGTGGCCAAGGAGCGCTACTGAGGCTGTAGCTGCCGAACTGCCGTAGTCAAGGTTTGCAGCTATTGGATGACAGCCGCAAAAGGTCTGTCCATCGAGGTCGGCAGTAGCGGAAGAGGAGGGGGAGCGGGAAGCTCCCTCTCCGGGCTGCGTGGCCCCCGAGGGGAGGGGACCTCCCCTACTCGTCTAGTGGATGCTTCGCGCCCGCGTGTGACCACCATGACCGGAGCGCGCTTTGTCCCACGGAGAGCTAGCTCACACTGGGGGTGTTGTCCTGCCCCCTACATGGTGCGCCAATCTGTTGCCGATCTCGCCGCCGTGCTTGTGTCTTCAAAGCCGTTGATTTGATTGGACTGTCTCGCCCTGAGGTCTCCTGGCTCCCAGTCTTGCAAGACAAGTTCAGAAGCCCTGGCCGTGGATCCCGGCGAGGGAGCTCCAACGGTCAAGTTAGAAAACGACGAGAGGAAACAGAGTCTCCAAGACAAGCCCCCGAAGGAGTCCCAGACTTAGAGATCGTGCTTAGCAAGAAAAGCCTCAGGAAGAGTAGAAATTTGGCCGAGTTCCTTCATCGGGCTTGCACCAAGGGCCCCCTCTCGGGGTCTTGGATCCTGCTCTCGGTGCTTTTCCCTTTCCCAGCCTCTATTTCTTGCTTACCTAGTCGTCCGCTCTTCCCATCCTTTTATCCCATCACACTGCCTTCTGGTGCCTGCCTTCGGGAGGCCCGCTCTTTGCTTTCACCTCCTTCCCTCCCTCTCTTTCTCCTTTTCCTTTTGGGTTCAAGAACCCGGCGGCCTCCTCGCCTTGCTTGCCGGGCCTAGCGAGGAAAGAGTAGAGGGAGGACACCGGCCAGACCGGTGGCCAGACCTTGGGCTGAGCATGAACGCTCTCCTTCCCAGGCGTCGACAATACCCGCTACCGGATCCTGTTTTGTCAGGACTTCGCCTCTCGACTACGGAACCTGTCGGGCCGATGTAAGCGAGGTTTCGCATGTCGCTGTCGATCGTACCGGTGCTCCTCTCGGGGTGCAGTGCGCGCTACTCGAGGGGAGGCCTCGGAACCCGTGCTCCTGTCCTTCGGTGGTCTTACCGTGCTGGTTAGTCGGCCCCCGGCCGAGGTGGGCCCCTCCTAGGCGGAAACCTGTCGGAGCGACAGAGAGGCACTCAACTTCGGCTGAGGTGGACCCATCTCCGGGTGCCACCTGGCGAAGGAGCGAGAGAGCCCGGCTCGACCTCAACCGAGGTGGGACCGTCTCAGGGCGCCACCTGGCGAGGGAGCAGAGGGGCCGCCGACTTCGACCGAGGTGGGCCCCTCCTGGGTGGACACCTGGTGGAGCGGCAGAGAGGTGCTCGACTTCGATCGAGGTGGACCCGTCTCCGGGTGCCACCTGGCGAAGGAGCGAGAGGGCCCGGCTCGACCTCGATCGAGATGGGATCGTCTCAGGGCACCACCTGGCGAGGGAGCAGAGGGGCCGCCGGCTTCGACTGAGGTGGGCCCCTCCTGGGCAGACACCTGGCAGAGCGACAGAGAGGCGCTCGACTTCGGTCGAGGTGGACCCGTCTCCGGGCGCCACCTGGCGAAGGAGCGAGAGGGCCCGGCTCAACCTCGGTCGAGGTGTGACCGTCTCAGGGTGCAACCTGGCGAGGGAGCAGAGGGGCCTCCGGCTTCGGCCGAGGTGGGCCCCTCCTGGGCGGACACCTGGCGGAGTGGCAGAGAGGCGCTCGACTTCGGTCGAGGTGGACCCATCTCCGGGCGCCACCTGGCGATGGAGCAAGAGGGCCCGGCTCGACCTCGACTGAGGTGGGACCGTCTCAGGGTGCCACATGGAGAGGGAGCAGAGGGGCCGCCGGCTTCGACCGAGGTGGGCCCCTATTGGGTGGACACCTGGCGGAGCTGCAGAGAGGTGCTCGACTTCAGCCTAGGTGGACCCGTCTCCGGGCGCCACCTGGCGAAGGAGTGAGAGGGCCCGGCTCGACCTCGACCGAGGTGGGACCATCTCAGGGCACCACTTGGCGAGGGAGTAGAGGGGCCGCCGGCTTCGACCGAGGTGGGCCCCTCCTGGGCGGACACCTGGCGGAGCGGCAAAGAGGCACTCCACTTTGGCCGAGGTGGACCCGTCTCCGGGCGCCACCTGGCGAAGGAGCGAGAGGGCCCTGCTCGACCTCGGCCGAGATTGGACCATCTCAGGGCGCCACCTGGCAAGGGAGCAGAGGGGCCGCCGGCTTCGACCGAGGTGGTCCCCTCCTGGGCGGACACCTGGCGGAGCAGTAGAGAGGCGCTCGACTTCGGTCGAGGTGGACCCATCTTCGGGCGCCACCTGGCGAAGGAGCAAGAGGGCCCGGCTCGACCTCGACCGAGGTGGGACCATCTCAGGGTGCCACCTGGCAAGGGAGCAGAGGGGCCGCCGGCTTCGGTCGAGGTGGGCCCCTCCTGGGCAGACACCTGGTGGAGAGGCAGAGAGGTGCTCGACTTCGGCCGAAATGGACCCGTCTCTGGGTGCCACCTGGCGAAGGAGCGAGAGGGCCCGGCTCAACCTCGACCAAGATGGGACTGTCTCTGGGAGCCACCTGGCGAGGGAGTAGAGGGGCCGCCAGCTTCGACCGAGGTGGGCCCCTCCTGGACTGACACCTGGTGGAGCTACAGAGAGGTGCTCGACTTCGGTCGAGGTGGACCCGTCTCTGGGCACCACCTGGCGAAGGAGCGAGAGGGCCCGGCTCGACCTCGACTGAGGTGGGACCATCTCAGGGCGCCACCTGGCGAGGGAGCAGAGGGGCCACCGGCTTCGGTCGAGGTGGTCCCCTCCTGGGCGGACACCTGGCGGAGTGGCAGAGAGGCGCTCGACTTCGGCCAAGGTGGACCCGTCTCCGGGCGCCACCTGGCAAAAAAGCGAGAGGGCCCGGCTCGACCTCGGCCGAGGTGGGACCATCTCAGGGCGCCACCTGGCGAGGGAGCAGAGTGGCCGCTGGCTTCGACCTAGGTGGGCCCCTCCTAGGCGGACACCTGGCGGAGCGGTAGAGAGGCGCGCGACTTTGGTCGAGGTGGACCCATCTCCGGGCGCCACCTGGCGAAGGAGCGAGAGGGCCCGACTCGACCTCGACTGAGGTGGGACCTTCAGGGTGCCACCTGGCGAGGGAGCAGAGGGGCCACCGGCTTCGGCCGAGGTGGGCCCCTCCTGGGCGGACACCTGGTGGAGCGACAGAGAGGCGCTCAACTTCGACTGAGGTGGACCCGTCTCCGGGCGCCACCTGGCGAAGGAGCAAGAGGGCCCGGCTCGACCTCGACCGAGGTGGGACCGTCTCAGGGCGCCACCTGGCGAGGGAGCGAGGGGCCGCCGACTTCGATCGAGGTGGGCCCCTCCTGCACGGACACCTGGTGGAGCGGTTGAGAGGCGCTCGACTTCGGCCGAGGTGGACCCTTCTCCGGGCACCACCTGGCGAAGGAGCGAGAGGGCCCGGCTTGACCTCGGCCGAGGTGGGACCGTCTCAGGGTGCCACCTGGCGAGGGAGCGTGGGGCCGCCGACTTCGACCGAGGTGGGCCCCTCCTGGGTGGACACCTGGTCGAGCGGTAGAGAGGTGCTCGACTTCGACCGAGGTGGACCCGTCTCCGGGCGCCACCTGGCGAAGGAGCGAGAAGGCCTAGACCGACCTCGACTTCGATCGTGGTGGAGCGACATCCGACCTTGCTGGACCGATCCCGTTCTTTCGAAAAAATTCCACATGGCTCGAATCACGCCCGGCGAAATCTGAGACACTCCTCGTCATCGTAATGGCTGTAACAATACCCATTCATGATAAAGAGTCATATACGGGGTGTTCTTTGGTATGGTGGATTGTGCATGAAGGATGTGAGTAAATCAATAAGGAATTGATCACTTTTAGTAAGAGGAGGAATTATCCCTTGTAATCTCTTTGATTGTTGACTCAGGAAGTCTTTGATCAAAGTAGGATGAGATTAGATAGGGTTTCTAATCTTTCATCGATCGAGTCTTCATTATCAAATTGAGATTCGAAAGGATTAAGTGCTAGGGTTTGACAATTCTCCATACCTATCACTTATTCGAGATAAAGGGAGATCGAAGGTTTGAATTGCATGATAACTTTTCACTGAAAGATATTTTGGTAACTTTTATCAAATTTCTCATCTTTTGGATAGGCATGACACATTGCTAGATGTCAATCTTGTCTTGTAGGTTTGCATGTATCAAATTGATTGGATTCATAAGTCAATTCAGAAGCTAGTTCGAATTGGCAACTTGGGTCAGCTTGATTTGACCTAATTATGTCAATCAATTTTGATTGGATCAAAATAGCTTGGACCTGGACCTACTACTGGCTAGACTTTGAACCCAAAGGGTCACATACATTGGAGAAATTGGCTGGAAAAACAAAGAGACACTTATATGTCTCTTGGTGCAGGAAAGGATATTTCATGATAAGTCTACTCACCCTAGAGACTCCTTTTGCTTGAAGAGTCTTATCAAGGGCTGAGGGAAAGACTTATCAAGCACCTCATCTCTCTCTATAAATAGGCATCGATAATCTGATGCCAGTCAATTTCATTCTAATCTGAATAGAAGTATTTTCTATTTTATTTTTCTTGTCCTTTTAAGACAAGGATTGTCTATTTAAGACAAGGCTTATCTATTTAAGACAAAAACCTAGAAAGAGATATAGGAGGGATATTCGGATTTTGAGAGAGGATTCAGAGATATCTTTAAGTACCCAACAGAAGGGTAGGGGTTCCAGCAAAGGAAAAAAGTTTGAAAGGCTACTAGAAGAGTCCTAATCAAATAAGCAAGCTTGGTAGGAGTGCTTTCTTGGTTCAGTTTCTGTGTGGATCACCTCTGGACGGCATACACTTGTGTGCCTCATAGAAATTAAGGAGTATAGCACTCTAGGTATTCTTCTATAATCCTAAAGTTTTGATTTATTAGTTATCATGGTCACGTGATCCTAGGATTTAGGGTTATAGCCGATTAGGATTTCAATAATGAAAATTTTGAAACCTGGTCTTCTGCTATGCTCGATCAGTTACCATCAGTGATATGATAGCCATCTTGATGCATATAATTAGTAATCACTTTAGTGTTAATTGCTTGCTTTGCTATGACTCACTCATGATTAGTTCACATTACATATGTGATATGTTTTGATCCTAGTAATTACTTCAGATTGGGTTAGTCACCATGGCCATCTGGTCATAGGAGCTAAGTAGTATTTAAAGGTCCTCTCTTTCCATTCAATGGAATCTCCTATGACATGTTGGCATGCCACTGTGGCCTTATCCCATGAACAAGTGAGGTGAACGGATTATTATTTTAGTCATGCTTTGGTTATGCATATTAGGGTTAATATGTTTGTTTGTTAGAATATGTGTCATGTTGGCATGGTTAATTAGGATGTGTTTGAGACCATCAAAGCCCTCATAAAAATCATATTTAGTCGTAGTGTAAGTTAATCATGATGCAAATCCATTTTAGGGTTTGATTAGCCAATTGGTGTCTAGGCAAGTAGTTCTGGGAAGGTAAAGGGAATGAAATTTTTAATTAGTTTCATTGTCTGACCTAGCCAATTCATTTGGTGTCTAAGGAAAGCAATGAGGGGACCCCCTTATCTCTCCCATTTACTTGGCCAATTTGGTTATATCTAGACCTTAAATTGAAAATGCTAATTGATTAAGCATACTACAAACTACCTTCCTTCATGCTAAGCCAAATCCATGTCAAAAATCATAGTAGGTTGTGATTGACACAAGACCTACTCTAGGATTTGATGTGATATTTGTCTTGATGCATTTTTATGCTTTATAGCATGATTGGTGGTGTTGCTTTGTTGTGATTGACACAAGGGCAACATTTATCAAACATGGATGTATGGAAATTGTTGATTCATATCTTGATTTTGATGAATAACGAAATACTTAAGTATATATGAGTACTAATTCTGTGTTAAAAGTGTGTTTATCAGATTTATGTACTCATCAAAGTTAGAGTATGTTGTAAGATCGAAGTGCTTGTCAGTCAGTTGAAGAAGTCACTTTAGTTAATGGATTTTCAAGTTACATGGACTTTGGAACATGAGAAAGACTTTAAAGAGCTCAAAAGTTTAGTTTGGACAAGTTTCAGTATTATTTTAATCAAGTGTCAACTCAGGTATCGACTCATAGAGGCTTGAGCTGATATGCAAAAACAGTTTTAGCTGGCATGCAGAAGCGTCAACTCATGAACAGCCAAGTATTAACTCAAGTGTCAACTCATGTATCGACTCAAGGCCTGAGATCAAACAGGATATAGAATATGCTGATTTCAAGAGTTTGGTCAAGTGTCGACTCATGAAGATGAAGTGTCGACTCAAGTATCGACTTACTAGAAGAAGTGTTGATGTACCAGTGCATTCCAAAGAGCCTTAGAAGACATACTTGACCTAGTTTCGACTCAAGTATGACTCATGTGTTGACTCATGGTCTGATGTGTCAACACTTGTGGATCGGACAACAGTGTAACGACTAGTTTTTGAAGTGTAAAACATTCCTATTTCATGTCTAATGGCTAGTTTCTCTTCTCCAATAGCTATAATTAGATTTTTAGGGGTTGGAAAGGTATTTAAAACACCACCAAACACAAGAGGAAAAATCTTTTGAAAAACTAATGAGAGCATTCATTGAAATCCTTCAAGCATCCAATACTGTGAGAGATTTAAGCCTTCAAGTACACTGAATTTAGAAAAAGCCTTCAAGTCTACATCTGCAAGTATTGATTGTGGCTTTAATAACTTGAAGACAAAGCATTTCAACCACATTCAAGAGCTTCATCAAATTTTATTTATTTTTTGAGAAAGCTTATTGTATTTTTACATTATACTTGAATTATTTTGTTGTTACTAGTTTCAAGGGGATTGAAACTAATATTGAGATTGTTAGTTAGCCCTGTGTGAAAATCAACAAGGTTGTTGGTGAGCTTAGAGTGGAAAACCAACTAGGTTTTTGGTTAGCCTTGAGTAAAAACAAAGGGGTTTTGGTTAGTGAGCCCAAAAAATTAATCTGCTATAATCAAGGTTGGATTATAGTGAAATTCCCAAGGAAAGCTTGGAGAGTGGATACAGGTATTTTGAGATACACCGAACCACTATAATCTCTATGTTTGTGATTGCTTATTATTCTTTCTGTATTTACTTCATTACTTCTGCTACATATTATTATTGAGAACGCAAACATCTTGGAAACACACTAACACTTGATTTTTAATTCATTCAAAAAGCTTTTTAGAAACCCAATTCAGCCCCCCTCTTGGATTACTTTAGCTGGGCAATAAGTGATATCAAAGCTTGGTACTCAGCTAAGTAGGTCTAACTACCTTGAGTAAAAGATCTATGGCAGTCCTAATAGATACCAGTGTTGTTGAGGGTCAAGCTTCAAATAGACCACCATTTTCTAATGGCACAAACTACACATATTAAAAAATATATACGCACATTTACATGCATTCTATTGACTATAATATTTGGAAAGTGTAGTTAGAGGTCCACATATTCCTTCATTATGGTTAATGGTATTTCCGTTCCGAAGCTTGAAGAAGATTGGGATGCAAACGACATTAAGCAATCTGAGCTTAATGCTAAAGCAATGAACTTGCTATATTGCACATTGGATCCTAGCAAATTTAATAGGATTTCTACATGTGCATCGATGAAGGAAATATGGAACACACTTGAGATTACACATGAGGGTACCCATCAGTGAAAAATAAAAAAATAAATATGCTTGTGCACATATACAAAATGTTTAGAATGGACCCTAATGAATCTATCACTGATATGTACATAAGACTTACTAATAATGTTAATGGAATGAGAAGTCTTGGCAAAGCAATGTATAATGCTTATTTGGTTAACAAAATTCTCAGGTCTTTGCCATCTTCATGGGATCAAAGGTGACGAAGTTCCAAGAAGTGAAGGATGTTGAAACCCTACCCTTGGAGCAGCTCATTGGTTCACTCATGATCGATGCATTGAACTTAAAGCAAAAGGCAGTGGATGCGAACAAAAACAAGAAGACAACTACCCTCAAATCCACTACACCAAAGGAACCTTCAAGTAAGGAGTTGGAAGAAAGTGAAGATGAAGATGAGGAGGCTCTAGTGGCTAGCAAATTTAAAGATTTATGAGGAAGAAGAAGTACTCATACAAAAAGAAGCCACACAAAGGAGAGCCTAGCAAGGATAAAGGCAAGGACAAGGAAAAAGAAAAGGAGAAGGAGAAGGACTAACCCATTTGCTTTGAATGCAAGAAGTCCAGTCATTACAAGTTCGATTGTCCTCTCCTCAAGAAGCTCAAAAAGAAATACAAGAAGAAGGGGATGATGGCTACTTGGAGCGAAAGCGAAGACTCTAGTTTGGAGGAAGAGCAGCAAGAAGTTACCAACCTTTGTCTCATGGCAAATAAAAATAAGGTACAACTCAAATCTGAATTTACTTTTGAAGAGCTTAGAGATGTTTTTGATGAGCTTGTGTATGAATATAAATTATTGAAAATTGAGCACAAGAAATTAAAGAAGCAAGTTGATTCTTTTTCTTTTGAAAATAATAATCTTGGAAATGAAAAAAAAGAATTAAAAGCCAAGATTGCTATTTTGGAAAAGGAAAAAGAATGATCTCTCAAAAGAGATAAAAATTTTAAAACGACCCAAGGTTTTCATCTCAAATGATGAGCTTATAAAGAAGAACGAAGATCTTGAGTTGGAGAACAAGAAGTTTAAAGAAGAGCTTGATGGAGTCAAGCTTTTTGTTGAAAAATTCATGTTTAGTTCTGAAAAACTGAATTTACTATTGAATAGTCAATGTGCAGCTTTCAACAAAGTTAGTTTGGGGTATAAATCTCAAAAACAATAAAAGTATTTCAAAAACTTCTTTGTTCCTACATCTTCTAGTATTACATGCTATTGTTATGAAAAATTGGGACATAAAGCATATATGTGTAACAAAAGAAAACTGAATACTTCCAACAGGATTTGGGTTCCAAAAGGAACCATCACTACTAACCCTAAAGGATCCAAGATGGCTTGGGTACCGAAAGCATCAACTTGATCTTTTTTGCATGTGTGTCTTGCAACCAAGAAGAAAAGAAGAATATGGTACCTTGATAGTGGTTGCTCAAGACACATGATGGGAGATGTGAAGCTGTTGCCCAGGTGGCTTCCCAAGAGGGGGGTGAATTGGGATTAAAAACTTTTTGCAAGTATGTGTACTTTGAAATTCTTTTAATGTAGAAGTGAAGTGTGCAAAGCAGAAGTAAACAAATTAAAGCAATCAAGTAATGAAAGCACAATCACAAATACCAAGAAGTAGAGTGGTTCGGAGCAACCGGCTCCTACATCCACTATCCAAGGATCACTTGGGATTTCCACTATATCCCCCAACCGGAATGCAGTCGGATTGTTTTACTAGGCTCACAATCCAAACCTATACACTTTGGTTTTACTGGGATCACCAAAGAAACCCAAACTTCCTTTGATTTTACACGGGATCACCAAAGAAAACCCGAACACTTGGTTTCAAACCGGGAAAACCAAGAACCCAAACTTAGGTTTTACAAGGTTCACCTAAAACCTTCAACTCTCTTTCTAGATACAGCCCCTTGCTGTTCTAAGAGAGCAAACCAAGATAAAGAATGTAAAATAAGCAACTACAATAAATCAAAGTTATTTTGATGTTGCCGATGAAGATCAAAATGAAGTCAAGCTTTAAGTACACTTCAATGCTCTTCAAAGTTGCTTCTTCCCTTCTTCAATGAGTGGATTCAATGATAGAGTGGAGTTGGTGAAGCTTTGAATCTCACTTAAATGCTCTTTGAGGTAGGTGAAGGAATAACTTGGAAGCTCTTCTTTTTCTCAAAAATATTCAGCAATAAATCTTCATTCATTTCTTTAATCCTTCAAAAATGATCCCCTTTATAGTTTTCCATGTGATATGGCCGTTGTAGGGCCTTGGGAACCGTGAAATGGCCGTTGGAGGTGATTTGGCATTCAAATTTCAAATTCTGTAGCTAGTCATTGAAGTGCAGACAACAGCTCTATGAGCCAGCTCGAGCTCCAGGAGTCGGCTCGAAATCTCAGGAATGCCAAAAGCAAAGTTTTGTAGGAGCCGGCTCTTTGACTAGGAGTTGGCTCTTGGCTTCAAGCTTTTAGTCTTGACAAACATGCATATATGGAGTCTGCTCTTGATCTGGGAGTCGGCTCTAGGTCTCAGAACTTCAAAAACTATACTTTTGTAAGAGTCGGCTCTTGAGTTGGGAGTCGGCTCTTAGTTCTGAAACTCTGAATTTCCCTCCATGCCATGCCATTTTGAGTCGGCTCTTACAAGTCTTTAAAAATTTACTTCAAGCTTTCCAAAAACTTCATCATTGAAACAACTAGAAGCAACTTTACATACTTTATCAAATTATTTACACTTTTAAGCCTATTTTTCATGATTAGAATATTTATAACTAAGGGCCTTTACAAACTCAATTGAATTTTCTTAAGTGAATTTTAATACCATTTTAAAACCAAAGTAATTCATTCCTACAAAAACTTCTTAAACATTTGTAAAGAGTTAGTATCAAATACATGCTCCAATATTTTATGATCATCAAAATCATTCCAGGAGTCAACAATCTCTCCTTTTTATAACAAAATATTGGGCATGATCAAAAAAATTGAAATCACTTTACAGTTGCAGTATTTTCAAGTCTATGCGTATCATATAGGTTAGGTATCAGTGTATCAATACAATGTGCCATAATGTATCAAATGTATATAACTGAATACCAAATATTATGTATCAAGTGTATCGAAATATGAACTTTCATATGTATCACAACATGATGTATCGATACATGATGTATCAAAGGTATTAACTATATAAAGTGTATCAAAACTTACAGAATTTTCAACCGTTTGAAGTCAACGTAAGTTTCATCAACTTTCTATGAATCAAACATTCATTTTATCAAAATTTCATAACATTCAATTATCTATATAGCTTTTGTAACCAATTTTTGAATAATTTTCATGAAATCAATAGCAATTTTCAGAAATCAATAGCAATTTTCATGCCCGTACATATATAGTCTCCATACTCCCCCTTTTTGTTATCAACAAAAGGTAGATGAGAAATAAAGAACCATTCACAACATATATTCATAACAAATGAGAAATATTGATTCAATCATAACAAAATATATATGAGAAGTATCAAGACAAGTGAATATGTATCAAGTGAATATATATCAAGACAAGTGAAATATATATATATGAGAAGTATGTCAATACAAAGTATATGTGATACTTTACAAATATGCCACTACACAACAAAATAGTATCACATAATGAAAATACAACAACAAAAAGTCTCACAAGATAAAACCTAAACATCAGAAAGAAGTGCTAGGAACACTATCAGATTCTTCCTCATTAGAGAAGGAACCAACCTCTAGAATACCTGGACTAGGCTTGAATTTGTGAAACCTAGGGCGAAGATCCCTAATCCTAGTCCTAGTGGGTGTGGAAGTCCTAGTAACTTTAGATTTAGGTTTAGGTTTGGTTTTTTGATTTAGATGAAATGAAGATGGGTGTAGGTCTGGCAGTAAGTGGATCAAGAGATAGGGCCAAAGTGCTGGTGGAAGAAAGTATCTGAGTAGCTGGAGTCACTCCAATATCAACAGATCCAGCTACCTCCATAGCATCCTAAGGCTCACTAACAGTAGGTGTATCATGATACGGTGCCTCGGTGTAGTGTATCTCCTGTCCCTGCTCAGCATGTGTGCCAATATCAGTCTCAGTGCACGTGCCAGTCGCTGTGCCAGTAGCTGTGCCGGTAGAAGGTCCATGCTGGCTGGCTGCTGATAACTGCCTCAATATAACCATGATGTCATGAAAGCCCTGCTGCATCGCGGACTGTAAAGAAGTGATCCTCCTGTCAATATCAATCCTGAGACTAGAAATCTCTTTCAAAACTCTGTGGAGTCTATCATCAGTGTCAGCTCTAGCAGCAGTAGGAGTCTTGATAGGTGAATGTGGTGAAGCAGGAGCTGGCTCGGAAGGTCTAGCCTCATCAGTATGTCCCTCAGCCTGCTCACCATGCCCTGTGTAACCCGAATGTCATCATCTAAGTCCTCAGAGTGTGCTACAAGTACTCCTGAGGTCTTCCTGATCCAGTTCCCATCAACCTTGACAAATCCCATCCTAGTCAGGGATTTCACTGTATACTTGTTGGTGTGCAGCAACAACCGACAGTCCTCTCCAGTAAGATCTATGTCTGCATCCTGGAACAATAAGGTGAAAACCATCCCATAGGGCAAACAGGCTTGTGCCCTACATACAGCCTCTCTCATCTATGAGATCATAATGAATGGAAGGTCGAGGGGCTCCCCCTCAATCAGTTGTCTCTTGAATACAAGATCTCTCTCACTAACCCAATCGAATCTGCCCGTCCTGGGTAGGAAAATCCGACTAATAATGTTGTGCAAAAGTCTCATTTCCAATGAGAGCTGATTTGCATGCACATGAATGACTCCTTTTACATTGGATCTTCCTAAAATAAGTCTGAGAGTCTTCACCCTTTCCTTCATTACCAAATAACAGTCCCCTTCTTTAGGAATATTCAACATATTTGACAATTTTTGCTCATTTATCTCAATTAGTTTCCCTTTTACTGTTCCTTCAATGTGAAAAGCTCCTAGGGACATATTTTCAAAGAACTGTCTAACCAAATTTGGGTAGGTTAGAACATTTAATTGACAAAGCTCTTTCCAACCCTGTCCTTCAAGCCACATTCCAATATTTAACTGTTCTTGCTTAATAAAATTGAAATCTATGCACCTACCATGGGTCACTTGATGATTTCCCATTGGAATGATCTGTCGGGGTGCTGGAACATCTTCTTATTGCTCAGGCTGCTGCTCTTCTTGTGGAAATGATGTATCAAATGCCTTTTGCTCCTCCTTTCCTCAGCTGTAGTCCGAACAACCCATGTTGCCTTCTTTGCCACCACCTTGCGAGGCCCCATTTTCCAAGGATTAAGGATTTGAGAAGGTAGAAAGGGTTTTAGAGTGGTTTTTTTGGTGAGAAGAGAAGAGTTGGCTAGAGAGAAACAGTTGAAATTTAGAAAGAATGGTGAATAGGGAAAGTGGAAACCCTATTTAAAAAGTCTCGGTCCATCCTGCGAGTCGGCTTGCCCAGAGTATGTCCCTCAGCCTGCTCACCATGACCCTGTGTAGCCCGAATGTCATCATCTGAGTCCACAGAGTGTGCTACAGGTACTCCTGAGGTCTTCCTGATCCAGTTCCCATCAACCTTGACAAATCCCATCCTAGTCAGGGATTTCACTGTATACTTGTCAGTGTGCAGCAACAACCGACAGTCCTCTCCAGTAAGATCTATGTCTGTATCCTGGAACAACAAGGTGAAAACCATCCCGTAGGGCAAACAGGCTCGTGCCCTATGTACAGCCTCTCTCATCTGTGAGATCATAATGAATGGAAGGTTGAGGGGCTCCCCCTCAATCAGTTGTATCATGAATACAAGATCTCTCTCACTAACCCAATCGAATCTGCCCGTCCTGGGTAGGAAAATCCGACTAATAATGTTGTGCAATAGTTTCATTTCCAATGAGAGCTGATTTGAATGCACATGAATGACTCCTTTTACATTGGATCTTCCTAAAATAAGTCTGAGAGTCTTCACCCTTTCCTTCATTACCAAATAACAGTTCCCTTCTTTAGGAATATTCAACATATTTGACAATTTTTGCTCATTTATCTCAATTAGTTTCCCTTTTATTGTTCCTTCAATGTGAAAAGCTCCTAGGGACATATTTTCAAAGAACCGTCTAACCAAATTTGGGTAGGTTGGAACATTTAATTGACAAAGCTCTTTCCAACCCTGTCCTTCAAGCCACATTCCAATATTTAACTGTTCTTGCTCAATAAAATTGAAATCTATGCACCTACCATGGATCACTTGACGATTTCCCATTGGAATTATCTACTGGGTTGCTGGAACAACTTCTTCTTGCTCAGGCTACTGCTCTTCTTGTGGAAATGATGTATCTAAATGCCTTTTGCTCCTCCTTTCCTCTGCTGCAGTCCGAACAACCTGTGTTGCCTTCTTTGCCACTGCCTTGCGAGGCCCCATTTTCCAAGGATTAAGGATTTGAGAAGGTAGAAAGGGTTTTAGAGTGGTTTTTTTGGTGAGAAGAGAAGAGTCGGCTAGAGAGAAACGGTTGAAATTTAGAAAGAATGGTGAATAGGGAAAGTGGAAACCCTATTTAAAAAGTCTCGATCCGTCCTGTGAGTCGACTCACCTAGAGTACCTAGAGTTCGAGTCGACTCGAGCTAAAATCTGTTCTAAAATTCAAAAAGGGTCAAACTCAATTTCATAGGGTTCCTAGAGTCTAAACTAGGTTGGCCTATGGTCTAAAAAGAAATTTGAAATTTCTATATAATTTTTCCTTAATTTTCAAAAATTAGGTCAGATTGATTCAAAATGGGTCACATAACCCTAATTCTCCTCTAATTTTCTCAAATCTATCTTGATTTAATGGTTTAGTAAAAATGTCTGCTAATTGGTCTTAAGTAGGTACAAATTCAAGTTCAACAACATTATTCAAAATATGATCATGAATGAAATGATGTCGAATTTTAATGTGCTTAGTTCGTGAGTGCTGAATTGGATTTTTTGATAAGTTAATAGCACTAGTATTGTCACATTTGATAGGAATTTTATATTGGACAACACCATAATCTTCTAGTTGTTGCTTGATCCATAACACTTGAGCATAACAGCTCCCAGCAGCTACATATTCTGTCTCAGCAGTAGATAAAGCTACAGAGTTCTGTTTACGACAGTGCTAAGAGATCAGGTTAACACCTAGAAATTGACAGGTGCCACTTGTGCTCTTTCTATCTATTTTACATCCTCCATAATCAGCATCATAATAACTAGTTAGTTTCAATGATGTGTGCTTAGAATACCATAATCCTACATTACAAGTGCCTTTCAAGTATTTAATACTTCTCTTAACAGCTGTGATGTGTGATTCTTTAGGATTAGATTGAAAACGTGCACACATACAAACACTAAATAATATATCAGGTCTACTTGCTGTTAAATAAAGTAATGATCCGATCATACCTCGAAACAACTTTTGATCAACATTTATGCCATTCTCATCTTTGTCAAGTCTACATGCAGGACTCATTGGTTTTCCAATTTCCTTGCTTGATTCCATGCCAAATTTCTTAATTATCTCTTTAATGTATTTGGCTTGGTTGATCAAAATACCTTCTTTAGTTTGTTTAATTTGAAGACCAAGTAAGTAACTTAATTCGCCCATCAAGCTCATTTCGAATTCTCCCTGCATTAGCTTAGCAAAGTATTGACACAAAGATTCATTGGTAGATCCAAAGATAATGTCATCAACATAAATTTGAACAACTAAAATATCATTTTTCTTTCTTTGAATAAACAGTGTGGTGTCAACACTACCTTTAACAAATTCATTTGCAATTAAAAATTTGCTCAGTCTATCATACCAGGCTCTAGGTGCCTGTTTCAGACCATATAAAGCTTTATTCAGTTTAAAAACATGATTTGGAAAAATATGATTGATAAAACCGGGAGGTTGCTCAACAAAAACTTCTTCAGATAAAAGACCATTCAAAAATGCACTCTTTACATCCATTTGAAATAACTTGAAATTCATAAAACATGCATAAGCTAGTAGCAGTCTAATAGCTTCTAATCTAGTTACTGGTGCATAAGTTTCATCAACATCTATTCCTTCTTCTTGATTATATCCTTGTGCAACCAATCTAGCCTTATTTCTAATTACATTTCCATTTTCATCTAGTTTATTTCTGTAAACCCATTTAGTGCCTATAACAAGATGATCATTGGGTCTTTCAACTAAGGTCCAAACATTATTTCTCCTAAATTGGTTTAATTCATCATGCATTGATAACATCCAATTAGGATCAGTTTCGGCTTCTTCTATATTATGAGGTTCTACATGAGAAACAAAAGTAATTAAATCATGTGCATCTCTATGTGCAGATCTAGTTTTAACACCTTGAGATGTGTCTTCTATAATTAATTCTTTAGGGTGTGAATGTACATACCTCCATTCTTTAGGTATATCATCCTGCTTTTTACTCACCTCTTCTTCATGTGGTTCACTTGATTGTTTGTCTTTAAGAGTCAAGTCTTTCATTCCATGCTCTAGTGTACCTGCATCATCATCAGCAAAATCTTCCTTTCTTGAAGATGTACTGTCAGATTCATTGAAAACAACATATATAGATTCTTCAACAGTTAATGTTCTTTTATTGAAAACTCGATAGGCTTTACTATTTAAAGAATATCCAAGAAAAATAGTCTCATCGAATTTTGCATCAAATTTGCCAAGATTATCTTTTTCATTGTTGAGAACAAAACATTTACATCTGAAAACATGAAAATATTTGATATTTGGTTTTCTATTATTCCAAAGCTAATAGGGGGTTTTTCTGATAATAGGTCTAATTAAAATTCTGTTTAAAATATAGCATGCGGTATTAATAGCTTCTGCCCAAAAGTATTTTGGAAGATTTTCTTCACAAAGCATTGTTTTAGACATCTCTTCCAAAGTACGATTCTTTCTTTCTACAACACCATTTTGCTGTGGTATTCTAGGTGCAGAAAAGTTATGATCAATACCATGCTTAGTACAAAAATGATCAAAATATTGGTTTTCAAATTCGGTGCCATGATTACTACGAATTGAAATAACAGATTAATTTTTTAAATTTGTAACTCTTTTGTAAAACTTTTTGAATACATTAAAAGTATCATCTTTATGCGCAATAAATAAAATCCATGTGTATCTGGAAAAATCATCTACAATCATAAGTCCATATTTCATACCACCTAGGCTGGTAGTCCTAGTGGGTCCAAATAGGTCCATGTGAAGTAGCTCTAAAGGTCTAGAAGTTGAAACTATATTTTTAGATTTAAAACTCCCCCTCACTTGTTTTCCTAACTGACATGCATCACAAACATAATCAAAATTAACTTTAAACTTAGGCAAATCATTGACTAAATCTTTTGCAATAAGTTTAGCTTTCATATCCATACTAGCATGACCAAGTCGCCTATGCCATAGTAAACTTGATTCCTTGCTCTTGTCATTCATTGCTACAAGACTTGTATTACTTGACATAGCTAGATCATTAAGATCTACCACATAAATATTACCAAGTCTGTGTCCAATGAACTTAGTACTAGAGTCAAGTGGATCAACTACTATACACATTAATGACTTGAAGAATACATTATAACCAATGTCACATAGCTGACTAATACTCAAAAGATTATGCTTTAATTTTTCTACAAGTAATACATTTTCAATAAATATAGAAGGAGTAATTTTGATGTTACCAATTTCGATTATCCTTCCTTTTCTATTGTCCCTAAATGTTACCATTCCACCATCCTTCTGTTCTAGGATGAAGAATTGATCAGCATCACCCGTCATATGACTTGAACAGCCGCTATCCAAATACCATCTTTTTTAATACTTGTGGCTGCAAGACATCCCTGCAAAACAATCATTTAATAGATTTAGGTACCCAAGCTCTCTTGGGTCCTTGCAAGTTAGTGGAAATGGTTCCTTTTGGAACCCAAACTTTCTTAATTTTTCTTTTATCATTGTGTTTCAAATGACATTCAAAAGCTTTATGACCAACATTATTACATGCAAAGCATACAATCCTTGAATTTGAATAATAACTACGAGATGATGCAAATTTAGGTTTAACATGTTTAGAACCAATGAATTTAGGAGCATATAAAGTAGAAGTAGAAAATGTGTTTGAAATAGAGCTTTTATAACCAATTCCAAATCTATTATTTGTTTCTTTTTGATCTTTCCAAATTAACTCAAGTTTGTTAGAACTTAGGGTTAATTTTTCAACTAAAGGTTTCAATTTTTGAACTTCTTTCTTTAAGTCATCATTTTTATTTTTCAAATCCTTATTTTTATCAAAAAGTTCTTCTTTTTCAAATTGTATAATTTTAAATCTTTCACAAACCAAGTTTAGTTCTCTTTGTAAGATTTTGTTTCTTTCATAAGATTCATTTTTGTCATTTTCAAACATATCACATTTTATTTTTAAATCTCTCAATTTCAAACCAGCTTTTTTGTATTCTATCAACAGTTCACAAAATGCATTATGTAATTTATCATAAGTGAATTCTAAGTTAGGTTCAAAAGTACTTACCTCATCCTCCAAATCTATAAGACAAATTTGCGCTATTTTTATTGTCTCTTCATCTTCTTCAGTAGATGTAGTTTCATGACTATCACTCCAAGCAGCTAGCATTGCCTTCTTCTTCTTTCTAGGGAATATCTTCTTCTTTCCTTCAAGGTAATTAGGATGGATGTGTCCTGGTTTCTTACATCTATAGCAGATAGGTACTTGATCTTTATCATTCTCTTTATCTTTTACTTTGTCTCTTTCCTTTTCTTTTCTAAAGTCACCTTTTCTGTAATGCTTTCTCCATCTATTCATTTTTCTTTTGCCCATAAACCTTTTGAATTTCCTTATAACTAGGGCAATTTCATTACTTCCAAGATCATCATCATTTGATGAAACAGATTCTTCATTCTTATCTTCCTCAATTTCTTTAAATGCAATGGCTTTCTTCCTTTTTGTATCTTCTTCTATCCTTTGTTGCACAGCCAGTTCATGAGTAATTAAGGAACCAAGCAGCTCATCTAGTGGCAGTGTATTCAGATCTTTTGTTTCTTGAATTGCTGTCACTTTGGCTTCCCACTTATCTGGCAAAGATCTTAAGACTTTTTGGACAAGATCAGCATTAGAATAAGTTCTACCTAGACTCTTGAGATCATTTATGATATCAGTAAAATGAGTATACATAGCAGATATAGTCTCGCTAGGATCCATCTTAAACAACTCATAATTATGTACAAGCAAAATAATTTTAGATGTCTTAACTTGAGAAGTGCCTTCGTGTATGATTTCTAATTTATCCCAAATTTCTTTAGCAGAATTGCAGGTTGAAATTCTGTTAAACTCATTTGGGTCCAAAGCACAATACAATAGATTCATCGCTTTGGCATTTAACTCATCTAATTTCATATCATTTTCATCCCAATCCTCTTCTAGCTTGGGAACCTCTACATCATTAACTTTAATTATGGGTGTGTGAGGCCCTTTCATGATAATTTTTCATAGATGAAAGTCTATGGCTTGAATGTATGTCTTCATTCTTGCCTTCTAATAAGTGTAATTAATTCTGGTGAAAAGTGGTGGTCTATTTGTGGATTGACCTTCGACCAATGAAGTGCTCATGGGATGTGCCATATGTCTTTACTCTAAGTAACTTTCAGAGACTCTGCTCTGATACCACTTGTTTCCCAGGTGGCTTCCCAAGAGGGGGGTGAATTGGGATTAAAAACTTTTTGCAAGTATGTGCACTTTGAAATTGTTTTAGTGTAGAAGTGAAGTGTGCAAAGCATAAGTAAACAAATTAAAGCAATCAAGCAATGAAAGCATAATCACAAACACCAAGAAGTAGAGTGGTAAGTAGAGTGGTTCGAAGCAACCGGCTCCTACATCCACTATCCAAGGATCACTTGGGATTTCCACTATATCCTCCAATCGGAATACAGTCGGATTGTTTTACTAGGCTCACAATCCAAACCTATACACTTTGGTTTTACTGGAATCACCAAAGAAACCCAAACTCCCTTTGGTTTTACACGGGATCACCAAAGAAAACCCGAACACTTGGTTTCAAACCGGGAAAACCAAGAACCCAAACTTAGGTTTTACAAGGTTCACCTAAAACCTTCAACTCTCTCTCTCTAGATATAGTCCCTTGCTGTTCTAAGAGAGCAAACCAAGATAAAGAATGTAAAATAAGCAACTACAACAAACCAAAGTTGTTTTGATGTTGACGATGAAGATCAAAACGAAGTCAAGCTTTAAGTACACTTCAATGTTCTTCAAAGTTGCTTCTTCCCTTCTTCAATGAGTGGATTCAATGAAAGAGTGGAGTTAGTGAAGCTTTGAATCTCACTTGAATGCTCTTTGAGGTAGGTGAAGGAATAACTTAAAAGCTCTTCTTTTTCTCAAAAATATTCAGCAATAAATCTTCATTCATTTCTTTAATCCTTCAAAAATGATCTCCTTTATAGTTTTCCATGTGATATGGTCATTGTAGGGCCTTGGAAATCGTGAAATGGCCGTTGGAGGTGATTTGGCATTCAAATTTCAAATTCTATAGCTAGTCATTGAAGTGCAGACAACGGCTCTACGAGTCGGCTCGAGCTCCAGGAGTCGGCTCGAAATCTCAGGAATGCCAAAAACAAAGTTCTGTAGGAGTTGGCACTTGGACTAGGAGTTGGCTCTTGGCTTTAAGCTTTTAGTCTTGACAAACATGCATATCTGGAGTCTGCTCTTGATCTGGGAGTCAGCTCTAGATCTCAGAACTTCAAAAACTATACTTCTGTAAGAGTCGGCTCTTAGTTCTGAAACTCTGAATTTTCCTCCGTGCCGTGCCATTTTGAGTCAACTCTTACAAGTCTTTAAAAATTTGCTTCAAGCTTCCCAAAAACTTTATCATTGAAACAACTAGAAGCAACTTTACATGCTTTATCAAATTATTTACACTTTTAAGCCCATTTTTCATGATTAGAATATTCATAACTAAGGGCCTTTACAAACTCAATTGAATTTCCTTAAGTGAATTTGAATACCATTTTAAAACCAAGGTAATTCATTCCTGTAAAAACTTCTTAAACATTTGTAAAGAGTTAGTATCAAATACATGCTCCAATGTTTTGTGATCTTCAAAATCATTCCAGGGGTCAACAGAAGCAATTCACCTCTCTTAAAGCTTTAAATGGGGGGAATGTGGCCTTTGGAGACAATGAAAAAGATAAAATTATTTGTATTGGTAAAGTTCACATTTCTCCATCTACTTTTATTGATAATGTGTTACTAGTAGAAGGTTTAAAGTATAATTTACTAAGCATTAGCCAATTTTTTGATAGAGATTTTAAAGTTATTTTTGAATTATCACTTTGCATGGTGTCTAATATTAATAATGATGGACTGAAATTCATTGGACATAGGCATGGCAACATCTATCTAGTTGATCTTGATAATCTTCCTATACAAGATGGTGAATGCCTAGTTGCAATGGAAGTCTAAATCAATGAGACTAGCTAGTTATGGCATCGTAGACTAGGAATGCAAGCATGCATTTACTTTTCAAATTATACAAAAAGGATTTAGTCAAAGATTTTCTAAAACTTAGATTTGAAAAAGACAAGATTTGTGATGCTTGCAAATATGGCAAACAAACAAGAACTTCTTCCAAATCTAAGGGAATTGTTTCAACTACTAGGCCTCTTGGACTACTCCATATAGATCTCTTTGGGCCAACTAGGACCACAAGCCTAGGAGGCAAGAGATATGGTTTAGTTATGTTGACGATTTCTCTCATTTTACTTGGATTTTGTTCTTAGCTCATAAAGATAAATCTTTTTCTGCTTTTACAAAGTTTTATAGAAAATTTTTTAATAAAAATGGTATGTCTATTATTTGCATTTGAAGTGATCATAAAACTGAATTTGAACATTAGAATTTAAAAAAAAATTGCAATGAAAAATGTATTGAACATAATTTTTCTGCACCTAGGATACCTCAACAAAATGGGATACTAGAAAGAAAAAATAGAACTTTAGAAGAAATGGCATACACTATACTTTATGAAAATGACCTCCCTAGATATTTTTGGACTGAAGTAATCAACACTGCATGTTATATTTTAAATCAAGTTTTAATACAACCAATGTTAAAGAAAACTTTCTATGAACTTTGGAAAGAAAAAAAACCTACCATTAAGTATTTTCGTGTGTTTGGATGCCGGTGTTTCATATTAAACAACGACAAAGATAAATTAAGCAAATTTGATGTCAAGTCAAATGAAGGTGTCTTCTCAGGATACTCAACATCTAGCAAGGCATATAGGGTATTCAATAAAAGAACACTTGTTGTGGAAGAATCCATGCATGTTGTATTTGATGAGTCCACTAACAAGCCCTCTAGAAAAGAGGATATTTTACATGATGATGCAGATATTCAAAGACTTTAGAAGTTGACTTTGAATGATCCCCCTTCCAAAGAGATCGAGGAAAATCAAAGCAAGGAGGATGAAGAAGAAATCTCAAGATTTTCAACAAAGCACAAGGACCTACCCAAGGAGTGGAGGTATTTTCATGGACACCATAAGGAACTAATCATAGGTGATCCATCAAAAGGAGTAAGAACTCGATCTTCTTTTAGAAATGAATGTAATTATCTTGCTTTTATGTCTCAAGTAGAACCTAAATGTATAGAAGAAGCTGAAAAAGATCCTAATAGGATGAATGCTATGCAAGAAGAACTAAACCAATTTGAAAAAATAAGGTTTAGACATTAGTAGAAGCACTGTCTAATACTTCTATAATAGGCACTAAGTGGGTATATAGGAATATGTTGGATGAAAATGGAATAGTAGCTAGGAATAAGGTTAGACTTGTTGCTAAAGGCTACAATCAGGAGAAAGGTATTAATTTTGATGAAACTTTTGCTTCTATTGCTAGACTTGAAGTAATTAGACTTTTACTTGCATTTGCATGTTTCATGGATTTTAACTTATTTCAAATGGATGTTAAAAGTAAATTTTTTAATAGATACATAACATAAGAGGTATATGTAGAACAACCTCCTGGTTTTGAAAATCATGCATATCATGATCATGTTTTTAAATTGCAAAAGTTCTTTTTGGTTTAAAATAGGTCCCACGTGCTTGGTATGAAAGATTAACAAATTTTTGATTAATAATGGCTTTACTAGGGGACATGTAGATACTACTTTGTTTTTAAAGAGAAAAGTTGATGACCTCCTAGTAGTACAAATCTATGTTGATGACATTATATTTGGTGCCACTAATGAAGCTCTTTGTCAAGAGTTTGCTACACTTATGCAGGTTGTGTTTGAGTTGAGCAAGATGGTAGAATTAAGCTACTTTCTCAGACTCTAAATCAAACAAACTAAAGAAGGGATCTTCATCAAGCAAGCTAAGACATCAAGGAAATTTTGAAAAAGTTTGGGATGGAGAAGACAAAACCTCTTAGCACACCAATAAGCCCTTCATGCAAGGTTGACAAAGATGAATCTGGTAAGAGTATTGATCAAAAACTTTATAGAGATATCATTGGCTCATTATTGTATTTAATTGTAAGTAGGCTAGATATCATGTTTAGTGTATGTATGTGTGCAAGTTATCAGTCTGAACCTAAAGATCTCATTTATTGGCTGTCAAACTTATACTTAGATATCTATTTGGCACTATTGATATTGGTTTGTGGTACTCTAAGGACTTTGTAATAGAATTGATTGCTTATTCTGATGCTAATTTTGCTGGATATAAACTAGATAGAAAAAGTACATCAGGAACCTATCAATTTCTTGGAGTTAATTTAATCTCCTGCTTTAGCAAGAAACAAAATTTAGTTGCACTATCAACAGCTGAAGCTGAGTATATTGTAGCTAGAAGTTGTTGTGCTCAAATCTTGTAGATTAAATAACAAATTGAAGATTTTGGCATTAAATTAACTAAAATACCAATTATATGTGACAACACTAGTGTAATCAACTTAACTAAAAATCCTGTGCAACATTCTAGAAGTAAATACATAGAGATTAGATATCACTTTATTAAAGATCATGTTTAAAAAAATGATGTTTTGCTTAAATTTATCTATACTGAAAATCAACTAGCTGATATACTGACCAAGCCACTCAATGAAGATAGGTTCTGTATAATTAGAAGAGAATTAGGAGCCATTGATCCTTTTGATTAGATCTTGATCATTCTTTATGACCTTTAAAATTTTCTTTAAAAATCTCTTGACCTCATGATCTTGAAACTTGTGATCAATCATAATTGACCATTCAAATCATCTCTCCTAATTTTTCTATGATTTTTTTTATTTTTCTCTAATTTTTTTCAAGTGTCGACACTTGGAAGTGTCGACACTTGACACTCGTTGAAGTATCGACATTTGATCGGCATGAACTATTTTTAAACAAGGTCGATGATCTTTTTTTCCATCTCCTCTGAGCCGACACCTGCCCTTATTATGCCCTAGCTTCCATTAGTCCCCGTTTAGGTTTCTAACACTTCCTTTTTGGGCTTGAGCCCATTTCCCTCTTGTATCCCTCTATTTCTCATGATTTGACCATGATTCCAACTCTTGTTTCCCTTTCCCTTTCGTATGTCTTTGATTTCTGGATGATAGGGCCCAGGAAATAGGTTGTGAGGAGACCACGTCCTACTTCTCAAGGTGCGGAGCGCCGCACCAAGGCAAGGCTTGATGCTTCTCAACCAGCAGTTACTCCATCACAGCATGATGTTCTTGCTCGACCACCACCTATTTCAAGAGCAAATCGCATGGCCTTCAATGCCATTGTAGGTGGACATCGGGTGGATTTTGACTTTCTTGATCTGTAGCATTTCCGGATAGGAGACTGGTTGAGGGATGCTGGACTGGTTCAGTTCTACACTCTCTGAAAGAGATTTTACCCGACCTTGATGAGACAGTTCTATGAGACTTTGGCTAGGGTTGCTGATGGATGGATTAGAGAGGTCAGAGGTGTCTCCATTCCATTGTTTGCTGAGATTTTGAGCCGCATCTGGGAGATACCCATGAGAGGCACTATAGTCGATTCACTTGGAGATATGATCGATGGCTTCAGATGTATTATGGAGAGAGATGACTTGGGTGAGGGAGCCACTGTCATCGTGTCATAGCTGTCTGTAGAGATGAGACTCCATTATATTATGGCCCGGATTCTATTGCCAAAGATCGAGCAATTTGACTTTATCACAAAGAGGGAGCCTTTAGTCATGGTGTCGCTGATTTGGAGGTTGTCGTCTGCCTACCAGTGTTGATGATTCACTAGATTACTGAGGCGTTGACCAGTAGGTGACTCTGCTTGACCTATGACATGGGACTCACCAGACTATTTCGAGCTTATAGAGTTGATCTTATTGGTGAGCAGTACAGAGAGCTTCTACATACTGATACATATGATGAGAGATCCTAACATCAGATGGGATATTAGAGATACCGAGGTCACTGGGGGTGTAGAGTTTCAGGATAGGCACCTGACTCGGATGAGGATGAGGATGTTGCTGCAGAGGAGAAGGAGACACAAAGAGACGAGGTAGGGTTGTCTAAGCCACCTCGAGATTCATTTAAGTTGTAGCCCGAGCCTTCTATCTTGGGACACATTGAGGTGCCAACTCCAGCAAATGTTTCAATGGATAGGATCACTCGCTTAGAGATAGACATGCAGACCTTGAGACAACGAGTCGATCAGATCCATGTGGAGATGAAGTCTGGTTTTCATGAGATGAGAGAGAGGTTCGCTACTATGATGGATGTTCTACAAAGACTGACACTTGGTATACCATCTTCCCCTCCACCATTACCAGATTTTCCACCAGCACCACCAGTAGATGATCTAGAGATGGGAGCAGATTGGGATGATCAGTCAGGACATTTTGATATTGATGATCTTATAGTGGAGCCCGAGCTAGAGATGGGAGTTGATTAGGACATGGATTTGATTGAGCCTGGTACTGTTGATGACATGCTAGCACCTGAGGCTATTTCAGTTCCATCGAGTCTGGCCTTTCTAAGCCCTATCTTACCCAGTACTCCTGTCATCTCTAGCCATTCTGACTCTGTTCTGCTAAGCACATCCACTGTATCCACACCCATTTTATCTTCCGACCATTTTGATACTTCCATTGATGCCATTCAGATCACCACTACCATCACTTTACCTGATCCATCTGATGCTTCACCTACACCATCTATTTTTGTTCCCCCTACCTTTTCTGATAGGACACCCTTAGTATATTCTGCTTCCTTACCTATTTCTTCCTTATCCAAGGAGTTAGGTTTCTATACTCTTGGATTTCATATCATTTCCACTTCATCTGGATTCATTTTTGATCATACACCAATTGATACTCCATTGGATTTACAAGACTTTGACATTATACCTTCTGACATTGATCATATTATTATTGACTTCAACCCAGTTCCTGACCCTATCACTATTCTTGACCCTATTCCTGACACTATTTTTCCGCTAGCACGAGCCAGAGGGAGAGCACAAGCTAGAGGCAGAGGTCGAGGATGTGGAGACACTCCTAGAGCAGTCCGTACCAGATTGGTAGATCTTCGGCCCATGTGGTAATGACCTCGTCCTTCTAGGACTACTGGACCTATTGTATTAAAGATTGGGTATTCCTCTGATGAGGACTGAGCACACTAGGAGTGGTTAATATATGAGTTAGTTGTACATGTATGTTGTATGTATGAGGAGTCTGTATTAGTGTATCAGACTTAGTATGTTTGTTCGTATCAGTGTATCACTGTATACATACTCTCTTGTATCACAAAACATTTGGAATATATATATGATGCTTTCAGTATTTTCACTTATGTGTTCATGCTTCATTCTTTACTTGTATTGCTTTCAAAACTCTTTTGATGCATGACGACTTAAAGATTACTAAACATGCAGGAAAAACAGTAAACTAATTTTTTTAGAATATTTTTTAGGATTTTAATTTGTAGGCTAAATTTCCAAAATGAAGTAAAGACTGGCAGGATGAATAGCAATGCAAAGAATCATCATAATTGCAGGCATGCTCATGCAAAATAATAAAAGCCAGGATCCGAGAATTGAGAAATTCCCAACTTAGGATAGCTAACCTTCAATTAAAATAGAAATCAAGAGAAGGGAAGGATGTTCCAAGTTAGGGATTGAAGAATATATAATTGAAGAGATCACTCATACTTTGATTGGAGCCTGGATGATTAAGCTTCAGTTCCCTTGAAATAGATGGCTATTCGGGGCAGTCCTGGAGGCAAGGAAAGCCTTCTCTGGGGAGGTAAAACACCACGGGGATCTTGCAAGCATCAGAGGTCAATCAAAACAACAAATAATAAAAGGGAAAGAAACTAGGGTTTAGGTTGAAGTAGGATTAGGGTTAGAAGCTGGTGGCCTGGAAAAGGATGGGTTCCTTCACTTGGATGGCAGCAAGGGCACTCTTCTCTTGGTCGTGGCTGATCTTCTGGGATGCAGAAGGAGGCTAGGGCAGCAGGGGTTTGGCCAAGCACAAGAAGAACAATCCACAAAACACAAAACTCCAACACAAGAACAAAACTCAAGACAAAATCTCAACAAAGTTTAATTCATATGATAAAAGTTGATTACAAGAGGAAGAGGGGTGGGGTATTTATAGAGCTCCCATTCCCTCTCCTAAAGGGATTACAAGTATTCTCCTAGTTAGAATAGGTTTACACAATTTAATTGGGATAAAGACTATAAAATAAACCTAGAACTAGGAGTATACAAGTTGAATAGAATAAGAACTTGATTTTCTCCATCTACCTGGACTTCATCTCCTAGCTTGGACCAAGTCAACCTCAAGGACACCTCCTTTGAATAGCATGTTGGGCTCATGGGGCAGCAAGGGCCGACCAAGAGGGCTTGGATGCATGGGCTTGTGCCTCCTGGAAGCTGGGGTGCCTTGGACTAGAATATTCCTAGAATTAATATGGAATCTTGGTTCTTTATGGACCTGGGCCTTGAATTCTCTTGGGCTGGGGCACAGATATGTATTTAGGATCCTGGGGTGGCATGGTATGTGGAATATTCCTTGGCATCTAGAGGGAATCTGGCATCTGGAAATCATCTGGAGGGCATCTGGGCTTCTTACAGGAATCTTGGACCCTGGGTTGGCGTACAAGGTCCAATTGGTTGATGTAGAGGCCTCTGGCTCCTGGATGAGGCCTGGTGGAACTCCAAAGTAATATATCCTCTTCTCTTGTACTAAAAGTAAACTCTCAATGGACTCATACAGGACTCAATAGATTGGCTAGGGTTGAGGCAGATCAACTAGCCTCAACTTATTACAGGACTCAATCTTATTTGGTTACAAAATTATGACACATGACTAAGTAAACCAGATAAGGCCCAGTAATCCGTGTCTGATCCTGGTGTCCCCACCAATTGACTTTGAGATTGCTAAACATGTAGGAAAAATAGTAAACTAATTTTTTTAGAATTTTTTTTAGGGTTTTAATTTGCAGGCTAAATTTCCAAAATGAAGTAAAGACTAGCAGGATGAATAGTAATACAAAGAATCATCATAATCACAGTCATGCTCATGCAAAATAATAAAAGCCAGGATCCAAGAATTAAGAAATTCCTGGCTTAGGATAGCTAACCTTTAATCAAAATAGAAATCAAGAGAAGGAAAAGATGTTACCAGTCAGAGATTGAAGAATTTGTAATTGAAGAGATCACTCACACTCTGATTGGAGCCTAGATGATTAAGCTTCAATTCCCTTGAAGTAGATGGCTGTTCGGGATGGTCCTGGATGCAAGGAAAGCCTCCTCTAGGGAGGTGAAACACCTCGGGGATCCTGCAAGCATCAGAGGTCAATCAAAATAGCAAATAATAAAAGGGAAAGAAACTAGGGTTTAGGTTGAAGCAGGATTAGGGTTAGAAGCTGGCGGCTTGGAGAAGGAGGGGTTCATTCACTTGGATGGTAGCAAGGGCACTCTTCTCTTGGGTGTGGCTGATCTTCTGGGATGCAGAAGGAGGCTAGGGCAGCAGGGGTTCGGCCAAGCACAAGAAGAACAATCCACAAAATAGAAAACTCCAACACAAGAACAATACTCAAGACAAAATTTCAGCAAATGTTAATTTATATGATAAAAGTTGATTACAAGAGGAAGAGGGATGGGGTATTTATAGAGCTCTCATGCCCTCTCCTAAAGGGATTACAAGTATTCTCCTAGTTAGAATAGGTTTACACAATTTAAGTGGGATAAATACTATAAAATAAACCTAGAACTAGGAGTATACAAGTTGAATAGAATAAGAACTTGATTTCCTCTTTCCACTTGGACTTCATCTTCTAGCTTGGACCAAGTCAACCTCAAGGATGCCTCCTTTGAATGGCATGTTGGGCTCATGGGGCAGCAAGGGCCGACCAAGAGGGCTTGGGTGCATTGGCTTGGGCCTCCTGGAAGCTGAGGCACCTTGGGCTAGAATATTCCTGGAATTAATATAGAATCTTGGTTCTTTATGGACCTGGGCCTTGAATTCTCCTGGGCTAGGGCACAGATATGTATTTAGGATCCTGGGGTGGCATGGTATATGGAATATTCCTTGGCATCTAGAGGGAATCTGGCATCTGGAAATCATCTGGAGGGCATCTGGGCTTCTTACAGAAATCTTGGACCCTGGGTTGGCATACAAGGTCCAATTGGTTGATGTAGAGGCCTCTGGCTCCTGGATGAGGCCTGGTGGAACTCCAAAGTAATATATCCTCTTCTCTTGTACTAAAAGTAAACTCTCAATGGACTCATACAGGACCCAATAGACTGGCTAGGGTTGAGGCAGATCAACTAGCCTCAACTTATTACCGGACTAATCTTACTTGGTTACAAAATTATGACACATGACCAAGTAAACTAGATAGGGCCCAGTAATTTATGTCTGATCCTGGTGTCCCCACCAAATCTCTCAGGGCAGGAGGGACTCGATCCTGTCGAGGATGGGTCAATTTGGCTCTCATACTGCTCAAGAAGGGTCTGGGTTAAGGCACGACAGATCCTCACCAGTGCTCCACAAGTTCTCAGATTTTGGTCGACCTTGCCAATGGACCAAATACCTCTGATAGCCCCTATCTCGGGTACTGATGGCTTGATCATCCAGGGTTCTCTCAATCTTTTCCTCACTAATAGGCCAAATTGTATGTGGACACTTTGGGATGGGTTCTCTCTCAAAGGGAGGGATAGGCTCAAGGTTCTTGCTAGGTATCAGTGCTGGCTCCCTGTGCTCCATAAGGTCTGAAATGTTGAAGGTGGGACAAATACCTAAATCGGGTGGTATCTCAATCACATAGGCATTGGTTCCAACTCTCTTCATTATTTTGAATCGGCCAGCTTTGCAAGCATGAAATTTCTTGACAATCACACAATCCTCTGCAGAAAATTCTTTATCTCTCTTTCGGGAATTAGCCAAGTTTTATTTAGTTCATTACTTATGTTCAACTTTTGACTAATTTCTAGATGCAGATACTGTGCAGAGGCTAGTGTAGGTGCGGACAGATGATTCAGGGCTATAGATTTATTAGACTCAAGACTAACACCTAATAGACTCGGCTAAGCATCCTTATTGAAAAAATTTTATTGGACTTTCTCAGGCCTAAACCTAACAGACTATAAATTCTCTAGGTTTGACCCTAGCATGGCATGCACATGAAAATTTATTATGTACTCCTACTAAGTGCCATAGGGTTTTCCAGAAGTAAAATGAAAACATGACATGCTTAATGAATGAATGCAACATGCAAACTCCTATAAAATGCAACCTAATAGTGAAAGAAATAAAAGAAGTTTCAGGAAAGGGTAGAAAATAAGATGTAGGTTCAGGGTTAGTCTAGCAGGATAAGAAATAAGAAGATGGCTCAGGGTTAATCAGAAAGCATAGAATACAGGAAGGAGCTTCAGGGATGAGTCCTAGACTAATGAGATTGAACTTATGGGTTTGTGGTAGTCATACAGGGTTTGCATTATGGAAGAATGGGTCATTAATTTTAGGGAAGAGATCAATTGGAGTCAATGGAGTGATTTTGTCCTGAGGGTACTGATTTAAGGAGATCAAGTCCTTAATAAATTCTTTTGGCTTACAAACCAAAGGACTGGGCTCTATAGTTGGGATATTTTTTAGAGGCTCCTCAGGTAAGGTTACGATAGTAGTATTTATGTTCTCTTCCTCTAGCTGGTCTTCCATTGTAGGTTCAGCTTGGATGTGGTCAGGTTCAACTAATGTTGGGTGGTCTTTTACCTGGGTATCTATCAGGTCAACAAATTCTAGATCATCCATAAGTGTGTCTTCTTCTTCCTCATACTCATCCACTAAGCTCACATCAGCTTCATTTATTTCATTAATAAGGTCATTCTAGTGAACCAATGGTGTGGTAAGAGGGGGTTGACTAGGAAAAAATTGACTAAACTAAGCTCAAATCTAGGGGTATTAATCCTATAGGGTTCAAGTTGACTGAGGGATAGTGGGTTACTACTGGATTCATATCTAGGGACTATGGATTCCTGAGGATTTTAGGGCAAGGGTTTAGCTCTATGGGCCTTGTCTAGGGTTCCTATTTGGTTGTCTAATGGATCAATCCTATGGATCATTTGGTTATTGGGTTGGGTCATCTGGTTAGTCTGGGTGGTTGATCTGGCAAACTGATTCTGGGACTAGGTGATCATCTGTTCAAACTGGTTTTGGGTTTGGGTGTGCATCCGGTCAAACTAGTTTTGGGTGTTTATCCAAGCAAACTGATCAGTCATGGCCTTCATAAGATTTCAAAATTAGAATCCATGGCTGAGCTGGGTTGGGGTGTAGACTTCTGGTATTGGGTTCCTATTCTAGTGGTCATGCAACAAACAATCAATCAAAGTAGAATGGTGCAGCCAAGCATGCAAAAAGAAAAAGGTTAGTACAATCTAGGGTTTGCTAGACCTAGAGTCAAAACTGAATGGGTTAGCTCAACATACACTTAACCTTGTAGCTAATCCTTCCTCTGGCTAGGTAGAGGGTGGGAGTGTGGGAGGCCCCCCTGCTTTCGTAGGGACCCAATTAAAAATCACAACACTACTTAGGTCGTTTGACTTTGGACCCTCAGCCTTAGACACCATATTTCAATAATAGCTACAAGATTAAATGCACTAGTTGGCCCATACAATTCGGACCCGACCTATTAGTTTCACCTAGCCCTTTAGGGCAAATTAGTTCTAATTAATTTTAACTAGGCTTAGATCAGAATGATGATGGTTGTTTTGGGCCCAGGACAGGGGATGAAATCCTGCCTGGATGTTAGATAGCAATTGCCCTTAAGATTAGGTTAAAAAGATGATGGCAATCGATGGTCCTGATGCAATCTAAAAAAATCAAAAAAATAAAATATTTTACATATATTTTATGAAGTGGCAAATTAGGTTTAGGTTGATTAGGTTAGAAAATAAATTGGGCTTGGGATTAGGGTGTGTGGAAGTTGGTTAGCTTTGGTTGAGTCAAGTGTGCAGAGTTCACAGAATTCTGAGATTTAGGGTTTGGATTAATGCAGTGTTTGGCATGGGTTCTGATGCATAAAAAAATCATAAAAATTCTAGGATAGAGGACGAATGGTGTTGATGACATCTACCAAATTTTATGCAAAAAAAAAATCATATGATGATGCAAATCTTAGGTCTTTCAGACTGATATAGAATTATTAGGATTTTAGTTAGGGTTTCTAATATGATAAATTTTAGGACTTTTAATTTTTTTAAAATTAATTAAAAATTATTATAAAATAAAGGACAAGACAAAGAACATGTCATGTAATTCTCACAAAAAAATAAATTTCCTAGGTGGTCGAAATTAGATGAAAAATAGACACCTAATGTAGCTAGCAGGATGCAGAAATTAGGGTTTGTGATGCTAATGCAGATGAATGCTATCCTAAACCTGCTCTGATACCAAACTAATGTAGGATGACTCTAAGATTACTAAACATGCAGAAAAAATAGTAAACTAATTTTTTTAGAATTTTTTTTAGGATTTTAATTTGCAGGCTTGATTCTCAAAATAAAGACTGATAGGATGAATATCAATGCAAAGAATCATCATAATCGCAGGCATGCTCATGCAAAATAATAAAAGTCAAGATCTGAGAATTGAGAAATTCCTGGCTTAGGATAGCTAACCTTCAGTCAAAATAGAAATTAAGAGAAGGGAAGGATATTACCAGTCAGAGACTGAAGAATCTACAATTGAAGAGATCACTCACACTTTGATTAGAGCCTGGATGATTAAGCTTCAGTTCCCTTGAAGTAGATGGCTGTTCAGGGTGATCCTGGAGGCAAGAAAAGCCTCCTCTGGAAAGGTGAAACACCTCAGGTATCTTGTAAGCGTCAGAGGTCAATCAAAACAGCAAATAATAAAAGGGAAAGAAATTAGGATTTAGGTTGAAGCAGGATTAGGGTCAGAAGCTGGCGGCCTGGAGAAGGAGGGGTTCCTTCAGTTGGACGGCAGCAAGGGCACTCTTCTCTTGGGCATGGCTGATCTTCTGGGATGCAAAAGGAGGCTAGGGCAGTAGGGGTTCGGCCAAGCACAAGAAGAACAATCCACAAAACACAACTCCAACACACGAACAATACTCAAGACAAAATTTCAGCAAAGTTTAATTCATATGATAAAAGTTGATTACAAGAGGAAGAGGGGTGGGGTATTTATAGAGCTCTCATGCCCTCTCCTAAAGGGATTACAAGTATTCTCCTAGTTAGAACAGGTTTACACAATATAAGTGGGATAAAGACTATAAAATAAACCCAGAACTAGGAGTATACAAGTTGAATAGAATAAGAACTTGATTTCCTCCTTTCACTTGAACTTCATCCCCTAGCTTGGACCAAGTCAACCTCAAGGATGCCTCCTTTGAATGGTGTGTTAAGCTCATGGGGCAGCAAGGGCCAGCCAAGAGGGCTTGGGCACATGGGCTCGGGCCTCCTGGAAGCTGGGGTGCCTTAGGCTGGAATATTCATGGAATTAATATGGAATCTTGGTTCTTTATGGACCTGGGTCTTGAATTCTCCTGGGCTGGGGTGCAGGTATGTCTTTAGGATCCTGGGGTGGCCTGGTATGTGGAATATTTTTTGGCATCTGAAGGTAATATGACATCTGGAAATCATCCGGAGGGCATCTGGGCATCTTGCAGGAATCTTGGACCCTGGGTTGGCATACAAGGTCCAATTGGTTGATGTAGAGGCCTCTGGCTCCTGGATGAGGCCTAGTGGAACTCTAAAGTAGTGTACCCTCTTCTTTTATACCAAAAGTAAACTCTCACTAGACTCATACAGGGCTCAATAAACTGGCTAGGGTTGAGGCAGATCAACTAGCCTTAACTTATTACATGATAACTTTTTACAGGACTCAATCTTACTTGGTTACAAAATTGTGACACATGACTAAGTAAACCAGATAGGGCCCAGTAATCTATGTCTGATCCTGTTGTCCCCACCATCTTCTTATTGTTCTTTCCACTTTTTCCATACCTTGAGGGGGAGGTTTGTTACTTATTTCTCTACTTTGTATTGTTTTTCACCTTTTTCATGTTGACAAAAAGGGAAAGAAGAAAGTACAAAAAATGGAGGGAGAAGAAAGTATAAAAAGGGGGGAGAATAAAGTAATAAGTAATAAACATAGAGAAAAAATAAATACGGGGGAGAAAGTATTAAAGAGAAGATTTTTAAACTTTTTGAAGATATTTTTGAAAAATGCTAATACATGTTTGCCATATTTGAAAAATGTTTTCAGATCATGTGTTGAGAGAGAGCTCGATCTTTATATTATTTGCTTTGATACTCTTATTCCTTAAATAGTTTGCTCTAACACTCACATTTCATTTCAAACATGATTTTGCTCTAATAATCATTCTTTCAAATCTATTTTAGCTTTGATACATGCTTTTCTCAAAAACATTTCACTCTGAAAATCTTTGAATAGTAAATTTTATCACTCTGATACTCTTTGACTTAAAACTTACTCAATTTCAGCATTGATACTCAATTTCAAACTTGCTCTGACATCATATGGTTTTATGACTCTCTATTGTCTTGATACATGTTGAAATTCAGTGTTTTGATGTTTTTTTTTGAAATTCAATTTTATTACAAAACTAATTTGCTCCGACTATGCATGATTATTATCTATCTTGGTCTAAGTGAAACTAATGTTCAATCAACTCTGTTTATGTAAAATTTTGATACATCATTACATTTGCTCTAACTATATTTTATTGCTATTCTTTTTGCTCTAATTAAAGCTAATGAACATTCCACTCTTATATATGCATATGTTCTGATACATTCTTACCCTAGATCTGATATGCTAGGTTAAGTATCGATACATTATAGTTATATGAATTGAATTCATTTAAGTTATATGCTAAATGATGATACTTTGCTCTATGATAGTCATTACAACATTGCTCTGATATTTATAGCCAATTGCTCTGATACTTATAGCCAATTGCTCTGATGCTTATTGCTAATTTTTTAAGCTTACCATGTTTATATACTTAAAGGTTTTGTCATCATCAAAAATGGGGAGATTGTTAACTCCTGTCTTGATTTTGATGAATAACAAAATACTTAAGTATATATGAGTACTGATTGTATATTAAAAGTGTGTTTATCAGAATTAGATACTCATCAAAGTTAGAGTATGTTGTAAGATTGAAATGTTTGTCAGCCAGTTGAAGAAGTTACTTAAGTTAATGGATTTTCAAGTTACATAGACTTTGGAATATGAGAAAGACTTTGAAGAGCTTAAAATTTTAGTTTGGACAAGTTTCAATACTGTTTTAGTCAAGTGTCGACTCAGGAATCGACTCATAGAGGCTTGAGCTGATATGCAGAAAAAGTTTTAGCTGGCATGCAGAAGTGTTGACTTATGAATAGCCAAGTGTCGACTCAAGTGTCGACTCAAGGCTTAAGACCAAATAGGATATGGAACATGCTGATTTCAGGAATTTGGTCAAGTGTTGACTCATGGAGATGAAGTGTTGACTCACTAGAAGAAGTATCGATGCATCAGTACATTCCAGAGAGCCTCAAAAGACATACTTGACCAAGTGTCCACTCATGTGTCGACTCATGGTCTGAAGTGTCGACACTTGTGGATCGGATAGTAGTGTAATGGCTAGTTTTTGAAGTGCAAAACTTTCCTATTTTATGTCTAATGGTTAGTTTCTCTTCTCCAACGGCTATAGTCAAATTTTTAAGGATTGGAAAGGTATTTAAACACCACCAAACACAAGAGAAAATCTTTTTAAAAAAACTAATGAGAGCATTCATTGAAAACCTTCAAGCATCCAATACTTTGAGAGATTTGAGCCTTCAAGCACATTGAATTTAGAAAAGCCTTCAAGTCTACATCTTCAAGCATTGCTTATTATTTTTTTTGTATTTACTTCATTACTTCTACTGCATATTATTATTGAGCATACAAACATCTTGGAAATACACTAGCACATGATTTTTAATTTATTCAAAAGTTTTTTAGAAACCTAATTCACCCTCCCTCTTGGGTTGCTTTAGCTAGGTAACAGAAATGTAGGGTTTGACTAAACTAAGACATTATAGTTTGTTGTGATTGATGCAAGGCTATAAGTGTCTTAAAGGTAGGTGTTTTGTTGAGAGTTGCATGGATTACAATTGGAAAGGAATTATCCTACCCTTGAACTCATGGATGTTTGTTGTTATTAACACAAGGCATTCATGAGGGATTGGGATCTCAACCCCTCTAAGAAAGCCCTGAGAGGGTTTTCCTGTATATCATAGTTAAGGGTTATGGTATTCAAAAAAAAATAGTGGGAGACACAATTAGATGCAAAAGTCCTTATCTAGTTATGAATATCATTATGAGTGATATGCTTATAGTTGTTCTTTAATTTTATTATGGCTTCTACTCTTTCACTGCGGGGCATCTTGGATGACAACAAGTTGACTGGTCTAAATTATATGGACTGGTTGAGGAATTTGAAGATTGTATTAGCTTAGGAAATAATTGCCTATATCCTCGATTCTCCTGACCCAGATCTGGTAGGAGAGGATGCTACTAAGGAGGAAAGGGCCGTATATAAAATATGGTAGAATAATAGCATGACTATCAAGTACATCATGTTGGCCTCTATAAGCAATGAATTATAGAGGCAACATGAGAAAATGGAACCTCAATCGATATTACTCTATCTTAAAGAGCTCCATGGAGAGCATAGTTGGACTGCTTGATATGAGACATCGAAGCAGTTGTTCTAAGTATGCATAATTGAGGGCTCTTTCATTTAGGCACATGTCCTCAAGATGATTGACCTGATCACTCGATTAGGTCAACTGGGGTTTGTGATGGATGGAGAGCTTAATCAGGACTTGACCCTGTAGTCACTCCATGATTTTTTTTCATAGTTTGTCATGAATTACCACATGAACAAACTAAATTTGCCATTGCTTGAGCTGCTGAATATGCTCAAGATAGCAGAGAGCCACTTCAAAGGTGATAAGGCTCAACTTCTAGTTAATAGAAAGAAGAAGCAGGCAATGAAGAAGGATTCAAAAAGAAAAAGGAATCCTAAGAGTAGCTTCCAAAAGAGGAAGAATGCAAGGAAGCCCTTTGCTGATGGGGCCTGCTATCATTATAGGAAGCAAGGGCACTGGAAGAAGAATTATAAGTTGTATCTTGCATGTCTGAAGCATGATGCTGGTGGAACATCTAAAGGTTATGCTTGTTGAGAACAAGAAAAGAAAGAGAGATTATGTGAATATCAGTTATCTCTAGCATTATCATTTGGGTCATATCAGTGAGCCCAGGATAAACAATTTGTACACAGATAATTTCTTTGAGCCTTTTGATCATGAATCATTAGGAAATTGTGAGTCTTGTCTCATGGATAAGATGACCAAATCTCCATTCACTAGACATGGAGAGAGGGCAACTGAGTTTTTAAGTCTTGTACACATAGATGTGTATGGTCCTATGACAACCCAAGCTAGAGGAGGATACTCATATTTCATCAGTTTTACTGATGATTTATCAAGGTTCGGATATGTGTATCTTATGAAACACAAGTTTGAAGCCTTTGATAAATTCAAAGTTTATCAAAGTGAGGTTGAGAAACAAATTGGGCATAGTATTAAAATCCTTCTATCCGATCGAGGAGGAGAATACTTATCTAGTAAATTTTTTGATCATCTTAAAGATAAAGATATTCTCTCTAAATGGACTCCTCCATACACACCATAGTTAAATGGTGTAGTAGAAAGGAGGAACGTACCTTGTTGGATATGGTACGGTCCATGATGTACTTCATAGATCTTCCAATATCTTTTTGGGATTATGCCCTAGAGACTACAGCTGACATGCTGAACAGAGTGCGATCATAGGTAGTTAAAAGAACTCCATATCAATTATGAAAAGGGAAAAGGCCAAGTCTTAAGCATTTTAAGATTTGGGGTTGCCCTGCTTATGTCAAGAATGTTTTTGGACATAAGCTAAGTGCTAGGGCTAACAAGTGCAGGTTTGTAGGATATCTTAAAGAAGGTATGGGTTATCTTTTCTACCACCCTACTAAGCAAAAAGTTTTTGTCAGTAGGCATGCTACATTCTTGAAAAAGGAGTTTATCCAAGAAGGGGTAAGTGGGAGGATATTTGAACTTGAAGAAGTTCAACGGACATCTGAAGCAATTCCTCAACCAGATATTCTTAAGGTTCAGGAATAACCACAACACACACATCCTCTCCATAGATCAAAGAGAGTATGAAATGCATCTCTTAGATATGGTTTTGTCATTGGGAATGATAATGAAGCCAGTATCATACAGGATGATGATTCTGTGACCTATATGGAAGCTGTCACAAGTAGAGACTCTAACAAATGGTTGGAAGCCATGAAATCTGAGATAGACTCCATGTACTCTAATCAAGTTTGGACATTAGTTGATCCACTTAAGTAAGTAAACCCAATTGGGTGTAAATGGCTGTTCAAGAAGAAGATTGGAGTAGATGGTTAAGTAGAGACCTACAAGGCTAGGATGATGGCAAAAAGTTTTAGACAAAGAGATGGTATTGACTATGATGAAACTTTTTTACCAGTAGCCATGCTTAAGCCCATTCATATATTATTTGTCATAGCTACATACTATGACTATGAGATCTGATAAATGGATGTAAAGACTGCTTTCCTTAATGGATATCTTGAGGAAGAAGTCTACATGTCACAACTAGAGGGGTTTGTCTCAAGTGAGAGACCAAACAAAGTATGCAGGCTTATAAAATCCAATTATGGATTGAAGTATCGAGGAGTTGGAACATTCACTTTGATGAGATGATCAAAGAGTTTGGTTTCATCAAGAATGTGGATGAACCGTGTATGTAAAAGAAGACAAGTGGGAGTGCCCTTATTTTCTTGGTTTTGTATGTTGATGACATACTCATCATTGAGAATGATATACCAATGTTGTAATCGATCAAGTCTAGGATATCAAAGTAGTTTTCTTTGAAGGATTTGGGAGAGGCATCCTATATACTGGATATAAAAATTTATAGAGATAGATCAAACAGGATGATTGGCATATCCCAATCTAGGTACATTGACTTAGTGTTGAAGAGATTCAACATGGAGGGAAGTAAGAGAGGTTACTTGCCCATGAGTCAAGGCATACATCTCTCCAAAAAGATGTCTCCTAAGATATCAGAAGAGAGAGAGAAGATGAGTTTGATTCCTTATGCTTCGGCTATAGGATCAATTATGTATGCCATGTATGTACCAAGCCTGATGTTGCTTATGCCTTGGGCATAGTAAGCAGGTTCCAGGCTAATCTAGGGGAGGATCATTGAAAAGCTGTGAAAAATATTTTTAAGTACCTGAGAAGGACTAAAGATGTTTTTCTAATATATGGTGGATCATAGTTGAAACTAGAAGAGTATATGGATTCTACTTTTTAGTCGGATCCAGATGATAGCAAATCCACATCAGGATATGTCTTCGCCCTATATGGTGATGTAATAAGTTGGAAGAGTACAAAGTAGTAAACTGTAGCTGACTTAGTTACTGAGATAGAGTATATAGCTACAAGTGAAGCCACAAAGAAAGCTGTGGATGAATAAATTCATCATGGAATTAGGCGTAATTCTTGCTATACAACAATTAGTGCCATTTTATTATGATAACAATAGAACTATTATGCAAGCTAAGGAACCAAGGTCTCATCATAAGTCCAAGCACATCCTAAGATGCTTTCATCTCATTCGAGAGATCATAGAAAGAAAAGATGTTGTCATCGAACGAGTAGATACAAAGAATAACATAGCAAACCCATTTACTAAAGCCTACCATAATAGCTGTTTGATCACCACTTAGATTGTATGGATGTAAAATATAAGGGCAATTAGCTTTAGTGCAAGTGGGAGATTGATAGAATTGTATCCTAAAAGCCAATCTTTGTATGGGTATTTCTATGATCTTCTAGCTCATGATGATATTATTATTAATAAAAGGCAATTGTTGATTCATCATACTACTACATCTTATCAAGATTATGATGAACCTCATAGGTTAGGGCAATGAAATTAGGATTATGATAGAGATCATAATGGTGAGACCTAAATTTTTATAAATTCTAATCTAAAATGTTCTTAGTCATTGGATCATCGATTCAGAGATCAATGTTTCCAGAAAGACTAGCACATCCTATGTATACTTGATGGAGAGGGTGGTTGGTCTCATATCCACTTGTGTAGGAATACTAATACAAGGATGTAGGTGCTCATTAGGATACAAGTTCACTGAACTGATCCATCTCGAGAACATCTTATGGAGATCTTACTACTTATCAAAAGATGGTTCTCATAGTGGGAGTTGTGCAATTAATCCTTAGACCTGAGATCACTATGGTTCCTTATGCACATAAAGCCATATTTTGGTTCATACTCATTCATGATAAATAATCATATACGGGGTGCTCTTGGATATGGTAGATTGTACATGAAGAATGTGAGTGGATCAACAAAGAATCGATCACTTCTAGTAAGAGGAGAAATTTTCCCATGTAATCTCTTCAATTGTTGATTTAGGAAGTCTTTGATTAAAGTATGTGAGATTAGATAGGGTTTCTAATCTTTCATTGATCAAGTCTTCATTATCGAATTGAGATTCGAAAGGATTAAGTACTAGGATTTGACAATTCTCCATACCCATCCCTTATTCAGGATAAAGGGAGATCAAAGAATTGAATTACATGGTAACTTTTCACTGAAGGATATTTTGATGATTTCTATCAAATTTTTTATCTTTCGAGTAGGCATGACATGTTTCTAGATATCAATCATATCTTGTAGGTTTTCATGTATCAAATTGATTAGATTCATGAGTCAATTCAGAAGCTGATTCAAATTGAAAACTTGGGTCAGCTTGATTTGATTTAATTAGGTCAATCAGTTTTGATTGGATCAAAATAGCTTAGACTTGGACCTACTACTGGTTAGATGTAGAACCCAAAGGGTCACACACATTGGAAAAATTGGCTGGGAAAATAAAGAGACACTTGCATGTCTCTTGGTACATGAAAGGATATTTCATGATAAGTCTACTCACCCAAGATACTCCTTCTACTTGAAAGGTCTTATCAAGGATTGAGGGAAAGATTAATTAGGCACCTCATCCCTCTCTATAAATAGGAATCGATAATCTGATGCCAGGTAATTCCATTCTAATCTGAATAGAAGTACTTTCTATTTTCTCTTTCTCATTAAGACAAAGCTTGTCCTTTTAAGACAAGGCTTGTCCTTTTAAGACAAGAGCCTAAGAAGAGATATAGGAGGGATATTTGGATTCAGAGAGAAGATTTATAGAGATCTCTAAGTGCCCTGCAAGAGAGTAGGGATTCAAGTAAAGGAAGAAGTTTGAAAGGCAACCAAAAGAGTCCTAGTCAAATAAGCAAGCTTGGTAGGAGTGCTTTCTTAGTTCGGTTCCTGTGTGGATCACCTCTGGAAGGCATACATTTGTGTGCCTCGTAGAAATTAAGGAGTATAGCACTCTAGATATTCTTTTGTAACCCTAAGGTTTTGATTTATTAGTTATCATGGTTAAATGGTCCTAGGATTTAGGGTCTGGTCGATTAGGATTTTAATAATGAAAATTTTGAAACCTTGTCTTCTGCTCCATTCGATTGGTTCCCATCATCCAACAGATCAAACATCTTATAAATCAAAGTTCAAATCGATCCATAATCAAAAAAAAAAGATCAAAAACATCAAATTATGCATAGATTTTAAAGCAACTTGTCCAGCATGGACTGGCCGCTTGGTCTATAAAAGTCCTTATGGTCCAAAGATACCAAAGATTAATCATCCCATGGCCCATATTAATCTGACTTGATTTAGAGCCTTTACCAAGCTCTATTTAAAGGACCCCTGGGCTATAGAAGAGGGCATCTTGGAGATAGGAGTACGGTACAAGTTAGAAAGCTTAGCTTTAGATTGTGGGTTGATCTCTAAGAGTAAGATTTCTTAGAGAAGAAGCTCTATCTTCTATGCCATCTTTTCATCTACACTAATCTTCACATCAAGATCTAAAGAGAAGGAAGAGGAAGCCCAGTTTACTCCACGGAGTATGATGGAAGAAAGTGAAATGACATCAACCAACTTTCCAATAAGACTGCGCCAATCGACTTTAGATACTTTGTTATCACTTTTCATAGTTTACCTAATTATTATTTTTAAATTATTATAATTAGATTTTAATTAATTCAAAGTTTATTTTTATGTAATTTATATTTTTGTTATTTTTTTTATTGCAAGTAGATACTAAGATCTGAGTAGCAGGTCGAACGTACCAAGTTTTAATTTTCTCCTATACTTTTAATTTCCATTTCTCTAACTTCAAATTAATTTTCTTTCATTTTACAAAAATCAAAGATTTCAAATTATCCTAAGCACTGCCTTCTCTATAGATTCAACCTGACTCATCCTTTTTGCATGTTTTCAATTTTATTTAGAACTCGGTGAATTAAACTATTAGTCGTAGTGTCTTAATGATAACATCACAAGCCTATCAATAGCAGAGGCCAACTCCTATACCCCAAGGCATCGGCGAGCCCTACCGATCGCCCCTAAGGCACTTGGCTAGAAGCTCTTGAGTAGATGATGGTAGAGGTCAATTCTAATGCGGGATGCTCCTAGACTCATATGCATGTAGGAAAATAGAAACTAAATTTTTTTAGAATTTTTTTTAGGATTTTTATTTGTAGACTAAAGTTCTCGAAATCAAGTAAAGAATAACTAGGAAACTAGTATTGAAAGAAACTAGCATACCCGCATAAGACTTATACAAAATAATAAAAGACAGGACCTCGGAGATTGAGAAACCCTCGATTAGGATAGCATACCTTCATCAAATCAGAAATTATGAGGGAGAAGGATTTTACCAAGCACCGATTCGAAGAACTATTCAAAGTCAGGGTTGCACAGCACTCGGGATTAGCGCCTGGAAGATAAGCCTTCAGTTTCTTGATTTGGGCAGCTATCTGGGATCAATCTTGGAGGCAAAGAGGGCCCCCTCTTCGAAGGTGAATACCACGGGGATCCTGCAAGCATCAAAGGATTAGTTAGAGGACAAATAAAAAGTGGAATTATGGAACTAGGGTTAGAAAGGAAGATATTAGGTTTTTGGATGTGGGCGGCTTGAAGGTGGAAGAAGGATGCTCCTTGTTTGAGGTCGGCTAGGGCACTTGCTGATGGTGTGTTGGGGCTTGGATGAAGATCACTGGGGATGGCTAGGGCTTGGTAGGATTAGGGCACACAACTCCAAACACTCACTTCACACAAAGTAGAACACAAGAGTAATCTCAAATAAAATTCACCAGAGTTTTGATATCATCAATAAAGATTACTTACAAGAGGGGGAGGGATGGGGTATTTATAGATATTCCCCAAGTCCTCTCCTAGTTAGGATAGGAATACAAAGTAGAGAGGGAAAGTGATTACAAGTTTGCTTAAGATTGGGAGAATACACTTTGAATGAAACTAGTTCTCCTTATTCTACTTGGATTTCCTTCCTCCTTTGAATTGGTCAAAGGCTTGGACGCCTACATGTATTAGGCTTGGGCATGTGGGCTTCATGGGTAGCAATGGGGCATCCTCCTTTGGGCCTTGATGCATGGGCTTTGGGCCTTCTAGAAGCTGGGCCACTTGGGCTGGTATATTCCAGGTATCAGACTAGAATCTTGGTTCTTAAAGGTTTGGGCCTTGCTCTTGGGCTTGATTTTCTTAGACTAAGATACTGGTATCACCCTGGAATCAAGGGGCGCCATGGGTTAAGGATATTTCATGGCATCTGGGGGGAATCAAGATATCTGGAGAGCATCTGGAGGGCATCTAGGATTCTAGGGTGTCAAATAAGATTCCATAAGCTGATGTAAATGCCTCAGCTCCTGGGTGAGGTCTAGTAAAACTCCAAAATAGGGTAACCTTCTCTCTTGTACAAAAATTGGACTGATACAGGACTCAGGCACAAGTACAGGACTCAATGACTGACTAGGGTTGAGACAAATCAACTAGTCTCAACTTATTACAGGACTCAATCTTACTTGCTTACAAAATTATGATACATGACTAAGGTTCTAAAACCTTAATTAGTAAACCATATGGGATCCAGTGATCTATATCTAATCTTGGTGTCTACATTAATTCTTTCGGGGTGGGAAGAACTCGACCCCATCGAGTAAGGGTCAATTTGGCTCTCGTACTACTCAAGAAGGGTCTGGGTTGAGGCACTGCAGATCCTCACCAGTGCTCCACAAGTCCTCAGATTTTGGTTGACCTTGCTAATAGACCAAATATCTCTGATAGCCTCTATCTCGGGTACCGATGGCTTGATCATCCAGGGTTCTTTCAATCTTTTCCTCCCTGATAGGCTAAATTGTATGTGGACACTCTAGGATGGGTTCTCTCTTAAAGGGAGGGATAGGCTCAAGGTGCTCGCTAGGTATCACTGCTGGCTTCCTATACTCTACAAGGCTGAGATGTTGAAGGTGGAGCTAATACCTAAATCAGGTGGTATCTCAAGCACATAGGCATTGGATTCAACGCTCTTCATTATTTTGAATGGGTCAGCTTTGCGAGCATGAAATTCCTTTACAATCACATAATCCTCTAAAAATTCTTTAACTTTCTTTGGAGAATTAGCCAAGTTTTTATATAGTTCATTACTTATGTTCAACTTTTGACTAATTTCCTGATGCAAATGCAAACATACTGACACATGCAGACTCCTAACATATGATGCAGGGGACTCATAACATGCAGACTCAACTATGCATTCATATTGGACTCTTTGGGCCTAAGCTTAACAGACTATAGGCTCTCTAGGTTTAACCCTGGTTTGGCATGCACATAAAAATTTAACAGGAACTCCTAACATATTCCAGAGGGTTTTCCAGAAGTAGGTAGCAAATAGGATGGGCTCTAAGGATTTATGTAATATAGTAATCTCAGAAAAATATAACCTGATGGTTCTAAGAATGATGGAAGCTTCTGGAAAGGGTAGAAAATATGATGAGTGTTCAGGGTTAGTCGAGTAGGATAGGAAATTGAAAAAGGGTTCAGGGTTGACTGGAAAGAGTAAGATGTAAGAAAAGGTTTCTGGGATTAGATCTAGACTAAGGAGGTTAACCTTATGAGATTGGTGTATGTCTACAGGATCTGCATAATGGAAGAATGGGTCACTAATTTTAGGAAAGAGGTTCTCAATGGAAACTACAGGAGGGAATTCATCCTGAGGGTACTGGGTTACAGAGATCAAGTCTTTAATAAACTCTTCTGGCTCATTAATTTTAGGACTGGGCTCTCTAATTGTGCTTTCTTCTAGTGGCTCCTCAGGTAAGACTCTAATAGTAGGATTGGGTTCATCATGGTCTTCTTCCTTTAAGTGTTCTTCCACTATAGCTTGGGTGTGGTCAAGGTTAGCTAATTCTAGGTTGGCTTCTATCTGGATATCTACTGGGTCAACTAATTCTAGATCATCTATAAGTATCTCCTCCTCTTCTTCATACTCATCCACCATACTTGGGTCAGCCTCATACACCTCTACTTTAGGCTCAATAATGGATTCATAGGTTATGGGTTCAAAAACTATGGGTTCAAAGGTTATGGGTTTATAGACTATGGGTTCATCAAATTGTGGGCTCGAATCTATAGGTTGCTTTGTTATTGGATTGGATCAATTGGTCAAACCTATGGGTGGCTTGGTTGTTTGTTTGGGTCAATTGGTCAAGCCTTTGATTTATTTGAGTATTTGATTGGTTAATCTAGGTAAGTTGATTTTGGGTTTGGATATTGGATTGGTTTAGTTGGGCAAACTGGTTTTGTGATTGGGTGTTCATCTAGGCTAACTGATCAGTAAGGAATTTCATGAAAGTCTCAAAATTAGGTTCCATGGTTGAGCTAGACTAGGGTTTACACTTTAATATTGGGTTCCTAGTCTAGTGGTCATCACTCAACAAGCAAGGTGGTATGATGCAGTCAAGCATGCAAGGGTTAGTACAAGCTAAGGTTTCCTAGACCTAGAGCCAAAATTGAGTGGGTCAGCTCAACTTACACCCAACTCAATAACTAATCCTTCTTCTAGCCAGGTAGGGGGTGGGAGTGTGGGAGGCTCCCCCTGCTTTCGTAGGGACCCAATTAAAAACCACAACACCACTTAGGTCGTTTGACTCTGGACCCCCAGCCTTAGACACTAGATTCTAGTAATAGTTGGTGAATTGAATGCACTAGTTGGCCCACACAATTCGGACCCAACCTGTTGGTGTCACCTAGCCCACTAGGGCAAATTAAGTCTAATTAATTATAATTAAGTCTTGGGTGAGAATGCAAGGAGGTTGTTTTGGGCCCAGGACAGGTTATGACCTCCTACCCTGATCTGAGATAGTGAAAGTGCCTTTAATATTAGTTTAATGCATATGATGACATTCGATGGTCCTGATGCAATCTACTAACAATCAGACAGATAAAATATTTTTGAATGTTTTATGAGATGGCAAGTTAGGTTTAAGTTGATTAGGTTAGTAATCAAAATTGGGCTTGGGATTGAGGAGTTTGGAGGTTAATTAGTTTTGGTTTGAACAAGTATGCAGAATAGAAATTTAGGGTTTGGTTCACTACAAAATTTGACATAGTTTTCGATGCATAAAAACTCATAAAAAAATGATGACATAATACTAACAATTCTAATTATCCCTACCAAATTTCATGCAATGAAAAATTCAGACGATGATGCAAAACCTAAGGATATCAGACTATATGCAGAAAGTTCAGTATTCTAGTTAGGGTTTCTAGGATGCCAAATTTTATAATCTTTTTATTTCTATAAAAATATATAAAACTTATTATAATTATTAGGACTAGATAGATAACATTTCATGCAAATTTCAATGAAAAATAAGACTCCTAAGATGATGAACAAGATCGAATCTCAGACACCTACTGCAGTTGACAGGATGCAGAAAAATAGAAATGCATATTTTTGTATTTTGGTGAAGATGCAAGCTATCCTAAACTAGATCTGATACCAAACTGATGCGGGATGATCTTAAGACTCATATGCATGCAGAAAAATAGAAACTAAATTTTTTAAATTTTTTTTTAGGGTTTTAATTTGCAGACTAAAATTTTCGAAATCAAGTAAAGAATAACTAGGAAACTAGTAATGAAAGAAACTAGCATATCCGTATAAGACTCATGCAAAATAATAAAAGATAGGACCTTGGAGAATGAGAAACCCCCGATTAGGATAGCATACCTTCATCAAATTAGAAATTAGGAGGGGGAAGGATTTTACCAAGCACCGATTTGAAGAACTATTCGAAGCCGGGGTAGCATAGCACTCGGGATTGGCACGTGGAAGATAATCCTTTGGTTCCTCGATTTGAGCAACTATCTGGGATTAGTCCTGGAGGAAAAGAGGGCCTCCTCTTTGGAGGTGAATACCACGGGGATCCTGCAAGCGTCAGAGGATTAGTTAGAGGATAAATAAAAAGTGGAATTATGGAACTAGGGTTCGAAAGGAAGAGATTAGGATTTTGGATGTGGGCGGCTTGAAGGTGGAAGAAGGATGCTCCTTGTTTGAGGTCGGCTAGGGCACTTGCTGATGGCATGTTGGGGCTTGGATGAAGATCACCTGGGATGGCTAGGGCTTGGTAGGATTAGGGCGCACAACTCCAAACACTCACTTCACACAAAGTAGAACATAAGAGCAATCTCAAACAAAATTCATCAGAGTTTTGATATCATGAATAAAGATTACTTACAAGAGGGGGAGTGGTGGGGTATTTATAGATGTTCCCCAAGTCCTCTCCTAGTTAGGATAGGAATACAAAGTAGTGAGGGAAAGAGATTACAAGTTTGATTAAGATTAGGATAATACACTTTGAATGAAACTAGTTCTCCTTATTCTACTTGGATTTCCTTCCTCCTTTGAATTGGTCAAAGGCTTGGACTTGGTCAAAGGCTTTGAATGCCTACATGTATTGGGCTTGGGCATGTGGGCTTCATGGGCAACAAGGGGGTGTCCTCCTTTGGGCCTTGATGCATGGGCTCTGGGCCTCTTGTAAGCTGGGGCGCCTAGGCTGGTATATTCCGGGTATCAGATTGGAATCTTGGTTCTTAAAGGCTTGGGCCTTGCTCCTGGGCTTGAATTTCTTGGACTAAGATGCTGGTATCACCCTGGAATCAAGGGGTGCCTTGGGTTGAGGATATTCCATGGCATATGGAAGGAATCTGGCATCTGGAATGGCATTTGGAGGGAATTAGGGCATCTAGAGAGCATCTGGAGGGCATCTAGGATTCTAGGGTGTCAAATAAGATCCCATAAGCTGATGTAAATGTCTCTAGCTCCTAGGTGAGGCCTAGTGGAACTCCAAAATAGGGTAGCCTCCTCTCTTATACAAAAATTGGACTAATACAGGACTCAGGCATAAGTACAGGACTCAATGACTGACTAGGGTTGAGACTAATCAACTTGTCTCAACTTATTAGAGGACTCAATCTTACTTGCTTATAAAATTATGACACATGGTTCTAAAATCTTAATCAGTAAACCATATGTGATATAGTGATCTATGTCTGATCCTGCTGTCCCCACCAAATTCTTATGCTCCAAGGCATCGACGAGCCCTATTGACTGCGCCTGAGGTGCTTGGCCAGAAACTCTTGAGGAAATGATAGCGAAGGCCAACTCCTATGCCCCAAGGCTTCAGTGAGTCCTACCGACCACCCTTGAGGTGCTCGACTAGAAGCCCTCAGGCAGATGGTGGTAGAGGCTAATTCCTATGCCTTGAGGCATCAACAAGCCTTGTCAATTGCCCTTGAGGTGCTTAGCTAGAAGCTCTCGAGTAGATGATGGCAGAGGTCAATTCCTGCGCTACAAGACTTAGATAAGCCCTTTTGATCATCCTTGAGGTGGTTGGTTAGAAGCTCCTAGTGTGCATCGATTGAGAGGTTCCTAGTGATAAGTCTCAACATGGTTGAACTGTACCAAGAATGCTTGCTTGTAGCACCTCAGTGACATGCCCATTCTAGACCTCCACAGCATAGCACTATGATGATCATCACCACGACTCACCACCTGGTATGGCTCTCCGTCGCATTCTAAAATTACCAAACATTGTGGGATCTTTACAAGAGCAATAAACATGCTTGAATGCCTCGTAACTTGAGCCATTATTCAATGAACTGGGGCTCACCTTAGACTAATGATAAGGATGCATTTAAGATGACAAGATTCTCATTTACCAACAAAAAGGCCCTAGGTGACATGTGGGAGTTCCAGCACCTTTCATGAGATTTAACAAGTCTTGGTCTCACCTGGAGTACCTCAAACTGTCTTTCTATAAAAGAGGCTCCATGTGGGCTCCTAAAGGTATGCAAGCCCTCTTGCTCACACCTCCCATTGTTAGTATGAATGCTGGCTTGAGTATCGGAGTGCTATTGCCAAGGCCATCCAGACGGGACTTTTCTGTAGGTATCTCTTTCCAGAGACCGACCTACACCATTTGCGCTAGCACTTTTACCAACTCCAGCAATCCCTTCTTGTACTTGATGAATTTTGACATCAACAAATTAGAGGAAGGGCTTAAGTATTTATGGAGAGAGTGGCCCACATGATTGAAGGCCATGCCACCAAGGAAGACTGTCTCTCGCCGTACTGATAAGTTACCTATTTAAAATTTATTTTGAGTACTTTAGTTATTTAATGGTGCTAATATTTTATAAAAAATCCAAAGTTTGCAACTAAATTAGACCTTTTTGTAAATTAATTATTTTTTATAAATAATTTAGAAAAATATGAAATTAGAGTGTATTCATGAAAAGTAGATATCGAGCCAAAACACCACACACTTAGTAAAATATTTAATAAAAATTTAATTTATATATTTTCCTTCTTTAGCAAGTACATTAAAATTATTAAAGATATTCGAAACCCTCGAACCTTTGAAATTTGACAAAATTAATGATTTAAATACTTGCCAACTTAAAAAGCTCGCTCTATGGATTCAAAGAATGCAAACCAGATCCAAATCGAAGCTCAAATGAACCTAGAATCATTTAAAGCTCGATCTAGTATAATTTTTAAAGTAACTGATCCATAATGAGCCAGCTGTGATTCATAGAAGCATCAAGTAGTCCACAGATGCCATTATAAGGCTGGGAGCCGTGGATCATGGAAGGATTTGTGCCTATGGCCAGGCAAGGTTGATGGTCAATGGCGAGGCTGGTTCCGGCGACAAGGGGCACCGCCACAAGGAGCATTTGAGCAGCAAGGGGTAGCAAACGGGCAGAGAAAACGGGATCCCGCGGCCACAAGGAGAATTTAATTGTCTGCAATGAAAGAAGATGGCAGATAAGCTTCAGCATGCAAGCGAGCAGCAAGGGGTAGCAAACGGGATCCATATGGACAAGGAGGCTCCGGCTCTGGTGAACGGCGATAGTGATGGCACGGCAGCAATGATGATGGCTTTGGCAGTTCTGATAGCTAGAAGTGGCCTCCTTTTAGCACTCTCCGATGACGAGCAACCCATCATCTTCGCCGCTCACCACCTCTCCCCTCTCCATTGCAGCCACAACCACCATCGACTTCTCCTTGCCGCCGCCATATCTCCATCACTGGTCGTCACCCCCTCTCAGTCTCGTCGCCTCTCCCACAAGCCATCACTAGTCTGGCCATGGCCTGCCGCCGCCATGCTGCCCACGTCGCTACCGATTGCCAGCTCGAGAAGCCGCTGAGACCTCATCACCGCTCCTCCCAGTTCCAATCACCGTGCCTTCCCAAGCCACCATCATTGTCGACCATCTTCATTAGTCCTCCCTATCATGCTTCCACCGCCCCCTTGCTGCCACTCCACCTTCTTCCCGAGCCATCACAGTCGCCGCATCCTCATCCCAATATGCCGCCATAATTCACGCCGGGTTTGTGGCCATCCAACGACCCACGTGATTCCCACCAAGAGAAGGACTGGGCGCTTTGCTATCTGGTAGTTTCCAAGTTCTTACAGTTGATTTGAAGTGGGATTTTGGGCAATATCTGGTGGCTAAAATGGTTGCTTGAGTCAAATCCAATGGCATAAAATTCATCTAACTCAAAGACACTCTTGGGCATGGTTTTGCACATGGCTGATGGCTGCGAGACTAATAGAAGATGGATTTAAGCATCAAAACCATATAATTATTTGATCTAATGGCTCAGCAGATCTCATGGGGTTGAATGCTTGATACTACGAGGATTGTACTCTAATTTGTACCAGGATTTGGCTTGTGCCAAACCTATTTAAAGGGAGGCACACGGAATGTCAAGGGAAAACCACGAGAGTCAATATAATTTTATTTTCTTTTCTTTTGTAACTTAGTTTAGGCTGAAAGAGAGGGAGAGGAATAAAAAAATATTCTTCAAGACGACGAGGTGCTATGACAGAGCCTCGAGTTTTCAAGATGTATCTAGGAACCATGCATGACTGAAGTGCAATTTATAAAAAAGTATAAGTTTCCATACTTAAATTGTTATATTTATTTTTCTAATCTATATAATTAAATAAAGCTTTTATTTTTTTTAAATTCTTTCCTGTTCTTGAATAAATTACCTATACGTAGGATGGATCGTGATCCTAATACGATATGATCCATGCTTAGCATAGATATTGATTCCAGGATTTTTATTTATGTATCTTGTTAAGATCTATTCAACTCAATCATTGGATAGCCTATATTTATGGAATGGGCTATGATCTTAACAGCATATGGTTCATACTCTGTAAGATAGCTGATGGGGACATCAGGCAAGGGCAAATAAATTTCAAGCTAACTCAATTGCAAGCTAAGAGATCAAGTCAGAAGGCCTTCTAAATTGAGCCAATGTATCAATGGAGGAAGCAAGGAGGTCTTATGATGCTACCATTCTCTTGGAACAGAGTCAACCAAATTGAGCTGACTCAACCAACTTCTCATGAGCCAACTCAATGCTCACCTCAAGGAGTTAACTCAAGCCACTACTTGAATGGTACTTGGAAGCCTACTTGAAAGCCAAGTGGAAGCCTTTCTTAGACAGCACTTGGAAGCCTATTTGAGTACTACTTGGAAGCCTTACTTGGATGACACTTGGAAGCATCTTGGGACAATACTTGGAAGCATCTTTGGACGCCACATGGAAGCTCCTCTTGATGACATTTGGATATCACATGGAAAGTAGTTATAACCAATGTTTGTTAGAACTACTTTTAGTTAGAACTACCCAACCCATTAGTTAGCATAACTAATCTAGTTAGAACTAGAGTTAGGTCCCCTCTTTGGCCGAACTACATAGAGCTCCTTGGCCTATAAATAGGATCCAAGCTTTCCCTTTGTATTCGTGCTATGAGATACTTTGAATGAAATGAAGTTTGTTTGATTCCAATTTTCTTCTAGTCTAGTTCTTCAAGTGTGGAGAGGGTGGGATGCCCTTGTTGTGTTGTGGAGAGGGTGGGATGCCCTTTGTTGTGTGTGAAGAGGGTGGGATGCCCTTTGTTAAATTGTGAAGAGGGTGGGATGCCCTTACTTGTGTTGATCTTAGGGTGGGATGCCCTTGTTGTATTGCTCCAAGTGTGGAGAAGGGTGTGATGCCCATTGCTAGCTGCCAAGCTTCATCTTCCATCTATTTGCTTCTCCTTTGTTTTATTTCCTTCCATGCTTCATTTCCATACCACTAATCAAGTCCTTTTGCAGGTCCCTCTTGGATTCCGGGTTGAAGATGAAGGTTCCAAGTCATGAACCAATTGCAAGGTAAGCTCTTAAGTATAGGAAGTGCTAGTCTTATAATTCAATTCTCATTCCTATGAGTGTTAAGAGTACTCCTTCCACCTAATATCTTAACCTTCATTGTTGTTAGGAAACCACTTTTAGACCCTTTAGATCCGAGATATTGAAAGTATTTGACCTAGTATAAATGGTTTCTTAGCCATTTGATCCATTCTTGCTAATTTGAATTTGATCTACATATGGGTTTGATTTTTGGGTCAACTAGTTTCTTGCTATAAAATTGTTTGTCTATCTTATGATTGACTTCGACCCATGTTTATGTTCTATTGCTCATCTTGATTAACTGATCATTTATAATTCATATCATCCATCCATTTCTTGCATCCTGTCCTGCATCAATAGCCTATGCTAAGGATTAGTTTGTAAGATTCTAAAATAATTATAAACTTTGATTGCTTGGGATTAGAACAGGTATAAAATTTATATATATGATTATCTAGAAACCTGTAGATATCTTTTAATCATATAAACCCCTCAATTTTATAATTAATTTAAATTAGTTAGTTTTAATTAAAATATTATCCATTTTTAAAGATTTAAATTTGTATCTTCTTTGTTAAATAATTATCCTTGATCTCCAAGGATATGATCCCTACTCACCCTAGCTATAGTAGTGAGTTAAGTTTTTATTTTTGACATCCTATGACAAGTGATCAAATTTTGGCATCATTATCAAGGATCTAGGCATGATTATTTTACAAAAAAAGTAAAAAAAATATTTTTTATTCTAGTTATTTCTTTATTTAGTTTTATTATCCTTTTTATTTAAGTTGCCTTTTTTTTTTGATTTCCCTATATTCTTGTTAGCATATAAAAAAATTGCTTTCCTCTTATTCATAACTTGACTCCTTACCTAATTTTAGTTTTTCTATTTAATTAAATAGCTTTAAATAATTTAAAAAAAGAGAGACATCTTTTTATAAAACCTAATTAATTTTAAAAAATAAATAACAAACCTTAAGAATTTTTTAACATTTTTGGACGTCTTGTTTTATTTGCATTGCATTCTCATAAAAAACCTTAAGGGCATAAACCCCTAAACAACATAAGCTAAGAATTTCATCACCTTTTCTTAGCCCACAAACCACCACCTTTCATACTGCATAACCTAGATCTTTAATTTAAAATTAGTTAGATGTTGGTCTTAGAATACTTAAGCTCATTAGGATAAGGCATCTGGAAGAGTTAGACCGGATTGGGATTAGATAGTTGACTGGTATCTAAGAAAGGGGTTCAAGAATGATGTAGCCCTGAAAGAAGGTGGTTTTTAATTGGTTTCGTTGATTGACCTAGCCAATTTATTTGGTATCTAAGGAAAGCAATGGAGGGACCCCCACCGACCTTATCCTTACCTGACCAGTTGACTAGTTAGTTTTTGACTTGAAGTTCTTCAAGGCAACCTTGGCTGTTAGGAGCCATCTAGACTTAGGGTAAACCTAAGCAGAGTTTTAATTTGTTTAATAACTTGTTTGCTAACAAAACTTTAACCTAATCAAAACATCATCTATAGATTTAGGACTCTCTAGGTTTCTCATCTTTAGAAATCTCCTCTCATCTATCTTTCCTTTCTTTTCTTTCTTCATATACAATAAATAAAAATAAACAAAAAAATATTCTTGCTAAGATAAAATAATGATTGGTCAAATACAATCTAAGCCTTACAAGATTATAAGGTTACTTAGGAGAAATGAAATCTAGTAATCAACCTAAAACTTTAAAGAACCATTGGTACTCGAATAGCTCTATTAAACTAGATTCCAATGTACAACCTAAAACCCTAAGGGAGTATTGCTACCCGAATTCTATTGAATGACCTAAAAACCTAATTGACTATTATTACCCAACTAGGGGAGAAATGGACTCTAATGTATGACCTAAGACCCAACAGGACTATTTCTACCCGAGTAACTCTGTCCAATTGGAATCCAGTAATTGACCTAAAATCCTAGGGAATTATTAGTACCTTAAGAGAAATGGATTCCATTGTACAACCTAAAACCTTAAGAGACTATTGGTACCCTAGTAGCTTTGTCCAAATGGATTCCACTGAATGACCTAAAACCCTATAGGACTATTGATATCTAATTGACTCTATCCAACCATCTAGAAGTAGATTCCAAGCTAACAATTTTATGAATAGATTTCAATAAATTGATATGCATCCAAAATTCACAAGATTTGAAGATGCATACAATTATGCAAGGAAGTTTGAAGAAGATATATTTACAACTTTGACTCATAGGATTAAAGTCCTAGAACATCAAGGACATACCCAATTAAATTATGTGCATGCACCCATGTGCACCGCATGTGATGCACCGGATCATGTTATAAAGAAGTGTCCTTTTTTGATGCATCCAATCCAAATGGGTACACACAAGGGAAAGCAACCAATAAAAGATATATGACTGAACCTTATGTACCCACCTATAACCCAGGATGGGAAAATCATATGATATGGAAATGAGATGAATGAATTCTGATTTAGTGGGTGATTTAATTTATTGAGCAATGATCCCTACGAGCATAAACTTAATTCAAACACAAAATAGTAAAGAGTCATATGAAGGAAATACTAAATAAGGGAAGAACTCAAACTAGGGCTGCATATCCATCCATGAAGATTGGAACTAAAGCATTGAGAAACCATCCTATCTAGGGCATAGACCATTCAACTATTCAAACTTAAGAAATAAGGAAGGTTTTCTTACCAATATTGATGTCTTAGTCCATTGGAAGGGATTCAATTTCAGCACTCCTGAATGGAGATCGGTACTCGAAAACTATCACCTCCAGAGATGAAGACTTCTAGCTTGAAAGGTCCCAAGGGCAAGACCAACTTCCTCATCGACTCGTGATCTTGGAGAACCCTAGAAGAAAGGGATTAGTGACTTGAGATGATAAAAATATTGAAAATTAATAAAGCTTCAATAATATGATTGGAGTGGATGGAGTTGGAGGAGATCAATTAGCTTCATTCAGTGTCTGGACTGCAATCGCCTTGGAATCCTTGAATCGCAACTGGAGTTGGCATCCCATGAAGGCAAGGGATGACATCCAAAATCTGCTGTAGAAGCTTGCTTGAAGATTGGAATAGGCATCCTTGTAGAGTGGTAATGGTGAAGAAGACTTGGTTGGAATTTGGAAGATCTACTTAGGATGGTGGTGGGGCATCTTCTAGCTAGAATTTTGGTGGATGTAGGGGAATACTAGGATGGCTAAAGGTTGGTGTTTTGGGTCTCTCACCCACTCCCTCTCGGAGGACACATTGCATAACACAAGTGGAAAAGAAAACTCTTTGATTTCATTCATGGATCATTGCTTACAAGAAGGGTTTGGAGAGCTTTTTATAAGACTCTACTACAATTTTAAAATTCCAAAATACAAGGAGAGAAACATGGGAAGTTCCTTGATACAAGGAGAGAATCATGAGAAGTTCCTTGATACAAGGAGAGAATCATGGGAAGTTCCTTGCTATGTGGGAGGGGAGTTGTAGCCACCTTGATCCTTGCTTAGAATAAGGAGAGAATAATGGTTGGTTGGCTTCTTTTGAATTCAAATGTGGGTGCCCAAGAGAGGTGAGGTGGCTGCTTAAGTGTCCTTCCATTTGGCCTTTGGAGATGACTTGGCATCCACTTGCATGTGATGATGTGGTGTCCTCCATGTCAAGGTAGGTTGAAGTGATTTGTTGCACCCATTCTCCAAGTCTTCTAGCTTTGATTTTGAACCCAAAGTAAACCCTTCTTGGACCAACTTAGGGAATTAACTAATTACAAAGTCAAGTTGCACCTAATTTGACTTAAAATATCAAATTAGCATAGACCTAGTCCTATTTACAGGACTCAAACTCAAATACAGAAATAAACTATCCTATTTACAGGACTCATATTCAAAAGAAATAAAATTGAAACCAAAAGTAGACTAAATTTATTCTACTGAAATCCATATTGAATCTGGCTTGATTAAACTAGATTGAATTCTCTTCTGAGCTATGGTGCCCGCACCAATTCTCCAGGATGGGAATGCCTCGACCCTGTCGAGTAGGAGTCTCTCCGACTCTGAAAATATTCTAGCAAGTCTGGGTTGATTCGTTCTAGGTCCTCTCAAGTGATCAACGAGTTATCTGATTCTGGTCATCCTTGCCATTGCACCAAATAGCGTTGATAGTCTTTATTTCTGGTAGTGATGGTTTTGTCATCTAGAATTTTCTCAATTCAATCTCACCGCTCTGGTATAGAGGCTGGTAGACACTCAGGGATAGGGTTACTCTCAATGGTAGGCTCAGGCCCAAAAGGCTCACTAGGTATCAATATTGGTTCTTTGTTTTCTACTAAGTCTAAAATGTTAAAGGTCGAGCTGATACCTAGGTCAGATGGTAGTTCCAACACATATGCATTGGATCCAACCTTCTTTAGGATTTTGAATGGCCCTGCACTGCGGGCATGTGATTTTTTCATAGTTCCAGGTGGGAACCGTTCGGGTTTGAGTCTAACCATGACATTGTCTCCTTCAGAGAACTCTTTAATTTTTCTATGTGAATTAGCCATATGCCTTTAGGATTCATTGCTCATGTTGATTTTTTTAATGATTTCTTTATGCAAGTCCTTAACATGCTGTGCGTATGACTCAGTAGACTCAGAAATTCGTGCATGTGTGGGTAAAGGAATAAGATCTAAGGGTTTCCTAGGTTTGTAACCATGGACCACCTCAAAAGGACTCTTCCTAGTAGATATATTGACTGAGCTGTTATAAGCGAATTCGGCACGAGGTAGTAAGAGATCCTAATTTCCCATACTATCACCAACTAAACATCTCAGAAGATTTCCTAGACTCCGATTGACTACTTCTGTTCGGCCATCAGTTTGAGGGTGGTAGGCAGTGAAAAATTTTAGCTTGGTTCCTAGCATATGCCAAAGGGTCTTCCAAAAATAGCTACTAAACCTAACATCTCTATCTGAAATAATGGTTTTGGGTAAACCATGTAATCTAACCACCTCGTCAAGGAAAAGTTTGGCTATTTTTGAAGCATCTAAGGTTTGGGAACATGGGATGAAGAGGGCCATCTTAGAAAATCGATTGACTATAACAAAGATGAAATCATGTCTCCTAGAGGTCTTTGGGAGTCCTAGTACAAAGTCCATACTAAGATCCTGCCATGGACAATCAGGGACTGGTAGAGGAGTGTACAAGCTAGTGTTCTGCTTTTGCTGTTTGGCAACAGCATAAGTTCGACATTGCGCTACAACTTGGGCTACATTCCTCTTAAGACTAGGCCAAAAAAATTGATCTTCTACTGCTAGGATGGTCTTATTTCTTCCAAAATGGCCGGCTAGGCCTCCAGCATGAACTTCCCAAATCAAAAATTCTCGGATGGATGTTTGGGGAATACATAATTTATTCCCTTTGAAAAGGAATCCATCTAGGAGAGTATAGTCACTATGTACACTAGATGGTCCTTGTTGGAGGGATTGATGAATGCCACTAAAATCTAGACACTTAGGATACTCTTCTCTCAATTTATCAAACCCTATAACTTCGGTGCTAACTGTGGTCAACAGCATAGATCGTCGGCTCAGTGCATTTGCAACCCTATTTTCAGTGCTGGCACGGTGTGTTAGGAAAAAGGTATATGCTTGGATGAATTCTACCCATTTCCCATGCCCAGGGTTCAGTTTCTTTTGGGAATTAAGGAATCGTAAGGCTTCATGATCGGAATAAAGAATAAATTTATGCGGTAGTAAGTAATGTCTCCAATACCTCAAAGCCTGAACTGCCACATATAATCCCTATCATATGTCTAGTATCTCATCCTTGCCTCATTCAGTTTTTCACTAAAAAATGCCACTGGATGACCTTCTTAACTCAAAACTCCTCCAATTCCTATCCCAGAGGCATCACAAGTAACCTCAAATACCTTTGAAAAATCAGGTAATCTTAAAATAGGTGCTTCTGTCATTTTATTCTTTATTTTTAGGAAGGCTCTATCAGCAGGTTTTGTCTATTCAAAGGTTCCCTTCCTAATGCAGACAGTAATGGGTGCCACTATTGTGCTAAATCCTCGAATGAATCTCCTATAGTAGGTGGCTAAATCATGGAAACTATGAACATCATGGATGCTCTTGGGTACGGGCCACTCGACTATGGACTTGACCTTTTCGGGGTCGGCAGACACCCCTTCAGTGGTGACGATGAATCCTAGAAAGATAACTCTATGGGTCATGAATTCATATTTCTTGTGGTTGGCATAGAGACTATCTTGTCTAAGGGCTTGGCAAACTTGCCTAAGATGGTCCAAGTGGTCTTCCTTCATTCTACTGTAGATGAGAATGTCATCAAAGTAGACCACTACAAATTTTTCTATGAATGTCCTTAAAACCCGGGTCATGATTCTCATGAAGGTACTAGGTGCATTGGACAGACCGAAAGGCATTACTACCTACTCATATAGTCCATCTTTGGTTTTGAAAGCAGTCTTTCATTCATCCCCTGGCCTAATTCTTACTTGATGATAGCTACTCTTAAGATCAATTTTGGAGAAAATCTTTGCTCCGGCCATCATATCCAACATGTTGTCTAAACGGGGAATAGGAAAATGGTACTTAATGGTGATTTTATTTATGGCCCTGCTATCTACACACATTCTCCATGTGCCATCTTTCTTAGGGGTCAGAAGGGTTGGTACATGGGCTTAGGCTCTCTCTAATGAATCCCTTTTGAAGGAGTTCTCCAACTTGACATTGTAACTCAGAGTGTTCTGCAGGGTTCATTCTATAATGGGGAAGGTTTGGTAATGTCGATCCTGGGATCAAATCAATTGCTTGTTGAATGTCTCTCAAGGGTGGAAGGTGATTAGGAAGGTCCTCTGGAAATATGTCTTGAAACTCTTCTAGAAACCTTAACACTTCCTGGGGTTGTTCCTTATGGGGTTGGTCCTAGATTTCCTTAGCTATCAAAATCCACACGGGGGAACCACCACTAATCTCCTGTTCTAATTCCTTAGCACTAATCATGTTTATCCCTTGTTTCTTATCCTTCAAGTGGCTTGATCCTCTCTTAATTTGGTCCTTAGGTGGTGAAGAATTGATTACAATCTTTTTTCCATTATGAGTAAAAGCACAAGAATTAGAGCGACCGTAGAGTATAGCATCATGGTCATACAACCATGGTCGTCCTAATATGATGCTGCTTACGCCCATGGGAAGAACATCACACCAAACCTTTTCTTGGTAGGACTGAATTCAGATTGTGACTTGGCACCTAAATTTGATGGGAATTGAGGTCGAATCTATCCAAGATACCTTATATGGGTTGGGATGGGGCACAGTGGGCAATCCTAAGTTCTTGACCATACCGGTTGATATAGCATTGACACAACTTCCACTAAGATGATCTTGCAGACTTTTTCCTCTATTTTAACAAAAGTTTGTAGGATGTTGGTCCTACGCCAATCTTCTTGTTCCTTACCCTGGGTCAAGATAATCTCACAACTTCTAGGAATTCAGATGAGTCTATGATCTCTTCATCCCCTTCATACTCATCAGCTAGGTTCTCTCCGGCCTCATATACCTCTTCCTCATAATCTTCTATGGGTTCAGGGACTTCCTCATGTATTTCTCCTATGTGTAGCGCTCTGTTACGACATTGGCTTGCAATATGACCTTCCTTACGACACCTAAAGCAATGGACACTACCTCCTCATCGAACTTCTAGGCTTTTTTCCTTTGTCATCTCTATGGGCTACTGGAGTAGTAGAATTGGGTCTGTTGGATGGGCTTGGGTTTGGACTGGGCCTACTTCCAGGGGAATTAATCCTAGTGGGCTTAGGTCGGCGAAATAAAGGTCTCCTCTGGAATCTCTCACAGTCCCTAGCAACTTGGTAGGCTTGATCTAGGTCATGGACTTCTCTCAAAAATAGTTCTCTATGGATCTCCTCATGTAGACCTGCTTTAAATCTAGACAAGGTTGTTGCTTCAGACTCGACCACATTACATCTCATCACGAACTCATCGAACTTGGCAATATACTCGGACACTGTCTTATTTTCTTGAGTTAATCATTTCCATTGATCTAAGAGTCTCTGTTCATAGGACATTGGTAAATACTTCTTCCTAAGTTTCACCTTCATAGCTCTCCAAGTGGCTATGGGCATGTCACCCCTCTGTCGGCTCATGCGTTCAATGTAACCCCAATACAATCTAGCCTGACGGACTAATCTAAGTTTGGCAAACTTAAATTTCCTATCTTCCAACATTTCATACCAATCAAAATATTGGTCCATATCACCCTACCAGTCTATATACACTTTAGGATCCAAGTTTCCATCAAATGTGGGTGCATCTAGACGAATGTTTCTAAGGGCCCTTTCATCCTGGTCAACATAGTCATGGTGAACTCTCCTTGGATATGGGTCAGGAGTATATTCTTAGCGTTGGACTCTAGGATGGACAGGTGGCAATCTGGGTGATTGTGGCTCAGTAGGGGTCAAACGGGTCTCTTCAAGGGTTCCTATTCTCTCTTCCATTTGGTCAAACCTAGTGTTCAATTGCTTGAATTGCTCAGTCATAGTTCTCATCAAGGTTTCTAGATTGGGATCCATGGAAGAACTGGGATGGTCAAGTGAATGTTGAAAGGAAGTTCCTGATCTAGTAGTCATGCACACACAGACTCAAACTCGGGCTAGGGGTTTGCTAGACCTAGAGCCCAAACCAAATGTTAGGTCAAGTTGACAATCCGGGTTGTAGTAACTTGGCACCTGGCCAGGAAGTGTAAGGTTGGTGGAGGTTCCTCTTTGCTTGCCTTAGACACCAATTTGAAATTGGCCAGGTAAGCGAACCAACCCACCTTCCTTCAGGCTCTTGTCCATGAACAACTTGCCTGGACACCAGATACAAGCACACACAAACAGGTTGTCAAAGTTGGCTTGACACTTGATTCGACCCAACCTTGTGGGTGTCCCTAGAACGCTAGAGCAATTAATTGTCTACTCCGTATTAATTAGGGTTGGGTTCGCTATGTAGGTTGGTGATTTTTGGGCTATGGACATGTAATGAAATCCTGACCCTATGTTAAATTGATGCCCTTAAGATGATTTATCATGAAATGAATGCAAGCATGCAAATGAACCCTAATTTCATGTGCAGAAATTAGTGTGTTGCAATTCTGATGTGGGGCAGAAAAGTGATGTGTATCAATCTCAGAAAAATCTAAAAAAACTAAAAAACACTCCTAACTTGTAGGGGATATACCATATGAAAGGAAATTTAAAAATAAAATCTGTGTTAGGCGTGGTAGTTCCCTGAACATAGATAATGCATGCAGGACAGAACAGCAGAAATTCTAAATATGCTAGATTTGAAAGATGCAAAACTATTAATTAGGATCTAAAACTTTCCAACTAATGTTCCCCTTCAAGGGTCAATCATAATGGAACCTCGACACGCCTTAGGAGATCCCCATGGAATGGAAAGAGAGGGTCTTGAAACCCTACTTTTCTCCTAAGACCGGATGCCCTGGTGAAGCACCCAAATCTAGGTACTAAAAATGATGCAAAGCCCTAACCTACCATGCTCTGATACCAGATTTGATGTGGAAATGAGATGAATGAATTTTGATTTAGTGGGTGATTTAATTTGTTAAGCAATGATCCCTACGAGCATAAACTTAATTCAAACACAAAATAGTAAAGAGTCATATGAAGGAAATACTAAATAAGGGAATAACTCAAACTAGGGCTGCATATCCATCCATGAAGATTGGAACTAATGCATTGAGAAACCATCCTATCTAGGGCATAGACCATTCAACTATTCAAACTTAAGAAATAAGGAGGGTTTTCTTACCAATATTGATGTCTTAGGCCATTGGAAGGGATTCAATTTCAGCACTCCTGAATGGAGATCGGTACTCGAAAACTATCACCTCCAAAGATGAAGACTTCTAGCTTGAAAGGTCCCAAGGGCAAGACCAACTTCCTCGTCGACTCATGATCTTGGAGAACCCTAGAAGAAAGGGATTAGTGACTTGAGATGATAAAAAGATTGAAAATTAATAAAGCTTCAATAATATGATTGGAGTGGATGGAGTTGGAGGAGATCAATTGGCTCCATTCAGTGTCTGGACTGCAATCGCCTTGGAATCCTTGAATCGCAACTGGAGTTGGCATCCCATGAAGGCAAGGGATGACATCCAAAATCTGCTGTAGAAGCTTGCTTGAAGATTGGAATAGGCATCCTTGTAGAGTGGTAATGGTGAAGAAGACTTGGTTGGAATTTGGAAGATCTACTTAGGATGGTGGTGGGGCATCTTCTAGCTAGAATTTTGGTGGATGTAGGGGAATAATAGGATGGCTAAAGGTTGGTATTTTGGGTCTCTCACCCACTCCCTCTCGGAGGACACATTGCATAACACAAGTTGAAAAGAAAACTCTTTGATTTCATTCATGGATCATTGCTTACAAGAAGGGTTTGGAGAGCTTTTTATAAGCCTCTACTACAATTTTAAAATTCCAAAATACAAGGAGAGAAACATGGGAAGTTCCTTGATACAAGGAGAGAATCATGAGAGGTTCCTTGATACAAGGAGAGAATCATGGGAAGTTTCTTGCTATGTGGGAGGGGAGTTGTAGCCACCTTGATCCTTGCTTAGAATAAGGAGAGAATAATGGTTGGTTGGCTTTTTTTGAATTCAAATGTGGGTGCCCAAGAGAGGTGAGGTGGCTGCTTAAGTGTCCTTCCATTTGGCCTTTGGAGATGACTTGGCATCCACTTGCATGTGATGATGTGGTGTCCTCCATGTCAAGGTAGGTTGAAGTGATTTGTTGCACCCATTCTCCAAGTCTTGTAGCTTTGATTTTGAACCCAAAGTAAACCCTTCTTGGACCAACTTAGGGAATTAACTAATTACAAAGTCAAGTTGCACCTAATTTGACTTAAAATATCAAATTAGCATAGACCTAGTCCTATTTACAGGACTCAAACTCAAATACAGAAATAAACTATCCTATTTACAGGACTCATATTCAAAAGAAATAAAATTGAAACCAAAAGTAGACTAAATTTATTCTACTGAAATCCATATTGAATCTGGCTTGATTAAACTAGATTGAATTCTCTTCTGAGCTGTGGTGCCCGCACCATCATACCAATTTTACGTGGTCATAAGATGCAATATTAGGTGCCCATAATTTTGATCAACCCTACCTATGGCCCAGCCAAGAACTGAATAATCAACTAGGTTCAAATCTTGAGGAAGAATCTGATCCAATAAAAAAAGCCTTAGAAGCTTTAGCTAAATCCCATACTAGTCTCAATGCTATCCTAAATAGCTTAATGCAAACCATGGGCTAATAGGTAACTTCCAACATCCATGTTATTATCTATTTGGAGATGCAATTGAGTCCATTAACCATGGTTGCAAGTGAAGAAGAGCTGCCTAGTTAGCCTAGAGTGATCCTAAGGGACAATACCTAGCTAGAAGCTTTAATGTTACTGTAACTATCCCTAAATAATCGATTATGACTCTTAGGAATAAAATGGTTATAAAGAAATCCCGTACAACTAAAAAGACAAATCTAGATAATTCAATTAAGACAGAAACATATAAAGAAAAATTAGAATAGAGGGATGAATCATTTTCATCATCACTCAACTTGCCTATGGCCCCATTTTCAAGTACCCTAGAATCATCCATTATCTTTACTAGAAAGGGAGAACAAATGGGTGCAATGATGGAATTAATTAAAACTTCCCAAGGATCGTAAATGTATAGTACAGAAGAAGAAGCTACATATAAAATTATCTCTCATATTTGTTAAATCCCTATCTAGCTTACTTTGAGGTGGATAATTTTGATATAGATGGGTGTACCACAGAAAATTAATGACCTAGTAGAAACACCCTACCATAACACCATCCTATTTTGGATCAAGAAATATGAACTACCACCCAACCCCCTAATAGCTCCCTTGTTAGATCACCTCCTAATCCAAAACTGAAGCCCCTTCCTATTGCATCTGCTTATACCCTACTAGTAATATATAATTAGGAAGCCTAACTTGTAGGTATTCTAAAAGTATATAAAGAAGTTGTTGGATAGGATATTACTGATATGAGAAATAATGATTTCAAAATTTTATATATGATTTCTCTATAATTAGCACTACTTTCAAGAACTGCCTCCAAAATTTATCTATAATATTGAAACGATATATGGAGTTAAAGTTAATAATAATTTGAAAAAAGTGCCACATTATAGATCTAGAAGGGATTATGTTGCCCAGGTGGCTACCCAAGAGGGGGGTGAATTGGGAGTTTTAAAAAATTTAAAGCAAGTGATGTGCAATTTAAAATCCTTTGCAAGTGGTAGGTGCTATGATAGAGTTATAAAATGTAGAAGCTAAATAGAGTAGAGAAAGCACAACATAAATATACCAAATTTATAGTGGTTTGGAGCAACCCAGCTCCTATGTCTACTACCCAAGATACCACTTGGGATTTCTACTATATTCACACCCGAATATAGTAGGATTGTTTTATGGGATCACAATCCAAAACCTCTACACTTTGGTTTTACGGGATCACCAAAGAAAACCCAACACCCTTTGGTTTTAACAAGCTCATCAAAGAAACCCAACTTGGTTTTCACAGGATCACCAAGAACCTAACCCTTGGTTTTTAACAAGGCTCACCAAGAACCTAATTGGTTTTTCAAACGGGCTCACCAATAACCCAACAATTCAAAGATTGAATTGAAAATAAATGCAACAAGAAATGACAAACTCAAGTTATCGGATAGTTGCTAGTGCAGCTTGTTAGAAGTCCACTTGAATGCACTTGAATAAGCTTTAATTACTTCAGTGGCTTCTTCCCAAAAATTGCTTCAAGCTTCAAATTGGAGTTGGTGAAGACTTGAAAGCTTAACTTGAATGCTCTTGTGCTCTTGTGCTGTTGGTTGGTAGGATATTCAATGAATCTCTCTCTTTTTTGAAGAACTCTCTTATTGATTGCTTTAAGGTAGTTCAAATCCTTCAAATTTAAAGTCTTCTATCATCCCAAGGCAGTTCTAGCCATTGTAGACCATTGGGGAATGATTTGTGATCGTTGGAGTACTTTTTGGCATTCAAAATAAATTCTAGAACTAGCCGTTAGACACCTGAAAGTGACATTCGAGTCGGCTCGGATTCCTTCGAGTCAGCTCGGATCCTTCGAGTCGGCTCGGATCCTTCGAGTCGATAGGTCGAGTCGCCATTTCTTCAATGCACTCAGCTCTTTGTCTCAGGGCATAGAATGTCACTCTGGACGAGTCAGCTCTTTGTCACTCGGGTCGGCTCGAACTTGAATCTTGAAAATCTTGAACTTGAGGAGTCGTCTCTTTTCAGCTTGGGTCAGCTCTTCTTCTCAGGTTCGAAAAACCTTACTCTGGAAGAGTCGGCTCGATACAGGTCGGGTTGGCTCACTTTCTCAGGCTTTCAAAATTAGGTCTGGCAGAGTCAGCTTTTTCTGGTTCTAGTCAGCTCGCTTGGCTGTTCTAAAAAATCTTTAGAAAATGGACTCTGGAGGAGTTGGCTCGGACTGATTCTAGTCGACTCGGATTCACTAATGTCAGCTCGCTTTCCATCGAGTCGGCTCGGATTGCTGCATTCCAGAATCCTTGCTGCGTGCCAGTAAGCAGAGTCGGCTCTTCATCTTTTGGGGTCGGCTCGAGTGTCTTCTTCAGGACTTTTAAAATTGAACTAAAAGAAAACTCTCACCAACTCTTTTACAAATTCACACAAACCAACTCAAACTAAAATTCATGGCACACACATACTTACAGAAGTAATCCTTTTTACTTGATTTTTCTTTGCATTTTCATTGGGTTCTTCTTTACAAAAATATTTACAACACAACTCAAACAAGAAAGTAGAAATGTAGGAGTTAAAGTTTGAACATGTTATACATCCTACAAAAACTTGTCAAACACTTGAAGAGTTGTCAGAAATAAATGTACATGCTCCAATATTTAGTTATCATCAAAATCACTTGTGGAGTCAACAATCTTCTCCTTTTTGATGATGACAAAACACTGGGCATGAAAAATCGATAAAAAAAACTTTACAATTACTTGTATAATAGTATTTGCGAGAGTATATGAACAAGTAGAGCAAATTGACTTCAATTCATGTCAAACACTGAGATGAGAATTAGGGCTTAGCGAGATAATCTCCCCCTCAATAAAATACTCCATGTTTTGGCAAACTTTTCACCTAATTTTATATTTCAAAACTTTGAACAATGGAACTAACAAATATAAAACATTTTGTATCAGAGTCATTATGAATCAGAACTTTTAAAAAAAAACTGTAATTCAAAGCTTTAAGCATTGGGACTTAAAGCATCGGAGTTTGAGATATCAATATATGTTCTTTTTCAAGCATTAGAGCAACATGTAGCACGTGTGTATCAAAGCTTTGAAGTATCAAAGTTGTATCTTTTTCATGCAGTACTTTCTCTGTGCAATACATTATATCATTCTCCCCCTTTTTGTCAATCAATCAAAAAGGTTAGATTTTAAAATAGATAGATAAAGTATTTAAAGTTGTTTGAGATAATTTCACTTTCTCATTTTATCTTGAAATTCTAATTAAAAGATTAGTCATTGTAAGAGCAATCAAACATTCAATTCATAGAGAAATTGAAGAATTTGTGAGGCAAAAGATGTACTTCATTCCATTTCAAAGGTGCAATACAAAATACAAAAAGGTAATATATTTAGTCACTGTCTACATCTACGCTAGGTTTTGAAGAAGTTTGGCCAGGGATCTGAATTCCAGGAGGTAGAGAAGCAATAGGATCAATGAATTGTGAAATATCATAAGATCCAAGTATCCTAATGTGTGGAGCAGGTTGTCTTGGATGGCCTGAGTGATTAGGAAAAGATTTAGAAGGAGTTTTGAGAGTAGCTAGGATGTCTTCAATTTTGCCCATCATCTTCCACAGAAAGCTACTCATTGACTTCAATTCGGCTTCAACTTTCTTCACACTTCTAGAAGCTGCTAAGTCTTCCATTCCTTCTTTGATTACTGCCATTTCTTTTTGTAGAGTAAGCATTTTTGAAGCTTAGACATTAGCAAAAGCTTCTGTAGACCCTTTTAGCCTTCCAAATTCACTTCTGATTATACCTATGCCCTTGGTATAATCCTCTTCCATTTTCTTTCCTGCCTCTAGAGATCCCATTCTGACCCTTAAGTTATCCATCTCTGTTCTATAGGCTTCAAGGATTTGAGTGACTGAACTTTTGATAGAATCTGAACTAGATGTAATCAACTGAAGGATCGGCTGGACATCTGTCTCAGTTTCACTAGTTGCTGCAGCTTTGGATGCTTCAATACTATCAATCCTTCCTTTTAGCTCATTTATTTGTTCTCCAAACTAGGTTAGCTTGTCATCAACTGATTTTTGGAATACTCCAAACATCTCTCCCATAGAAGATTTAATGGATTCAGACATACTATTCATTTGATCTGCCAAGAAGTCTTGTATCATTGAAGTGTTTATTGTTGGAGCAATAGCAGCTTGACTATGACTTGGAATGTCTGCAGTCTGATCAAAGATATGTGTACTGTGTGGCATGTCAGGCAAGTCAGAAATAGAAATATCTGGAAGAGAAGTATCAAAGTCCATCTGGAGAGGGGATTCCTACTGTGGCTATGGCTGTGGCTCAGGGATATCCATAGTGGTGCCTTCTCCAACCACATCTTCCATTTGTTCTTGGGCTTCTTCAGTCTCTTCAATAGTTGGTGTGTCAGTTTTCTTCTTCTAGGTACCATCAGTTAACAAATATTCCATTCTCTAAAGGGTCTTAGCTGTGTAGGTATTAGTGTGTAGTAATGCCTTACTATCTTCTTTTGTCAAATCTAAATGTGCTCTTTGAAAGAAGATTGAAAGTATCATTCCATATGGCAAACAGGCTTTAACTTTCCTAATTGCCTCTTTCATTTGGATGATCATTATTGCAGGCAAATTAATCTTTTCACCACTGATTAAGTGTTTTGTAAAATATAAGTCTCTTTCACTTACCCAATCGAATCTACCTGTCCTAGGTAAAAAGATTCGGCTTATGAAGTTATGAAGGAGTCTCATTTCAATAGACATCATATTTGCCTTGAGAATCCCAATTTCATTTACCTCAGCTCCTTCCAAAATAGTCTGCAAAGCCTTTGTTCTATCTTTCAGTACAAGATATTTAGTACCTTCAAAGGGCATTTCCAAGACATTTCCTAAGATCTTAGTGGTGATGATTATCCTCTTTCCTTTTACTGTGGACTCAATAAAATCTTCCCCAAACCTCAAGTTTTCATATAATGTTCTTACTAGGCTTGGATAAGTCTTAATGTCCAGTGAACATAAATACCTCCAACCCTGATTCTCAATTAAATCCCCAATCACAAAACCAATTTCCCTTAGGTATTCGAATAACATACGTTGGCTAGTAGTGACTGGACGCATACCTAGGGATACTTGTTGGCTAGGAGAAACCGGACTTGCTTCCTCTTCTTCAGCCTGCGGTTCATTCTTGGAGACATTGTCTTCACAGAACTTTATTCTTCGTTCTTGTGGAGCCGGATCACTAGCTTTCCCATATTTCTTCCCAACTACTCTCCTTGGTGCCATTGTGCAAGGGAATTTAGTTTAAAAGAGGTTTATGGAAGTTCAGAGAAGTTTGGAAAGTTTCTTGGAGGGAATGGAATAGGGTTTAGGAGTAAGGAAGGTAAAAACGAAACCCTACGGATCGAACTAAAAAAAGACAGCTCGACATCCGAGCCGGCTCGACCAACAGCTTATATGCTCGAGTCGGCTCGAGTAGAGGGAGCAAAAACAATAATTTTTGTATTTCAATTAAGGCTCATGAAATTTTGGGATTTGAATTTGAAGGATATCTAGATATATTGTCCTTAAGATTCTGGAATTATTTCAAGGTAGGATCATATAATCCAAGTTCATTTCTAATTATTGCAAACCTATTTAAATTCAATGGTTTGGTGAAGGCATCGAATTGGTTCTTAGTTGGCACAACTTCAAGAGTAATATCAATATTCAAAACATGTTCTCTTATAAAGTGGTGCTTAATTTCAGTCTGTCTTTCTATCAATTTTTCAATCAGCATAGTCAGAATTAGAAAAATTAATTAAATTCAAAGATGATTCTTTAGAATATTAAAGATTTAAGTTATTTGTACCTTTTACGTATTTGAGAATTCTTTTAATAGCAAACATATGTGTTTCTTTAGGATTACCTTGAAATCTAGCATAGACTCATATACTGTACAAGATATCAGGTCTACTGGCTATCAAATATAAAAGAGATCCGATCATATCTTTGTCTAGCTTTTGGTCAACATTGGATCCATTTTCATCTTTGTCTAGCCTACAGGTAGGACTCATGGGTGTACTAGCCTCTTTGCTTGTATCCTTGCCAAATTTCTTGATTAATTCATTGATGTACTTGGCTTGGCCTTCCTTTATATAAAATTCCTTCCTTTATTTGTTCATTGTGAACAAGATGTAAATGATTTAAAGTTCATAAACTCAACCTACATCATTTTCCCTTTTTTTTAAAAGATAAATCATCAAGTTTTGTCAACATTTTTCCTCTTTCAAAATCATTTTCAAGTAAAAACATGCTCAATCTACCATACCAGGTGCTAGATGCTTGTTTCAAACCATATGAAGCTCTGTTCAATTTAAATACATGATTTGGAAAAGCAGAATTTTCAAAACCTGGTGGCTGTTTTACAAAAACTTGTTCAGAAATAAATTCATTTGGAGAAGTACTTTTGATATTCATTTGAAAGAGTATAAAGTTCATGTAGCAAGCAAATGCAAGAAATAATCTAATAGTCTCAGGTCTTGCTACTAGAGCATAAGTTTCATCAAAATCGATATCTTCTTTTTGATTGAATTCATTTATTACCAACCTTGCTTTATTACTTATTACCTTACCATTTTCATCTAATGTGTTCCTATAGACCCATTTGGTTACTATTGGATGGTCTGTAGATCTACTAACTAGTGTCCAAACATTATTCCTTTCAAACTGGTTTAATTCGTCATGCATGGCCAATATCTAGTTATAATCATTTTCAACTTCTTCTAAGTTTTGTGGTTCAATTTGAGATACGAAGGCTAGGTAATCATGTACAGTCCTATGTGCTGACCTAGTCCTAATACCATGAGAGGGATCACCAATGATTAAATCTCTAAGATGTGAAGTTACATACCTCCATTCTCTTAGTAGATTAGTATGATCCTTACTTACCATATCACTTCCATCTTGTGTTGGTTTGTCCTGAATGTTTAGATCTTCCATTTCCTTTTGCAGATCCTCCATTTCCACTTGATGGTGAAGGGTTAGCTTCATCCTGCAAAATTATGCACTCATCTTTTATAGATGGTGAAGGGTTAGCTTCATCAAAAATAACATGAATTGACTCTTCAACAGTAAGAGTCCTTTTATTAAAAATCCTATATGCTTTGCTATGAAGTGAATAACCAAGGAAAATAGCTTCATCAGATTTAGCATCGAATTTTTCTAGATTATCCTTATTATTATTAAGTACAAAGCATTTGCACCCAAAAACATGAAAATAATTAAGATTTGGTTTTCTTCCTTTCCAAAGTTCATAGGGGGTTTTCTTTGAAATTGGTCGTATCAAAACTCGGTTTAGTATATAATAGGCAGTGTTCATTGCTTCTGCCCAAAAGTACCTTGGAAGATTACCTTCACATAACATTATTCTAGCCATTTCTTCCAAAGTCCTATTCTTCCTCTCTACAACACCATTTTGTTGTGGTGTTTTAGGAGCGGAGAAATTGTGATCAATGCGGTGCTCAGTGCAGTATTCATCAAAGAATTGATTTTGAAATTCAGTTCCATGATCACTTCTTATAGAAATAATAGAAATATTTTTTTCATTTGAAACTTTCTTATGAAATTTTTGAAATACATCAAAAGTTTCATCTTTATGTACAATAAATAATATCCATGTGAATCTAGAAAAGTCATATACAATCACAAGTCCATATTTCATACCTCCTAGGCATGTAGTCCTAGTTGGTCCAAATAAGTCCATGTGAAGTAGCTCAAGGGGTCTAGAAGTTGTAATAACATTTTTCAATTTAAAACTCTTCCTAGTTTGTTTGTCTAATTGACAAGCATCACATACATAATCAAGATCTACTTTAAAATGTGGCAAACCTCTAACTAGATTCCTTGAGATTAGTTTGGCAATAGTATGCATGCTAGCATGACCCAATCTTCTATGCCATAATAAACATAACTCCTTGGTTTTAGCATTCATGGCTACTAGGCTGGAACTACTTGTCATGGCTAGATCATTTAGATCTACCACATAGATATTTCCAAGTCAATGACCAATGAATTTATTGCTTGAGTCAAGGGAGTTGGTTACTATACACATAGATGATTCGAAGATAACTTTAAAGCCTTTGTCACACAATTGACTAATACTCAATAAATTATGCTTCAATTTTCTATTAGCAGCACATCTTCAATAAAAGTACAGGGGGTTATTTTAATCTTACTGATTTCGATTATTCTCCCTTTGCCATTATCTCCAAAATTAACTAATCCTCCTTTCATTTGTAGGGTGGTAAACTGATTCTTTTCACCCGTCATATGCCTTGAACAGTCGCTATCAAGATACCATCTTTTCTTTAATTTTTGGGCTGCAAGACAATCCTGCTAAACAATCAAGGAGTGCTTTTAGGTACCCAAGCTAACTTGGATCCTTTTGGGTTAGCAACATTGGTTCCCTTTGGAACCCAAATGGTTCTATATTTCAATGTATTAATCATGGAATTTTTCAAGGAATTGCATTGATAAGATTTATGTCCAAATTTATGACATGCGTAGCAAATAACTTTATCATTTTTGAATGATGCATGCTTTGAAGCTATAAAAGATGCAGAAACAAAAATATTTGGTTTGAAAGATTTTTACATGAAATTCTTAGGAACATATTTCGAGCCATTTGAAATTAATTTCGATGGAAAACCTTTTTTAAATTTAGCATTTATAACTGAAGGCTTTGAAGATATAAATTTCGTTGCTGAAATTTCTTTGGAATTTATTGCATTGAATCCAATTCCAGCTTTACTTTTAGAATCTTTTTGTTCTTTTAAAATTAGCTCAAGCTTATTGGAATTCAAAGTCAGTTTTTCAATCAAAAGCTTAAGCTTTTCAACCTCCTTTTTCAAAACAGTATTTTCAACAACTAAAATATTGTTTGTCTTGTTCAAAATAGTTTTTTCATTATTCAAGACAATAACATTTTCAGAAAGGTTAGTCAATTTTCTTTGCAAAATGTTATTCTTTTCAAAAATTTCATCCTTGTCTCTCAATAAAACATCGTTTTGTTTCTTTAAGGACTTAATTTTAACCCCAGCTTTCTTAAATTCGATAAGTAAATCATGAAATACAGAATTCAGTTCATCATATATAAATTCAGTTTGAAGCTCAGGGGATAATACCTCATTTTCAAGACCCATTAAACAAAGATTCGCTGATTTTGTGGTCTCTTCTTCTTCGTTTGATGAGGACGCTTCGCTATCGCTCCACGTTGCTACCATAGCTTTCTTTTTCTTCTTCTTGAATTCCTTTTTCAATAAAGGACAATCAGGTCAGATGTGCCCTGGCTTTTTATATTCATAACAGGTGGGCATTTCTTTTTCTTTCTCATTTTCCTTGTCCTTCTCCTTACTGAACTCTTTGCTATTATGGAATTTTCTAAAATATCTTCCTTTCTTTCTTTCTAAGAACTTTTTGAATTTTTTGATGACCATGGCAATGTCTTCGTCTTCCATGTCGCTTTTAGTAGAGGAGCTCTCTTCTTTCGATTCTTCATCTTTTCTGGAATCCATAGCAGCTTTGAAGGCAATTGACTTTTTCTTCTTTTGATCGTCTTCAGTTTGGTGCTGCATGGTCAGTTCATGCATGATGAGAGATCCTAGTAGTTCATCCAGTAATAGTGTATTCAAATCTCTTGCTTCCTGGATGGGAGTCACTTTCGGATCCCATTTGTCTGGAAGAGATCTTGAATCTTCTGCACTAGATCTGCATTAGTATATATCCTGCCAAGACTTTTTAGCCATTAATAATGTTAGTGAAATATGAAAACATGGCAGAGATTGTTTCATTTGGTTCCATCTTGAATAATTCATAACTATGTACTAAAGATTAATCTTAGAAGATTTCACTTGTGAAGTTCCTTCATGGGTCACTTCAAGTTTATCCCATATTTTTTTGTCGAAGAGCAAATTGAAATTCGATTAAACTCATTACTATCCAAAGCATAATATAACAAGTTCATGGCTTTGGCATTTAGCTCTCCCATCTTCATGTCGTGTTCGTCCCAATCCTCTTCAGGTTTAGGAACATCCACTCCATCAATTTTAACCATGGGGATATAAGGACCCTTTAGAATGACCTTCCATAACTGAAAATCAACTTCTTGAATAAAGATCTTCATTCTAGCTTTCCAATATGCATAATTTATGCTAGTGAAGAGTGGAGGTCTATTAGTTGATTGTTCTTCCGCCAAGGATGTACTCATTGGATGAGCCATAAATCTTTACTCTTAATGTAATTAGAGACACTGCTCTGATACCAATTGTTGCCCAGATGGCTACCCAAGAGAGGGGTGAATTGGAAGTTTTAAAAAATTAAAGTAAGTGATGCACAATTTAAAATCCTTTGCAAGTGGTAGGTGTTGTGATAGAGTTATAAAATGCAGAAGCTAAACAGAGTAGAGAAAGCACAATACAAACACACCAAATTTATAGTGGTTTGGAGCAATCCAGCTCCTATGTCCACTATCCAAGATATCACTTGGGATTTTTACTATATTCACACCCGAATACAGTAGGATTGTTTTATAGGATCACAATCCAAAATCTTTATACTTTGGTTTTACGGGATCACCAAAGAAAACCCAATATCCTTTGGTTTTAACAGGCTCACCAAAGAAACCCAACTTGATTTTCACAGGATCACCAAGAACCTAACCCTTGGTTTTTAACAAGGCTCACCAAGAATCTAATTGGTTTTTCAACCAGGCTCACCAATAACCCAACAATTCAAAGATTGAATTGAAAATAAATACAACAAGAAATGACAAACTCAAGTTGTTGGATAGTTGCCAGTGCAGTTTGTTGGAAGTCCACTTGAATGCACTTGAATAAGCTTTAATTACTTTAGTGGCTTCTACCCAAAAATTGTTTCAAGCTTCAAATTGGAGTTGGTGAAGACTTGAAATATCGACTTGAATGCTCTTGTGCTCTTGTGCTGTTGGTTGGTAGGATATTCAATGAATCTCTCTCTTCTTTGAAGAACTCTCTTATTGATTGCTTTAAGGTAATTCAAATCCTTCAAATTTAAAGTCTTCTATCCCAAGGCAGTTCTAGCCATTGTATACCGTTGAGAAATGATTTGTGATCGTTGGAGCACTTTTTGGCATTCAAAAATAAATTCTGGAACTAGCCATTAGATACCTGAAAGCGACATTCGAGTCGGCTCGGATTCCTTCGAGTCGGCTCGGATCCTTCGAGTCAATAGGTCAAGTCACCATTTCTTCAATGCAGTCGGCTCTTTGTCTCAGGGCACAGAATGTCACTCTGGACGAGTCGGCTCTTTGTCACTCGGGTCGGCTCGAACTTGAATCTTAAAAATCTTGAACTCGAGGAGTCGGCTCTTTTCAGCTTGGGTCGGTTCTTCTTCTCAGGTTTGAAAAACCTTACTCTGGAAGAGTCGGCTTGATACAGTTCGGGTTGGCTCACTTTCTCAGGCTTTCAGAATTAGGTCTTGCAGAGTCGGCTCACCTGGTTGTTCTCAGAAATCTTTAGGAAATGGACTCTGGAGGAGTCAGCTTGGACTAATTCCAGTCGACTCGGATTCACTAGAGTCGGCTCGCTTTCCATCGAGTCAGCTTGGATTGCTACATTCCAGAATCCTTGTTGTGTGCTAGTATGCAGAGTCAGCTCTTCTTCTTTTGGGGTCGGCTCGAGTGTCTTCTTCAGGACTTTTACAATTGAACTAAAAGAAAACTCTCACCAACTCTTTTACAAGTTCACACAAACCAACTCAAACTAAAATTCATGGCACACATATACTTATAGAAGTAACCCTTTTTACTTGATTTTTCTTAGCATTTTCATTGGGTTCTTCTTTACAAAAATATTTACAACACAACTCAAACAAGAAAGTAGAAATGTAGGAGTTGAAGTTTGAACATGTTATACATCCTACAAAAACTTGTCAAACACTTGAAGAGTTGTCAGAAATAAATGTACAAGCTCCAATATTTGGTTATCATCAAAATCACTTGTGGGGTCAACAGATTATGCCAAGACTCAAATTATTAGTTGAACCCCTAATGACACTGGTTGAACCTTTATCTAAAAAGGAAGAGGTATAAAAAGGGGATCTTGAAATACTCCCTTAGCACATCGAGCATATCGAGTACACAGATATAGGTCTTTTAGAACCCTGCTTGATATTTAAGTTATACCTAGATCTAATTATAAAGAAAGAGTTGTTAGCTATCTCAAAAATAAGCTACTCAATGGTCCCATGTAGGAAATACTCTGAGATTAATCCCGAATCTTGTAGGGAATTACAAACCCACATTAAGATTTGGACAAGAATAGGATGAGAACTTTATAAGGTTTGGTTGAAGACATTAAACTTAGCACTTTTTATAAGAGGCAACCCAAACTTTTTTTTGATGTTTGCTTTAGTAATTTTCATTTTTATAGGAATCATGGACTACTCCCTATGAAAGTATCTATCAATGAATGATGCATATCTAGTCCAGGTGATACCTCTCTTTGATTTATTTACCTATTTTATTTTCTCTTACTCCATTGAGGATAATGGAAATTAAGTTGGGGGATAGGAAAATCATTTTGAAAATTTTTTGAAAATTTTGTTGAAAATATTTTGAAAATTTTTGGAAAATCATTTATCCTTTAAAATTTTTTAAAAGAGAAAATTTTTATTTTGAATAAATCATGTCTCATATAAAAAAACCTTGAGCAAAATAGATAAGAAAAAGGTAATAGAGTTAGAAAGTATTTGCTAATAACTATAGCGAGTCAATGAGTAGACTAGCTTGTTAGGCTTGTAGCAAGCTTACTTAGGTCACTTAAAGGCTATTAGCACTTCTAATTTCACATACACACTGACGAGGTAAAGTATGTATCAGTTGTAAGGTCAATTAAGGATTCAATTATCATTGAAAACTAGTAATTGATATCACTCTAATCAAAGAAACTTGAATTTAAGGAAAGAGTTACCTACCTAAAAAAAACTAGATAGTGTGAAAGCTACTTTGAATTTAAGAAAAGAGCTAGCTGCCTGAAATAAAAGTATAAAATATAGAGTATATGTAGATTTCCCTAAGCTTAGTAATCGGATCTCTGCACCTAAGTCAAGTATGGAGGTTTGCATCAAATGGTGACGGGAAGGCTAGGATGCTCATCACTTTAAAAAAAATTAGGTAGTGTGAAGTTATCTTAGTTCATGAGCTTAATTTGGCAGTGTATAGAAAATTGACCAAAGTATGTGATAAATGAAGATACATTTATCCTTTATAATCTAGCATCGAAATGATAAGTTAGTCATCACAAACATAAGTGTTGTAGATCTTTAGATGAATTCTAAGGAAGTTTCTGATTATGTTGACTGCAAAATTTACTTTTGAAACTTAATACTTAGTGATACTTTCTAAATCTATTAACTTTTAATTCTAAATCTACTTTTATTAAGGAGGATCTTAATGATACATGATGATAAATACTTATATTTTTATTGCATTGCAAAGGGACTAGCAATGAGTAAGTTTAAGGGTGTGATAAGTCACATATTTATATATTTATTTTAAGTATTATAGTTAATTAACGATGCTAACATCTTATAAAAATCCTAATTTTATAATTAAATTAGGTTTTCTTATAAATTAATTATTTTTATAAATAATTTAGAAAAATATAAAATTAGAGTGCATTCATGAAAAGTAGGTGTTGAGCTAAAGCACTACATACCTAGTAAAATTTTTAATAAAAAACTTAATTTATATATTTTCCTTCTTTAGCAAGTACATTATCTTGAAAACTTGGCAAAATTAATGATTTAAATACTCATCAACTTAAAGAGCCCGCTCTATGAATTCAAAGGATGCAAACCATATTTGAATCATAGCTCAAATGAGCCTAAAATTATTTAAAATTGGGCCCAATATAGTTTTTAAAGCAAACAGTCCATAGCCGATCCATGATGGACCAGTCACTTAGTTTATAGAAGCATCAAATGGCCCATATATGCCATTATCTTTAGTCCATGGCTGGGAGTCATTGACTATGGAAGGATTTGAGCGATCAACAGCTAGGCAGGCAAGGCGTAGGTAACCCAATGGCCCACATGACTCTACCAGGTAGATGGTCGATGATGAGGCTGGTTCTGGTGACAAGGGCTACAGCCACAAGGAGCATTTGAGCAAGGAGTTAACATTCCATTAATGAAAGAAGATGGTGGAGAAGCTTCGGCATGCCAGTGAGTAGCAAGGGGTAGTAGACAAGATCCATATGGAGAAGAAGGCTAGTCTTAACTCTAGCGAATGGCAACAATGATGGTGTAGTAGTAGCGATGATGGCTTTGGCAATATCAATGGCAAGAATCAACCTCTTTTGAATACTCTCTAATGCTAAGTGTTGCCGCCTGGATCATCACGGCCCATATCTCCTACATGGCATCAGGTTGTACCTTCTTCATCTGGTGTCCGACATGTGTGCTCGGTCCTGTAAAAGAAAGGAGACTCGGGTCGGGGATCTCGGTGAGGGCACTCCGATGGTCAAGTCAATGGGACGATCTAGGGAAACAAATCCTTCGAGGTGGATCCTGAGCTGGTCTCCACTCTTAGAGTTTTGAAAGAAAAGAACGAAGTGAGAATTTTGGTGGAGGAAAAGAGCTTGAGCAATGGTGGCTATATCCGTTGGAACTCTTCCGACGAGTTCTCTGGTAGCCTTAGAGTGCTCTTTCTTGCTACTTCTTCCTCTACCTGTTCTTGCTTGCCTCTTTCGAACGCCCTCTCCTTTTCTTATAGATAGAAGGTACTGTTTGTTACCTGCCTCAGGCTCGCCCTCCCCCCTTCCCTCCTTTGGGGATGCTACAAAGTCAACGATGGGTGATGCTTGGGGATCGCACCCGAGCCCCCTTTTCCTTAATGGCCGAAAGTTATATCATGAGTTATGATGCCCTGGTAAGACATCTTATTTGGAGAAACTTGGTAGAGCCTCGATCCAAAGGTAGATGCTCTCTGAGCCCTCTAGTGCAACATTTTTCTTCAAGGTGGTGTAGACAGTCGGTGGAGGGGTGTGGTGTCTCGAGAGGCACATCCTTCCCTAATTGGTGTAAACGATGGCCTGAAGGGACCCTGGTGCCCTGGAGAGATGGCTCCTCATAGGTCGACGTGCTCTCCCTTCGTAGGCTTCGGGTGGCGTGCCGCTACTTGCTTGGCATACTAGCTTCATGGTTGACCTTGACCATAGGTCAACCTCGAGCCGGGTGCCCCTTCTCAGTCGAAGGGTGCATAGCTCGAGGGAGCTCAACTTCGATCGGGGACTCGACCTTGAGGGAGTCACCTTGGTGGAAGGGCTCAAGGCTAGAGGAGCAAAGCGGGAGCTCAACTTTAGCTAGGACTCGACCTTGAGGGAGTCATCTTGGTAGAAGGGCTCGAGGCTCAAAGAGTGGGAGCTTGACTTTGACTAGGTGCTCGACCCTAAGAGAGCCACCCCGACGGAAGGGCTCGAAGCTCGAGGAGTGAAGCGGGAGCTTGACTTCGATCGGGGGCTCGACTCTGAGGAAACCATCCTGGTAGAAGGGCTCGAAGCTCAAGGAAGTAGCAGGAGCTCGACTGGTTCGAAGCTCAAGGAAGTAGCAGGAGCTCGACTTTGGCCAAGACTCGACCCTGAGGGAATCACCCAGTGGAAGGGATTAAAGCTCGAGGAGTGAAGCAAGAGTTTGACTTTGGCCGGGGGATCGACCCTAAGGGATCCACCCCGATGGAAGGGCTCAAGGCTCGAGGATTAGGAGCTCGACTTCGGCCGGGCACTCGACCCTAAGGGAGCCACCATGGTGGAAGGGCTCGAGGCTTGAGGAGTGAGAGCTCGACTTTGATCAGGTGCTCGACCCTAAGGGAGCCATCCTAGCAAAAGGGCTCGAAGCTCAAGGAGTGAAGTGAGAGCTCGACTTCGATCGGGACTTGACCCTGAGGGAGTCACCCGGTGGAAGGGCTCGAAGCTTGAAGAGCGAAGCGGGAGCTCGACTTCGACCAGGGGCTCAACCCTGAGGGAGTCACCTGGTGGAAGGGCTCGAAGCTCGAGGAGCGAAGTGGGAGCTCGACTTTGATCGAGGGCTCGATTCCAAGGGAGCCACCCTGGTGGAAGGGCTCAAGGAGCGAGAGAATGACTTCGATCGAGGGCTCGACCCTAAGGGAGCCACCCCGATGGAAGGGCTCGAGGAGTGGGAGCTTGACTTCGATCAGGGGCTCAACCCTAATGGAGCCACCCTGATGGAAGAGCTCAAGGCTCGATAAGCGAGATTGGCATGGCGATCCTTGCCAGCATGACTTCCACCTGGGTTCGAGGAGGACTCCATGTCAGTGATCATGCCACATCATTTGCCCCCCATCCCCAAGTTCCGACGGAATGTGGTGCTCTGGTCGAAGGGAGTTATTACAGAGCTGACATGGAAGAGTGAAAATCTGGTGCTATTAAATGCCACGATTGCCATCGCTTCACGAATCGCATCTTGAAGCCAATGTAGGGGTGCCACCTCAACAAGTCTGAGGAAGTATGATGGCCGATGTTGGGCCCAAGGTGGTTTTCAGTGCATCAAGGTGTCTTCCTTCGTCTATCATCACATGTGTCACCCATCCGATGGTGAAAGCTCTAAAAAGATGTACGGTCACTACCTAGCCATTTTTGAGAAAGGAGACTTTCCTCAAACTATCTCTTTCAATTTCTCGATGCTCGTAGATGGCTAAAGTTTCTTCCTTTCTTGGGCTGTCCTTTCCCTCCAAGGCAACTAGGTTAGTCTTCCCTCATCATCATCATCATCTTCTTTGGCTGGGTTAAGTCCTTTCCAAGATCCTTTCAGTCCTTTACTTTCATATTCTCTCTTCTCCCCTACCTTAGATGACCCCGTTGGGTCGGATCCATCATTTCTCTAGCAACCCTGATGAGACAGGGCCCTCTCAACCGAGGACCCCTTCTTTTGATGAGGAGGATAAGGTTCTTCTTCAAGTTTGTAGGAGTCTCCACCCAATTGGAATAGTTATAGGAGGACCCCGGGTACCCCCTTCTGCTCCTTCTGCTCCTATGGCTGCTCCTCCTACTCCCGCACCTTCTTTCGTACCTCCTAGTTCGATCGGTTCCTCCAGCATCGCTTCGATGATGACCAGGGAGGACCTTTCCTTGATTCAGGATATTTACAGGATCCTGGACTCTATCCAACTCTTGATCCCGGGATCAGGGGAACGGGTCAACTCTAGTGGCCCAGGTCGAATCACCTTCTACGAAGAATTTCTCCTTGGGGGGCTTCATCTGTCCCTACATCCTTTCTTCCTTTCATTCCTCACCAACTACCGGCTCATTTTTGCATAGTTTGCTCCAAATGCCATTAGGGTCATTGTCGACTTCATAGTTTTTTATCACTTTCATGGGATTGTCGCCCATTTTTCTTTGTTCAGGGCTTTTTTCATCCTGAAACACCATCCAACTGATGATGGGTGGTGGTTTCTTTCTCCCCACCTGAAGGGCATAAAGTTTGTCCTCCCCTCTTCCATCAAAGGATGGAAGAGCAGATACTTCTTTTCTTCGATAGAAGGAGTAGACTAGATCTCGAGTGATCCGGACCGGACCCTAAACCATAACTCCTATGTGGAGGCCTCCGATCGGGAAGTGTATGACCAGCTCATCTTCGACGAGATCCCTTCCCTCGAGGTTCTGTTATCGGAGTAGAACCTATTCAATGCCAGGGTCAGCCCAATCCAGAAGTTAGGTGAGCCTCTTGAATTGCACCTTTTCTTCTCACGCGAGCCCTTTTTGATCCGAGGTTGACCCATATTTTCTCTTTTCTATAAGCATGAAGTTCTCCATCGACCAGCTCTTGGAGTCCACCCAGAAGAGGAGTGCATCATCCGGGCCTAGGGAGGCTCCATCTAAGAGGGCCAGGGTGGAGCCCAGCCAGGGGTCCGGGCCCGCCGTGTCTTCTGGGTTAGAGGGAAGAGCGATCGAATCGAGCTCCGAGTCTCCCGATAGCAGGTCCAACTTCGAGCTCAGGAACCTGGTGTGACCGCATGGACCCAGCCTGCTGCTCCTGCCATGGTCCAGATCCTAGATGCCATCGAGGTGGAAGTGGAGAGGGGAATAGGGAGGGAGCGACCACCACCAACACCGCTAGCACCGCCGATCGTGGTGGCGAGCCCCCCACCAATGGCCAAGGTGCACCCGGTGACATTGCCTCCGGACACCATGGCCGCCTAGGCACCGTCGAACTCTGGGGCCCAACAGGAGTCGATCACGGTGCCGTCGAATGTGTCACTCATCCAGGACTCCATGTTGGCCGAGCGGATGATGGACTTCACTATCCAGTGGCGCGACCACCATGAGAGGGGAGGTAGGCTACTAGTGGAGGCCATTCTTAGCATCCTTCCCCACCTCTTCATGGTAAGTCCTTCTCATCACTGTGTCAGTTGAAATGCCAAGACTGACACCCTTGTTGATGTAGGTCGGGACCGATATACATTTGATCTGGGATTACTGCGCTTAATGGGTGAAGAGGGAGGCCCAGCAAGAGCAGATCAAATCCTGGGGGCCGAGGCTAGGGTGCAGACTGAGAGGGCTCAGGTAGTGGAAGGAAAGAACAAAGCTAGTGTGGACACCAGTGCCAAAAAATATCAACAATTTGAATCCACATCTCTATGGATCACCTATGAATAAAGTCCTGAACCCAACCCCTTTTATCATGTAAATATTTTATTTTAAATTATGTTATTTTGGCTTAGTTAGGGTTAGCCCTTTTTACCAACTGTAATTAAGGTTTTGTTATTTAGCCTTTTGGACTAAACCCTTTTTACCATATTGAGTAAAACCCCATTGGGCTAAACCCTGTTTACTAATTTATTCTTTTTTGTTACTAATTTATTATGGTGTCTACGGCTAGAGGTCCAAAGGAAAACACCCTAAGCAGTTTCATGGTTTTTAATTAGGACCCTACGAGAGCGGGGGGAGCCTCCCACGACCCCACCTCTTACCTGGCCAGTGGATAGGATAATTACTGAATTGGCTGTAATTTGAGCTGACCCATTCTACTTGAGCTCTAGGTCTAGGAAACCCTAGTTCGAGTCGAGTTTTGATGTGTTTGCATTGCATGGCTATTAGATTAAAAACTCCATACTAGTAGCCTCACCCAAACCCAACCCAGCTTGACCATGGAGTCTAACTTTGAGACCTTCCTTAGGACTTCACTAAACAATGTATCCAAATGAACCATAAGTTTGATCGACTGGACCAACAATTAGGGAACCTAGAGAAAGCCCACAAGACTCACCCTAAACCTAAATTTGAAACACACCCTAATCCATTCCTGGAGCCCAATCCTAGGAGACCCCCACACCATGACCCAATCTGGGAGAATAACCTTTGGAGACCCAATTCTGATTCCATAGACCAGGATGAGAGAGCCACTAGGAACTTTAGACTAGAAGCACCTACATTTGGTGGTGATCTTGATCTTGAGGATTATCTTGATTGGGAAGAAGGTATGGATCTATATTTTAAGAGGAAACTAGTGTCTGATGAAAGAAAGTTTAGGATTGCTAAACCCAAATTAGTATGCCAGGCTAGAATTTATTGGGATGATGTTGAAAGAATGATCATATGAAGAAGAGACATACCCATAACTACCTAGAGCGACATGAAACTTAAACTTAAAAAAAAGTACCTATCCAGATCATATGAATCTAGTTCCTATAAACCTAGATCCTATGAACCCAGCTCCTACGAACCCAGATCCATGACCCATAGATCTGAGCCCATATCCTATGAACCTAAGGAACCCATAACCCCTAGATATCATCAAAATATTAGTCAGGATTCCCTTAGTTAGCCAGAACCCATTAGGGTTAGTTCCACTTATCAAAAATTAGGATCTAGTCAAGTCCACCCGAGTCGACCCAATTCTCACCCGAGCTGACTCAATCTTAACCTTAGCCAACTCAACCTTAATCCGAGTCGACCCACCCCTACTAGCCCAGATCCTAGCCAATTTTTCTTAACCAACCTACTCCTACTACCCCATTGGTTCACCAAGATGCTATTGAAGAAGAAGTTTATGAAGCTAATATGAGCTTGGTTGATGAGTATGTAGATGAGGAGATACAGGAGGTAGACCCAGAGCTAGATAATCCTGACCATACCCAAACTAAAGCCAACCCAGAGTTAGTTGACCCTGACCCATACTGAAACTATACCAGTAGGACCCTTAGAAAAAGAGACCCATGAGAAGCCTAACCCTACTACTGAGACTTTACCTGAAGAAAAATTAGAAAAGAACCCAATGGTAGAGCTGGTGTGGACACCAGAAGCAGAAGCAGAATAAAATCCCACTCAAATAAGGTTAACCTGATTCCACTTTGGATCGAAGATCACTAGGTTAAATTTTTCTTGTAAAGGGCAATTTACTTTCAAGAGTCCTGTTATTACTTAGTTTCAATTTCATGAATCCTGTAATTATGTCCAATCGAGTTCTATAATTATGTCCTGTCTCAATCTAGGTTCAAATAAGAACTCAATTAGAGTTCCATTAGGTTTATTTAAATCAAGTCCAAGCTACTTCAAGTTGAGGTTCACCAAACCACTTGGAGCTTCCAAATCAAGACCTTGGTCCACCAAGCTGGAATTCCACATCACCATGCCAACAAAGCAGCCACCAGGGATGCCACATCATCAGCCATGTCACCTTCAAATGGGTGCCTAAAGGGGAGATCGACCAAGCATTTTAAATTCAAAGAAACCGGCCAATCTCCATGAATTTCTCCTTATCCCATGTAACAAGGCCCCATATCCTCCAACCTCCCTTGTAATCCTCCATAATTTGGAGAGAATCTCCATGAATTCCTCCTTATCCCATGTAACAAGGCCCCATATCCTCCAACCTCCCTTGTAATCCTCCATAATTTGGGGAGTTTTCAAATTTCAAAAGTTTTGTATGGCTATTAAAAAGCCTTGGATGCCCTATTGTAAAGGGGATTTGATTTTTGGAGATTAATGAAAGTTGAAGTTGAATTGAAGTTTTATGTTTTGAGTGATTGTCTCTAAGCCCCTCTTCCACACCAAACTATTCTCTCTTCTAAGCATCCAACGCCCAAGTCAAGAAGAAGGCCTTGGAGTCGGCCAAGCCATCTCAAATCTCTTTCTTTGCTCACAAATTTTCCATCCCTTCCATATGCATGCCTTTCTTCTTCCTTAACTCTTATTCTTTATGTGCAGGGTCCTTCGAGGTTTTCGAGTTGCAAGCAGGGTCTTCCTTGACAAGGAACCAACAAGCTGAAGCCCAAGTCCAGGGTTCTGATCTCTGTTATCCAAGGTTCTTCAGTTCTGAGCATTGGTAGTTTCAAGGTATGAATCAAAAGAAGGTTGGAAAGCTCATCACGGTAAGTCCACAATCATTAGGCCCTATTATCTAGATCTTCTTCTTTCTTAATTTAGGATTGTGTCTAATCAAGTAAAAGTCCCTTTTCATGTAATCCTTAAGACTTATTATGATGAGTACAATGCTAATGTAATTAGGTTTCACTTCTCTACATACACTAATCAAATCATTAATCATATGCTTGCCGCATCAAGAGCCTAGTCCTGAATTGAAGATTTGGTTTATTTAGTCCAGTACCCTCAGGAAGATTCACCCCTTTGACTCCAATTAAAGATCTTTCTCCTAAAATTACTGACCCATTCTTTCATCAAGTGGACCTTTTAGTGCCTGTAGGTGTGAATCTATGTCCAACCCTTAAGGTTAACCCCATTAGTCTAGGACTAATTCATGAGCCATTTTCTTATTTCCTACCCTACCAAGTCACCCCATAATCCACTTCTTACTTCCTACCTTTTCTTGAAGCTTCCCATGTTTCTAGGACCATTAGTTTGCATTTTGTAGAGGTTAGTGTATTACATACATTCATTAAGCATGTTAGGTTTACAACCTATTTCTGGAGAATCTTATGGCATCTATTAGGAGTGCATGTTAAATTTTTATCTGCATGTCACCCATCGACCAAGGGTCAAGCATATAATTGAAATTAAGGACTTAAAAAGATAAATAATAATAATAATAATAAATAAATAAATAAATTTCCTTCACTAGTAATGCATAGTGAGTCTATTAGACATTTGCAGAGTCATATGTACAATACATTAAAGAATTGTATAAGAATTATATGGCTAATTCTATGAGAAGACTCAAGGAATACAATGAAGGAGACTTTGTTATGGTTAAACTGTGACATGAACGGTTCCCACCTAGAACCATGAAAAAGTTACATGCCTATAGTAGTGGACCATATAAAGTGATTAGAAAAATTGGGTCTAATGCCTATGTGCTCGAGTTACCACCTGAACTAGGTATTAGTCCAATTTTCAACGTTTCAGACCTTATCGAGTATAGGGAGCCAAAGTTGATTTTTAGTGAGCCATTTGGACCTAATCTAGTCCTTGAGAGTGAACCAACCCAAGTATGTTCACGTGCCATACCACTAGCCCGGAGAGACAAGATCGAGCGGATCTTGGATGACAAGATTATTGCTACCCGAAGCAAAGATTACTAGCGATATCTGGTTCGTTGGCAACGATGACCTGAGACTAATGATTCTTAGATCACCAAAGAGGACTTGCAGAGAGTTCACCTAGACTTACTAGAGTGCTATCATAGCAAAGTTGATCCATACCTGACAAGGTCGAGTTTCTCCCATCCGGGGAGAATTGGTGTGGACACCAGGGCCAGAAAATATTGATAGGTTGAACTCACATCTCTGTAGATCACCTTTGAATAAAGCCCTGAACCCAACCCCTTTTATCATATAAATATTTTATTTTAAATTATGTTATTTTGGCTTAGTTAGGGTTAGCCCTTTTTACCAACTATAATTAGGATTTTATTATTTAGCCTTTTGGGCTAAACCCTTTTTACCATATTAAGTCAAAACCCTATTGGGCCAAACCCTGTTTACCAATTTATTCTTTTTTGTTACATGAGGTTAAGCCTTTTGATCAATTGATCAAGTGGGGCTTTAGTTATTTGATTTTGAGTCTTGTAATAATTAGTATTGAGTCCATGTGATTAGTTATTGAGTCCATGTAATTAGTTAAGTCCTGAAGGAACTCAAGTCAACATTTCATGTGCACCCAATTGAAGACCCATGCACACCTAATTGAAGACCCAAGTGATAGCCCAAGACAAGCCATGTGCTAGCCCAAGACCAGCCATGTGACTCCATGTGCTAGCCCAAGTCAGTTTATATTTGGCGCCACCTTTTTTCAAGAAATTGGACAACACCTGCCACATCATCAAGGGACTTCAACACATGTCATGTTTGGACATGTCATGCCATTTCATTTTGGGACAAGAACATATGCCATGTCACTTTTGTTTAGACATCCCACATGTCATATTTTCTTTTTAATTTTTGGTCGGCCAAATGAAAGCAAAGTAAGCGCCAACTCCTTTAAGATAAGTAAATGTGAAGGACTCTCCAAAATTGGCGCCTCCACTCAAGAATTTCATGCCAAAAAATTCCAAGAGTCGGCCAAGCATTTTTTTCACGCCACCTTCCAAGGAGTTCTAAAATAGTTGATCATCCAAATGGAGGAGGTTCAATGGTTCTCTACCATAGATGTTTGGGTCAAACAGGTTCAGAGCTGCTTAAGTTTCCAGAACTCAAGAGTCTCACCAAAACTCTTAAGTCCTCTTCTATCCAGAGACAAGAGTCTAGGACACCCAGAGCCAAAATTCTAGGAGTTATAGTCCAAGGGAGAAAAAGTCTAGTGTTTGAATCCCTTACACCACTGGTTGAGGGTCTATAAATATCCCATCAACCCCTTTGTAATTATTATTATTATTCATCAATAAAGGCATGCTGTCGAATTTCCTTTGCTATGTGCATTGCGGGGTGTGAGGCCCTTTTCCTTTGTTCTTCGGAACATCGCAGGGTGTGAGGCCCTTTTCCTTTGTTCTTAGAAACATCGCGGGATGGGAGGCCCTAATTATCCTATCTATCCAGTCGACAAGAAAATCTAGCCACTTCTTCTAACCCTTCCCTTTTATTTATTTTCCTTCCTTTGTTGCTTCTTAACTTTAGTTTTTCTTTTTGAGTGTTTGTAGGTGATTTGGAATTAAAGACAGGTATTCTTGCCTCATAACTGGCATCACATGAAATATCAGAGCCCGGGATCGAGATCTTGAAACCCTGTTGCAGAATCTTGAGAGTCATTTTAGATCTATTTCAGAGGAGCGATTTTTGTTGGTAAAATTGAAAACTTATTCCCTTCTCTTTAATTTCTGATTAGTTGAAAGTAAACCCTAGTTTATGGTGGTTTCTCTACCACCAAGTCCTATTTTTCTAGTCATTTTGTAGGTTTACTTGTGCGGGTAGTTAACTAGAACTAGTTTCCATAATTGCTATTTTGAATCTTCCTTAAAAATCAAAAAAAAATTTAAAAAATTATTCTCTATTATTCTCTAATAATTAGGCTTTAATTATTTGTCCCGCATTAAAAGTCCTCCAAGCAGAGGTGCTTAGAGCGGAGAACCGAGCCAGGGACTTTGAGGTGTCCCTGGCTGCAAAGAAGGATCGATCCATTCATCGGGCGGAGGAGTTCATTGTAGAGGTTGCTTGATTGGAGGGGCGGTCTCAAACCCTCCAATCTGACTTGGACGTGATGCTGACTTGGGCATCGGTAGCAGAGGAGAAAGTGGCCGGGGTGGTGATGCTGATGGAGGCCACCAAGAAGGAGGCTACTAAAGCAATGCCAAAATTCAGGGCCTCAATAGAGTTCACTAATGAGGTCTGGGAGGTAGCCATGGACTCCTTCATCAAGAGGTTCGAGGTCTGCAAATCTCAGGTGGCACATGCCTTTTCGAAGTTGAAGCTGGATGAGATTGCCATTCCTGGAGCTTCAGGTAGAAGTCTGAGGGAGGCAAAGGCTCCAACAGAGGTGACTGAGGTGGAGCCCGCAACTACCGGGCATTCAGCTCTACCTGCAGAGGTCCAGGAGGATGTCGGTGTGCCCGCTTGCCATCCCAAGAAGGAGCCGATGGAGCAGAAACCCCATGCCAAAGGATATTTTCTTAGTATACTTCTCTGGCCCTTTGTACTTAGGAATTTTTCTTTTCTTTTGGCACCACCTGGCCATTCAGGGGTCCTTCAATGATGTAACTACTTCATTTTACTTCAATGAAGTTCTTTTTCTTCCACTAAATTTCTATGTTGCTCGTTCTCCCGGTGTTCTTCCATAGTTGCTTGAGCACCAATCTTCACCACGGCCACTCGTCTGGGGGTCTCCAAGCTCTGACGCTTCCCCTAGAGGCCTTTAAAGTAGCAGACAATTTAAAGGGAACTAGAAGTTCTGTGAGTTACCTTCGTCATGCTGGGATCTTTGTTGAAGGGCCCCAGTCATTCGCTAGGGGCTAGGCACCCATCTTAAGGACTTCCCAGCCATGTTAAAAATTGGTGGGTGAGTAGAAGGGGCCTAAGAGACCTAGGAGATCATCCCTGCCAGTCCAGGACTACATTGAGTTGGGGAATTTGGCTAGAGGAGTCTTAGAATGGCCATCACCAGTCTGGGGTCCAGCTGGCAAAGTACGGAGCCTCTGGGATGTCCTGGCTTGCCATCACAGGCCTAGGAGTCCGGGAGATAAAGTGCGGGGCTTCTGGAGTTTCTCAGTTTGCCATCACTGAACTAGAAGTCTGGTGGATAGAGTGCGGGGCTTCTGGAGTTTCCTGGCTTGCCATCATCAGACTAGGAGTCTGGCAGATAGAGTGCGGGGCTTCTGGAGTTTCCCGGCTTCATGGTGTAGAACCCAGGGTTGGGCAATTGTATTCCTGCATTGGCAAAGACAACATTGCACCAAAAGAAATTTTTATTGATAGGAGAAGAGATTACATTATTGGTAGTACATCCTTAGATTGTTGGCATTCCAAGTTCGCGGGAATCGGGCACCACCAAGTTCGGCGAGGCAATAGGCCCCATGGGGAAGGGCCTCGATCACCCTATAAAGGCCCTCCCAGTTTGGGGAGAGCTTACCACATTCCCCAGGCTGAGAGACTTTGGCCCGCCATAGTACCAGATATCCGAGGTGGAAGGTCTTTGGTTTCACTCAAGAATTGTAGTACCGGGTCACCCGCTATCGGTAGGCTGCTATATAAAGACGAGCCTTATCCCTTGTTTCTTCAAGAAGGTCTAGATTAAGTAGAAGGTGAGCTAGGTTCTCGGCCTCATCATATTACATAATCTGCAACATGGTAGACCCAGTTCCACCGAAATTATGGCTTCAGTGCTGAAGATGAGGTTGAAAGGCATCTCATCGATGGCCATCTAGGGCATGGTGTGGTATCCCTAGAGGATGTTGGGGAGTTCTTCAGCCCATTTACCTTTGGCCTAGTTTAGCCTAGCTCGGAGCCCTTGGAGGGTAGTCCAGTTGGTCACCTTAGCCTCCCTATTGGTCTGGGGGTGAGCCACTAAGATGAAGCGATGATGAATATTAAGGTTGTTGCAGAACTCTTCAAACATCCGGTTGTATAACTACCATCCATTGTCAGTGATTATAGTGTGAGGGAGCCCGAAATGGAAAATGATTAATTTCCAGAAGAAAGACTTGACCTTGGCTTTGACAATTCGTGCTAGCGGTTCAGCCTCGACCCACTTGGTGAAGTAGTCGATGGCCACTATTAAAAATTTATGCTGCCCGAACGCAGGGAGGAAGGGACTTAAGGTGTCCATTCCCCACTGAGCAAATAGCCAAGGGGTGGAGAGCTAGAAAAGTGGCATGGCCAGCTGACGTTGGATGCAGGTTTGCCATTGGCAGCGATCACATTTCTTTACGGGGTCGGCAGCATCTGCCCTCATAGTCTTCCAGTAGTATCCTTGGTGGAGGGCTTTGTATGCTAACTTCCTGCCCCCCATATGGTTCTCGTAGAGGGCTTCATGTATCTCCTGGAGTATGAAGGCTGCCTTTAAGGGCCTTAAACAGTTCAAAAGTGGATAAGAATGGGACCTGTGGTAGAGCTGACATCCATTAACACAAAATGCATAGCTTTCTTCTTGATGAGGCTAGCTTCGAGGTGATCTTCAGGTAGGGTTCCATTGGTGATATATCTGATGTATCGATCCATCCAGCTAGGCTTCAGGGTGACTTGCTGGACCTTTCTGGGTCTCATAACTGGAGCTTGAAGGTACTCAATGTAGGTACGCCCTAACAATGAGTCTGACAGAGTTGCGAGCCTAGAGAGGGCATCCGCATGAGCGTTCTCCCCATGAGGAATGTGGGAGATGCTGAAGTACCGGAAATCCACTGTGCTCGAGCATACCTGCTCAACTACTTTGATATTTGAGGGTCTTGGGCTTTGTATTCTCTTAAGACCTGCCCAACCACCAACTGAGAGTCGGTGAAGACCCTTAAGTTGGGTGCACCTAGCTCGTGGGAGACTCTCAGTCCCACGAGGAGTGCCTTATACTCTGCCTGGTTATTGGTGGCTTTGAATTGGAAATGAAGTGCACACTCGGCTACGAACCCATCATGATTAGTGAGGATGAGGCATTCTCCACTCCCTCCTGTGTTGGATGCACCATCCACGTGGAGGACCCAGACATCCTCCTCGATTGGGGGCTCCGCCTGATCCCCCAGTGGGGATGTCTCTGATTCTTCACCCATGCTGGTACACTCGACCAGGAAATCGACCACCACTTGTGCCTTCTAAGATGGCCTTAGCCGGTAGGTGATGTCAAACTCACTGAGCTTCAGCGCCCACCTGGCTAGATGCCTAGACATGTCCGGATGGCTGAGTATGGCTCTCAGCAGTTGGTCCATCAAGACCACGATTGGGTGAGCTTGAAAGTATGGCCTGATGCATTAAGCAGACATAATGAGTGCAAAAATTAGTTTTTCAGAGTAGGCATACCTGACTCAGCATATCATAGGAGCTTGCTATTACAGTATACTAGCCTCTGAACTCCATCTCCATCTATACAGATAATGACCAAGCTGACGGCCCTTAGGGTGACTGCCAGGTATAGGAGGAGTTCCTGTCTGTCTTCTAGCCTAGAGAGCAGGGGTAGTGATGCCAAGAACTTTTGCAGTTCCTCGAAGGCTTCCCGACATTCCTCCATCCAGGCGAAGTTGTGCACCTTGCACAGCACCTTGAAGAATGGTAGGTAGTACTCAGCGAAGCATGAGATGAACTAACTCAAGACTGCAATTTGGTTGGTGAGATGTTGGACTTGCTTCTTTGAGGTGGGATGCTCCATGTCGATGATTGCTTGGACCTTCATGGGGTTGGCTGTGATTCATCTCTAAGTGACCATGAAGCCTAGGAACTTCCCAGTTGCCACACCTAAGGAGCACTTGGCCAGGTTCAGCTTCATCTGGTGAAGGAGGAGGTTATGGAAAGCCTCTACCAGGTTCAAACCATGGTCCAACTCTGGCTTATCATGATGAGCATGTCGTCCATGTACACTTGCATGTTGTGGCCAATTTGGTCTTGAAAGACCTTGTTGACCAGCCATTGGTATGTGGCTCCAGCGTTCTTCAGACTGAATGGCATCATCTTATAGTAATACATCTCATGGTCTGTGATGAAGGCAGTATGCTCTTCATCCTTTGGGTGCATCCAAATTTGATTATACCCAGAGAACGCATCCATGAAGGAGAGTAAGCGGTGTCCTAAGGTGGCATCCACTAGATGGTCGATTTTCGAAAGTGGGAAGCTATCCTTTGGGCAAGCTCTATTGAGGATTGTGTAGTCCATATATATTCTTCACTTTCCATTAGCTTTCTTGACCATGACTACATTCGCTAGCCAGCTAGGGTATTGCACTTTGCGAACGAAGCTGGCTGCAAGAAGCTTCTCCATTTTCTCATTGATTGCTCTCTGCCTCTCCGAAGCAAAACTTCTCTTCTTCTACTAGATTGAGCGGCACTTCGGGTCAATATTTAACTTATGAGTAATGTGTCAAAGGGGATACCTGGCATGTCTGCCACGGTCCAGGCAAATACGTCCGCATTCACCCGGAGAAAATTCAATAGGCGAGCCCGTTCTTCTTCTTGCAGCTAGGCCCCAATTTGCATCATCTTCGATGGATCTAAACCGAGGGGGTATGATAACAGGCACTCGACTGGGTCACCCTTGGGGTCTTACATTCTTTGGTTAAGGTCGCCGACGTCGGGGTCCTCCTCGGCACTCCTATCTCCGGGAATGGCTTGAAAATAATGTTGAATTGGCTGAGGTGCCCCATTCACCTCTTCTATGCCATAGGGGGTGGGGAATTGTATCAACAGCTGCTTTGTTGATATGACCATGTCGAGTAGGTTGAGCCTGGGGTGGCCAAAGATTACATTGTAGGCTATAGGGAGCCTGACAATCGTGAAGGTTATCATGACCGTACTCTATCAAGGTTATGACCCAACAGTGATGGGAAGAGTGATCTCTCCTTCAATCCCCACAGAGTCTATAGTAAAATCAACAAGGGTGGTGTGCACCGACTTTAGTTGAGTAGAAGATAAATTCATCACAGAGAAGGCATCGTAAAAAAGGACATCGGTCAAACTTTCACTATCGACCATAATCCATTTTATAGGATGCCTTGCTATTAACATTTCACCAATTATGGCATTGTTATTTACATTTTCAACCCCAGGTCCCTTCTCCCTCATAAAGGGGAGTACATTTTCCGACCCCTCCCCCGCTTGGGTTCTCTTGGAAGCGTGCTCTATTTTCCATGATATCATACCCACAGGCTTCTCGGTGGGTCAGTTGTCAACCGGAGGGACAGGAGGAAGAGCTGTGAGTGCCTGAGATTCTATAGGGACCTTGCCCCCCATGAACTTTTTGAGGTAGCCCCTTTTTATCAGATCTTCAATCTCTCTTTTGAGGTAGCAGCATTCCTCGGTGTCATGACCATGGTCATGGTGAAATTGATAGTACTTCGACTTGTTGCGACTGTTAGATGGCCTCAGTGGGGGAGGGCGGCATAAGTAGTGTCGCCCTCGATCTCCATTAGGATCTTTGACCTCAGGGCAAGAAGGGGAGTGTATCTTTCCTTCGGGATGGGGTCGCTCTTCGACTTTGGATCTATTTCAAGGTTCAGGGTCGGCCTAGGCCTCCATACTCAGGAGGTCTCTCCTGGAGGCTGCTTCTTTGACAGCTTCCCATCCAACTCTCCTAGTACGATCCGCCTCCTCCGCATGAATGTACTTGTGGACTCGAAGGAGAAGGTTGGAGTCAGTCTTCGATGGCTTTTGTCTAAGGAGTAGGTCAGGCGGGATGTTTTGAGCCACCTCTTTAATGCCAGCATGGCGACGGGCTCGTCTAAATTATAGATTTCCAGGGCGACAACCTTGAAATGAGCCACGTAGTCCCGCAAGGGCTCATGGTCTTATTGCCTAATGGAGAAAAGGCTGTTAGCTTCTCACGGAACCTTTTGGCAGGCATCGAAGTATGCCATGAACTTTCTTTCTAGCTATGCAAAGGAGCTGATACTTTCAGGCTCGAGGTGCTTAAACCAGACTTGAGCTACCTTCCGAAGAGTGGCCAGGAAGGCAATACTGAGGAGGGCATCCGTCGCCCCCTGGACTCTCATGAGAGCCTTATAGCTTTCCAAGTGGTCCAGGGGGTCAATGGTTATTGGGTTTCTAGGATTTTGATGGCACAGTAGAATAATGGATTTCAAAATTTCATTCTTGAAAACCCTAACAACTAGAAACCCTAAGCCCAAGATCCCTTATTCATTACAATCAACAAGTCATTAAATTAGGATTATAAAGAATACCTGGAATGCTAATTCCTTCTTCTTTCCACTAGGCACACAAGCGCATGCTCTCCAATGGTGATCCATACAGGAGTCATGCCTAGGAACCACTCCTAAGTAGGTTGCATAAGTCACTGGGACTCTTCTAAAAGCCTTTCTTCCTTTGGCAGCCTCTCCTTCCTTGCCCAGGTCCTTGCCCTCCAGTAGAGCACTCTGAGCCTTTTCCAAAACTCTCTTCACTTTCACTTTCACTTCCTAATTCACTTCCTAAAACCCTTGTCTTAAAATGAAGAATGTGTCTTAAAACAAGACCTAAATTCTAACAAGGGAGGAAGAGACAAGGAGAGTATGAGTGTAAGAATGTAACAAAGAAAGGATTTTGTGATACCATCAGCCTAAACACCGATGGCTATTTATAGGAGATGGGGAGGTACCAGATAAGCCTTATCATCAGCCTATGATCTGTCCAAACATAGATTATATAAGACCCTTCACTAAGAAGTCTTATCTTGAAGCACCATGTCCCTTCTTGCACCAAGAGACAAGATTTTTTGTCACTTCGATTCCTAGCCGAATTCTCCACATGCCACATGTGATTTTCTAGTTGTAGGAAGGTCAAGGGATGTGGCTTTTGAATGAGAAGCATCGATGATTTAAAGGGACTTAAAGAAGGACTTTGCTTACTTGAGTTAGCGCCAAAGTGAAGAGACGCGACTCTTCACTTTGCGCCAACTTTCTTCCACGCCATCTATCCTTTATATGATCGGTCAAAGACCATGCAATATGGGTGTCATATAAAAGAGGATGAAAAATAGTTTATCACCTTATAAGTGATTAACAAGCAAAAGGACTCTTAGTCCTTCTGTGCCCCTTTAATTTCCGACCCCTTCATTTGGCACCAAGAGTCCTTCCAACTTTGGACTCTCCAAATAATCAAGATAAAGGCTGAGTAAATCTGGATAAAACCAGATTAGTGCTGCCCCACATTGGACTAAACCTAATCCAAGATTCCCTTAAATTGGCTAGCCCATTAAGCAACCTTTAGACCCAATTCAATTAGATTAGGAATTAGGTTAGCCTACATATGCTACTTGAAAGTAAAAGATGCAGGTTGATTTACAAGATCCTACATTAGGCATGCAAACATCTGCGAGAGCAGATAGGATTTTAAAATAATTTTTAAAATTCATGCAGGCGGGTATCTGCTCCGCCAGGAATTAATCTAAATCTAGTTGCATTTAGGCATGCATAATCATATAAAATATTTATAAAATTTTAAACAATTTAATCTATCCATGCATGATTAAAAAATTAGTTTTCCATACCTTTATTCTGCCTGGAATAACCCTGGGATAAAACTGGAATAGGCTGGAATAAGTGGAATAAAATTATTCCAGTCTTCTTCTTTCTTGAACAGCAGAAAAACTCTGTTTTAGGGTGAAAAAAGGTTGCCGGAATGATGGCTTCCGGACCTCCGTTTGCTCCCGAATCGAAGCAGCTGCAAGGTGGAGAAGTCTTCTTCGATTTGCCACTAAAAACTGCAACCAAATCACAGTGTACAGGATGTAAAAATTGCTCAAAAACTTGCTGCTGAAATTCTGGTCGCAGTAAAATAGCAGCCTGCTTCGTTGCGTTCAGAGCTGAAGCAACGAATCCGGCTCGATCCTCTTGCTCCCAGGAGTAGAAAGGAACTCCCTCTAGAGGGGAGACACGCCGGGGGAACTCTGAACCTCTCTCACGAGCGGTGCTAGCCGCTGGAAGAGGACACGGTCATGGTGATTTTCAGCAACTTCTCTTTGCTGCAGAAATGATTTGAGCACAACCAAAAGGGAGGGATAAGGCCTGGTTTCACTCCCTCAAACTCTCCTAAACCCAACCCCAAGAACACTCAATGGAAGAAGGAATGAGGCTCCCAAAGAACAGCACTCAAATCCTATTTCTTGATGTTGCATGGTGATGAAAAAAAGTTGGAACAGAGCACTCTCCTTTTTAATTCTTACACGGTGACCTCATTTGTAAAACAGGGGACTGCAGGTTTTTAAAAGGGAGGAGCAGCCAGCAAAAAACGTTGGGAGGCCAAAGGATTTCGGAGGCTAAACCACCCATTAAACCAGCCATTAGGATAATTAAACGGGTTTAAGGGCTAATGGGTGGAAGGGAGATGAAGAGGCGCCAAATGGGCTTCCACGGCAAGGAAATCGCCAGCGGAAAAATCAGCGTGCTGACCGTTCAAAGGAGGAAAAAACGGTCCAAATAAAATCCGGTTCAATCCAATTATAACCGGTCCAAATAAATGGGTTCAAAATAATTTAACCCAAAGGTTGAATCCCAAAAATTGGTTTAATTCAATTTGAACGGTCCAAGCCCAATTAAATAATTCAATTGTTTCACAACCAATTGAAGGCCGAATTTAGCTCCGAATCAGTTCAAATCTGATTCAGAAAAATCCTGGCGCAGACCTGGTCAGCCCGGAACAATTTTTGGCTGACCCAAACAAGGGCAAGACCCCAAAAATGGTGCTTAAATAAATACCGTGACCATAAAACCGAAGCGATTCCCAATCATACTCGGCATCCGGATCAGAGAGTTATCCTCTGTGGCGTGTGACCTCATAGGTTCGAACCTAAATGGTAGCACTGGAACGATTCCAGTACCAGCACAGGAAACCATCTAGCAATGGGTCCTGGTGTCCGGATAGGTCGAAGATGCGGGAGCATACAATCGAACCTCTGGTATATGGTTACTGTATATTTCATCCCTTTGACCTTTAATGCTCAGGACGACTGATATTGGGCTGCCAACCCAGACTGAGTCAGTCGACAACGTGTCTCAATTTTGCAAGCCTAGTGACTCTTCACTAGGGCTACCCCAGCCGAGGATTTGCTAAATTTAGATACAGCGAGACATTCAATCCAAACTGTTCGGATAGGTCAATTCCATCTTGGTCCATTACTGCTCCACAAGTACTTGCCTGTACCCAGAAACCTTCCGTCACCGGATTAAAAATCCGGGTAGTCCGGTACCAAAGCACAGGGAGTTGCTTGCAAGCTACCGTGATGACCTCAGGTCAGAGGGACACATATACCCATATCCAATCATGAATATCCCTTTGGCAGAAAGGGGTTTCATGGAGTCACATTCAATGAAATATCATATATCCCACTTGCAGGTCACATCAGTTTCACCATACTCATTTAGTCAAGAGGACAACCAAATGATGTGAACCGCAACAACCTATACTTGATATATTGCCGTCCAGTACAGTATATCCTTTGGCTGTGAACAAGGTTTAAGGACCAGTCGATACATCCTCTCTGTATCGTAGTCAGTGTAGCCCTAAGGACTTCATCACATGGAAAGAGTTCATTTTTAGGGAAATTCAATATGTGATGAGTTGCCAAAATAATAATTTTATTAATTCACAAAATAAATACAATACTCAGTACAACCGCCTACAACCCAGGCGATTGGCTTTGGGACACAATTCCCAACACTACTGTGTAATCTAGGTAACCAATTAGGCTCCCATGACCCTAATTGACTTCCTAGGCCAACTCCCTAATGTGTGTGACCCTTTGGGTTCCACATCTAGCCAGCAGTAGGTCTAGGTTCGAGCCAATTCGATCCAATCGAACCTGATTGACCTAATTAGGTCAAATTGAGCTGACCTAAGTTGTTAATTCGAATTAGCTTTCGAATTGACTCATGAATTCAATCCAATTGATTCATGAAAATTCACAAGACATGATTGACATCTAGAAACATGTCATGCCTACCCAGAAGATGAAAAATTTGGTGAAAAGTATCAAAATACTGTTCAGTAGAAAGTTACCGTGCAATTCAATCTTTCGATCTCTCTTTATCCCAAATAAGTGATGGGTATGGATAATTGTCAAACCCTAGCACTTAGTCATTTCGAATCTCTATTCGATAATGAAGACTCTGCTGATGACTGATTAGAAAACACTTCTAATTTCATTCTGCTTTGATCAAAGACTTCTTGAGTCATCAATCAAAGAGATTACTTGGGATAACATTTTCTTTTACTAGGAATGATCGATTCCTTATTGGTCCACTCACATCCTTCATACACCTTCCACCATATCCAAGAACAACCCGTACATGACTCAATGCCATTAATGAGTATGAACCAAAACATGGCTTAGTGTGTATAAGGAACCATGGTGACCTCAGGTCTAAAGATCACTTGCACAACTCCCACTATGAGAACTATCTCTTGACATGTAGTAAGACTTCCATAAGATATTCTCAGTGCGGATCAGTTCAATGAACAAATACCCTAATGAGCATCTTTATCCTTGTATTAGTGTCTCTACATAAGTGGCTGTGAGACCAACCACCCTTTCCTTTGAGCATACATAGGATAATATAGTCTTTCCAAAAGCATTGATCCCCGAATCGATGATCCAATAACTAGGAACATTTTAGATTAGGATTTATAAGAACTTAGGTCTCACCGTTATCATCTCCATCATAACCCTAAATCCTTTGCCCTAACCTATGGGGTTCTTCATAATCTTTAAATAAGACACAGCAGTATGACAAAACAAAAAATATCTTTAATTAATATAATAATGTCATACAAGAGTTGGAAGATTACGAAAATATCCTTACAAAGATTAGCTTTTAGGGCACTTTTCTTTCAATCTCCCACTTGTACTAAAGCCAATCGCCCTTGTATTTTATATCCATACAATCTAAGTGGCCATCAAATTGCTGCTGAGGTAGTGCTTTAGTAAATGGGTCTGCTATATTGTTCTTTGTGTCAACTTGTTCGATAACAACATCTTGTCCTTGAACAAGGTGGAAGCATTTTAGGATGTGCTTGGGCTTATTATGAGACCTTGGTTCCTTAACTTGCACAACAACTCCACCGGTTGTTCTATAGTAGGAACCATGCCTAATTTCATGATGAATCTTTTCATTCACATAGCTTCCCTTATGGTTTCACTTGCAGCTATGTACTCTGTCTACTCACTGCACCACCATATAGGGTGAAAACGTACCTTGATATGGATTTGCTTTCATCTGGATCTGATTGAAAACTAGAATCCATATATCCTTCTAGTTTTAATTCAGATCCACCATATATGAGAAAAATATCCTTAGTCCTTCTCAGGTACTTAAGAATATTTTTTACAGCTTTCCAATGATCCTCCCCTGGATCTGCCTGGAACCTGCTTACTATGCCTAAGGCATAAGCAACATCAGGCCTGGTACATAGCATGGCATATATAATTGATCCTACAACCGAAGCATAAGGAATCATAGCCATCCTCTCTCTTTCTTTTGATGTCTTAGGAGATATTTTCTTAGAGAGATGTATACCTTGACTCATAGGTAAGTATCCCCTCTTACTTCCATCCATGTTGAATCTCTTCAATACTAAGTCAATGTATTTGGATTGGAATAAGCCTAGCATCCTCTTAGATCTATCTTTATAGATCTTTATACCTAGTATATAAGATGCCTCTCCCAAATCCTTCATGGAATACTTTGATGATAGCCAAGTTTTTGTTGGAGTTCTCCCAGGAACAGTATATTGCAATCAATCAGGCATCAAAAGCCTGACGCAACGAAAGTAGATATAAAAATATTTTATATCTAATGATGCAATTTATAAATAAATCTAATTTATTCATCATAAATTCCTAACATTCTGAAATATATGAGAAAATAATATATCGAAAAAAAATTTAAGCATAAAATATTTACCTGGATCGCTATCCTGGCCTGCTCAGAATAATGTGCTGATATTGAAATTGGGATTCTACCGGAGCTGCACAATCGCCCGACCTCTGCTGGTATCCACATAGAACTCTCATAATCGAGTCATAGAAGGCATTGGACTGCTAGATCCTTGCAGCCCTCTCCTCTTTCAGCAAATTAGCTGCTTTAAAAATCATGCCGATCCGCAACTAGACCTGCTTCTGGCTTCTATCTCTCAAATCAGACTATGCATGATCTTTGGATCTCTTACTTTCTTCTCCCTCTTATGTAGAAGACCTCTCAATACTCTTGAAGAGAAGGACTCAAACCTCATACAAGGAAGAGAGAGAATCTCTGCACCTCACTAGCAAGAAGCATCTCACATCCTTAAAGAGAAATCAGTCTTTGATGCCCACCCCCTCTACTCCTTTTATAGATTAGTTCTCCTACCCCTTGAAGGCAAAAGATTAGAGTCCAATCTAACCCAACACCCAAAGGATAGAGTCCAAACTAAACTAGCTAGATTGGAGTAAAAGAGGACTTCTCCCTCTCTTATTTTCTCACACCAAAGCACTTTTAGCGCCCCTCATTTTGTCGCACAAAAAAACTCTTTGAATTCTCCATGCCTAAAAGGATTAGCCCTCTTGGTTTTTCATGCCAACTTGGATTAGGTGGAAGCTTCTCCAATTCAAATTTAAGAGGAGTGAATGAGGACTCCTCCTCATATTCTTCCATGCCAAAAAGAATGCTAGCGCCATCCAATATTCACGCCAACTCTTCTTTATCGCCCAAATGCTTGGGCCCCACATGGTTGGCATGTGAAGAAGAGGAGTGAAAGAGGGAGCGATAGGGAGAGAGAGTCCCAGTTTAACTGGACTCTGACTCATGGTCAAAATGAAATAGATTTGACACTCAAATTGAAGCCAGATTAAACCCAATTGAACCCATTTCAGAAAGGTTATTGACCCAAATGGATTAGGCTCAATTAAAATCAAATTAAATATGATTTAATTCAATTAACAACTAATCCATAATTAATTAGGTCAAATCTTAATTGTAATACTTACAATTAGATCTAAATTGATTTGCTAATTGGTTACTTGATCTCCTAATGTTTGTGACCCCTCAGGTCCTATTTAGTCTGGTAATGAGACATGCTATAATATCCATTATACATCATCGAAACTTCTTTCGATGGACTGAAATAATTTCAGCTCAACCCTAATCAGGATCATCAATCTGAAAATGATCCTAATGGGCTCTCATAATCCACCAGCGATACATAGCAGTATGTAGTGGCAACCCAGCATAATAAGATTGGAACCCCTAAGTGTAGTTACCATGTGATTCGGTTCCTCCATCAAAAATCCCGACATGATGTTAGTTACGGATACTCATCAAATCCATCAGTCATATGCTTAACTTAATTGACTCAAGTCCAATTGCGATATTAATGAAAATACCTTTTCATTATTATCCTACTATGGCCATAGACTTCTGGACTTAATCTTATTAAGTTGTATAAGATTATTCCTTACTACTAAGGTTGATAGATTCCTACAAGTGAACACCCTACTCCTACAATAAACTTATTGTAGCCAACGAACACCACAAGGTCCCGCATAGATAGGAACCATGTGATTTTAATGTCAAACTACAGCAACCTTATTGTGAGTAGCAGAGACACTTTAGGTCAAAGAACTAATCACATCACTACAGCATCAAGAAATTATCGACGAGTGAGTAGTCATCCGTATAACTTTCTATACTTGGTCATGCTCAGTATCGTTGATCTCTATCAACTACCTGTACTCTCACACCAGTGTCACCACACTGTATATCAGAGACTCATCTACCCAGAAAGGGAAGCGATATATGCACCAATTTTAATAGATCAATCACCGTCCTCGTGATATTCCAACAATCGGAGCTTTTAGGAGTTAATCTATAAAGACACATATCTCAGATTTTCAACTCTTAAGAATATGTATTATTGCCCATTAACTCAATGGATGATTCATAAATACATCAATATGAATGAAACTAATACCCTTTTATTAATAAGAAATATTAAGTACAAAGTTCATGCCTTAAAAACTAAAATGTGTCAAGCCAACTTGGCTTTTAGGGCATACACCTAACAATCTCCTACTTGCACTAAAGCCAATTGGCTACATATCTAAGTCCCATTTTCTCAAAGTGGACTTTAGCCTTCTGCTGGTTCAGAGTCTTAGTCAGTGGGTCTGCCATTTGTCCGTGGAGTCTACTCTTCGTACCTCAACATATTTCTTCTCGAGATAGTCGCGTATGATATAAAATCGTTACTCAATATGCTTAGACTTCTGGTGAGACTTGGGCTCCTTAGCAAGAGCTATTGGACCATTATTGCATAATATATGGGGATGGCATCAGATGGCATCACTCCAAGCTCCATAATGAACTTTTTGTACCAGAAGGCTTCTTTTACAGCTTCAGAGGCAGCGATATACTCTACTTCCATTGTTGAATATGCTATGATGGGCTGCTTGGAACTTTTTCAACTAGTTGCCCCACCATTGCACAAAAACACAGACCCTAATATAGACTTTCTATCTTAGGATTAGACATAAAGTCTGAGTCCGTATATCCCTTTATCCCTAATTATGAACTCCCTCCAAAGACTAAGAACAAATCTTTAGTCCTTCTCAAGTACATAAAAATGTTCTTCATAGCTATCCAGTGTTCTTCACCTGGATTCGACTGATATCTGCTCGTGACACTCACAGCAAGAGCTATATCAGGTCGAGTACACAACATGACATACATAAGGCTTCCAATTTGTTGCCCAGTAAGCAACCCAAGAGGGGGGTGAATTGGATCTCTAAAAATTATTACTTGATGCAATGTAATAGTATGTGATCCAATCCAATAATTAACCAAGGTACTATGAATTCCAATAAAGTGCTCTTAAGTAAATGTGCAGCGAAAATATAAAGCAATAAGAGTAAGAGCAAGTAGAGGAGACAAGCAACCACAAACATAAAGAAATATAGTGGTTCGATGTTATCCAATGCACCTACATCCACTCTCCAAGATTTCCTTGAAAATCCACTATAATCTCAACCGATTATAGCCGATTAGTTTTCCGGGCTTACTAATCAAAACCTGACTTATTTTCACAAGGCTCACAAGTCAAAATCTCACTTGGTTTTACGGGCTAACCAAGAATTTAAATGGTTTTAAGGCTCACCACCAACCTCCCTTGGTTTTCTGGGCTAACTAAGAACCTAATTGATTTTCAAAGGCTCACCAATGACCTTCATTGGTTTTGTAATAGGCTAACCAAGAACCCTTGCAATAAATAAGTTTTGAAGTAGAGAAACAATAAAAGCTTTCTAATAAAAAGTGGGTATCTCTTTGAAGCTCGTTGTTGTGATGCTTTCAACTTGATGAAGCCTCTTTGATTGCTCAAGAATGGTTGATCTTTAATCCTCTTGAAGTCATTTGAATGCTTGTGGTGCGGGCACCAGACTCAGAAGAAGACTTCAGAGCTCCATTTGGATCTCTGATTGACATTGCCCGAGAAATTAGGGTTTGTAATAAAGGTTGACCTGGTCAACCAGTTTATTTATTTTATTTATTTCTTGAGTCACCATTTAAATTTTGTTGAGTCATGTTGACTCGGTGCAAGTTCCAATGTGGTTTCAATTTGGTCCAAAATGGTGCCACATTTCTCTTCCAATCAACTCAAGGTTCAAGCAAGTGGAGGCCACACTCCAAGCCACACGCCCAGCCACACTCCGAGCACACGCCAGAGTCCAGGAGGTGCCATAGAGGCATCCCAGTGTCATGGTCCCCACATCCAAAGAAGAAAAAATCAAATTGGAGGCTAAATTAAAGGAGGCGCCCACACCTGCCTAATTTACCTAAGCAAAGAAGGAAGAAAACTTCTCTTGGAGAAGAAATCAAAGAAGGACATCCAACCTACTCCTAATTGAAGTTCAAATCAAAATCAAAGAGCTTAACTTGGAGTGGAAGAAAAGAAGAAATACCACAAGAAGAAGAGGACTCCAAATCCAAATCCAACTCCAAAGGAGGTGCCATAAAAGTTCCAAAACAATTCCTTTATGGCCGTCCCAATTTTTTTTGGACTCTTGGTCGGCCAAGGGAGAGGATTTTCTACCTAATCTAGGGGTTGGAAGAGTTTAGTCCCACATGGGAATTTGTACAAGCTAGGAGAAAATTTTAGGTCTATATAATAGACCTCTCTTTGTAACTTTAGAAAATCAATGAAGAAAAATTATTTTTGCTATTCTCTTGTGTTGAGCAACCTAGGTTTCTCTTCTTCTGCACTATTCTAAGTGTTGAGCTCCGTGAGGGGGTAATCCGGGTTCCATTGGAGCCTTGAGGAGGTGAGAGATCTCCATCTTTATCCAAAACCCTAGGTTAGCCACTTGAAATTCCAAAACCCTAGCCACCTTTCATTATTTTCCATCCACCAAACCCTAGATCCATCCATCTCCCATGGCCTCTCTCTCTCTACAAGTCCAGGCCGTCCATCTTCATCCAGATCCAGTCCGGCTACTTCAGATCCAGAGCAAGTTCCAAGGAAAATCACATCAGCTTCCAGGAGAATCCAGTTTTCAGCAATTTCAATCTTCAAGTTCATCAACCTGGTAAATTTTTCCCTTGACTCTCTGATTCCATCAATTGTTTTTCTTCTCTTCCAGATCTTGAGTTCAGGAGAAGCCAACCCGCCAAGGACCAGTATTGGAGGATCCATTGCGAAGATATCTGAATCCGAGGATCCAACAATCTGCTCGGGAGAGTTCTTCCACCAAAATCTGTGAAGATCATTGTCTGGTTAGGTAAACCATCTCTTCTCTTTATTTCTGTTCTGTTGAAAGTTCGGAGCGAAACCCTAGGTCTGGGAGTTTCTCAACCCCCAGCGATCCGTTGCTTCTGAACTTCTCTGATAATTTAGTTTCCTTAAAATTGTGCTTTCAATTATCATATTAGTATCTTTCAATGTTAGGTTAACTTTTCTTTGATTTGAAGCCAACTTCTACAAATATATAAAAACAACAAAAAAATTAGTTAATCTTAATTTACTTCCGCATCGCATCCCTTTATTTGTTCTGCATCATTTTTGGTATCAGAGCCCAGTTTAGGGTTTCTGATTTGCTTGCTTGCTTGTTTTGATTGTTTTCTCTTTTTATTTTATCTGCTCGAAGTAGACTCCCCAGGACGTCCGGTCCTAGGAACTAAGCGAGGCGCAAGCCTCCTCCTCCCATTCCACGGGGTGTTCCTAGGGCGTGTAGGGGATCCATTGGGTTATAACTTCGTAGCAGGGATTATAAACGGGGAAGACAATCTAGTTGCAGCCCGTAATTACCCTGTTGTCTAAATTATTTCTCGCTGTATAAAACTCCGAATTGCATGATTTTTGCTTCGTTGAAACCAGTATAATTGAACCTATTTTCCATAGTTTTTCTGTGATTTATTGGTTTCGGTAAAAATTCTGAGCATTAAAATACATCAACTCTGTTTTTTGTGTTCTGCAATTCAATTCTTTTTTGGAGTGATCATCTCATAATTTACTTAAGGGCAATTGAGCATCTAAGATAAGGGGAGGAGTTGATTACCTCTCCTTAGCCCAAAACCACCATCCAATCATTCGAACCTAGACCTAATTTAAAATCAGTTAGACCTAATTTGCCCTAGTGGGCTAGGGACACCAATTGGTCGGGTCTAAGCTAGTGTTGAGTCAGTTTGCCGAGTTATTCTGTGTGTGCTTAGCACTCAGTGTCTAGAACGGTGGTTCAGGGATCCATTCCCGAAGGGCTTGTGTGCTGGTCCGCCTACCTGGCCAATCACTGATTGGTGTCTAGGATTGGCAATCAGGGACCTAACACTCCCCTTACACCTGCCTGGCTGAGTCCTGAGTTACTACAGGCTAGCTTGCCACTCTGATTGGGCATCTAGTTTGGACTCTAGGTCTAGTGATCCAGTAGTCGATTTAGTCTAGTCTCATTTTGTGTGCTTGCTTGAATCATCATGTCTACCAGAAACGGAGTGCCATATCAACCTGGTCAAACCCAACCTGATTTAGAGGCCATGATCAGAACTCTTACTGAAAGTATGGCTAAAATGAATCAGGATATGACAAACACTGTGGCCCAGTTTAGCGCACAAATTCATGAGGATCTTATCCAACTTAGGGACCGAGTCCAAGTACTTGAAGAACCTAGACATCGGAATTGGTCTCCTGACCCCGATTTTAATGTGCCTCAACCTCACCCACATCAGGAGCCTAGAAGGCCTTTATATAGAGATCCTGAACCTAATCATAGGAGGCCTGACCCAGAGCCTGAAGATAGAGATGATAGGTTCATCAGGAACATCAAATTAGATGCACCCACTTTTGATGGTAGTCTGAACCCTAAGGTGTATTCTGATTGGGAGGGTGAGATGGACCAATACTTTGAGTGGTATGCTATGTCTGAGGAGAGGAAATACAAGTTTGCCAAGATGAAATTAGTGCGTCAAGCTAGGTTATACTGGGGGAACATTGAGCTAACCACTAGGAGACGGAATGTTGAGCCCATAACCACTTGGCAGGGTATGAAAGAAAAACTGAGAGATAAATACCTACCCATTTCATACCAGCAAAACCTGTTAGACCAATGGCAAAACCTGAAACAAGGAAACCGATATGTCTCAGACTACATAGCTACTTTTGATGAATACCTAATGAGATGTGATGTGAGTGAAGCCCACGAAGTCACTTTGTCTAGATTTAGGGCTGGACTGAGAGAAGATATCAAGAGAGAACTATTTCTGAGAGAGGTTACTGATCTAGACCAAGCCTACCAGATTGCACTGAACACTGAGAAATTTCAGAGAGGACCTATACCTTCTAGGGTTAGTGCCCCAATCCCAAGGAATGGACCTAGCCAAGTTATCCCTAGTAAACCTTTTCAGGGTATTTCTACCCCTAGGCCCATGGACAAAGGTAAGGCACCTGACACCCAGAGAACCCCTAGTTCAAATATCACATGTTTTAAGTGTCAGAAACCAGGTCACATTTCCAGTCAGTGTACTGCCATAGCCTGTTTCAAGTGTCATAAGGTAGGTCATGTTGCTAGCCAGTGCCCATGGAGATCCCTTTACATAGAAGAGGGAGAGAATGATAATTTCGAGCCCAGTGAGGAATTTGAAGAAGAAGTTTATGAGGCCGGAATGAATTTGGTTGAGGAGTATGAAGGAGAGGAGGAACCCAATGAATCTGACCAATTAGGAGTTGTAAGATGCATCCTATCCCAGAATCTAGTTCAAGAGGATTGGCGTAGGACTAACATCCTATAGACTTTTCTTAAATTAGGGGATAAGGTATGTAAGATCATCATAGATAGTGGGAGCTGTGTAAATGCCATCTCTACTAGCATGTCAAGATGTTAGGCTTAATCCCGGTTCCCCATCCCAACCCCTATAAGGTTTCTTGGGTAGATTCTACCGCCATACCCATCCAGTCTAGATGTCAAGTCCAAATCCAAATGCAATCTTATCACGAAAAGATTTGGTGCGATGTCTTACCCATGGGGGTGAGCAGTATAATTCTCGGAAGACCTTGGTTGTATGATCATGATGCCACCCTCTTAGGAAAATCCAATACCTGTGTCTTTAGTTTCAATGGGAAGAAGATTACGATCCATTCAGTTCCCCCTAAGGACAAGGTAACTAAAGGAGCCGGTAAGGTTAAGGAGATGAAAACTGGAGTGAACCTAATCAGTGCTAAGGATCTAGAACAAGAAATTCATAGTGGTTCACCCATCTGGATGTTGACTGCTAAGGAACTTAGAACTTCGGAACCCTCAGAGCCTCCTCAAGAAGTTAAACCTGTGTTAAAAGAATTTGAGGATGTCTTTCTCGAGGATTTGCCAGACCACCTTCCACCTCTTAGGGATATCCAGCATGCCATAGATCTAATCCCAGGAGCGACTTTGCCCAACTTGCCCCATTACAGGATGAATCCATCTGAGCATGAAGAACTGCAAAAGCAGGTTGGAGAATTATTGAGGAAGGGGTTTATTAGAGAAAGTCTTAGCCCTTGTGCAGTCCCAGCCTTACTGACCCCAAAGAAAGATGGCACGTGGAGGATGTGTGTTGACAGTCGTGCCATCAATAAAATTACAATCAAATATAGGTTTCCCATCCCTAGACTAGATGACATGCTTGATATGATGGCTGGTGCAATGGTTTTTTCTAAGATTGATCTCAAAAGCGGCTATCATCAGGTTAGGATTAAACCCGGGGGATGAATGGAAAACTGCTTTCAAAACTAAGGATGGTCTTTATGAATGGGTTGTTATGCCTTTTGGGTTGTCCAATGCCCCTAGTACTTTCATGAGAATTATGACCCAGGTACTTAGAGCTTTCATAGGAAAATTTGTGGTGGTCTATTTTGATGACATCCTGATCTATAGTAAGACCCCAACAGATCACCTAGACCACCTTAGAGCAGTCTGCCAAGTTTTGAGGAATGAGAGACTCTACGGTAATCTTAAGAAGTGTGAATTCATGACTAGTAGAGTTATCTTTCTTGGTTTTGTAGTAACCCCTGACGGCGTGGCGGCCGATCCTGAGAAGATTAAGTCCATAGTAGACTGGCCAGAGCCAACCAATGTGCATGAAGTTAGAAGTTTCCATGGCTTGGCTACCTTCTATAGGCGATTCATCAAGGGGTTTAGTACTTTAGCTGCTCCTATCACTGATTGTATTAGGAAGGGAGAATTTCATTGGACTAAGTCAGCCCATAAAGCCTTCCTAGATCTTAAGGATAAAATGACCCAGGCACCCATTCTGAGATTACCCGATTTTTTTAAAGTATTTGAGGTTGCCTGTGATGCTTCAGGTGTAGGAATAGGTGGAGTCCTAAGCCAAGAGAATCATCCCATAGCATTCTTTAGTGAAAAACTTAATGATGCTAAGCTTAGGTATTCTACCTATGATAAGGAATTTTATGCGGTGGTGCAAGCTTTGCGTTACTGGAGACATTATTTGCTACCATAGGAATTTGTACTATTTTCGGACCATGAGGCTCTTAGATTTCTGAACTCCCAAAAGAAGCTTAACCCTAGGCATGCTAAGTGGGTAGAATATATCCAGTCCTATACTTTTGTCCTGAAACATAAGGCTGGAGTTGAGAATAAGGTAGCTGATGCCCTTAGTCGCCGATCTCTGTTATTAACTTCTGTTAGAACTGAGGTCATAGGGTTTGAGCAAATCAAAGAGGAATATGAGTCTTGTCCGGATTTCACAACTGTGTATCAGGATCTAGTTCAAGGACCATCTAGTAATCACCAGGATTATACCCTTGTAGATGGTTTTTTGTTCTTCAAAAATAGGCTTTGCATCCCTAGAACTTCTCTTAGGGAATTTTTGATTTGGAAAATCCATGCTGGAGGTTTAGCTGGCCATTTTGGAAAAGACAAGACCATTCTAGCTATTGAAGACCACTTTTTCTGGCCTAGCTTAAAAAGGGATGTAGCTAATATTGTAGCTAGATGTCGAACCTGCGCTGTTGCCAAACAGCGAAAACAAAACACTGGCCTTTATACCCCACTCCCTGTCCCAGATCGTCCTTGGCAAGATGTGAGTATGGATTTTGTGTTAGGTTTACCTAAGACCCAGAGGAGACATGATTCTATCTGTGTCGTAGTCGACCGATTCTCTAAAATGGCCCACTTCTTGCCTTGTTCCCAAACTTTTGATGCGTCTAAGGTAGCCACACTTTTCTTCAATGAGATAGTTAGACTCCATGGCCTACCTAAGACAATCGTTTCAGATAGGGATGTCCGGTTCACCAGTTACTTTTGGAAGACCCTTTGGCATAAGTTAGGGACAAAACTTAAGTTTTCAACTGCCTATCATCCCCAAACTGATGGCCAAACTGAAGTAGTGAACCGTAGCCTAGGAAATCTGCTGAGATGTCTTGTTGGTGAAAATACCAGAAATTGGGATTTATACCTACCAAGGGCAGAATTTGCGTACAACGACTCGGTCAATAGGTCTACGGGTAAGAGTCCATTTGAAATTGTACATGGGTACAAACCTCACACACCTCTTGACCTAGTCCCTTTACCTGTCCACACTCGAGTCTCCGAATATGCTGAGAATTTTGCACAGCATATAAAAGACTTGCATAAAGAAATTCATGCCAAAATAAATTTAAGTAATGAAACTTATAAGAAGTTGGCTGATACTCAAAGGCGAGTCAAATCTTTTGTTGAGGGAGACTATGTGATGATTAGGTTAAGGCCTGAACGGTTTCCTCCTGGAACCATTAGAAAGTTACATGCTAGGGGAGCTGGACCATTTAGAGTGGTAAAGAGAGTAGGATCCAATGCCTATGTGCTCGAGTTGCCTCCAGAACTAGGCATTAGCTCTACTTTCAACATTACAGACTTAGTAGAGTACAGGGAGCCAGCTGTGATTCCTAGTGAGCCTTTTGAGCCTAACCCTATCATTGAGAGTGATCCCGACCCTGTGTGTCCACCAACAAACTGGCCTGTGAGGAAAGAGCAGATTGAAAAGATCCTGGATGATCAGGTTATCTCTACTCGTAATCGAGGATACCAAAGGTACCTGGTCCGCTGGCAAGGAAGGCCAGATTCTGATGACTCTTGGATCTCCCGAGAAGAATTACAAGAATTGGACCCAGACCTCTTGGAGAGATACCAGAGCCAACTTGAGCCTTACTCGACAGGGTCGAGTTCCTCCCACCCTGGGAGAATTGGTGCGGGCACCAGACTCAGAAGAAGACTTCAGAGCTCCATTTGGATCTCTGATTGACATTGCCCGAGAAATTAGGGTTTGTAATAAAGGTTGACCTGGTCAACCAGTTTATTTATTTTATTTATTTCTTGAGTCACCATTTAAATTTTGTTGAGTCATGTTGACTCGGTGCAAGTCCCAATGTGGTTTCAATTTGGTCCAAAATGGTGCCACATTTCTCTTCCAATCAACTCAAGGTTCAAGCAAGTGGAGGCCACACTCCAAGCCACACGCCCAGCCACACTCCGAGCACACGCCAGAGTCCAGGAGGCGCCATAGAGGCATCCCAGTGTCATGGTCCCCATATCCAAAGAAGAAAAAATCAAATTGGAGGCTAAATTAAAGGAGGCGCCCACACCTGCCTAATTTACCTAAGCAAAGAAGGAAGAAAACTTCTCTTGGAGAAGAAATCAAAGAAGGACATCCAACCTACTCCTAATTGAAGTTCAAATCAAAATCAAAGAGCTTAACTTGGAGTGGAAGAAAAGAAGAAATACCATAAGAAGAAGAGGACTCCAAATCCAAATCCAACTCCAAAGGAGGTGCCATAAAAGTTCCAAAACAATTCCTTTATGGCCGTCCCAATTTTTTTTGGACTCTTGGTCGGCCAAGGGAGAGGATTTTCTACCTAATCTAGGGGTTGGAAGAGTTTAGTCCCACATGGGAATTTGTACAAGCTAGGAGAAAATTTTAGGTCTATATAATAGACCTCTCTTTGTAACTTTAGAAAATCAATGAAGAAAAATTATTTTTGCTATTCTCTTGTGTTGAGCAACCTAGGTTTCTCTTCTTCTGCACTATTCTAAGTGTTGAGCTCCGTGAGGGGGTAATCCGGGTTCCATTGGAGCCTTGAGGAGGTGAGAGATCTCCATCTTTATCCAAAACCCTAGGTTAGCCACTTGAAATTCCAAAACCCTAGCCACCTTTCATTATTTTCCATCCACCAAACCCTAGATCCATCCATCTCCCACGGCCTCTCTCTCTCTACAAGTCCAGGCCGTCCATCTTCATCCAGATCCAGTCCAGCTACTTCAGATCCAGAGCAAGTTCCAAGGAAAATCACATCAGCTTCCAGGAGAATCCAGTTTTCAGCAATTTCAATCTTCAAGTTCATCAACCTGGTAAATTTTTCCCTTGACTCTCTGATTCCATCAATTGTTTTTCTTCTCTTCCAGATCTTGAGTTCAGGAGAAGCCAACCCGCCAAGGACCAGTATTGGAGGATCCATTGCGAAGATATCTGAATCCGAGGATCCAACAATCTGCTCGGGAGAGTTCTTCCACCAAAATCTGTGCAGATCATTGTCTGGTTAGGTAAACCATCTCTTCTCTTTATTTCTGTTCTATTGAAAGTTCGGAGCGAAACCCTAGGTCTGGGAGTTTCTCAACCCCCAGCGATCCGTTGCTTCTGAACTACTCTGATAATTTAGTTTCCTTAAAATTGTGCTTTCAATTATCATATTAGTATCTTTCAATGTTAGGTTAACTTTTCTTTGATTTGAAGCCAACTTCTACAAACATATAAAAACAACAAAAAAATTAGTTAATCTTAATTTACTTCCGCATCGCATCCCTTTATTTGTTCTGCATCAGCTTGGAGGCTTGCTTTTTGCTTGAGAGTGGTTGATCTTCAATTAATAGGAGTGAATGCTCTCTTTTCTTCTCTCTTGGAATTTCTTTTTCAACAACTTCAATAATCTTTCATAATTATCCTTTTGATTTGATTTGAAGCATATAAACACCTTCCCAAGGTCTCAAATCCAGTTTCTAGCCATTAGACATGAAAATCTAGCCATTGGGGATGAAAAGAGACGAGTTCTGCATTTGAAAAACTAGCCATTACTATTTCAAGAACTCCATGTGTCAACACTTCAGGTTGTGAGTCGACACTTCAGGTCGACACTTGAACTTCTTGAGTCGACATCCAGTTCAAATATCTTCAATCTGGCATTTTGGAAATCTCAGATGTGTCGACACTTCTTCAGGTGAGTCGACATTTTGAGTCGACACTTGGCATCCATGTGTCAACACTTCAGCAAGTTCTTTGACTTAAAAATCTCAGGCGATGAGCTAATCCATGTGTCGACACTTTGAGTCGACACTTCAAGTCCATGTATTGACACTTCAGCCATGCCATCTGAAACTTTCTTTGCATACCGGTTTGAGTTGACACTTCACTGTCATGTGTCAATACTTTGAGTCGACACCTCACTGAGATCTTCACAAAAATACTTGAACTTATGCTGAATCAAATCCATATTGTACTCAAGTATCCTTTCAAGCAACCTTCAACTATCCAAATCTTCTTTGAGTAGATCTTTCATCTAAATTTGGCTTCTTCAATCAAACAATCTTTTATCAAATTGATGAGCACCTTTTTCTATAAAAATATACTTCAAAAATCATTAGTACTCAACTTATACTTAACCATTTTGCTTATCATCAAAATCAATAACGAAGTCAACAATCATCTCCTTTTTGATGATGACAAAACCTTTAAGTATAAATTGCATAAAAAGTTTCAAAAGAATTTTTCAAGGTGCAAAGAGCTAAATGCAATAGATGTATCAAAGTAACTGCAATATTAAAATGATGTATCAGAGTAAGAGTGATATAATGATTAAGAGTATCAGAGCTTTAGGATAAATAAGATATAAACTCATGTATCGTGATACTCTAAAATAAAACATGTTTAGGAGAGACAAAAATTCAGCAATAGACAAGGCTTCCCCTGAACAGATGATTCATAAAAGAATTTGTAAACATCTTTTTTAAGCATCTAAAGAAAGGATTTAACATGAAATTCAATTCAAAATAGATTTTCAATATAAAGGAGGTATTGCTCCCCCTTACTTAAGGAATTTACTTAATGAAAGTTTCCAAACACAAAATTTATATAATAACACAGTTACTTCTCACACACACATCTATACTTTAGTCTTATTACTCCCCCTTTTTGTTATCATTAAAAAGGTAGGAAGAGAGTAAGCAAGTCATTCAAGATGTAACATTGAAGTACAGTATAATAACTCATTCATCCATATAAAAGACAATGAAGTACTAAAGAAAAGTTAAAGCATTTCATTCATTTGAAGTCATAATCAAGAAGTACAACATAATATTTCATTTAAAATCAAAATTTGTACAACAACAAAATATACAAAAGATGAATAAAAGTAAACTATCTAAACATAAAAAGATCCTAATCCTCATCCTCATCATCGGAAGATCCGATCTCAATCGATCTAGTATCAGTGAAAGAGTGAGCTCGGGACCATATCGATCTGAGATCATGAAGATGGGTCCTGGTCAGTCATGGAGGAGTACGAGGATCACGTCCTCTGTGTTGAGCATATGTCCGACCTCTAGCTAAAGCAGAAGAGGTAGAGGTAATGTCCTCAGTAGGAACAGAGTAGATTGGGGCGACAGTCTCTACAACTATCGGATGTGGTGTATGATCAAATGATGGACCAGAATCAAGATACTGAAAGCCAGGTATGTAAAAACCTAGATCTCAGATAAGAGAATATGTATGGATGGTCAGTGTATCAACAGTGGGTGTGTAAAAAATAGGTGTATCAGCTGATGAAATGATAGGCGTATCAACGATAGGCATATCTACTGAAGAAACAATGGGTGTATCTATAATCGATGAGTCGATAATAGGAGTGTCAATAATAGGGGTATCAACAACAGGTGAATCAACAACAAATGAAAGAATAGGAATGGGAACATGATCATCTGATCTGGATGGTGGAGTGGATAAAACAGGAGTATGAGTAGGTGAACTGGAAGGGTCATAAATGGGACTCCTAGGTAAGTCTGCTGTCACCTCTACCACTAGCTCTGAAATCAAATATGGGAAGTCGAAATCATCAGAGTCAGTCTCCTCATCATCACCATCATCATCACTATCATCAACAATTGGTGCTGAGGTAGATGGAGCTGGATCAGAAACTGGAGTACTCCCTGTAGAAGATCTGGATAGTGCAGATAAGATAGCTGAGATGCCATCACTCAAACCTCTATGGCCATCTCTCGTCTCCATGATAAAGCTATCAAGTCACTATCTAATAATCAAGACATCTGTCTCTATGAGATTGACTCTATCCATCAAGCTCTCTGAGACTCCTGGAGTATCCGACTGAATTGGCTAAGGTTGTGATGTAGGCTCGGCTAAGAAGCAGTCTCTGGCTATGCTGCTACCTCAGGCTGACTCTCTGGAAGAGATGCCTCTATAGGTCCTGCCTTGCTAGAAAGAATATGCTCCTCCTCTGCAGCATCATCATCATCGCTGTCATCAGCCTGACCAGATACTCTGCATCTCCACTGGCCTTTGAACAGGTGATATCCCATCCGATGTAATGACCTGATGTCATAGACATCAGTATGTAGGAGCATACGGAAGGGCTCGTCCTCAAAAGTAACACCATAAGCTCTAAACAATAGTATCAACCCCGTCCCGTAGGGTAAGTAGAGTCGTTGACTCGTCGAAGCCTCCATCATCTGATGAACCATTATCACCGGAAGGCAGACGGGTGTGTGCTATACCAATGAGACCATCATGAGCAGTTCTCTCTCTCAATGATGTAATCAAAATGTCTGGTCTTCGGCACAAGGATCCGGGTGACAATGTGGTGCAGAAATCTTATCTCCGTAGATAAACGGGATGTAGGCATAGTGGCTCTCTCAGGCAAAATGTCTGACTCAAATACACATTGGAGACCACTCACTATGTCAATCAAGCTGTCAACAACTGAACCGATCATAGGAATATCCCACACTCTGCTTAATATCTCTGAAGTAACAGGGATATCCCTGCCTCTGACCTGAGCTATCCAGCCATCACTTCCATGGGCTAATGATCCGTAAAACTCTCGTATGAGCCCTGGGTAGTATCTCTCACTCAAAGAATAGAAAGATGTCAGACCAGCATCTCTGATCCACTGACCGATCCTGAAGAGTTGCTGGTCGACAAAACTGAAGTCGATGCAGCATCCTCCAACAACCATCTTCAAGCTCATTCGGCTAGAAGTTGCAAATAGTGGTCGAACTAGTGAATCTGGAGCTCTAGCTTCGTGCCTGGCCTTGGTTCTTTGCTCTTCTTCCTGATTGGATGGCCGAGGGCGATGGACTACTTGTTTTCGAGGTCCCATTATATAGAATAAAGATTTGAACAAGATTGGAGGAGAAACCTAGGGTTTCTAGGGTTCAAAGTGGAAATGGGAGAGGGTATGTCGCTCAATCCAGACCAAAAAGCATCCCAAACAAAGAATCAAAGGGTTTTGAGCACAAATTGGAGGGAAGGAACAGTGTAGAGAAAGTTAGGGTATGTGTTGGCTCGAGTGGGGAGGAGAAATGGAGGAAAAAATGCTTCGAAATGCCCTTAATCTCGGTCTGCTGCCGTTCATGTGTCGACTCATGAATGTGTCAACATATTCAGGTGTCGACACATTCATGTGTCGACACATCGACTTAAAATCGAAAATTAAGAGAATCAAAGGCTAATCAAAATCACTAGAAATTCAATGAAATTAGCAATAATTGAGTATGATTGATGTCAAATTTGATCCTTTTTGAGTTAAAGATAGGAAAATTTTAATCAAAAGGATTAATGATCCTGAGTTCTCTCCTTATCATATAGAACCGATCTTCTAGGAGAGGCTTAGTCAAAATATCGGCTAATTGAAATTCAGCACAAATAAATTCAAGCACAATATCATTATTTTCAACATGATCTTTAATAAAATGATGCCTAATTTCAATGTGTTTACTCCTAGAATGTTGAATAGGATTTTTAGTCAAGCAAATAGCACTGGTATTGTCACACTTTATAGGTGTACCAGTCAACTTGATTCCAAAATCTTCAAGTTGTTGCTTAATCCACAAGATTTGAGCACAATAACTTACTGCTGCAATATACTCAGCTTCAACTATGGATAGTGCAACTGAAGTTTGTTTATTGCTAAACTAGGAGATTAAGTTAACTCCAAGAAATTGGCAAGTTCCACTAGTACTCTTTCTATCCAATTTACAACCAACAAAATCAGCATCAGAATATCCAATTAATTCAGCAGATGAATCTCTAGAATACCATAAGCCAATATCAATTATGCCAGATAGATATTTAATAATGCACTTAACAGCCAAAAGATGTGTTCCTTAGGTTCAGATTGATATCTAGCACACATGCATACACTGAATATTATATCTGGTCTACTAGCAGTTAAGTACAGTAAAGAGCCAATTATAGCTTTGTATAATTTTTGATCTATAGATTTATCAAGTTATCTTTATCAAGTTTACAAGAGGGGCTCATAGGTGTACCTATTGATTTAGTAGTCTCCATCCCAAACTTCTTCATAGTTTCTCTTGTATACTTAGCTTGGTTGATGAAGATTCCATCTTTAGTTTGCTTGATCTGGAGACCGAGAAAGAAATTGAGTTCTCCCATCATGCTCATCTCGAACTCACCCTACATTAGCTTAGCAAACTCTTGACAAAGAATTTCATTAGTAGCACCGAAAATAATATCATCAACATATATTTGCACTACTAATAAATCATTATCTTTCTTCTTTAGAAACAAAGTTTTATCAACATGGCCTCTAGAAAATTCATTTTCAATCAGAAATTTGCTGAGTCTTTCATACCAGGCTTGAGGTGCTTGCTTTAATCCATAAAGTGCTTTGTGCAATTTAAAAACATGATCAGGATGTGCGTAATTTTCAAAACCAGGTGGTTGTTCAACAAAAACTTCTTCTGTTATAAAACTATTTAGAAAAACACTTTTAACATCCATTTGAAAGAGTTTGAAATTCATAAAACAAGCAAATGCTAATAGTAGTCTAATTGCTTTAAGTCTAGCAACAGGAGCAAAAGTTTCATCAAAATCAATTCCTTCCTCCTGATTGTAGCCTTTAGCAACTAGCCTAGCTTTATTTCTAACAACAATTCTATTTTCATCTAACTTATTCCTAAATACCCATTTTGTGCCAATAATAGAAACATTAGATGGTCTTTCTATTAATGTCCAAACATTATTTCTATCGAACTGAATTAATTCATCTTGCATAGCATTATCCGATTAGGGTCTTTTTCAGCATCTTCAAAATACTTAGGCTCTACTTGAGAAACAAAAGCTATATAATCAAATTCATTTCTAATTGAGGCTCGAGTTCTTATCCTTTTTTATGGATCACCTAGGATTAATTCCTTAGGATGTCCATGAGTATACCTCCACTCCTTAGGTAGATCTTGGTGCTTTGGAGTATTTTCACCTTTCTCATTTTTGTCTTGATCTTCTTCACTTGGATAAAAGGGTTGATCATTCAGTGTCAACTTTTGAAGCTTATCAGCACCTGCACATGCATCAGAAGTATCCTCTTTTCTGGAGGAATTGTTAGAAGATTTTTCAAAAACAACATGTACAGACTCCTCTACAACTAAAGTTCTTTTATGAAAAACTCTGTATGCCCTGCTTGATGTAGAGTATCCTAAAAAAATAGCTTCATCAGACATGGCATCAAATTTTCCAAGATTGTTTTTGCAATTATTTAAGATAAAACATTGACAACCAAAAACCCAGAAATACTTTAAAGTTGGTTTTCTTTGATTCCAAAGTTCATAAGGAGTTTTCTTCAAAATAGGGTAGATTAAAACTCGATTCAAAATATAACATGCTGTATTAATAGCTTCATCCCAAAAATATCTTGGTAAATCATTTTCACAAAGCATAGTGCATGCCATTTCTTTTAAAGTATGATTTTTTTTTTCTACTATCCCATTCTGCTAAGGTATCCTAGCTGCAGAAAAATTATGTTCAATACCTTTTTCATTATAAAAACTTTCAAAATCCTGATTTTTAAATTCAGAACCATGATCACTACGTATGCAAATAACTGAAACACCTTTTTTATTTGAAACATTTTGGTAAAACTTTATAAATGCAGCAAATCTTTATATGCTAGAAAGAAAACCCATGTAAATCTTGAAAAATCAATCACTATAACCAATCCATATCTCTTGCCTCCTAGACTGGATGTTCTAGTTGGTCCAAAGAGATCCATATGAAATAGTTCTAATGGCCTACTAGTAGTTACAAAACCTTTAGGTTTGAAAGAAGTTTTAACTTGTTTTCCAAATTGACATGCTTGACAAACTCTATCTTTTTCGAAACAAAGTTCAGGCAAATTTCTAACTAAATTCTTTTTGCAAAGTTTTGAAAGTAGATACATACTAGCATGACCTAATCTTCTATGCCAAAGCCAACTAGTCTCATCTTTAGTAGAATTCATTGTAACAAGGCATTCTCCATTAGGCAAAGATAGATCATTTAAATCTACCAAATAAATATTACCATGCCTTTTTTCAATGAATTGTACTCCATTTTTATCCGGACTAGCAATCATGCAATAAGATGATTTAAAAACAACTTCAAAACCTTTATCACAAAATTGACTAATACTTAAAAGATTATTCTTTAAACCGTCAACTAATAGTAAATTGTTAATACAACTAGAATGAGTAATGTGAACCTTACCAATACCAATGATTTTTTCTTTACCATTATCCTCGAAGGTCACACTCCCTCCATTCATTGCTTCAAGAGAAGTGAATTGCTTCATATCTCCCGTCATGTGCCTTGAGCAACTACTATCAAGATACCAAAGTTTTTTGTTCTCCTTGGTTGTAAGACACACCTGTAATACAAATCAAGCTTTATTTTTAGATACCCAAGCCAACTTGGGTCCTTTAGGGTTAGCACTTAAAATGGTTCCTTTTGGAACCCAAACTTTTTTAAAAGAATTAATTTTTCTCATATTGCATTGAAATGATTTATGACTTTATTTTTTACATGAAAAACATGTTATGCTAGATGATGCGGGTACAAAAAAGTTTTTGAAATATTTTTGTTGTCTTTGGGGTTTATAGCCTAATCCTACTTTGTTAAAAATGGCGCTTTGGCTATTTAAAAGTAGGTTTAGTTTTTTTGAACTATAGATAAATTTTTTAACAAAATGTTTTATTTAATCAAGATTATTTTTGTACTTTTCATTTTCTAATTCTAAATCCTTATTTTTCTTTAAAAGATCACCATTTGAAATAATAGTTTTGGATCTTTTTAAAACTTCATTTTTCATGGTTAAAGCATTGTTTTTCTTTTCTAAAACATCTAGTTTAGTTTTTAAATCACTAACTTCATTTAATAAATAATTATTTTTATGAGAAAAACTGTTCGCATGCTTTTTCAATCTTTTATTTTCAGATAAAATCAATTTATAATCATGCATAAGTTCATTAAAAGCATTTCTTAACTCATCAAAAGTAAAATCAACTTATGTATTAGAATTTACCTCATCTTACTCTTGATGTGCCATGAGACAAAGATTTGCAATTTCAGTCTACTTTTCTTCAGAACTAGAGTCCTTGCTTGGTTTTCTGGGCCAACCAAGAACCTATTTGGTTTTCAAAGGCTTACCAATAACCTCCCTTAGTTTTGTAATAGGCTAACCAAGAACCCTTACAACAAATAAGTTTTGAAGTAGAGAAATAATAAAATTTTTCTAATAACAAGCGGGTATCTCTTTGAAGCTCGTTGTTATGATAATTTCAACTTGATGAAGCCTCTTTGAGTGCTCAAGAATGGTTAATCTTTAATCCTCTTGAAGTCTCTTGAATGCTTGGAGGCTTGCTTTTTGCTTGAGAGTGGTTGAACTTCAATGAATAGGAGTGAATGCTCTCTTTTTTTCTCTCTTGGATATTTCTTTTTTAACAACTTCAATAATCTTTCATAATTATCCTTTTGATTTGATTTGGAGCATATAAATACCTTTCCAAGACCTCAAATCTAGTTTCCAGCCGTTAGACATGAAAATCTAGCCATTAGGGATGAAAAGATATGAGTTCTACGTTTGAAAAACTAGCTGTTACTGTTCCCAGAACTTCATGTGTCAACACTTCAGGCTGAGTCGACACTTCAGGTTGACACTTGAACTTCTTGAATCGACACTTAGTTCAAATATCTTTAATCTGGCTTTTTGGAAATCTCAGATGTGTCGACACTTCTTCAGGTGAGTCGACACTTTGAGTCGATATTGGGCATCCATGTGTTGACACTTCAGTAGTTCTTCATCTTCAGCAAGTTATGTGACTTAAAAATCTCAAGTGATGAGCTGATCCATGTGTCGACACTTTGAGTCAACACTTCAAGTCCATGTGTTGACACTTCAGCCATGCCATCTGAAACATTCTTTACATACCAGCTTGAGTCGACACTTCACTATCATGTGTCGATACTTGGTGTCATGTGTCGACACTTTGAGTTGACACCTCACTGAGATCTTCACAAAAATACCTGAACTTATGCTGAATCAAATCCATATTGCACTCAAGTATCCTTTCAAGCAACCTTCAACTGTCCAAGTCTTCTTTGAGTAGATCTTTCATCTAAACTTGGATTCTTCAATCAAACAATCTTTTATGAAAATGATAGCACCTTTTTCTATAAAAACATACTTCAAAGAAATCATTAGTACTCAACTTATACTTAACCATTTTGCTTATCATCAAAATTAATAATGGAGTCAACATAATTGCCGAAGCTTATGGAATCTTGCTCATGCGTTGAATCTATTCAGGTGTGTTAGGGCACATTTTCTTAGAGAGATTAATGCCATACCAAAAAGGTAACAATCCACTTTTAGAGTTCTCCATGCTGAACTTTTTTAGCACTTCCACTATGTATAATTTTTATAAAAGGCCAAGCATCCGATTAGATCTATCTCTATAGACCTTAGTCTCCAAAATATAAGATGCTTCACCTAAGTCTTTCATAGAGAATCCAACTTTTGATTGAAGTCATCATGGGAATATCATTCCCAATAAGGAGGATGTCATCTATGTACAATACGAGGAATGTCAATGCCCTCCCACTGGCCTTCCTGTAAACACATGGCTCATCCTCATTCTTGATAAAATCAAATAATTTGATTGCATCATCGAAATGAGTATTCCAACTTCAAGAAGCTTGCTTCAATCCATAGATTGATCTATGCAGCTTGCAGACCTTTTGATCTTCATCATTGAAAGTGAAACCCAAAGGCTACTCCATATAGGTATTTTCTTCAAGATATCCATTTAGGAATGTAGTTTTCACATCCATCTACCATATCTTATAATTATAATATGCTACAATTGCAAGCAATGTACGGATGGATTTCAGCGTAGCTATTGGTGAAAAGGTGTCATGATAATCAATGCCTTCACGTTGACTATACCCTTTCACCATCAACCTAGCTTTAAAGGTCTCTACCTTACCATCTGCACCTATTTTCCTTTTGTAGATCCATTTACAACCAATAGGTATGATACCTTCTAGTGGATCCACTAAGGACCATACTCGGTTAGAATGCATTGAATCAATTTTTGATTTCATAGCATTCAACTATTTCTCAGAGTCAATGTCTGACATTGCCTCATCATAAGTCTTAGGATCAATCAATTGATTCTTGTCCCTAACAAGAAATATTTCCTTTATATCCTTTGTAAGCATACCCAAGTACCTTTCTGGAGGTTTGGACACTCTAATAGACCTACGAGATGGAAGAGCATTTATGTAAATTAGTTGATTGGATTTGATCTAATCTATAACTGGCTACTCTTTAAAGACTTCTCATCAAGCTCAATTAACCTCCCACTACCACCTTCCTGAATAAATTAATTTTCAAGAACTGTGGCATGTGCTCATAGTCACATAATGATCTTCTAGAAGGTAAAAGTATACCCTAAAGTTTCTTTAGGATATCCTATAAATCAAGCTTTCATAGATCTAGATTTAACTTATCCATCATCAGTCTTTTGACATAGGCTGGACATCCCTAAATCTTGAAATGAACAAGACTTGGTTTCTTACCATGCCAAATCTCGTATGGTGTGTTAGGAACAGATTTAGATGGAACTCTATTTAAAATATAGATGGAAGTTTATAGGGCATATCCCTAAAGAAATAAAGGCAAGTCAGTGAAGCTTATCATGGAGTGGACAATATCTAATAGTGTCTTGTTTCTTCTCAGACACCCCATTGAGCTAAGGCATACCAGGTGGAGTCCATTGTAAGACTATGCCATTATCCTTAAGATAATATAAGAATTCCCTACTAAGGTATTCTCCTCCCCAATCTAATCGAAGAACCTTAAGGGTTTTACCTGTTTATTTTTTTACCTCATGTCTGAATTCCTTGAACTTTTCAAAAGCTTCAGATTTGTGTCTTATAAGAAACATATAACCATACCATGAACAATCATCAGTAAAGGTTATGAAGTAATAAAAACCATCTCTGGATTGCACATCAAATGGACCACACACATCAGTGTGTACCAGGATGAGTAATCTATGGCCCTTTTCCCATGTCCTATAAAGGATAACTTGGTCATTTTACCTTGAAGACATGACTCACAAGGTGAATATGATTTAGAATTAACTGAATCTAGGATCCTATCCCTTTCTAGTTTGTTTATTATGTCCTCACCTATATGATCGAGCTTTAGATGCCACATATATTTATCATTTAGGTCATCTCTAGCACGTTTATGTCCTATGGCATTCAATTTAATTTTCTCGTTAATATTCAAAGATACATCTACATGCAAATGATAAAGACTGTCAATTAAAATAGCTTTTGCAACCAATTCATTTCTCAAATAAATACTATAAAAATCTTTATCGAATATAAATTTAAATCCTTCCTATGCTAGTACAGAGACAAAAATCAAATTTCTACTATCTCTAGGTACAAAATAACAGTCATTAAGTACTAATCTAAGCCCTATAGGTAACACCAGAGAATATGATCCAACGGCTTGTACAGCAACTTTTGCTCCATTTTTGACATGTAGGACCATCTCACCTTCTCTCAGCATCTACTTCTTTCTAGACCCTGCATTGAAATGCATATATGAGCACTAGAGCCAGAGTCAAAAATTCAACTAGAAGTAGATGAAACCATTAGGTTAGATTCAATAACGAGTATAGGCTTACCTTCAGAAGGAGCATCCTCCTTCTGTTTCTTTAATCTTTCCAGGTAAAGAGGACAATTTCTTTTCCAGTGGCCATCCGTATTGATGGGAATTCTCCCAGGGTGCTGCGGATCATGCAGCATATGGAATTGACTTTTAAAATAAAATTTCATAGCATGATACCATAACATGTATAACATGTATAGAAAATCCTAATTCCCAGGAACCCATTGGGCAATTACAACTAATGAATCATCAAATAAAGTCAAGAAAAATACCTGGATCGCTGAAATCCAACTTTTTCTACAAGGCTCACAAGTGCATGCCCTCCAACGGTGATCCACACGAAACTTGGACCAAGGAAGAACTCCTTCAAGTTGCTTGGAGAAGTGGAACTCTTTCGGTAGCCTTTGGTCTATTGACCACTGTAAGACACCCTGTCCTTCTGAAGGGCACTCAAGACACTGTCCTAAACCACTGTAAGATCTAGGACTACCCTCCTCTAGGACCCTACAGGCTTATGTCCTAAAACCAAGCTTTGTCCTAGTAGAGAAGAACTTGTCTTTACAAGACAAGTCTTGTCCTAAAACAAGGAGGGAGGGAAAAAGTGGAAGAACACTCTGACTCTCGGAAGACCGAAGTCCGTATTTTTCATTTCACCATACCCCTATTTATAATCCTAGATGGGGCATGAAATGCATCCCAACAACACATATCAGATATGAAACATCATATTTGATAAGACTCTTTGGAAATGGAGAGTCATATCTGTGTTCTTTCACTTACCAGATCAATCCCCATCATGCCATGTATCAAATACCAGTTTTTGAGATAGGGAGATGCCTCTTCTAATCTGAAGTAATACAAGGCTTGAAGAGTTTTAGAGGTAGAAGGACTCTGCCCTCTTGTGCGCGTGCATATGAAGAGGCGCGATTCCTCATTTGCGTGCCACCTTTCACACCTCTTCAAGCCATCCCTTTAAACTTTAAACTGGCTATTAGACTTCTTAAGACCATGGGGATAAAATGAAGAGGCACCTTCTGATGAAACTCTTAGAGTCTTATTTATAGAAGGACTCTTAGTCCTTCTGCGTGCCACTTATTCTCCTTGGTGTGCCAAAGAGCGCCAATAGTCTTTCCCTTTCCATCCACCCAAAGCATCAAATTGACTTGGTCAAACATATGCAATATGGGTGTCATTGGAAAGGACATCAAATAAGCTTTCTGACCATATCTTTTATTTTCAGATTAGAGGTCTGTAGGCCCTTTTGTGTCTTTTTGAAGTTAAGGTATCATTTAGGTCCCAAGAGTCCCATGCCATTGGGACTCTTTATATATGGTGCCTAAAATGCCCTTAAGTCCAAATAAAAATCAGATTAAGCTCTGACTTGGCTAGCCACACTTAGGACTCAACCTAATTTAGGTTTTCCATAATTAGGATAGCCCAATTAGGAAGCAACCGGACCCAATCCAATTGGGTTAGGAATTAGGTTAGACCACATATGCTAGTATATAATCCGGCTAACCAATTAGGATCCTATGACCCTAATTAAATCATGAATGACTTCCTTGGCCAAGTCTCTATTGTATGTGACTCGTTGGGTTCCACATCTAGCTAGCAGTAGGTTTAGGTTTGAGCCGATTCGATCCGATTAAACTCGATTGACCTAATTAGGTCAAATTGGCTCAGCTAATTGTCCAATTTGAATCACACATCGAATTGACTCATGAAACAAAACCAATTGGTTCATGAAAATCTACAAGACAAGATTAATGTCTAGCAATGTATCATGCTTACCTGAAAGATGAAAAATTTGGTGGAAATACCAAAATACCCTTCAGTAGTAAGATACCGTGCAATTCAATCTTTCGATCTCCCATTATCCCGATTAAGTGATAGGTATGGATAGATGTCAAATCCTAATACTTCATCATATCGAATCTCAGCTCGATCATGAGAACTCAACTGATGACTGATTAGATTCCACTAATCTCATCCTGCTTGATCAAAGGCTCCTTGAGTCACTCATCGAAGAGATTGCATGGGATAATAATTCCTCTTACTAGGAATGATTGATTCCTTGTTGGTCCACTCATATCCTTCGTACACCTTCCACCATGCCCAGAACACCCCGTACATGTCACAATGGCATGAATAAGTATGAACCAAAGTATGGCTTTGTGTGCACAAGGAACCATGTGACCTTAGGTCTAAAGATCACATGCACAACTTCTACTCCGGGATCTATCTTTTGACAAGTAGTAAGACTTCCATAAGATAATCCTGGTGTGGATCAGTCTGGTGTACTCATATCCTGATGAGCACCCTTATCCTTGTATTAGTGTCTTTACACAAGTGGTTGTGAGATCAACCACCCTCATCAACTGAGCATACATAGGATAAGCTAGTCTTTCCGGATTTATCGATCCCCGAATCGATGGTCCAACGACTAGGAACATTCTAGATTAGGGTTTATAAGAAATTAGGTTTCACTATTATGAACTCCATCATAACCCTAATTTCATTGCCCTACTCTATGGGGTTCATCATAATCAATAAAAACAGACACAACAGTATATGATGAATCAAATGCCTTTATTAATATAGAAGTATGTTATACATGAGTTAGAAGTTTACAAAAAGGCCCTCATAATGATTGGCTCTTAGGGCATATTTCTATCAAACTCCCACTTGCACTAAAGTCAATCGCCCTTGTATTTTATGCCCATACAATCTAAGTGACGATCTAACTATTGCTTGGCTAAAGCTTTAGTGAATGGGTCTGCTATATTGTTCTTTATGTTAACTCATTCAATGACGACATCTTGTCTTTCAATAATCTCTCGAATGAGGTAGAACCGTCTTAGAATGTGCTTGGACTTGTGATGAGACCTTGGTTCCTTAGCTTGTGCAACAGCCCCAGTGTTATCATAGTATAATGGCACTAGCTGTTGTACATCTAGAACCATGCCCAATTTCATGATGAATTTCTTCATCCAGACAGCTTCCTTTGTGGCTTCACTAGTAGCTATGTACTCCGCCTCAATGACTGAGTTAGCTCCTGTTGGCTGCTTTGTACTCTTCTAACTCACTGCACCACCATTTAGGGTGAAGACATACTCCAATGTAGATTTGCTATCATCTAGATATGATTAAAAACTATAATTTGTATATCCTTCTAGTTTCAACTCAGATCCTCCATATACTAGAAAAATATCTTTAGTCCTTCTCAGGTATTTAAGAATATTTTTCACAGCTCTCCGATGATCCTCTCCTGAATCTACCTGAAACCTGCTCACCATGCCCAAGGCATATGCAACATCAAGTCTGGTACATAACATAGCATACATTATCGATCCTACAACCGAAGCATAAGGAATCATAGCCATCCTCTCTCTTTCTTCTGATATCTTAGGAGACATTTTTTAGAGAGATGTATGCCTTGACTTATAGGTAAGTAACCTTTCTTACTTCCATCCATGTTGAATCTATTCAACACTATGTCAATGTACCTAGATTGGGATAAGCCTAGCATCCTTTTGGATCATCTCTATAGATCCTTATACCCAGTATATAGGATGCTTCTCCCAAATCCTTCATGAAAAATTTTGATGATAGCCAAGTTTTAACAGACTGTAACATTGGGATATCATTCCCAATGATTAGTATATCATCCACATATAAAACCAAGAAAACAAGTGCACTCCCACTTGTCTTCTTGTACACACATGGTTCATCTATATTTTTGATAAAACCAAATCCTTTGATTGTTTCATCAAAACGGATGTTCCAACTCCTTAATGCTTGTTTAAGTCCATAAATGGACTTCTTTAATTTGCATACCTGGTTTGGTCTCCTACTTGAGACAAAACCTTCTAGTTGTGACATGTAGACTTCCTCCTCAAGGTTTCCATTAAGGAAAGTAGTCTTTACATCCATTTGCCAGATTTCATAGTCATGGTATGCTGCTATTGCAAGAAATATCCGGAAGGACTTGAGCATGGCTATTGGAGAAAAAGTTTCATCATAGTCTATTTCATGTTTTTGTCTGAAACCTTTTGCTACCAATCTAGCCTTGTAGGTCTCAACTTGACCATCTGCTCCAATCTTCTTCTTAAAGGCCCATTTACACCCAATTGGGTTAATTCCTTCAGGTGGATCTACTAGAGTCCAAACCTGATTGGAATACATGGAGTCCATTTCAGATTTCATGGCATCAAGCCATTTGTCTGAGTCTTCACTCTTGACAGCTTCCGAATAGGTCATAATATCATCATCCTGTATGATACTGGCTTCATTACCATCCCCAATGACAAAGCCATATCTGAGAGGTTCTCCTCGCACCCTCTCTGACCTTCGGAGAGGAGGTGTATATTGTGGTTGTTCTTGATCTATAAGAACCTCTGGTTGAGGAACTTCACTTGAAGGCTCATTGGTTTGTTGGTTCTGTTCTTCACATAACTTAAATGAAGAATCACTATATTATTCTTGGATAAACTCTTGTTCCAAGAATGTAGCTTGCCTACTGACAATTATCTTTTGTTCAGTAGCATTATAAAAGAGGTATCCCATACCTACTTTTGGGTAACCAACAAATCTACACTTGTCAGTTCTAGCACTTATCTTATGTCCAAAGTTATTCTTGACATAAGCATAACAACCCCAAATCTTCAAAAACTTAAGACTTGATCTTTTGCCATTCTATAACTCATATGGAGTGTTACTTACCGACTTAAATGGAACCCTGTTTAATATATGTGCTGCAGTCTCCAGGGCATGTCCCCAAAAGGAAATGGGAAGATCTGTGAAGCTCATCATGGACCTCACCATATCCAATAAGGTATGATTTCTCTTTTCTGCCACTCCATTTAACTGGTGTGTATAAGGAGGGTCCATTCAGAAATAATGCCTTTATCTTTTAGATGGTTTAGGAACTCACTAGATAAGTATTCTCCTCCTCGATTAGACCGAAGAGCTTTAATACTAAGTCCAGTTTGTTTTTCAACCATACTCTGATATTCTTTAAACTTATCAAAGGTGTCGGACTTATGTTTCATAAGATACACATGACGTACCTTGATAAATCATCAATAAAAGTGATGAAATAAGAATATCCTTCTCTGATCTGAGTTGATATAGGTCCACATACATCAGTATGCACTAGACCTAACAATTCAGTTGCCCTTTCTCCATGTCCAGTGAATGGAGACTTGGTCATTTTTCCTTTGAGACAAGATTCACAAGTTCCTATTGATTGGAAATCATTAGAGTCAAAGTAATTATCTTGGACCAACTTGTTTATTCTTAACTCACTGATATGACCCAATCAGCAGTGCCAGAGATATGTGACATTATCATTATCTCTTTTCCTCTTCTTATTATCAATAAGGAAAATATTATCATTGAGTTATAAAGTTAGAAGACCATTTATAAAAGATCCATGTCCAAATATTTTATTATTTTGAAGAATAGAGTAGCCACTGCTCTTTACACTTATTTCATATCCCTATTGTAATAACAAGGGTATAGAAATAATGTTTCTAATAATATCTGGTTCATAGAAACATTCTTCTAACTTTATTACATCACCCAAAGATAATAAAAGAAGATAGGTACCCACAGCTTCAGCATGTATGGCTTCACCACTTGCCCTATGCAGCTTAAAGTCACCCTTCTTCAATCTTCTAATTCTTTGGAGTTCATGCAACGAATTGCATATATGAGATCCACATGCGGTATCCAATTCCCATGAATTAGAAGTGGAAGCACTCAATGATAAATTAGTTTGTATCATATACAAACATTTAGATACTCCACTTGCATCTTGCTTCACACTTGCAAGGTAAACCTTGCAGTTCTTCTTCCAATGCCCAGTCTTACCGCAATGGAAACATGCTCCATCAGCCTTCTTAGCTTTCTTGTTCTTCTTCTAGATGCTTTTCCTAGGGTTGAATTTTCTCTTCATACCCTTCTTCATTGCCTGCTTCTTTCTATCAACTAGAAGCACGTGAGCCTTAAACCTTTAGAGTGGCTCTTAGCTGTCTTAAGCATGTTAAGCAGCTCTGGCAATGAAATGTTCAGTTTGTTCATATGGCAGTTGAGATCAAACTGAGAGAAGGAATCAGGGAGTGATTGCAGGATCAAGTCCTGATTAAGTTCACCATCCATGACAAACCCTAATTGACCCAATCGAGTGATCAAGTCAATCATTTTCAGCACATGGGTTTGCACAGGTGAACCTTCACTCATCCGAGCATGAAACAACTGTTTCGATATCTCGTATCGAGCAGCCCTACTTTGCTCTCCATATATCTCCTTTAAATTGAGCAATATGGATTGAGGTTCCATGCCTTCATATTCCCTCTGGAGCTCGTTGCTCATTGAGGCCAACATGGTGCATCTGATGGTTATACTGTCATTTTGCCACATCCTGTATGTGGCAATATCCTGCTTTGATGCATCCTCTCTGACTAACACTGGATCCGGAGAATCAAGTATATATGAAAGCTTCTTCTGAGTAAATACAATTCTCAGGTTCCTCAACCAGTCCACATAATTTGGACCGGTTAACTTGTTGGCATCCAAGATGCCTTTCAGTGATAAGTTTGAAGCCATTATTTAAATATCCTATATTTAATTAAAGAACAATAATAGCAGACCACTCAATTATGACATTCATAATTAGATAAGGACTTTATATCTAATTATGTCTCCCACTATTTTCTTCAAATACCATAACCCTCAACTATGGTAAGCGAGAAACCTTCCTGGTTTTCTTAGTGGGGTTGAGATCCTTATTCCTTACGAGTGCCTTATGTGTACACAACAAACACACATGAGTTCAAAGGTAGGACAACCTTTCCAATTGCAACCCATGCAATTCTCAATAATTATCTTTGCTTCTAGGACACTTATGGCCTTGTGTGTACACAACAAACCATAATGTCTTAGTTTAGTCAGACCCTTCATTTCCATATAGCCATGATTAAATAATATTGTTCTTGTGTGTACACAACAAAGCAACATATCCAAACATGCTATAAAGTACTAAGTGCACCAAGACAAATCTTATATCAATTCCTAGAGTAGGCCTTGTGTGTACACAACAAACTTACTATAGTTTTGACATAAATTTGACTTAGCATGAAGGAAGGAAAATTATAGTATACTTAACCAATTAGCATTACAAAATTAAGATTTAGATATAACCAAATTGGCCATGTAAGTGGGAGGGGTGAGGGGGTCCCCCCGTTGCTTTCCTTAGACACCAATTTTATTGGCCAGGTCAGACAATGGAACCAATTATAAACCTCATTCCCTTTACCTTCCCAGAACCACTTGCCTAGACACCAATTAGCTGATCAATCCTTAACCAGTTTTGCATCTAGACTAAGTTTTATACTATGACTAAATATGCTTTTTGATGAGAGCTTTGATGGTCTCAAAATACATTATAAAACTGTCATGATAATACTGCAAATATAAATATAAACATGATAACCAAGTTTATAACAAATATAAACACAATGCATATCAATATGCATTAAATTTCATGTCATCAAGCATATTACCCTAATATGCAAATCAAGGCATGATAGATAAAAAATATCTTTCGCCTCACTTATTCATGGGATATGGCCACAACAGCACCCCTACATGCCATAGGAGACCCATTGAATGGGAAGAGAGGGCCTTTAAACCCTACTTGGCTCCTATGACCGGATGGCTATGGTGACTAACCCAATCCAAAGTAGTTACTTGGTTCATGCATAATTTCATATTGACATAATATCATACATATGAACATGGTCGAGTTGACTCGATAAGGTTCGGGTCGGCTCGGTAGTGGAATTTAATCAAACTCCAAAATGATTCATAATTAGAATGCCACAAGGATGGCTCTGCTACCACTGATGAGAATTCTCTCAGGGTGCTGAGGATCATGCAGCATGCGGAATTGACTTTCAAAATAAAATTTCATAGCATGATACCCTAACATGTATAACATGTATAGAAAACCCTAACTCCCAGGAACCCTTTGGACAATTACAACTAATGAATCATCAAATAAAGTCAAGAAAAATACTTGGATCACAGAAATCCAACTTTTTCCACAAGTCTCACAAGCGCAAGCCCTCCAACGGTGATCCACACGAAACTCGGACCACGGAAGAACTCCTTCAAGTTGCTTGGAGAAGTGGAACTCTTTCAACAGCCTTTGGTTTATTGACCACTGTAGGACACCTTGTCCTACTGAAGGGCACTCAAGACACTATCCTAAACCACTGTAGGATCTAGGACTACCCTCCTTTAGGACCCTACAGGCTTATGTCTTAAAACCAAGCCTTGTTCTAGTGTAGAAGAACTTGTCTTCACAAGACAAGTCTTGTCCTAAAACAAGAAGGAGGGAGGGAGAAAGTGGAAGAACACTTTGACTCTCAGAAGACCAAAGTCCATATTTCTCATTTCACCATACCCCTATTTATAATCCTAGATGGGGTGTGAAATGCATCCCGATAACACTTATCAGATATGAAACATCATATCTGATAAGACTCTTCGGGAATGGAGTGTCATATCTGTGTTCTTTCACTTACCAGATCAATCCGCATCGTGCCATGTGTCAAATACCAATTTCTGAGATAGGGAGACACCTCTTCTAATTTGAAGTAACACGAGGCTTGAAGAGTTTTAGAGGTAGAAGGACTTTTCCCACTATTGTGCATGCATATGAAGAGGCGCGACTCTTCATCTGCGCGCCACCTTTCACACCTCTTCAAGCCATCTCTTTAAACTTTAAACCGGCTATTAGACTTCTTAAGACCATGGGGATAAAATGAAGAGGTGCCTTCCTGATGAAACTCTTAGAGTCTTATCTGCAAAAGGACTCATAGTTCTTCTACGCGCCACTTATTCTCCCGGGTGCACCAAAGGGCTCCAATAGTCTTTCCCTTTCCATTTAGTCCACCTAAAGTATCAAATTAACTTGGTCAAATATATGCAATATAAGTGTCATTGGAAAGGGTATCAAATAAGCTTTCTGACCATATTTTTTATTTTTTGATCAGAGGTCTGTAGGCCCTTCTGTGCCCTTTTGAAGTTAAGGTATCATTTAGGTACCAAGAGTCCCATGCCATTGGGACTCTTCATACATGGCACCTAAAATGCCCTTAAGTCCAAATAAAAATCAGATTAAGCTCTGATTTGGCTAGCCCCACTTAGGACTCAACCTAATTTTGGTTTCCCATAATTAGGTTAGCCCAATTAGCAAGCAACCAAACCCAATCCAATTAGGTTAGGAATTAGGTTTGCCTACATATGCTAGTATGTAATCCGACTAACCAATTAGGATCCTATGACCCTAATTAAATCATGAATGACTTCCTTGGCCAAGTCTCTATTGTGTGTGATCCATTGGGTTCCACATCAAGCTAGCAGTAGGTTTAGGTTTGAGCCGATTCGATCTGATCGAACTCGATTGACCTAATTAGGTCAAATTGGCTCACCTAATTGTCCAATTAGAATTACACATCGAATTGACTCATGAAACCAAACCAATTGGTTCATGAAAACCTACAAAACAAGATTGACATCTAGAAACATGTTATGCCTACCCGGAAGATGAGGAATTTGATATAAAATACTAAAATACCCTTCAGTAGTAAGTTACCGTGCAATTCAATCCTTTCGATCTCCCATTATCCTGATTAAGTGATAGGTATGGATAGATGTCAAACCCTAACACTTCATCATATCAAATCTCATCTTGATCATTAGCACTTAGCTAATGACTGATTAGATTCCACTAATCTCATCCTGCATTGATCAAAGGCTCCTTGAGTCACTCATCGAAGAGATTGCATGGGATAATAATTCCTCTTACTAGGAATGATCGATTCCTTATTGGTCCACTCACATCCTTCGTACACCTTCCACCATACTCAGAACACCCCGTACATGTCGCAATGGCATGAATGAGTATGAACCAAAGTATGGCTTAGTGTGCACAAGGAACTGACCTCAGGTCTAAAGATCATATGCACAACTTCTACTCTGGGATCTATATTTTCACAAGTAGTAAGACTTCCATAAGATAATCCTGGTGTGGATCAGTCCAGTGTACTCATACCCTGATGAGCATCCTTATCCTAGTATTAATGTCTCTACACAAGTGGTTGTGAGATCAACCATCCTCATCAACTGAGCATACATAGGATAAGCTAGTCTTTCCGGATTCATCGATCCCCGAATCGATGGTCCAACGACTAGGAACATTCTAGATTATGATTTATAGAAAATTAGGTCTCACTATTATGAACTCCATCATAACCCTAATTCCATTGCCCTACTCTATGGGGTTCATCATAATCAATAAAAACATGACACATCTGTAAGGGTTTTGGTGACCAGGGCGGAAGTGTGGATTTCAAAAATTTATTATGAAACCACTACCAAACCCTTAACCCAAGACCTCCTTATTAGGAATTAAAACATAGAAACATGCATATATAATATAAACTATAGTTTAGGCACCAATCTGAATTGCTAGTATCCAATCCGATGAAGAAAACCCTGATTCAGCCTTCTTCTCCACCAGGCGCCAAACATTCGCCCTCCAACGGTGATCCACATGAAACTCGGACCAAAGAAGAACTCCTTCAACTTGCATGGATAAGTGGAACTCTTTCGGCAGCCTTTGGTCTATTGACCACTGTAGGACACCCTATCCTACTGTAGGGCACTAAAGATACTCTCTTATACCACTTTTGGTTTTAGGACAACCCTCCTCTAGGATCCCTTAGGCTTATATCCTAAAACAAAGCCTTGTCCTAGTAGAAAAGACCTTGTCTTAACAAGACAAGTCTTGTCTTAAAGAAAGAAGGAGGGAGAGAGAGACACTTAGAATAATACTTCGGTGAAATTCTTATATCAGACTCATTTCACTGTCCCCTATTTATAGATACAAGAGGGGTGTGTGATATGTCATCCCATCAACTTATCAGATATGATTTTTCAAGACTGAAGAGAAGTTATCTTGCTTGAAAAATCATATCTAATAAGCCCATTCATGCACCGAAGGCCTTATTCACATCCCTTTTTTTATCTGGACGAATTTTCACTTACCACATGTCAATTATCGGTCCCTAGGAAGCCAAGAGGTACCTCTTTAATCTCCAAACATTGAAGATTATGAAGAGTCCTGATAGCAGAAGGACTCTCCATCAGAATCGTGTGCCACATGAAGAGTTGCGACTCTTCATGCACCACGCGCGCCATCCTTCTTCCATGCAAATTTTAAAGAATGTTGACCAGTCAAAACATAGGCAATATGGGTGTCATTGGAAAGAGCATAAAATTTTCTTTCTGACCATATAAATTATATTCAAATCAGAGATCTATAGCTCATTCTGTGCCCTTTTGAAGTTAAGGTATTATTTAGGTACCAAGAGTCCCATGCCATTGGGACTCTTCATGTATGGTGCCTAAAATGCCCTTAAATCCAAATTAAAATCAGATTTAGCTCTGATTAGGCTAGCCCCACTTAGTACTCAACCTAGTTTAGGTTTTCCATAATTAGGTTAGCCCAATTAGCAACCAACTGGACCTAATCCAATTGGGTTACGAATTTGGTTATCCTATATATGCTAGTATGTAATCTGGCTAACCAATTAGGATCCTATGACCCTAATTAAATCATGAATGACTTCCTTAGGAAAGTCTCTATTATGTGTGACCCATTTGGTTTTACATCTCGCCAGCAGTAGGTTTAGGTTTGAGCCGATTCGATCCGATCGAACCCGATTGACCTAATTAGGTCAAATTGGCTCACCTAATTGTCCAATTTGAATCTCACATCAAATTGACTCATGAAACCAAATCAATTGGTTCATGAAGACCTACAAGATAAGATTGACATCTAGCAACATGTCATGCCTACCCGGAAGATGAGAAATTTTGATGGATTTACCAAAATATCCTTCAGTGGTGAGTTACCGGGCAATTCAGTCCTTCGATCTAGTTGCACCCTGAATATGACTATGGATATGGATACTTGTCAAATCCAATTTTATATTCATTCCTTGCTCAATCTGATAGTGATGATTCATTAATGAACCATTAGAAACTATTTCTAATGTTCATACTATGATCAAAGATTTCCCGAATCTTCATTTGATTGAAATCATCTAGATGCGCTTCAACCTTCGATTCCTTTTTGACCTACTCACAACCTCCATATGCAATCCACCATACAAAGTATCACCCCATGCATGACTCAGTGTAATGATTGAGTGTGAACCAAAGTATGGATTCATGCATATAAGATACCATGGCAGTCTCAGGTCAAAGGACCACAAGCACTACTCCCACTATGAGAACTATCTATTGACAAATAGATAAGGTTCCATTAGATGTTCTCAAGCTGGATCCATTCAGTGAACTCATTCTCTAATGAGCACCCACATCCTAGTATTAGTGTCAAACACAAGTGACTGTGAGATCAGTCACCCTCTTCGCCAAGCATACATAGGATGTGCTGGTCTTACCGGAAACATTGATCCCCTACTCAATATCCCATCGACCAGGAATATTTTAGATTAGGGTTTTAAGGCTTTAGGTCTCACTGGTATGATCTCATCATAACCTTAGAACCATAGCCCTAATCTATGGAGTTTATCATATCTTAATAAAATTAATAAGATACAGCGTATGATGAAAATAAAATGCCTTTATTAATTGATAATGTCAATACATTGGTTTGGGATACAAAAGAAAATCCCATCGAAATACAATATTTCGATTGGCCTTTAGTGCATAATCCTTTCAATCTCCGACCTGCACTAAAGCCAATCACCTTTAAATTTTAACCCCAAACAATCGAGGTGGCGATCAAACTCTCGCTGTGGTAGAGCCTTAGTGAACGGGTCTGCTATGTTGTTCTTCGTTTCTATTCTTTTAATGCAGACTTCTTGTCTTTCAACAATCTCTCAAACGAGATGGAAGCATCTTAGAATGTGCTTTGATTTGTGATGAGCTCTAGGTTCCTTAGCTTGAGCGATGGCTCCAGTATTATCATAGTAAAGTGGTACCAGACCTTCAATCTTCAGAATAATGCCCAACTCTGAGATGAACTTCTTCATCCAGACAGCTTCATTGGCAGCTTCACTAATAGCAATGTATTCTACCTCAGTTGTTGAGTCAGCTACAATCTGCTATTTTGAACTCTTCTAGCTTACAGCTCCTCCATTTAGGGTAAAAACATACCCTGAAATAGATTTGCTATCATCTGGATTCGATTGAAAACTAGAATTTGAGTAAGCTTCTAGTTTAAGATCAGATCCTCTGTATATCAGAAAAATATCCTTAGTCCTTCTTAAGTACTTAAGAATATTTTTCACAGCCTTCCAATGATCCTCTCCTGGATCAGCCTGAAATCTGCTGGCTAAACCTAAGGCATATGCCACATCAGGCCTGGTAAATAACATAGCATACATTATAGATCCTACAGCCGAAGCATAAGGTATAGAACTCATTCTATTTCTTTCTTCAGGTGTCTTAGGAGATATCTTCTTAGAAAGATGTATGCCATGACCAATGGGCAAGTAACCTCTTTTACTTCCCTCCATGCTAAATCTCTTTAGCACTTGATCAATGTACCTAGACTGGGATAAGCCTAGCATCCTCCTAGATCTATCTCTATAGATTTTGATACCCAGTATATATGATGCTTCTTCCAAGTCTTTCATGAAAAACTGTTTAGATAACCATACCTTGACTGATTGTAACATTGGGATATCATTCCCAATGAGGAGTATGTCATCCACATACAGAACCAAGAAAACTATGGCACTCCCACTAGTCTTCTTGTACACACAAGGTTCATCCTCATTTTTGATAAAGTCAAACTCTTTGATTGTCTTATCAAATTGGATGTTCCAACTCCTGGATGCTTGCTTTAATCCATAAATGGATTTCTTCAGCCTACATACCTGATTAGGTTTAGTCTCCAAGACAAAACCTTCTGGCCATGACACATAGACCTCTTCCTCAAGGAAACCATTAAGGAATGTGGTTTTCACATCCATCTACCAGATTTCATAATCATGATATGCTGCTATAGCAAGCATGATCCGAATAGATTTGAGCATGGCAACAGGAGAAAATGTTTCATCATAATCTATTCCCTGTTTTTGTTTGAAACCCTAAGCTACTAATCTGGCTTTATAAGTTTCGACTTGGCCATCTGCCCCAATCTTTTTCTTATAGACCCATTTGCATCCAATAGGGTTAACACCCTCTGGTATATCAACCAAAGTCCATACTTGATTGACATACATGGAGTCCATTTCGGATCTCATGGCTTCCAGTCATCTGTCTGAGTCCCTATTCATGACAGCATCCATATAGGTTAGAGGCTCATCATTTTCAATGTTCTGGGCTTCATTATTTTTCAATAATGAACCCATACCTCTCAAGTGCATGACGCACCCTATCAGACCTAGGATAGGAGTGGTGTGTTCTGGTTCTATACTAACTATGTTATCATTTGGTTGAGATGTATCTATTTGTTGAACTTCTTCAAGTTCAATATTTCTCCCACTGCCCTTTTGTAGGATGAACTCTTTCTCCAGAAAAGTGGCATACCTACTGACAAAAACTTTTTATTCAGTAGGGTGGTAGAACATATATCCTATACTATATTTAGGATATCCTACAAATAGACACTTATCTGCTCTAGCATCCAGCTTATGTCCAAAATTTCTTTTGACGTAGGTTGGACATGCCCATATCTTAAGATACTTAAGATTGGGTTTCTTACCCCTCCATATCTCAAATGGAGTGCTAGAGATAGATTTAGATGGTACTCTATTTAAGATATTAGCCACGATTTCCAAGGCATATCCCTAGAAGGAAACTGGTAACTCTATGAAGCACATCATGGATCGTACCATATCTAATAAGGTAGTTCCTCCTTTTAGCAACACCATTTAATTATGGTGTGTAAGGAGGGGTCCATTTAGAGATAATCCCCTTTTCTTTAAGGTGATCAAGAAACTTGGTGGATAAGTATTCACCTTCTCGATTTGATCGAAGGATTTTAATACTTTTCCCCGTTTGTTTCTCTACCATACTTCGATACTCTAAAAATTTATCAAAGGCTTCGGACTTATGTTTCATAAGATACACAAATCCGTACCTTGAAAAATCATCAGTAAACGTGATGAAATAAGAGTATCCACCCTTGGCCTGAGTTGTCATAGGCCCACATACATCTGTATGTATGAGTCCTAATAACTCAGTTGTCCTTTCTCTATGTCCACTAAATGGAGTCTTGGCCATTTTACCCATGAGACATGATTCACAAGTTCCTAATGATTCATAATCATAAGGATTAAGAAAATTTTTCTTGTATAACTTGCTAATCCTAGTCTCACTAATATGTCCAAGCCGACAGTGCTAGAGTAAAGTATTGTTTACATCATCTCTCTTTCGTTTGTTTCTTACATGAAGTATATTGTCATTAGTGGATAGAGTTAAAAGACCATTGCAAAATATGCCATAATATATAATTTCATTAGAAAAGCTGATTGAGCAACCATTGCTCATCACATTCATAGTATAACCTTGTCTAAGTAACAAGGGTACATATATGATATTTCTAATGACCTTAGGCATATAGTAACAATCTCTCAGGTCTAAAATCTTCCCCGAAGGTAACTTCAAGATATAAGTCCCTACGGCCTCTGCTTGGATGGACTCTCCTCCAGCACCGTAGAGCTCGAAGTTTCCTTCCTTCAATACTCTAAGCCTCTGTAGCCCCTGCAATGATTTGCAGATATTATGACCACAGGTGGTATCCAATACCCAAGTATTTGAAATGGAAGAATCCAATGACAAAATAGTGTGAACTTCTTTCATACCTTTTGGTGCATCCGATGCACCAGGCTTCACACCTGCAAGGTGAGCCTTGCAGTTCGTCTTCCAATGACCCGGCTTGCCACAGTGAAAGCAGGTCATCTGTCCGGAGGCCTTCTTTCCTTTCTTCTTCTTGATGCCCCTTTTTGGGTTCAATCTTCTCTTGGAACCCTTTCTACCTGACTTCTTGTTGATCCCATCCACAAGAAGAAGTGGAGCCTTATTTTTCTTTAAATGGCTCTCTGCTATTTTTAACATGTTTAACAGCTCAGGCAAGGAAGTGTTAAGTTTGTTCATATGATAATTAAGAACAAACAGTGAAAATGACTCCGGGAGTGATTGCAGGATCAAATCCTGATTCAACTCCCCATCCATACAAAACCCAATTGACCTAATCGAGTGATCAGGTCAATAACTATCAGTATGTGGTCTTGTACGGATATACCTTTTGTCATTCTCGCATGGAACAACTGCTTAGATATCTCATATCTAGCAATTAGACTATGTTCTCCATATAGCTCTTTTAGATTGAGCAGTATGGAGTTAGTGTCCATGCTATCATGTTGCCTCTACAACTCATTAGTCATAGAGGCAAGCATGATACATTTGACAGTGAGTGAGTCATTTTGCCACATTTTGTATGTGGTCTTTTCCTCTTGCGAGGCATCTTCCCCTAAAGGTTCCAAGGTAGGGGTATCAAGAATGTAAGAAAGTTTTTCCTGGCTGAGTACTATCTTTAGGTTTCTCAACCAGTCAACATAGTTTGGTCCAGTCAATTTATTGGCATCAAGTATACTATGGAGTGAGAGTGAAGAGGCCATTTAATCTACATTAACAAAGAACATAACATAAGCAAACAACCAATGTTGACAAAACATAATTAAATTAGAACTTTAACTTAATTATGTCTCCCACTATTTTATCAAGCATCATAACCCTCTATATGATGATCGAGAAACCCTAATTGGTTTTCTTAGTGGGGTTGAGATCCTAATTCCTTATAAAGACCTTGTGTGTTCACAACAAATCTTATATAAGTTCAAAGGTAGGAAAACTCTTTCCAATTGTAACTCATACAATTCTCAACATATCCTGGCCTCTAAAATATTAATAGCCTTATATGTGCACAACAAACTATAATATTTTAGTTAAGTAAGACCCTTCATTCCTTTATAGTCATGATTGTAATAATAATACCCTTGTGTGTACACAACAAAGTATTATATTAAATCATGCAATAAGCATCAAATGCACTAGGCCAAAATTGTGTTAGTCACCATAATAGGCCTTGTGTGTACATAACAAACCTAATACGGATCATAACATAATAATGACCTAGCATGAAGGAAGGCCTAATGTAGTGAATATTATACTAAGCATATCAATCAAGAATTAAGTTAATCTTATCGGCCAGGTAAGTGGGAGAGTAGTGGGAGTCCCCCCGTTGCTTTCCTAGACACCAATAAAAATTGACCAGGTCAGTCAACGGAACCAATTAAAAACCATGTCCTCTTTACCGATCATGAACCACTTTTCCTAGACACCGAATGATCAACTAATCATCTTGATTATTTTGCTTTTGGTATATGACACTACAACTTAATATAATTTTAATAGAGGGCAATTCAAACAGAAGCACATTAAAATATTACCATTCATCAACCATGCATCATATATCATTTTATAATGTGCCAAGTGTGTCATCATACTAGGACAACCATCTACCACATAATGGATCCACCATTATTCCAGGGCAACCTTATTTCAGTATGATGACTAGAAAGCTAAACATATCTCTGTATCGATTAAGGTTTAAGTGAAAACCCTAACTAGTGACATACATATATGTATAAACATATCAATCATATGTAACTTTAAACTTTTGTAGAGTCCTACAAAATTGGGCAACTTCAAATTTTGTAGAGTCCTACAAAAATGGGCAACCTCAAGAGTCCTACAAAATTGGGAAACTTTAAATTTTGTAGAGTCCTACCAAAATAGGCAACCTTAAGAGTCCTACAAAATTGGGCAACTTCAAATTTTGTATGATTTAGCTCTAATAAGGTGGCTCTGATACCACTGTAAGGGTTTTGGTGACCAGGGTGGAAGCGTGGATTTCAAAAATTTATTATGAAATAACTACCAAACCCTTAACCCAAGACCTCCTTATTAGGAATCAAAACATAGAAACATGCATATATAATATAAACTAGAGTTTAGGCACCAACTTGAACCGCTAGTATCCAATTCGATAAAGAAAACCCTGATTCAGCCTTCTTCTCCACCAAGCGCCCAAACATTCACCCTCCAACGGTGATCCACATGAAACTCAGACCAAGGAAGAACTCCTTCTTCAAGTTGCTTGGATAAGTAGAACCCTTTCTGCAGCCTTTGGTCTATTGACCACTATAGGACACCCTGTCCTACTGAAAGGCACTAAAGACACTCTTCTAAACCACTCTTGGTTTTAGGACAACCCTCCTCTAGGACCCCTTAGGCTTATGTCCTAAAACAAAGCCTTGTCCTAGTAGAAAAGACCTTGTCTTAACAAGACAAGTCTTATCTTAAAGAAAGGAGGGAGAGAGAGACACTCAGAATAATACTTCGATGGAATTCTTATATCAGACTCATTTCATCGCTCCCTATTTATAGATACAAGAGGGGCGTGTGATGTGTCCTTCCATCAACTTATCAAATATGATTTTTCAAGACCGAAGAGAAGTTATCTTGCTTGAAAAATCATATCTAATAAGCCCATTTATGCACCGAAGGCCTTATTCACATCCCTTCTTTTATCTGGACGAATTCTCACTTGCCACATGTCAATTACTGGTCCCTAGGAATCCAAGAGGCACCTCTTCAATCTCCAAACATCAGAGATTATGAAGAGTCCTGATAGCAGAAGGACTCTCCATCAGAACCACGTGTCACATGAAGAGTTGCGACTCTTCATGCACCACGCGCCATCCTTCTTCCATGCAAATTTTAAAGAATGTTGACTAGTCAAAACATAGGCAATATGGGTGTCATTGGAAAGATCATAAAATTTACTTTCTGATCATATAAATTATATTCAAATCAGAGATCTATAGCTCATTCTATGCCCTTTTGAAGTTAAGGTATCATTTAGGTACCAAGAGTCCCATGCCATTAGGACTCTTCATGTATGGTGCCTAAAATACCCTTAAATCCAAATTAAAATCAAATTTAGCTCTGATTAGGCTAGCCTCACTTAGGACTCAACCTAATTTAGGTTTTCCATAATTAGGTTAGCCCAATTAACAAGCAATTAGACCCAATCCAATTAGGTTAGGAATTTGGTTAGCCTACATATGCTAGTATGTAATCCGGCTAACCAATTAGGATCCTATGACCCTAATTAAATCATGAATGACTTCCTTGGCTAAGTATATATTGTGTGTGACCCATTGGGTTCCTCATCTAGCTAGCAGTAGATTTAGGTTTGAGCCGATTCGATCCGATCGAACCCGATTGACCTATTTAGGTCAAATTGGCTCACTTAATTGTCCAATTCGAATCACACATCGAATTGACTCATGAAACCAAATCAATTGGTTCATGAAGACCTACAAGACAAGATTGACATCTAGCAGCGTGTCATGCCTACTCGGAAGATGAAGATTTTTGGTGGATTTACCAAAATACCCTTCAATGGTGAGTTACCGGGCAATTCAGTCATTCGATCTACTTGCACCCTGAATATGACTATGGATATAAATACTTGTCAAATCCAATTTCGTATTCATTTCTTGCTCAATCTGATAATGATGATTCATTAATGAACCATTATAAACTATTTCTAATGTTCATACTTTCATCAGAGATTTTCTGAATCTTCATTTGATTGAAATCATCTGGATGCGCTTCCCTCTTACTAGGGTTGATCGATTCCTTTTTGACCTACTCATAACCTCCATATGCAATCCACCATACCCAGTATCACCCCATGCATGACTCAGTGTCATGATTGAGTGTGAACCAAAGTATGGATTCATGCATACAAGATACCATGACAGTCTCAGGTCAAAGGACCACATGCACTACTCCCATTATGAGAACTATCTATTGACAAATAGATAAGGTTCCTTTAGATGTTCTCAAGCTGGATCCATTCAGTGAACTCATTCTCTAATGAGCACCACATCCTAGTATTATTGTCAAACACAAGTGACTGTGAGATCAGTCACCCTCTTCACCTAGCATGCATAGGATGTGCTGGTCTTACCAGAAACATTGATCCCCTACTAAATATCCCATCGACCAGGAATATTCTAGATTAGGGTTTTAAGGCTTTAGGTCTCACTAGTATGATCTCATCATAACCCTAGAATCATATCCCTAATCTATGGGGTTCATCATATCTTAATAAAATTAATAAGACACAGCGTATGATGAAAATAAAATACCTTTATTAATTGATAATGTCAATACACTGGTTTGGGATACAAAAGAAAATCCCATCGAAATACAACATTTTGATTGGCCTTTAGGGCATAATCCTTTCAACATCAGTATATGATGAATCAAATGCCTTTATTAATATGAAATTATGTCATACATGAGTTGGAAGTTTACAAAAAGGCCCTCATAATGTTTGGCTCTTTGGGCATTTTTCTATCATGTATTGCAGTGGAAACATTTTTCTTTGCTAACCTTTGGCTTTCTTGGGAGTGTTCTTCTTCTTTTGTTTGTTTTCCTTCTTCTGCTTATTTGCAGGTTTCTTTTTTTTCCAGGAATAATTTCTTTTGGAGGAAGACTGCTCCATATAGAAAACAGAGCCCCTTGAACTCTTTATGGTCCCCTCATTGCTTACCAACATGTTCAATAATTCAGGTAAAGTGTAATTTAACTTGTTCATATTATAGTTCATAACAAACTGAGCATATAAACTAGTCAAGGACTGGAGGATCAAATCCACCTGAAGCTCCTTGTGATGCCCAGCTTCTCAAGCTATTTGATGTCCTTGATCATTGTCAAACAATGATCGTGGATTGACTGCCCTTCATGCATCTTGTTGTTGAAAAGCCTTTTCGACACTTCGAAGCATGCAATCCGACTTTGTTCACCATATAACTCTTGTAGGTGAATCAAAATTGATTTAGCAGTTGGCATATCCTCATGTTGGCTCTACAATTCATTTGACCTTGAGGCCAATATGTAACACTTAACCTTATTATCATCTTCCATCCATTTTTCATATGCAGTTATTTGACAAGCATTTGGATGGTTAGGTAAAACAGGGGGTTCTTGGTCAAGCACATAGCCCAACTTCTCAGAACTCAAAAAAGTCTTGATGTTTCTCAACCAATCTTTAAAATTAAGGCCTATAAGTCGATTTGTCTCTAGAATACAGACTAAGGGATTTGAAGCAGACATGGTTAACTGCAAGAGTAGAAGATTTAAATTAGATGCTTTATACTTAATTATAAAAATTATTCTTGGGTCTTTAAGAAATAATTTTAGAACTCCCACTGTTTTCTCGGATCTCTCACACTCTCCATGGAGATGCGAAAACCTTGCGACTCTAGGTTTCTAGTGGGTACTATGGTCCCGTCGATGTGCGACACCTCACCATGCCCGGTTATTGGTAACACGCTACACCAATAAGTGGCCAACTCTTGTCCAATGTATCTAATACAAGTTGTAGCAACTTGGTCTCTAAATCATGAAACCTTAACGTGCCCGTTTATTGGTCCAATCAATAGTTAAGTCAAACCCACCATTCCTGCTAGACAAAGCCATCATTGAGTCCCTCAACATGCCCGTTTATTGGGCCCAACCCCATCAGTGCCTAGTAACATCTCATGCCTAATAGGGTGGTTGTGTCTTCCCGATGAAACAAGACCACTGTAATCAGCTGAGAATAATCAACACCAGTAGGACACCCGTAGACCTACAATGGTGGAAGACCTAAGACTTAATATTTATGGGAGCTTAGGTTCAGGTCTCTTCTAAATTGATCAGCCAAATCATGACTAACCAATTACATTAAGTCAGCACAATCTCATGTCTGACTAATTACATTCAGTCAACACAATCTCATGTCTGACTAAAATAACTAGCATGGATGAACTCAAATCAAAAGTGACCCTTTTGAAAACTTAATCAACCAAATTGGCCAGGTCAGTTTGATCCATGGGAGGGTTCTGCCAATATACCCTCTTTCTACCAAACTAGTTGGTTAAGAAATAGATAGCCCTAATTAAAAACCATGATCGAAACCTTCCTTAGACACCAATTGATTGATAAGATTCAATTAGGTCAATCTAGTGATTTGGGCTCATACTGAGCCAAATTAGGTCTTAACTTATCAATTCACAATCAAATGAATCGATCTGACCAGACATCATCTAAAATAATTTAAAGGTGACTCGACCTAATTTGTTCAACCCAAACCCTTATGCACCTTATTTGATTTTCTAGATCAAACCAATTTTAAAATTAGGTTCAAGTGCATGACTTTAATGGCTTATGATCATCAATTACATTTAAGATCTAAATCCTAATTTTGTGCATCGCATACAACAACAAACATAATCATAAATCGATCAAAATCCTTTTGAAAACCCTTTTTCAAAACCAGGTATACATCAAAGTAGGACAACCTTTGTACTATAGGGGGTAAACCCTATAGCAGGACAACCTTATATCACTTTGTGCAACCTTTGATCAATTAAATTTCAGATTAATAAATTTATTTTCAGATCTAAAAATTATGTTTTTAATTTTGAAAATAGTTTTCAAAGCAAAACAATTCTATGCTAGAACAATCTCATATTCAGCAAAGACTTGATAAAATCATAATCTATTTATTTGGTCTGAATATGTTTCAGATCTGATTCTCATCCATGCATGTTAAAAAAGGAGAACCGTGGCTCTGATACCACTATTGGGATTCTCCCAGGAATAGTATATTGCAATCAACCAGGCATCGAAAGCCTGATGCAATGGAAGTAGATATAAAAATATTTTATATCTAATGATGCAATTTATAAATAAATCTAATTTATTCATCATAAATTTCTAACATGCTAAAATATATGAGAAAAATAATAAATCTAAAAATAAAATTATTTTAAGCATAAAATACTTACCTGGATCGCTATCCTGGCCTGCTCTGAAAAAACATGCCGATCCGCTATTAAAATCGAGATTCTACCAGAGCCAAGTAATTGCCTGGCCTCTGCTAGTATCCACATAGAGCTCTTGTAATCAAGTTGTAGAAGGCACTGGACTACTGAATCCCTGCAGCCCTCTCCTCTTTCAGCAAATCAGCTGCTTTAAAAATCATGTCGATCCGTAATTGGACCGGCTTCTGGCTTCTATCTCGCAAATCAGACCATGCAAGATCTTTGGATCTCTTACTTTCATCTCCCTCTTATGTAGAAGACCTCTTAACACTCTTGAAAAGAAGGACTCAAACCTCACACAAGGAAGAGAGAGAATCTCTGTGCCTTACTAGCAAGAAGCACCTCACACGCCCAAAGAGAAATCAGTCTTTGACACCCACCCCCTCTCCTCCTTTTATAGATTAGTTCTCCTACCCCTTGAAGGCAAACGACTAGAGTCTAATCTAACCCAAAACCCAAAGGGTAGAGTCCAAACTAAACTAGCTAGATTGGAGTAAAAGAGAAGGACTTCTCCCTCTCTTATTTTCTCACGCCAAAGCACTTTTAACACCCCTCATTTTGTCGCACAAAAAAACTCTTCAAATTCTCCATGCCTAAAAGTATTAGTCCTCTTGATTTTTCATGCCAACTTGGATTAGGTGGAAGCTTCTCCAATTCAAATTTAAGAGGAGTGAATGAGGACTCCTTCTTATATTCTTCCATGCCAAAAAGAATGCTAGCACCATCCAATATTCATGCCAACTCTTCTTTGTTGCCCAAATGCTTGGGCCCCACATGGTTGGTGTGCGGAGAAGAGGAGTGAGAGAGAGAGTGATAGGGAGAGAGAGTCCTAGTCTAACTGGACTCTGACTCATGATCCAAATAAAATTGATTTGACACTCAAATTGAAGCCAGATTAAACCCAACTGAACCTATTTCAAAATGGTTATTGACCTAACTAGATTAGGCTCAATTAAAATCAAATTAAATCTAATTTAATTCAATTAACAACTAATCCATAATTAATTAATTCAAATCATAATTGTAACACTTATAATTAGGTCCAAATTGATTTGCTGATTGGTTACTTGAGCTCCTAATATGTGTGACCCCTCAGGTCCTATTCTATCTAATAATGAGACATGTTATAATCTCCATTATATATCATCAAAACTCCTTTTGATGGACTGAAATAATTTTAGCTCAACCCTAATCAGGATCATCGATCCAAAAATGATCCTAATGGTCTCTCACAATCTACCAGTGACACCTAGCAATATGTAGTGGCAACCCAGCAGAATAAGATTGGAACTCCTAGGTGTAGTTACCATGTGATTCGGTTCCTCTATCAAAAATCCTGACATGATGTTGGTTACGGATACTTGTCAAACCGATCAGTGATATGCTTAACTTAATCGACTCAAATCCAATTATAATACTAATGAAAACACCTTTTCATTATCACCTTGATATGGTCATAGACTTCTGGACTTAGTCTTATTAAGTTACATAGGATTATTCCTTACTACTAAGGCTGATAGATCCCTACAATTGAACACCCTGAAAGGAACTATTCTTAAGGGCGACACATGTATTTTAAAACTTTTCTAAAGGCATGCAGCAGCGGAAAGCGATAAAATCATTTTATCTCAAGATTTTAATCTAATTAACACAACCCCCTTACTAGGATCTAGATGTATCTAGAGTAATGTAAATATGAAATCATGCAAACATTGTATGAAAAATAGAATAATTATAGAAATCACACAATGATGCAGCAAAGATAATTATCTCATACATAAAATAAGCACATACCTTGGTGACGTTCACTAGGAAGAATTGAAAGTTGTAGAAATGCTCGCCTCTCAATCGCGATCCTAGGGACGACACTGACTTGTGAAAAAAGTCTGGCTCTGCAAGCAGCACTCATGTACCGCCTCTATGGGTGGTTCACATCATCTAGTATGATTTCTTCTCCTTCCTTTGAGGTGCTAGCTCCTACAAAAACTTTGTTGGGTGGACTTCTTCTTTTTCAACTCCTTGAAGACGAGTGGGACACCTTCAACCCCTTGAAGTGCCGGTTGCTACAACAGTGCTGGAATAGAACAAGGACTCTCTCAGTTCTCTCTGTCCCAAACCTTCAATAGAAGGTATGCACTCAGAGAACCCATCCAAAACTCACTCTATCCCAGAGATCCAATCTCACAATCTCTCAAGGATCAAACAAGATCTCTAACCAAGGAATATGGCAAAGTCTCAGCCTTGATCCAGATTTCTAGGTATGGAATGTGAGGAGCATTGAATGTCAACCCTTGACCTTCTTCAACCCTGCTTTTATAATAGCAACCCTCAAAACAATTAAGAGGGCATAATGAGAGATTAATGAGCAGTTTTGGGGTCTCTTAAGATTCCAAGGAGGTTAGAAGTCCCTTGGAATTCAGCAATAGCAATTATTAAAACTCGAAACTCCCAGCATTAAATCCCATAACCATTACAACATTTAATGAAGTGTTCTTGAATTTCAGCAGTCTGTCAGATGAGTCAACTCGACCATTTGAGTCGACTTGGCTCGAGTTGACTCATTCAAAAAGAGCCAGCTCGAATAGATGTTTGACAACACCTTATCAAACGAGTCCGAAATGATTTCCAATCATTCGCATGCCAACAAAGCAATGAGAAACCCTCGGTGTGTGACCCCATAGGTTCAAATACTAAACTAGTAGCACAGGAACATTTTCAATACTAGCCAAAGTCGCCATCTAGCAATGACACCTGGCATCTGGATAGATTGAAGGTTGTAGAGCAACATGAACCAGTCAAATATGGAATAGCATTGAACTTATTCCTTGAACCTCCTAATGCTCTAGATGGCATAAGGTTAAACTGCCAAATCCTAATCAGTCCATTTCGATATGTCTCAAACAAAGAATCCTTATAACTCTTTACAAAGAATGCCCTGGCCAAGGTCTTTCTCAATTGAGGCATATTAAGCATTCAATCCAAATCATTTAGAGAGGTCAATTCTATCTTGATCCTACTACTGCTATAGAAGTACTTGACTGTACCTAGCAACTTGCCATCACTGGATTAGAAATCCGGGTAGTTCGGCACCTAAGCACAGTGAGTTGCTTGCAAGCTACCATAGTGATCTCAAGTCAGAGAAATAATTCATGTCTATATTCTAATGCAAGACTCTTCTTTGGCAAAAAGAGAATCTCGTATAAGAGTCACGTTCAGTGAAGTGTCAAACACAACACTTGCATGTCATACCAATGTCTCCACATTCCTTGGTTAAGAGGATAACTAGCCTATATGACATACAACGATCTATACTTGATACATAGTTATCCTATAACAATGCATCATTCGATCATGAAAAATTTAAGAACTACTAGATATATCCTCTCTATATTGAGTACAAGAAAGTTCTAAGGACTTCATCACACAAGAGTTCACATTAAGGAAAATGTACTTGTGATGAACTGCCAAAAGATAACATTTATTTATACCAAAATTCATATCCAATATACAAATAGTACAACCATCTACATCCTAGACGATTAGCTTTGGAACATAATTTTCAACAACTCTCACTTGGACTAAAGCCAATCAATATAGAATTGCATTCCAATTTTCCAATTACAATGTTAAAACTCTTGAATCTCGACTGCTTTAGTGAAGAGGTCGACCATATTTTCTTTTTCATCGATCTTCTAAAGGTTGATGTCCCCTCGTGCCGCAATCTCTCGCACGAGGTGATAGCAGTGCAGAATGTGCTTGGTGCACTGATGGGACTTTGCTCTTTGGCTTGAGCTATGGCTTCAGTGCTGTCACAAAATACTGGAACAGGGCCATCCAGGGAAGGTGCCACTCCCAGCTCGCCTAGTTTTCGTAGCCACACAGCTTCCTTCGCTGCATCTGATGCTGTAATGTATTATGCTTCACAAACTGAGTCTGCCACTGTGTATTCCTTGGAACTTTTTTAGCAAATGGCTCCTCTATTTAGGATAAATACAAAGCCTGACACACTTTTGCTATCATCTCTATCTAACTGAAAACTTGAATCGGTATAACCGACAAGTTTTAATTCAGGCTCTCCATAGATAAGCCATTGGTCTTTAATATTTCTCAAATACTTTAGGATGGTTTTTACCACCTTCCAATGCACTTCACCTGGGTCAGACTGGTATCTGCTCACTACTTCTAGTGAGTATGCCACGTCTGGTCTAGTACATGTCATTGTATATATTATAGATCCCATTGCTGAAGCATATGGGACTCTACTCTACCCTCTCTCTCCTCAGGAGTTGATGCACAATCCTTTTTGGAGAGAGTAATTCCATGGCCTATCGGAAGATAGTCTTTCTTGGAATTTTTCATGCTGAACCGTTTCATCTCGATATCAATGTTCGTTGACTGGGACAGTCCTAGAAGTCTCGAAGATCTATCTCTATAAATGTTCATCCCTAGGATGTTGGAGGCTTCACCCAAGTCCTTCATAGAGAATTGAGATGACAACCAGACTTTTATTCCCTGCAGTGCAGGGATGTCATTCCCGATTAAGAGAATGTCATCCATATATAATACAAGGAATACAACCACAGAACCATTAGCCCACTTATAAATGCAAGGTTCTTCTCCATTCTTAATGAAGCCATATGACTTGATACACTTATCAAATTGCATGTTCTAACTCCAAGATGTCTGCTTCAGTCCATAGATAGTTTTTGGAGCTTGCAAACCTTTGACTCATCTATGGATGTGAACCCTTCAGATTGCATCATATGCACCTCCTCTTCCAGCTCACCATTTAAGAAGGCTGCTCGAACATCCATTTGCCAGATTTCATAGTCGAAGTATGCAGCTAAAGTAAGTATAATCCGAATAGATTTAAGCATTGCCATAGGGAAAAATGTCTTATCATAGTCAATACAATAACGTTGACGATACCCCTTGGCAACCAGACGGGCTTTGTAGGTCTCCACCCTTCCGTTTGCACCCCATTTCCTTTTGAAAATCCATCTACACCCAATGGATTTTATCCCTTCAGGTGGATCAACTAATGTCCACAAATTATTGATCTCCATAGACTCCATTTCAGATTTCATGGCTTCTAGCCACTTATCAAAGTCGGACTTTTATAGCATCCATATAGGTGATCGGATCCTCATTATTTTCATCAAGTTCAATGGGATCTCTGTCCTAGACCAAGAAACCATAGTATCTGTTTGGTTGATGTAGTACTCTACTGGATCTTCTTAATGGGTACTCAATGGGCTCCAGATTTGAATTAGTCCCGAGGTGTCTCCTAAATGTGCTGGTTCTTTTATCTATTGAACTTCACTAAGTTCAATCTTAGTGGCTACAGTTCCTTCACTAAGGAACTCCTATTTCAAAAAGGTAGCCCTAAAACCAATAAATAGCTTTTGTTTATCAGGCAGGTAAAAGAAATACCCTTTAGAATCTTTCGGATACCCAACGAATAGGCACCGGTCAGATCTAGGTCCTAGTTTATCAGTCTGCAAATGCTTAACATAGGCCAGACACCCCCAGACCCTAAGGTGTGAGAGCACCAGTTTCCGTTCAGACCACATCTCATATGGAGTCCTATCCACAACTTGCTAGGAGCCTATTAAGAAGATAATAGGTAGTCTCTTGGGCATAATCCCAGAAAGAGATAGGCAGAGTGGTAAAGCCCATCATGGACCGGACCATGTCCAACAAAGTCCTATTCCTCCTTTTGGACACACTATTTAGTTGGGGTGTTCTCGGAGGTGTCCATTAAGAGATAATCCCATTATCTTGAAGATAAGTCAGAAACTCACTGGAAAGATATTCGCCTCCTCGATCAGATTGAAGAGTCTTTATACTCTTTTCAATGTGCTTTTTAACTTCATTATGATATCGTTTGAATATTTCAAATGACTCATACTTATGTCTCATAAGATAGACTTAACCAAATTTAGATAGGTCATCTGTAAAAGTAATGAAATAATTATACCCACTGCTAGCACTGACATTCATAGGTCCATATACATCTGTATGTACTAGACTTAGAATTTCTTTAGCTCTTTTACCTTTTCCAGAAAAAGATGACTTGGTCATTTTCTCAAGTAAACAAGATTCACAGATAGACAATGATTCAAAATTATTTATCTCTAAGAGACCTTCTTGTCTTAACTTGTTTATCCTATTTTTGTTTATATGACCTAGCCTATAGTGCCAGGGATAAGCATTGTTGACATTATCCATTCTAGGATGTTTTCTTGTCGTGTACATTACACTCACAGACTGTGATAGAAAATAAATGCCATTTACCAAATTTCTATTCATTATAACTGAACCATTCAAAATAATGTTGCAAACATTTCTCTTTATTGAAAGTTCAAAATATTCTTTGGCCAACAAGCCTATAGAGACAATGTTTATAAGAAATGTAGGACAATAATGACAGTCATGTAAAATGATTTTACAAGATTCAAAAACAAGAGAGAAGTCTCCTAACACTAAAACTGGAACTCGACTTCCATCTCAAACATTTAAAAACTTTTCGCCATCCTCAAATCTCCTACTAATTTGAAGTCCCTGCAATTTGTTGCAAATGTGTTAAGGACTCCCAATATCAAGTACCCAATTAGTAGTATCACAAAAAGAATAGGTACAGGGATTTATCATATAAATACCTTGAGCAGCAACATCTTGCTGCTTTCTCTTCTTTGACCTGTTTGGATCAAGGGATGAAATATACAGAGGACAATTCCTCTTCCAATGACCCTGCTTCTTATAATAGAAGCACTCCACCTGACTCTGGTCTACCATTTCTTCCCAGCTTGACTGGCCCCACCAACACTCTGCACCTTTTTGGTCTTTTTCTTTTTATTTTTCTTCCCCTTCCCAAGGGGATGATGCTGCCCTATTTCCTCCCACCAAGTACACCAACCCCTTATTGAGGTTGTGGTTCTTTTAGTAAGCAACCCAAGAGGAAGGATGAATTAGGTTTCTAAAAAACTTAAATAAAATGCAAGTGTGTGAACCAATCCAATAATCAACCTAAGTACAATGAATGCAAGTGTAAAGTACTCTTAGTGAGTATGCAGCAGAAATATAAAAGCAATAAAATAAAAGCAAATTAAAGAGACAAGCAATCACAAACACAAAGCAAGTATAGTGGTTCGGTGCTTTCCAATGCACCTACATCCACTCTCCAAGGCCCACTTGGAAATTCACTATAATCTCAATCGATTATGGTCGATTAGTTTTCCAGGCTCACTAATAAAACCCGACTTGTTTTCACAAGGCTCACAAGTCAAAACCTCTTTTGAATTTCTGGGCTTACCAAGAACCTAATTGGTTTTAAGGCTTACCAACAACCTTAGTTTTGCAAGCTAACCAAGAAACTAATTGGCTTTCAAGGCTAACCAACAACCTCCTTAGTTTTTCAATAGGCTAACCAAAAACCTTTACAACAAGAATAAGTTTGAAGTAAAGAAACAATGAAAGCTTTCTAATTAAAAATGGATATCTCTTTGAAGCTTTGTTGTAGTGCTGCCTTCAACTTGATGAAGCTTTAATAAATGCTCAAGAAGGTAGAACTTGAATACTCTTGAAGGCTTTTGAATACTTAGAGACTTTTTTTTGCTTAAAAAAAGTGGTAGCATGCATGTTCTCTCTCTTTAAGTACTCGGATTGGGTACATCACCAAGGTTGTCTGGTCATAGGAGAAAAGTAGGGCTACAAGACCCTCTCTTTCCTTTCAATGGGGTCTCCTATGGTGTGTAGGGGTGCCATTGTGATTTGACCTGTGAAGAAGAAAAACAAAGAGATCACTCATTTAGGATTTAATTTATGCTTACTGATTTCTGTGTTAGGGATTGAATTCTAGGACTGTTTCTCCATAAAGACCTCACTGTTTTACCATGATTTTCACATCAGTTAATCTCAGTTTAATCCACTATTTATTGTAATTTTTTGAGATTTTTCCTGATTCAAAAACAGAGTGAAATTCTTCTAAGAAAATAGCCCTAACCAAGTTCTGCACATTGAACCTGCATTGGTAGTCTGAACCTAGGTCTGATTCACCAACTAATCCCTACTATTTTTCTCTAATTTTTTCACTGAGTAGTCTCTGATTAGTCTTCTTAATTTCTACTATTTTTTTCTGATTTTTTGAATTCAAATAAAAAAATCTGCATGTAAAATAGACTTGCTAAGATTTTTGCATGTTTTGTTTGGGCTGAAACTAAATCACATCCAAACCCCCCCAAACCCAAGCCTATTTTGCTTGATCACTTAACCAGCTGAAACTTAAGTTTGACACATCATAAAACAAAAAAAATGATTTTTAGATTGCATTAGGATTTCATATGCATAATCTATTCTAAGGGCATCAATATCATAAGATAAGGGAAGGAGGTCATTACCTTTCCTTGGCCCAAAAACAATCACCCACATTTCGCATTCGAACCTAAGCCTAATTTAAAATCTATTAGCAACATAATAGCACTAGGGACACCTACGAGTTTAGTTCATGGTATTTTGAGAAAACTAGTTGTACTCAATTTAGCATTTGTGTCTTGAAGCTGGTGTCTAGGCTGGGGGTCCTGAGTCAAATGACCTAAGCAGTGTTGTGGTTCCTTAATTGGGTCCCTGCGAAAGCAGGGAGGCCTCCCATACTTCCACCTCCTACCTGGCCAGTGGATCGTATAATTGTTATCTTGATTGTGATTCATTGACTCACTCTACTTGGGCTACTAGTTCTAGCAAACCCTAGTACATTTTGTGTGCTTGATTACATTTGCCACTAGATTAAGGGTTCAATATCAATGGTGTCAACCCAATCCAGTCAAACCTTGGAGTCTAATGTTGAGATCTTACTCAGGACATGTATAGAACAGTGTGCCCACATTAACACTAGGTTTGATCAAATGGAAGAAAGGATAGGAAGCCTTGAAGAAACATGTTTGACCCTTACTGAGCCACAATCACCCAGATTGCCACCTATCCATCCTAGAGTCCAACACCAGGAATATACTCCTGACCCACATCCAAGGAGACCTCACCATGATTATGTTGACCAGGATGAGAGAGCCCTTAGAAACATTCATCTAGATGCACCCACATTCGATGGAAATTTGGATCCTAAGGTGTATATAGACTGGGAAGGTGATATGGACCAATATTTTGATTGGTATGAAATGTCAGAAGATAGAAAATTTAAGTTTGCTAAACTTAGATTGGTCCATCTAGCTAGATTATACTGGGGTAATGTGGAGCACATGACTTGACAGAGGGGTGACATGCCCATAACCACTTGGAGAGCTATGAAGGTGAAGGTTAGGGAGAAGTATTTACCAATGTCCTATGAACAAAGACTCTTGGATCAATGGCAACGATAAATCCAAGGAAATAAGACAGTATCTGAATATGTTGCTAAGTTTGATGAGTTCGTTATGAGATGCAATGTTGTTGAGTCTGAGGCAGCAACCTTGTTAGGTTTAGAGCAGGTCTACATGAGGAAATCCAGAGAGAATTATTTTTGAAAGAAGTCCATGACCTAGACCAAGCCTACCAAGTTGCTAGGGACTGTGAGAGATTCTAGAGGAGACTTTTATTTCATTGACCTGAGCCCACTAGGATTAATCCTCCTGGAAATGGACCAATTCCAAGCCCAAATACATCTAATAGACCCAGTCTTGCTACTCCATTAGTTTGAAGGGAAGATAAAGGAAAGAGCCCTGAAGTTTGAAGGGAGGGAAATGTCCATTGTTTTAGATGTCATAAGATAGGTCACTATGCAAGCCAGTGTCCCACCAGAGCATTACACATAGGACAAGTAGAAGAGGAAGTTACTGAACCCATAGAAAACTGTGAGGAAGAAGAAGTATATGAGGCAGGTGTGAATTTAGCTGATGAGTATGAAGGGGATGAAGAGATCATAGACTCATAAAAAATTCTAGGAGTTGTGAGATGTATCTTGACCCAGGTTAAGGAGTAAAAAGTTTGGCATAGGACTAGAATCTTAGAAACCTTTGTCAAGATAGGAGAAAAAGTGTGTAAGATCATCTTAGATAGTGGTAGTTGTGTCAATGCCATATCAACCAATACAGTCAAGAATCTAGGATTGCCCACTGTGCCCCATCCCAACCCATATAAGGTATCATGGATAGATTCGACCTCAATTTCTATCAAACTTAGGTGCCAAGTCTCAATCCAGTTCCAGTCATATCAAGAAAAGGTTTGGTACGATATTCTTCTAATGGGGGTTAGTAGCATTATAATAGGCCGACCATGGTTGTATGATTATGATGCTATACTCTATGGTCGTTCTAATTCATGTTCTTTCACTCATAATGGAAAAAAGATTGTAATCAATTCCTCACCACCTGAGGACAATGTTAAGAGAGGATCAAGTCACCCGGGGGACAAGAAATAAGGAATAAACATGATTAGTGATAAGGAATTAGAGCAAGAGCTTAGTAGTGGTTCCCCTATTTAGATTTTAATAACAAAGGAAGCTCAGGACCAACCCTATAAGGAACAACCTCAAGAGGTGTTAAGGTTTTTAGAGGAGTTTTAAGACATCTTTCCTGAAGACCTTCCTAATCACCTTCCACCATTGAGAGATATTCAACATGCCATAGATTTGATCCCAGGATCCACATTACCGAACCTTCTTCATTATAGGATGAATCCTATAGAACATTCAGAATTATAACATCAAGTTGGAGAACTTCTCCAAAAAGGATTCATTAGAGAAAGCCTAAGTCCATGTACAGTACCTTCCCTTCTGAACCCTAAGAAAGATGGCACATGGAGAATGTGTGTAGATAGTCGAGCCATCAATAAGCTTACCATTAAGTATTGTTTCCCTATTCTCCATTTGGATGACATGTTGGACATGATGGCCGAAGCCAAAATATTCTCCAAAATTGACCTTAAGAGTGGCTATCATCAAGTGAACATTAGACCCAGGGACGAATGGAAAACCGCTTTTAAAACCAAAGATGGCTTATATGAGTGGGTAGTAATGCCTTTCAGCTTGTCTAATGCACCTAGCACCTTCATGAGGATTATGACCCAAGTTTTGAGGACATTCATTGAAAAGTTTGTAGTGGTTTATTTTGACGACATTCTCATTTATAGTAGAATGAAGAAAGACCACTTAGACCATCTTAGGCAAGTTTGCCAAGCCCTTAGATAAGATAGTCTCTATGCCAACCACAAGAAATGTGAATTCATGATCCATAAAGTTATCTTTCTAGGATTTGTTGTCACCACTGAAGGGGTGTCTGCTGACCCCGAAAAAGTCAAGTCCATAGTTGAGTGGCTGGAACCCAAAAGTGTCCATGATGTTCGAAGTTTCCATAGTCTAGCCACTTTTTATAGGAGGTTTTATCAAGGATTCAATACCATAGTTGCACCCATTACCGACTGCATTAGGAAGGGAACCTTTGAATGGACAAAAGCCGCTGGTAGAGCCTTCCTAGAAATCAAGAAAAGAATGACACAAGCATCCATTTTAAAGTTACCAAATTTTTCAAAGGTGTTTGAGGTTGCTTGTGATGCCTCTAGAGTAGGAATTGGAGGAGTTTTGAGCCAAGAGGGTCATCCAGTGGCATTCTTTAGCAAGAAGTTGAATGAGGCAAGAATGAGATACTCGACATATGATAAGGAATTGTATGCGGTAGTACAAGCTTTGAGGTATTGGAGACACTATTTACTACTGCAAGAGTTCGTTCTTTATTTCGATCATGAAGCCTTATGATTCCTTAATTTCCAAAAGAAATTGAACCCTAGGCACGGGAAATGGATAGAATTCATTCAAGCATATACCTTTGTTCTGAAACACCATGCCGGCACTGCAAATAGGATTGCAGATGCACTGAGTCGACGATCCATGCTTTTGACCTCGATTAGAACAAAAGTTGTAGGGTTTGATAGATTGAAAGAAGAATACCCCAAGTGTCCAGACTTTAGTGATATTAATTAATCCCTCCAACAAGGACCATCTAGTGTACAAAGTGACTATACTCTCTTAGATGGATTTTTTTTCAAAGGAAATCAGTTGTGTGTCCCTCGAACTTCTATTAGAGAGTTTTTAATCTGGGAAGTTTATACTGGAGGCCTAGCGGGTCATTTTGGTAGAAATAAAACCATCCTAGCAATAGAAGACCAGTTCTTTTGGCCTGGCCTCAAGAGGAATGTAGGCCAAGTTGTGGCACAATGTCGAATATGTGTTGTTGCCAAACAGCAAAAGCAGAACACTGGTTGTACACTCCTCTACTAGTCCCTGATTGTCCATGGCAGGATCTTAGTATAGACTTTGTATTAGGACTCCCAAAAACCTTAAAGAGACATGATTCCATCTATGTTGTAGTTGACCAATTTTCTAAGATGGCTCACTTCATCTCATGTTCTCAAACCTTCGATACTTCAAGAATGGCTAAGCTTTTCCTTGACAAAGTGGTTAGGCTACATGGTTTACCCAAAACCATTGTGTCAGATAAAGATGTTAGGTTCACTAGTTACTTTTGGAAAACTCTTTGGCATATGCTAGGAACCAACTAAAGTTCTCCACAGCCTACCATCCTCAAACTGATGGCCAAACTGAAGTCGTTAACTAGGGAATCTACTGAGATGTTTAGTTGGTGATAGTATGGAAAATTGGAATCTCCTATTACCTAGAGCGGAGTTTACTTACAATAGCTTAGTCAATAGATCTACTGGAAAGAGTCCTTTTGAGGTGGTCCAGGGTACAAACCTAGGAAACCTATAGATCTCATCCCATCGCCCACACATTCATGAGTTTCTGAGTCAGCTGAATCCTATGCACAGCATATTAAGGACTTGCATAAAGAAATTAATGAGAAAATCAACTTGAGCAATGAAGCCTATAGACATATGGCTAATTCACGTAAGAGAATCAAAAAATTCTATGAAGGAGACCACGTAATGATTTGACTCAGACCTGAACGGTTCCCATCTGGAACCTTTAAAAATTACAAGCCCGTGGTTCAGGCCCATTCAAAATCATAAAAAAAAATTTCTTCTTCCATTTGTGTTTAGCAAGTGACCTATGAGAGGGAGAGGGTGAGAGGCCCAAAATCTTTCCTTTTAAGCCGACCTAGCCACTTCCAAATTCCACCACAAATCCATACCAAGGTGCTGCCATTTTCTTTCAACCAAAGTATTCCCCATCCACCAACGACGTAGCAAATACTTTCAAGCTACAAGGCCACCTACTTCATCCTCAAAGGAAGCCTTCTACAACACCTCAAAGTGCTCTTCTTCATCCTTCAAGAGTTTCCATCTAAGCTCAGCAAATGGAGTTCCAATCAGCACACAACCAAGGTGCCAAATCAGCCATTATATTCCCAACTACTTCATCCAATCCATCAACTTCAGTACTTCCTAAACCCCTTACATTTTCCACTTCTTGCCATTCTAAGTCACTAATTCCTTTCCTTTCAAGGATCCACCTAGATTGCGAGTTGAAGAAGAGGTTACTTGGTGCGGGCACCATGATCAGACACAGATTACTAGGCCCTATTTGGTTTACTTAGTCATGTGTCATAATTTTGTAAAAAAAGTAAGATTGAGCTGTAATAAGGTGAGACTAGTTGATTTGTTTCGACCTAGTCCAGTATATTGAGTCATGTACATTAGTATGAGTCTAGTATGAGTCCAAATTTTATACAAGAGAGGAGGTTACCCTATTTTAGAGTTCCACCAGGCCTCATTCAGGAGCCAAAGGCAAATACATCAGCTTATGGGAGCTCAATTGACACACAGGAGCCCTAAATGCCCTCCAGGTACCTTGATTCCCTCCAAATGCCATTTTAGATGCCAGATTCCCTCTAGATGCTTCCAGAATATTTCATATGCCAGGCGCCCATGTTTCCCAGGTTACCCCAGCACTCCAGGCCTTCAAATTCAAGCCCAGGAAGCAAGCCCAAGCAAGAATAACCAAGATTCCAAGGAATACGCTGATACAAGGGCACCCCAGCTTCCAAGGCCCAAAGCCCATGCACCAATCCAAAGAAGGATGACCCCTTGCTGCCCCTTGAAGCCCAACACACCTAGGATAGGCGTCCTCCATGAGTTGACCATGTCCAACATGGTGGAAGAGTTCAAATACAAGGAGTTTGAGTTTTTATTTCATTCAACTTGTATACTCCTAGTTCTAGGTTTATTTTAGTCTTTCTCCCACTTAAATTATGTAAACTTATTCTAACTAGGAGAAGACTTGTAATCCCTTTAGGAGAGGGCATGAGGACTCTATAAATACCCCACTCCTCCCCCCTCTTATAATGATCTTTTTCTTATGAATAAACCTTGCTGAAATTTGGATTAATTGCCTTGTGTTTGAGTTTTGGTTCTTACGTAGTGTGCTCTTCTTGTGTTCCTGGATTGAAACCCTGCTGCCCTAGCACCCTCTTGCATCCCTTGAGATCAGCCATGATTTAGGATTAGAAGCCCTAGCTACCGTCCAAGACCAGGAGCTTCTTCTTCTCTGGCTACCATCTTCAAACTCTAATCCAGAATCCTTCCAAACCCTAATTCCTTTACTTTTTTTATTTGCTGTTTTGACTAACCTCTGATACTTGCAAGATCCTCGAGGTGATTCACCTTCCTTGAGGAGGCCTTCTTTGCTTCCAGGACCACCCAGATCATCCATCAGATTCGAGGGTACCGAGGCTTCTTCATTTAGGCTCCGATCAGAGTGTGAGTGGTCCTTTCTACTGCAAAGTTTCAATCTCTGACTGGTAAGAACCCTTCCCTTCTCTTATTATCTGATATAATTTAAGTTAACTATCCTAAACTGGGAGTTTGTCAACTCTCGGGTCCTAGCTATTTCATTAGTTTGCATGAGTTTGCCTGCGATCCGATGATTCTTTGCACTGCTAGACTTTCCGCTAGTTCTTACTTTATTTTGGGAATCTAGCCTGCAAATAAAATTATAAAAAACATAAAAAAATATTTTACTATTTTCCATGCATGTTTAGTAGTCTTAGAGTCATCCCACAATAGTTTGGTATAGAGCAGGTTTAGGATAGTTTTTTATCTGCATTTCATTCACAAACCCTAATTTCATTATTCTGTCCACTGCATTTGGTATCTAGGTTTCATCTGATTTTGATATCTTAAACATTTTATTTTTCAATGAAATTTGCACTACATATCCTCTGTTCTGTCCTAATAATTATCAAAATTCTTAATTAATTTTATTAGAATCCTAATTATCTAAAATCTATCATATTAGAAACCCTAATAGAATCCTGATAATTCCTATAGCAGTCCAAAAACTCTAGGATTTGCATATCATATGATTTTGTTTCAACATGAAATTTGGTAGGTTTCATCATCACCATCCATCCTCTATTCCAGATTTTTATTGATTTTTTTATGCATCAAGATCTATGTTAAACTCTACATCAACTGAAACCCTAATCCTCTGATTTCTGCTAAATTCTGCATCTTGACTCAACCTAACCTAATCAACTTCCAAACCCCCCAATCCCAAGCCTAATTTGTTTGCTAACCATAATTAACTCAAATCTAATTTCCACATCATAAAATTCACATAAAATATTTTATTTTTTGATTGTTATTAGTTGCATTAGGACCATTGATTGCCATCATATGATTAACCTAATCTTAAGGGCAATTTTCTATCTCATATCAGGGCTGGATTTCATCACCTGTCCTGGGCCCAAAACAACCATCATCATACTAACCCAAGCCTAATTAAAATCAATTAGACCTAATTTGCCCTAATTAGCTAGGTGACACCCAACAGGTCATGTTCGAGCTGTGTGGGCCAACTAGTGCATTTAATCCTTTAGCTATTATTGAAAGCTGGTGTCTAAGGCTGGGGGTCCAAAGTCAAACGACCTAAGTGTACTATGGTTTTTAATTGGGTCCCTGCGAAAGTAGGGGGGCCTTCCACACTCCCACCCCCTACCTGGCCAATGAAAGGATTAGCTATTGGGTTAGATGTAAGTTGAGCTGACCCACCCAGTTTTTGGCTCTAGGTCAAGGAAACCCTAGAATATACTAGCTTTTTCTCTCTCTTTTGCATGCTTGGTTACATCATTTCATTTTGATTGTTGATTTGTTGCATGACCACTAGATTAGGAACCCAATACCAGAAGTCTAAACCCCAACCCAGTTCAACCATGGAATCCAGTCTTGAAGCACTCATAAGAACTATGAATGAACAATTGAACCATAAACTTGACCAAACCAATACCCAGATGACCCAATTCACCCAATCCCAAAACTAATTGACCCAATCCCAAAACCAAATGAACCATAGATTCGACCTAATAGACCAAAGATTTGACTAAATAACCCAAACCAATAACCAGGCAACCTATAGGATTGACAACCCTAGATTTGAGCCCATAACCTTTGAACCCATAACCTTTAAACCCATAACCTATGAACCCATAATCCTTAGTTTACCCACCCCTGTTACCCTAGACTCTAGTCAATTTCTCAGTAGCCAAAGCCCTCTTACCACCTCATTGGTTCACCCAAATGACTTTGAAGAAGAGATATATGAGGTTGACCCAAGCTTAGTGGACAAGTATGAGGAGGAAGAAGAGGAGTTCCCCATAGAAGACTTAGGATTAGTTGAATCAATAGATACCCAGATAGAAGCCACCATAGAATTAGTTGATCTTGACCATACCCAAGTAGTAGCCAATCTAGATTTAGCTAACCTTGACCATAATCATTTAGTGGCTGACCCAGAATTAGATAACCCAAATCACACCCAAGCTATAATGGAAGAGCAATTAGAGGAGACTTTAGAAGAGGATCCAATTGTAAAGCCTAATCCTGAATTTCCTGAACCAAAAGAGTATATTAAGGACTTGGCTTATCTCTCCCAGTACCCTCAAGATGAAGTCACTTCCTTGATTCCAATTGAAGATCTTTTCCCTGAAATTAGTGACCCATTCTTCCATAAGGCAGACCTATTAGATAGACACCAACCCTTTAAGGTCAACCTTATTAGTTTAGGATTAATCCTTGACACCCCTTCTTATATCCTAGTCTATCCAATTAACCCCAAACCCTTTTCTTACTTTCCACCCAATCAGACTAACCCTGAATCCGCCTCTTATTTTCTACCCTTTTCGGAAACTTCTAATGTTTTCTTTACTACTAGGTTGCATTTTATAAGAGTTTGCATATTGCATTTGTTCATTATTCATATCATGTTTGCATCTTACTTTAGGAGAACCCTATGGAACCTAGTAGGAGTACATAGTAAGTTCTCATGTGCATGCCATGCTAGGGTCAAACCTAAAGAGTCTATAATCTGTTAGGTTTTATCCCTTAGAGTCCAATAAAACATTCTTTGATAGGGATTTCTAGTCGAGTCTATTAGGTATTAGTTTTGAGTCTAATAAATGCACAGCCTGAATTACATGTCTGCACCTGCACTACCCTTTGCATAGCATATGCATATGAAAATTAGTCAATGGCTGAACATAACTAATGAACTAAATAACAACTTGGCTCATTTCAAAAAAAGAGATAAGGAATTTTGTAGTGGATTTTGTAATTGTAAAAGAATTTCTACTCGCGAAGCTGGCCCATCCAAGATAATGAAGAGTAATGGACCCAATGCCTATATACCTGAGATATCACCCGATATAGGTATTAGCTCCACCTTCATCATCTAAGATCTTATAGAGTCTAGGGAGCCAACAGTGATACCTAGCGAGCACCTTGAGCCTATCACTCCCTTTGAGAGAGAACCCACCCCAGAGTGTCCACCAACCAATTGGCAAAATAGTAAGGAAAAGATTGAGAAAATCCTGGATGATCAAGCCATATGGATCCAAAATAAAGGCTATCAGAGGTATTTGGTAAGGTGATAAGGTTGGCCAGAATCTGAGGACTCGTGGATCACCCGTGAGGATCTACAGCGCCTCAACCCAGACCAACTCGAGCACTATGAGAGCCAAATTATCCCAAACTCGACGGGGTCGAGTTCCTCCCGCCCCGGGAGAATTGGTGGGGGCACCAGGATCAGACACAGATTACTGGGCCCTATTTGGTTTACTTAGTCATGTGTCATAATTTTGTAAAAAAAGTAAGATTGAGTTGTAATAAGGTGAGACTAGTTGATTTGTCTCGATATAGTCCAGTATATTGAGTCTGTACATCAGTATGAGTCCAGTATGAGTCCAAATTTTGTAAAAGAGAGAAGGTTATCCTATTTTGGAGTTCCACCAGGCCTCATTCAGGAGCCAGAGACAATTACATCACTTATGGGAGCTCAATTGACACCTAGGAGCCCTAAATGCCCTCCAGATGCCCTTCAAGTGCCCTGATTCCCTCCAAATGCCATTTCAGATGCCAGATTCCCTCCAGATGCTTCTGGAATATTTCGTATGCTAGGAGCCCATGTTTTCCAGGTTATCCCAATACTCCGGGCCTTCAAATTCAAGCCCAGGAAGCAAGCCCAAGCAAGATGAACCAAGATTCCAAGGAATATGCTGATACAAGGGCACCCCAGCTTCCAAGGCCCAAAGCCCATGCACCAATCCAAAGGAGGACGACCCCTTACTGCCCCTTGAAGCCCAACACACCTAGGATAGGCATCCTCCATTAGTTGACCAAGTCCAACATGGTGGAAGAGTTCAAATACAAGAAGGAGTTTGAGTTTTTATTTCATTCAACTTGTATACTCCTAGTTCTAGGTTTATTTTATAATCTTTCTTCCACTTAAATTATGTAAACCTATTCTAACTAGGAGAAGACTTGTAATCCCTTTAGGAGAGGTCATGAAAAATCTATAAACACCCTACCCCTCCCCCTTCTTGTAATGATGTTTTTCTTATGAATAAACCTTGCTGAAATTTAGATTAATTGCCTTATGTTTGAGCTTTGGTTTTTACTTAGTGTGCTCTCCTTGTGTTCCTGGATTGAAACCCTGCTGCCCTAGCACCCTCTTGCATCCCTGGAGATCATCCATGCCCTAGGATTGAAGCCCTAGCTGCCATCCAAGACCAGGAGCTTCTTCTTCCCCGGCTGCCATCTTCTAACTTTAATCCAGAATCCTTCCAAACCCTAATTCCTTTTCTTTTTTTATTTGCTGTTTTGACTGACCTCTGACACTTGCAAGATCCTCGAGGTACTTTACCTTCCTTGAGGAGGCCTTCTTTTCTTCTAGGACTACCCAGATCATCCGTCACATTCGAGGGAACCGAGGCTTCTTCATCCAGGCTTCGATCAGAGTGTGAGTGATCCTTTCTACTGCAAAGTTTCAATCTCTGACTGGTAAGAACCCTTCCCTTCTCTTATTATCTGATATGATTGAAGTTAACTATCCTAAACTGGGAGTTTCTCAACTCTCGGGTCCTGGCTATTTCATTAGTTTGCATGAGTTTGCCTGCGATCCGATGATTCTTTGCACTGCTTGACTTTTTGCTAGTTCCTACTTTATTTTGGGAATCTAGCATACAAACAAAATTATAAAAATTACAAAAAAATATTTTACTATTTTTCATGCATGTTTTGTAGCATTAGAGTCATCCCGCATCATTAATCTTGCCTTTGGTACCATCTATGCTGGAAGTCTTTATCCCTTGGTGTGATAGTTTCAAGTTCTATCCAAGAGTGCTGAAAATGGATCACCATTACAAGTTTGGGACTTCAATATTGGTAAGTAAATCTTCCTTAATTCTTAGGTTTGAATATCTGAATGGTCTTCACCCTAGTTAGAATGCTTTCCTAACCATTAGGTCCAATCTTCTTGGATTAAACAAGAAGCCCTAGTTTGAGTTATCCCTTATCTAGTTTTCTTTCATATGAATCCTTTACTTTCTAATGAATGAATTTGTTTATGCTAGTAGGATTCATTGCTCAACCCAATAATTAATCCTCTAAGTTAGAACTCATCCTTCCAAGCCACATCACAGTACCTTGCCTGAAGATTGCACGGAGGCCAGGCTCATCAAAAGGAAGCCCGTGTGCTTCATGCTAATGATGGACAACTTTACCGAAAGTCCTACTCCTACCCACTCCTAAAATGCGTGAGACCCTTAGAGGCGGTAGTCGTACTCCAAGAGATACACAAAGGTCTCTACGGGAATCACGTGGGGGGCAAAACTTTGGCATACAAGGCCCTTTACTAGGGGTACTATTGGGAAACAATGAGGTAGGACGCAGCCAACTTCGTCAAGAAGTGTGACCACTACCAATGTCATGCTATCGTGCAATGCTAGTCTGCTACACCGCTCTCTTAGCTCTCTGCCCCATGGCCATTCAAGCAGTAGGGTAGGACATCCTTGGTCCTTTTCCTCCCACACTCGGGCAGTGCAAGTTCCTCATAATCGCCATCGACTACTTCATAAAATGGGTCGAGGCTGAACCACTGGCACGGATCACAGAGGCTAACATAAGCAAGTTCTTTTGGAAGTCTATCATGTGCTGCTTCAGACTCCCTCACACCATCATCACCGATAATGAACGACAGTTCGATAATCGAGAGTTCGAGAGATTTTGCGATGACCTTAGCATCTGCCACTGCTTTATCTTGGTGGCTCATCCTTAGACCAACAGAGAGGCTGAGGTGACTAACCGGATTATCCTTCAAGGACTCCGGACCAGGATAGATCGAGCCAAAGGTAGATGGGGTGAAGAACTCCCCAGTGTCCTGTGGGCATACTACATAATGCCTCGAACGACCATAAATGAGACTCCATTCAACCTTGTCTTTGATGTAAAGGCAGTGATCCTAGTGGAGCTAAGTCTACCAACATTGTGAGTGGAGTAATATGATGAAGCTAAGAACTCAGCTCGGCTCCTACTCAACCTGGACCTCCTTGAAGAAACAAGGGACAAGGCTCGACTTCGGATGGTGACTTACCGCAACGGGTGGCCCGATATTATAACTCTAGGGTGAAGCCGAAGATGTTCTGCCCAGGTGACTTGGCACTGCGATAGGCAGAAGACTACCAACCCTAGGAATGCGGCAAGCTCTCTCCGAACTAGGAAGGCCCCTACAGAGTGGTCGAGGTCCTTCCTCACGGGGCCTACTACCTTGCCGAGCTCGATGGAGCACGATTTCCACAAACCTGGAATGCTGGGAACTTAAGGATGTACTACCAATGATGTAAGACTTCCTCCTTAAAAATAATATTCTCTTTAGCACAATGGAAACTTCAGAAGCCCGGCACCTAAAGACCGGAAACCCTGGCACTGGAAACTCATGAAGCTCAGCACCTCAAGATAGAAAACTCCAGAAGCCCGCCACCGCAAGTCCGGAAAGTCCAGAAGCACGACACCTAAAGACTGAAAATTCTAGAAGCCCGGCACCTGAAGACCGAAAATCCCGGCACCGAAAACTCATGAAGCCCAGCATCTAAAGACCATAAACTCTAGAAGCCCGGCACCTAAAGACCGAAAACCCCAACATCGAAAACTCATGAGGCCCGACACCTCAAGACCAGAAACTCCAGAAGCCCAGCACCTAATGACCGGAAACTCCAGAAGCCTGGCACCTAAAGACCGAAAACATCGGCACTGGAAACTCATGAAGCCCGGTAACTCAAGACCGGAAACTCTTCAAGCCCGGCACCCCAGGATGGGATCCTGAGGACCACTGGTGCCCGGCGGGTTCCCGGAGTCTTCCAGCATAAGCTTTAGTCCAGTATAGGCAACCACTTTAAAGGCTTCCAATTTTTCTCTAAGTCACTACAATGACTAAGGCATCCCAGGGAGGATCGAATTTGGAGTCAAACAAAACCAAAGTTCCTGACATTATAAAAAGCACAGTGAACCAAAGCAGAAGGCTGGAATACAGAAATGAGAAGGAACAAAAGGTGCTTCATTAAATTCATGGGATTTTTTACAACTTAGGGGGATCCCCGATAGGCTGGGCGATCCCAAAGATTAAACAAAAACCCTATGCTAAATACAAGTTGACCCCGGAGATCATTGGGTCATTGGCTCATTCCCGGGCCGGTGCATCGTTGGACCATTAGCTCCTTGGATTTCTGCCGACGTGGTCGCATGCTTAGCTGGCTGCTCGATGGTCGCCTCCTCATCCACACTAGCCCCCTTTTCTTTAGGTCGCTCTTCATCGTCGTCGATGATGACTCCTCCTAGATCGAGCTCCGAGTACATCGAAGCCACCCTCTCCTAGCAAGCTTTGAACCCCTTGATGAATGAGTCCACGGCTGCTTCGTGGACCTCATCCTCAAACTCTAGAGATGCCCAGAACCTAGGCATGACTTCGAGGGCCTCCTTCTTGGCGGCCTCCATCAGTGCCAAGGTGATTTGTGCCTTGTCATTCGCCGCCACCAACCTAGCCAGGAATTTGGCACCTCTGGACATCGAGGGGAACTTCATCTTCCTCATCGAAAGATGGAGTCCTCAACTGGGAGGGGCTTGCCTCATTCGGGTTACTAAAGGGTCGAGGGTGTCAGCCCAAAGGAGCCATTCAAGCAATCAAAGATGAAGAAAAGGAAGATGGAAGGCCTAGGAGAAGGTTTCGGTCCACCTAAGAAGGGGGGAGAACTTAAAATGCTGCCGATCGAAAAGAAGAAGAAAAAGGAGGAGGGTTGCAAAATACGAACCTGCTTCACTTGGTGAAAGGGGACAGCTAGGGCGAAGAAGAAACTCTAAATCCTCTAAATTTTATCCTGTATTCAAATTTAAATGAGGGTTGGATAGGTCTATAAATACCACCCTCAGTCCTTCGTAAAAAAAGTTTTTGGAAAAAAAAAATTGAATTTTTTAGAAGAGTGATTCTTCTTGCCTTCGCCTTTGGGCATGGGCATGATGCCCTAGTTATCCCCTTTCCCATTCCATCTTCTCTATCCCCTTGTAGCCTTTGAGATCCATCCTAGTGCCTTCAAGTATCGAGGAGGGTGTAATGCCCTAGAGGTGAGAGGTATCTTCATTAGGATGAGTCCCAAAGTCCATGAGATTCAGATCCCTGTCTTCCAGCCTCACTATTCCGTCGCCACCCTAGAGAAAAAAAATACCAAAAAAAAATAGTACCCTAATTTAGGTGACTTCTAGGCTCACCAATGGTCCTACTCATCTGTCTCCCATCAATTTTGGTATCATAGCTAGAAGATTAGGGTACCTTCATATCAATCCAGATTCTCCACCACTGATCCACTTTTTTTTTTTCTTTCCCATCCTATTATGTTCCCAGATCAAAAAAAAAAAAAAAATCGAAGTTGCCACCAATTCAATTTTCTTTCTTTCCGTGTTTCCTCCCAAACTCCATCCTCTGTTGACAGTCATTTTTTCCTCCTCAGATCCTAGAACTTCGTCGCTGCCGGCCTCCCGAGCATCCCCTCCGCCATGCCACTCCTTCGACGATCCTATTCCCATCGCTGATCCCCTTTTATCTTTTTTTTCCTTCCCACCTAAGAACCACCACCGAGCTAAAACCCGTCCCCTTTCTTATTCCCTGAATCACCCAACCGGAGAGCCCCAAAACAAACGTCCCCCCGACTTGCCCCTCATGGCCTCCCGCACCCTCCCTGCCAAATGTCAGTCCACCGAGAACCCAGACTCGGTCCTTCACTTCAGCAAGGAGATCGGTCCTCCCTCCCACCGCCGGTGATGGCACCACCACCATAGTCGTCCTCGCCGGCTCGCTCCTCTGGCACTCCCTCTCTCTCCTCTCCACCGGAATCCACCCAACCGGCTCCTCTTCATCGCCCCAGCCGTCGTCGCTATTGGTGAGCACTGCCGACCCCCTCGCAGATGTCTGGACCTCGCCGGCCCGCACCATGGTTCGCCTCATCGAGAGCTTCCCCACCGAAGGACGACTGCGGTCGTCCATCTTCTCTGGATCCCTCCCTTCCTCCGACGTACAATCCCAGGCCGAGCCCCCCCTCTTCTCTGCCTCCCATGAAGCCCGACGCCGTTGCCGATTTCGCCATGCCAGCACCGGCCTCATCCGATCGCCCCCCTCCGTACCAAATCGACCGTGGCACTCCCCGGCTCCATCGTCTTCCTCACCATCCAGGCCCACCATGTCTCCCACCATCTCTGGCAATAGCACCACCATCTTCTCACCCACACAGCGGCCGCTGACCGTCAACACCCCGCAACGCTCCGTGAAGAAGCCGACCGCCTCCATAGCCTGCAACCAAACGGAAGCAGCTTCGTCCTCCGGTCCAGATCTCCATGCCGCCCCTTCTCCAGTGACGGCTCCTTCAAGAACATCGGTGGAGATCCTGTCCGAAGCCTCCCTACAAGCTCCCTTGTGCCACATGTTCGCTGACTTCCTTACTGTCGCAACCGCCGTAGTCTCCCACAAAGCCCTTTTCTCCGTCGTCCGGTCGCCAATTCCATCGCCTGCCATATTGCTCCCTGAAAGCCGTCCCCTCCGCCCTGTGCTAGCTGAGCTCGTGACCATCTTCTTCCTCTATAGCCGAAGCTCCTCGAATCGGAGCCTCCATAACTGCCTGAGCCTCTGCCTTCCCCCGTCTAGAAGATCCGATGACCACCGCCATTCGAGCTGCCATCTCCGCCCTAGCGCTGCCACCGGTGAATGCCCGCCGGACAGCCCTCTGCGAGCCTCTCCTGTTCTAGATTCCAGTCCATGGAGAAGGGAGAAGAAGAAGATCCAGTGCACGATCATGAAGGCAACTTCTGCCCCTGTTGTCGACTTCACATCCTGCATGGTTCTCAAAGTTGCATAGTTTTTGGAGTTACACAGTTCTCAAAGAAGGCACATATCTCAAAGCTGCATAGATTTTAAATAAGAGGAGAATAAAAAAATAAAAATAATAATCTCTTGAAGCTGGATTCTGACCCTAACTTGATGGAGTCGAGTTCTCCCCACCTTAGGGGAATGATGGGGACCTCACCAGCACGGATCCCGGAGCAAGCACGAATCTTGGAGCCGTGCGAATCTCGAAGCATATCCAAAATAAATTTAGGATTTATCTTTTATTTGAAATTTGAATTAGGATTTTGTTGGTTAGGATTGAGATATGGATAGGCTTATCTTATCCTATCTTATGTTTGAATTTGAATCATCCATATCTTTTTATCCTGTATTCAAATTTAAATGAGGGTTGGATAGGTCTATAAATACCACCCTCAGTCCTTTGTAAAAAAAAGTTTTTGGAAAAAAAAATTTGAATTTTTTAGAAGAGTGATTCTTCTTGCCTTCGCCTTCGGGCATGGGCGTGATGCCCTAGTTATCCCCTTTCTCATTCCATCTTCTCTATCCCCTCGTGGCCTTTGAGATCCATCCTAGCACCTCCAAGTATCGAGGAGGGTGTAATGCCCTAGAGGTGAGAAGTCTCTTCATTAGGACGAGTCCCAAAGTCCATGAGATTCAGATCCCTGTCTTCCAGCCCCACTATTCCTTCACCACTCTAGAGAAAAAAAATACCAAAAAAAAATAGTACCCTAATTTAGGTGACTTCTAGGCTCACCAACGGTCCTACCCATCTGTCCATCATCAGTTTCTAGATCAATTTGGTCCATGGGCACCTATAAACCAGTCAGACTGATTAACCTTAGTTAACATGGGTCAACTTGAATCAACATATAATCTAATTTGATCTGATTCACCATATTAGCCATGTAAGTAAGATCAAGGGATGGGTTATGCCAAGTAAGCCTCCTGCCTTAGACACCAACCATGAGTTGGCTAGGTAAGAGTTAGCCCCAAAGAACCTTGATCACAACTGTCAAACTTACCTTAGATACCAAGTGGTTTACCAGATTCAATCCGACTAACCTAAAGATCTGGGCTTACCATAAAGACATGAATCAAGTCCATTTAGATGTATAGACTAATCTAACTAACTATTAGAGAGATCTATAGAGGAGAGACCTAATTCATCTTTTGATTAGTCTTTTCTCTATTTAATCCATTCATCTAAACCTAGGTCTAACCCATTTAAGGACCCAATTCTAGCTAACTCAATTAACCCATGATTTATGAATTATGACTTAAGATTAGAATCATATCCTAAATTTTAAAATTATACATCTTAATTCTTAATTAAGTGTATCACACTATTTGAAATATTTCTAAAATGAAATGAAACAATTTTATAAAAATTTGAAGCTTAAAATTATTATTTCATAGTTTTCTGGTCGAGTCAGCTCTTGCAGATCGAGTCAGCTCTTCTAGAACACACATTTCTGGTCGAGTCAGCTTTTCTGCTCAAGTCGGTTCTTCGAGTCAACTCTTCTGCTCGAGCCAGCTCTTCTAGTCAGCTTTCATGCTTGAGCCAGCTCTTTTGCTCGAGCCAGCTCTTCTAGTCAGCTTTCCTGCTTGAGCCAGCTCTTTCAGAACATAGTTTTTCAAACATCAGTCATTTCCACTTGAACTTTTCAAAGTTTTAGATCAAGCTTCTTTTAGATCTTATCTAAACATAGTTATGATCTATAAACCAAAGATTAAAATAATTTTAATCCATTAAACTTTTTACTTTCTTCTTCATAAGTCATGATGCAGCGGCACCCCTACACGCCATAGGAGAATCCCTTGGAATGGAAAGAGATGGTCTTTAAACCATGCTTCTCTCCTATGACCGGACGGCCAGGGCGAATCCACCTTAATCCGAGTACTACGTGAAGGAAATCTAACCATTATCATAAAAAAATATTAAACAAGATGCATACATAACCTGGCTCTGATACCATTGAAAGGAACTATTCCTAGGGGCGACACATGCATTTTAAAACTTTTCTAAAGGCATGCAGCAGCGAAAAGTGATAAAATCATTTTATCCCAAGATGTTGATCTAATTAACACAACCCCCTTACCAGGATCTAGATGCATCTAGTATAATGTAAATATGAAATCATGCAAACATTGTATGAAAAATAAAACAATTCTAGAAATCACACAATGATGCCGCAAAGATAATTATGTCATACATAAAATAAGCACTTACCTTGGTGACATTCACTAGGAAGAACTGGAAGTTGCAGAAATGCCCACCTCTCATTTGCGATCCCAGGGATTGCACTGACCCGTGGAAAAATTCCGGCTCTGCAAGCAACACTCGTGTACCGCCTCTACGGGTGGTTCACACCGTGTAGCATGATTTCTTCTCCTTCTTTCGAGGTGCTAGCCCCTATGGAAACTTTATCGGGTGGACTCCTTCTTTAACTCCTTGAAGATGAGTGGGACACCTTCAACTCTTTGAAGTGTCGATTGCTGCAACAGTTCTGGAATAGAGCAAGGACTCTCCTAGTTCTCTCTGTCCCAAACCTTCAATAGAAGGTATGCACTAAGAGATCCCACCCAAAACTCACTCTATCCCGGAGATCCATCTCACAATCTCTCAAGGATCAAACAAGATCCCTAACCAAGGAATATGGTAGAGTTTCAGCCTTGATCCAAATTTTTGGGTATGGAATGTGAAGAGCATTGAATGTCAACCCTTGACCTTCTTTTGCCCTGCTTTTATAATAGCAACCCTTAAAATAATTAAAAGGACATAATGAGAGATTAATGAGCAGTTTTGGGATCTCTTGAGATTCCAGGGAGGTTAGAAGTCCCTTGGAATTCAGCAACAGCAATTATTAAAACTAGAAACTCCTAGCATTAAATCCCATAACCATTACAATATTTAATGAAGCCTTCTCGAATTTTAGCAGTCCATCAGATGAGTCGACTCGACCATTCCAGTTGACTCGGCTCGAGTCAACTCATTCAAAAAGAGCCAACTCAAATAGAAGTTTGACAACACCTTGTCAAACGAGTCCGAAATGATTTCCAATCGTTTGCTTGCCAACAAAGGAAGAAGAAACCCTCGATGTATGATCCCATAGGTTTAAACACTAAACCGGTAGCATGGTAACATTTCCAATACTAGCCAAAGTTGCTATCTAGCAATGACACCTGGTGTCGGATAGGTTAAAGGTAGCAAAGCAACATGAACCTGTCGAATATTGAATAGCATTGAACTTATTCCTTGAACCTCCTAATGCTCTGGATGGCATAGGGTTAAACTGCCCAACCCTAATCAGTCCATTTCAATATGTCTCAAACAAAGAATCCCTGTAACTCCTTACAAGGAATGCCCTAGCCAAGGCTTTCTCAATTAAGGCATATTAAGCACTCAATCCAAACCATTTAGAGAGGTCAATCCTATCTCGATCCTACTACTGCTACACAAGTACTTGACTATACCCAGCAACCTTCCATTACTGGAATAGAAATCTGGGTAGTCCGACACCTAAGCACAGTGAGTTGCTTGCAAGTTGCCATAGTGATCTCAAGTCAGAGGAATAATTCATGTCCACATTCTAATGCAAAACTCCTCTTCGACAGAAAGAGAATCTTGCATGAGAGTCATGTTCAGTGAAGTGTCAAACACAACACTTGCATGTTATACCAATGTCTCCATATTCCTTGGTTAAGATGATAACCATCCTATATGACATACAATGATCTATACTTGATACATAGTCATCGTATAACAATGCATCATTTTATCGTGAACAATTTAGGAACTACTCGATATATCCTCTCTATATCAAGTACAAGGAAGTTCTAAGGACTTCATCACACAAGAGTTCACACTAAGAAAAATGCACCTATGATGAATTGTCAAAAGATAACTTTTATTTATATCAAAATTCATATCCAATATACAAATAGCACAACCGTCTATAGCCTAGACGATTGGCTTTGGGATATAATTTTTATCACACCCTACTCTTACAATAAACTTACTATAGCCAACGAACACCGCAAGGTCCCGTATGGATAGGAACCATGTGATTGTGCTGTCAAACTATAGCAACCTTATTGTAAGTAGCCGAGACACTCTAGGTCAAAGAACTAATCACATGACTATAGCATCAAAAAATTATCGACGAGTGAGTAGTCATCCATATAACTTCCTGTACTTGGTCATGCTCAGTACCGTTGATCTCTATCAACTACATATACTCTCACTCCATTGTCACCACACTATAGGTCAAAGACTCATCTACCTAGAAAGGGAAGCGATCTGTGCACCAATTTTAACGGATCAATCACCGTTCTCATGGTATTCTAACAATCGGGAGCTTTTAGGAGTTAATTTAAAAAGACACATGCCTCAGATTTTCAACTCTTGAGAATATGTGTTATTGTCCATAACTCCATGGACGATTCATAGACACATCAATATGAATGAAACTAATGCCTTTTTATTAATAAGAAAGATTAAGTACAAAGTTCATGTCCTAAAAATTATAATGTGTCAACCAACTTGGCTTTCAGGGCATACACCTAACAATTTTGACCGATTGTAACATTGGGATATCATTTTCAATGATTAGTATGTCATCAACATACAAGACCAAGAAAATAAGTGCACTCCCACTTGTCTTCTTATACACACGTGGTTCATCCACATTCTTGATAAAACCAAACTCCTTGATTGTTTCATCAAAGCAGATGTTCCAACTCCTTGATGCTTGCTTTAGTCCATAAATGAACTTTCTTAGCTTGCATACTTGGTTTGGTTTCCTACTTAAGACAAAACCCTCTGGCTGTATCATATAGACTTCTTCTTCAAGATTTCCATTAAGGAAAGTAGTCTTTACATCCATCTGCCAGATTTCATAATCATGGTATGCTGCTATAGCAAGCAATATCCGAATGGACTTGATCATGGCTACTAGTGAAAAGGTTTCATCATAGTCAATGCCATATTTTTGTCTAAAACCTTTTGCCACTAGCCTAGTCTTGTAGGTCTCTACTTGACCATTTGCTCCTATCTACTTCTTGAAGACCCATTTATACCCTATTGGGTTAATTCTTTCAAGTAAACCTACCAAGGTCCAAACCTGATTGGAATACATGGAGTCCATTTCAGACTTCATGACACTTAGCCATTTGTCAAAGTCTTTACTCTCGATAGCTTCCGTATAGGTCACAGAATCATCATCCTGCATAATACTGGCCTTATTATCATTCCCAATGATAAAACCATATCTAAGAGGTGCTCCCCGCACCCTCTTTGACCTTCAGAGAGGAGGTGTGTGTTGTGCTATTCCTGATTAACAACTTTTGGTTGAGGAATTTCATTCGAAGACTTTTCAGGAATTGGTTGTTGGTTTTGAACTTCACTTAGTTCAAGTGTTGTTTCACTACTTCTTTCTTGGATAAATTCTAGCTCCAAAAATGTAGCATTTCTACTGACAAATACCTTTTGTTCAGTAGTATGATAAAAAAGGTATCCACACCCTCTTTAGGATAACCAACGAACCTATATTTGTCAGCCCTAGCACTAGCTTATGTGTAAAATTATTCTTGACATAAGCATAGCAACACCAAATCTTCAAGTATTTAAGATTTGGTCTTTTGCCATTCCATAACTCATATAGAGTACTAGTCACTAACTTTGATGGTACCCTGTTAAAAATATAGGCAGCAGTTTCCAGGGCATATCCCCAGAAGGAAATAAGAAGATCTATGAAGCACATCATGGACCTCACGATGTCTAACAAGGTGCGATTCCTCCTTTCTACCACACCATTTAATTATGATATATAAGGTGGAGTCCATTCAGAGATTATGCCTTTGTCCTTAAGATAGTTTAGAAACTCACTAGACAAGTATTCTCCTCCTCAATCAGAATGAAGAATTTTAATACTATGTCCATTTGGTTTTTCAACCATGTTTTGATACCTTTTAAATTTATCAAAGGCTTCAAACTTGTGTTTCATTTGATACACATGACCAAACCTAGATAAATCATCGATAAACATGATGAAATAAGAGTATCCACCTCTAGCTTAAGTTGTCATAGATCCACACACATCAGTATGTACAAGACCTAATAACTCAGTTGCCCTGTCTCCATGCCCAATGAATGGAGACTTTGTCATTTTTCCTTTGAGGCAAGACTCATAAGTTCCTAATGACTGAAAATCATAAGGGTCAAAGTAATTATCTTTGATTAACTTGTTTATCCTTGACTCACTTATATGACCTAACTGGCAATGCCAGAGAAATGTGACATTGATATTATCTCTCTTTCTCTTCTTGTTATCAACAAGTAATATTTTATTATTGAGTTCTAAAGTTAGAAGACCATTAATAAAATAACCATGTCCAAATATTTTATTACTATGAAGAATAAAGCAACCACTGCTCTTTACACTTATTTCATATCCTTGTTGTAATAACAGGGGTATTGAAATAATGTTTCTTATAATATTCGGTACATAGTAACATTCTTCCAACTTTAAAAAATTACCCGAAGGTAATAACAGAAAATAGGTGCCCAAGGCTTCAGCATACATGGCTTCACCACTTGCGCCATATAGCTTGAAATTACCTTTCTTCAATTTTCTAATTTTGTGGAGTTCCTGTAAAGATTTACAGATATGAGACCCACATGCAGTATCCAATACCCATGAATTAAAAATAGAAGCACTCAATGATAAATTCGTTTGTATCATGTACAAACCTTTAGATACCCCTCTGGCATCTTGCTTCACACTTGCAAGATATGACTTGCAATATTTCTTCCAATGCCCTTATTGGCCGCAGTGGAAATAGGCTCCATCATTACTAGCCTTCTTCACCTTCTTCTTCTGGATGCTCTTCTTAGGGTTGAATTTTCTTTTCAAACCCTTTTTCATTGCCTGTTTCTTCTTCCCATCAATGAGAAGAAGATGAACCTTATCTTCTTTAGAATGGCTCTTTGCTATCTTAAGCTTGTTTAGCAGTTCAGGCAAAAAAATATTCAGTTTGTTCATATGATAATTTAAAACAAACTGAGAGAAGGAATCTGGGAGTAACTGCAGGATCAAGTCCTGGTTGAGTTCACTATCCACTACAAACCCTAATTGACCTAACGGATGATTAAGTCAATCATTTTTAAAATATAGGTTTGCACTAATGAACCCTCACTCATTCATGCATGGAATAACTACTTCGATATCTCATATCGAGTAGCCCTACTTTGCTCTCCATAGAGCTCCTTTAGATTGACCAATATGGACTAAGGTTCCATCCCTTCATGTTGCCTCTAAAGCTCATTGCTCATCGAGGCTAACATGATGCACCTGACAGTTATGCTATCATTTTTTCACATTTTGTGTGTGGCTATTTCCTCCTTGGAAGCATCCTCTCCGATCAGCTCTAGATCCGGAGAATCAAGAATGTAAGAAAGCTTTTCCTGAGTCAATACTATCCTCAGGTTTCTCAACCAGTCCACATAATTGGGACTGGTCAACTTGTTGGCATCTAAGATGCCTCGTAGTGACAAACTTGAAGCCATAATAAATCCTACATTTAATTTTAGAACAATATAAGCAGACCACTCAAGATAACATTCATAACTAGATAAGGAAATTTTATCTAATTATGTCTCCCACTATTTTATTCGAATACCATAACCCTCACTTATGGTAAGCGAGAAACCTTACCAGGTTTCTTTAGTGGGGTTGAGATCCCAATTTCTCATGAGTGCCTTGTGTTACACAATAAACACTCATGAGTTCAAAGGTAGGACTTCCTTTCCAATTGCAACCCACACAATTCTCAACAAATGAACTGCCTCTAAGACACTTATAGTCTTGTGTTACACAACAAACTATAATATCTTAGTTTAGTCAGACCCTTCATTTCTATATAGCCATGATTGAATAATGTTGCTCTTGTGTTACACAACAAAGCAACAATACCAATCATGATATAAAGCACTAAGTGATGCAGGATGAAAGGCCTAACAAAAGTTTTGATGATTACAGTAATGAATCAGATTTTTATATTTTTTTAATTTTCTCATAAAAGATGAAAATAAGCTATCTAAAGAAAACTACAAAGAGAAAAGTAAAGACATGCTCATAACTAGTCTTCTAAGTATAAAGAACCAAGGACCTAAAAGGATTAAAAAATCTCTCAAGAATAGGAATAAGGCTACCTTCAACAGATAGAGTAAGAGTAAGAGGGGGTCATACTGATGGGGGATGTGATCCGGAAAGGATCGTCAGCAAGCTAAGAAGTCACCAAAGATTAAGGTATCCTATTTTTTTTGATTTTTTTTGTAGGGATGTGGTGAAGGAACAATGGAGATGAAAGGTAGGAAAAATCTGGACTCTCATAGACTTTGGAACTCACACTCATGAAGAGACCTCTCACCTCTAGGGCATCCCATCCACCTCTCTACTTGGAGCCGTTAGGGTGATCTCAAAAGACATGAGGATGATAGAGAAGGTGGAATCAAGGAAGGGGATAACTAGACATGACCTCGAATCATGTCCTGGGGTTGCACCGCTCATGCTCTCCTTACGGAGTGATTGTTGGGCTTCTCACCCTCTCCATGCGGAGTGAAAGAAAAAAATCATTCTTTTCTAAAAACTCATTTTTACTCACCTTGTTTTTTGCAAAGGATTGAGGATGGTATTTATAGACTTTTCCAAACTCTCGTTTGAATTTGAATACAGGATAGAAAGATAAAGATTCAAATTCAAATACAAGATAAGGCCTATCCATACTAGATAACTTAATCCTAACCAACAAACTTTTTTTTTTTGAAAAACATACTAATCCTAAAACTAAAACTTGATCCTAAAACAACTTATTCTAGTGTGCATCAATATATGTGCTGCTATGAGATTGGTGCTACTCTAGGATTCGTGCTGCTTCGGGATCCGTGTTGGTGATATTCCGATCACATACCAAGCAGCGATTCGATCTGCTCCCAGAAGAAGGTACTCTCCCCTATGGATCCGGCACCTAGGATGAAGAAATCAACACTTCCTAGATAAGATACTCCATTATAAGGGTTCTTTGGCAAGATAAGCTTCCTCCTTGGATCGGCACTCTTGAGAACCCTGCAAGCAAGAAGAGAACTTAGCAAAGATGAAGAAATGCATCAAACAACTTAAGAAAATAAGGAAGGATGGAGAGTGATAGCTTGAAGAATGCTTGGCACCTTGATGAAGACTAGAATGGCTGCTCCATGGATAGGGGCATCAACTCCATGGGTTAGGGAGGGGAACATCAACACCAAGGTATGGTAGATGGGAGACGGATGAACTATGGAAACTAGATGGTAGATTGGGTCTCACACCCTCTCGCACTCAGAGGATGATGCATCTCACATCGGAAATGAAAACTCACAATAATGGGAGCTAAAAAGGAAATTTGTCTTTCATTCAAAATAGCCTCTGCCTTACAAAGAGATTAGGGGCCTATTTATAACCTTCTAAGCCCCATTTGAAATTCAAATTTTACATGAAAAGAGTGGGACATGTAGTTACAAATTTGAATTTCAAATTTCATGAAAAGGGGGCACCATCTCTAGAACCTTCTTGAATTCAAACTCCTTGAAAAGGGGCACCAAATCTAAAAATCTGCATGGGGTTTCAAAATGGGGTGCCAAATCTGTAAATCTACATGCATGGGTGGCAAGTGTCTCCATGTGGTCCCCAGTTTAAATTCTTCATGAGGGCATTCATGTGTCATCATGTGTTGGGCTCCACTTGGCATTTGGGTGCACATCTTGGTCTTCTTTAATATAATGCTCCTTCACTTGATCAAGGCTAGCTCACTGGTTACAGGACTCAATTAACAAAAAATAAAATATAATGTATAAGTTGACATGATTTAAAGAAAATTGGCTAAGCATTAGTCAAACCAAATTGAATTGAGTCCCCTTCGAATCCTGGTGCCCGCACCAATTCTCCTGGGGTGGGAGGAACTTAGCCTTATCGAGTAAGGATCTTTCTAACTCTATTAATGCTCAAGAAGGTTTGGATCAATCCGTTGCATGTCCTTGCGAGTGATCCATGAATCCTTGGATTCTGGCCTACCTTGCCATCGAACCAGGTAATGTTGGTAGTCCTTATGCCGAGTTGTCATAATTTGATTATCCAGGATGCACTCGATCCGGTCTCTCCTCTTCGGTAAGTTGGTTGGTGGACACACAAGGATGGGCTCACTCTCAAGAATTGGTTCAAGCTCGAAAGGCTCACTAGGTATTACTGCTGGTGCCCTATAGTCTACAAGATCTGTAATGTTGAAGGTGGAACTGATGCCTAACTCTAGGGGTAACTCAAGCACATAGGCATTAGGTCCAACTTTCTTTAACACTTTAAAAGGACCAGCACCACGAGCATGTAGTTTCTTCACGATCTTGGGTGGAAACCATTCAGGTTTATGCCTGATCATCACATAGTCTCCTTCATAAAATTCTTTAAACCTTTTACGAGAATTAGCCATATTTTTATATGATTCATTACTCATATTAAGTCTCTTATTGATTTCATGATGCAATTCCTTAACATACTGAGCAATGACTCAGCAAATTCAAAGACTCATGCATTCACAGGTATTGGGATGAGGTCTAAAGGTCTCCTAGGTTTGTAACCATGGACAATTTCAAAAGGACTCTTTCAAGTAGACCTATTGACAGAACTGTTATAGGAGAACTCGGCTCTAGGTAGAAGAAGATCCTAATTCGTAGTGTGTTCACCTACAAGACATCACAACAAGTTCCCAAGGCTTCTATTGACAACTTCTGTTTGACCATCGGTTTAAGGGTGGTAGGAAGTGGAGAACTTCAGCTTAGTCCCCAACATGTTCCAAAGAGTTTTCTAGAAGTAGCTTGTAAATCGATCATCCCTATCAGACACAATAGTCTTGGGTAGGCCATGTAACCTAACTACATTCAAAAAAAGCTTGGCCACTCCAGAAGCATCAAAAGTTTGAGATCAGGGCATGAAGTGAGCCATTTTAGAGAATCGGTCAACCACAACATAGATTGAATCATGTTTCCTTAGGGTTTTTGGTAGTCCTAGTACAAAGTCCATACTCAAGTCCTGCCATGGATAGTCAAGTATAGGCAAAGGAGTATAAAGGCCAGCATTTTGTTTTCGTTGCTTAGCAATAGCACAGGTTCTACATCTAGCCACGATTTGAGCTACATCTCTTTTCAAACATGGCCAAAAGAACTGGTCTTCAATAGCTAGGATGGTCTTGTTTCTACCAAAGTGACTAGCTAATCCTCGCACATGGGTCTCCCAGATCAAAAATTCTCTAAGGGAAGTTCTAGGGATACACAACCTATTTTCCTTAAAGAAGTAACCATCCTGTAAGGTATACTCACTATAGGCACTAGATGGTCCTTGCAGAATAGACTGGTGGATCTTACTGAAGTTAGGACAATCCTCATAGTTTTCTTTTAACTTGTCAAAACCTATGACCTCAGTACAGACAGTGTTCAGAAGCATAGATCTTTGATTCAAAGCATCAATTACTTTGTTCTCAATTCTCGCATAGTGTTTCAAGACAAAAGTGTAGGCTTGGATGAATTCTACCAATTTCCCGTGCCTAGGGTTCAGCTTTTTCTGAGAACTAAGAAACCGCAGGGCCTCATGGTCAAAGTATAGAACAAATTCTTGAGGTAATAGGTAGTGTCTCCAATACCTCAAGGCTTGTACTATCATGTATAACTCCTTATCGTAGGTTGAGTACTTCAGCTTATCTTCATTAAGTTTTTTGCTAAAGAAAGCTACAGGATGGTTCTCTTGGCTAAGTACTCCTCCAACACCTACTCCTGAGGCATCACACGCAACCTTAAAAACATTGAAAAAATTAGGTAATCTTAAGATCGGTGCTTGGGTCAATTTCTCCTTAATTTCTTGGAAGGCTTTCTTTGCAGATTTGGTCCAATTGAAAGTTCCCTTCCGAATGCAGTCAGTTATTGGAGTGACAATTATGCTAAATCCCCAGATGAATCATCTATAGAAGGTGGCTAGACCATGAAAGCTACGAATATCGTGGATGCTTATTGGTACAGGCCACTCTACTATGGACCTAATCTTTTCAGGGTCGGCAGAAACTCCCTTGGGGGTTATAATAAATCCTAAGAAGATAACCTTATGGGTCATTAATTTGCACTTCTTTATGTTTGCATAAAGGTTTTCTTGTCTAAGGACCTGGCACACTTGCCATAAATGATCTGACTGTTCTTCCTGGGTCCTACTATAGATCAAGATATCATTGAAGTAAACCATTACAAATTTTTCAATAAACCTTCGTAGGACTTGAGTCATGATGCTCATAAATGTACTGGGTGCATTTGAAAGTCCAAAAGGCATGACTACCCATTCATACAATCCTTCCTTTGTCTTGTAGGGGGTTTTCCATTCATTCCTCGGTTGGATCCTAACTTGGATCCTAACTTGGTGGTAACCACTCTTAAGATCTATTTTAGAGAATATTGTGGCCCCCGACACCATGTCTAACATATCATCCAGATGGGGTATGGGAAATCTATACTTGACAATGATTTTTCTGATGACATGACTGTCAATGCACATCCTCCAAGTGCCATCTTTCTTAGGGGTGAGTAGGGCTGGTACAGTGCATGGGCTCAAACTCTCCGTGATAAATCCTTTCCTTAGCAATTCTCCCACTTGTCGCTATAGCTATAAGTGTTCAGTGGGGTTCAGACTATAATGGGGTAGGTTTGGCAAAGTGGTTCTCGGGACTAGATCTATGGCATGCTGTATGTTCCTCAGTGGTGGTAATCGATCAGGCAGGTCTTCAGAAAACACATCCCTAAACTCTTTTAATGCCTTTGCCACTTCCTTAGGTTGTTCCTCTAAGCTAGGTCTTGGGAATTCCTTTGTGGTTAAGAGCCACACTATTGATCTGCCACTAATCTCTTCTTCCATCTCTTTGGCGGTGGCTAGGTTTAGTCCTTGTTTCTTTTCCTTTAAATTGCCAGACCCGATTTTCATGTTATCCTTTGGTGGGGTGGGATGTACAGTAATTTTCTTTCCTTGGTGACTAAATGAATAGGAGTTTGACTTACCATATAGGGTGGCATCATGATCATACAACCACGATCTCCCTAGAATGATGCTAGTAACTCCTATAGGTATTACGTCGCACTAAACTTTTTCTTGATAGGATTGGATTTGGATATTGACTTGACACCTAAGTTTGACTGGAATTGAGGTAGAGTCTACCTAGGATACCTTATAAGGGTGTGGGTGACGAGTAGTGGTCAATCCTAGTATTTTAATAGCATAGGTGGATATGACATTGACACAGCTCCCACTATCAATGATGATCTTACAAACCTTCTCCCCTATTCTAATGAAAATTTGTAGGATGTTAGTCCTATGCCAATCCTCATGTCCCTTTGTTTGGTTTAGGATACACCTAACAACTACAAGAAATTCAGATGGGTCTACAGTCTCCTCTTCTTCATACTCTTCTATCAGGTTTGACTCAGCCACATAATCTTCTTCATTTGATTTAGCTATGGGTTCAAGTTCTCCCTCCTCTAACTCTCTGATATATAGGGCTCTAGTAGGGCACTAGCTAGCGTAATGTCCAGACTTATGATATCTATAGCACATTGGAGCAGGGTTTGTAGTTCTTGGGGTCTTTGGGGACTTACACTTATCTTCCCTATGGTTCACCAGAGTGTTAGGGTTTGGTCTGGTTGCAGGAGGGTTTGGTCTAGCTGTAGGAACTTGGTTTGATCCTGGTCTAAATGTAGGGGTACTAGTCTTTGGGACTTCAGGTCGACGATAGATAGGTACCCTCTGGAATCTCTCATAATCCTTGACCATCCGGTAAGCATGTTCTAGGTTATGGACCTCCCTTAAGAATAACTCTCTCTATATGTCCTCTCGTAGGCCTGCCTTAAACCTAGATATGGTGATTGATGCTATTTCATCTATTCCACATCTCATGGCACACTCATCAAACTTGGCTATATAACCAGACGCAGTCATGTTTCCTTGTTTTAATCTTTGCCAGTGATCTAACAGTCGCTGCTAGTATGATTCAAGTATGTACTTTTCTCTCAGCTTCATTTTCATAGCCCTCCAGGTAGTTATAGGTATGTCTTGCCTATGATCTATTTATCTTTCAAGGTTTCCCCAAAATAACCTAGCTTGGCAAACTAGTCTTATCTTAGCAAGCTTGTATTTCCTTTCCTCAGTCATATCATATCAGTCAAAATATTGCTCCATCTCACTCTCCCAGTCAATATAGGCTTTAGGGTCTAGGGTTCCATCAAACATGGGTACCTATAGTCTAATGTTCCTCATGGCCCTTTCATCCTGATCTACTGGGTCTGGGTGTAACCTTCTTTGATTAGGCCCTAGATTTGGCTCTTGCCTAGGAACTCTCCTAGGGTTATAGGGCGTAGGTGGTGGTGTGACTAGATCAGGTTCGGTGTTGATCTCATGGTTCCTTTTTAAGGCTTGAACTCTATCCTCTAGTTGGTTGAACCTAGCATCCACTTGGTCAAATATAGTATGAAAGTTGGTGTCCATTTGGGCAACCCTATCATCCATTTGATCCAGTCGATCAAGTAAGGTTCTCAAGGTGACCTCAAGATTGGGTTCCATGGGTGAATTAGGTGGGATGTGGGGTGGTCTAAATTGGGTCCTTGCCCTTGTGGTCTTACAATACAAGACTTCAATCAATTAGACTTCTAATGTTCTAGGGATCCTTGACCTAGAAACCCTAGGATGAGTTAGCTAACTTTGCAGCCATTTCATTAGCTAATCAATCCACTGGCTAGGTAAGAGGTGGGTCTGTGGGAGGCTCCCCCAGCTCTCGTTGGGTCCTAATTAAAAACCACAGGAACCACTTAGGGCGTTTGCTTCTTGACCTCTTGCCTTATACACCAGCTTCAAGATGTAACCAATGAGTTGAGTGCACCAGCTTTGATGGGGAACTAATTAGCATGTAAGGAAATTTTTATGGATTCAGCATTAAATTAAGATTTTAATTCCTAAATTTCAGGTCAAAGAGATAAAAGGGTGATCTTATAGAAATTCTAGATCACAAGCATACAAAAAAGACCCTCAAAAGAGATAAAAACCGGACCGTCAGGGCTAAGAAACCCCGGTAGGACTAGCTCTTCTACAATAACTTGATCTAGAGGGCTAGGGTGTATGTACCTGGTAATGATTACTACTGCTTCCATGAAGAGATCACTCGTCACTATCGGATGCAGCCTAGAAAGTCAAGCGAATACCTGTGGATCTGTCAGCTTTTCAGCTTGACTTTCCAGGCCGCATCCGAGAGCGATGAGTGATCTCTTCATGAAAGTAGCAATAATCATTACTAGGTACACATATCCTAGCCCTCTAGATCAGGTTATTGTAGAAGAGCTAGTCCTACCGGGGTTTCTCAGCCCTAGCGGTCCTATTTTTATCTCTTTTGAGGGTCCTTTTTGCATGCTTGTGGTCAAAAATTTTGATGCAGAACAAATAAAGGGACGCGATGCGGAAGTAGATTAAGATTAACTAATTTTTTTGTTGTTTTTATATGTTTGTAGAAGTTGGCTTCAAATCAAAGAAAAGTTAACCTAACATTGAAAGAGACTAATATGATAATTGAAAGCACAATTTTAAGGAAACTAAAGTATCAGAGTAGTTCAGAAGCAACGGATCGCTGGGGGTTGAGAAACTCCCAGACCTAGGGTTTCGCTCCGAACTTTCAGCAGAACAGAAATAAAGAGAAGAGATGGTTTACCTAACCAGACAATGATCTTCACAGATTTTGGTGGAAGAACTCTCCCGAGCAGATTGTTGGATCCTCGGATTCAGATTTCTTCGCAATGGATCCTCCAGTACTGGTCCTTTGGCGGGTTGGCTTCTCCTGAACTCAAGATCTGGAAGAGAAGAAAAACAATTGATGGAATCAGAGAGTCAAGGAAAGAATTTACCAGGTTGATGAACTTGAAGATTGAAATTGCTGAAAACTGGATTCTCCTGGAAGCTGATGTGATTTTCCTTGGAACTTGCTCTGGATCTGAAGTAGCCGGACTGGATCTGGATGAAGGTGGATGGCCTGGACTTGTAGAGAGAGAGAGGCCGTGGGAGATGGATGGATCTAGGGTTTGGTGGATGGAAAATAATGAAAGGTGGCTAGGGTTTTGGAATTTCAAGTGGCTAACCTAGGGTTTTGGATAAAGATGGAGATCTCTCACCTCCTCAAGGCTCCAATGGAACCCGGATTACCCCCTCACGGAGCTCAACACTTAGAATAGTGCGGAAGAAGAGAAACCTAGGTTGCTCAACACAAGAGAATAGCAAAAATAATTTTTCTTCATTGATTTTCAAAGTTACAAAGAGAGGTCTATTATATAGACCTAAAATTTTCTCCTAGCTTGTACAAATTCCCATGTGGGACTAAACTCTTCCAACCCCTAGATTAGGTAGAAAATCCTCTCCCTTGGCCGACCAAGAGTCCAAAAAAAATTGGGACGGCCATAAAGGAATTGTTTTGGAACTTTTATGGCACCTCCTTTGGAGTTGGATTTGGATTTGGAGTCCTCTTCTTCTTATGGTATTTCTTCTTTTCTTCCACTCCAAGTTAAGCTCTTTGATTTTGATTTGAACTTCAATTAGGAGTAGGTTGGATGTCCTTCTTTGATTTCTTCTCCAAGAGAAGTTTTCTTCCTTCTTTGCTTAGGTAAATTAGGCAGGTGTGGGCGCCTCCTTTAATTTAGCCTCCAATTTGATTTTTTCTTCTTTGGATGTGGGGACCATGACACTGGGATGCCTCTATGGTGCCTCCTGGACTCTGGCGTGTGCTCGGAGTATGGCTGGGCGTGTGGCTTGGAGTGTGGCCTCCACTTGCTTGAACCTTGAGTTGATTGGAAGAGAAATGTGGCACCATTTTGGACCAAATTGAAACCACATTGGGACTTGCACCGTGTCAACATGACTCAACAAAATTTAAATGGTGACTCAAGAAATAAATAAAATAAATAAACTGGTTGACCAGGTCAACCTTTATTACAAATCCTAATTTCTCGGGCAATGTCAATCAGAGATCCAAATGGAGCTCTGAAGTCTTCTTCTGAGTCTGGTGCCCGCACCAATTCTCCCAGGGTGGGAGGAACTCGACCCTGTCGAGTAAGGCTCAAGTTGGCTCTGGTATCTCTCCAAGAGGTCTGGGTCCAATTCTTGTAATTCTTCTCGGGAGATCCAAGAGTCATCAGAATCTGGCCTTCCTTGCCAGCGGACCAGGTACCTTTGGTATCCTCGATTACGAGTAGAGATAACCTGATCATCCAGGATCTTTTCAATCTGCTCTTTCCTCACAGGCCAGTTTGTTGGTGGACACACAGGGTCGGGATCACTCTCAATGATAGGGTTAGGCTCAAAAGGCTCACTAGGAATCATAGCTGGCTCCCTGTACTCTACTAAGTCTGTAATGTTGAAAGTAGAGCTAATGCCTAGTTCTGGAGGCAACTCGAGCACATAGGCATTGGATCCTACTCTCTTTACCACTCTAAATGGTCCAGCTCCCCTAGCATGTAACTTTCTAACGGTTCCAGGAGGAAACCGTTCAGGCCTTAACCTAATCATCACATAGTCTCCCTCAACAAAAGATTTGACTCGCCTTTGAGTATCAGCCAACTTCTTATAAGTTTCATTACTTAAATTTATTTTGGCATGAATTTCTTTATGCAAGTCTTTTATATGCTGTGCAAAATTCTCAGCAGATTCGGAGACTCGAGTGTGGACAGGTAAAGGGACTAGGTCAAGAGGTGTGTGAGGTTTGTACCCATGTACAATTTCAAATGGACTCTTACCCGTAGACCTATTGACCGAGTCATTGTACGCAAATTCTGCCCTTGGTAGGTATAAATCCCAATTTCTGGTGTTTTCACCAACAAGACATCTCAGCAGATTTCCTAGGCTACGGTTCACTACTTCAGTTTGGCCATCAGTTTGGGGATGATAGGCAGTTGAAAACTTAAGTTTTGTCCCTAACTTATGCCAAAGGGTCTTCCAAAAGTAACTGGTGAACCGGACATCCCTATCTGAAACGATTGTCTTAGGTAGGCCATGGAGTCTAACTATCTCATTGAAGAAAAGTGTGGCTACCTTAGACGCATCAAAGGTTTGGGAACAAGGCAAGAAGTGGGCCATTTTAGAGAATCGGTCGACTACGACACAGATAGAATCATGTCTCCTCTGGGTCTTAGGTAAACCTAACACAAAATCCATACTCACATCTTGCCAAGGACGATCTGGGACAGGGAGTGGGGTATAAAGGCCAGTGTTTTGTTTTCGTTGTTTGGCAACAGCGCAGGTTCGACATCTAGCTACAATATTAGCTACATCCCTTTTCAAGCTAGGCCAGAAAAAGTGGTCTTCAATAGCTAGAATGGTCTTGTCTTTTCCAAAATGGCCAGCTAAACCTCCAGCATGGATTTCCCAAATCAAAAATTCCCTAAGAGAAGTTCTAGGGATGCAAAGCCTATTTTTGAAGAACAAAAAACCATCTACAAGGGTATAATCCTGGTGATTACTAGATGGTCCTTGAACTAGATCCTGATACACAGTTGTGAAATCCGGACAAGACTCATATTCCTCTTTGATTTGCTCAAACCCTATGACCTCAGTTCTAACAGAAGTTAATAATAGAGATCGGCGACTAAGGGCATCAGCTACCTTATTCTCAACTCCAGCCTTATGTTTCAGGACAAAAGTATAGGACTGGATATATTCTACCCACTTAGCATGCCTAGGGTTAAGCTTCTTTTGGGAGTTCAGAAATCTAAGAGCCTCATGGTCCGAAAATAGTACAAATTCCTGCGGTAGCAAATAATGTCTCCAGTAACGCAAAGCTTGCACCACCGCATAAAATTCCTTATCATAGGTAGAATACCTAAGCTTAGCATCATTAAGTTTTTCACTAAAGAATGCTATGGGATGATTCTCTTGGCTTAGGACTCCACCTATTCCTACACCTGAAGCATCACAGGCAACCTCAAATACTTTAGAAAAATTGGGTAATCTCAGAATGGATGCCTGGGTCATTTTATCCTTAAGATCTAGGAAGGCTTTGTGGGCTGACTTAGTCCAATGAAATTCTCCCTTCCTAATACAATCAGTGATTGGAGCAGCTAAAGTACTAAACCCCTTGATGAATCGCCTATAGAAGGTAGCCAAGCCATGGAAACTTCTAACTTCATGCACATTGGTTGGCTCTGGCCAGTCTACTATGGACTTAATCTTCTCAGGATCGGCCGCCACGCCGTCAGGGGTTACTACAAAACCAAGAAAGATAACTCTACTAGTCATGAATTCACACTTCTTAAGATTACCGTAGAGTCTCTCATTCCTCAAAACTTGGCAGACTGCTCTAAGGTGGTCTAGGTGATCTGTTGGGGTCTTACTATAGATCAGGATGTCATCAAAATAGACCACCACAAATTTTCCTATGAAAGCTCTAAGTACCTGGGTCATAATTCTCATGAAAGTACTAGGGGCATTGGACAACCCAAAAGGCATAACAACCCATTCATAAAGACCATCCTTAGTTTTGAAAGCAGTTTTCCATTCATCCCCGGGTCTAATCCTAACCTGATGATAGCCGCTTTTGAGATCAATCTTAGAAAAAACTATTGCACCAGCCATCATATCAAGCATGTCATCTAGTCTAGGGATGGGAAACCTATACTTGATTGTAATTTTATTGATGGCACGACTGTCAACACACATCCTCCACGTGCCATCTTTCTTTGGGGTCAGTAAGGCTGGGACTGCACAAGGGCTAAGACTTTCTCTAATAAACCCCTTCCTCAATAATTCTCCAACCTGCTTTTGCAGTTCTTCATGCTCAGATGGATTCATCCTGTAATAGGGCAAGTTGGGCAAAGTTGCTCCTGGGATTAGATCTATGGCATGCTGGATATCCCTAAGAGGTGGAAGGTGGTCTGGCAAATCCTCGGGAAAGACATCCTCAAATTCTTTTAACACAGGTTTAACTTCTTGAGGGTTTAACTTCTTGAGGAGGCTCTGAGGGTTCCGAAGTTCTAAGCTCCTTAGCAGTCAACATCCAGATGGGTGAACCACTATGAATTTCTTGTTCTAGATCCTTAGCACTGATTAGGTTCACTCCAGTTTTCATCTCCTTAACCTTACCAGCTCCTTTAGTTACCTTGTCCTTAGGGGGAACGGAATGGATCGTGATCTTCTTCCCATTGAAACTAAAGACACAGGTATTGGATTTTCCTAAGAGGGTGGCATCATGATCATACAACCAAGGTCTTCCGAGAATTATACTGCTCACCCCCATGGGTAAGACATCGCACCAAATCTTTTCGTGATAAGATTGCATTTGGATTTGGACTTGACATCTAGACTGGATGGGTATGGAGGTAGAATCTACCCAAGAAACCTTATAGGGGTTGGGATGGGGAACTGGGATTAAGCCTAACATCTTGACAGTGCTAGTAGAGATGGCATTTACACAGCTCCCACTATCTATGATGATCTTACATACCTTATCCCCTAATTTAAGAAAAGTCTGTAGGATGTTAGTCCTACGCCAATCCTCTTGAACTAGATTCTGGGATAGGATGCATCTTACAACTCCTAATTGGTCAGATTCATTGGGTTCCTCCTCTCCTTCATACTCCTCAACCAAATTCATTCCGGCCTCATAAACTTCTTCTTCAAATTCCTCACTGGGCTCGGAATTATCATTCTCTCCCTCTTCTATGTACAGGGATCTCCGTGGGCACTGGCTAGCAACATGACCTACCTTATGACACTTGAAACAGGCTATGGCAGTACATTGACTAGAAATGTGACCTGGTTTCTGACACTTGAAACAGGTGATATTTGAACTAGGGGTTCTCTGGGTGTCAGGTGCCTTACCTTTGTCCATGGGCCTAGGGGTAGAAGTACCCTGAAAAGGTTTACTAGGGATAACTTGGCTAGGTCCATTCCTTGGGATTGGGGCACTAACCCTAGAAGGTATAGGTCCTCTCTGAAATTTCTCAGTGTTCAGTGCAATCTGATAGGCTTGGTCTAGATCAGTAACCTCTCTCAGAAATAGTTCTCTCTTGATATCTTCCCTCAGTCCAGCCCTAAATCTAGACAAAGTGACTTCGTGGGCTTCACTCACATCACATCTCATTAGGTATTCATCAAAAGTAGTTATGTAGTCTGAGACAGATCGGTTTCCTTGTTTCAGGTTTTGCCATTGGTCTAACAGGTTTTGCTGGTATGAAATGGGTAGGTATTTATCTCTCAGTTTTTCTTTCATACCCTGCCAAGTGGTTATGGGCTCAACATTCCGTCTCCTAGTGGTTAGCTCAATGTTCCCCCAGTATAACCTAGCTTGACGCACTAATTTCATCTTGGCAAACTTGTATTTCCTCTCCTCAGACATAGCATACCACTCAAAGTATTGGTCCATCTCACCCTCCCAATCAGAATACACCTTAGGGTTCAGACTACCATCAAAAGTGGGTGCATCTAATTTGATGTTCCTGATGAACCTATCATCTCTATCTTCAGGCTCTGGGTCAGGCCTCCTATGATTAGGTTCAGGATCTCTATATAAAGGCCTTCTAGGCTCCTGATGTGGGTGAGGTTGAGGCACATTAAAATCGGGGTCAGGAGTCCAATTCCGATGTCTAGGTTCTTCAAGTACTTGGACTCGGTCCCTAAGTTGGGTAAGATCCTCATGAATTTGTGCGCTAAACTGGGCCACAGTGTTTGTCATATCCTGATTCATTTTAGCCATACTTTCAGTAAGAGTTCTGATCATGGCCTCTAAATCAGGTTGGGTTTGACCAGGTTGATATGGCACTCCATTTCTGGTAGACATGATGATTCAAGCAAGCACACAAAATGAAACTAGACTAAATCGACTACTGGATCACTAGACCTAGAATCCAAACTAGATGCCCAATCAGAGTGGCAAGCTAGCCTGTAGTAACTCAGGACTCAGCCAGGCAGGTGTAAGGGGAGTGTTAGGTCCCTGAATGCCAATCCTAGACACCAATCAGTGATTGGCCAGGTAGGCGGACCAGCACACAAGCCCTTCGGGACGTAGTCCCTGAACCACCGTTCTAGACACTGAGTGCTAAGCACACACAGAATAACTCAGCAAACTGACTCAACACTAGCCTAGACCCGACCAATTGGTGTCCCTAGCCCACTAGGGCAAATTAGGTCTAACTGATTTTAAATTAGGTCTAGGTTCGAATGATTGGATGGTGGTTTTGGGCTAAGGAGAGGTAATCAACTCCTCCCCTTATCTTAGATGCTCAATTGCCCTTAAGTAAATTATGAGATGATCACTCCAAAAAAGAATTGAATTGCAGAACACAAAAAACAGAGTTGCTGTATTTTAATTCTCAGAGTTTTTACCGAAACCAATAAATCGCAGAAAAATTATTGAAAATAGGTTCAATTATACTCGTTTCAACGAAGCAAAAATCATGCAATTCGGAGTTTTATGCAGGGAGAAATAATTCAGATAACAGGGCAATTACAGGCTGCAACTAGATTGTCTTCCCCGTTTATAATCCCTGCTACGAAGTTATAACCCAATGGATCCCCTACACGCCCTAGGAACACCCCGTAGAATGGGAGGAGGAGGCTTGCGCCTCGCTTAGTTCCTAGGACCGGACGTCCTGGGGAGTCTACTTCGAGCAGACAAAATAAAAAGAGATCAATCAAAGCAAGCAAGCAAATCAGAAACCCTAGACTGGGCTCTGATACCAAAAATGATGCAGAACAAATAAAGGGACGCGATGCGGAAGTAGATTAAGATTAACTAATTTTTTTGTTGTTTTTATATGTTTGTAGAAGTTGGCTTCAAATCAAAGAAAAGTTAACCTAACATTGAAAGAGACTAATATGATAATTGAAAGCACAATTTTAAGGAAACTAAAGTATCAGAGTAGTTCAGAAGCAACGGATCGCTGGGGGTTGAGAAACTCCCAGACCTAGGGTTTCGCTCCGAACTTTCAGCAGAACAGAAATAAAGAGAAGAGATGGTTTACCTAACCAGACAATGATCTTCACAGATTTTGGTGGAAGAACTCTCCCGAGCAGATTGTTGGATCCTCGGATTCAGATTTCTTCGCAATGGATCCTCCAGTACTGGTCCTTTGGCGGGTTGGCTTCTCCTGAACTCAAGATCTGGAAGAGAAGAAAAACAATTGATGGAATCAGAGAGTCAAGGAAAGAATTTACCAGGTTGATGAACTTGAAGATTGAAATTGCTGAAAACTGGATTCTCCTGGAAGCTGATGTGATTTTCCTTGGAACTTGCTCTGGATCTGAAGTAGCCGGACTGGATCTGGATGAAGGTGGACGGCCTGGACATGTAGAGAGAGAGAGGCCGTGGGAGATGGATGGATCTAGGGTTTGGTGGATGGAAAATAATGAAAGGTGGCTAGGGTTTTGGAATTTCAAGTGGCTAACCTAGGGTTTTGGATAAAGATGGAGATCTCTCACCTCCTCAAGGCTCCAATGGAACCCGGATTACCCCCTCACGGAGCTCAACACTTAGAATAGTGCGGAAGAAGAGAAACCTAGGTTGCTCAACACAAGAGAATAGCAAAAATAATTTTTCTTCATTGATTTTCAAAGTTACAAAGAGAGGTCTATTATATAGACCTAAAATTTTCTCCTAGCTTGTACAAATTCCCATGTGGGACTAAACTCTTCCAACCCCTAGATTAGGTAGAAAATCCTCTCCTTTGGCCGACCAAGAGTCCAAAAAAAATTGGGACGTCCATAAAGGAATTGTTTTGGAACTTTTATGGCACCTCCTTTGGAGTTGGATTTGGATTTGGAGTCCTCTTCTTCTTATGGTATTTCTTCTTTTCTTCCACTCCAAGTTAAGCTCTTTGATTTTGATTTGAACTTCAATTAGGAGTAGGTTGGATGTCCTTCTTTGATTTCTTCTCCAAGAGAAGTTTTCTTCCTTCTTTGCTTAGGTAAATTAGGCAGGTGTGGGTGCCTCCTTTAATTTAGCCTCCAATTTGATTTTTTCTTCTTTGGATGTGGGGACCATGACACTGGGATGCCTCTATGGCGCCTCCTGGACTCTGGCGTGTGCTCGGAGTATGGCTGGGCATGTGGCTTGGAGTGTGGCCTCCACTTGCTTGAACCTTGAGTTGATTGGAAGAGAAATGTGGCACCATTTTGGACCAAATTGAAACCACATTGGGACTTGCACCGAGTCAACATGACTCAACAAAATTTAAATGGTGACTCAAGAAATAAATAAAATAAATAAACTGGTTGACCAGGTCAACCTTTATTACAAACCCTAATTTCTCGGGCAATGTCAATCAGAGATCCAAATGGAGCTCTGAAGTCTTCTTCTGAGTCTGGTGCCCGCACCAAATTTCTATAGGATCACCCTTTTATCTATTTGACCAGAAATTTGGAATTAAAATCCTATCTTAGTGTTGAATCTACAAAAATTCCCTTGCATACTAATTAGTTCCCCATCATTTGGTATCAAAGCACTTTTAGGGTTATTTTTCTGCATCTTGTAATTCCTGTATATAGTCTATTATTATAATTATTTCTATATGTAGATAGATTATAAAATCCTGATTCTTAATTTTTTGGATTCCTCGTAGTTGAGAATATTTATCAGAATCTTTCCATAATTTATTTCTTCCTATAGAATTTTTGCATGCCTATTTTCTACCCTAGAAAATCTCTACATCCCTTCATCTATATTAGGGGTCTGAGTTTCGGACCATTTCATCATCTTAGGTATTTTATTTTTTATTGAAATTTTCACGGAATACTCTTTGTTTAGTCCTGATAATTTTAAAAGTTTTAATTATTTTTACCAAAACAAAAAAGTTATAAAAATCTGCATCCTAGAAATCCTAACAAAAATCCTGGGTTTTTTATACATAGCTGAATCCCTAGGTGTTGCTTCATGATCTAAATTTTGTTCCACATGAAATTTGGTAGGGATCATTTTCACTTTTAATCCTCTATCCTAAGATTTTTTAGAATTTTATTCTATATAGAAAACCATACCAGATTCTGCATCAAAATAAATCCTAATTTATGATTCTGTAATATCTGCACACCTAGCTTAACTTAACCTAATCAACTACCAAACCCCTCCCAACCCAAGCCAAGTTTTGTTTGATAACTTAATCAACTTAAATTTAATTTTCCACCTCATAAAAAGATAAAAAAATATTTTTTATTTTTTTTGTGTTATAGATTGCATCAGGGTTCATTGTGTGTTCATCATTTGCATTAAACTCATCTTAAGGGCACTCTCAATATCTCAGATCAGGGAAGGATTTCATCACCAGTCCTGGGCCCAAAACAACTACCTTGCATTCATACCCAAACCCTAATTAAAATCAACTAGCAACCTAATTTGCTCTAGTGAGCTAGGGATACCACAGGTTGGGTCTAAGTTGTGTGGGTAAACTAGTGCATTCAATTCTCCAATTATTACTGAAAACTGGTATCTAAGGCTAGAGGTCCAAAGGCAAACGGCCTAAGTAGACTGGTGGTTTTTAATTAGGACCCTGTCACAGGTAGGGGGAGCCTCCCACCACCCCACCTCTTACCTAGCCAATGGAAGGATTAGCTGCTGAGTTGAGTGTAAGTTGAGTCGACCCATTCTACTTTGGCTCTAGGTCTAGCAAAACCTAGTACGTGTCTACTTGTGTGCTTGACTGCATTATAATACCTTGATTGATTGAGTGCATGACCACTAGATTAGGAACCCAATACCAAAGATCTAAACCCCAACCCAGTTCAACCATGGAATCTAATCTTGAAACCCTCATTAAGGCCATGAATGAACAGTTGACCACCCAGATGAACCAAATGAATACCCAATTGACCACCCAAATGAACCAATTGACCCATTCCAATACCTAATCCCAAAATCAGTATGCCCAATTAACCACCCAAATAAATCAGAGATTTGACCAATTGACCCAATCAAATAACCAAGCAACCAATAGGCCTGACCATTTAGCTAATAGTTTTGACCAGGTAGGGAACCAATTAGGAGACCTAAGGAAAACCCCTAAGCCCCATATCAGACCTAAATCTGAGCCTGACCTTAGGACTCGTACTGAGCCCAACCCTTGGAAACCCAATCATGATTTCTTTGACTAGGATAAGAGAGCCACAATCTATAGATCCGATCCCAAATCTTATGACTCTAGATCCTATGACTCTAGATCTTATGACTCTAGATCTTATAACTTTAGAACCTACGCACCCACATCCTATGAGCCCAGTAAACCCCAAACCTATAGGGCTGAAACCTTGTCCTATGAGCCCCAAGAACCCATAATCCCTAGGTATCAACCAAGTTCCAGTCAGGTTTCCCCTAGTCAACTAGAAATCCATAGGATTAGTATCCCTAGAGCTGAGCCAAGTATTAATCAGGTATTCCTTAGTCGACCTAAGCCCATTAGGACTAGTGCCCCTAACCCAAGACCAGGTCCTAGCCAAGCCAACCCGAGCTGACCTAACCCGAGGTGACCCGGGCCCAGTATCCCACTAATTTTTATGAATGATAGGAATGAGGACCCTGAAATTCAAATTGGTTGCATTGATATTCAAGATTTAGGGTATCCCTAGGTTGAGGAGCTAGAAACGAATAAGAGCAAGTCATCAGAGGTTCAGAGAAGACCCAACATCATGTGCTTTAGATGCCACAAATCGGGACACTATACTAGCTAATGCCCAACCAAAGCATTACATATAGGAGAGCTAGAAGAGGAACAAGAAAGTGAACCCATTGAGGAATCAAAAGAAAGAGATCCTAAACCCACCCTAGAATTTGGAGAAGTGACTGAGCCAGGATCAAAATAGTTGATGAGAGTGAGGGTTCACCAAAATTGTCCATTAAGGAGGTCCTGATGGGGACCTAAAAGTCTATTTTATTTTATTTTTTTATTTGAGTCCATCAGTCCTAAGTCACTTGTATCAAAGTGAGACAACTGAGTCCAGTTGAGTCCACTTAGTTAAGTCCAGTCATTTTTAGTCCAACCAAGTCTAATCGAGTCCACGTAGTTTTCATTCAAGTCATGTTCAAGAGAAGAGTCAGCAGACCAGGAGATTCACCAGGCCCTCACCAACCAAAACTGGACTCCAAGCACCTGGGCCCTTTCATGCCTTCAAGCCCATAAGAGAGCATCCCAGTCCAAGCTTCAAGTGATGGCGCCCCAAGACCAAGTCCAATAGAAAGTTCAAAGCCCAAGCCCAGGAGAGCTTTCTTGGCCCTCAAGTTATTGTTTACTTGGCCCCCAGGTTTTGTAGTCCCAATCTGTAATGGAGTCTAGGGATCTGGGTGGATCTATAAATACCCCACCACTCTTATATTTTTTTGATGCCATGAATTAATAAAATTTTCTTAAGTTCTGTGTGATTTACTGTGTGAGGGAATTTGTGTGATCCCTTGGGTATCTATATGATCCCTATTATTCTATGTGTAGGGTATCTGCGTGATCCCTCAGGATTTCTATGTGATCCCTGCATCATATGCTTTGTCCTTGACATTGCTGTGTGCTTTGTCCTTCCAAGGGGAATCTGTGTGAACCCTATCCCTGCTACTACCTTCTTGCATCATAGCCACCCTCTTCTTTATTCTTCCAGGCAAGCTATAATCCCCTAGTGACTTCTTAGCTTGCCAGCAATCCAACCCCGATCTCTATCCCACATCAACTTGGTATCAGAGCAAGCGGATAAGGGTTTTTCTTCTTCCTCGCCGACTCCATCTCCTTCCTTTCAATCACAGATCCTGCCACCATCAAGCTAGATCCAGCCGGTCACTCACCACCATTCCTCCCTTCCAGCCCTTGCCCCTGCTTTCCACTTCGTCCACACCAACCTCTCCAAGAATCATCGCCAAGTCTATGCTGTTTCCAAGCACGCCGATCACCAGACCTCCACGGGGTCCTAGGGCACCGATCATGCCATCTCCCGTATCCCCCGTGTCTCTTGGCGGCACCCACTATGCTAGCCAGGATCGACAATATGGTCCGCGATGGCCAGATGTTAGCTCCTACCAAGATCTGCCACCGTTGGCACCACCACATCGAGTCCATCCTCGGCATTCCCTCGTCATCTCTGATTTTGCCAAGGACATCGAGAAGACCTCCTTCACCATCAAGATCCAAAAAAAGATCGGCACCTACCCCAATGCCGAGAAGGCCAAGGAGTCCAGCCAGATCTGCTCTGGTAAGGGCAAGATGCATAACCGCCACTATGTCTCCCACAAAGTCCGTTTTCTCTACCATCCGTGCTGCCCTCCTTCCCACTGTGCCACAACCCCAGTCGACTGGCGATGCCCTCTTCCTGCTCACCACCAGTAGCCGACGCCCCACCCCCCCAATCTCCTCCCTTCGGATCAAAGCCCCATCAGATCATGTCCACCCCTCCCTCCCGACCGGAGCACCATAGCCACTCCCTCCCACCAGACCCTCCCTGCCACTACTAATGTCGATGATGACAAAATCCTCCAGATGCACTCCCAGGCCGAGCCTCACCATTCGCTGCCTTCCCCGACTGGAGAGATCCACAATCGGTCGAGGAGTTCACCACTGCCAGATACTAGAATGGGACCATGCCTACCTCCCATCCGTGCCACCGTCTTCCTCCCCAGCGCTGTCACCGACCACTATCCCCTCTGCCCCAATGTCATCTCGATGAAGCTGCCCGAAGTCCCTGTTCTCTGGTTGCTGTCCATGGAGAAGAAGCAGTGCCCTTGCATGATCGTGAAGGAAATCCTGATTCCTGTTGCCGATTTCACACCAATCTCAAGCCTGCACGATCCTCAGAGCTGCACGATCTTCAGGGTTGCATGATTTTTAAAGATGCCCAAATTTCAAAGCTACACGGTTTTCAAAGTTGCACAGCTCTCAAAGTAGAGCCCCTCTTTATTCCAAGCTTATTTGGGTATATTTGGATTTATTTGATTGTATCATGGGTTTGTCTTTTTGATGTGCTTGGATTCGGTCCCATCAAAGCCCCCACTGAACCTGACTTGACGGAGTCGAGTTCTCCCCACTCCAGGGGAATGATGGGGATCCAAAAGTCTATTTTATTTTATTTTATTTTATTTGTGTCCATTAGTCCTGAGTCACTTGTATCAAAGTGAGACAACTGAGTCCAGTTGAGTCTACTTAGTCAAGTCCATTCATTTTTAGTCTAGTCAAGTCTAATCGAGTCCACGTAGTTTTCATTCAAGTCATGTTCAAGAGGAGAGTCAGCAGACCAGGAATTCACCAGGTGCTCCCCAACCAGAACTGGATTCCAAGCACTTGGGCCCTTTCATGCCTCCAAGACCACAAGAGAGCATCCCAGTCCAAGCTTCAAGTGATGGCACCCCAAGACCAAGTCCAATAGGGAGTTCAAAGCCCAAGCCTAAGAGAGCTTTCTTGGCCCTCAAGTTATTGTTTACTTGGCCCCAAGTTTTGTAGCCCTTATTTATAATGGAGTCCAGGGACCTGGGTGGATCTATAAATACCCCACTCCTCTTGTATTTTTTTGATGCCATGAATTAATAAAATTTTCTTGAGTTCTGTGTGATTTATTATGTGAGGGAATCTGTGTGATCCCTAGGGTATCTATGTGATCCCTATTATTCTGTGTGAAGGGTATCTATGTGATCTCTCAGGATTTCTGTGTGATCCCTACGCTGTGTGCTTTGTCCTCAACATTGCTGTGTGCTTTGTCCTTCCAAGGGGAATATGTGTGAACCCTATCCCTACTACTACCTTCCTGTGCCCTAGCCACCCTCTTCTTCTTCCAGGCAAGCCATAATCCCCTGGTGACTTCTCAGCTCACCAGCGATCCAACCCCGATCTTTGTCCCACATCAACTTGGTATCAGAGCTAGAGGATTAGGGTTTTTCTTCTTCCTCGCCGGCTCCATCTCCTTCCTCCCAATTACAGATCCTGCCACCATCAAGCCAGATCCAGCCGATCACCCACCACCATTTTTCCCTTCCAGCCCTCGCCCCTACTTTCCACTTCATCCATGCTAACCTCTCCAAGAACCGCCGGTAGCTCTACGCTATTTCTAGGTGCGCCAACCACTAGAACTCCACGGGGTCCTAAGGCACCAGTTGTGCCATCTCCCGTATCCCCTGCATCCCTTGGCGGCACCCACCACACTGGCCAGGCTCGGTAATATGGTTCGCGATGGCTATATGTTCACTTCTACCAACATCTGGCAATGTTGGCACCACCACATTGAGTCCATCCCCGAGCGTTCCCTCATCATCTCTGATTCCACTAAGGCCATCAAGAATACCTCGTGTGCCATCAAGATTCGAAAGTAGATTGGCACGTACCCTGATGCCGAGAAGGCTAAGGAGTCCTGCCATATCTGCTTTGGCAACGAAAAGATGCGCAACCGCTAGTATGTCTACCACAAAGCCTTCTTCCCCTGTCGTCCGTGCTTCCCTCCCCCCTGTGCCACTACCCCAATCGACCGGTGATGCCCTCTTCCTGCTCATCGCCAGCAGTTGACCCCCCATCCCCCAACCTCCTCCCTCTAGATCGGAGCCCCATCAGATCATGTCCGCCCCTCCCTCCCGACCGAAGCACCACAGCTGCTCCCTCCCACCGAATCCTCCTTGCCACTGCTATCGCCGATGATGCCAAAATCCTCCAGATGCACTCCCAGTCGAGACTCATCATTCTTTGCCTTCCCTGACTGGAGAGATCAACAATCGATCAGGGGGATCACCGCTGCTAGATGCCAGAATGGGACCTTGCCTACCTCCCGTCTGTGCCACCGTCTTCCTCCACAGCACCATCACCAACCGCCATCCCCTCCACCCTAGTGTCATCACTGGCGAAACCACCCGAAGTCCATGTTCTCTGGTTGCTATCCATGGAGAAGAAGTAGCATCCTTGCATGATCGTGAAGGCAATCCTGATTCCTATTGCCGATTTCACACCAATCTCAAACTTGCATGATCCTTAGAGCTGCACGATCTTCTGGGCTGCATGATTTTTAGAGATGCCCAAATTCTAGAGCTACATAATTTTCAAAGTTACATAGTTTTCAAAGCAGAGCCCCAATTTATTCCAAGCTTATTTGGGTATATTTGGGTTTATTTGATTGTATCATGGGTTTGTCTTTTTGATGTGCTTAGATTCAGTCCCATCAAAGCCCCCGCTGAAGCTGACTCGATGGAGTTGAGTTCTCCCCGCTCCAGGAGAATGATGGGAATCCAAAAGTCTATTTTATTTTATTTTATTTTATTTGAGTCCATTAGTCTTGAGTCACTTATATCAAAGTGAGACAACTGAGTCCAGTAGAGTCCACTTAGTCAAGTCCAGTCATTTTTAGTCCAATCAAGTCTAATCGAGTCCACGTAGTTTTCATTCAAGTCATGTTCAAGAGGAGAGTCAGCAGACCAGGAGATTCACCAGGCCCTCCCCAACTAGATGATAGGGGACAGGGGTAGGACCATTGGTGAGCCTAGAAGTCACCTAAATTAGGGTACTATTTTTTTTTGATATTTTTTTCTCTAGGGTGGCGAAGGAATAGAGTGGTGAAGGAATAGTGGGGATGTAGGATAGGGATCTGGATCTCATGGACTTTGGAACTCATCCTAACGAAGTTGCCTCTCACCTCTAGGGCATTAAACCCTTCTCGATACTTGGAGGCACTAGGATGGATCTCAAAGATCATGAGGGGATAAAGAAGATGGAATGAAAAGGGGAATAACTAGGGCATCACACCCATGCCCGAAGGCGAAGGCAAGAAGAATCACTCTTCTAAAAAACTCAAATTTTTTTCTCGAAATTTTTTTTTTTACAAAGGACTGAGGGTGGTATTTATAGACCTGTCCAACCCTCGTTTGAATTTGAATACAGGATAAAAAGATAGGGATGACTCAAATTCAAATACAAGATAGGATAAGATAAGCCTATCCATATCTAAATCCTAACCAACCAAATCCTAATTCAAATTTTAAATAAAAGATAAATCCTAAATTTATTCTGGATATGCTCCGAGATTCGCATGGCTCCAAGATTCATGCTTGCTCCGAGATCTGTGCTGGTGAGGTCCCCATCATTTCCTTGAGGTGGGAAAAACTCGACTCCGTCAAGTTAGGCTGGCTCTAGGATGCACATAATAACCCAAATTAAAATAAACCAGCTTATTCCAATCAAGATTAAGGCTGGGATAAGTGTAGAATAGCAGGAATAGCAGGAATAGCTATTCCCATCTTCTTTCAACAGTAGATCGTCGAATTTTCTTCTTGCACGCTTCTTGGAATAGGAGCTTTGCACTGGACGGAAGGAGGTGTTCCGACGAGATCTCCGAGGAGAGGTGGTCTAGAGAAGAGGCCGGCGTCGGGGATGCCTGGAACTGCTACGGTGAGCCCAAGGAGCAGGGAGGTGAACCGGGCTCAGGGACGACCGGATGAGGGTGGTCGGGTGACGGTGGACTGGGAGGTAGGCGAGCCTGGGGCTGTCTTCGTTGATGGTGGAACAGTGGCTTCGTGGAACAGGACAGAGGCTTAGAACGGGCGGAGGCTTCGTGGAGCAGCGGAGAAGAAGATGGCGTCGTGGTGGATCTTCGGGGAAGAAGATGACGATCTCCGGGGAGCAGTGTTCCGGCATCGCAGTAGGCCGGAGATGGGAGATCAGGCGACGGGAGGATGGTAGGAGCGAAGCTTGGCGACGGGAGGCCAGAGGAGGGTAGGCCAGCAACGGGAGGACCGCAGGAGGGCGGGCCTAGCATCGGGACGGTCGGAGGAAGGAGTTGGCCAGCGATGGGAATCGGAGGAGGCTTACGGACGGTAGGTGACTTGGGGCGGGAGGTTTGGGCGAAGGAGCGAAAGGAGGGAGGGTATGGCTATGGGTGGACCGGTGGGGGATGTCCGATGATGGACGGACCGGAGGAGGGTGTTCGGGTGTGGGAGAACCGGGGAGGGTTCATGGATGATTGGATCTGGAGGAGGGAGGCGTCGGTGGGACGGGGACGAGGTCGTCACCGGTGGGGAGGAGGGGTTCGTCGGTGGCAGCAGGGTGTTGGTGGGGTATGGGATGAGTCACAGAAGTGAAGGTACTGGTTGGAGAACTGATTTTTTTTTTTTTAATCTTGGAAGGGTGGGACGGCTGGTAAGAGAAAATTTGGAAAGATACTAATGTACCCTAATTTTTCTAGCTCTGATACCATAATTGATGGGGGACAGGGGTAGGATCGTTGGTGAGCCTAGAAGTCACCTAAATTAGGGTACTATTTTTTTTGATATTTTTTTCTCTAGGGGTGGCGAAGGAATAGGGTGGCGAAAAAATAGTGGGGATGTAGGATAGGGATATGGATCTCATGGACTTTGGGACTCATCCTAATGAAGAGACCTCTCACCTTTAGGGCATTACACCCTTCTCGATACTTGGAGGTGCTAGGATGGATCTCAAAGGTCACGAGGGGATAAAGAAGATGGAATGGAAAGGGGAATAACTAGGGCATCACGCACATGCCCGAAGGCGAAGGCAAGAGGAATCACTCTCCTAAAAAACTCAAATTTTTTCTCCAGAAACCTTTTTTTACAAAGGACTGAGGGTGGTATTTATAGACCCGTCCAACCCTCGTTTGAATTTGAATACAGGATAAAAAGATAGGGATGACTCAAATTCAAATACAAAATAAGATAAGATAAGCCTATCCATATCTAAATCCTAACCAACCAAATCCTAATTCAAATTGCAAATAAAAGATAAATCCTAAATTTATTCTCGATATGCTCTGAGATTCGCACGGCTCCAAGATTCGTGCTTGCTTCGAGATCCGTGTTGGTGAGGTCCCCTACATTTTAGGTGACTTCTAGGCTCACCAACGATCCTACCCCTGTCCCCTATCACTAGAACTAGATTCTAAGCACCTGGGCCCTTTCATGCCTCCAAGCCCACAAGAGAGCATCCCAGTCCAAGCTTCAAGTGATGGCGGCCGAAGACCAAGTCCAATAGCGAGTTCAAAGCCCAAGCCCAGGAGAGCTTTCTTGGCCCTCAAGTTATTGTTTACTTGGCCCCCAAGTTTTGTAGTCCCAGTCTGTGATGGAGTCTAAGGACTTGGGTGGATCTATAAATACCCCACCCCTCTTGTATTTTTTTGATGCCATGAATTAAAAAAAATTTCTTGAGTTCTATGTGATTTACTATGTGAGGGAATTTGTGTGATCCCTATGGTATTTGTGTGATCCCTTAGGATTTCTGTGTGATCCCTGTGCTGTGTGCTTTGTCCTTGACATGCTATGTGCTTTGTCCTTGACATGCTATGTGCTTTGTCCTTGACATGCTATGTGCTTTGTCCTTCAAAGGAGAATCTGTATGAACCCTATCCCTGCTACTACCTTCCTGCACCCTAGCCACCCTCTTCCTTCTTCTTCCAAGCAAGCCCTAATTTCTTGGTGACTTCTCAGCTCGCAAGAGATCGAACCCCAATCTCCATCATGCATCAGGTCCAGGAACCAATCCCTAAGAAACAATCCAAGGAAGTTGATATTATTTTAGAGGACTTTTTTAATAAGCTTCCCATAGACCTTCCTGATGACTTTCCATCAGTAATAGATTCCCAGCCTACTCTAGAACTAGTGCCTGCAAACCACTCTAGTGCCAAACATGTGGTTAGGACAAGCACCCAGTTAATTTCTCTTAAGCATAGGAGCCTGTTGAACCATGTATACCTTAAAGACTTCCATGTTATAGTCCATGTCCTATAATTCTGGAGAGAATATTTACTGCCCCTAGGAATCTTACGGTACCCATACCATAAGACTTTTAGGTTTTTTGATTCTCAGAAAATTTTAAGTTTAAAATTTAAAAGATGGATTCAATTTTGGGTCTACATCTTTAACATAGGGGATGAAGTAAGAATAGAGGATGAAGTGTTACATGGTTTTAATTCTGAAAGGCCTAATTCCACTGTTCACGCATGCATAGATCTCTGCACAGCATCTGCATCAAAACATTAGCATTCACTTGAACACTGATAATAACATGACTAATTCCTGAATTCGAGTCAAAGAGTATGCTGAGGGAGATCATGTAGAGATTAGGTCTAGACCTGAGTGGTTTCCTCTGAGAGTCATTAAGAAGCCACATGCTTGTGAAGCTGGATCCTTAGGTGATAAGGATAGTTGATCCTAGTGCCTATGTATTACCACCCAATTTAGGCATTAGCTCGACTTCCAAAATCTTGAGCCTAGTTGTGCATAGGGCACCAGCAATGACACCCAGTGAGATTTTTGAACCTTATCCTATTCTTGAGAGAGAAGCCTTACCTGAGTGTCCACTAAATTGCCCTGGGAGAGAAATACAGATCGAGCATGACCTGGATAGCCAAGTTGTTATGTCGCAAAACCAAGGCTATCCATACCGTTTGGTCCGATGGCAAGGCCGACCGAACTCTGAATATTCATGGATCCCTTGAGAGGACCCGCAGCACCACGACCGAACCCTTTTCCTTGCACCTGATTGATCCTTACTTGATAGGGTCGAGTTTCTCCCATCCTGGGTGATGTAGGACAAAGAAGCGGGGGATCGCTGGCGATCGTAGAAGTCACCATAGGATCAGGGCTTGTACTCAAGAACAGGACAGAGAAGCAGGGGATCGCTGGTGAGCATAGAAGTCACCAGGGGATCAGGGCTTGTACTCAAGAACAGGAAACCAGGGTGTCACACCCACTCCAATCCGAAGAAAAACTCAAAACTCATATCAAAATAATTTTTTAGTTTGTATTCATAAGAAAAGATACTTCATACCAAAGGGAAGGGGTAGTATTTATAGATTCACCCCAGGGTACATGACTTGAGGGCTAAGAAACCTTGACTTGTTGCTAAGAAACCCTGGTGGACCTGGTCAATAATGGGCCTTTGTCTTGGGTTGGAGCTCTCTCTTGCAGGCCTGGCGGCATGAAAAGGTCCAGGTGCATGAAGGCCAGCTCTGGTTACGGAGGCCTAGTGAATCTCCTAGTTGCGAACTCTCCTATTGTACATGACCTGAATGGACTCAATCAGACTTGACTAAACTAAAATGACTGGACCTAACTACATGGACTAAACTGACTCAATTGTCTCACTTTAATACAGGACTCAAATAAAATAAAATAAAATAGACATTTGGTCCCCATCATTTTCCTGTGGTGTGGAGAACTCGATTCCGTCAAGTTTAGGTGAGTGGGGGTTTGATGGAACCGGAACCAATCACAAAAGACTAGGTTCTTCACTTTTCTTTTCTTTTCTTTTCTTTTCTTTTTTTTTTGTTTCATTTTTTCCTCCTATTTTCTTTTTTTTATTGGCTACTCTGAGATATGTGCTTCACCATCTTTGGGTTGCTTTAAAATCTGTGTGCTTTAAGGAGCATGCACTTTGAGAAGCATGTGCTTTAAGGAGGGTGCACTTTCATGTTTGCGCAACTGTAGGTTCTTCTCCACGGACCAAAGCCAAGACAGGGGACAGGTCTTCTCGCCGGATCTCATCAACGATGGTGGCGGGAATGGAAGAGAGCCCGTTGGAGATGATGGAGATGCTGGATGATGGCACGATTGGTTCGGTGAAGCACTCTCCGGTGAGGTTCTCTGTCGAAAGGGAGGAGATGCCGTAGCAGGTGGCACGAATGGATCCAGGGATGGGTCGGTTCTATTCGACTGCAAGCGGGATGGGGTTCCGGTAGTGGCTGAGAGTCAAGACAGTGGCCGGAGAGGTCGGCTGGGAGCAGGGGTTGAGGATGGTGCAGCAGCGGATGATGTCGACAAGGAGGGAGCTTGGGGATATACTCGATGCAATGACCATGGACCATGACGAGGCAGGGGAGAGCGGAGGCGGTGGCATGGAGAAGACTTGATCGGAGATGTGCCATCGGTTGCTGGTGGGGGCGTTGGGGGGGTCAAAGGATGAAGGCGGAGGAGGCTCGGTCTGGGCCTAGGCAGAGATGGTCTAGCTGTGAGCGTGCGGTGGTCGTGGGTGTGTGCTGTGAACGATAAGGTGGAAGGCCGGATGGAAGATTTATAAGATTTAGGGAATATCGAGGCTCTGATCGGTGGACCATCGATGGGTGGGATGGTCACCGGGTGTCAATGGGAGGAGGGAGATGGGCAGGGTGTCCGGCATCTTGGCAGTAGGGTGATTGGGTTCCGATTGGCATCAATGGAGGCATGATTGGTGGCGTTCTTGGTTGCAGGCGATGTGGAGACGGGCTTCATGGGTGGAGGCGGACATGATCTAGACGATGGCAGCAGGGGTGTCAGCACAAAGAAAATTCGAGAAGAAGAAATGTACTATAATCCGTCTGGGCTCTGATACCAAGTTGATGTAGGACAGAGAAGCGGGGGATCACTGGCGAGCATTGAAGTCACCAGGGGATCAGGGCTTGTAATCAAGAACAGGGAACCAGGGCATCACACCCACTCCAATCCTGAGAAAAAACTCAAAACCCAGATCAAAATAATTTTTTAGTTTGTATTCATAGGAAAAAGATACTTCATACAAAAGGGGAGGGTTGGTATTTATAGATTCACCCCAGGGTACATGACTTGAAGGCTAAGAAATCCTGACTTGTGGGCCAAGAAACCTTGGTGGACCTGGTCAATAATGGGCCTTTGTCTTGGGCTGGAGCTCTCTCTTGCAGGCTTGGCAGCATGAAAAGGTGTAGCCGCATGAAGGCCAGCTCTGGTTGGGGGGCCTGGTAAATCTCCTGGCTGCGAACTCTCCTCTTGTACATGACCTGAATGGAATCGATCGGACTTGACTGAACTAAAATGACTGGACCTGATTAAGTGGACTCAACTGACTAAGTTATCTCACTTTAATACGGGACTCAAATAAAATAAAATAAAATAGACTTTTGGTCCCCATCACTTGGAGAATTGATGGGGACATCAGGATCAACCCTAGTTCACTATGGATCCCTGAATTTTAAGTCCCTTACCCATTTTTTACATTTTATCTTTGCATCCAATAATCAAGTCCGATTAGCCCTTTGAGTCTTGTAAGTAGGGCTTAAGTTAGTTGAGTCATTTGAAGTCCTGTAATAAGGATTTTATCATGTGAGCCCAATGCAACCCTTTGTGTTCGATAATTAGGATTTTGTTCATTTATGCCTAATTGTGCTCACTTGAGTCCTGTAATGAAGTCTTATTTTGAGTGAGCCAAGTTTTATAATAAATACCATATTGAGTCATGTAATAAGTTGAGTTATCTCAACCTCATAAGTCCAGTCCAGTTGAGTCCAGTGTAAGTTGGTGTTAGTCGAGTTTTGTATAAGAGGAGGATTACCTGCCAAAGCATTTACCAGGCCCTCCTAGATCAGAGTAGATTCCAAGCCCATGGAGCCTCCCACATGAAGATACATGGCATCCAGAGAATATTCTTCCTTTTTGGTGCCCAAGCCCAGAAGTCCATTAGAAGATGGCACCCTAGGCCTCCACCATTCAAGCCCACAAGCTGGCGCCCCTCCCAGACCCTCTTCAAGACATGGAGCCTAGCCCAAACCCATTCATGAATGGCACCCCAGCTAGCCCAAGCCCCGTTCAACAATGTGGTGCCCCAAGTCCAAGCCCAGCAGGGAGTGGAAAAGTCAAAGCATCCCAAGAGAATTTCATCCCAACCCAAGCCCATAAGGAGCCCTTTGACCAAGTCCAAGAAGGAGAGAGAAGTCCCATCCAACTAGGAATCAAGTTTTAATTCTATTCAAATTATGTACTCCTAGTCCAAAGTTATTTTGTAATTCTCTTCCTAATCAAACTATGTACTCCTAGTCCTAAGTAGCTTTGTAATCCAATCCTAACAAGGAGAGGACCTCGGTGAGCCTATAAATACCCCACCCCTCCACCCTCTTGTAAGAAATGAATGAATGATTGATTGAATGAATGAATGTATTTTGAGAGAAAACTTGAGTGTTCTTTATTCTATTGTGCCTTTGTTCTTGTGAACATTGAGCTCCGTTAGGGAGTGTTGCCTTTGCTCTTTGAGCATCGAGGGGTGTGAGGCCCTATTTATCAAACCCTAGCCAACCATCATCGGCCCTCCCTTGCCGCCCCCTGCTCTTTCTTTCTTCCCTATTTCTTTTAGCCATCTAGCCATCTTTCCTATCATTTTCTAACCTTCTTTAGGTGTTTTTGCAGATCCCTTGAGTTTTATGACTTTAGGATTTCGTTTACCTAGCCGTCGGGTCAGCAGATTAAAAGCCGATGGTTCCGTAGGTATTCAGCTTGACTTTTCAGGTCGCATCCAAGAGCGATGAGTGATCTCTTCATGGAAGCAGCAGAAATCATTTCCAGGTAAACACATCCTAGCCCTCTATATTAGGTTATTATAGAAGAGCTAGTCCTATTGGGATTTCTTAACCCTGGCAGTCCTATTTTTATCTCTTTTAAGGATCTTTTTTGTATGCTTGTGGTCTAGAATTTCTATAGGATCACCCTTTTATCTATTTGACCTGAAATTCAGGAATTAAAATCCTAACTTAATTCTAAATCCATGAAAATTCCCTTGCATGCCAATTAGTTCTCCATCAAGCTTCCCCATAATACCTTGAATTTGACCGGTTGGTGTCACCCAGCTCACTAGAGCAAATTAATTCTAGTTGATTTTAGAATTAGGCTAGGGACTATGCAATATGTGAATGGTGGTTTATGGGCTAAGGAGAGGTGATAAAATCCTCACCTTTTCTTGGATATCAATTGCCCTTAAGTAGCTTAAATATGAATGCACAATCAAGTTGACACACAAGCTTTTAATAGATTGATTAAGTTCAACCTTTCTTTAAGGATTTTATATGGTATATATATATATATATATATTTCAAAGTCACTAGTTTCAAATCTAAGAATGAAAGTGTAGGTGTGGTGTGTTTGAACAGATAATAAAAAAAATGTAACAAGTGTGATGGAGAAGTGATGAACTAGCAAGAAAGAATAAACCTAATTATAGAAATTCAAGATGTAACAGTGACAGAAAATAAATTGCAAAAAAAAATATTTTTTTGTTTTTTTAATATGAAATTTTAGCTGGTAATAGTAGACTTACTGATTGTTAACAAAAAATAATGGCAAGCAAAAAAGATTTGATCTAATAGGGTTTCAATGGATGTGAATCTCAGGCATGTCTAGAATTACTGGATGCAGAAATTACAGCAATGAACATAAAAACTAGCCCTACTCTAACATGCTCTGATACCAATAATTGATGTGGGATGAAAGGCCTAATGAAGGTTTTGATGATTACAGTAATGTATCAGATTTTTATATTTGTTTAATTTTCCCGTAAAAGATGAAAAGAAGCTATCTAAAGAAAACTACAAAGAGAGAAGTAAAGACATGCTCATAACTAGTCTTCTAAGTAAAAGAACCAAGGACCTAGAAGGATTATGAAATTCCTTAAGAATAGGGCTAAGGCTACCTTCAATAGATAGAGAAAGAGTAAGGGGTGTCATACCAAGCAGCGATTCGATCTGCTCCCAAAAGAAGGTACTTTCCCCGCCGGATTCGGCACCTAGGATGAAGAAATCAACACTTCCTGGATAGTAGACTCCATTGTAGGGGTTCTTTGGCAAGATAAGCTTCCTCCTCGGACTGGCACTCTTGAGAACCCTACAAGCAAGAAGAGAACTTAGTAAAGATGGAGAAATGCAGCAAACAACTTAAGAAAATAAGGAAGGATGGAGAGTGATGGCTTGAAGAATGCTTGGCGCCTTGATGAAGACTAGATCGGCTGCTCCATGGATAGGGTCATCAACTCCATGGGTTAGGGAGGGGAACGTCAACACCAAGGTATGGTAGATGGGAGATGGATGAACTATGGGAACTAGATGGTAGATTGGGTCTCACACTCTCTCCCTCTCGGAGGATGATGCATCTCACACCGGAAATGAAAACTCACAATAATGGGAGCTCAAAAAGAAATTTATCTTTCATTCAAAATAGCCTCTTCCTTACAAAGAGATTAGGGGCCTATTTATAACCTTCTAAGCCCCATTTGAAATTCAAATTTATATAAAAAGAGGGGAAAAGGTAGTTACAAATTTAAATTTAAAATTTCATAAAAAGGGGGCACCATCTCTAGAACCTTCTTCAATTTAAACTCCATGAAAAGGGGTGCCAAATCTGAAAATCTGCATAGGGTTTTAAAATGGGGTGCCAAATCTGAAAATTTGCTTGCATGGGCGCCAATTGTCTCCATGTGGTCCCCAATTTAAATTCTTCATGAGGGCATTCATGTGCCATCATGTGTTGGGTGCCACTTGGCATTTGGGTGCACATCTTAGTCTTCTTCAATATAATGCTCCTTTACTTGGTCAAGGCTAGCTCACTGGTTACAGGACTCAAACTTTACAGGACTCAATTAACAAAAAATAAAATGTAATGGACCAGTTGACAGGATTCAAAGAAATTGGCTAAGCGTTAGTCAAACCAAATTGAATTCAGTCTCCTTCGAATCCTGGTGCTCGCACCACTAAGTACACCAAGACAAATTTTATATTTAAACCCTAGAGCAGGCCTTGTGTTACACAAGAAACCTACTATAGTTTTTGATATTAATTTGGCTTAGCATGAAGGAAGGCAAATTGTAGTGTGCATGATCAATTAGCATTCCCAATTTAAGGTCTAGGTATGACCAAATTGGCCAGGTGAGTGGAAGGGATGAGGGGACCCCCCATTGCTTTCTTTAGATACCAATTGAATTGGTCAGGTCAGACAACAGAACCAATTAAAAACCTCACTCTCTTTACCTTCCTAGAACCACTTGCCTAGACACCAATTGGCTGATCAAACCCTAATCGATTTTGCATCATGATTAACTTTACACTATGACTAAATATGATTTTAATGATGGCTTTGATGGTCTCATACACATCCTAAACAATCATGTTATTATGATATTTATACAACAAGCATATTAACCTTAATATGCATAACATAGCATGATTATAACAATACTCAATTCACCTCACTTGTTCATGGGATATGGCCATAGCAGCACCCCTACACACCATAGGAGACTCTATTGAATGGGAAAAGAGGGCCTTTAAACCCTACTTGACCCCTGTGACCAGACAGCCATGGTGACCAATCCAATCCAAAGCAGTTACTAGGATAACACATATTACTAATATGTATTTGAATTAATCATGTATAAAATCATATAATCATTCGATAACATGCACTATCCATGATCGTATTTACTATCGTATATAAATTAGGGTTAAATATAACAGCCCCTAACCAGTGGGAAGCATCATACTATGATTACCATACTTAATCATGCAATATTTCACTGAACCCTAATTATTGGCATACATCAAAATATATGATCAAACTAACTATCACATAAGCATTCGATCATTCACTTGACCATTAATTGAATAAAATAAGGGGGGCTCTGATACCACTATTGGATTTCTATGATTTCGATGGCACAGTGAAACAATGGATTTCAAAAATTTCATTCTTGAAAACCTTAACAACTAGAAACCCTAAGCCCAAGATCCCTTATTCATTACAATCAACAAGTCCTTAAATTAGGGTTATGAAGAATACCTGGAATGCTAATTCTTTCTTCTTTCCACTAGGCACACAAGTGCATGCCCTCCAACGGTGATCCACATAGGAGTCAAGCCTAGGAACCACTCCTAAGAAAGTTGCTTAAGCCACTGGGATACTTCTGAAAGCCTTTCTTCCTTTGGTAGCCTCTCCTTCCTTGCCCATGTCGTTACCCTCTAGTAGAGCACTCTGAGCCCTTTCCAAAACTCTCTTCACTTTAAATTTCACTTTCTAAAACCCTTGTCTTAAAATAAAGAACTTGTCTTAAAACAAGACCTAAATTCTAACGAGTAAGAGATAAGGAGAGTGTGGGAGAGTGTGAGTGTAAGAATGCGGGAAAGAAAGGATTTTGTGACACCATCAGCCTAAAGACCGATGGATATTTATAGGAGATGGGGAGGCACCAGATAAGCCTTATCATCAGCCTTTGATCTATCCAAACACAGATCATATAAGACCCTTCACTAAGAAGGAGTCTTATCTTGAAGCACCATGTCCCTTCTTGCGCCAAGAGACAAAATTTTTTGTCTCTTCAGTTCCTAGCCAAATTCTCCACATGCCCTATGTGATTTTTTGGTTGCAGGAAGGCCAAGGGACATGGCTTTTGAATGAGAAGCATCGGTGATTCAACGGGACTAAAAGCAGAAGGACTTTGCTTACTTGAAATAGCACCAAAGTGAAGAGACGCGACTCTTCACTTAGCACCAACTTCCTTCCATTCCATCTTTCCTTTATATGATCGATCAAAGACCATGCAATATGGGTTTCATATGAAAGAGGATGAAAAATAGTTTGTCACCTTATAAGTGATTAACAAGCAGAAGGACTCTTGGTCCTTCTGCGCCCCTCTAATTGCCGACCCCTTCATTTGGCACCAAGAGTCCTTCCAACTTAGGACTCTCCAAATAATCAAGATAAAGGCTGAATAAATCTGGATAAAACCAGATTAGTGCTACCGCACATTGGACTAAATCCAATCCAAGATTCTCTCAAATTGGCTAGCCATTAAGCAACCTTATAGACCCAATTCAATTGGGTTAGGAATTAGGTTAGCCTACACATGCTAGTGTGTAATCTAGCTAACCAATTAGGCTCCCATGATCCTAATTGGCTTCCTAGGCCAACTCCCTAATGTGTGTGACCCATTGGATTCCACATCTAGCCAGTAGTAGGTCTAGGTCCAAGCCAATTCAATCCAATCGAACCCGATTGACCTAATTAGGTCAAATTGAGCAGACCTAAGTTGCCAATTCGAACTAGCTTTTGAATTGACTCATGAATTCAATCCAATTGATTCATGAAAACCCACAAGACATGATTGATATCTAGTAATGTATCATGCCTACCCAGAAGATGAGAAATTTGGTAAAAAATACCAAAATACCCTTCAATGGAAAGTTACCGTGAAATTCAATCTTTCGATCTCTCTTTATCCCGAATAAGTGATGGGTATGGATAATTGTCAAATCCTAGCACTTAGTCATTTCAAATCTCTATTCGATAATTAAGACTCTGCTGATGACTAATTATAAAACACTTCTAATCTCATCCTGCTTTGATCAATGTCTCCTTGAGTCATCAATCAAAGAGATTGCTTGGGATAACATTTCCTCTTACTAGGAATAATTGATTCCTTGTTGGTCTACTCACATCCTTTATACACCTTTCACCATATCCAAGAACACCTGGTACATGACTCAATGCCATGAATGAGCATGAACCAAAACATGGCTTAGTATGTATAAGGAACCATGGTGACCTCAGGTCTAAAGATCACTTGCACAACTCCTACTATGAGAACTATTTCTTGATAAGTAGTAAGACTTCCATAAGATATTCTCATTACAAATCAGTTCAGTGAACTCATATCCTAATGAGTACCCTTATCCTTGTATTAGAATCTCTATACAAGTGGCTGTGAGACCAACCACCCTCTCTATCGAGCATATATAGGATAAGCTAGACTTTCAGGAAGCATCGATCCCTGAATCGATGATCCAATAACTAGGAACATTTTATATTAGGGTTTATAAAAACTTAGGTCTCCCCATTATGATCTCCATCATAACCCTAAATCCTTTGCCCTAACCTATAGGGTTCATCATAATCTTTAAATAAGACATAGCAGTATGATGAAACAAAAAATACCTTTAATTAATATAATAATGTCATCCAATAGTTGGAAGATTACAAAAATGCCCTTTCAAAGATTGGCTTTTAGTGTACCTTTCTTTTAGTGGTCCCGTCGTAGGGGTCCACTTGAGGCATATAGAACTGGCTAGGGATCGGTTCCTCTTGGATCTCTCGGGAGAAGGGGGTCGGGCATCATGGCCCACTGGCTCACGTGGGGAGCCCTACATGGTGGTAAACTGGCGGGACAGTTCTACCAACTTACGCTCTTATTTTTGTAGGCATTTTTCAGCCAAGCGCCTAATAGCCTCATCGGTGGAACCTTCTATCGAGGCTGTCAGAGGAGATGGGGATGTCAACTGAGGGGGGTCGCGATGGGAGGCCTTGCCTCGATGATGCTTGTGATGCCTAGTGGAATCATGGCCGAAGACTAGAGACTGGCTCTCCCGGTAAGCCGACCCACTCCGCTGCCTCTTCATTGGGGTTCGGTGGCATCCTCGAGGATCAGTTATGGCATGTGGGTGCAACGGCCTTCCTTGGATGGAACGTAAGCTACCACAGGGCCTAGCGGATGGGGCTGTAGGTGTCCTTGACTGTTGGTGGGTGGCTAGGGATCGATGCTAATGTTGTAACTGCTGCACTACCATGGTTAGAGTTTGGATCTGTTGGGTGTGCATGGCTAGCTGGGAGTCCACTAGAGGTAGCTGTGGTAGAGCGAGGAGTTCCCTCTTTGGGTTATGCGGCGCCCCATGAGAAATAGGGTCCCTCGCATAACTGGTGGAGGTTTCCTGTTCGTGTATCACCACCATGTTACGGGCGGAGCTACTTTGAGGGACTAGTTTCCCCTTCCTGGCATGCCAATCTGTTGCTGCCAGGATCGTCATGGCCCATAGTTCCTACGTGGTATCGAGTTATACCTTCTTTGCCTGGTGTCCAACATGTATGCCCGGTCCTGTAAAAGAAAGGAGACCCGGGCCAGGGATCCTGGCAAGGGCACTCCAACGGTCAAGTCAGTGAGACGATCTAGGAGAACAGATCCTCCAAGATGGATCTCGAGCTAGTCTCTATGCTTAGAGGTTTTGAAAGAAAAGAACGAAGTGAGAATTTTGGTGGAGGAAGAGAGCTTGAGCAATGGCGGCTATATCCGTTGGGACTCTTCCGATGAGTTCTCTAGTATCTCATAGCACTCTTTCTTGCTACTTCTTCTTCTACCTGTTTTTACTTACCTCCTTCAAAGTCCCTCTCCCTTTCTTATAGATAGAAGGTATTGTCTATTACCTACCTCAGGCTCACCCCCGCTTAGTGCGGACATCAGGGCTAGAAGAAATCGACAGGTCGATCCCACATCCCTGTGGATCACCTATGAATAAAGCCCTAAGCCCAAGCCCCAGATCACTTATAAATATTTATCTTAAATTATATTATTTTAGCTTAGTTGGGTTTAGCCCTAAACTCCAATTTCAATTGGGTCATAAATTCTGTTATAATGGTCTAGTGTTCTTTAGCCCTTTTTACCAACTTTAATTTGGTTTTGTTTTTGCAAGCCTAATTGAGTATGGTATGGTTCAATTATGAATTGGTTATACCTTTTGATCAAATTGATCAAGTTGGGCTATTAGTTATTTAGTCGGTTGAGTCTTATAATTGTTAGTTGAGTCTTGTAATACAAGAGGGGACCCAAGTCAAGACCCATATGACACCATGTGCTAACCCAAGTCAAGCCATGTGCCACAACTTCTTGGCGTCCCACCTTCACTTGCACCACTTCATCATGTTTGGATGCCCATGCCACATCATCAAGCTTATGTCACATGCCACAAGCTACATCACTTGCCGCCTCATCGGGACAACATCACATGCCATGTCACTTACCTTGGTCGGCCACCTGAAGAATGAAATTAGCGCCACTTTTTAAGAAGAGTAAATAAGGAGTCCAACTATGTTTAGCACCATCTCTTCTCAATATTGTCGCCAAATACAAAAGAAATCGGCCAAGGTGAGAGAACGCCAATTTTAAGATGAGTAAAGCAGGACTCTACAAATCCCATCATACTTGTCGCCCATATCCAAGGAGTGCCTCAACCTATCCTTCTTGGTCGCCCAAATTGGAGAAGGTGCCTATCATGAAGAGTAAGAGTCCTTTGTTATCTAAATTTAAGACTCCATCATGGATTTCCAGCCTATAATTTATCTTGGATGCCCAACAATAATCAAGAGAAGAAGTTATCGCCCTTATTCCAAGAATTGTCGCACATTTTTTTCTTGTCGCCCAAAGGAGTGGAGTTGTCGCCCCAACTAATGAGTGGTGCGGGCACCAGACTCAGAAGAAGACTTCAGGGCTCCATCTGGATCTCTGATTGACCTTGCACGAAGAATTAGGATTTTCTGGTTTTGTAATAAGGGTTGACTTGGTCAACTCAATTTTAGTCATGAGTCTGTATTTTCCTGTAATTTAAATTTTGTTGAGTCATGTTGACTCAGTACAAGTCCTAGTAGTGGTCTAGGTCTTCTCCAGGTTGGTGCCACTTTTTTTTCAGTCAAGTCAAGGTCCAGGGTGCCACATTTTTTCTCCCAGGCCCAAGCAAGTGGGCGCCACATTCCCAGCCACACGCCAGAGTCCAGGAGGCGCCACATCTCCATCCAGTGTCTTTGGTCCCTACACCACAAGAAGTAAGTTCCTTTTTTTTCTTGCACCACTTGGGAGAGAAATCCATCAAGATACCTCAATCCAAGGAGGAGCCAATTTCTTTCCAGATAAACCCAAGCCAGGATGGCAAGAATTTTTCTTGAAGAGAGGATCAAGGAGGTGCCCCACAATGTTCCATAAAAATCCAAGTTATAAAAGGGAAGAGAGCATGTCTTGGGGAGGAATTCAAGGAGGTTCCCAAAAGTTTCCAAAAGTGTCAAAGCCATGAAAGGAAGAAGCCTAAACTTGTGGAGCAAGGCTAGGAGGTGTCCAAATGAGTCAAACCATGAAGGAAAAATCCTTGATTCATGGAGAGATACTAGGAGACATCCCCATAACCTGCCATTTGGAGCTGATTTTCAAGTTTTCTTGGAGTTTTTGGACTGCCCACTCATGGAAGGAGTCTTGGGAAGAGAATTTGATGCCTAAAGTGTGGGTTAGTCCTATTAGTCCCACATGAAAAATATATAAAATTTTATTTCTTTGTTATGTCTATATATTCAACTCTATGTAACTCTTGAATTTAGAATGATGAATGAAATCAATTTCTTTGTGAGCAACTTTGTGTTTCTCTCTTCCGCACTTGTATTCAAGTGTTGAGCTCTGTAAGGGAGTGATTCCGGGTTCCACAGGAACCTTCAGGAGGTGTGAGATCTCCAAACCCTACCAAAACCCTAGGTTAGCCACTTGAATTCCAAACCCTGGCCGCCCATCATCTTCTTCATTCCACCAATCATCCAAACCCTAATCTACCTCATCATCTCACGGCCCCTCTCTTCCAAGTAGAGGCCGACCACCAGCATCCAGGTCTAGATCGGCTACTTCGAATACAGAGCAAATCCTAGAGGAAGTCAGATCAGCTTCCAGGAGAATCAGGATTTCAGCAACATCAATTTTTCAAGTTCTTCTTATCTGGTAAATCCTTTATTTGAGTATCTGGTTCCTTAACTTGTTCTTCTTCTTTCCCAGATCCTGAGTTCAGGAGAAGCCAACTCTGCCAAAGGACCAGATTGGAGGATCCATTGTGAAGATATCCGAATCCGAGGATCCAACAATCTACTCTAGAGAGTCCTTCCACCAAACTCTGTGAAGATCACTGCCTGGTATATAACCCTTCCCTTTTCTTTATTTCTATCCTGTTGAAAGTTCAGAGCGAAACCCTAGGTCTGGGAGTTTCTCAACCCCCAGCGATCCTTTACTTCGAACTACTCTGATAATCTAGTTTCTTTGAATTGTGCTTTCAATTATTATATAGTTTCTTTCAATTTAGTTTAACTTTCATTTGAGTCAAACCCGACTTCCAAAAATATATAAAAAAATAAAAATAAAAATAAAAATATACCATAATTTTAATTTGCTGTCGCATTCCATATTTTCATTCTGCATCAATTTTGGTATCAGAGCCCTGTCTAGGGTTTCTGACTTGCTTGCATGTTTTGAGTGTCTTTCTTTTTTACTTTGTCTGCTCGAAGTAGACTCCCCAGGACGTCCGATCCTAGGAATGAAGCAAGGTGCAAGCCTCCTCTTCCCATTCCATGGGGTGTTCCTAGGGCGTGTAGGGGATCCGCTGGGTTACAACTTCGTAGCAGGAATTGTAAACTGGGGAAGCATTCTATTTTTAGTCTGTAACTATCCTATTGTAGGAATTGTTTCTCATTGCAAGTAACTCAAAATTGTATAATTTTTATTTTGCTGGAACTATTATAATTGAAACTATTTTACATAATTTTACTGTAATTTATTGGTTTCTATAAAATTTCTGAGAGTTAAATTACAGCAATTCTGTTTCTGTATTTCTGCAATTCAATTTTTTTTTTTTTGAGTGATCATCTCCTAATTCATCTTAAGGGCAATTGAGCATCTAAGATAAGGGGAGGAGTTGATAACCTCTCCTTAGCCCAAAACCACCACCCATTCATTCGATCCTAAGCCTAATTTTAAAATTTTATTAGACTTAATTTGCCCTAGTGGGCTAGGAACACCAACTGGTCAGGTCCAGTCTAGGGTTTAGTCAGTTTGTCTGGTTACTCTGTGTGTGCTTTGTACTCAGTGTCTAGAACGGTGATTCAGGGACTACGTTTCGAAGGGCTTGTGTGCTGGTCCGCCTACCTGGCCAATCACTGATTGGTGTCTAGGTTTGGCAATTAGGGACCTAACACTCCCCTTACACCTGCCTGGCTGAGTCCCGAGTTACTACAGGCCAGCTTGCCACTCTGATTAGGCATCTAGTTTGGGCTCTAGGTCTAGTTAGCCCGTAGTCGTTTTAGTCGAGTCTCATTTGGTGTGCTTGCTTGCATCATCATGTCCACCCGGAACGGAGTACCCTACCAACCTGATCAAACCCAACCTGATTTAGAGGCCATGATTAGAACTCTTACCGAAAGTATGACCAAATTGAGTCAGGATATGACTGATACTGTTGCCCAGTTTAGAGATCGAGCCCAGGTACTTGAGGAGCCTAGGCACCGAAATTGGACCGCTGACTCAAAATTTGGTAGACCCCAACCTCACCCACACCCAGAGCCTAGGAGACCTTTATACAGGGATCCTGAACCTAATCATTGGAGGTTTGATCTAAGAGCCTATGACCATGATCTTGCCCTTGAGTCTAGCCCTAGGAGCCTATACCCATACTTGGTTGACTCAGAGAAGGGACCCGTTAGGAACACCAAACCTTATGCACCCACTTTTGATGGAAGACAAGAGACATATATTAAGTGGGAAGAACAAATGGATCGGTATTTTGAGTGCACTAACATATCGAAATTAGGACAAGTTAGGTTGGCCAAAACCAAGTTCACCAAACATGCTAGGTCGCATTGGTATGTTATTGAGCATGAGTGTTATCAAATAAAAGAGGAAATATATACTTGGAGAGATATGAGAAGTAAGTTGAGAGATAGGTACCTAGGTAGATCCTATGAGAAAAGACTTTTAGACCAATGGTACCAATTGCGACATGGTAATAGGCCTGTGTCTAAATATATCGAGGACTTCCAGTGGTATGACATGAAATGCAATACCATTGAGACCGAAGCTCAGATCACATCGAGGTTTAGGGTTGGGTTACACCCAGACATTTATAGGAAGCTATGCCTTGAAAAGACCAATAAGTTAGATCGAGCCTACCAAGAAGCCCAAGACTATGAGTGGTCTTTAAGATATAACCAATCAAGTACTTTGGACTTAAAGCCAACCTCTACCAACTTGAGTCAAGTTCCGATTGATCCTACACCCGTATTGAACCAGACTTTTGTTTATCAATTTCCACTTGTGTCACCTCTTGACCAGAAAGATAACACTGAGAAGGAGTTAGGCATGGCCATCCCAAAATTAGTTGACCTGACCAGAGCCATACTTAAAGAGGAATCAAAGAAGAATAGATTAGAACCTTTCAGTGAGATTGAGGAAGAAATATATGAGCCTGACATAAGTTTGATAGATGAATATGAAGAAGAAGAATTTGAGGATATCTCTCTCGATAATTCAATTAACCAACTCCTACCTAATGGGGTTATTGAGGGGACCCTTGCCACTCAAGGAATTCAGGAGCTAACCCTAAGAGAAGACCCTTTTGAGGAAGTTCAGGAAGAGAAAATTACACCAAATGAAAGTTTAAGTGAGAATACCCCTGAACTCATTGAAGAATCCAAAGAAGACACCCCTGAGTCAAATCTGGTAGAGAAGTGTGAAGAAGGAAGGGGTTCACAAGAATTGCCTATTGAGAAGGTCCAAGAACAAGAAAAAGACAGTAGCTTAGAGGACTTTTTAGATAAACATTCCAAAGACCTTCCTGATAACCTTCCACCTTCTAGGAGCACCCAGCCTATCCTAGAACTTGCACTTGTAGACCCTCCTAGAGCAAATCATGAGGTTTGGATGAGTTCACCTATAGAACAATGTCCTCATTTTAAGGTTGTCCTGAATAACAAAGGTTTGTTTCTTGTTTTCGATAAGCCATCTCAAAACTCTGATTCTTATTTCCTACCCTTCCCTGAATCTTCTCATGTTTCTAGAGCTATGGGATTACACTTTACTGAGATCACTAGGTTGCAAGACTCCTTAGAACCTATTAGATTTGCCACCTACTTCTGGAAGACCTTATGGCACCTACTAGGCATCCATAATAAGTTTTCATGCTCTGCATGCCCTCCTCCGACCCAAGGTCAAACCTAGAGAGCCTTAGTTTGTTAGGTTTAGACCTAGGGTTCCTTTGGAATAAAGTTCATTCTTTAGGAATGCGTTGTCAGTCTAGTTTAGTTTTTCTTGACCCTTTACTAGGCTTTGGCTCAGATTTTGGTTTGATTGAGAGCACTAGGAATTGGGATTTGTATTTTGTCCAGGACTGAAATTGAATTCAATGTTTCGATCAATAGGTCTATAGGCTAGAGTCCCTTTGAAATTGTTCATGGATACAAGCCTCACACACCACTTGATCTGATTTCACTATTAGCCCACACACACAAGTCTCTTGATGCACTTGCATAGCATGTAAAGGACTTGCATAAAGAAATTCATGCCAAAATAACTTTAAGTAATGAAACTTATAAGAAGTTGATTGATTCTCAAAGACGAGTCAAAACTTTTGTTGAGAGAGACTATGTAATGATTAGGTTAAGGCCTGAGCGATTTTTTCCTGGAACCGTTAGAAAGTTACATGCTAAAGGAGCTAGACCATTTAGAGTAGTGAAGAGAGTAGGATCCAATGCCTATGTGCTCAAGTTGCCTCCAGAACTAGGCAATAGCTCTACTTTCAACATTACAGGCTTAGTAGAGTATAGGGAGCCAGCTGTGATTCCTAGTAAGCCTTTGAAACCTAATCCTATTATTGAGAGTGATCCCGACCCTGTGTGTCCACCAACAAACTGGCCTGTGAGGAAAGAGCAAATTGAAAAGATCCTGGATGATCAGGTTATCTCTACTCATAATCGTGGATACCAAAGATACCTGGTCCGCTGGCAAGGAAAGCCAGATTCTGATGACTCTTGGATCTCTCGAGAAGAATTACAAGAATTGGACCCATACCTCTTGGAGAGATACCAGAGCCAGCTTGATCCATACTCGACAGGGTCGAGTTCCTCCCATCCCGGGAGAATTGGTGCGGGCACCAGACTCAGAAGAAGACTTCAGGGCTCCATCTGGATCTCTGATTGACCTTACCCGAAGAATTAGGATTTTCTGGTTTTGTAATAAGGGTTGACTTGGTCAACTCAACTTTAGTCTTGAGTCTGTATTTCCCTGTAATTTAAATTTTATTGAGTCATGTTGACTCAGTACAAGTCCTAGTAGTAGTCTAGGTCTTCTCCAGGTTGGTGCCACTTTTTTTTCAATCAAGTCAAGGTCCAGGGTGCCACATTTTTTCTCCCAGGCCCAAGCAAGTGGGCGCCACACTCCCAGCCACATGCCAGAGTCCAGGAGGCGCCACATCTCCATCCAGTGTCTTTGGTCCCTACACCACAAGAAGTAAGTTCCTTTTTTTTCTTGCACCACTTGGGAGAGAAATCCATCAAGATACCTCAATCCAAGGAGGAGCCAATTTCTTTCCAGATAAACCCAAGCCAAGATGGCAAGAATTTTTCTTGAAGAGAGGATCAAGGAGGTGCTCCACAATGTTCCATAAAAATCCAAGTTATAAAAGGAAAGAGAGCATGTCTTGGGGAGGAATTCAAGGAGGTTCCCAAAAGTTTCCAAAAGTGCCAAAGCCATGAAAGGAAGAAGCATAAACTTGTGGAGCAAGACTAGGAGGTGTCCAAATGAGCCTAACCATGAAGGGAAAATCCTTGATTCATGGAGAGATACTAGGAGACACCCCCATAACCTGCCATTTGGAGCTGATTTTCAAGTTTTCTTGGAGTTTTTGGGCTGCCCACTCATGGAAGGAGTCTTGGGAAGAGAATTTGATGCCTAAAGTGTGGGTTAGTCCTATTAGTCCCACATGGGAAATGTATAAAATTTTATTTCTTTGTTATGTCTATATATTCAACTCTATGTAACTCTTGAATTTAGAATGATGGATGAAATCAATTTCTTTGTGAGCAACTTTGTGTTTCTCTCTTTCGCACTTATATTCAAGTGTTGAGCTCTGTAAGGGAGTGATTCCGGGTTCCACAGGAACCTTGAGGAGGTGTGAGATCTCCAAACCCTACCAATACCCTAGGTTAGCCACTTCAATTCCAAACCCTGGCCACCCATCATCTTCTTCATTCCACCAATCATCCAAACCCTAATCTACCTCATCATCTCACGGCCCCTCTCTTCCAAGTAGAGGCCGACCACCAGCATCTAGGTCCAGATCGGCTACTTCGAATACAGAGCAAGTCCTAGAGGAAGTCAGATCAGCATCCAGGAGAATCAGGATTTCAGCAACATCAATTTTTCAAGTTCTTCTTATCTGGTAAATCCTTTCTTTGAGTATCTAGTTCCTTAACTTGTTCTTCTTCTTTCCCAGATCCTAAGTTCAGGAGAAGCCAACTTTGCCAAAGGACCAGTATTGGAGGATCCATTGCGAAGATATCCGAATCCAAGGATCCAACAATCTGCTCGAGAGAGTTCTTCCACCAAACTCTGTGAAGATCACTGCCTGGTACATAACCCTTCCCTTCTCTTTATTTCTGTCCTGTTGAAAGTTCAGAGCGAAACCCTAGGTCTGGGAGTTTCTCAACCCCCAGCGATCCTTTACTTCTGAACTACTCTGATAATCTAGTTTCTTTGAATTGTGCTTTCAATTATTATATAGTTTCTTTCAATTTAGTTTAACTTTCATTTGAGTCAAAGCCGACTTCCGAAAATATATAAAAAATAAAAAATAAAAATAAAAATATTCATTAATTTTAATTTGCTTCTACATTCCACATATCCGTTCTGCATCAATGAGTCTTATCCAGTGTTGCCACCCATGCTAGATGAAGTCCAGGGAAGGATCAAAAGCCAGAGTTCATGATGCCAAAAGCAAGGATTCAAGGAGTTGCTGTCCAAGAAGAACTAATTCTACTCTTTGTAACCCCCACTTCTCATATAGGTGGTCTACAAATACCACCATCAATCCCTTTTGTAAATAGAACTATTATTCATCAAATAAAGAAGAGATTTTACCATTCCTTTGCTGTGTCAAGCATCGCGAGGTATGAGGCCCTATTCCTTTATTCTTTGGACTATCGTGGGATGTGAAGCCCTATTTATGATTGATGCGGACATCGATCTGCATGAATCTTGGAGCAGCATGAATTCTGGAGCAGCATGAATCACGATGCAGAAAAAACTTTGATGCAAATAAATTTAAATTTGAAGATCATTTCATCCTCCACATAAGAAGGTCCCAATATGAATGCCATGTGGCACCCAACACATGATGATACATGAATGCCCACATGAATGCCAAGTGGCACCCAACACATGATGACACAAGAATGTCCACATGAATGCCAAGTGGTGCCTAACACATGATGACTCGTGAATGCCCACATGAATGCCAAGTAGCACCCATGCATGCAGGTTTTCAGATTTGCCACCACAAGGAGACACTTGGCATCCATGCATTTTGCCACCCATTTTCATGAAACTTGAAATTCAAATTTGTAGCTACCTTTTACCTCTTTCCATGTAAAATTTGAATTTCAAATAGGGCTTAGAAGGCTATAAATAGGCCCCTAATCTGTTTGTAAAGAAATGCTATTAATGAATGACAGTTTTTTTTAGAGAAGAGTGACTCTTCTTTTGCTCCGTGAGAAGAGGGTTGAGGCCCAACCCCAGGACAAGATGTGAGGTCATGTCTAGTTATCCCCTTCCTTGATTCCATCTTCCTTACCACCCTCATGTCCTTTGAGATTAATCCTAAAGGCACCATTAGTGAGGTGGGTGAGGTGTCCTAGAGGTGAGAGATCTCTCCATGAGTATGAGTCCCAAAGTCCATGAGAGTCCAGATTTCTACCTTCCATCTCCATTGTTCCTTCACCACCTTCTACAAAAAAAATTAGTAGTACCCTAAGTGACTTCTTAGCTCGCCGACGATCCGAGCCCCATCTATCCCGATCAAATTGGTATCAGAGCCCAGAGATTTAGGATATTCATTATTTTTTTTTATCCCACCTTATTCCTATTATTCCCACTATTCTCTACTTATCCTTGATTTATCCTAGAGTTATTCTCATCATCTCCTTCTTTGATCCATCCGCCTCCACCTCCAATATGGCCAACCCAGCAAGAAGCTGCATCCAACTTTGCCCGAGCCATCCACCGGATCCTCCAATCGACGCCGCAAGCACCATCCAGCCATCTTCTGGTCATTGATCTCAGCTAGAAACACCTCCACCTCTATCCACTACACATGAAAGACTCTGGCCATCCGTCTTCCTCCCCAACACCATCGTCGGTGGAGAGCCCCTGCCATTCCACCCTCCACCTCAAGCCGAAAGCCGCTCGAAAATTGGGCCCTGCTATTGTCACTCCAACAACCGCCGCCCAGCCACCACCGATGCCGATCGGAACCCAATCTTCCCTGCTGCCGAGATGTTGGACGCCCAGCCCATCTCCCTCCTCTCACTGATGCTCGACGATCGTCCCCCATCTCTGGTCCATCGAACGGGACCTCAGTTTTACCTAGATCGTAATGATCTCCCACTCGGCCTTCCCCTTCGTCATTCATTACACCGATCAGGACCCGCCACCGCACATGCCCTCCCACGGCCACGCATGCTCATAGCCATACCGTCTCTGCCCAGCACCATCGCTGGTGAAAGCCTCGCCGGTTTTCCCTGGCCATGGCCCTCCTCTGTTCCACCCAACCTCCATCCATGGGGAAGACAAGCAGCACACGAACATGAAAGCTTCATGCTCCTCAAAGCACACGGATCTCAAAGCAGCCTAAAGATGGTGAAGCATGGATCTCAAAGTTGTACCAATTTCAAAATTGCATGATTCTCGAAGCAGTCCAAAAAAAAGTCTCATGGCCAGCTGGATCTAAGCCTGACTCAACGGAGTCGAGTTCTCTCCACCTCAGGAGAATGATGGAGACATCGATCTGCATGAATCTCGGAGCAGCACAAATTTTGGAGCAGCATGAATCATGATTCAGTAAAAGTTTTAATGCAAATAAATTTAAATTTGAAGATCATTTTATCCTTCACATAAAAAGGTTCCTACATGAATGCAAAGTAGCGCCCAACACATGATGACACAAGAATGGCCACATGAATGCCATGTGGTGCCTAACACATGATGACTCATGAATGCCCACATGAATGCCAAGTGGCGCCCATGCATGCAGGTTTTCAGATTTGCCACCACAAGGAGATACTTGGCACCCATGCATTTTGCTACCATTTTTCATGAAACTTGAAATTCAAATTTGTAGCTACCTTCCCCCTCTTTCCCTGTAAAATTTGAATTTCAAATGGGGCTTAGAAGGCTATAAATAGGCTCCTAATCTATTTGTAAAGAAATGCTATTGATGAATTACAATTTTTTTAGAGAAGAGTGACTCTTCTTTTGTTCCGTGAGGAGAGGGTGTGAGGCCTAACCCCAGGTGATGATGTGAGGTCATGTCTAGTTATCCCCTTCCTTGATTCCATCTTCCTTACCACCATCATGTCCTTTGAGATTCACCCTAACGGCACCATTAGTGATGTGGGTGAGATTTCCTAGAGGTGAGAGATCTCTCCGTGAGTATGAGTCCAATTGTCCATGGGAGTCCAGATTTCTACCTTCCAATTCCATTGTTCCTTCACCACCTTCCACAAAAAAAAAATAGTAGTACCATAATCTTGGTGACTTCTTAGCTCGTCGACGATCCGACCCCCATCTATCCCCCATCAATTTGGTATCAGAGCCCAGAGATTTAGGGTATCCATTATTATTTTTTATCCCATCTTATTCCTGTTATAACCGCTATTCTCTACTAATCCCTAATTTATCCTAGAGTTATTCTCATCATCTCCTTCCTTGATCCATTCACCTCCACATCCCATATCGCCAACCTAGCAAGAAGCTGCGTCCACCTCTGCTCGAGCCATCCACTGGATCCTCCAATCAACACCGCAAGCACCGTCTGGCCATCTTCTGATCACCGATCTCAGCGGGAACACTTCCACCTCTGTCCACTACCAATGAAAGACTCTGGCCATCCGTGTTCCTCCCCAGCACCATCGTCGGTGGAGAGCCCCAGCCGTTCCACCCTCCGGTTCAGGCTGGAAGCTACCTAGAAATCGGGCCCTGCTATTGTGACTCCCGCAACCACCACCCAGCCACCACCGATACCGATCGGAACCCAATCTTCCTTGCTGTCGAGACATCGGATGCCCCACACATCTCCCTCCTCTCGCTGATGCCTGACGACCATCCCGAATCACTGGTCCATTGAACAGGACCTCAGTTTTTCCCAGATTGCAATGATCTCGCATCCGGCCTTCCCCTTCATCATTCACGACACCGATCAGGACCCGCCACAGCACGTGCCCTCACTCGGCCACCACACTCTCATAGCTAGACCGTCTCCGCCTAGCACCTTGCCGGTGAAATCCTCAACAGTTTTCCCTGGCCGTGGCCCTCCTCTGTTCCACCCAGCCTCCGTCCGCGTGGAAGAAGAGCAGTGCACGAACGTGAAAGCTGCAGCTCCTCAAAGCTCATGGATCTCAAAATAGCCCAAAGATGATGGAGCATGGATCTTAGAGCTGCACCAATTTCAAAATTGCATGATTCTCGGAGCAGTCCAAAAAAAAGTCTCATGGCTAGCTAGATTTGAACCTGACTCAACGGAGTCGAGTTCTCCCCATAGGAGAATGATGGGGACATCGATCTACATGACTCCCGGAGCAGCATGAATTCTGGAGCAGCATGAATCACGATGCAGTAAAAATTTCGGTGTAGATAAAATTAAATTTGAAGATCATTTCATCCTCCACATAAGAAGGTCCCTACATGAATGCCAAGTGGCACCCAACACATGATGACACATGAATGCCCACATGAATGCCAAGTGGTGCCTAAAACTTGATGACTCATGAATGCCCACATGAATGCCAAGTGGTGCCCATGTATGCAGGTTTCCAGATTTGCCACCACAAGGAGACACTTGGCACCCATGCATTTTGCCACCACTTTTCATGAAACTTGAAATTCAAATTTGTATCTACCTTCCCTCTCTTTCGATGTAAAATTTGAACTTCAAATGGAGCTTAGAAGGTTATAAATAGGCCCCTAATCTCTTTGTAAAGAAATGCTATTGATGAATGACAGTTTTTTTTAGAGAAGAGTGACTCTTCTTTTGCTCCATGAGGAGAGGGTGTGAGGCCCAACCCCAGGACATGATATGAGGTCATGTCTAGTTATCCCCTTCCTTGATTCCATCTTCCTTACCACCCTCATGTCCTTTGAGATTCATCCTAACGGCACCATTAGTGTGGTGGGTGAGATGCCCTAGAGGTGAGAGATCTCTCCATGAGTATGAGTCCCAAAGTCCATGAGAGTCCAGATTTCTACCTTCCATCTCCATTGTTCCTTCCTCACCTTCTACAAAAAAAAAAAAAATAGTAGTACCCTAATCTCAGTGACTTCTTAGCTTGCCGATGATCCGACCCCCATCTATCCCCCATCAATTTGGTATCAGAGCCCAGAGATTTAGGATATCCATTATTTTCTTTTTATCCCATCTTATTCCTGTTATTCCCGTAATTCTCTACTTATCCTTTATTTATCTTAGAGTTATTCTCATCATCTCCTTCCTTGATCCATCCGCCTCCACCTTCCATATGGCCAACCAAGCAAGAAGTTGAGTCCACCTCTGCCCGAGCCATCCACCAGATCCTCCAATCAACGTCGCAAGCACCATCCGGCCAAATTCCGATCGTCGATTTCAGTGGGAACACCTCCACCTCTGTCCACTACCCATTAAAGACTCTGTCCATCCATCTTCCTCCCCAGCACCATCATCGGTGGAGAGCCCTGGCCATTCCACCATCCACCTCAAGCCAGAAGCCGGCTGAAAATCGAGCCCTGCTGCTGTGACTCTCGCAACCACCGCCCAACCCCCATCGATGCAGATCAAAACCCAATCTTCCCTACTGCTGAGACATAGGATGCCTCGCCCATCTCCCTCCTCCCGCTAATGCCCAACAACCGTCCCCCATTGCTGGTCCATCGATCAGGACCTCAGTTTTCCCTAGATTGCAATGATCTCCCATCCGACCTTCCCCTTCATCATTCACGACACCGATCAGGACCCATCACTGCACGTGCCCTCCCACGGTCACTGCATGCTTATAACCGAACTGTCTCCATCCAGCACCATCATCGGTGAATGCCTCGCCAGTTTTCCCTGGTCGTGGCCCTCCTCTGGTCCGCCCAGCCTCCGTCCGTGGGGAAGAAGAGCAGTGCACGAACATGAAAGTTGCATGCTCCTCAAAGCACAAGGATCTCAAAGTAGCCCAAAGATGGTGAAGCATGGACCTCAGAGCTGCACCAATTTCAAAACTGCATGATTCTCGGAGCAGTCCCAAAAAAAAAGTCTCATGGCTAGTTGGATCTAAGCCTGACTCGACGGAGTCGAATTATCCCCATCTCCGGAGAATGATTGGGACATCAATCTGTAGAATCCCAGAGCAGCACAAATTCTGAAGCAGTATGAATCACGATACAATAAAAAATTTGATGCAAATAAATTTAAATTTGAAGATCATTTCATCCTACACATAAGAAGGTCCCCACGTAAATGCCAAGTGGCACCCAACACCTGATGACATATGAATGCCCACATGAATGCCAAGTGGCGCCCAACACACGATGACAAAAGAATGCCCACATGAATGCCAAATGGTGCCTAACACATGATGACTCATGAATGCCTACATGAATGCCAAGTGGCGCCCATGCATGTAGGTTTTCAGATTTGCCACCATAAGGAGACACTTGGCACCCATGCATTTTGCCACCCCTTTTCATGAAACTTTAAATTCAAATTTGTAGCTACCTTCCTCCTATTTCCATGTAAAATTGGAATTTCAAATGGGGCTTAGAAGGCTATAAATTGGCCCCTAATCTCTTTGTAAAGAAATGCTATTGATGAATGACAGTTTTTTTTAGAGAAGAGTGACTCTTCTTTAGATCCATGAGGAGAGGTTGTGAGGCCCAACCCCAGGACATGATGTGAGGTCATGTCTAGCTATTTCCTTCCTTGATTCCATCTTCCTTACCACCCTCATGTCCTTTGAGATTCATCCTAATGGCACCATTGTGATGTGGGTGAGATGCCCTAGAGACGAGAGATCTCTCCATGAGTATGAGTTCCAAAGTCCATGAGAGTCCAAATTTCTAACTTCCATCTTCATTGTTCCTTCACACCTACAAAAAAAAAATTAGTAGTACCCTAATCTCGGTGACTTCATAGCTCGCCGACGATCTGACCCCCATTTGTCCCCCATCAATCCCAACATCAGAAACCCTAGCCGCCTTTAAGCTTCTTCCTCCCCTTTCATTTTTTTCATTAAATTTTTTTCCCTTTCCCTACCTTTTTATTGAGTTTGTGACTAATTATAGGTGATCAAGATTGGATGTGAGGGTGTTTTTGATTTGGAACCAGTCTTGTTGCAGATCTGAGCCCGAGAACGACAATCCTGAAGTCCTACGACGAAATCCTAGAGTGCTGATGCTGATCCACATCAAAGAGAGACAAATCTTTGTTGGTAAATCTAAACACTTCCTTTCTCTTAAGATTTGATTCCTTGAAAGTTTTAAATCCTAGTTTATGGTGGTTACTTAATCACCAAGGTCCTTTCCTACTTAGATTTGTTAGATCTACATTGTGGGCTTGAAACTAGTTGACTAGTTTTCTTCAATTAATTGTTTTGAGTCTTATTTATGATAAATTCCTGAAAAAATTAATTATTTTTTAATCTCTGATAAATATATCTAAAATTGAGTTAATCTAGTTTGCATATTTTGTCCTGCATCACCCCTCCCCTCCTTCGGGGATGCTACGAAGTTAACGATGGGTGGTGCTTGGGGATCACGCCCGAGCCCCCATCTTCCTTCATGGCCGAAAGTTATATTATGAGTTTTGACACCCTGATAGGACATCCTATTTGGGGAAACTTGGCAAAGCCTCGATCCAGGGGTAAATGCTCTAGGACTTGAGCCCTCTGGTGCAACCTTCTTCTTCAAGGTGGTGTAGATAGTCGGTGGAGGGGTGCAATCTCTCGAGCGGTGCATCCTTCCCCAACTGGTGTAAATGGTGACCTAAAGGGACCCTGGTGCCTCGATCAGAAGGCTCCCCATAGATCAGCACGCTCTCCTTTCATAGGCTTTAGGTGGCATGCCGCTACTCGCTGGCATACTAGCTTCATGGTTAACCTTGACCATGGGTCAACCTCGAGCCAGGCACCCCTTCTCAACCGAACGATGCACAGCTCGAGGGATCTCGACTTCGGTCAGGGACTTGACCCTGAGGGAGTCACCCTGGTGGAAGGGCTCAAGGCTCGAGGAGTGAAGCGGGAGCTCGACTTTGGCCAGGACTTGACCCTGAGGGTGTCATCTCGACAGAAGGGCTCGAGGCTCGAAGATCTGGAGCTCGACTTTAGTTGGGGGCTCGATTGTGATGGAGCCACCTCGACGAAAGGGCTCAAAGCTCGAGGAGTGAAGTGGGGGCTTGACTTCGATCGGGGGCTTGACCCTGATGAAGCCACCCTGGTGGAAGGGCTCAAAGCTCAAAGAGCGAAGCAGGAGCTCAATTTTGACTGGGACTCGACCATGAGGGAGTCACCTGATGAAAGGGCTTGAAGCTCAAGAGTGAAGAAGGAGCTCGACTTCGACCAGCGGGTCGACCCTAAGGGAGCCACCCTGGTGGAAGGGCTCGAGGCTCGAGGAGTGGGTGCTTGACTTCAACCAGGGGGTCGACCCTAAGGGAGCCACCTCGATGTAAGGGCTCGAGGCTCGAGGAGTGGGGGCTTGACTTCGACCAGGGGGTCGACCCTAAGGGAGCCACCTCGATGGAAGGTCTTGAGGCTCGAGGAGTGAGAGCTCGACTTTAGCCGGGAGCTCGACCCTAAGGGAGCCATCCTGGCAAAAGGGCTTGAAGCTCGAAGAGTGAAGCAGGAGCTCGACTTCAGCTAGGACTCGACCCTGAAGGAGCCACCCGATAGAAGGGCTCAAAGCTCGAGGAGCAAAGCAGGAGCTTGACTTCGGTCGGGTTCTCGACCTTGAGGGAGTCACCTGGTGCAAGGGCTCGAAGCTCAAGAAGTGAAGCGGGAGCTCGACTTTGACCAGGGGCTCGACCTTAAGGGAGTCACCCGATGGAAGGGCTTGAAGCTCAAGGAGCAAAGCAAGAGCTCGACCCTATAGGAGCCACCCTGGCAAAAGGGCTCGAGGCTCGAGGAGCAGGAGCTCAACTTTGATTGGGGGCTCGAACTTAAGGGAGCTACCCTGGTGGAAGGGCTTGAGGCTCGAAGAGCAAGAGCTCAACTTCGATCGAGGGCTCAACTCTTAGGGATCCACCCCGGTAAAAGGGCTCGAGGCTCGAGGAACGGTAGCTCGACTTTGGTCAGGGGCTCGACCCTAAGGGAGCCACCTCGATGGAAGGGCTCGAGGCTTGGGAACGAGATTGGCATGGCAATCCTTGCCAGCACGACTTCCACCTAGGTTCGAGGAGGACTCCATGTCAGTGGTCTTGCCACATCATTTTTCCCCACTCTCATGTCCTAACGGAATGTGCTGCTCGAGTCGAAGAGAGTTATAATGTAGTTGACATGGAAGAGTGAAAATCTGGTGCTATTAAATGCCACGATCACTGCCACTTTATGAATTGCATCTTGAACCCAATGCGGGGGTGCCACCTTAGCAAGTCCGAGAAAGTATGATGGCCGATGTTGGGCCTGAGGTAGTTTTTAGTGCATCGAGGCATCGTCCTTCGGCTATCATCACACGTGGTGCCCATCCGATTGTGAAAGCTCTAAAAAGATGTATGGTCGCTACCTTACCATTGTTGAAAAAGGAGGAGACTTTCCTTAAACTATCTCTTTCAATTTCTCCATGCCCGTAGATGGCTAAAGTTTCTTCCTTTCTCAGGCTATCCTTTTTGGTGCGGGCACCAGACTCAGAAGAAGACTTCAGAGCTCCATCTGGATCTCTGATTAACCTTGCCCGAAGAATTAGGGTTTTTGGTTTGTAATAAGAGTTGACTAGATCAACTCAATTTAGCTTGAGTCTACATTACCTGCATTTTATTTTGTTGAGTCATGTTGACTCAGTAGTGAACTAGGGTTTCAACCAGGGATGTTACATTTTCTTCCAAGACCTGGCAAGTGGACACCACACTCCCAGCCACACTCCCAGTCCAGGGGGCGCCATATCCACATCCAGCAGCCTTTGGTCCCCACTCCACAGATGGCAACTTCCTTCTTTCATGCACCAGATAAAGAGAAGAGCACAAATCAAGGGGGCGACCAAGACTTTCCCAAGTGATTCCAAGCAAAGAAGGGAAGAAGTTTTTCTTGGAAGAGAATATCAAGGGGCGCCCATTACCTGCCAAAAACACCTAAAACAAAGATGGGAAGAGCCTTGACTTAGGGAGGAAGAAAAGGAGGAGTCCAAAAGAGTTCATCCAGGAAAGGAAGAAAATTTTCTTGAAAAATTCCAAGCAAGGTGGCGCCATCTACCTGCCATTTATAACCCAAATCCTAATTTTTGGTATTTTGGCCAACCATATGTAAGGGATTTGCCCTAATTTGGAGATCCCCTCCTTTAGTCCCACATGGGAAAATATGAAACCCTTCTCCCTTGTAAAGCATTATAAATTACATCCCTCTTGTAAGTTGCAAACAATCTATGAAGGAAGAAAAAATTATTTTTGCTATTCTCTTGTGTTGGTAACCTAGGTTTCTCTTCTTCCGCACTATTCTAAGTGTTGAGCTCCGTGAGGGGGTAATCCGGGTTCCATTGGAGACTTGAGGAGGTGAGAGATCTCCATCTTTATCCAAAATCCTAGGTTAGCCACTTAAAAATCCAAAACCCTAGTCGCCCTTCATTATTTTCATTCCATCGAACCCTAGCTCCTTCCATCTCCCACGGCCTCTCTCTCTCTACAAGTCCAGGCCGTCCACCTTCATCCAGATCCAGTCCGGCTACTTCAGATCCAGAGCAAGTTCCAAGGAAAATCACATCAGCTTCCAGGAGAATCCAGTTTTCAGCAATTTCAATCTTCAAGTTCATCAACCTGGTAAATTTTTCCCTTGACTCTCTGATTCCATCAATTATTTTTCTTCTCTTCCAGATCTTGAGTTCAGGAGAAGCCAACCCGCCAAAGGACCAGTATTGGAGGATCCATTGCGAAGATATCTGAATCCGAGGATCCAACAATCTGCTCGGGAGAGTTCTTCCACCAAAATCTGTGAAGATCATTGTCTGGTTAGGTAAACCATCTCTTCTCTTTATTTCTGTTCTGTTGAAAGTTCGGAGCGAAACCCTAGGTCTGGGAGTTTCTCAACCCCCAGCGATCCGTTGCTTCTGAACTACTCTGATAATTTAGTTTCCTTAAAATTGTGCTTTCAATTATCATATTAGTATCTTTCAATGTTAGGTTAACTTTTCTTTGATTTGAAGCCAACTTCTACAAACATATAAAAACAACAAAAAAATTAGTTAATCTTAATTTACTTCCGCATCGCATCCCTTTATTTGTTCTGCATCACTTTTTCTCCAAGGCAACCAGGTTAGTCTTCCCTCTTCATATTCTTCTTCTTCTCTGGCTGGGTTGAGTCCTTCCCAAGATCCTTTCAGTCCTTTAGCTTTCGTATTCTTCCTTCTCCCCTGCCTTAGATGGCCCCATCGGGTCGGATCCATCATTTTTCTAGCAACCCTGATGAGGAAAGGCCCTCTCAATCGAGGACCCCTTCTTTCGATGAGGTAGATGAGGTTCCTCTCCAAGTCTGTAAGAGTCTCCACCCAATTGGAATAGTTATAGGAGGACCCAAGGTACACCCTTCTGCTCCTTCTGCTCCTGTGGCTGCTCCTTCTTCCATACCTCCTGGTTTGACCGATCCATTCGGCATTGCTTTGATGATGCCCAAGGAGAACCTTTCCTTGATTCGGGATACTTACAGGATCTCAGACTCCATCCAACTCTTGATCCCCTGATCAGGGAAATGGGTCATCTCTAGTGGCCCTGGTCGAATCACCCTCTATAAAGAATTCCTCTTTTGGGGGCTTCATCTGCCCCTACATCCTTTCTTCCTTTCATTCCTCACCAACTACCAGCTCGTTCCTGCTTAGTTAGCTCCAAATGCCACTAGGGTCATTATTGACTTCATAGTTTTTTGTCACTTCGATAGGATTGTCATCCATTTTTCTTTGTTCAGGGCTTTTTTCACTCTGAAGCACCACCCAACTAACGACGGGTGGTGGTTTTTTTCTACCCGCCTGAAGGGAATAAAGATTGTCCTCCCCTCTTCTATCAAAGGATGGAAGAGCAGATACTTCTTTGCTTCGATAGAAGAAGTAGACTGGGTCTGGAGTGATCCAGACTGGACCCCAAACTGTAATTTCCAGGTGGAGGACTCCGATCGGGAAGTGTACGACTAGCTTATCTCTAACGAGATCCCTTCCCTCAAGGTTCTGCTATCGGAGCAGAACCTATTCGATGCCGAGGTCAGTCCAATCTGGGAGTTAGGTGAGCTTCTTGAATTGCACCTCTTCTTCTCACACGAGCCCTTTCAGATCTGAGGTTGACCCATATTTTCTCTTTTCTGCAGGCATGAAGTTCTCCGTAGACTAGCTCCTGGAGTCCACCTAGAAGAGAAGTGCATCGTCCAGGCCCAGGGAGGCCCCATCTAAGAGGGCTAGGGCGGAGCCTATCCAGGGATCCTGGCCAACCGCATCTTCTGGGTCAGAGGGAAAAGCGGCCGGATCGGCCTCTGAGTCTCCCCGATAAGAGGTCCAACTCCGGGCCAGGGAACCTGGTACGATTGTGCAGACCCGGCCTGCTGCTCCTACCATGGTCCAAATTCCAAATGCCATCGAGGTGGAAGCGGAGAGGCAAACAGGGAGGGAGCGACCACCACCAACACCGCCGGCACCATCGACCATGGTGATGATCCCCTCACCATGGCCGAGGTGCCCCCGATGACATTACCTCCGGACACCATGACCACCTCGACATTGTCAAACTCCGGGGCCCAACATGCACTGATCACGATGCTATCAAATGAATCAGTCATCCAGGATAGCGTGCTAGCCGAGAGGATGATGGACTTTACTGTCCAGCCACACGACTGCCATGAGAGGAGAGGCAAGTTGCTGGTGGATGCCATTCTCGGCATCCTTCCCCACCTCTTCATGGTAAGTCCCTCTTCTCATCACTATCTTAGTTGAAATGCCAGGGCTGACACACTTGTTGATGCAGGTTGGGACCAATATACTTTTGATCCGGGATTACTATGCTCAGTGGGTGAAGAGGGAGGCCCAGCAAGAGTAGAAGATCAAATCGCTGGGGGCCAAGGCCAGGGCACAGAATGAGAGGGCTCAGGTAGTGGAAGGAAAGAACAAAGCCCTCCAAGTAGAGGTGCTTAGAGCAAAGAAGTGATCCAGGGACTTCAAGGTGTCCTTGGCCACAAAGAAGGATCGATCTATTCGTCGAGCGAAGGAGTCTACTATGGAGGTGGCTCGATTGGAGGGGCGATCTCGAACCCTCAAAACATAGTTGGACACGGTGCTAACTCGGGCATTGGTGGTAGAGGAGAAAGTGGCCGGGGCGATGATGCTGATGGAGGCCGCCAAGCAGGAGGCTATCGAAGCAGTGCCAAAATTCAGGGCCTCAATGGAGTTCGCTGATGAGGTCCAGGAGGCAGCCATGGACTCCATCATTAAGGGGTTCAAGGTCTGCAAATCTCAGGTGGCACAGGCCTTTCCGAAGTTGAAGTTGGATGAGATTGCCATCCTCAGAGCTTCAAGCGAAAGTCTGAGCGAGGTAAGGGCTCCAGCAGAGGTGACTGAGATGGAGCCTACAACTACCGTGCAGTCAGCTTCACCTGCAGAGGTCCAGGAGGATGCCAGTGTGCTCGCACGCCATCCCGGGAAGGAGCCAGCAGAGCAGTAACCCCATGCCTAAGGACCTTTTCTTAGCATACTTTTCTGGTCCTTTATACTTAGGAATTTTCCTTTTCTTTTGGTACTACCTAGCCTGTCTGGGGTCGTTCAATGATGTAACTACTTCATTTTACTTTAATGAAGTTCCTTTTCTTCCACTGAATTTCTATGTTGCTCGTTCTCCTGGTGTTCTTCCATAGTTGCTTGAGCACCAATCTTCGCCACCATGGCCACTCATCCAGGGGTCTCCAAGCCCCGATGCTTCCCCAGGAGGCCTTCAAAGTAGAAGATAATTCAGAGGGAACTAGAAGTTCCGCGAGTTACCTTCGTCATGCTGGGATCCTTGCCGGAGGACCCCATGTTGAGTCTCGGTGGTGCATCCAAGATTTCAAGGGGGATGGGCCATGGTTCAGGTTGGTCCGGTTTATCATGGTCACACATAATGTATCTAGGGCTAGGAGTGATGCCGGGATAAGTCCTAGATGTTAGACTAAGTTTTGGTTAGTCTAAGCATTAGAGCCAGCTCGGTTATGGTCTGAGTCGACTTTAATGGTTGGCACAGCATGGATGCAGGGAGGAGTTTTATTGAGAGTCGGTTCAGTCTGCTTGGAGTTGGCTCAATTTTGCTGAGAGTCGGCTCGAATAGCTGGGAGTCTGCTCGATTTCGTAGAACAGATAAAGTGTGGTCTGGACGAGTTGACTCGAGGGGTTCAAGCTGACTCATCCAGAGTGCTCTCTGCAGCATGGAGTCGACTTGAGGGGATCGAGCCAACTCAGATGACGGGATCTTTTGAATCACGTGTTGCCATGCCAGGAAAGTTCTGGAGGTCTAGGTCCTTTGCGATCTAGGTATATATATATATGTAAGTTAGGATGGTTATAAGTGAGGAGATGAGAGAGAAGGTCATTTGTAACAAGTCCAAGGAAATAACCGAAATCAATAAACCCCTTCGTTTCTTCCAGATCTTGTTCTTTCTTCTTTCCCTCTTCTTCACTTCTCGATCAATCCAAGGGATTGATTGATCTTCGTTTGACCTATATCCTATCGTGATCATTGTGGATCGCTAGTAGAGTGTCTTTTGCACACCTGGATCGCTTCCGCTGGGCATGGATTCACCAGATCATCTCCATTAATTTGGTATCAGAGAGAGGTTGCGTGAAGAAGGGAAGATCTATACATCCAAGAAGTGCTAGAAGGTAAGATCTAGTACATATTGATTTTACTTGATTGTGGTAATGGCGTTAAGTAGTTTCAAGGTGGATTTCGAGAAGTATGATGGCAAGGAAAATTTTACTCTATGGCAACAAAGGGTAAAAGACTTGCAGGTTCAACAGAGGATCTACAAGGTCTTGGTTAGAGAGAGACCGAAAAAGATCAGTGTTGAGGATTGGGAAGAGTTAGAAGAGATCATTTTCAACACCATCAGGATGTGTTTGGCAGATCAAGTTTTGCCGGAGGTGTGTACCGAGACTATGACAAAGGGTCTTTGGCTGAGATTGTAGAACACATAAATGGGCAAGAATATGACAAACAAGCTGTTGTTGAAGAAGCAACTGTATAGTCTGAGAATGCCTGAAGGTGGAGACCTCGTTGCTCACATTCAGAGGTTCAACCAAGTATATTCTGAGGTGATGAGTCTGGATGTGAAAATCAATGAGGAGGATCGGGCATTGTTGCTGTTGTGTTCGCTCCCGGGATCATATAATGGTCTAATAACAACCTTGGTGTATGGGAAAGAAACCCTGATCTATGAAGAGGTTGTTGGAGTGCTCAAGTCAAATGAGCAAAGGGAGAAGATCTGTAAAAAAAATCCTAACTCGGAGGTTCTTGCTGTGAATGAAAGACAAGGAAGACTTAAGGAAAGAGTTAGGGGGAAATCAAAGAGCAGATCACAGTCTTAAGGCAGTAAGAAGGGTTTGAAGTGTATGAAATGTCATCAGTTTGGTCACTTCAAAAGGAATTGCCCTCTTTGAAAGATCGAGAAAGGGAAGGCCAACACTAGTGGTGCTAGTGTATCTGAAGATAGTAGAGAAGATGTACTGATAGCTTCAGATGAATCGGTTGATTGGGATAATACCTGGATGTTGGATTCAGCGTGTTCTCATCATTATACCTCACATCGGGAGTGGTTTGATACCTATGAAAGGTCTAATAAAGGTAGGTAAGCCTTAGTGATGATCACCCTTATCCAATGTCTTGAGTTGACACCATTAGGGTGAGAATGTATGATGGAGTGATAAGGACTCTGTCAAATGTCAAACATGTACCAGAATTAAAAAAAATCTTGATTTCTTTGGGCTACTTGGAAGAGCAGGGTTATGCCTTCAGTTGCCGGGCTGGTAGTAGATGTTTGAGGATAACCAAGGGAGCTTTGGTGGTGATGAGAGAAAGAAGACTGGCAATAATCTATATAAGATGAAGGCTCAGTGGTGAATGATAGTTCGGAGGTGCTTGCAGCAACACAGGAGGAAAAGCTCTCCTACCAATTATGGTACTATCGGATGGGTCACTTGAGTGACCGAGGGTGATGCGGGATAATAATTAAAACTAAATTACTATTCATAAGTCCTAATTATCAGAGAAAAATAGAGATTATTTTTTTTATATTTTTTTAGATTTTTAAAAAGACTCAAAGGTAACAATAAAGTAAACTAGTTCTAGTTAACTACCCGCAAGTAAACCTAACAAGTAAGCAAGAAAATCAAGATTTGGTGGCAAAGAAACTACAGAAATCTATGGTCTACTTTCAACTATCCAGAGATCAAAGAGAAGGGAAGAGGTTTTAAGTGTTACCAACGAAGAACCGTCACTCTGATGCAGATCTGACTGGACTCTTAAGATTTTGTGGCAAGGCTTCAAGATCCTAATCCTCGGGCTCTGATCTCCAATGATACTGGTTCCGAGGCAAGATCACCTGACTTTGATTCCAGATCACCTGCAAACACTCAGCAAAAAAAGATCAAATTAGAAAGTAGTAAGAAGGAAAGAATAATGAAAGAGAAGGGTTAGAAGTGGTGGCTAGGGTTTCTTGATTGCTGGATAGGTAGGGCCTCACACCCTATGATGCTCCATAGAACAAAGAAAAGGGCCTCACACCCCGTGATGCACACAGCAAAGGAATTGGATAGAATAATGTCTTTATTGATGAATGAATAATAATAATACAAAGGGAGGGTTGATGGGATATTTATAGACCCTCAACTAGTGGTATAAGGGATACAAAGACTAGACTTGTTTTCCATTGGACTACAACTCCTGGAATCCTTGCTCTAGGCATCTTGGACTCTTATCTCTGGGCTGATCTGGACCTCTCTCCAAGGTGGGCGATAACATGGGGCTCTCTTCTCATTTGGGTGCCAAGATGAGGATAAGGTGAGTTGTCATGATGTTAGGTCAAGATGGCTCCATCGCTTGGCCTTGATTGCTGGACTCTGGAGTCTGGATGATGTGGGCTCTTGCAGGCAAGTGGACACTTCAGTCTAGATAGAAGAAGACTCAAGAGTTTGGTAAGACTCTTGAGTTCTGGAAACTTAAGTATCTTGGAACCTGTTTGATCCAAATACCTGCGATAGAGAACCACTAAACCTCCTTTATTTGGGTGATCAAACATTTTGGAACTCCTTGGAAGTTGGTGTGAAAGAAAGGGGGGATGCTTGGCTGACTTCTTCTTGCTTTTGGCGTGAACTTCATGAGTGGAGGGGTGCCAAATTGGAGAGTCCTTCTCATTTACACATCTTAAAAAGAAGGGGCACCTATTTGGAATTCATTTGGACCAAAAGGGTGACATGGCATGTGTTCTTGTCTAGGATGAAGTGCCAAGCAGTGTTGTCCTAATAAAGTGTCAAGTGATGTCCAAACATAGCATGTGATGTTGTCCAGATCCTTGAAAAGGTGGCGCCGAGACTTGGTTAGGCTAGCACATGTCTTGACTTAGCACATAGAGTCACATGGAATCTTGATTTAGGTGCATATGGGTCTTTATTTGAGTGCACATGAAGTCATATGGATCTTCAATTGGGTCCCCCTTGTATTACAGGACTCAATAACTAAATTAACTAATAATTATAAGACTCAAAACCAAATAACTAAAGCCCCACTTGATCAATTGGAACCCAATTTGATCAATAGGCAAGACATGTAAATATGTGGTTCAACTTGGTAAAAGGGGTTTGGCCCAAAAGGCTAAAAAATAAAATCCCTAATTATAGTCAATAAAAAGGGCTAAATCCAACTATGCCTATATAACAAAATTTAAAATAAAATATTTATAGTTGGTAAAAGAGGTTGGGCTCAGGGCTTTATTAATAGGTGATCCACAGGGATAAGGTTCAACCTGTCGATATTTTCTAGCCCTGGTGTCCACACCAAAGGGCTTACTAAATTAAGCAGAAGAGGAAACCTTCCAGTGTTGAAGAAGGATGGAAATGACCTGTGTGCCCTGAATTTCTGGCAAATAGTATAGGATAAAGTTTGCTAGTGGTACCAAGCAGAGTGCGGATGTTTTAGAACTAGTTCATTCAGATGTATAGGGACCGATACCTATTTTATCCAGGGGTGGAGCAAGGTATTTGATGATGGACGGGATTCTAATATGATGCAGGATGATATGCAAGGGATGAACATGAAGAAAATCATATTAAAGCAAGCAAATAGTTTTAGATTTTTCTTATGGTTTTATTCCAGAAACTAGACAAGATTAGGCTAGGATTATCCTGTATCAATTAGCATCCAACCCACATGCTTGTTCAATCAAAAAGAAAAGAAAATTAGGATCCTAGGTTTAAGAAGGCCTATTAGGAGCATGTTCACCTTCAAGAAATCAGATTAAGAGAGGTGGGATGGGTTAGTTTTACATAGCAATGATGTTCTTGAGTGTGTAGAAGAGATCGCTCCACTTGGATCGGCGCCTGGATGATCGGGTCACTTTCCCATGGATTCGCTGGCTTTTTATTAGCTTCGATCGAGGGCAAAGAAGAATTCATCCAGAGGGCTGATGGTTGGCGTCTTAGGGCTCTTGCTTGGATGGACAATGGCTAGTGTTTAGTAAGAAGAAAAAGGAACATGTCTCACACACACTTCCAAAGAACACAAATTGTCACAAGAAAAGCTCACCCGAGTTTTAATTCATGAAAAGAGATTATTTTAAAAGAGGGGGAGGGGTGGGGTATTTATAGATTCACCCAGGGCCCTTTCCCTGTCAAAATTGGATTACAAGTTTGTATGGGACAAGGAGTACAAGGTTTAACTAGAATTAGGAGTACAAAGATTGATTGAAATTAGAAGGCCTAAATTCTAGTAGGACTTGGTCATTAGACTCTTTGTAGAACTTGGAACCTTTGACTTTTCTCCATGGGCTTGGACTGGGATGAAATCCTCTTAGGCTACTTTGACTTTTCACTCCCTGGTGGGCTTGGATGAAATCTTCTTTGACTGGGTCAAAGCCTGGGCATCTTGGACTGGGTCAAAGGCTTGGGCGCCAATTGCAGTGGGCCTTGAAGTGGAGGGTGCCATGGGCTTGAGGGCTTGGACCTGGGCTTGGGCTAGATGGGGTGCCTCTCATGAAAGGGGCTTGGGCTAGGGCACCATATTTAGTGGGCCAGGGTAGGGCGCCAAGGCCTGGATGCTGATGCTGGGTAGGGCACCAATCTGGGAGGGTGCTCCACCTAGGCTGGCGGCATGAAGGCCCACCTCCTGGGTGGCATAGCTAGGAGGAGCCAGGCAAAGGTCCAGGTACTTGAACTCAGCTCTGGTAGAGTGGCCTTGTAAATGTTCTGGTCTAGTAATCCTCCTCTTGTACAAAACATGACTAGAAGCAAACTTACAGGACTCAAATACACTTAAGGACTCATGAGGTTGAGACAACTCAACTGGACTTCTCACCTCAACTTATTACAGGACTCAATTGTTGGACTAACTTTATTATAGGACTCAAAATTAAATTCCATTACAAGACTCAAAATTGACCAACACATGACTTAGAGAACAAAATGAAGCTTAAAGTCTATGTCTGATCTGATGTCCCCATCAGTATTTTGTTACAATCATTGATGACTTCTTTAGGAAATTGTGGGTGTATCTGATGAGAGAAAATCAGATGTATTTGCCCAGTTCAAAGCCTGGACGGCTGAGGTAGAGAAGGAGACTGGAAAACATGTGAAGTGCCTTCGATCAGATAATGGTGGGGAGTACTCTAGTAAAGAGTTCAGGAGTTACTATGAAAAAAATGGGATCAAATGCCATTACACAGTAAGGATGACCCCACAGTAGAATGGTGTTGCGGAAAGGATGAACCGGACACTGTTAGGGAAGGCAAGGAGTATGAGGCTGCAATCATCACTGCTAAAATCTTTTTAGGGTGATGCTATTACTCTGTCATGTTTTCTTATGAATAGGTCCCCTCATTTCAAGCTGGATGGAGGACTTCCAGAAGAAGCTTGTAGTGGGAAGAAGGTGGAGTTTGGTCACCTGAAGGTGTTTGGTTGCCTGACCTATGCACATGTGGAGGCAACTGAATGAAGTAAGTTGGACCCTAAGTCAAAGAAGATGATCTTCATCGGGTATCCTTGGGGAGTCAAGGGTTATCTACTATGAAATCCACAGTCTCAAAACGTAGTGATCAGTAGGGATGTTGATGGGGGATGGATAAGGACAGGATCGTCGACGAACTAAGAAGTCATCGAAGATTAGGGAATTCTATTTTTTTTTGACTTTTTTGTAAGGGATGGCGAAGGAAAAAATGGAGATGGAGGGTAGGAAAATTGGACACTCTAGGACTGGGGACATACATTCACGGAGAGATATCTCACCTCTAGGGCATCTCACCCATCCCACTACATATAGCCTAGGAAATCCCACCCATCTCACTATATGCGAAGCCTAGGGCATCCCACCCAAATCTCTACCTAGGGCCGTGAAGGAAAATCCCTAAGATCATAGAGGGGATTCAATGGGGAGGGGATTCAATGGGAAGGGGATAACTAGGGTCTCACACCCCTCGATGCCCGTAGGCGAAGGACAGACGGGCCTCTCACCCTCCCCATACAGGGCGAACAAAAAGAAAAACTTACTTGATTAACCAAACTTTTTTTTTTACAAAGGACTGAGAGTGGTATTTATAGACCTGTCCAACCCTCATTTGAATTTGAATACAAGATAAAAAGATAGGGATGATTCAAATTCAACTACAAGATATGATAAGATAAGCCTATCTATATCTCAATCCTAACCAACCAAATCCTAATTCAAAATTCAAACAAAAGATAAAGATAAATCCTAAATTTATTCTAGATATGCTCTGAGATTCATGCGACTCCAAGATTCGTGCTTGCTCCAGGATCAGTGCTGCGATATCCCCATCATTCCCATGAGGTAGGGAGAAGCCGACTCCGTCGAGTCAAGATCAACTGGGAACTTTGATGAACAACATCCAAAGACTCTGCTCTAAAATATGTATAGCTCTGAAATCCATGTGGCTCTGAAGATCGTGTAGCTTTGAAGAGTGTGTAGTAGCTTTGAGGAGTGTGCAGAATCTTGAATTAGCAATAGGGGAAGCACCTTCCTTTAAGAAATGTGCGGTTCCTTAAGTGAAGTCGGCAGCAGGGGGGTATTGCATTCACATTCATGCAATCCCTCCCCTTCTTCTCCACACACAGAAACCAGAACAGGGGCTCGCAGAGGGGTGTCACCGGCAGGCATTCACCGGCGATGGTGCCAGGGAAGAAGACAATGGCTGGTGACAGTGCTTGGGAGGAAGAAGGCAGCATGGCTGGGAGAAGTGCGCACGGATGGAGGCAGATCCCACGAAAGGGACTATGGCATGGCTGGGGTTGGCGGTGGTCTTTCTGGTGTGGTCGGCAGACCAGAAGATAAAGGTTCGATGGGTTGGACTGCAGTGGAGATGTTCTGATTGGTGGTGAGGATGGCAGAGGTGGAGTCCGGCATCAGGGAAAGCAGAGGTGGTTGGGAGGGCGACGAAAGGGGTGATGAGGTGGTGAGGCATCGGCTTTAGGGGATCCGGTGGAGCCAAGGCTTTGCTCTGGTGGTTGGTAGCAGTGGGTCGTTGTCGGCTTTGGTCATTGTTGGAAGGCTGAGGGGACTCAGACGGGAGGGAAAAAATCTGGTGGGGAGTTGAGGGATCGGACGTGCCTGGATGAGACCGACGGCCGGATGTCGGGGTAGCCATGGACATCTCCAGACGGGAGGGAGATGATAGCACTTGGCTTGGCTCTAACAAACAGCAATGATGGAAGGGAAGCACAGTTGGTAAGTAATCAGCTGGAGAGAGGGAGGCCCAGTGATGGGGGACGGATAAGGACAGGATCATCGACGAACTAAGAAGTCACCGAAGATTTGGGTATTCTATTTTTTTTTGATTTTTTTGTAAAGGGTGGCGAAGGAAAAAATGGAGATGGAGGGTAGAAAATATGGACACTCTAGGACTGGGAACTTACATTCACGGAGAGACATCACACCTCTAGGGCATCTCACCCATCCCATTACATGTAGCCTAGGGCATCCCACCCATCTCACTATATGCAGAGCCTAGGGCATCCCACCCAAATCGCTACCTGGGGTTGTGAAGGAAAATCCCTAAGACCATAGAGGGGATTCGATGGGAAGGGGATAACTAGGGCCTCACAACCATCGATGCCTGAAGGCGAAGGATAAACGGGCCTCTCACCCTCCCCATACGGGGCGAACGAAAAGAAAAACTCGATTAACCAAACTTTTTTTTTTTACAAAGGACTGAGGGTGGTATTTGTAGACCTGTCCAACCCTCATTTGAATTTGAATACAAGATACAAAGATAGGGATGATTCAAATTCAAATACAAGATATGATAAGATAAGCCTATCTATTTCTATATCCTAACCAACCAAATCCTAATTCAAAATTCAAACAAAAGATAAAGATAAATCCTAAATTTATTCTGGATATGCTTCTAGATTCGTGCAGCTCCAAGATTCGTGCTTGCTCCGGGATTAGTGCTATGATGTCCCCATCAAATGTCATATTTGATGAGAGGAGCATCTTGGAGAAATCAGGGAGTATGAATGAGTTTGTAGCTTCATAGGTGAACAACAGTGACCATCCTTCATAGGTGGAGGATAGGCCATCTACATCAACTAGCAAGGGTGTTTCAGTTGAGGTGGAGTTAGGCGGGAAAGGTTCTCTTGTGATGAAGGATCAAAAAGGAAGATCTATTATTCAAAGTGAAGTGCTGGAATAGCCACAAACAGAAGACTTGCAGGACAGTGCAAGGGGAGTGGCATTGCATAAACCTCAACGCACAATCCAAAAGCCGATGAGATATGGCATGGATGAGAATATATCTTATGCTCTCATGTCTATGAATAGAGATTCAAAAACATTCAAGGAGGCCATGGAAAGTTATGATAAAGAATTATCGATTCAAGGCATGATGGAAGAGATAGAATCTCTTAGAAGGAACAAGACATGGCAATTGGTGGATCTGCCTAAAGATGCTCATGCAATTGGCTCCAGATGGGTGTTCACAAAGAAAATAGTACCTTCAATGCAAGGTTGAGTGAGACTCAAAGCAAGGCTGGTAGTAAAAGGATACTCACAAAGGAAAAGAGTTGACTACATTGAGGTTTTTTCTCCTGTGGTACGCCATACTTCAATTCGGGTGTTGCTGTCATTGGTGGCAGAACATGGTATGGAATTGGAGTAGATGGATGTGAAGACAGCCTTTCTATATGGAAGTCTGGAAGAGAAGATCTATATGAAGCAACCTGATGGCTTCATAGAGATTAGAGAGGAGGATAAGGTATGTTTACTCCAGAGGTCATTGTATGGTCTGAAATAATCACCTCGCCAGTGGTATCGGAGATTTGATGCTTTTATTTTAAGCCTTGGACTTCTCAGATGTGAACATGACTGCTGTGTATATGTCAAGGATGTGGATAATGATAATGCTTTGTAACTACTTTTGTATGTGGATGATATGTTGATAGCCAGTAGAAGTATGAGTGATGTAAATCAGCTAAAGAAAGCATTATCTAAAGAATTTGAGATGAAAGATTTGGGTCCAGCTCAAAAAATCCTTGGAATGGAGATTTGCAGAAATAGATGCAAGGGAATTCTCCATTTGTTACAAGGAGGTTATATCAAGAAGATTCTTGAGAGGTTTGGGATGGAGAAGAGCAAACCAGTGGAGACACCATTACCAGAGCACATATCTTTCTCTAAGATTCAAAGCCCCCAAATAGATGCGAGAGAGTACATAGAGAGAGTTCCATATGATAATGCTGTAGGGAGTATTATGTATGCTATGGTATGTTGTAGGCCAGACATAGCAAATGCTGTAAGCCAGTGAGCAGGTATATGACAAATCCTGGGAAGGAACACCAGAAATCATTGAAGTAGATTTTGAGGTATCTACGGGGAACTCAAAAGCATGGACTGGTATTTGGTGGGCAGCTAGAAGGACAAGAAAGGAACTCCGGGAAGTTATATGGAGGTTCGGGTCCTTTGGAAGGGTATGTAGATGCAAGTTATGCAGGTGATCTTGATATAAGGAGGTCTACTACAGGTTATATCTTCTGCTTGCATGGTGGACCGGTTTTTTAGGGATCTACCCTTCAACCTATCATTACTCTGTCTACAACAGAGGCTGAATATAAGGTATCACAGAGGCTGTAAAGGAAGCACTATGGCTGAGAAGGCTAGTTGCTGAGATGGGGGTGGAACATTGTATGGTGGTCCTACACAATGATAGCTAGAGTGCCATACATTTGACTCAGAACCCAGTTTATCATGCGCACACAAAGTATATAGATGTGAGGTACCACAAGATCAGAGAGCTAGTGGAGGAAGGAGAAGTGGCACTGGTGAAGGTCCATATAAAGGAGAACCAGGCTGATGTCTTACAAAGGCTCTACTGGGAGAAAGCTTTCGTTCATGTATGTGGTTGACAGTGATGCGGGACGGAAAGCACGGGATCACTAGCGAGCGTAGAAGTTACTAGTGGATTAGGGCTTGCACTCAAGAACAGGGAACCCGGGCATCACACCCACTCCAATCTGGAGAAAAACTCAAAACTCAGGCCAAAATAATTTTTTAATTTTTATTCATTGGAAAAAGATACTTCATACAATAGGGGAGGAGTGATATTTATAGATTCACCCAGGGTACATGACTTGAGGGCTAAGAAACCCAGACTTGTGGGCCAAGAAATCCTGGTAGGCCTGGTCAGCAATTAGTCTTTGTCTTGGACTGGAGTTCTCTCTTGCGAGCTTGGTGGCATGAAAGGGCCCAAGTGTATGAAGGCCAGCTCTAGTTGGGGGGCTTGGTGAATCTTCTAATCTAATGACTCTTCTCTTGACTTGAACGACTCAACTGGACTCTTGACTTGAAACAAAAGACTCATAGGACTAAAGGGACTCAACTGGACTCACATGTTCCACTTTATTACAGGACTCAATTGGCTCACTTTAACTAAAGTGACACAGGACTAATGGACTAAAATAAAATAAAATAATATAGACTCTCAGTCCCCATCATTCCCCTACGGTGGGGAGAACTCGACTCCATCGAGTTTGGGTGAGCGGGGGTTTGTTGGAACCGGAACCAATCACAAAAGACTAGGTTCTTCACTTTTCTTTTCTTTTCTTTTTGTTTCTTTTTTTCTCATTTTTCTATTTTTAATTGGTTGCTCTGAGATCAGTGCGACTTTGAAGATTGGTAGCGCTGAGATCCATGCTACTCTAGAAACTGTGCTACTCAAGAAACTATGCACTGAAGTCGACAACAGGTAAGGGAATTGCCTTCATATTCGTGTAGGCTCCTTCCATTCCATGGATGATTGATGCAGACCAAACAGGGGAAGGTTTCCTGGTGAGCATCGCCAGTGACTGGAGACGGTCCGGTTGTGAACGTGCGGCGGTAATGGGTGCGTGCGGTGGAGGGTCTCGATCGGCATCGATGGTGGCTGGGCGGCGGTCGTAGGAGTCACGACCGCAGGGGATTGGGCGTGCCAGAGGAGGAACGGCTTCTTGCTGGTTTGGTGGTGGACGTGGTGGCTCTGCTTCCGGCAGCTGGTGATGGCAGCGGAAAGGAGATCCGGTGGGAGGTGGCATCGCACAGATCTGTGGCACAGGGAGGTCTCCATGGTCGGTGGCTGGGCGAAGCAAGGACTTCCGGCATGCTTCGCTGGCGACGGTGGTCATGGCGGACATGGCGGAGGCTGGAGGCTAGTGGTGTGGGGATCGATCGTGCCGGAGGGATCGGGTGGTGCGTCTACCACTATCGGGGGCTTTGGAGGTGCATGCGGCCAAGGGCATCGTGGATGAGGGAAGAGATATAGGGCCATCGATGAGGTTTCTGGAGTTGGTCTTTTATGCTTGAACGGCCATGGGGAATTCCGTCGTCGATCAGCTGCCGGACGGTGGCTATTCTGTTCGGCTACAGGCGGCGAAGATGGTCGACTTCTGGCAGGGGAGCAGGGATGGTGAGGCGGTCGAGAGGGGCACAGGAGAGGATCCTTTGCAGTTGAAGAGGATCACACTTCGGATGAGGGGAAGGGGAAAATCTGGATGGGAGGAAAGATGCAGAGCCGGGAAAAAAAGAAAAAACCCTAATCTGCTAGGCTCTGATACCAAGTTGATGCAGGATGGGAAGCGCGGGATCACTGGCGAGCATAGAAGTCACCAGTGGATTAGGGCTTGCACTCAAGAATAGGGAACCCGGGCATCACACCCACTCCAATCCAGAGAAAAACTCAAAACTCAGGAATAATTTTTTAATTTGTATTTATAGGAAAAATATACTATACCAAAATTGATATGGGACAAAAGGGGGGCTAGGAGGATTGTTGGAGAGCTGAAAAGTCTCCAGTGATTAGGGTCAAAAAGGTAAAAAAAATATGTGACGGCAAGAAAGATGGATACTCTATGGACTTGGGACTTACCTTCATGGAGAGACGTCGCACCTCTAGGGCATCCCACCTACCCCACTACATGCAGTCTAGGGCATCCCACCCATCTCACTACATGCGGAGCCTAGGGCATCCCACCCAAATTGCTACCTGGGGCCGTGAAGGGGATGATAGAAAATCAGTGCATCGGACGCCTACCCTAGGCATGCTACACTAGGGAGTAGGTATTACATAATTAAAATTTTAAACATGCATACGTAAAAACCTACTCATGCATAGGATCTAACATAAACATGATGCATGTAACTAATACATAGGCATGTATAGGCAAGTGCAATAATTATAAACAATATGATAATTATTAGATCTAAACATGCATGATAACAAAAAAAAATAACATACCTTATAAAGCTTCATTTTATTCTGAATTTTGGATTGAAGCAGGAAGAAGTCGACTCCCTTCAATAGCAAATCAAGGCAACCGGTTGAACTCCAACAGTCTTCAAATCAACAAATAGAGCTTCCACTTGATCTACAACAGCAAGAAGAAGAAAAGAGGATTGGTCCAATCTCTTAAGGTGTCCAAATGTCCACCCTCTAGAGTATCCACGCGTGGGCTCTCGCTGATCCAACTCCTGGATGGATGCTAGTCCTCTAGGAATGAATGAATAGGTCACAGATAGGTGGAGCAGGGAAAGCCAAACATAACTTCATGGACGGTCTTCTCCAAGACCACCCTTACTCCACCGAAAGTACATAATGGAAGACTTAAAAATAGGGAAGGATTACACGGGACACAGTACAAAATTCTGCACGTAGATATCCATCCCAAAAGCCCTCTCACCGAAGGATATAAATCGATCTTTGCCCCTCTCAATCACATGCTCTGTTCTTCACCTCTTCCCCATCTCATGACCTTCAAAAAAAACAAATCAGAGGTGGAGAAAACCTGTGAAGGTAGGGAAGTGATCGTGAGAGATATGCAGATAAAACCCAAACTCATTTGAAATGGCTCTTGATAGGTTTAAAACTCTTTTGAATAGCATTTAAATTGGTTGAGAATCTGGGAACCACAGGATTTGAAGAGAAACAAGCAGGCTGAATCATCATGAAAATAGGGACCGAGAGGGAAGAGGACGTGCAGGAGAAAACCACGGAGAGACCCCTTCCAATTCACGGTGCTAAGGACCATAATTAGATAACCCGAGCTCATTCGATCAACAAGCATTTCATATCCCATTCACACGGTAAAAACAGGGCAACCGAGCAGGGGAAAAGGATAAAATACCGTGTAAACGTGTCAAGTTTAAATCGGTTCATCAAGACCCAAAAACTAGTTCATAAAACCCGTTCTGACCAAACCTGATCAGTAAGAAAATCGGGTCGAATCCTGTACCAGGAACAATTCCTGGTTGACCCAAACCAATCCTGGTCAATCCAAATCAGACCAGGTGGACCAGAAAAAACCCAATGTGTGCTCAATCAGAGTGTTTGACCTTAATACCAAAATAATTTTCAATCGTTGATCGGCTCCAAGATCAGGAAGAAATCCTCTATGGCGTGTGACCTCATAGGTTCAAACCTAAATGGTAGCACTGGAACACTTCCAGTACAAGCATAAGACACCATCTAGTAATGGATCCCGGCGTCCGGATTGGCTGAAGATGCGAGAGCAATCTATTGAACCTCTGGCATATGGTTACCGTATAATTAATCCCTTTGACCTCCAATTCTCAAGATGACCTAGGGTTAGACTACCATCCCTTAATGAGTCAATCCACAACATGTCTCAACCTCGCAAGTCTAGTGACTCCTCACTAGGACTATCTCAGCCGAGGATTTACTAAATTGAGACACAGCGAGACATTCAATCCACACAATTTGGATAGGTCAATTCCATCTTGGTCCACCACAGCTCTACAAGTACTTGCCTGTACCCAGAAACCTTCTATCACCGGATTAGAAATCTGGGTAGTCCGGCATCAAAGCACAAGGAGTTGCTTGCAAGCTACTCTGGTGACCTCAGGTCGGAGGGACACATATACCCATATCCAATCGTGAGCAATCCTTTGGCAGAAAAGAACTTCACGGAGTCACGTTCAATGAGATGTCACACATCCTACTTGCAGATCACATCAATATCACCACACTCCTTTGGTCAAGAGGACAACCAAACGATGTGAACCACAATAACCTACACTTGATACATTGCCGTCCTGTACAATGTATCCTTTGGTTGTGAACCTTTTTGAATGACCACTTGATATATCCTCTCTATATCGAAGTCAGTGCAGTCCTAAGGACTTCATCACATAAATAAAGTTAATTACAAAAAAATGAATAATGTGATGAGCTGCCAAAATAAAGTTTTATTAATTCATATATAAATTACAATTCTAAGCATCACCGCCTACAGCCTAAGCGATTGGCTTTGGGACACAATTCTCAATAGGGGAAGCTCCAAGATCATAGAGAGGACACAGTAAGGGAGAAGATAACTAGGGCCTCACACCCCTCGACACTCGAAAGCGAAGGAAGTGGGGTCTTACACCCCTCGACACTCGCAGGTAAAGGAAAGACGAGCCTTATGCCCAAGGCAGAACCAAGAACGCTCTTTTCTTAAAAATTCATATTCTTCATTACTTTCAATACAAGAGAGAGGTCCTTATATAGGGACCAATTACTTAGGAAGTAGGTAAAGCAAATATATGCACCACAATCCTTCCTGATTTGCTGAATGACAACATGGAAGGTTTTATACAATTTCCAAAAAAAACTCAAGAAAATAAGGAAAGAAGAGGGGGACCATGTGGGGTGCCAAACACTTGCTCTTTCGAGCTTGGGGTGGACCACATCTTTCCTTAGTTGCTTGTCATGAATCAGGGGATTCATGCTTATCCACTTGACCTTCCTTTATCACTTAATGGCGTATGGAGTTGATGTGCTTGGAGGGTGGAAGGGGTGTGCTGGCATGTGGTCATGCATGGGCTGTCTTCATGTGATCCTCCATATAATCCTAGGTGGCGCAATCGAGGATATGATTAGGACTCCACTTGGCTACTGAGGTGGCTAGGCTCTCGGGTCCCCATCATTCTCTTAGAGTAGGAAGAACTCGACTCCGTCGAGTTTGGCTTCAAGTCTCCCGTCTTCAGCTTGATATTATTTCTCTTGGACTCCAAATTGTAGGTTGACATAACCTTGAGATTTTTTTTTTGTCTTTTTCAAACAAATCCAGATTTTTTTTTCTCATCAGCCCTGCTCTGAGATCCATACAACTTTGAGATTAGTGCAGATCCGAAAACTGTGTGGCTTTGGAATCTGTGCAACTTTGAAATGAGTGTGGAGTTGAAGTCGGCAAGAGGGGAGGGGTGATATTTATAGAGGGGAGGGGTGATATTTATAGATTCACCCCAGGGTACATGACTTGAGGGCTAAGAAATCTTGACTTGTGGGCCAAGAACCCCTGGTGGGCCTGGTCAGCAGTGGGCCTTTATCTTGGACTGGAGCTCTCTCTTGCAGGCTAGCGGCATGAAAGGGCCCAGGTGTATGAATGCCAGCTCTGGTTGGGGGGCATAGTGAATCTTCTGATCTGATGACTCTTTTCTTGACTTGAATGACTCAACTGGACTCTTGACTTGAAACAAAAGACTCACAGGACTAAAGGGACTCAACTGGACTCACATGTTCCACTTTATTACAGGACTCAATTGGCTCACTTTGACTAAAATGACACAGGACTAAATGACTCAAATGAAATAAAATAACATAGACTCTCGATCCCCATTAGATGGGTCTGAGGTGTTGGGTGTAATAACCTGTAATCTTGGAGCACTAAGGTGGACATATTGTTGAGTCTCAGGTGGTGCATCTAAGATTTCATGGAGGATGGGCCAAGGTTAAAGTTGGACCAATTTATCATGGTCACACATGATGTATCTAGGGCTAGGAGTGAGTCTGGGATGAGTCCTAGATGTTATACTGAGTTTTGGTCAGTCTAAGCATTAGAGCCGGCTCGGTTCTGGTCGAGTAGACTCTAATGGTTGGCACGGCATAGATGAAGGGAGGAGTTTTGCTGAGAGTCGGCTCGGTCTGCTTGGAGTCGACTCGGTTCTTTTAAGAGTCAGCTTGAACAGCTGGGAGTCAGCTCGGTTCCACAGAATAGATAAACTATGGTTTGGACAAGTTGACTCAAGGGGTTTGAGCTGACTCATCCAGAGTGCTCTCTATAGCACAAAGTCGACTCGAGGGGATCGAGCCGACTCGGATGACGGGATCATTTGAATCATGTGTTGCCGTGCTGGAGAAGTTCTGGAGGGCTAGGTCCTTTGCGATCTAGGTATATATATGTGTATGTTGGGATGGTTATGAGTGAGGAGAAGAGAGAGAAGGTCATTTGTAACAAGTCCAAGGAAACAACCGAAATCAAGAAACTCCTCCATTTTTTCCAAATCTTGTTCTTTCTTCTTCGCTCTTCTTCACTTCTCGATTAATCTAAGGGATCGATTGATCTTCGTTTGACCTGTATTCTACCATGATCATTATGGATCACTGGTAGAGGGTCTTTCGTGCACCTGGATCGCTTCCACTAGGCATGGATTCACCATATCATCTCCATCACCCCAGTCATTCTCCAAGGGTTGGGTGCCCATCTTAGGGACTTCCCAGCCATATCGAAAGTTGGTGGGTGAGTAGAAGGGGCCTAAAAGACCCAGGAGATTGTCCCTCCTGGTCTGGGACTACATTTGGTTAGGGGATTTAGCTTGAGGAGTCTTAGAATGGCCATCGCCAGTCTGGGGTCCTGTTGGTGAAGTGCAGAGCCTCTGGGACGTCCTGGCTTGCCATCGCCAGACTAGGAGTCTGGTAGATAAAGGCAGGGCTTCTGGAGCTTTCCAGCTTGCCATCGCTGAACTGGGAGTCCGGTGGATAGAGTGTGGGGCTTCTAGAGTTTTCTGGCTTGCCATCATCGGACTGAGAGTCTGGTGGATAGAGTGCGGGGCTTCTGAAGTTTCCCGTATTGCCATAGCAGGACTGGGAGTTCGGTGAATAAAGTGCGGGGCTTCTGGAGTTTCTTGACTTGCTGTGACCAAACTGGAAGTTCGAAAGAAAGAGTGCAAGGCTTCTGGAGTTTCCCATCTTGCCGTTGCTGAATTGGAAGTCCGGTAGATAGGGTGCCAAGCTTTTGGAGTTTCCCGGCTTGTCATTGCCAAACTGGGAGTCCGACAGATAGAGTGTTGGGCTTCTGGAGTTTCCCAGCTTCATGGTGTGGAACCCAAGGTTGGGCGATAGTATTCCTGCATGGGCAAAGACAATGTTGTGCCTAAAAGAATTTTTTATTGATAGGAGAAGAGCTTACATCATTGGTAGCACATCCTTCGATTGTAGGCATTCCAAGTTCGCGGGAATCGGGTGCCACCAAGTTTGGCATGGTAATAGGCCCCATGGGGAAGGGCCTCGATCACCCTGTAAGGGCCCTCCTAGTTTGGGGAGAGCTTACCGCATTCCCCAGGCTGGGAGACATCGGCCCACCGTAGTACCAGATCTCCCGGATGGAAGGTCTTTGGTTTCATTTGAGAATTGTAGTACCGGGCCACCCACTATCGGTAGGCCACCATATGAAGACAAGCCTTATCCCTTATTTCTTCAAGGAGGTCTAGATTGAGTAAAAGGTGAGCTGGTTTTTCGGCCTCGTCATATTGCTCTATCTGCAACATAGGTAGATCCACTTCCATCGAAATTATGTTTTCAGAGTCGAAGATGAAGTTGAAAGGCATCTTGTTGGTGGCCATCCGGGGCGTGGTGTGGTATCCCCAAAGGATGCTGGGGAGTTCTTCAGCCCGTCTACCTTTGGCTTGGTCTAGCTTAGCTTAGAGCCCCTAGAGGATAGTCTGATTGGTCACCTCAGCCTCCCCATTGGACTGGGGGTGAGCCACCGAGGTGAAGTGATGATGAATATTAAGGTCAGTGCAGAACTCTTCGAACATCTAGTTGTCGAACTGCCATCCATTGTTAGTGATTATAGTGCGAGGGAGCACAAAATGGCAAATGATCAATTTCCAGAAGAAAGACCTGACCTTGGCTTCAGTAATCTGTGCTAGCGATTCGGCTTCTACCCACTTGGTGAAGTAGTCGATGGTCACTATTAAAAATCTATGCTGCCTGGCGCGGGGTGGAAGGGACCTAAGATGTCCATTCCCCATTGAGTGAATGGCCAGGGGGCAGAGAGCTGGGAAAGTGGCATAGCTAGCTGACGTTTGATGCAGGCGTGCCGTTGGAAGCGATCACATTTCTTTACAAGGTTGGCAGTGTCTTCCCTCATAGTCTCCCAGTAGTATCCATGGTGGAGGGCTTTGTATGTTAACATCTTGCCCCCCACATAGTTCCCGTAGAGGCCTTCATGTTTCTCATAGAGCATGAAGGCTACCTCTGAGTGCCTTAAACATTTCAGAAGTGGATAGGAATGGGACCTGTGGTAGAGTTTCCTGTCCATTAACACAAAATGCACAGCTTTCTTCTTAATGAGGCTAGCTTTGAGGTGATCTTCAGGCAGGGTTCCGTCGGTGATATATCTAATGTATCGGTCCATCTAGCTAGGCTCCAGGATGACTTACTAGAGCTCCCCAGGGGTTTCATAACTAGGAGCCTGAAGGTACTCGATGTAGGCATGCTCTAACAACGAGTCTGACAGAGTCAGGAGCCAAGAGCGGCCATCTGTGTTAGCATTCTCCCCACATGGAATGTGGGAGATGCTGAAGTGCCGAAAACCCACCGTGCTCGAGCGTACCTGCTCCAAGTACTTTGACATTTGGGGGTCTCGGGCTTTGAATTCTTCTAAGACTTGCTTAGCCACCAACTGAGAGTTGGTGAAGACCCTTAAGCTGGGTGCACCCAACTCCTGGGAGACTTGCAGTCCCGTGAGGTGTGCCTCATACTCTACTTGGTTATTGGTGGCATTTAACTGGAAATGAAGTGCGCACTAGGCTACGACCCCATCATGATTGGTGTGGATGAGGCCTGTTCCACTCCCTCCTACGTTAGATATGCCATCCACGTGGAGGACCCGGACATCCTCCTTGCTTAGGGGCTCTGCTTGATCCCCCAGTGGTGGTGGCTATGGTTCTTCACCCATGCCGGTACACTCGACTAAGAAATTGGTCAGCACTTGTGCCTTATGAGATGGCCTTGGTTGGTAGGTGATGTCAAACTTACTGAGCTTCAGTGCCCACTTGGCTAGATTCCTGGACATGTCCGGACGGTTGAGTATGGCTCTCAGTAGTTGGTCCATCAAGACCACGATCAGGTGAGCTCGAAAGTATGGCCTGAGGCATTGAGCAAACATAATAAGTATGAAAATCAGCTTTTTGGAGTGGGCGTACCTGACCTCGACATCTCAGAGGAGCTTGCTAGCATAGTATACTGGCCTCTAAACTCCATCTCCATCTGTGTGGACAAGGATCGAGCTGACGACCCTTGGGGTGACTGCCAGGTATAGGAGGAGTTCCTCTCGATCTTTCGGCTTAGAGAGCAGGGATGGTGATGCCAGAAACTTTTTCAATTCCTCGAAGGCTTTCCAGCATTCCTCTATCTAGGCAAAGTTATGCACCTTGCACAGCACTTTAAAGAATGGCAGGCAGTGGTCAGCGAAGCATGAGATGAATCGACTTAAGGTTGTAATTCGATCGGTGAGATGTTGGACTTGCTTCTTCGAGGTGGGATTGATGCAGGACAGTTACGATATGGTGTAGGATGATTCAATTTTAGCCTAGATGATTTAGAGAGCAATGATCATAGTAATGCAACTAACATAATAGATTGAAGAGAGTAAAGAAGGCAATTAACCACTTACCCGCAATCCGCTTTGCAAGCTATGAAGAATAAGGACCAGACAACTAGAAAACCATCTAAGATTAGGCTATTCCATACTTCAATTACCAAATCTAATGAGAAAAGGATTGGTAACTTACCCCAATGGAGATTCTCTTCGACTCAAGATGGATCTGCTGCTTGGTCACTCAGATCTCGCAGTAGGATGAAGATCGGGACTCCAGATTTCAGATCTACTGTCAAATCATGGTTCTGAATCAAAGGATCCATCCTCTAAAGTCCTTGAACACCTGGGATCTACAAAGAAGGTAGCAAATAAGATTTTAAGAACAAAGTAAGCAAGCTCCAAAATGAAAAAAAAAAAGAAATGTTGGATGTTTAGGGCTTGTAGAAGATCGGTAGCAGCTTGATGAATCTGGCACCACCTTGAGCTCTCAAGGACCTCCCCGCCTTGAGCTCTCAAGGACCTCCCCTCCTTGAGCTCTTAAGGACCTCTGATGCAGAACGAAAACTCTGATACTAAAAATGATGCAGAATGAATATGTGGAATGCGGAAGCAAATTAAAATTAATGTATTTTTTTTTTTTATATTTTCAGAAGTCGGTTTTGACTCAAATAAAAGTTAAACTAAATTGAAAGAAACTATATAATAATTGAAAGCACAATTCAAAGAAACTAGATTATCAGAGTAGTTCAGAAGTAAAGGATCGCTGGGGGTTGAGAAACTCCCAGACCTAGGGTTTCGCTCTGAACTTTCAACAGGATAGAAGTAAATAGAAGGGAAGGGTTATGTACCAGGCAGTGATCTTCACAGAGTTTGGTGGAAGGACTCTCTCGAGCAGATTGTTGGATCATCGGATTCGGATATCTTCGCAATGGATCCTTCAATACTAGTCCTTTGGCAGAGTTGGCTTCTCCTGAACTCAGGATCTGGGAAAGAAGAAGAACAAGTTATGGAACCAGATACTCAAAGAAAGGATTTACCAGATAAGAAGAACTTGAAAATTTGATGTTGCTGAAATCCTGATTCTCCTGGATGCTGATCTGACTTCCTCTGGGATTTGCTCTGTATTCGAAGTAGCCGATCTGGACCTGGATGCTGGTGGTCGGCCTCTACTTGGAAGAGAGGGGCTGTGAGATGATGAGGTAGATTAGGGTTTGGATGATTGGTGGAATGAAGAAGATGATGGGCGGCTAGGGTTTGGAATTGAAGTGGCTAACTTAGGGTTTTGGTAGGGTTTTGGGGTTGGAGATCTCATACCTCCTCAAGGTTCCTAGGCAACCCGGATTTACTCCCTTACGAAGCTCAACACCTGAATACAAGTGCGGAAGAGAGAAACACAAAGTTGCTCACACAGAAATTGATTTCATTCATCATTATTTCATGAGTTACATAGAGTTGAATATATAGACATAACAAAAAAATAAAATTTTATACATTTTCCATGTGGGAATAATAGGACTAACCCATACTTTAAGCATCAAATTATCTTCCCAAGACTCCTTCCATGAGTGGGCAGCCCAAAAACTCTAAGAAAACTTGAAAATCAGCTCCAAATGGTAGGTTATGGGGATATCTCCTAGTATCTCTCCATGAATCAAGGATTTTCCCTTCATGGTTTGGCTTATTTGGACACCTCCTAGTCTTGCTCCACAAGTTTAGGCTTCTTCCTTTCATGGCTTTGGCACTTTTGGAAACTTTTGGGAACCTCCTTGAATTCCTCCCCAAGACATGCTCTCTTCCCTTTTATAACTTGGATTTTTATGGAACATTGTGGGGCACCTCCTTGATCCTCTCTTCAAGAAAAATTCTTGCCATCCTGGCTTGGGTTTATCTGGAAAGAAATTGGCTCCTCCTTGGATTGAGGTATCTTGATGGATTTCTCTCCCAAGTGGTGCAAGAAAAAAAAGGAACTTACTTCTTGTGGTGTAGGGACCAAAGACACTGGATGGAGATGTGGCGCCTCCTGGACTCTAGCGTGTGGCTGGGAGTGTGGCACCCACTTGCTTGGGCCTGGAAGAAAAAATGTGGCACCCTGGACCTTGACTTGACTGAAAAAAAAGTGGCACCAACCTGGAGAAGACCTAGACCACTACTAGGACTTGTACTGAGTCAACATGACTCAACAAAATTTAAATTGCAAGGAAATACAGACTCAAGACTAAAATTGAGTTGACCAAGTCAACCCTTATTACAAAACTAAAAAATCCTAATTCTTCGGGCAAGGTCAATCAGAGATCCAGATGGAGCCCTGGAGTCTTCTTCTGAGTCTGGTGCCCACACCAATTCTCCCGGGGTGGGAGGAACTCGACCCTGTCGAGTATGGATCAAGCTGGCTCTGGTATCTCTCGAAGAGGTTTGGGTCCAATTCTTGTAATTCTTCTCGGGAGATCCAAGAGTCATCAGAATCTGGCCTTCCTTGCAAGCGGACCAGGTATCTTTGGTATCCTCGATTACGAGTAGAGATAACCTGATCATCCAGGATCTTTTCAATCTGCTCTTTCCTCACAGGCCAGTTTGTTGGTGGACACTCAGGGTCGGGATCGCTCTCAATAACAAAGTTAGGTTTCAAAGGCTTACTAGGAATCACAGCTGGCTCCCTATACTCTACTAAGTCTGTAATGTTGAAAGTAGAGCTATTGCCTAGTTCTGGAGGCAACTCGAGCACATAGGCATTGGATCCTACTCTCTTCACTACTTTAAATGGTCCAGCTCCTTGAGCATGTAGCTTTCTAACGGTTCCAGGAAAAAACCGCTCAGGCCTTAACCTAATCATTACATAGTCTCTCTCAACAAAAGTTTTGACTCATCTTTGAGAATCAGCCAACTTCTTATAAGTTTCATTACTTAAAGTTATTTTGGCATGAATTTCTTTATGCAAGTCCTTTACATGCTATGCAAGTGCATCAAGAGACTTGTGTGTGTGGGCTAATAGTGAAATCAGATCAAGTGGTGTGTGAGGCTTGTATCCATGAACAATTTCAAAGGGACTCTAGCCTATAGACCTATTGATCGAAACATTGAATGCAATTTTAGCCCTGGACCAAATACAAATCCCAATTCCTGGTGCTCTCAATCAAATCAAAATCTGAGCCAAAGCCTAGTAAAGGGTCAAGAAAAACTAAATTAGACTGACGACGCATTCCTAAAGAATGGACTTTATTCCAAAGGAACCCTAGATCTAAACCTAACAAACTACGACTCTCTAGGTTTGACCTTGGGTCGGAGGATGGTATGCAGAGCATGAAAACTTATCATGGGTGCCTAGTAGGTGCCATAAGGTCTTTCAGAAGTAGGTGGCAAACCTAATAGGTTCTGACATGTGGTTCACTCTAAAGACTTCGACAATTATACTTGGATGGTGTAAGAAGCATTGGAAGTCCTAGAGAAAGGGAGGAAATATGAGGCGGAGTCTCGAATTACCTGCTGACTAAAGGTGGAGACCTGAAGGTTTGAATGGTGATCTATGAGTGTCAACTGGTCATCCTTACGAAAGGAAAAGTTTGCTACTCCTAGGAATGGATCAAGAGATGGTTCGGGGAGTAGCCTAGGACATGTGATTGCAACAGTTAAGGTTTGTTCTCTAAGCAAATAATGATCCACTTTCTCAAGAGATGGATTAGAGAATGATTCATGGAAGGGTCTATGGATGATGACCTCAAGACTTGAGATTTGACCTATGGGTGAGGAAAGGTATACTCTATAGAAGGGTAGATCAGTCATGCGAAGGAAGGGGTCTGGGGCCATAAGGAGGACTTCTACAGGACTGGGTGAATCAATCCGCTCAAGAAAAGGATGTTCAACTGAGATTACGGGAGAGACCTTAGTGGCTGGGCATGGGACAAGGTCCAATTGTAAGAGGCTTGATTCAGTCATCCTAAGGAGAGGATCTACCATAGGGTGGGCAAACTTAAACAGTTCAGTGCAAAGATCTTCAATTGGTACTTGGGGAATGACTGTCATTAGAGGGTACGAACTAATAGCTCAGGCTAACACTATGAGTTCTTCCTGGGGGTATTTGACTAAAGGAACCTGGTTCTCACAAATCTCTTGAATTTCTGAACTAGGTCCTACCACTTGGTTGCTTTCCAAGGTCTTCTCAGGTAAGGAACCAATAGTATCGATGTCATATTCTTCAAGTTCTTCCCCCTCATATTCATCAACTAGACTCAAGCCAGCATCATATACTTCCTCGATGCCATCTTCAATGGATTTCGGGTCAGTCGTTATCGGGTCAACTGATCCTAGGCTTGTCATACCTAACCCTTCTTCCTCATTAGTATCCTTCTGGTCAAGAGGTGACACAAGTGGGAATTGACAAACAAAAGTCTGGTTCACTACGGGTATCGGATCAATCGGAACTTGACTCAAGTTGGTAGAGGTTGGCTTTAAGTCCAAAGTACTTGATTGGTTATATCTTAAAGACCACTCATAGTCTTGGGCTTCTTGGTAGGCTCGGTCTAACTTATTGGCCTTTTCAAGGCATAGCTTCCTATAAATGTCTGGGTGTAACCCAACCCTAAACCTCGATGTGATCTAAGCTTCGGTCTCAGTGGTATTGCATTTCATGTCATACCACTAGAAGTCTTCGATATATTTAGACACAGGCCTATTACCTTGTCGCAATTGGTACCATTGGTCTAAAAGTCTTTTCTCATAGGATCTACCTAGGTACCTATCTCTCAACATACTTCTCATATCTCTCCAAGTATATATTTCCTCTTTTCTTTGATAACACTCACACTCAATAGCATACCAATGCGACCTAGCATGTTTGGTGAACTTGGTTTTGGCCAACCTAACTTGTCCTAATTCTGATATGTTAGTGCACTCAAAATACCGATCCATTTGTTCTTCCCACTTAATATATGTCTCTTGTCTTCCATCAAAAGTGGGTGCATAAGGTTCGGTGTTCCTAACAGGTCCCTTCTCTGAGTCAACCAAGTATGGGTATAGGCTCTTAGGGCTAGACTCAGGGGCAAGATCATGGTCATAGGCTCTTAGATCAAACCTCCAATGATTAGGTTCAGGATCCCTGTATAAAGGTCTCTTAGGCTCTGGGTATGGGTGAGGTTGGGGTCTACCAAATTCTGAGTCAGCGGTCCAATTTCGGTGCCTAGGCTCCTTAAGTACCTGGGCTCGGTCTCTAAACTGGGCAACAGTATCAGTCATATCCTGACTTAATTTGGTCATACTTTCGGTAAGAGTTCTAATCATGGCCTCTAAATCAGGTTGGGTTTGACCAGGTTGGTAGGGTACTCCATTCCGGGTGAACATGATGATGCAAGCAAGCACACCAAATGAGACTCGACTGAAACGACTACGGGCTAACTAGACCTAGAGCCCAAACTAGATGCCTAATCAGAGTGGCAAGCTAGCCTGTAGTAACTCGGGACTCAGCCAGGCAGGTGTAAGGGGAGTGTTAGGTCCCTAATTGCCAATCCTAGACACCAATCAGTGATTGGCCAGGTAGGCGGACCAGCACACAAGCCGTTCGGGACGTAGTCCCTGAATCACCGTTCTAGACACTGAGTACAAAGCACACACAGAGTAACTAGACAAACTAACTAAACCCTAGGCTGGACCTGACCAGTTGGTGTTCCTAGCCCACTAGGGCAAATTAAGTCTAATAAATTTTAAAATTAGGCTTAGGATCGAATAAATGGGTGGTGGTTTTGGGCTAAGGAGAGGTTATCAACTCCTCCCCTTATCTTAGATGCTCAATTGCCCTTAAGATGAATTAGGAGATGATCACTCAAAAAAAAAAAAAAAAAATTGAATTCCAGAAACACAGAAACAGAATTGCTGTAATTTAACTCTCAGAAATTTCACAGAAACCAATAAATTACAGTAAAATTAGGTAAAATAGTTTCAATTATACTGGTTCTATAAAAATAAAAATCATACAATTTAGAGTTACCTGCAATGAGAAACAATTCCTATAACAGGGTAGTTACAGATCGAAAATAGAATGCTTCCCCCGTTTACAATTCCTGCTATGAAGTTGTAACCCAGCGGATCCCCTACACGCCCTAGGAACACCCCATGGAATGAGAAGAGGAGGCTTGCACCTCGCTTCGTTCCTAGGACAGGACATCCTAGGGAGTCTACTTCGAGCAGACAAAGTAAAAAGGAGAGACACTCAAAACATACATGCAAGTCAGAAACCCTAGACAGGGCTCTAATACCAAAAATGATGCAGAATGAAAACTCTGATACTAAAAATGATGCAGAATGAATATGTGGAATGCGGAAGCAAATTAAAATTAATATATATTTTTTTTTATATTTTCAGAAGTCGGCTTTGACTCTAATGAAACTTAAACTAAATTGAAAGAAACTATATAATAATTGAAAGCACAATTCAAAGAAACTAGATTATCAGAGTAGTTCAGAAGTAAAGGATCGCTGGGGGTTGAGAAACTCCCAGACCTAGGGTTTCGCTCTGAACTTTCAACAGGACAGAAGTAAAGAGAAGGGAAGGGTTATGTACCAGGCAGTGATCTTCACAGAGTTTGGTGGAAGGACTCTCTCGAGCAGATTATTGGATCCTCGGATTCGGATATCTTCGCAATGGATCCTTCAATACTGGTCCTTTGGCAGAGTTGGCTTCTCCTGAACTCAGGATCTGGGAAAGAAGAAGAACAAGTTATGGAACCAGATACTCAAAGAAAGGATTTACCAGATAAGAAGAACTTGAAAAATTGATGTTGCTGAAATCCTGATTCTCCTGGATGCTGATCTGACTTCCTCTGGGATTTGCTCTGTATTCGAAGTAGCCGATCTGGACCTGGATGCTGGTGGTCGACCTCTACTTGGAAGAGAGGGGCCGTGAGATGATGAGGTAGATTAGGGTTTGGATGATTGGTGGAATGAAGAAGATGATGGATGGCTAGGGTTTGGAATTGAAGTGGCTAACTTAGGGTTTTGGTAGGGTTTTGGGGTTGGAGATCTCTCACCTTCTCAAGGTTCCTAGGGAACCCGGATTTACTCCCTCACGGAGCTCAACACCTGAATACAAGTGTGGAAGAGAGAAACACAAAGTTGCTCACACAGAAATTGATTTCATTCATCATTATTTCATGAGTTACATAGAGTTGAATATATAGACATAACAAAGAAATAAAATTTTATACATTTCCCATGTGGGACTAATAGGACTAACCCACACTTTAGGCATCAAATTCTCTTCCCAAGACTCCTTCCATGAGTGGGCAGCCCAAAAACTCCAAGAAAACTTAAAAATCAGTTCCAAATGGCAGGTTATGGGGGTGTCTCCTAGTTCTCTCCATGAATCAAGGATTTTCCCTTCATGGTTTGGCTCATTTGGACACCTCCTAGTCTTGCTCCACAAGTTTATGCTTCTTCCTTTCATGGCTTTGGCACTTTTGGAAACTTTTGGGAACCTCCTTGAATTCCTCCCAAAGACATGCTCTCTTCCCTTTTATAACTTGGATTTTTATGGAACATTGTGGGGCACCTCCTTGATCCTCTCTTCAAGAAAAATTCTTGCCATCCTGGCTTGGGTTTATCTAGAAAGAAATTGGCTCCTCCTTGGATTGAGGTATCTTGATGGATTTCTCTCCCAAGTGGTGCAAGAAAAAAAAGGAACTTACTTCTTATGATGTAGGGACCAAAGACACTGGATGGAGATGTGGTGCCTCCTGGACTCTGGCGTGTAGCTGGGAGTGTGGCGCCCACTTGCTTGGGCCTGGAAGAAAAAATGTGGCACCCTGGACCTTGACTTGACTGAAAAAAAAAGTGGCACCAACCTGGAGAAGACCTAGACCACTACTAGGACTTGTACTGAGTCAACATGACTCAACAAAATTTAAATTGCAGGGAAATACAGACTCAAGACTAAAATTGAGTTGACCAAGTCAACCCTTATTACAAAACTAGAAAACCCTAATTCTTCGGGCAAGGTCAATCAGAGATCCAGATGGAGCCCTGAAGTCTTTTTCTGAGTCTGGTGCCCGCACCAACCTCCCCGCCCTTAGAGAAAATCACTAAGCCTACCCAGCTTTGTGGAAGAAGAAAGATAGCATTTCATTTCATAAATCAATAATCATCCATTCACAAAGAGGTATGGGGTCCTATTTATAGGGGTCTCACACATGAAGATTTCATAGGACTCCTTTGAATTTAAATTGCATTTAAATTTGAATTCTAAAACACTCCTTGGCTTCTTGACTCCTTCCTTGAATTTTAAATTTTAAATTCCTTTTCTCCATGGCTTCGGTGACAACATGAAAAAAAACTATTCAGGAAAATGAAGATGGGGTGCCAATCTCCTTCTTATTTAGCACTAAACCTTTCTTAATCTGATTTTTATTCCACTTGATTAGCAACATGGGATAAGAAGGCCTCTTCAAATGTGTATGTTTGAATTTAAGGTCTCCTCCTTTGAATTTGAGATGATCCTCCTTTTATCTTGGACTTTCTTCCATTTAAAATTTGAATGGATCATGGGTGGGCATCATCTTGGAGTGGGTGACAAGAGGGAATGAGGAGACACCAGATAAGAAGCAAAGTCTTTCTGCTTTACTCCTCTCAATTGGCGCCTCCTTGAAATGGGCAATGAAAATGGATGGGCACCTCTCTTGGATAAGGATGTATTTAAAGTTGTCCAAATATCCAGTTGTCCGGTTGTCCCAATGTCAGGATGTTCCAATGTCTGAATGTTTGGTGAAAAATTTGGACAACCCCTTTTTGGCTTAGAATTATTCCACCAAGGTGATGATGACTTGGGTCTTGGATAATTATGACTCCCCTTGACTTATTCAAGCACTAATTACAGGACTCATCTTGGATAATTCACTGAACAAAGCAAATTAATGCTATTTATAAGACTCTTAAACTAATTGATGGACTTAATGGACTCAATTGATAACTCAACAACCCAAATTGACCAAATTATACTCAATTTAATCAAATCACAACTCAATTTGACCTAATTATAAACTCAAAACAGCTGGGACTCGAGTGTTCTTTGTGAAGAACACATGGACTTACTCATTGGTGATCCAAATTGAATTGGAGAGGTTTGCTTCCTCTTCCTGGCTCTTGTGTCCCCACCAATTCTCCCAGGGTGGGAGGAACTCGACCCCGTCAAGTATGGGTTAATTCGACTTTGGTAATGTTCTAGCAAGTCAAGGTTCAACTTTTGAAGATCCTCTCTAGTGATCCAAGAATCCTCAGACTTAGGTCTCCCTTGCCAATGAACCAGATATCTTTGGTAGTTCTTATTTCCAGTAGTTATGATTTTATCATCCATGGCTGGTGGACATTCTGGGATAGGGTCACTCTCAAAGATGAGATCAGGCTCAAATGGCTCACTAGGTATCACCATTGGTTCCTTAAACTCGACTAGATCAGATATATTGAAGGTCAAACTAATACCTAACTCAGATGGTAAGTCTAGCATATAAGCATTAGGTCCAATCTTTTTTATAATCTTATACGGTCCAGCACTATGGGCATGTAGTTTCTTTATGGTTCAGACTGGAAACCGTTCAGGTCATAACCTGATCATGATGAAGTCCCCTTCGTTAAACTTTTTAAATCTCTTATGTAAGTTAGCCTCGTGCTCATATGATTCATTGATCTTTTTAATTTTGTTACTGATTTCTTTATGCAATGCTTTGACATGCTGTGCAAATGACTATATGGACTTTAGGACTCAGATTGACACTTGACAAAAAATACACTCAACTATGTAATCCTATTGAGAGAAATTTTATTGGACTCTTAGGGTCTAAACCTAACAGACGTTTGATTCTCTAGGTTTGACCCTAGTCTGGTATGCACATGAAAAGTTACCATGGATCCCTAGCAAATGACATAAGGTCTTCCAAAAGTAAGTAGCAAAAGGGATGGTCTTTAAGGGCTCATGTAACCTGGTAATCTCTTCAAAATGAAACCTAATGGCTCTAGAAGCATGATAAGGGAAGGGTAGGAAATAGGAATCGGAGTCTTGGGGTAACTTAGGGGAAGCATGAAATAGACCTTGGTTACTCAAGATGATCTTAAAATTTGAATATTGATCTATTGGTGTAAGATCTATGGCAGGCGGGATGCTTCGAGGTGGCGGAAGGTCATCTAGAAGGTCTTCAGGAAGTTCATCTTGAATGTCTTCTAAAATAATGTCGACCACCTGGGGTTGTTCCTCAGGGACTTGAAGTAGGTTTTGTGTCGAGGCTAAAGGATTGGGTTCTTCTTGAGGGCATTGAGTTACGGGAACCAAGTCCTCACTAATTTTCTATTGTTCTGATGTTTCAGGACAAGGCTTAACAATCTTTTCTTTTCCAAGGGTTTCCTTAAGTAAGGTACTAGAGTTGTCCTCCTCGAAGTCTTCTCCTTCGTATTCATCCATCAGGTTTTCTCCAGCTTCATATATTACCACTACGGTTTCAGCTTGAGTAACCTTCTGGTCAATTAACTCTGAGTCTGCAATAGACATTTCCTCTTCCGGGTCACTCTCAGGAACAAATGGGGTCATAGGAGTAGGTCGGCCCATATTAGGGTTTAGTCGGCTCTGATGAAAATTAGGTTGACTCTGTTGTAGAATGGGTCGACTCGGATGGACTAGGCTAGATCCTGATTTTTGATAAGGGGCACTAATCCAAATGGATTCTGGCCAATGAATTCTAGGTCCAGGGAAAGTCAATTTAGATGAACTAGGATTAGTTCGGGCCCTACGGGTTCTTTCTAGGTTATCGAGTCGCTTATCTAGTCGATCACACCTATTGTCCATCAAGGCACATTGTTCATTGAAGGTCCTCAGTAAAATTTGTATAGTGGATGTCATGATCAGATTGGGTTGGGTTTGGCCTGCTCTAGTGGTCATGCAATGCAAACATTACAAAACAACCTAAGTCTGGGGTTCCTAGACCTAAAGACCAATATAGTGCTTAGTCAAGGTAATAACCAGGACTATAGTAACTCCTCGATTGGCCAGGTAAGAGGTGGGGTGGTGGGAGGCTCCCCTCACTTTCATGAGGTCCTAATTAAAGAAACACCAGTCCGCTTAGGGTGTTTTCCTATAGATCTCTAGCCTTAGACACCAATTCTCAGAAGCACACACAGAAGTGATTACTATAATGGGTTAACACGTATATAAAACCTGACTTGTTGCTGTCCCTAGCTTTAAGTGCTACTCGATTTTAATTAAGGCTTAGGACTATGCAAATAGGGTTGGTTATTTTGGGCTAAGGAAAGGGTCTCAATCCTTCCCTTATGTTATATTGCTTGCCCTTAAGTATTTTCAAATGAATGCACAATCAAGATAAGATAAGATAACACTGACAATTTAAAATTCAAACTTTAAATTTCAAATTTTAAGTTTAGATTTCATATTTAGATTTAAAATTTTATTTTATTTTATTTTTAAATTTTAAATTGCAGAAATTAAACTTTTATGGAATTTAAACTATATGAAATTATGAAATATAAATATTTTCGGGCAGTAATCAGAATTTTAAAAATTCTACAGACTGAATTAAATCCTAAGAAAATACCAGAGACTAAACCCAAATGTAATGAATCCAACATATAAAAATCAGAATTTTTCAATATTTTTACATGTAGAAACAATTAAAAGAATAGACCATATATTAGAATAAACGGGATGCAAAAAATAACCCTAAAGATGCATTTCTCTTCGTTTTCTTCTTCAGGGGTCAATTCACAGCGGTACCCCTATACGCCATAGGAAATCCCCTTTGAATGGGATGTGAGGGTCTTGTAGCCCTACTTTTTCCTATGACCAGACGGCCATGGTGAAGCACCCGATCAAAGTACTTAAAGAGAATTCAGCTAGCTTGAAACCCTAATCTAACCTAATGCTCTGATACCAATAAGATGATGCGGAATGCCAGCTTTGATATTGATAAGATGATGTAGAATGCCAGCTCTAATACCAGTAAGATGATGCGGGACAGTTACGATGTGATGTAGGATGATTCAATTTTAGCCTAGATGATTTAGAGAGCAATGATCATAGTAAAGCAACTAACATAATAGATTGAAGAGAGTAAAGAAGGCAACTAATCACTTACCCGCAATCCACTCTGCAAACTATGAAGAATAAGGACCCGATGGCTAGGAAATCATCTAAGATCAGGCTATTCCATGCTTCAATTACCAAATCTAATGAGAAAAGGATTGGTTACTTACTCCAATGGAGATTCTCTTCGACTCGAGATGGATCTGCTGCTTGGTCGCTCAAATCTCGTAGTAGGATGAATATCGGGACTCCAGATTTCAGATCTATCATCAGATCTTGGTTTGGAAGCAAAGGATCCATCCTCTAAAGTCCTTGAACACCTGGGATCTGTAGAGAAGGCAACAAATAAGATTTTAAGAACAAAGTAAGCAGGCTCCAAAATGAAAAAAAAAAGAAATGTTGGATGTGTAGGGCTTGTAGAAGATCGGTAGTAGCTTGATGAATCTGGCAGAACCTCTACTCAAGGACCTGACCACCTTAAGCTCTTAAAGAACTCCATGCCTTGGGCTCTTAAGGACCTCCCTGCCCTTAGAGAAAATCACTAAGCCTACCCAGCTTTGTGGAAGAAGAAAGACAACATTTCATTTCATAAATCAATAATCATCCATTTACAAGGAGGAATGGGGTCCTATTTATAGGGTTCTTCACACATGAAGATTTCATAGGATTCCTTTGAATTTAAATTACATTTAAATTTGAATTCTAAAACACTCCTTGGCTTCTTGACTCCTTCCTTGAATTTTGAATTTTAAATTCCTTCTCTCCATGGCTTGGCCGACAACATGAAAAAAAAGTATTCGGGAAAATGAAGATGGGGTGCTAATCTCCTTCTTATTTAGTGCTTAACCTTTCTTAATCTGATTTTTATTCCACTTGATCGGCAACATGGGATAAGAAGGCCTCTTCAAATGTGTAGGTTAGAATTTAAAGTCTCCACCTTTGAATTTGAGATGATCCTCCTTTTATCTTGGACTTTCTCTCATTTAAAATTTGAATGGATCATGGGTGGGCATCATCTTGGAGTGGGCGACAAGAGGGAATGAGGGGGTGCTAAGTAAGAAGCAGAGTCTTTCTACTTTACTCCTCTCAATTGGCGCCTCCTTGAAATGGGTGATGAAAATGGATGGGCGCCTCTCTTGGATAAGGATGAATTTAAAGTTGTCCAAATATCCAATTATCCGGTTGTCCTAATGTCAGGATGTTCCAATGTCCGAATGTTTGGTGAAAAATTTGGATAACCCCTTTTTGGCTTAGAATTGATCCACCAAGGTGATGATGACTTGGGTCTTGGATAATTATGACTCCCCTTGATTTATTCAAGCACTAGTTACAGGACTCATCTTGGACAATTCACCGAACAAAGTAAATTAATGCTATTTACAAGACTCTTAAACCAATTGATGGACTCAATGGACTCAATTGGTAACTTAACAACCCTAATTGACCAAATTATACTCAATTTGATCAAATAACAATTCAATTTGACCTAATTAAAAACTCAAAACAACTGGGACTCGACTGTTCTTTGTGAAGAATACATGGACTTACTCATTGGTGATCCAAATTGAATTGGAAAAGGTTTGCTTCCTCTTCTTGGCTCTTGTGTCCCCACCAGGGATGCTCCATGTCGATGATTGCTTGGACCTTCTCGAGGTTGGCTTCGATTCCTCTCTGAGTGACCATGAAGCTCGGGAACTTCCCAACCACCACACCAAAGGCACAGTTGGCTAGGTTCAGCTTCATCTGGTGAAGGCGGAGGTTATGGAAAGCCTCTGCCAGGTTTGTAATGTGGTCTGACTCTGGCTTACTCATGATTAGCATGTCATCCACGTACATTTGCATGTTGTGGCTAATTCGGTCTTGAAAGACCTTGTTGACCAGCCACTAGTATGTGGCTTTAACATTCTTCAGACCGAATGGCATCATCTTGTAGCAATACATCCCATGGTTTGTGATGAAGGCAGTGTGCTCTTCGTCCTCTAGGTGCATCCGAATTTGATTTTACCTAGAGAACGCATCCATGAAGGAGAGTAGCGGTGCCCGGAGGTGGCATCCACTAGCTAGTTGATCATCAAAAGTGGAAAGCTGTCCTTTGGGCAAGCTCTATTGAGGTCGATGTAGTCCACATAGATTCTCCACTTTTCATTAGCTTTCTTGACCATGAGTATGTTTGCTAGCCAGCTAGGGTACTACACTTCACGAATGAAGCTAGCTGTGAGGAGCTTCTCCACTTCTTCATTGACTACCCTCTACCTCTCCGGAGCAAAACTTCTCTTCTTCTACCAAACTGGGTGGCACTTCGGGTCAATATTTAACTTATGAGTAATGATGTCAGAGGGGATACCTGGCATATCTATCGTGGTCCAGGTGAATACGTCCGCATTCACCCGGAGGAAATTCAACAAGCAAGCTTGTTCTTCTTCTTGTAGCTAAGCCTCGATCTATATCATCTTTGATGGATCCAAGCTGAGGGGACACGATAATAGGTGCTTGATTGGGCCACCCTTGGTGTCTTGCATTCTTTGGTTGAGGTCACCAACATCGGGGTCCTCCTTGGCACTCCTGGCTCCGAGGATGGCTTGCAAGCAATGTTGAATTGACTGAGGTGCCCCCCTCACCTCCCCTACGCCATAGGGGGTGGGGAATTGCATCAATATCTGCTTTGTAGATATAATCGCGTTGAGCAGGTTAAGCTCGGGGCAGCCTAGGATTATGTTGTAGGCCGAAAGGAGCCTGATAACCATGAAGGTCATCATGACCATACTCTACCAAGGTGGTGACCCTGTCATGATAGGGAGAGTGATCTCTCCTTCAACCCCCACTGAGTTTCCGATAAAATCGACAAGGAGGGGTCTGCACTGGCTTCAGTTGAGCAGATGATAAATTCATCCTAGAGAAGGCATGGTAAAAAAGGGTAGCAGTCAAACTTTCGCTGTCGACCATAATCCACTTTACAAGATGCCTGGCTATTGTCATTTCGATAATAAAGGCATCATTATTTATATTTTCATGCCCAGCTCCCTTCTCCCTCATAAAGGGGAGTACATTTTTCGACCCCTCCCCCACTAGGGTTCTCTTGGATGCACGCTCTATACCACATGATATCAACCCATAGGCTTCCCGGTGGATCGGTTATCAATTGGATGTTGCGAATTATGTTCCAAAGCCAATCGCCTGGGTTGTAGGTGGTTGAGCTCAGTATTGTACTCTTTCTTTGAATTACTAAAATAATTTTTGGCAGCACATCACATATTGTATTTCCCTGAAATAAACTCTTTCTATGTGATGAAGTCCTTAGGACTACACTGACTTCAATACAGAGAGGATGTATCGAGTGGTCCTTAAACCTTGTTCACAACCAAAGGATATATTATACTGGACAGCAATATATCAAGTATAGGTTGTTGTAGTTCACATCATTTGGTTATCCTCTTGACCAAATGAGTGTGGTGACACTGATGTGATCTATAAGTGGGATATGTGATATCTCATTGAACATGACTCCGTGCAGCCCCTTTTTGCCAAAGGGATACTCATGATTGGATATGGATATATGTCCCTCTAACCTGAGGTCATCACGATAGCTTGCAAGCAACTCCCTATGCTTTGGTGCAGGACTACCCGGATTTTTAATCCGGTGATGGAAGGTTTCTGGGTACAGGCAAGTACTTGTAGAGCAGTGATGGACCAAGATGGAATTGACTAGTCCAAACAGTTTGGATTGAATGTCTCGCAGTATCTCAATTTAGCAAATCCTCGGCCGGGGTAGTCCTAGTGAAGAGTCACTAGGCTTGCGAGGATGAGACACGTAGTGGACTAACTCTGTCTAGGTTGGCACCCCAATCTCAGTCGTCCTGAGCATTAGAGGTCAAAGGGATGAATTATACGGTAACCATATGCCAGAGGTTCGATAGTTTGCTCCCTCATCTTCGACCTATCCGGACGTCGGGACCCATTGCTAGATGGTTTCCTGAGCTGGTACTAGAATTGTTCTAGTGCTACCATTTAGGTTCGAACCTATGAGGTCACGCGCCACAGAGGATTACTCTCTGATCCGGATACCGATTACGATTGGGAATCACCTCGATTTTATGGTCACTGTATTTTTTAGCACTCTTTTCCCCATCTTGCCCTTGTCTGTGTCAACCGAAAATTGTTCCGGGCTGACTAGGACTGCGCCAAGTTTTTTTTTTTCCGAATCAGTTTTGAACTGATTCGGAGTTTGTTTCGGCCTCCAATTGGTTGTGAACCAATTGAACCGATTTTATTGGGCTTGAATCGGTTCAATTGGATTGAACCAAGAGGTTTAAATGGGAATGGTTAATTAAACCAATGGGATTGAACCAAATTTTGTTTGGACCGATTTTTTGAACGGGTGATCTTTTTATTTCTCCCAGCCATTTTACACAGTAAAACGCTGGCTGAACTCCCAAGCATCAAAACCATTCCATGCATCCAATATAGACCGAACGTCTCCCCTCGCTGGCACCTCTTCTTCTCCCTCCATCGCTGCTCATTTATCCCTGTTTTATTATTGAATGGGTGAATGGCAGCTGCCTTTTCCTTCTCCCAGCCTCTACGTATTCCTCTCCTTCACTGCCTATAAAAACTCCAGCAAGTCCCCTATTTCAATCGAGTTTTTCAGCTATGAAAACACCGTGAAACTGCAACCTGGGCATTCTTCTTTGAGAGGTTGAGAGACCCCCTGGTTGAGAGCTTAGACTTTGTACTTATAGGCTGAGATTTGGAGAGTGTGAGGGAGTGTTCAAGGGCCATTTTACTGCTCTTTCAAGTGCTCAAACCTGCACTGCAGCAAAGGAGTATTACTGCAGTCCACTATGGCCGCGAATCATCTTCCAGCGGCTAGCACCGCATGTGGAGAGAGATCCGAGAGCCCCCGGCGCGTCTCCCCTCTAGAGGGAGCACCATTCTACTCCTAGGAGCAAACCACGTGAGCCAGGATCGCTCCAGCTGCTCCAAAACAAAGGCCAAAGCCTGCTGCCCAGTTCTGCTGCAAAAAATCTGGCAGCAGACTTTGGTAGATTTTTATAATTTTTGGTTAACATTTTCTTGTAGCTTTCAATTGGAGATCGAAGAACTCTTGTCCAAGTTGCTGCTGCTGAAATTTGGGAGCAAACGGAGGTCCGGAAGGTGGTGTTCTGACATCGTTTTTCAAGCCAAAAACAGAGTTTATTTTCAGCCCAAGGAAGAAGAAGGCTGGAATAGTTTTATTCCAGCTATTCCAGCCTATTTCAGCTTTATCCCAGAGTTATTCCAGCCAGAATAAGGTATGAAAAATTTTTTTTTTTTAATCATGCATGAATAGAATTTTTAATTCAAATATTTTGCAAATATTTTTTATCATCATACATGCCTATTTGCAACTAGAATTAGATTAGTTTCTAGACGGTGCAGATTTTCGCTGCACTGATTTTTTAAAATATTTTTAAAATCCTTTCTGCTCTCGCAGCTGTTTGCATGCCTAGTGTAGGATCTTGTCAAACCACTTGCATCATTCTCTTTCAGTGGTATCAGAGCTAGGTTGCATATGTAATATAATCTAGTATGCATGTTTAATAGATTAAAATTAGTTTAATCTAAATAAAAAAAAAATGTATCCTGATTTCTTTTTGGAACCTAGTTGAGACCTTCACCATGACCGTGTGTCTTTGACACGATGCGGATCGTCTATGTTGACCTCTTCAGAAGGATCCTTAAAGAATATTAAAATTAAAAATTATTTTAATTTGGTGATACATGTTTTAGGCATGTTTTATATGAATATAAATTATTTGTAAAATATTTTGATGCATGATTTTTTGTTATGTAAAATTGTTTTACATAGAGACTTAATTAAAAATTATTTTAATTAAGAGTTTGGCTTATTAAAAAAAAAAAAATTTTTTAGGTTTATCAAAATCTAATCAAATTTGCATAAGCCATTTTGGGTTAATTGGGTTAGCTGACCTAAGTTTAGTTGAACCGGATTACAAGAAGATTAAACAAAAGTTGTTTAAGGCCCTTCTTTAGAACTATCTAATAGTTAGATTAGTTGATCCGTTCATCTAAAATGGATTCAATTAGTGGCTCAATGGATGCCCAAGTCTTTAGGCTAATCTGATCGAGTCTAGTAAACCGACTGGTGCGAGGTAGGTTTGGCATTGTGATCATGGTTGTATGAGGCTACCTCTTTCCTGGCCAACTTGGTTGGTGTCTAGGAAAGATGGTTAATGGCGGATACTCACCCATGATCTCACCTACCTGGCTAGTCCAGTCGACCATAACTAATTGGAAAAGCTCAATGACTCGAGTTAACCCATGTCACCCAGGTTGATCGGTCTGACTGATCTATAGGTGCCCATAGATTGTTTGTTGATTTATTTCAACCCTCCTAAAATCTGATTGTTTGAGTGGGAGGATGATCCATGTCCTTGTCTTTTCTTCTGTCACAATTAAAAATCCTCTAAAAATTATTAGGTCCTTAAAAAGACTAAGTCAAGGAGTTGACAGTGTCTTAGCCTCCCATTAAGTTGGATAAAAATGTGTCCACTAGCTTGGTGTGCATCGGCAGTTCCAAAGAACAGGTGTACATCCGGTGACTGGAATTTCTATCTGATCGATGATGGTTCAGTGCAACCTCCTTAACGGGACCAGGTGGGCTGGCCAAAGTCGGGCTTGGTCTTTAGTTAGCTGGAAGCATTGGATTTGTCATTTTAATGGTTGGACCTAACCAAAGACCCACAATAGGAGGCCCCAAGGCCGATTGGGGTGTTCTCTAGGGCAAAATGAAATACTGAAAATTGTTTAGGGAAGCAATTGGTTTACGAACCTACCTTTAGGCTCGTATGGGTGAGCTGGCCAAAGTCGGGCTCATACGTGGCCTATTGGATTTCAGTACCCACTTGAAAAAGTGTTTTCACGTATTGGAGTTAGAGGCTACCAATCTGAAAAATTAGTGGGAGAAACCTTTAGACTAAAGTCCAAGTCTTTTGGTTAAATTATTAATTCATACACTAATTTGGTCTTATTTTCTTTTCAGATGTCTTCCAATTTATCACTTCAATCATTTCTCGACAACGAGAAGTTAAAGGGTCACAACTTCGATAGTTGGTATCGAAGATTGAGAATTGTTCTGGAGCATGAACGGATCCTTTATGTGATAACGGATCCAGCACCTGAAATCCCTCCCGCTAATGCATGGAGTGCGGTCAGAGATGCTCATCTGAAGTGGGTCTCTGATCGGACTACTGTCCGATGCATTATGTTAGCGGCGATGAACGATGAGTTCAGTTACAAATTCGAGGAGGCCCAACCTGATGAAATCCTTCAAAAGTTGAAGGAATCCTTCAGCACCCCGGATGATGTACAACGGTACAAAGTGTCTTGTGCCATCTACAATTCCAAGATGTCGAATGGCAGTTCAGTCACTGATCATGTATTGTACATGATCGAGCTGATTGAAAAGTTGGGCAAACTCGGATGCCCCTTGCACGAGTAGCTCGGCAAGGATGCGATCTTGAATTCTCTTCCCTCCTTCTATCTTGATTTTCTCGATCATTATAGAATGAACAAGCCTGCAATCAACTACTATGGTCTTTTGGGATTTCTACAGACTTTCGAGAAAGACCACCAACTAAATAAGGGGGTGGTAAATTTAGTGGGAGGTAGTAGAGGTCATCGTCCCTTTAAGAAAGGGAAGAAGAAAATAAATAAAAAGGGAAAGAATGTGCAGAATGCTCCTGGCCCTAGTCAGACCAGGAAGTATAAGGCTGATCAGTTTTCTGCAGAATGTTTTTACTGCAAGAAGAAGGGACACTGGAAGAGGAACTGTCCTCTTTATATTGCGTCCCTTGATCCGAACAGGCCGAGAAAGCAGAAGTCTGCTGAACAAGGTATTTATATGATAAAACCTTGTAATTACTCTATTGTTGGTACTGCTAACTAGGTATTGGATACTGGTAGTCCAATTCATGTTTGTAATTTGTTACAGGGACTTCTAGTTAGCAGAAGATTTGAAGATGAAAAATAGTTTCTGAGCATCGGGAATGGAAATCGTGTTCCAGTACTGGCGGTCGGAGTCCTGCATCTTGTCTTTGAGTCTTGTACTGTCGAACTAGTCGACTATCACTATTGTCCTAGTTTCATTATGAGCATAATCTCTATAGGCCTTTTGGCCAATTGTGGTTTTAAACTATCAATAAAAGGAGATTTTTGCAATGTTATTTTGAATAACTCTGTTATAATGAAAGCTAGATTAAATAATGGCATATACGTACTATCAAGGCCTGTTAGTGTAATGTACACTTCTAGCAAACGCCCAAGATAGATAATGTCAACGATTTGTATCTTTGGCACTGTAGGCTAGGTCATATAAACCAAAATAGGATAAACAAGATGCGAGGAGATGGACTCCTAGTGGTAAGTGATTCTGAATCACTGCCCACTTGTGAATCCTGTTTACTTGGTAAAATGACCAAGTCACATTTTACTGGAAAAGGTGAACGAGCTACAGAACTCTAAGTCTAATACATACTGATGTATGTGGACCGATGACAGTTAGTACCAGAGGAGGATACAAATATTTTATTACTTTTATAGATGGCTTTTCAAGGTTTGGTTATGTCTTTTTAATGAGATAAGTCTGAGTCGTTTGAAATGTTCAAACGATACCGTAATGAAGTAGAAAAGCAAACTGGAAAAAGTATTAAAACCCTTCGATCTGATCGAGGTGGTGAATACTTATCTGGTGAATTTTTGACATATCTTGAGGAGAATGGAATTCTCTCTCAGTGGACTCCTCCAGGAATACCACAGTTGAATGGTGTGTCCGAAAGGAGGAATCGAACCTTGTTGGACATGGTTCTATCCATGATGGGATTTGCAACTCTACCGCTATCCTTTTGGGGATATGCGCTTCAGACAGCCTGTTACTTGTTAAATGATGTTCCAAGAAAATCTGTTGTCTCCACTCCGTATGAGATGTGGAATGGACGTAAACCCTCAATCTCACACCTTCGGGTCTGGGGTTGTCCGGCTTACGTAAAGCGTTTAGACTCAGACAAACTTGGTCCAAGGTCTGATCTGTGTTTATTCATTGGTTATCCTAAGGAAACCAAAGGGTATTTCTTCTACTTGGAGAATGAACAAAAGGTGTTCATTGCTCTTAGAGCTATCTTTTTGGAAATGGAGTTCCTTGGAGAAGGAACTATAGCCTCTAAGATTGAACTTGATGAAGTTCAGCCAATAGAAGAACCTGCACACTCTAAGGACATCATAGAACCGACTGTGATTGAATCACACCCAGAACCCATTAGGAGATCTGGTAGAATACCATGTTAGCCGGACAGATACTATGGTTTCTTGGTTCGGGACGGCGATCCCATTGAGCTCGATGAGAACAATGAGGATCTGATCACCTATATGGATGCACTTTAGAGATTAGACTCTGAGGCATGGCTTGGAGCAATGCGATCCGAAATGGAGTCCATGGAAATCAACAATGTTTGGACATTGGTTGATCCGCCTGAAGGAATAAAACCCATCGTGTGTAAATGAATCTTCAAGAGGAAAAGGGGCGTGATGGGAAGGTAGAGACCTATAAAGCCCGTCTGGTTGCCAAGGGGTATCATCAGCGATATGGTATCGATTATGATGAGACTTTCTCCCCTGTGGCAATGCTCAAGTCCATTCGGATCATGTTTGCTTTGGCAGCATATTTTGATTACGAGATCTGGCAGATGGATGTCCGAACCGCTTTCCTTAATGGAGAGCTAGAAGAGGAGGTGTATATGATACAGCCTGAAGGGTTTACATCCACAGATGAATCAAAAGTATGCAGGTTGCAGAGGTCCATCTATGGACTCAAGCAAGCATCTTGAAGTTGGAACTTACGGTTTGATAGGTGTATCAAATCGTATGGCTTCGTTAGGAACGGAGAAGAATCGTGCATCTATAAATGGGTTAATGGTTCTATGATTGTATTCCTAGTACTATATGTTGACGACATTCTCTTAATTAGGAATGATGTCGCAGCATTACAAGGAATAAAGGTCTGGTTATCATCTCAGTTCTTCATGAAGGACTTGGGTGAAGCTTCTTACATACTAGGTATGAAGATCTATAGTGATAGATCTAAGAAGCTTTTGGGACTGTCCCAGTCTACGTACATTGATACCGTGTTGAAACGGTTCAGCATGGAAAATTCCAAGAAAGGCTATCTCCCGATAGGTTCTGGAATTACTCTTCCAAGAAGGATTGTGCGACAACTCCTGAGGAAAGAGAGCACATGAGTAGAGTACCTTATGCTTCTGCAGTAGGCTCTATCATGTATGCTATGACTTGTACTAGACCAGACGTGGCATACTCACTAGGAGTAGTGAGCAGATACCAGTCTGACCTAGGTGAGGCGCATTGGAAGGTGGTTAAGTCCGTCCTTAAGTATTTGAGAAATACTAAAGATCAATGGCTGATTTATGGAGAACCTGACTTGAAACTTGTGGAGTACTCTGACTCCAGTTTCCAGTCGGATAGAGATGATAGCAAGAGTGTGTCATGGTTTGTATTTACCCTGAATGGAGGAGCGATCTGCTGGAAAAGTTCTAAGTAGGCAACTGTTGCAGACTTGGTATGCGAAGCAGAATACATTGCAGCATCAGATGTAGCAAAGGAAGCTGTGTGGTTGCGAAAGTTCCTTGGAGAGCTAAGGGTGGCACCTTCCCTAGATGGTCCTGTTCCGGTGTGTTATGACAGCACTGGAGCCATTGCTCAAGCTAAGGAGCCTAAAGCTCATCACCGCACCAAGCACATACTGCGGCGATACCACGTCGTACGAGAGATCGTGGAATGAGGCGACATCAATCTTCTGAAGATCGATGGAAAAGAAAATTTGGCCGACCCCTTCACTAAAGCCCTCGGAATAAAAGAGTTTGACTATTGTAAATGGGAAATGGGTATTAGATACTCTTCTGATTGGCTTTATTACAAGTGGGAGTTGTTGGGAATTGTGTCCCAAAGCCAATCGCCTGGGTTGTAAGCGGTTGAGCACAGTATTGTACTCTTTCTTTGAATTAATAAAATATTTTTTTGGCAGCTCATCACATATTGTATTTCCCTGAAATAAACTCTTTCTATGTGATGAAGTCCTTAGGACTACACTGACTTCAATACAGAGAGGATGTATCGAGTGGTCCTTAAACCATGTTCACAACCAAAGGATATATTGTACTGGATGGCAATATATCAAGTATAGGTTGTTGTAGTTCACATCGTTTGGTTGTCCTCTTGACCAAATGAGTGTGGGGACACTGATGTGATCTACAAGTGGGATATGTGATATCTCATTGAACGTGACTCCGTGCAGCCCCTTTCTGCCAAAGGGATACTTACGATTGGATATGGGTATATGTGTCCCTCTAACCTGAGGTCATCATGGTAGCTTGCAAGCAACTCCCTTGCTTTGGTGCCGGACTACCCGGATTTTTAATCCGGTGACGGAACGTTTCTGGGTACAGGCAAGTTCTTGTGGAGTAGTGATGGATCAAGATGGAATTGACCTGTCCAAACAGTTTGGATTGAATGTCTCGCAGTATCTCAATTTAGCAAATCCTCGACCGGGGTAGTCCTAGTGAAGAGTCACTGGGCTTGTGAGGTTGAGACACGTAGTGGACTGACTCTGTCTGGGTTGGCAGCCCAATCTCAGTCATCCTGAGCATTAGAGGTCAAAGGGATGAATTATACGGTAACCATATGCCAGAGGTTCAATAGTTTGCTCCCGCATCTTTGACCTATCCGGATGCCGGGACCCATTGCTAGATGGTTTCCTGAGCTGGTACTAGAATTGTTCTAGTGCTACCGTTTAGGTTCGAACCTATGAGGTCACACGCCACAGAGGATTACTCTCTGATCCGGATACCGATTACGATTGGGAATCGTCTCAGTTTTATAGTCACAGTATTTTTGAGCACTCTTTTCTCCATCTTGCCCTTGTCTGTGTCAACCGAAAATTATTCCGGGCTGACCAGGACTGCGCCAAGTTTTTTTTTCTGAATCAGTTTTGAACTGATTCGGAGTTCGTTTCAACCTCCAATTGGTTGTGAACCAATTGAACCTATTTTATTGGGCTTGAACCGGTTCAATTGGATTGAACCAAGAGGTTTAAATGGGAATGGTTAATTAAACCAATGGGATTGAACCAAATTTTGTTTGGACCGATTTTTTGAACCGGTGATCTTTTTATTTCTCCCAGCCGTTTTACACGGTAAAATGCTGGCTGAACTCCCAAGCGTCAAAACCATTCCATGCATCCAATAAAGACTGAACGTCTCCCCTCGCTGGTGCCTCTTCTTCTCTCTCCACCGCTGCTCATTTATCCCTGTTTTATGATTGAATGGGTGAATGGCAGCTACCTTTTCCTTCTCCCAGCCTCTACGTATTCCTCTCCTTCGCTACCTATAAAAACTCCAGCAAGTCCCCTGTTTCAATTGAATTTTTCAGCTGTGAAAACACCATGAAACTGCAACCTGGGTGTTCTTCTTTGAGAGGTTGAGAGACCCCCTGGTTGAGAGCTTAGACTTTGCACTTATAGGCTAAGATTTGGAGAGTGTGAGGGAGTGTTCAAGGGCCATTTTACTGCTCTTTCAAGTGCTCAAACCTGCACTGCAGGAAAGGAGTATTGCTGCAGTCCACTATGGCCGCGAATCATCTTCCAGCGGCTAGCACCGTGTGTGGAGATGGATCCGAGAGCCCCCGATGCATCTCCCCTCTAGAGGGAGTACCGTTCTACTCCTAGGAGCAAACCACGTGAGCCGGGATCGCTCCAGCTGCTCCAAAACAAAGGCCAAAGCCTGCTGCCCAGTTCTGCTGTAGAAAATCTGGCAGCAGACTTTGGTGTATTTTTATAATTTTCGGCTAACATTTTCTTGCAGCTTTCGATTGGAGATCGAAGACCTCTTTTCCAAGTTGCCGCTGCTGACATTTGGGAGCAAACAGAGGTCCGGAAGGTGGTGTTCCGATGCCATTTTTCAAGCCAAAAATAGAGTTTGTTTTCACCCCAAAGAAGAAGAAGGCTGGAATAGTTTTATTCCAACTTTTCCAGCCTATTTCAGCTTTATCCCAGAGTTATTCCAGCCAGAATAAGGTATGAAAAAATTATTTTTTTTTAATCATGCATGAATAGAATTTTTAATTCAAATATTTTGCAAATATTTTATATCATCATACATGCCTATTTGCAACTAGAATTAGATTAGTTTCTGGACGGAACAGATTTTCGCTGCATGGATTTTTTAAAATGGTTTTAAAATCCTTTCTGCTCCCGCAGCTATTTGCATACCTAGTGTAGGATCTTGTCAAACCACCTGCATCGTTCTCTTTCATTGGAGGGACAGGAGGAAGAGCTACGAGAGCATAAGATTCTATAGGGACCTTGCCCCCCCTGAGATTTTTGAGGTAGTATCTTGGTGGGGATACCAGAGGCACCAGAATAAGGTAGAGGCTTTTAAACCCTCTTTGGATTACTTAGTAATGTTTGAGTCCAATTTATAATAAGGGCTTAGCCTAATTGAGTTTTCCTTTGGCCCCTACGTCATGTTCTTTTTGGGCCTTCATCATTTGAGTCCTGTATTTAGAGTTTTATTCATAGTAGTAGGGTTTGGATCAGTCAGTCAAGTCAGCTCATAATGAGCTAGTCATATTATGAGTCTTGTAATCATCAAGTTGAATCTAAGAAGACCCAAGCTTGTGAAGGACAACACCTAGTGCACCACCTCGGCAGCCGCATGGAGTCCCAGTAACACCCTGGATGGCGACACCCTGGGACTACATAGAAAAACTTGAAGTCGGTCCATGCTTGAGGAGTTGATGTCCACATGCCATCACATCCCTTCCATGCCCCAACCAGAAGAAGTCCACATGCCTACGGATATACTTCAAGCCCTAGATTCATGGATGCCTACTCAGGAATGTTGTGGACCACATCCAGCCCAAGAAGAAAAGTCAAAACAGATAAACATGAATCCCATGATTCATGCCAGCTTGCTTAGGAAAGAAGTGGTCCACCCCAAGCCAAGAGAAGAAGTTGGCGCCCCTTGGTCCCCCCATTTGGATGCCCACTACCTACCTTGTTTGGAAGGATTTTGTATGGCATGAGAGTATTTTCTTCCATGTATTCAGCCCCACACTTTAGGAAAAAAGTGGGCACCCGTTATTTTCCTTGTTTTTTTTGCTTGGGCCCTAAGTCTCATAACTCTATATAAGGGATCCCTTGTATAAAAATTTTATAACTTTTGAATGAATATACATGAGTTTTCTAACTATTATGTGTTATCTGCTATGTGCTAAGTGGATTTTGTGTGAGCCCTTCCTTCTTCCTTTTGTCCTGCGCCCAGCCTCCAGCCGCCATCCACCTCTCCAAGCCTTGGCCACCCACATCAAACCACTTTTTTCCCTTGCTATTTCTTCAATTATTCCTTCATCCCTTCTTCAATTTCTAACCCTTGAAAGGCTATTTGCAGGTCCCTCGATGTCTACGAATCCAACGACTCCAACCGAGCAGCGATCGGATCACCGGGTTGAAAGTCGAGAATCTGCGGGTCTTCGGCTTGATCATCCAGGCCGCATCCGGGAGTGAGAGCGATCCTTTTGTCTATGATCTTCATTAGGTGCTTCAACCATTATCATGTACACCCCCTTTACTTGCTAGTTGCATTCTTGAAGGGGAACTAGCCCAACCGAGACTTCTCAATCTCGGCGATCCTCTTTCTATTGCTTTTAGGTTCTATTTTGCATGTTGTTGCTTCTTGTTTTGCATAGAACACTCTACTTAGATTTGTGACATTATCTTCAGGATTTAGTTACATCACTTAACCTATAAAAATACAAAAAAAGATATTTTGCATGCATTTTAGCTTCGCGTCATTTGGTATCAGAGCCTATTTGGGCTCAATTCTCTTTGAATACTCAGATCGGGTGCTTCACCATGGCCATCCGATCATAGGAGACAAGTAGGGCTGCAAGACCCTTTCTTCCCAATCTACGGGATCTCCTATGGTGTGTATGGGTGCCGCTGTGATTTGACCCCTGAAGAAGTAAACAAAGAGTTCTTTAGGATTTTTGCATCTCGGCCTTCTCAATACATAGCCTGCTTTTTTAATTGTTTCTATCCACAAAAAACTTAGAAAAATATGAAATTTATTTTGCTAAATTTCTTATAATTGAATTTAATTTTCAAAATTTGTTCAGGAATTATTTCAGTATGTGGATTTTCTTTCAGTCAGAATACTGCCTAAGAACAGTTCTACCCTATTTTTGGTAGCAAAGTCAATTTTAGCAAGTTTAGGATTGTTTTAGTATAATTTTTGTATATCATATAATTTTGGCATATTCCCTGCATATTAGGTAATTATTTGTAAATTATCTTTCTATTTTAAAAAATACCAGAACAAAAAAAAAATTACATATACTCCTAAAATACCAAAAACACTTAAAACCCCAATTTGCATTTTCATCTGCCTACCATCATTGCATAATTAACTTAAGGGCATCAATATCCAAGATAAAGGAAGGAGGTCATTACCTTTCCTTAGCCAAAAAAACCACATCCCCTACATTTGGTCCCAAGCCTAATTTAAAATTAACTATACTTAATTTGCCCTAGTGGGCTAGGGACACCAACCGGTCAGGTTCAACTTGTGGGACGACTAGTGCACCCAATTCTTTTTTTATTATTGGATGCTGGTGTTTAGGCTAGAGGTATAGTATCAAACAACCTAAGCGGATCAGTGGTTCCTTAATTAGGTCCCTACGAGAGTAGGGGGCCTCCCACCATCCCACCTCTTACCTAGCCAGTTGAAAGACTAGGATTTGAGTTGTGTGTAAGTTGAGTCAACCCATTCTGATTGGGCTCTAGGTCAAGGCAGCTGTAGTCAAGTCAGTGTTGAGTCTTGCATGTGCACTAGATCAGGAGCTTCATATCTCCACCATCTCCACCTTTGGCTGAACCTATGGAAAATCGTGAAGCCCAAATTAAAGCCCTTACTGAGCAGGTAGCCCAATCTTTCATCCAGGTGAATCATTCTTTGACCTATGAAGGAGCCTGTAGGACCGATGCTGAATTCAGATCCTCTAGGCCCAGTACTTCTTATCCACGAGCTTATCATCATGATCTTGCCCCTTAGTCCAACCCTAGAAGCCCATACCCATACTTGGTGGACCTAGAGGAAAGACCTGTTATACAAACCCAACCCTATGCACCCACTTTTGATGGAAGCCTAGACCTTGAGGTGTATATTGATTGGGAAGAAAGAATGGATCAGTATTTTGAGTACAATCAAATGACAGAGTTAGGAAAAGTTAGATTGGCCACATGTAAGCTAATCCGACATGTTAGGCGATATTGGGAAGATATTGAGGATAAATGTTATCAACAGGGAGATGAAATACTTACTTGGAGATCAATGAGAAGTAAGTTAAGAGCAAAGTACCTAGGTAGATTTTATGAACACCAACTTTTAGAGCAATGGTACGATTTGAGATAAGGAAATAAGACTGTTTCTGAATACATTGACCAATTTAATGTGTTTATTAGGATATGCGACATAATTGAACCTGAGTATAAGATTATATCGAGGTTTTGAGCTAGCCTACGTAGGGACATCCAGGGAGAATTATTTCAATGGAAAATTTATACTCTAGAGGAAGCTTATCTGATTGCTAAGGAATTCGAGTCTTATCAAAATGAACTCATGGGGAGCCAACCTAAGCCCAGCATGGTTAGCACCTCTAGACCAATTCTTAGGCAAAGTCCTTCAAACCAGCCTACTACTCCTACCCCATTAGTTTGTAAGGAAAAGACCCCTAAACCCGCTAATGAGCCTGAGGAAGAACCAATTATAGAGATATATGAGGCTGACATAAGTTTAGTAGATGAATATGAAGGAGAAGACTTTGAGGAGGATTGTTGGCTCCACCCAGTGATTTTGATGAATAACAAAACATTAAGTGCATATTGTATACTAATGTGGATTTCAAGTTATGAGTTTTCAGGAAGAAAACACCTCAAAATCTCAAAAACTTATGGTTCATGGCATGTAATGGCATGGAGCATTTCTCATGAATCCGGACATCCTCTTCATTGAAAAAGTATATCTAAATGCTTAAATATTATGTGTTTGTGATTCATTTAAATTTCAAAGTCTATATTTATGTTTTTAAAGTTATTTACACTTGAATCTGAGATTTTCAGTCTCAAGTGTCGACACTTGAGAAGTCAAGTGTCGACACTTCAGCATTTGGCACAGACAAAAATTCTTGGCACGCCAAGTGTTGACACCTAGAACTAAGTGTCGACACCAAGTGTCGACACTTAGGTTTCCAAGTGTCGACTCAAGGCCTGAGAATTTTGAAAATACATAACTTTGTCTTTTAAGGATTTTTGTGTCAAGTGTCGACACTTGTGCATCAAGTGTCGACACCTAGAGATCAAGTGTCGACACTTGACAGCCAAGTGTCGACACCTGACAGCCAAGTGTCGACACTTGCAACCTGACAGCTCTAACGGATCTATTTTTCTTGCTTGCAGAACTTGCTTTTCAAACTCCAAACGGCTATTTCTGAGGTTCCAACGGTCACAAATCATTTTTTGGAAGGTTCTTGGTGTATTTAACCTCCACCAACCTCATTTTAAAGAGAAGGAAGTGTATTGAAGTGCATTCAAGTATAATCAAAAGCCAAAAAGCCTATATTCTCTCAAATACTTCACATCAAAAGCCTCTTATAGTTTGATTCCTTGAAAAGCCTACAAGCTCATCCTTACTTCATTCCAAAAGAGGCACTTTGAAGGAGATTCCAAGGAAGAGTCAAGACAAAGCATCAACTTGAGCTTCAAAGATTCCATTCTACTCTTAAAGAGAGTTTGTTTTAGTTTTAAAATTGTATATCTGTTTTTACATTGTGATTTGACCTTGCTTTCAAGGGTGTCTTGAAAGAAGGTTATTGTGGTTTGTTGGTGAGCCAAAGGGATAAAACCAACTAGGGTTAACTTGTGAGCCCGAAGACAAAACAAGTGTTAAGGTTTGTTGGTAAGCATAAGTGATAAAACCAACTTAGATTTTGACTTGTGAGCCTTGTGAAAAACAAGTCAACTGTAATCTAGTTTGGATTATAGTGAAATTCCCAAGGATGGCTTGGGGAGTGGATGTAGGTGCTAGGTTTGCACCGAACCACTATAAACCTTGTGTTTGTATGTGATTGCTCTCTTCCTCTCTTGCTCTTTTGTTTATTGCTATTGCTTTGAATATCTTGCATTGAATTCATCATTTTTCACTAGCACCACTAGTCCCTCTAATTATTGTCTTAAATTTTTTAAAAGACCCAATTCACCCCCCCTCTTGGGCTCCATTTCTGGGCAACAAGTGATATCAGAGCACCGGTACTCTCTTGTAGGTCCAAGGATCTTGAGTAAAAGATCATGGCAGCCCCAATAGGAATGGATATTGTTGAAGGTCAAGCTTCAAATCGTCCCCCACTTTTTAATGGCACAAATTACACATACTGGAAGACACGCATACGCATATTTATTCAAGCTCTTGACTATAATTTGTGGAGGACAATTGTAAAAGGTCCTAATCAGCCTACAATGTTGATTAATGGCATTCTCACTCCAAAGATGGAAGATGATTGGGATGAGAATGACATTAAGCAAATCGAGCTTAATGCTAAGGCTATGAACCTTTTATTTTGTTCTCTTGATCCAAGTGAATTTAATAGAATATCTAATTGTCTCTCCACCAAGAAGATTTGGGATACACATGAGGTTACCTATGAGGGTACACACCAAGTGAAAACTACCAAGGTCAACATGCTTATTCACACATATGAAATGTTTAAAATGGAACCTACTGAGTCTATTGTGAAATGTATACTAGGTTCACAAATATTGTGAATGGCATGAGAAGCCTAGGAAAAATTATCTCTAACGGTGAACTTGTGAACAAACTTCTCAAGTCTCTACCAGCTTCGTGGGATGCAAAAGTAACAGTGATTAAAGAAGCAAAGGATGTCAACACTCTCTCTCTGGAACAACTGTTGGGTTCTTTAATGACCTATGAGCTCTCCCTCAAACAAAAGAATGGAGAGGTCGACAAAAAGAAAAAGGTAATCGCATTCAAATCTACTGCTAGAGAAGAATCAAGTGAAGACTCCGAAGAAGATGATGAAGAAGATGAAACGGCTCTATTGGCAAGAAAATTCAGAAGGTTCATGAGGAAGAAAAAGTTTAACTACAAAAAGAAACCTCTGAAAGGTGAGCCAGTAAAGAGAAGGACAAAGAAAAGGAGAAGGAGCAGCCTACTTGCTTTGACTGCAAAAAACCCGGCCATTTCAAGATAGACTGCCCCTTGTTAAAGAAAAGCAGAAGAAAGCTGAGAAAGAAAGCGATGATGGCAACCTGGAGTGAAAGTGAAGACTCCAGTTCTAAGGAATAATAGCAGGAGGTGGCAAACTTCTGTCTGATGGCTGATCATGATGAGGTATGTTCCAAAACAGAAAATGAATTTACTTTTGATGAGCTTCATGAAGTTTTTGACGAATTAGTCATAGAATTTCAAAAATTAAAATCAAAACATAAAGATGTAAAGAAGCAAAATTTGGATCTAGCCAAAATAAATAACAAGCTTTCAAATGAAAATGAATGCCTTCTTATTCAAAATAAAAAATTAAATGATAAGATTGTAGCACTTGAAAAAGAAAAAGATGTCTTGAAAAAGAAAAATGACTCACTTTCAAATGAAAATTTGTCAAAACAAAGCAAAGAAATTTTAAATGAAAATAAAAGATATAAAGAAGAAATTGAAAAATTAAAACCTTTTGTAGAAAAATTTACTTATAGTTCTGAAAAATTGAATTTACTTTTAAATAACCAAAGAGCAGTATTTGATAAAGCAGGTTTAGGATTCAGAACTCATAAGAAACAAAAACTCTTTAAAAATTTCTTTGTGCCTGCATCTTCATCCATTACTTGCTATACTTGTGGTACTAAAAGATACAAATCTTATATGTGCAATAAAAGAAGACTAAGTAACACTAAGAAAGTTTGGATTTCGAAAAGAACCAATGCCACTAACCAAAAAGGACCCAAGATGGCTTGGGTACCTAAAGTCTCCACTTGATCTTTATTGCAGGTATGCCTTGCAACCAATAAGAAAAGGATGTGGTACCTTGATAGCGGTTGCTCAAGGCATATGATAGGAGATGTGGAGCAGTTCTCATCACTCATATATCAAAATGGTGGCAATGCAACCTTTGGTGATAATGGAAAGGGCAAAATTATTGGTATTGGTAAAGTCCATATCACCCCCTCTTCTTATATTGATAATGTTTTATATGTTGATGGTTTGAAACATAACTTGCTTAGCATTAGTCAGTTTTGTGACAAAAATTTTAAAGTTGTTTTTGAATCTTCTTTATGCATTGTTTCTAGTCTAGATGACAATGGCATTAAGTTCATTGATCATAGGCATGGCAATATTTATATGGTTGATCTTGATGATCTTCCTATTCAAAATGGTCAATGCCTAGTGGCACTGGAAGCCAAGATCGATGAAACTAGTTGGCTTTGGCATCGCAGACTAGGACATGCAAGCATGCATTTAATTTCAAAACTTAGCAAAAAGAACTTGGTAAAAGATTTGCCTAAACTCAATTTTGAAAAAGACAAGATCTGCAGTGCATGTCAACTTGGAAAACAAACCAAATTCTCTTTCAAACCAAAAGAGTAATCTCTACATCTAGACCATTGGAATTGCTTCACATGGACCTCTTTGGGCCAACTAGAACATCTAGTTTGGGAGGTAAGAAGTATGGTCTAGTCATTGTAGATGATTTCTCACGATTTACATGGGTCATGTTTTTAGCACATAAATATTAAACTTTTTCTGAATTTATTAGATTTAATAAAAGAGTTTTGAATGAAAAAGGTGTTTCAGTCATATCTTTGAGAAGTGATCATGGAACCGAATTTAAAAATGCTGATTTTGATAAATTTTGTATTGAAAAAGGCATTCATCACAATTTTTCTGCACCTAGGACACCTCAACAAAATGGGATAGTAGAAAGAAAAAATAGAACTCTTGAAGAAATGGCACGCACCATGCTTTGTGAAAATGATTTACCTAGATATTTTTGGACGGAAGCCATAAATACTGCATGCTATGTTTTAAATCGAGTTTTAATTCGACCGATTTTAAAGAAAATACCTTATGAGCTTTGGAAGGGTAGAAAATCCTCAATTCGTTATTTTCATGCTTTTGGATGCCGTTGTTTCATCTTAAATAATGGTAAGGATAATTTAAGTAAATTTGATGCCAAATCAGATGAGGGAGTCTTTCTAGGCTACTCCACATCTAGTTAGGCATACAGGATCTTCAACAGAAGAACACTTGTTGTTGAAGAATCCATACATGTAGTATTTGATGAATCTAACCAAAAATTTTCAAGAAAAGATGTACTTTCTGATGAAACAGGTAGCAAGAAAACTGAAAAAATAAACAACAATGAAGGGCTTACCAAGGAACATAACGATGATCAAAACACTGAAGGAGATCAAGCACAAGGTGATGAAAACACATCAACTGTTGATCCATTACCAAAATAATGGAGGTATGCTCATGGACACCCAAAAGAACTAATTATCGGTGATCCATCTAAAGGTGTAAGTACTCGATCATCCCTTAGAAATATCTGTGATTACTTAGCTTTTGTTTCTCAAATTGAAACTAAAACTATTGAGGAAGCTGAATGTGATAGAAATTGGATAAATGCTATGCAAGATGAACTTAATCAATTTAAAAAAAACAATGTTTGGACTTTAGTAAATAGGCCTTCAAACACTTCAATTATAGGTACAAAGTGGGTTTTCCGAAATAAACTTGATGAAAATGGAGTAATAACTAGAAATAAGGCTAGACTAGTTGCCAAAGGATACAATCAGGAGGAAGGAATAGATTTTGATGAAATCTTTACTCCTGTGGCTAGACTTGAGGCAATTAGGCTATTGTTGGCTTTTGCTTGCTTCATGAATTTTAAACTATATCAAATGGATGTTAAAAGTGCCTTTTTAAATGGTTTAATTGAAGAAGAAGTTTATGTTGAGCAACCCCCCGGTTTTGAAAATTCTGAATTTTCAAATCATGTTTACAAACTTCATAAAGCTTTATATGGTTTAAAACAAGCTCCAAGAGCTTGGTATGATCGTTTAAGCTCTTTTTTGCTCAAAAATGATTTTACTAGAGGTAATGTAGATAAAACTTTATTTTTAAAGAAAAAGAATGATGATCTCTTAGTAGTATAAATTTATGTAGATGATATAATATTTGGTGCTACTAATAAATCTCTTTGTCAAGATTTTGCAAAGTTAATGCAGGGTGAGTTCGAGATGAGCATGATGGGAAAACTAAATTTTTTCCTCGGACTCCAAATAAAGTAAACCAAAGAGGGGATCTTCATCAACCAAACAAAATACACAAAAGAAATACTCAAGAAGTTTGGGATGGAGAATACTAAGCCTTTAGGTACCCCTATGAGCTCTACTTGTAGACTTGACAAGGATGAATCAGGTAAGTCTATAAACCAAAAATTATATCGTGGCATGATCGGTTCATTGTTATATCTTATGCCAGTAGGCCAGATATCATGTTTAGTGTCTGTATGTGTGCTACATATCAGTCTAATCCTAAAGAGCCTCATCTTTTGGCTGTTAAACGCATACTTAGATATCTATCTGGTTCAATTGAAATTGGTTTATGGTACTCTAGAGATTCTTCATTTGAATTGATTGCTTATTCTGATGCTGACTTTGCTGGGTGTAAACTTGATCGTAAAAGTACTAGTGGAACCTGTTAGTTTCTTGGAGTAAATTTGACCTCTTGGAGTAGCAAAAAACAGAACTCAGTTGCTTTATCTACGGCGGAAGCCGAGTATATAGCAGCTGGAAGCTATTGTGCTCAAATCCTTTGGATCAAACAACAACTCGAAGATTTTGGCATTAAACTAACTAAGACACCCAAAAGATGTGACAATACTAGTGCAATCAATCTATCTAAAAATCCTGTGCAACATTCAAGAAGTAAACACATTGAAATAAGACATCATTTCATAAGAGATCATGTACAAAACTCTAATGTTATTCTTGATTTTGTATGTACTGATGATCAGTTAGCAGATATGTTTACCAAAACATTGAGTGAGGATAGGTTCTGTCTAATTAGAAGAGAGTTAGGTGTCATTGATCCATTCTCCTAGAACTCTCTTAGTTTTATTTATACCGAAATCCTAGAGCTCAAAATCTCTTGCTAAAAGCTCCAAAAATCTGATTAAATTGTTTCCTATTTTTCTAAAAAAAAATTTTTAGATTTTCTCAAATTTTTGGCCAAGTGTCGACACTTGGAAATTGTCAAGTGTCGACACCTGACCAAGTATCGACACTTGACACATTCTAAGTGTCAACACTTGCAAAACATAAACAGTTTTTAAAAATGGCCAACTGAGGGTTTTTGTCATTTTCTCCGCCAATTGATTTCTTGCAATAGTGGTCCCCTCTATCCAAATCCTTCCATTTACCCTTTAATCCATCACAAATTAGGTATTTCCCCCTTATACTTTTACTTTATTTTTCTTCTTTTTCATTTTACTTTTGACGTTTTCAAATCGTGCAACCGTGAATAGGTTTTTCCGGGTATTTTTCAACATTCTAACCGGATTTTTACGTGTTTTAGTGGATTTCTAAAGTTCCATTTGAGGGAATGGTGATTTAAAAGTATTTTTCTCGGATTTCCCACGTCTTTTGGTCGGTTTCATGCTTATTTCACCCATTTTTTTGGATAAACACTGTTATATTGATTTTGGCCAAAATAATTTGGGTTTTCATCTCAATTAAGTATGCTAAATCCATTTATTATTGTTTTGGAAAGGTTTTTCATGATATGTTTGCGACATTTTCACCTATTTGCTAAAACCCTAAGTGTTTTAGGCCCAAATTCCATGGATTTTGATTTTTAGGCCTTACAAAAAGTATTTTCCAGAGGTTCAAATGTATTTTAATGAACAAAAATATTTTCTATAAATATATGTTAGGAATATTGTCATAAGTTGTAAAAATCTCACCTTTAAACTGATTGACCGCTTTTCAAACATTGTTTGAGGTATTTTACAACCCAAAATTGGTTTAATTCTGGTTTTCAAAAACCTATTTTAAATGAAACTCTCCTTGTCTCAGCCTATAGCCAGTCCCATAGCTCTAAACCTATCTTCCTTCTTCCCTGGTCAGCTTGCTGTAATGGGTCCCAGGAAGAGACTTGCAGTTAGGGAGAGGCCTAGTCGTGGTGTAGAGAGGAGGTCGAAGGCCAGATTTGACCAGGCTAGCAGCTCAACCACACCGAGTTCCCCCCTGCAGAGAAGATGGTAGGGAAGTTAGTAGCCTCTGGGAGGAGAGTCGACCTGGAGTGTTTTGATAGGCACCATTTCGGTATTCGACAGGTACTCACTGATGCAGGATTAGTACCATTCTGCATTATACAGGAGAGGTACTATCCGCACCTAGTGAGAGAGTTCTATGGTGCATTAGATTGTCGATGATTTCTATGGACTATGTCAGTCAGAGTCGTTTAGATTTCACTGTCAGATGATCTTTTGAGCAGAGTATGGGAGATCCCACATAGGAGAATCTGTGTCTTTTTGGTAGATGACAGAGAGGCTGCCTTTAGGTGTATTCTTGAGAGGGAGGATGTTCGTGGTATATCCGTAGTTACCGCGAACCAGTTATCATTGGAGATGCGCCTATTGCACCACATCACAGCACGCATACTTCTACCGAAGACTGGGAGATTTGACTTCATCAATGAGAGGGAGTTGATGGTGACAACGAGCTTGATAGAGAGGCGACAGATTGATCTTCCATCCCTGATGCTTGCTCAGATGCATGATGCTGCGACACAGCGCCGTCACTGTTTACCTTACGGCATGGCACTGACCAGATTATTCAGAGCGTGTGGAGTATCACTGGAGGGGGAGATCCCCAAGGAGATACTACACACAGATGTGTACGACGAGAGGTCTTTGCACCGCATGGGATATAGATTAGTTGTAGGTCGATGGGTGCGTAGAGAGTCTGGCCAGGAGCCACATGAGGAGGACGAGATTCGAGAGGCAGAGGCAAGACCATCTGAGCCAGCAGATCTTCCTCCCGTTGATATCCCATCGACACAGGCAGAGCATTTGACTCCTGACACTTCAGCTCCTCCGCAACTTTCTACTGGACTACCATTTGAGGAGCATGCCAGAGAGTAGTTCACTAACATCAGGGGTGAGTTGACTCAGCTACACAGCGAGGTTGAGACTCTTCGAGCACATACTACCTCGGAGCATGCTGAGATTCGTAGATCTATGGAGGGATTCTCTCATATTGAGGATCTTTTGAGATCCCTTATACCTCTTGCAGCCCCTATAGTTGTACCATCTAATGATGATGATGATGATGATGGTGGTGGTAGTGGCGATCACCAGAGCGACCATGCTGATACTGTTGAGGGTGGTGATCGGGATGACGACCGAGCTACAGAGGTTATGGGCCGTGATAGTGACAGTGATGACAGTGCTGATGATTACGTGGTGGTCAGTCACGATCCTCCCACTACTCCAGCTCCTCTTACTGACTTGGTTGATTCCACACCAGACCTTGTTACACCAGCTGATCTTCTTTCCCCCCCTTCCACTAGATCATCTAGGATTGTACCCACCTTTGGTCCTTCTAGCTGCACTAGGAGTCATCGAGCTTTAGCACCTCCTAGGGCATTAGCCAATAGATCTAGGATCTGTGCCCCATTAAGTCTTGAGGTTCCATCTAATGAGGATTAGCCTCACAAATATCTGTTATAGTTCATATGTTATATGTCTGATATTTATATGACTCTAATGATATCTGTATGTTTCAGTTCTTGCTGATGACTCAGCAAATTTTGTACTGAAAACTTATCTATTATATATATTTCAGTTTAGTGCTCATTATTTGTGTTTGAGTGGTTCAACTTATCTTCTTTAGCTTTGATACTCGTTTATCTTGGTATATTTTTATCTTTGATACTCTTTTATCTTGGTTTATTTTTGGCTCTGATATCTATCTTATTTGATTCTCTACCATCTTTTTGTCTCCATGCTCATTATGAGGGGGAGGTTATTCCCCTTTCTAATGATTGACAAAAAGGGGGAGTAATAGTATTGATTGTATTGATTGTATAGATGCATAATTTTTGAATTTTTGTGGTTTCACCTTGTAAGAATCTTTGAAATTTTTCTTTAATAAGAAATATCTAATTAAGGGGAAGATTGATTCTTCCTAACTATGAAGTTTTTGCCTCTCATATGGACTTAAATTCATATTCATAAATTATAATAGTTAAAGTTTGAAATGTATTGCCATTTTACTCAAGGTTTTGTCATCATCAAAAAGGGGGAGATTGTTGGCTCCATCCAGTGATTTTGATGAATAACAAAACATTAAGTGCATATTGTATACTAATGTGGATTTCAAGTTATGAGTTTTCAGGAAGAAAGCACCTAAAAATCTCAAAAACTTATGGTTCATGGCACGTAATGGCACGGAGCATTTCTCACGAATCCGGACATCCTCTTCATTGAAAAAGGGCATCTAAATGCTTCAATATTATGTGTTTGTGATTCATTTAAATTTCAAAGTCTACATTTATGTTTTTAAAGTTGTTTACACTTGAATCTGAGATTTTCAGTCTCAAGTGTCGACACTTAGGAAGTCAAGTGTCGACACTTCAGCATTTGGTACAGACAAAAATACTTGGCATGCCAAGTGTCGACATCCAGAACCAAGTGTCAACACCAAGTATCGACACTTAGGTTTCCAAGTGTCGACTCAAGGCCTGAGAATTTTGAAAATACAGAACTTTGTCTTTTAAGAATTTTTGTGTCAAGTGTCCACACCTGTGCATCAAGTGTCGACACTTGAAAGTTCAAGTGTCGACACCTAGAGATCAAGTGTCGACACTTGATAGCCAAGTGTCGACACTTGACAGCCAAGTGTCGACACTTGACAGCCAAGTGTCGACACTTGACAGCCAAGTGTCGACACTTGACAGCCAAGTGTCGACACCTGATAGCCAAGTGTCGACACTTAGCTTGAAAAGCAAGTTCTGTAAGCTAGAAAAATATCGACACTTAGGTTTCCAAGTATCGACTCAAGGCCTGAGAATTTTGAAAATACAGAACTTTGTCTTTTAAGAATTTTTGTGTCAAGTGTCGATACCTGTGCATCAAGTGTCGACACTTGAAAGTTCAAGTGTCGACACCTCGAGATCAAGTGTCGACACTTGACAGCCAAGTGTCAACACTTGATAGCCAAGTGTCGACACCTGATAGCCAAGTGTCGACACTTGCAGCTTGACAGCTCTAACGGATCTATTTTTCTAGCTTGCAGAACTTGCTTTTCAAGCTCCAAACGGCTATTTCCGAGGTTCCAACGGTCACAAACCATTTTTTGGAAGGTTTTTGGTGTATTTAACCTCCACCAACCTCATTTTAAAGAGAAGGAAGTGTATTGAAGTGCATTCAAGTCTAATCAAAAGCCAAAAAGCCTATATTCTCTCAAATACTTCACATCAAAAGCCTCTTATAGTTTGACTCCTTGAAAAGCCTACAAGCTCATCCTTACTTCATTCCAAAAGAGGAACTTTGAAGGAGATTCCAAGGAAGAGTCAAGACAAAGCATCAACTTGAGCTTCAAAGATTCCATTCTACTCTTGAAGAGAGTTTGTTTTAGTTTTAAAATTGTATATCTGTTTTTACATTATGATTTGACCTTGCTTTCAAGGGTGTCTTGAAAGAAGGTTATTGTGGTTTGTTGGTGAGCCAAAGGGATAAAACCAACTAGGGTTAACTTGTGAGCCCGAAGATAAAATAAGTGTTAAGGTTTGTTGGTAAGCCTAAGTGATAAAACCAACTTAGGTTTTGACTTATGAGCCTTATGAAAAACAAGTCAACTGTAATCTAGTTTGGATTATAGTGAAATTTCCTAGGGTGGCTTGGGGAGTGGATGTAGGTGCTAGGTTTGCACCGAACCACTATAAACCTTGTGTTTGTGTATGATTGCTCTCTTCCTCTCTTGCTCTTTTGTTTATTGCTATTGCTTTGAATATCTTGCATTGAATTCATCATTTTTCACTAGCACCACTAGTCCCTCTCATTATTGTCTTAAATTTTTTAAAAGACCCAATTCACCCACCCTCTTGGGCTCCATTTCTGGGCAACAAGGATCACTCTAGTACCTTGCCTGAGGAAACACTAAGCAAAGATGAAATTGTAGAGCCTAGTCCTGAAGTAATACAACAATATGAAATTATTGAGGACTTGGTTCCTATAAGTCAATACCCTCAGGAAGAGCCCACTCCTTTAGCCTCAACCCCAGTCCTCATTCAGTATCCTCGTGAATAGTTCATTCCTCCAACCCCAGTTGATGGCCTTTTTCTCAAGCTGATTAAGTCATCATTTCTTAAAGACCTTGCACTTGCAATGACCAAATTCTCCATCCTTCAAGTGGACCTTTTGTCACCCATAGATTGAAGTTCAAATCGTAAGGACATCCCTAGTAACCAAGGTCTTTTTCATGTTTCCAATGGATTACCCCAAGACTTTGATTCTTATTTCCTGCCCTACCCTAAGGCTTCCAATGTTTCTCAAACTTTTTAATTGCACTTTGTTGAGGTCGTTCGGTTACACTAATTCTTTGAGTATGTTAGGTTTGCGACCTACTTTTGGAGGACTTCATGGCATTTGCTAGGAGTCCATTGTAAATTTTCATGTGCATACCACACCAGGGTCAGACCTAGAGAGTCTATAGTCTATTAGGTTTAGGTCCATAAGAGTGCAATAAAATTTCCTTCAATAGGAATGCATAGTCGAGTATGTTAGGTGTTAGTTTGAGTCCTTTGCATCACCTATTAGGAGTCTGCATATGCCCAGCATGTCCACACCTGCACTAAACACCGCACTGCATAAGCATCAAGATATTAGCCATAAGAGTAATTTAAGTAATGAAACATCTAACAAACTAGCTAATTCTCGAATAAGGACCGATGGATTCAAAGTAGGGATATCTATCTTGGTTAGGCTTAGGCCTAAAAAGAAGCTTCATGCTCGTGGAGCCGGACCTTTTCAAGTGATAGAGAAAGTTGGACCAAAAGCCTATGTATTAGATTTGCCTCCGGATTAGGGCATTAGTTCTACCTTCAATATCATAGACCTGGTTGAGTATAGGGAACTGGCAACGATACCCAGTGAGGCCTTTGGACCTACTCCTTCCATTGTTAGTGACCCTAGCCTAGAGTGTCCACCAATTAATTGGCCTGAGAGAGGAGTATGGATCAAGTGTGTCCTGGATGATCAAGCCATCATGACCCAGGGCCGCGGCTATCAACGCTACCTAGTCTGATGGCAAGGTCGGCCAGATTCAGATGATTCATGGATTTCTCGAGAGGACTTGTAGTGCCTTGACCCAGACCTTCTTGAGAGATATGTGAGCTAGTGTGATCCTTACTCGACAGGGTTGAGTTCCTCCCATCTTGAGAGAATTGGTGGGGATACCAGAGGTACCAGAATAAGACAGAGGCTTTTAAACACTCTATGGATTACTTAGTAATATTTAAGTCCAATTTGTAATAAGGACTTAGCCTAATTGAGTTTTCCTTTGGCCCCTAAGTATGTTCTTTTTGGACCTTCATCATTTGAGTCCTGTATTTAGAGTTTGATTCATACTAGTAGGGTTTGGATCAGTCAGTCAAGTCAGCTAATAATGAGCAAGTCATACTATGAGTCTTGTAATCATCAAGTTGAATCTAAGAAGACCCAAGCTTATGAAGGACAACACCTAGTCCGCCACCTCAGCAGTCGCATGGAGTCCTAGTAACACCCTAGATGGTGATGCCCTAGGACTACTTGGAGGAACTTGAAGATGGCCCATGCTTGAGGAGTTGATGTCCACATGCCAGCACATCCCTTCCATTCCCCAACCACAAGAAGTCCACATGCCTACGGATATACTTCAATCCACATATTCATGGATGCCTGCTTAGGAATGTTGTGGACCACATCCAGCCCAAGAAGGAAAGTCAAAACAGATAAACATAAATCCAATGATTCATGCCAGCTTGCTTAGGAAAGAAGTGGTCCACCCCAAGCCAAGAGAAGTAAGAAGTTGGCACCCCATAGTCCCCCCCTTTGGCTGCCCATTACCTACCATGTTTGGAGGGATTTTGTATGGCATGAGAGTGTTTTCTTCCATGTATTCAGCCCTACACTTTAGGAAGAAAGTGTGCACCCCTTATTTTCCTTGTTTTCTTTTGCTTGGGCCCTAAGTCTCATGACTCTATATAAGGGATCCCTTGTATGAAGATTTGATAACTTTTGAATGAATATACTTGAGTTTTCCAACTACTGTGTGCTATCTACTGTGTGCTAAGGAGATTATGTATGAGCCCCTCCTTCTTCCTTGTGTCCTACACCCAGCCACCATCCACCTCTCCAAGCCTTGGCCACCCACATCAAACCCCTTTTCCCCTTTGTTGTTTCTTCAATTATGCCTTCATCCCTTCTTCAATTTCTAAACCTTGAAAGGCTATTTGCAGGTCCCTCGATGTCTACGAATCCAATGACTCCAGTCGGGCAATGATCGGATCACCGGATTGAAAGTCGAGAATCCACAGGTCTCCAGCTTAATCATCTTGGCCGCATCTGGGAGCGAGAGCGATCCCTTTGTCTATGATCTTCATTAGGCACTTCAACCTTTTCAAGTACACCCCCTTTGTTTGCCAGTAATATTCTTGAAGGGGAACTAGCCCAACCGAGACTTCTCAGCCTCGGCGGTCCTCTTTCTATTACTTTTAGATTCTATTTTGCATGCTGTTGCTTCTTGTTTTGCATAGAACTCTCTACTTAGATTCGTGGCCTTATCTTTGGGATTTAGTTACATCACTTAACCTACAAAATTATAAAAAAAATATTATGCATGCATTTTAGTTTCGCATCACCTCTCCTTATCAGATTTTCAATCCCCTTATTGAGGTTGCGGCATTCCTCTCGTGACCATGGTCACGGTGAAATTGATAGTACTTCAACTTGTCATGATTGCTGGATGGCCTCAGTAGGGGAGGGTGGCGTAAGTAGTGCTCGCCCTCGATCTCCATGAGGATCTTTGATCTTGGGGTGAGGAGAGGAGTGTATCATTCCTCTGAGATGGGGCCGCTCTTCGATTTTGGATTTGTTTTGAGGTTCGAGGTCGGCCCGGGCCTCCGTACTCTAGAGATGTCTCCCAGAGGTTGCTTCTTTAATGGCTTCCCATCCAACTCTCTCCTAGTGCAGTCCACCTCCTCCACATAAATGTACTTATGGACTCATAGGAAGAGGTCGGAGTAAGTCTTCAATGGCTTTTTGTCTAGGAAGTAGGTCATGCGGGATGTTCTAAGCCCCATCTTTAATGCCACCATGGTGATGGGCTCGTCTAAATTGCTGATTTTTAGGGTGGTAACCTTGAAACGAGCCATGTAGTCTTGTAAGTGCTTATGGTCCTGTTGCCTAATGGAGAAAAGGCTATTAGCTTCTCGTGGCACCTTTCGACATGCATCGAAGTGTGCCACGAACTTTCTTTCCAGCTGTGTAAAGGAGCTGATACTTTCAGGCTCGAGATTGGTAAACCAGACTCAAGCTACCTTACGAAGCATGGCCAAGAAGGCAATAGAGAGGAGGGCATCTGTCACCCCCTAGACTCTAATGCGAGCCTTATAGCTCTCAAGGTGGTTCAGGAGGTTAGTGATCCTGTCGTAGGGGTCCAATTGAGTCATATGGAATCGACCGGGGATCACTTCTTCTTGGATCTCTCGGGAGAAGGGGGGTCAGGCATCATGGCCTATTAGCTCTGGGGGGAGCCCTGCATGTTGGCAAACTGGCAGGATAGTTCTGCCAGCTTATGCTATTGTTCCTCCATGCACTTTTTAGCTAAGCACCTGATAGCCTCGTCGGTGGAACCTTCTATTGAGACTGTCGAAGGAGATGGGGATGCAGCTGAGGGGGGTCTTTGGAGGCCTTGCCTCGACGACACCTGCGATGCCTAGTGGCATCTTGGTCGAAGATCAGAGACTGGCTCTCCTAGTTAGCCGACCCACTCCACTTCCTCTTCACCGAGGTTTGGTGGCTTCCTCGAGGATCAGTTATGGCCCATGGGTGCGACGACCTTCCTTGGAAGGAACGTAAGCTATCGCGAGGCCCAGCGACTAAGGCTGTGGGTGTCCCCAGCTATTGGTGGGTGGCTAGGGATCGATGCTAATATTGTAACTGCCACACTACCGTGGTTAGAGTCTGGATCAACTAGGCAAGCGCGGCTAGTTGGGAGTCCACCGAAAGTGGCTATGGTGGAGCGGGGAGTTCCCTTTCTGGGTTGTATGGGGCTCCATGAGAAATAGGGTCCCCCACATGGTTAGTGGAGGATTCCTGCATGCGTGTCCCCACCATGTTATGGGCGGAGCTACTTTGAGAGACTAGTACCCCCTTCCTGGTGTACCAATCTATTGCTGCCTGGATCATCATGGCTCGTAGCTTCTATATGGTATCGGGTTGTACCTTCTTTGCCTGGTGTCTGACATGTGTACCTGGTCCTGTAATAGAAAGGAGACCCAGGCCAGGGATCCTGACGAGGGCACTCCGATGGTCAAGTTAGTGGGATAATCTAGGAAAATAGAACCTCCGAGGTAGATCCCATGCTAGTCTCCACTCTTTGAGGTTTTGAATGAAAAGAACGAAGTGAGAATTTTGGTGGAGGAAGAGAGTTTGAGCAACGGTAGCTGTATCCATTTGGACTCTTTCGATGAGTTCTCTGGTACCCTCAGAGCACTCTTTCTTGCTACTTCTTCCTCTACCTATTCTTGCTTACCTCCTTCAAAGGCCCTCTCTCTTTCTTATAGATAGAAGGTATTGTCTGTTTCCTGTCTCAGGCTCTCCCTCCCTCTTCCCCTTCTTCGGGGATGCTATGAAGTCAACGATGGGTGGTGCTTGGGGATTGTGCCCGAGCCCCCCTCTTCCTCCGTGGCCAGAAGTTATATCATGAGTTCTAATGCCATAGTAGGATGTCTTGTTTCGGAAAACTTGGCAGAGCCTCGATCCAAGTGTAGACGCTTTAGGACCTGAGCCCTCTAGTATAACCTTCTTTTTTAAGGTGGTGTAGATAGTCAGTAGAGGGGCGCGGTGTCTCAAGTGGTGCAACCTTCCCCAACTGGTTTAAATGGTGGCTTGAAGGGACCCTGGCACCCCGACGAGACAGCTCCCCATATGTTGGTGTGCTCTCCCTTCGTAGGCTTCGGGTGGCGTGCCGCTTCTTGGCTGGAATACTAGCTTCATGGTCGACCTTGACCATGGGTAAACCTCGAGCCGGGCACCCCTTCTTAGCCGAAGGGCGCGTGGCTCAAGGGAGCTTGACTTCAACCGGGGACTCGACCTTGAGGGAATCACCTTGGTGGAAGGGCTAAAGGCTCGAGGAGTGAAGCGGGAGCTCGACTTCAATCAAGACTCAACCCTGAGGGAGTCAACTCGGTAGAAGGCCTCGAGGCTCGAAGAGTGGGAGCTTGATTTTGACCGAGGGCTTGATCGTGAGAAAGCCACCCCGACGAAAGGGCCCGAAGCTCTAGGATCAAAGTGGGAGCTCGACTTCAATCATGGGCTTGACCTTGACGAGGCCACCCTGGCAAAAGGGCTCGAAGCTCAAGGAGCAAAGCGGGAGCTTGACTCTAGCCGGGGGCTCGACCCTAAGGGAGCCACCTCAGTGGAAGGGCTTGAGGCTCGAGGTGTTGGAGCTCGACTTCAGCTGGGGGCTCGACCCTAAGGGAGCCACTTCGATGGAAGGGCTCGGGACTCAAGGAGCGAGAGCTCAACTTTAGCTAGTGGCTCGACCCTAAGGGAGCCATCCTGGCAGAAGGGTTCTAAGCTTGAGGAGTGAAGCAGGAGCTCGACTTCGATCGGGACTCAACCCTGAGGGAGTCACCTGGTGGAAGGGATCGAAGCTCAAGAAGTGAAGCAGGATCTTGACTTTGATCGGGGGCTCGACCATGAAGGAGTCACCCGGTGGAAGGGCTCGAAGCTTGAGGAGCAAAGTGGGAGCTCGACTTTGGCCATGGGCTTGATCCTGAGGGACTCATCTAGTGGAAGGGCTCAAAGTTTGAGGAGCGATGCAAGAGCTCAACTTTGGCCAAGGGCTCGATCCTAAGAGAACCACCTTTGTGGAAGGGCTCAAGGCTCGAGTAGTTGGAGCATGACTTCGATCGAGGACTCGACCCTACGAGAGCCACCCTAGTGGAAGGGCTCGAGGCTCGAGGAGCAGGAGCTTGACTTCAACCGGGGGCTCCACTCGAAGGGAGCCACCTCGGTGGAAGGGCTCGAGGCTTGAGGAGCTAGATTGGTGTGGCAATCCTTGCCAGCATGACTTATAAATAAGTTCGAGGAGGACTCATTGACAGCGGTCTTGCCACATTATTTGCCCCTCACTCTAGAGTCTCGATGGAATGTGGTGCTTGGGTCGAAGGGAGTTATTACGGAGCTGACATGGAAGAGTGAAATTCTAGTTCTATTAAATGCCACAATCGCCGCCACTTTGTCAATCACATCTTTAAGCCAATACAGGGGTGCCACCTCAGCAAGTTCGAGGAAGTATGATTGTCGATGTTGGGCTCGAGATGGTTTTCAGTGCATCAAGGCATCATCCTTCGACTATCATCACACATGGCACTTCAACCAGGACAAAAATACATGACATGTCTGAAAATTACTTGCCATTGGGATAACACACTTGCCATGTCACTTATGTTTGGACATCCCACATGCCATGTCTTAAATGAATTCCAAATTGGTGCCCCTTCTTTTTAAGAGGTGTAAAGCAGAAGGAGTTCTCCACATTGGCACAGCCACTCAAATTATTTCATGCCAATTTAAGAAGAAGTCAGCCGAGCATTCCACCACCTCTTCTTGTCACCAACTTCAAAGAGTTCTAGGAATTTTACTCACCCAAAAGAAAAAGGTTCAAAGGTTTTCTACTACAGAGTTTCAATCAAACATGTTGGAAGCTGCTTAAGTATCCAGAACTCAAGAGTCTCACCAAAACTCTTGAGTCTTTTTCAATACAGATTGAGGAGTCCACTCACCTGCAGACATCTACATCATCCAGACTCTAGAGTCCAGCAAGTAAGGCCAAGTGATGGAGCATCTTGACCCTACATCAAGCCACCTCACCAATCCACCACTTTGGAAGAAAAAATTCATGAATTTTGTGCACTTTAATGAGAGTTCCAAATCAGCCAACAAGCAAGAGCCCTGGATGCCCAAAAGCAACATTCGAGGAGTTGTAGTCTAAGGGAGAAAAAGACTAGTAGTTGTATCCCTTACACCACTGGTTGGGGATCTACAAATACCCCTCCAACCCCCCTTGTAATCAATCAATTATTATTCATCAATAAAGACATGCTGTCAAACTTCTTTTGCTATGTACATGATGGGGTGTGAGGCCCTTTTCTTTGTTCTTCAGAACATCATGGGATGCGAGGCCCTAGTTATCCTACCTATCCAGCTAACCAGAAAATCCAAAAAAAGCCACCATTTCTAAACCTTCATTTTATTCTTTCTTTTTCTTTGCTGCTTCTTAATTCATGATTTTTATTGTTGAGTATTACAGGTGATCAGGAGTCAAGATCATGTATTCTTGCCTTGAAACTAGCATCACGCTGAAGATCGGAGCTCGGGATCAAGTTCATGAAACCCTGCCGTGAAGATCTTGAGAGTTCTATCAGATACGATTCAGAGGAGCATTTCTTCATTGGTAAAATCAAAACTTATTCCTTTCTCATTATTCTTTGATTCGTTGATAAGATAAACCCTAGTTTATGGTGATTTCTCAATCACCAAGTTTTATTTTTCTAGTTATTTTGTTAGGTTTACTTATGCGAGTAGTTAACTAAACTAGTTTCCTTTACTGTCTCCTTCACGTCTTCTTTAAAAATCTAAAAAAAATATATAAAAATTATTCTCTACTTCCCTTAGATAATTAGATCTTAATCATAGTAATTTAGTTTTAATTATCTATCCTGCATCAGTTTTGGTATCAGAGTAAGTTAAACTAGGGTTTAATCTCTCTTGTGCTGATTTAGTTTATTTTTAAGTACTCGGATTGGGTGCTTCACCATGGCCATCCGGTCAAAGGAAAAAGTAGGGCTGCAAGACCCTCACATCTCATTCAAACAGGATTTTCTATGGCATGTAGGGGTGCCGCTGTGAATTGACCCTTAAAGAAGAAAATAAAGAGATAGGAATCTTTAGGGTTTATTTTCTGCATCACGTCCATGACAATATATAGTCTACTATTTTAATTGTTTCTGCATGTAGATTACATAGAATCATCGAATTCTTATTTTTTTGGATCAATCATAATTGATTGTGTTTTTTAAAATTTTCTCATGAATTATTTCGGTTTGTAGATTTTCTGCTCACTGGAATACTGCCTGAGAATAGATCTATCCTGAATTTCAACAATTCTAGTTTAGGGTTCTTTTTGCATAAATCTTGCATATTTTAATTTCCTACATCTTAGGTATTTTTTTGCAAACTATATCTTTGCTGAAACAAAAGAACAAAATACAAAAAAAATAATTAATTTTATTATTTTTGTTATTTTAATTATTTTAGTTTGATCGCATCTAAGGTTTCATCTTGTATGTGCATCATCAAGTAACCTAATCTTAAGGGCACTTGAGCATCTTAGATCAGGGCAGGATCTCATCACCTGTCCTGGGCCCATAACAACCTTCTTTGCATCCGAGCCTAACCCTAATTAAAATCAATTAGACTTAATTGCTCTAGTGAGCTAGGGACACCAACAGGTCGGGTCCAAGTATTGTGTGTAAGCTAGTGCACCCAATCCTGTGATTATCACTTGAATCTGGTGTCAAGGTTAGAGGTCCGAGGAAAATGCCGTAAGCAGTTTTGTGGTTTTTAATTAGGACCCTGCGAGAGCAGGGAGAGCCTCCCACAGATCCCTATGGTGGGGACACCAGGATCAGACACAGATCCCTGGATCCCATATGGTTTAATTAGTCATGTGTCAAAGTTTTGAAAATTTTGTAATCAATTAAAATTGAGTCCTGTAATAAGTTGAGGTTAGTTGATTTGTATCAATGATGCGGGATAGAGATCGGGGATGGATCGCTGGCGAGCGTAGAAGTCACCAGAGGATTAGGGTTTGTCTAGAGGAAGAAAGAAGAGGGCTAAGGGTTCAGAAAGATAACTGAGGTTTACACAGATTCCCCGTAGAGGATAAGCACACAGCAAAGGGCTCACATAGATGCCCAAATCAGGGATCACACAGATACCCTGGGCTCACACAGATGCCCAAATCAGGGATCACACAGAAACACTAAGAAGAAGGAGAAGGGATCACATAGATACCCTGGGTTCACATAACTGCCCAAATCATGGATCACACAAAAACCCTGAGATCACACATATCCTTTACACATAACTCAAGAATTTTTTTTATTCATCCATGGTTATTCTTCATACACAAAAGGGGTCCTTTTATAATTGACCTTGGCCCTTGGATTACATGGAATGAAAAGCAAAGAGGGAGGGTGTCAACATGTTGCCTTGTGTGGAGGATTTGCATGAAAGGAGGTGCCACATATCTTCCATAATAGATGGGAGATACAAAGGAAAGATCTCATGAATCAAGGGAAAGAGGGAGGGTGCTCATATGCTGCCTGATCTGTCTGGATGCCATATGAGTTTCTTCCATCTTCTCTTGGATGGTCCACAACTTCCATATTAGGTGCTGATATACTTTTTTTTGGGCTTAGATGATGTCATGAAGATCTTAGGATACCTAACAGGGTGGATGATGCCTGTTATGACTGGATTCCACGTGGCTGCTATGGTGGCGCACTGAGTGTGGCACTGTGACTCGGATCCTATGTGGCTGTTGAGGTGGCAGGGCTCTCAGGTCCCCATCATTTTCCTTGAATGGGGAGAACTCAACTCTATCGAGTCAGGCTCAGCGAGGTTGATGGAACCGAAACTAAGCAGATCAAAGCAAAGAGGCTGGTTTCTCTTTGCTTTTTTTTTTTCACCTTTCTTTTTTTTTTCTCTCTGATTTTTTTTTTCATTGATTTTCTTTTTTTTTTTTCCTTCTAGCATCTTCTTCACAAATAAAGAAACAGAGCCTGCGGGGAGGGCTTCACCGGGGGCTTCATCGGCAACGGGGCTGGGGATGAGGATGGTGGCCTAGGGGAATGGCAATGCGGATGGAGACGGCATTCGATGGTGGTGGGGGTGCGGGTAGTGCTGGGGGGGCATCCCAGGTCTCGACGGTGGTGGTGAGCCATGCATGATCTAAGGGGTGGCAGGCCAATGGAGCGCTACCCGAACTGGGGCAGTGGCACGGGGAAGGGTGCGGGCGGCGCCCCTAGCCTGGCGATGAACTGCATGGCGGGCCATAGGCGTGCGGGCACCCATGGGAGCTTGGGGAAAACTAGGTATCTACAGGGGATGGATGACCTGCAGAAGTCTGTGGGTCAGCACGAACAAAGATGGCAAGCTTAGCCTGGGCATGCGTCCGAAGGAGTCCGGCATCGTCGTTGGCTGCAAGGGGTAGGAAGGAGGCCTGGTGGGTGACATGGGCGACTAGATCAATGGACCGCACGCAGAAGTCTGCGACACGGGTTCCATCTGCTGGGTGTTGATCAGAGATGGAGATCGATAGGTGATGACGAAGCGATGCGGAGATCCGTGTGGTGGCAGGGGCGGATCCAGAGAGGGAGTCGGCAGCGTGGGGGAGACTTGATTGGAGAAGGTGCTAGAGATGGCTTCACGGGCGACAGAGAAGAGAGGGGCTCGGGTGCAGGTGATGTGGAGACGGGCTTCACGGGCAATGGTAGCAGGGGTGTCGGCATAGAGAAGCATCGATAAGAAGAGTCAGGAAGAAGAAACGTACCCTAATCCATCTAGGCTCTAATACCATTTGATGCGGGACAGAGATCAGGGATGGATCACTAGCGAGCATAGAAGTCACCAAGGGATTAGGGTTTGTCTGGAGGAAGAAAGAAGAGGGCTAAGGGTTCAGAAAGACAATTGGGGTTCACACAGATTCCCCGGGGAGGACAAACACATAGCAAAGGGCTCACATAGATGCCCAAATCAGGGATCACAAAGAAACCCTGGGAAGAAGGGGAAGGGATCACACAGAAATCTTGAGAAGAAGGAGAAGGGATCACATAGATACCCTAGGCTCACATAGATGCCCAAATCAGGGATCACACAGAAATCCTGAGATCATACAAATCTTTCATACAGAACTAAAGAAATTTTTTATTCATCCATGGTTATTCTTCATACACATAAGGGGTCCTTTTATATTTGACCCTGGCCCTTGGATCACATGGAATGAAAAGCAAAGAGGGAGGGTGTCAACATGTTGCCTTGTGGGGAGGATTTGCATGAAAGGAGGTGCCACATATCTTCCATAATAGATGGGGGATACAAGGAAAAGATCTCATGAATCAAGGAAAAGAGGGAGGGCGCCCATATGCTGCCTGATCTGTCTGGACGCCATATGAGTTTCTTCCATCTTCTCTTGGATGGTCCACAACTTCCATATTGGGTGCTGATCTACTTCCATTTGGGCTTAGATTATGTCATGAAGATCTTAGGATACCTAATAGGGTGGATGATGCCTGCTGTGACTGGATTCCACGTGGCTGCTATGGTGGCGCACTGAGTGTGGCACTGTCATTGGGATCCCATGCAGTTGTTGAGGTGGGAGGGCTATCGAGTCCCCATCACTCACCCTCAACCTAGTTAGTATATTTAGTCCTGTACATCAGTTATGAGTCTAGTATGTGCCCAATTTTTGTACAAGAGAGGAGGTTACCCTATTCTGGAGTTCCACCAGGCCACATCCAGGAGTCAGAGGCTACTACATCTGCCCATTTGATTTTGTATGACAACCCAGGATCCAAGATGCTTCCAGAAACCCTGATTCCTTCCACATGCCATCCAGATAGCCAGATTCCCTCCAGATGCTTCTAGAATATTCCATATACCAGGAGCCTATATTTTCTAGGTTATCCCAGCACTCCAGGCCTTCAAATTCAAGTCCAAGCACCAAGCCCAGGTCTATTAAGAAGCAAGATTCCAAGAATATTTCCCTTTCAGGCCATCCCAGCTTGTAGGGCCCAAAGCCCAAGTGCCCAAGCCCCCCTTGGCCGGCCCACTTGCTGCCCATGAAGCCCAACATGCCATTCCAAGAGTGCTTAGGCATCCTCACATGTTGACTTGGTCCAAAGCCAAGTGGGGAGAGGAAAGAAGAGAAGACTATGTCAAATTCTAACCTAGTTGGGATTCCCAATCCTTTTAAACCTTATAATTCTAACCTAGATAGGAAAGGACTTATAGTCTAACTAGGAAGAGGACTTGTAAACTAAGTGTAACCATGGTTAGAGAGGGCATGGAAACTCTATAAATACCCCACTCCTCTCCCTCTTGTAATCATCTCTTTCTTATGAGTACAACTTGCTGAAATTTTGTGTTATTGCCTTGTGATTGGTGTCTTTGTTTTGGTTCTTTAATTTGGGTGCTCTCCTTGTGTACCCCGGTCGAATCCATGATGCCTTAGCATCCTTTTGAATCCTTGGAGACCAGCCACACCCAAGCAAAGGAAGCCCTAGCTGCCATCCAAGACAAGGAGCTTCTTCCTTCCCGGCTACCATCTCCTAACCCTAATCCTGATTCCTTCAAAACCCTAGTTTCTTTTCTCTTTTTTATTTGCTATTTTTATTGACCCTGACACTTGTAGGATCCTTGAAGTATTTCACCTCCTCAGAGGAGGCTTTCCTTTCCTTCAGACCGGGTCCAGATCAGCCATTTGATTCAAGGAACTGAAGCTTCTTCATCTAGGCTCCAATCAGAGTGTTAGTGATCATTTCCACTACAAAGTTTCAATCTCTGATTGGTACGAAACTTACCCTTCTCTTATTATCTGATTTGATGAAGATAAGTTATCCTAAATCAGGAGTTTCTCAACTCTCAGGTCCTGGCTACTTATTATCTTGCATGAGTTCTTTGCGATCATGATGATTCTATGCATTGCTATCCTATTTGCTAGTTCTTACTTATATTTGGGAATTTAGCCTACTCCTAAATTATAAAAATTATAAAAAAATTAGTTTACTATTCTTCATGGATGTTTAGCAATCTTAAAGTCATTCCACATCATTTTGGTATTAGAGCAGGTTTAGGATAGTTTTAATCTTCTTTTCATTCACAAACCCTAATTTCTGCATCCTGTCCACTGCATTAGGTGTCTGTTTTGCATCTGGTTTTGACCATCTAAGAATTTTATTTTTCTTTGAATTTGCATAAATTATTCTCTATCATGTCCTATATTTTAGAAATTTTTTTTATTAATTTTATAGAAAACCTAAGTCATTAAAACTTGGCATATTAGAAATCCTAATAGAATCCTAAAAATCTTTGTAGCAGTCCAAAAACCCTAGGATTTGCATCATCATTTGATTTTTTTTCTATATTAAATTTGGTAGGTATAATCATCACTGTCCATCCTCTATTCCAGAATTTGTTTGAAATTTTTTGGCAATAGTAACTATGTCAAATTCTGCATCATCTGAAACCCTAATTCTTTGATTTCTGCTGATTTTGCACTTGACTAACTCAAACCTTATCAACTTCCAAACCCCCCCCAATCCCAAGCCAAACTTTGTTTGCTAACCCCAGTAAACTTAAACTTAACTAGACATCTCATAAAATAATTAAAAAAATATTTTATTTTTTGATTATTTTAGAGTGTATCAGGATCATCGATTGCCATCATCTTATAATCTAATCTTAAGGGCAATCAATATAACATCAGGGCAGAATTTCATCACATGTCTTGGGCCCAAAGCAACCATCAACATACTAACCTAAGCCTAATTAAAATTGATTAGACCTAATTTTCCCTAGTGGGCTAGGTGACACCCAACAGGTCGGGTCCGAGTCGTGTTGTCCAACTAGTGCATTTAATACTTTAGCTATTACTGAAAGCTGGTGTCTAAGGTTGGGGGTCCAAAGTCAAACGACCTAAGTGGTGTTGTGGTTTTTAATTGGGTCCCTGCGAAAGTAGGGCGGCCTGCCACACTCCCATCACCTAACTGGCCAGTGGAAGGATTAGCTACTGGGTTAGGTGTAAGTTGAGCTAACCCATTTAGTTTTGACTCTAGGTCTAGGAAACCCTAGATTAAGTTAACCTATTTTGCATGCTTGGCTGCACCATTTCAATTTGATTGATTGTTTGATTGTATGACCACTAGATTAGGAACCCAATATCAAAAGCCTAAAACCCAAACTGATTCAGCCATGAATCCCGATTTGGAGGCCATCTTGAATCAGCTTGCCCAATTAACTACCCAATCCCAAACCTAGTTTGCCAAACTAACCCAATCCAATATCCAGACCCAAAATCAACTTACCCAAATGAACCAGGCCAATACCCAAACCCAAGCCCAGCTTGCCCAAATAAAACATAGGTTTGACCAAAGGAATAAAATGTTTGACCAACTGATCCAGTCGAATAACCAAATGACCCATAGGATTGATCCATTAGATGACCAAATAGGAACCCTAGACAAGGCCCATAGAGCTACACCCTCGCCCTATAATCCCCAGGAACCCATAGTCCCTAGATATGAACCCAGTAGTAATCTACTATCCCTCAGTCAACCTGAACCCTATAGGATTGATACCCCTAGATTTGAACCCATAACCTTTAAACCCATAACCTATGAACCCATAACCCTTAGTTTACCCCTGTCATCCCAAACTATAGTCAATTTTTCATTAGCCAAACCCCTCTTACCACCCCATTGGTTCACCAAGATGACTTAGAAGAAGAAATATATGAGGCTGACCCAAGTCTAGTAGAGGAGTATGAAGATAATGAGTCTATTGAAGATCTAGAAGAGTAATTTATAGAAGACCCAGGATTAGTTGATTATGACCAAACCTAGATAGAAATCAATCCATTGTTAGTTGATCTAGTAGAAACCCAGGTAGAAGCTACCCTAGAGTTAGCTGACTTTAACCACACCCAATCTGTAGTGGAAGAACCCTTAAAGGAAGAAGACCATGAGGAACCCAATCCTACAATTAGCATCTTACCTGAGGAGCCACTGGAAGAAAACCCAATTAGAGAGCCCAGTCCTTTGATTTATGAGCCAGAAGAGTTTATTAAAGACTTGACCTCTTTAAATTAGTACTCTCAGGATGAAGTCACCTCTTTGACACCACTTGATCATTTTCCTGAAATCAATTACCTTTTCTTTCATTATGCAGATCCTTTAGATATGCCTCAAACCCATAAGGTAAATCTCATTAGTATAGGACTCAACCCTGAAACACTTTCTTGTCTCTTAGTTTATCTGATTAACCCCGAACCCTTTTCCTACTTTCCACCTAATCATACTAACTCTGAACCTACCTCTTATTTCCTACCTTTTTCTGAAACTTCTCCTAATCTTTTCATTATTATATTGCATTTTATAGAAGTCAATATACTGCATACATGCATTGTGCATATTAGGTTTGCATCTTACTTCTTGCATACCCTTTGGCATTTACTAGAAGTTTATAGTAAGTTTTCATGTACATGCCATGCTAGGATTAAATCTAAAGAGTCTATAGTCTATTAAGTTTTGTCCCTTAGAGAGTCTGATAAATCTTCTTTGATAGGGAAGTTTAGTCAAGTCTATTAGATGTTAGTCTTGAGTCTAATAAAACTTAATAGACTATAGACTCTTTAGATTTGATCCTAGCATGGCATGTATCGTGAAATTAAATTTAAGTCTGTAAACTTAAATTTACAGACCCAATCTACCTGTCCACACATGCATTAGCCTCTCACAGCATATGCATCGTGAAATTATTCAAGAGTTGAACCTAAGTAATGAACTAAATAACAACTTGGCTAATTCCTAAATAAAAGATAAAGAATTTTCTATAGAGGATTTTGTGATTGCAAAGGAATTTTCTGCTCACAAAGCTGGCACATCCAAAATAATGAAGAGTAATGGACCCAATGCTTATATGCATGAGATACTACCTGATTTAGGTATTAGCTCCACCTTCATCATCTCAGATCTTATAGAGTCTAGGGAGCTAGCAGTGATACCTAGCGAGCATCTTGAGCCTATCCCTCCCTTTGAGAAAGAACGCACCCCAGAGTGTCCACATACAAATTGGCCTATAAGTGAGGAAAAGATTGAAATAGCTTTGGATGATCAAGCTATTGGTACCCAGGATAGAGACTGTCAGTGGTACTTGGTCCATTGGTAAGGTCGGCCAGAATCTGAGGACTTGTGGAATACTGGTACGGATATGTAGCACCTCAACCCAGACTCTCCTTGAGCCAAATTGACCCATATTTAACGGGGTCGAGTTCCTCCCGCCCTGTGAGAATTGGTGGGGACACCAGGATCAGACACAGATCCCTAGATCCCATATGGTTTAATTAGTCATGTGTCAAAGTTTTGAAAATTTTGTAATCAATTAAGATTGAGTCCTATAATAAGTTAAGGTTAGTTGATTTATCTCAACCCTCAAACTAGTCAGTATATTGAGTCCTGTACATTAGTTATGAGTCCAGTATGAGCCTAATTTTTGTACAAGAGAAGAGGTTACCCTATTTTGGAGTTTCACCAAGCTTCATTCAGGAGTCAGAGGCCACTACATCAACCTATTGGATTTTGTATGACAACCCAGGATCCAAGATGCTTCTAGAAACCTTGATTCCTTCCAGATGCGCTCCAAATGGCCAGATTCCCTCTAGATGTTTCCAGAATATTTCATATGCTAGGATCCCATGTTTCCCAGGTTATCCCAACACTCTAGGCATTCAAATTCAAGTCCAAGCACCAAGCCCAAGTCCATTAAGAAGCAAGATTCCAAGAATATTCCCCTATCAGGCCATCCAAGCTTCCAGGGCACAAAGGCCAAGCGCCCAAGCCCCCCTTGGCTAGACCACTTGCTGCCCATGAAGCCCAACACACCATTCCAAGAGTGCTTAGGCATCCTCACATGTTTACTTGGTCCAAATCCAAGTGGGGAGAGGAAAGAAGAGAAGACTAGGTCAAATTCTAACCTAGTTGGGATTCCTAATCCTTTTAAACCTTGTAATTCTAACTTAGCTAGGAAAGGACTTATAGTCTAACTAGGAAGAGGATTTGTAACCTAAGTATAACCATGGTTAGAGAGGGCATGGGAACTCTTTAAATACCCCACCCCTCCCCCTCTTGTAATCATCTATTTCTTATGAATATAACTTGCTGAAATTTTGTGTTATTGCCTTGTGATTAGTGTCTTTCTTTTGGTTATTTACTTTAAGTGCTCTCCTTGTGTACCCCGACCGAATCCCTGCTGCCCTAGCATCATTTTGCATCCTTGGAGACCAGCCATGCCCAAGCAAAGGAAGCCCTAGCTGCCATCCAAGACAAGGAGCTTTTTCCTTCCCAACTGCCATCTCCTAACCCTAATCCTGATTCCTTCAAAACTCTAGTTCTTTTTCTCTTTTTTATTTGCTGTTTTGATTGACCATAATGCTTGCAGGATCCTCAAGATGATTTACCTCCCCAGAGGAGGCTTTCCTTGCCTTCAGACCGGGTCAAAATCAGCCATCTATTTCAAGGAACTGAAGCTTCTTCATCTAGGCTCCAATTAGAGTGTGAGTGATCCTTTCCCTTCTCTTATTATCTGATTTGATCAAGATAAGCTATCCTAAACTGGGAGTTTCTCAACTCTCAGGTCCTGGCTACTTATTATCTTGCATGAGTTCTTTGTGATCATGATGATTCTATGCATTGCTATCCTATTTTCTAGTTCTTACTTTTATTTGGGAATTTAGCCTACAGTCCTAAATTATTAAAATCACAAAAAAATTAGTTTACTGTTTTCCATGCATGTTTAGCAATCTTAGAGTCATCCCGCATCAACCTAAATTTGGTGGGGATCTTGATCTTGAGGATTATCTTAATTCGGAAGAAGGTATGGATCTGTATTTTGAAAGGGATCTGTGTCTGATGAAAGAAAGTTTAAGATTGCTAAACACAAATTAGTATGCCAGGCTAGAATTTATTGGGATGATGTCGAAAGAATGATTAGATGAAGAAGAGACATACCCATAACTACCTAGAGTGACATGAAACTTAAACTTAGAAAAATGTACCTACCCATATCATATGAACCTAGTTCCTATGCACCTTGATCCTTTAAACCCAGCTCCTACGAACCCAGCTCCATGACCTATAGATCTGAGCCCATATCCTATGAATCAAAGAAACCCATAACCCCTAGGTATCAATCTAGTGCTAGTCAGGTTTTCCTTAGTTAGCCAGAATCCATTAGGATTAGTGCTCCTTATCAAAAATTAGGATCTAGTCAAATCCACCAGAGTCGACCCAATTCTCACCCAAGCCGACTCAACGCTAATCCAAGCCAACCTACCCCTACTAGCCCAGATCCTAGCTAATTTTTTCTTAACCGACCTACTCCTACTACCCTATTGGTTCATTAAGATGCTATTGAAGAAGAAGTTTATGAAGCTAATGTAGAACTTAGTGGATGAGTATGAGGGAGAAGAGGAAATACATATGACTGACCTAGAATTAGCTGACTCGGTAGACACCCAGACTGAATCCAACCTAGAGTTAGTTGACCATGACCGTATCCTGACTGAAACTCTATTGGTAGGACCCTTAGAAAAAGAGATCCATAAGGAGCCTGACCCTCATTCTAGGACCTTACCTAAGGAAACACTAGAAGAGACTCAGGTCATAGAGCCTAAAATTCAAGAACCAAAGAAAATCAGTGAGGACTTGATTTTCTCAAACCAGCACCCTCAGAAAAAGTTCACTCCATCAGTCCCAATTGAAGAACTTTTTCCTAAAATTCTTGACTCGTCCTTTCTTCAAGCTGACCCTTTATTCCCTGTAGGTGTGAATCTACGTCCAACCCTTAAGGTCAACCCCGTTAGTCTAGGACTAATCCATGAGCCCTTTTCTTATTTCCTACCCTACCAAGTCACCCCCGAATCTACTTATTATTTTTGACCTTTTCCTAAAGCTTCACATGTTTCTAGGACTATTAGATTACATTTTGTAGAGGTTAGCATGTTGCATAAGCCCATTAAGAATGTTAGGTTTACAACCTATTTCTAGCAGACTCTGTGGCATCTATTAAGAGTGCATGGTTAATTTTCATCTGCATGTTATTCATCGACCAAGGGTTAAGCACAGAATTAAAATTAAAGACTTTAAAAGATAAAATAATAATAAATAAATAAATAAATAAAATTTTTTCACTAGTAATGCATAGTGAGTCTATTAGACATTTGTAGAGTCATATGCACAATACATTAAAGAATTGTATAATAATTATATGGCTAATACAAAAAGAAGACTCAAGGAGTACAAAGAAGGAGACTTTGTTATGGTTCGATTACGACCTGAACGGCTCCCACCTGGAACCATGAAAAAATTGCATGCCCGTAGTAGTGGACCATACAAAGTAATTAAGAAAATTGGACCTAATGCCTGCATACTTGAATTGCCACCTGAACTAGATATTAGCTCTACTTTCAATGTTTTAGACCTTACTGAGTATGGGAGCCAATGTTGATTCCTAGTGAACCATTTGCACCGAATCCTATCCTTAAGAGTGAACCAACCTAAGTTTGTCCACCTGCCATAACACCAACTTGGAGAGACAAGATTGAATAGATCTTGGATGACAGGATCATCACTACCCGGAGCCAAGATTGATGGGGGACGATGATGAAATGATGCATCCCTAATGAAATTACTAATGACTAGATGATAAATGAAGTAAATAGATGTAGCTATTCAAGTAAAGAAGTAGGATTTCAAAGATAGGATTCTAAATATTAAACTTGACTAGAAATAAAACCATTCAAAGAAAATAAGAGGACATTTGTGGTTAAGAAACCACTCAGATTAGGGCTAAGTTAATTTAATAATTTCAAATCTGAAAGCCTTTCTAAAGAGGGTTACCTGACAATTAATACATTAAAGTTTAGCACTGAGAACACTCAAAGAAGAAGTTCCTGGATGATAGGGAGATTCCTCTAGGTTGCAAAGCCTCTTGTACCCGGTCTTGACATGGGAGACCTTCTTCTTTGGAGCCTGGAAGCCCGGGGATCCTGCAATAAAGAGATGTAAGGGAGATTAAAGAATAAGGATTGAAATGGAGAAGTGAAGAGAGGGATCTTTGAAATGAAGAAGGAAAGCTTGGAGTAGTCTTGGTGTGGATCTTCTATGGCTTCTTTGGGATGAAAACTCTTGGCTTGATCTTGTGAAGAACTCCTTGAATGATTGGATCCATTGGAAATGGAGGATATGCGGACTAAGGAAGTGCTCCTTTGGTTGGCCGAATGGACTAAAGAGGGATGGGATGTAGCTAGGTTGGATGAGTGGAAATGGAGAGGGAAGAACACTCTAGGCCTCATCCCCACCTTCTCACAAGGGACCGAGCTAACAAGCAAGGGAAAATTTCAAGAAAAGTTTTCTTTCTTCATTGATTCATCATGATTCATTATAATAAGGTTTCGAGCCTTTTTATAGACCACCAAGCCATTTGAAATTCAAATTCGAAATTCAAACAATAACAAAATAAAGGGAGAAAATAATGGGTGTCTCATGAAGAGGGGCGGCATTTGTGGAGATTTTATGGGCCATTTCAAATTCATTCTTCCTTGGGTGACATTCCTTGGTGATGTGTCTTGGTGATATGGCAAGGAGGAATGATGAAGTGGCTTCCAAGTTGGTGATCACATGGTCCATGCGCCCATTAGTCTTCTTGACTTGGTTGTGTTGAAACCAAATTGGTCTTGGCTGAACTCTTCTTGACTTAATTACAATGAAGAACTTAATTGAAGCAAATACCGGACTCAATTACAAAAATGAAATGAATACAGGACAAATAGGCCCAAATAAAACTTATTACAGGACTCAAACTCTCAATCTTCCAACCATAGAGAATCTTGCCTAATTTGTATAGGTTGAAGTCTCTTCCTGAGCCTGGTGCCCGCACCAATTCTCCCCGGGTAAGAGGAACTCGACCCTGTCGAGTAAGGATCAGTCTAATTGTGATATCTTTCTAGTAGGTCTGGGTCAATTTGCTGCAGATCCTCTCGGGTGATCCAGAATTCCTAGGAATCTGGTCGGCCTTGCTAATGAACCATATAACATTGATAGCCCTTACTTCTAATGGTAATCGCCTGGTCATCCAAGATATGTTCAACTTTATCTCTCTGATCTGGTGGAATTACTGGTGGACACTTAGGTAGGGTTTCACTCTCAAAGGCAGGATAAGGTCCAAAAGGCTCGCTAGGAATTAATGCCAGCTCTTTGTATTCTTTCAGATCAGAAATATTAAATGTTGAACTAATACCATAATCTGGTAGTAACTCTAATACATATGCACTAGGTCCAATTCTCTTAATTACTTTGTGATGCGGGATGATTCTAAGATTACTAAACATGCATGGAAAACAATAAACTAATTCTTTTGTAATTTTTATAATTTAGGATTGTAGGCTAAATTCTGAAATAAAATAAGAACTAGCATAAGGAGTAGCAATACAAGGAATCATCATATCGCAAAGAACTCATGCAAGATAATAAGTAGCCAGGACATGAGAGTTGAAAAACTCCCGGTTTAGGATAGCTTATCTTCATCAAATCAGATAGTAAGAGAAGGGTAGGTTTCGTACTAGTTAGAGATTGAAACTTTTCAGTGGAAAGGATCACTCACACTCTGATTGGAGCCTAGATGAAGAAGCTTCAGTTCCTTGATTCAGATGGCTGATCTGGACCTGGTTTGAAGGCAAGGAAAGCCTCCTCTGGGTTGGTGAAACACCTTGGTGATCCTGCAAGCATCAGGGTTAATCAAAATAGCAAATAAAAAAGAGAAAAGAAACTAGGATTTTAAAGGAATCGGGATTAGGGTTAAGAGATGGCAGCTGGGAAGGAAGAAGCTCCTTGTCTTAGAAGGTAGCTAGGGCTTCCTTTCCTTGGGCATGGCTAGTATCCAAGGATGCAAAAGGATGCTAGGGAAGCAAGGATTCGACCGGGGTACACAAGGAGAGCACTCAAAGTAAAGAACCAATACAAAGACACCAATCACAAGGCAATAACACAAAATTTCAGCAAGTTATATTCATAAAAAAGTGATGATTACAAGAGGGGGAGGGGTGGGGTATTTATAGAGTTCCCATACCCTCTACTTGTTAGAATAAGAATACAAGCTAGATAGGGAGAAGGATTACTAGTGGAGTAGGAATAGGTTCACAAGTTGAATAGGAATAGGTTCTCCTTATTTGATATGGATTTCCTTCCTTGATGCGGGACACGGATGCGATGCAGTACTAAAGGTTGATTTAAATTTTATGTTAATCGAGAGCAAATGTTCATTAACCTAATAGCTTATTAAACAATACGTTAAAAGAATCTATAGCAAGCAACTAAATACTGGATTACATCACCCGCATGCATACCTAAAAAAAATTAATTAGATGGATCACGGTGATTGTGAAACCACCCTAGATTAGGTTTCTGCTTTCTAACATTAGATCTAGAGGAAGGGAAAGGGATTTTAAGTTACCGATACGCTTAGAAGCCTCCTTTGATAAAAATCTGGATCACTGCACTTTAGGGTTGAACAATCAGACTCCAAACTGATTGCTCTTGGCATGCGGATTCCGATCGAACTGATTCCAAAGCATGGATGCTGATATTCAGAGTCGGATCTCAAGAGAATCTGCCAAAAAAAACACCAAAAATAGCAATTAAACGTTGGAAATCAAAAGCTAGAAGGAAGGCTGGCACCAGGGTTGTTGGTTCTCCCGGGGATCTTCTTCTTTGGTTGGCTTCTAGGATCTCTTCAAAGCATTGGATGAAGGCCTTGAAGAGACTTAGGGATCAGTTCTAATGGAGGGATTGGATGGATAAACAGGGCATCGCACCCCGGCAGAACTTGGACGTCGCACCCAAGTGTTCTAGGCATCACACCTAGCACCTATCAATCGTCGCAGCTAGAAATGAATTGGAAGAAGAACTCGATAGAGTTTCATTTCATTTCATCAAATATTCATTTATTACAAGGGGGAGGTGTAAGGATATTTATAGAACCCTAACCAGAGAAGTGAGGGACCCAAATATAAGAGTTTCATTACAACTCTAGACTTCAAGTTTACATTGCTTGGACTCCTGCTAGATGAAAAAAAAATGGACTCCTATCCATAGTTGGTGCCAAGATGAGACTTTGATGGAGGGTCATGATCACTTCTGGGTTGGTCATGATGATTAGACTCTAGTGTCTTGATAATGTATTCTTCTAGAGCTGCCTGGACTCTTCAGTCTGGATAGGAGAGAACTCTAGAGTCCTGCTGAAATTCTAGAATCCTTGAAGCTTGAACAGTTAGCAGCTTATTTGAATGGAATGCTAGGAACCCTTGGACCTCCAACACTAGGTGAGAAAAAATTTCCAAACTCCTTTGAATGCTTGGCCGACTTCTCACTTTGGCATGAAATATAATGAGTAGAAGGGTGCCATCTAGGAGAACTCCTTCACAATTACTCCTCTTAAAAATTTTGTGCGCCTTTCTTCATGGGCCGACCAAAAGAAATTGTCTTGAAAAGTGTAGCTTGTCCAAATTTAAGTGGTAGGCCATCTGTCATTGTCCCTCTGGTGACATGACAATAGTAGTCCTGAAATCATGCAAAGTTGACATGCAAAATAGGCTAGCATATGACAAGAGCTTGTGCTAGCATATTGGTCACATGGGCTTGTCTTGAACTAGCACATGGGTCTTGATTTGAGTCACATGGGTATTATAATTGGTTCCCCTGTAATACAAGACTCAACAACTAATTTTTACAGGACTCAATAAATAACTAAAGTCCTATTTGATCAATTGGAACCCAATTTGATCAAAAGGTTAAGACATGTAAATACGTAGTTCAACTTGGTAAAAGGGGTTTAGCCTAAAAGGCTAAATAAATAAAACCCTAATTCCAGTTGGTAAAAGGGGCTAACCCTAACTAACCCAAAATAACAGAAATTAAAATAAATTATTTATATGAATAAAAGGGTTGGGTCCAGGGTTTCATTCACAGGTGATCCACAAGGATGTGGGTTCAACCTGTCGATATTTTCGAGCCCTGGTGTCCTCACCAATTCTCCCCAGGTGGGAGGAACTCGATCCTGTTGAGTAAGGGTTAGACTGGCTCAAGTACTACTCTAGCAAGTCCGGGACGATCTTCTATAGATCCTCCCGAGTTATCCAAGTGTCATCAGACTCGGGATGTCCTTGCCAACGAACCAAGAATCGCTGGTAGTCCTTATTCCTGGTAACAATCATTTTGTCATCCAGAATTCGTTCAACCCTGTCTCTCCGATTTGTGGATTTGGCTATTGGACACTCATGGGTTGGTTCGCTCTCAAGAATAGGATCAGGCCCAAAAGGCTCACTAGGCAGCAACATCGGCTCCATATACTCTACAAGATCTGATATGTTGAAAGTTGGACTTATACCCAAATCTAAAGGTAGGTCTATCTCATAGGCATTAGGTCCAAACTTATCAATTATTTTATAAGGTCCCGCACTCCGGGCATGTAACTTTTTGACAGTTCTAGATGGAAATCATTCAGGCCTGAGCCTGATCATAACTTGGTCCTCTACTTTAAACTCTTTGAACCTTTTGCTTAAATTAGCCGTTCGTGCATATGAATCATTGCTCTCTTTAATTTTCTTATTTATTTCTTGATGCAAGTTCTTTATGTGCTATGCAAAAGACTCAGCTGACTCAGATATACATGCATAAATAGGTAAGGGAATCAGATCCAATGGCTTCCTAGGCTTGTATCCATGAATGATTTCAAATGGGCTCTTCCCTATAGATCTGTTGACTGAGTTATTATAAGCAAACTCCACTCTCGATAACAATAGATCCCAATTAGCAGTATTTTCTCCCACTAGACTCCTTAACAGGTTCCCTAAATCTCGATTTACTACCTCAGTTTGGCCATCTGTTTGGGGGTGGTAGGCAGTAGAATACTTCAATTTGGTTCCTAGCATATGCCATAAGGTTTTTAAAAAGTAGCTAGTAAACCTAACGTCTCGGTCCGACACAATGGTCTTAGGCAATCCATGTAACCTAACCACTTCATTCAAGAATAATTTGGCCACTCTAGACGCATCATAAGTTTGGAAACATGGGATGAAATGGGCCATCTTAGAAAACCTATCTACTACCACAAAGATAGAATCATGTTTCCTAGCAGTTTTAGGTAATCCTAAGACAAAGTCCATACTCAAGTCTTGCCATGGGCAATCTGGGACGGGGAGTAGGGTATATAGTCCAGTGTTTTGTCTAGGTTGCTTAGCTACAGCACAAGTCCTACATTGGGCTACCACTTGGGCAACATTTTTCTTTAGACTTGGCCAATAAAACTGATCCTCTACAGCTAAGATAGTTTTATTACGCCCAAAGTATCCTACTAAACCTCCTGCATGTATCTCCCAAATAAGAAAGTCTCTAAGTGATATCTTGGGAACACACAACCTATTTTCCTTGAACAAATAACCATCCCTTAAGACATACTCACTAAATTCAGTGGATGGCCCTAGCTTCACTGATTCATAAATCTTCCCAAAATCTGGACAAAATTCATATTCTTCCTTTAATCGTTCAAATCCGACTACTTCGATACTCACACAATTCAGCAACATTGTTCTCATACTAAGTGCATCAGCTACCATATTCTCACTTCCAGCATGGTCCTTTAGGACAAAAGTATAGGCTTGTATAAATTCGACCCACTTGCCATGTCTAGGGTTTAACTTTTTTTGAGAATTTAGGAAGCGAAGTGCTTCATGATCAGAGTAGAGAACGAATTCTTGTGGTAGCAAGTAATGCCTCCAATACCTAAGAGCTTGTACTACTGCATACAACTCTTTTTCATATATGGAATATTTCAACTTGGCATCACTTAGTTTCTCACTAAAATAGGCAATAGGATGATTTTCCTGACTTAATACCCCTCCTATTCCTACGCCTGATGCATCACAGGCGACCTCAAAGACTTTGGTGAAGTCGGGTAACCTTAGAACTAGTGCCTTAGTCATTCTATCTTTGATCTCTAGGAAGGCTTTATGGGCAGCTCTAGTCCAATCGAATTCGTCCTTCCTAATGCAGTCGGTGATTGGAGCAACAATCGAGCTAAACCCTATAATAAATCTCCTATAGAAGGTAGCTAACCCATGGAAACTTTGAACGTCATGAACATTCCTAGGTATAGGCCACTCAACTATAGATTTCACTTTCTGAGGGTCGGTGGTTACTCCTTCTGGTGTCACTATAAAACCTAAGAAGATGATTCTGGTTGACATGAAGCTACATTTCTTAAGGTTTGCAAACAAAGCTTCCTTCCTAAGGACCTGGCAAATCTGACGGAGGTGGTCTAAGTGATCTTCCCTAGTCTTACTATATACGAGGATATCATCAAAATATACGACCATAAATTTTCTAATAAATGATCGTAACACCTGATTCATAACCCTTATAAACATACTTGGGGCGTTTGATAATCCAAAGGGCATCACCAACCACTCATATAAGCCATCTTTGGTCTTGAAAGTTGTTTTCCACTCATCCCCGATTCTAACTCTCACCTGATGGTAGCCACTTTTTAAATCAATTTTTTAAAAGATGGTCGATCCGGCCATCATGTCTAGCATGTCATCGAGTCGGGGTATAGAAAATCGATACTTTATTGTAATCTTGTTAATAGCTCGGCTATCTATGCACATCCTCCAACTGCCATCCTTTTTAGGAGTCAAAAGTGCAGGGACAACACAAGGACTCAAACTCTCCCTAAAAAATCCCTTTTTCATAAGATCCCCTACTTGTTGTTGAAGCTCCTGATGTTCCGTAGGGTTCATCCTATAGTGTGGGAGGTTTGGCAATGTTGCTCCTGATGCAGAACAAATAAGATGATGCGATGCAGAAGTAAATTAAGACTAATATATATATATATATTTTTTTTGTGTTTTGTTAGAAGTTGGCTTGACTCAAAAACAAGGCTAACTAATACTGAAAGAAAATATGCACTGAAAGAAAGCACAATTCAAAAGAGTAGATTATCAGAGTAATAAAGAAGTAGGATCGCCGGGGATTGAGAAACCCCAAACCTAGGGTTTACTCCTCTTTCAAGAAACAGATGAAGAGAGAAGAGAAGGTTTTATACCTGACTGTGATATCTCTCTTTGCTTCAATTGAAGGACACTCTCGAGCAGATTGTAGGATCCTTGGGGATGGGGTATCTTCGCAGTGGATGCTCGGATTGTAGTCCTATGGCAAGGTTGGCCTTTTTCTCATACTCTGGATCTGGAAAAGATGAAGAACAAGATAAGGATGTAAGAAACTCAAGGAAGAGACCTTTACCTGGGATAGCTCCGGACTGCTCGAACTTTGAAGATGAGGGAAGAGTATGGAGGTGGCGGTGGAAGATGGAGTGGATTTAGGGTTTGGCTGGTAGGGCGGCGGCTTGCAGATGAAAAGGACCTAGGGCTTGATATAGTGGGCGGTGGCTTGGAGAAGGAGATGGCGGCCATGAATGAAGTGGGAATAAGGTTTAGGAATTTGGGTGTTGGCGGCTAGGATGATGAAAGGAAATTAGGGTTGGCGGCTAGGGATGAAAGGGTGGCAGGGTTTTGGTAACTTTGGAGATCTCTCACCTCCTCAAGGCTCCAATAGAACCTGGATTTACTCCCTCACAGAGCTGAACACTCAAAGAAGTGCAGAAGAAGAGAACACAAGGTTGCTCAACACAAGAAAAGATTTCATTTCTCATTCAAATCAAAAGATTACATAAGGGTCAAATATATAGACCTTACAAGAGAAACAAAATTACACTACTTCCCATGTGGGACTAAACATTCATCCTAAGCATGAAAAACTTTCCCTTGACCGACCAGGCTTCTTTCCTTGGAGTGGGTAGCCTCAAATGCAAGGTGATGGCTTCATATGGCAGGTATGTGGGGCACCTCCTAGTTCTTTTCCTTAAGTCATGGGTTTTCCTTCCATGACTTGCTCTTTCTTGGAAGAAAATAATCATCTCCTAGTCTTTTTCCCCAAGACTAGGCTCCTTCCATTCATAGCCAGGTACTTTAGGCAGGTGTGGGCGCCTACCTTGAAGTCCTCTCCAAGAAAAATCCCCTGCTCCTTTAGCTTGGTTACTTTTGGCAGCTTGTGGGCGCCTTCCTTGACTCCTCCTAAGAAAATTTTCTTGCTCTCTTGGGCATGGGGACCAGGGACACTGGGATGAAATGTGGCACCAACTGGTCCTGGGAGTGTGGTTGGGAGTGTGGCATCCACTTGCATTTGGCCTTGGAAGAAAAAATGACGCCCTAGGGAAAGGCGCCAACCAGGACTTGACTTGGACTTAGACTGAGTCAACATGACTCAACAAAATGAAATGCAGACTCAAAGAAATAAAATAATCTGGTTGACTAGGTCAACCCTTATTACAAATCCTAATCTTCGGGCAAGGTTATTCAGAGATCTAGATGGAACCCTGAAGTCTTCTTCTGAGTCTGGTGCCCGCACCAATTCTCCCAGGGTGGGGGGGAACTCGACCCTGTCGAGTAAGGCTCAAGTTGGCTCTAGTATCTCTCCAAGAGATCTGGATCCAGCTCTTGTAATTCATCTCGGGAGATCCAAGAGTCATCAGAATCTAGCCTTCCTTGCCAGCGGACCAGGTATCTTTGGTATCCTCGATTACGAGTAGAGATAACATGATCGTCTAGGATCTTTTCAATCTGTTCTTTCCTCACTGGCCAGTTTGTTGGTGGACACACAGGGTTGGGTTCACTCTCAAGAACAGGATTAGGCTCAAAAGGCTCACTGGGAATCACAGCTGGCTCTCTATACCCTACTAGGTCTGTAATGTTGAAAGTGGGGCTAATGCCTAGTTCTGGAGGCAACTCGAGCACATAGGCATTGGATCCTACTCTCTTCACTACTCAAATGGTCCAGCTCCTCTAGCATGTAACTTTCTAACGGTTCTAGGAGGAAACCGTTCAGGCCTTAACCTAATCATTACATAGTCTCCCTCAACAAAAGTTTTGACTCGTCTTTGAGAATCAGCCAACTTCTTATAAGTTTCATTACTTAAATTTATTTTGGCATGAATTTCTTTATGCAAGTCTTTTATATGCTGTGCAAAAACTTTAGCAGACTCGGAGACTCGTGTGTGGACTGGTAAAGGGGCTATGTTAAGAGGTGTGTGAGGTTTGTACCCATGCACAATTTTAAATGGACTCTTACTTGTAGACCTATTGATCGAGTCATTGTATGCAAATTCATCCCTAGGTAAGTACAAATCCCAATTCCTAGTGTTTTCACCAACAAGACATCTTAGCAGATTGTCTAAGCTACGGTTCACTACCTCGGTTTGGCCATCAGTTTGGGGATGATAGGCAGTTGAAAACTTAAGTTTTGTCCCTAACTTATGCCAAAGGGTTTTCCAAAAATAGCTGGTGAACCGGACATCCCTATCTGAAATAATTGTCTTAGGTAGGCCATGGAGTCTAACTATCTCATTAAAGAACAGGGTGGCTACCTTAGACGCATCAAAAGTCTGGGAACAAGGCAAGAAGTGGGCCATCTTAGAAAATCGGTCGACTATGACACAGATAGAGTCATGCCTCCTCTGGGTCTTAGGCAAACCTAACACAAAGTCCATACTCACATCTTGCCAAGGACGATCTGGGACAGGGAGTAGGGTATAAAGGCCGGTGTTCTGTTTTCGCTATTTGGCAACAGCGCAGGTCTGACACTTAGCCACAATGTGTGCTACATCTCTTTTTAAGCTAGGCCAGAAAAAGTGGTCTTCAACAGCCGGGGTGGTCTTGTCTTTTCCAAAATGGCCTGCTAGAACCCCAGCATGAATTTTCCAAATCAAAAATTCCCTAAGAGAAGTTCTAGGGATGCAAAGCCTATTCTTAAAGAACAGAAAGCCATCTAAAAGGGTATAATCCTTATGATCACTAGATGGTCCTTGAGCTAGATCCTAATACACAGTCTTAAAATCCGGACATGACTCATATTCCTCTTTGATCTGCTCAAACCCTATAACTTCAGCCCTAACAGAATTCAATAACAAAGATCGACGACTAAGGGCATCAGCTACCTTATTTTCAGTCCCAGCCTTATGTTTCAAAATAAAAGTATAGGACTGGATATACTCTGCCCAATTAGCATGCCTAGGGTTAAGCTTCTTCTGGGAATTCAAGGAATCTAAGAGCCTCATGGTCCGAAAATAGCACAAATTCCTGCGTCAGCAAATAATGTCTCCAGTAATGCAAAGCTTGCACTACCGCATAAAATTCTTTATCATAGGTAGAATACCTAAGCTTAGCATCATTAAGTTTTTCACTAAAGAATGCTACGGGATGATTCTCTTGGCTTAGGACTCCACCTATACCTACACCTAAAGCATCACAGGCAACCTCAAATACTTTAGAAAAGTCGGGTAACCTCAAAATGGGTGCCTGGGTCATCCTATCCTTAAGATCTAGGAAGGCTTTATGGGTTACTTTAGTCCACTGAAATTCTCCCTTCCTAATACAGTCTGTGATAGGAGCAACTACAGTACTAAACCCCTTGATGAGTCATCTATAAAAGGTAGCCAAGTCGTGGAAACTCCTAACTTCATGCACACTGGTCGGCTTTGGCCATTCTACTATGGACCTAATCTTCTCTGAATCGGCAGCCACGCCGTCAGGGGTTACTACAAAACCAAGGAAGATAACTCTACTGGTCATGAATTCACACTTCTTGAGATTACTGTAGAGACTATCATTCCTCAAAACTTGGAAAACTTGTCTAAGGTGGCCTAGGTGGTCTGTAGAGGTCTTACTATAGATCAGGATGTCATCGAAATAGACCACTACAAACTTCCCTATGAAAGCTCTAAGCACCTGGATTATAATCCTCATGAAAGTACTAGGGGCATTGGACAACCCAAAAGGCATAACAACCCATTCGTAGAGACCATCCTTAGTTTTGAAAGCGGTTTTCCACTCATCCCCTGGTCTAATTCTAACCTGATGATAGCCACTCTTGAGATCAATTTTGGAAAAAACCATTGCACCGGCCATCATATCTAGCATGTCATCTAGTCTAGGGATGGGGAACCTATACTTGATTGTGATTTTGTTGATGGCACGACTATCAACACACATCCTCCACGTGCCATCTTTTTTTGGGGTCAGTAGTGCAGGGACTGCACAAGGGCTAAGACTCTCTCTAATGAACCCCTTCCTCAACAATTCTCCAACCTGCTTTTGCAGTTCCTCATGCTTAGATGGATTCATCCTATAATGGGGCAAGTTGGGTAAAGTAGCTCCTGGGATTAAATCTATGGAATGCTGGATATCCCTAAGTGGTGGAAGGTGGTCTGGCAGATCCTCGAGAAAAATATCCTCAAATTCTTCTAACAAAGGCCTAACTTCTTGAGGAGGCTCTGAGGGTGTAGGAGTCCTAAGTTCCTTAGCAGTCAACATCCAAATGGGTGAACCACTATGAATTTCTTGTTCTAGATCCTTAGCACTAATTAGGTTCACTCTAGTCTTCATCTCTTTGACCTTATTGGGTCCTTTAGCTACCTTGTCCTTAGGAGGGACTGAATGGATTATGATCTTTTTCTCATTAAAACTAAAGACACAGGTATTGGATTTTCCTAAGAGGGTGGCATCATGATCATATAGCCAAGGTCTCCCAAGAATTATACTGCTCACCCCCATGGGTAAGACCTCACACCAAATCTTCTCTTGATAGGATTGCATCTGGATTTGGACCTGACATCTAGACTGGATGGGTATAGAGGTAGAGTCTACCCAAGAAACCTTATAGGGGTTGGAGTCGGGGACTGGGGTTAAGCCTAACATTTTGACAGTGCTAGCATAAATGGCATTCCATAGCTCCCACTATCTATGATGATCTTACATACCTTAGCCCCTAATTTAAGGAAAGTCTGTAGGATGTTAGTCTTACGCCAATCCTCCTGAACTCTACTCTGGGATAGGATGCATCTCACAACTCCTAACTGGTCAGACTCTATGGGTTCCTCCTCTCCTTCATACTCATCAACCAAGTTCATTCTGGCCTAATAAACTTCTTCTTCAAATTCTTCATTGGGCCTGGAATTCTCTTCCTCTCCCTCTTCTATGTAAAGGGATCTACGTGGGCACTGGCTAGAAACATGACCTACCCTATGGCACTTAAAACAGGCTATGGCTGTACACTGGTTGGAGATATGACCTGGTTTCTGACACTTAAAATAGGTGATACTAGAACTAGGGGTTCTCTGGGTGTCAGGTGCCTTACCTTTGTCCATGGGCCTAGGGGTGGGAATACCCTGAAAAGGTTTGCTAGGGGTAACTTGGCTAGGTCCATTTCTTGGGATTGGGGAACTAACCCTAGAAGGTATAGGTCCTCTCTGAAATTTCTCCGTGTTCAGTGCAATCTGATAGGCTTGGTCTAGGTCAGTAACCTCTCTCAGAAACAACTCCCTCTTAATGTCTTCCCTAAGTCCAGCCCTAAATCTAGACAAAGTGACCTCATGGGCTTCACTCACATTACATCTCATCAAGTACTCATCAAAGGTGGCTATGTAGTCTGAGACAGATCGGTTCCCTTGTTTCAAGGTTTGCCATTGGTCTAACAGATTCTGCTAGTATGAAATGGGTAGGTACTTATCTCTAAGCTTCTCTTTCATACCCTGCCAAGTGGTTATGGGCTCAACATTTCGTCTCCTAGTGGTTAGCTCAATGTTCCCCCAGTATAACCTAGCTTGATGCACTAACTTCATCGTGGCAAACTTGAACTTCCTTTCCTCAGACATGGTATACCACTCAAAGTACTGGTCCATCTCATCCTCCCAATCAGAATACACCTTAGGATTTAAGCTACCATCAAAAGTGGGTGCATCGAATTTGATGTTCCGGATGAACCTATCATCTCTATCTTCAGGCTCTGGGTCAGGCCTCCTATGATTAGGTTCAGGATCTCTGTATAAACATCTTCTAGGCTCCTGGTGTGGGTGAGGTTGAGGCACATTAAAATCTGGGTCAGGAGTCCAATTCTGATGTCTAGGTTCCTCAAGTACTTGGACTCGATCCCTAAGCTGGGTAAGATCCTCACGAACTTGATCCCTAAACTGGGCAACAGTATCAGTCATATCCTGACTCAATTTGGTCATACTTTCTGTAAGAGTTCTAATCATGGCCTTAAATCAGGTTGGTAGGGTACTCCGTTCCGGGTGGACATGATGATGCAAGCAAGCACACCAAATGAGACTCGACTGAAATGACTACGGGCTAACTAGACCTAGAGCCCAAACTAGATGCCCAATCAGAGTGGCAAGCTAGCCTGTAGTAACTCAGTACTCAGCCAGGCAGGTGTAAGGGGAGTGTTAGGTCCCTAATTGCCAATCCTAGACACCAATCAGTGATTGGTCAGGTAGGCGGACCAGCATACAAGCCCTTCAGGATAGAATCCCTGAACCACCGTTCTAGACACTGAGTACAAGCACACACAGAGTAACTAGACAAACTGACTCAACACTAGCCTAGACCCCACCAATTGGTGTCCCTAGCCCACTAGGGCAAATTAGGTCTAATTAATTTTAAGATTAAAGGCTTAGGTTTGAATGAATGGGAGGTGGTTTTGGGCTAAGGAGAGGGTCTCAATCCTCCCCTTATGTTGCAACTTCGGTGCCCTTAAGATAGATTCAATTTATGCACACACAAATAAAAAAAATAGCTTGCAAAAAATAAAAAGCAGAACAACAGTAAAATTGATCTCAGAAAATCTACAGAAATTAATAAATCATGAAAACTTTATGTAAATTACTTTCAATTATACTGGTTCTATCAAAATAAGAATTACTTAATTTAGAATTTTTTACAGGAAGAAACAATTCGAATAACAAGATAGTTACTGGTAGAAAATAGAACGTGTGTCCCGTTTACAATCCCTGCCTAGAAGTTATAACCCAGCGGCACCCCTACATGCCCTAGGAATCCCCGTGGAATGGGAGGAGGAGTCTTGCGTCTCTCTTGTTCCTAGGACCGGACGGGCAGGGGTGTCTACTCCAGGCAGCAAAAGTAAAAAGGAACGAAAAAAATAATTAAACAAGAAAGAACCCTAGACAGGGCTCTGATACCAAAAATGATGCAGAACAAATAAGATGATGCGATGCGGAAGTAAATTAAGACTAATATTTTTTTTTTTTTTTGTGTTTTGTTAGAAGTTGGTTTGACTCAAAAACAAGGCTAACTAATATTGAAAGAAAATATGCACTGAAAGAAAGCACAATTCAAAAGAATAGATTATCAGAGTAATAAAGAAGTAGGATCGCTGGGGATTGAAAAACCCCCAGACCTAGGGTTTACTCCTCTTTCAAGAAACAGACGAAGAGAGAAGAGAAGATTTTATACCTGACTGTGATATCTCTCTTTGCTTCAATTGAAGTACACTCTCGAGCAGATTGTAGGATCCTTGGGGATGGGGTATCTTCGCAATGGATCCTCGGATTGTAGTCCTATGGCAAGGTTGGCCTTCTTCTCGTACTCTAGATCTGGAAAAGATGAAGAACAAGATAAGAATGTAAGAAACTCAAGGAAGAGACCTTTACCTGGGATAGCTCCGGACTGCTCAAACTTTGAAGATGAGGGAAGAGTATGGAGGTGGCGGTGGAAGATGGAGTGGATTTAGGGTTTGGCTGGTAGGGCGGCGGCTTGCAGATGAAAAGGACCTAGGGCTTGATATAGTAGGTGGTGGCTTAGAGAAGGAGATGACGTCCTTGAATGAAGTGGGAATAGGGTTTAGGAATTTGGGTGTTAGCGGCTAGGATGATGGAAGGAAATTAGGGTTGGCGGCCAGGGATGAAAGCGGGGCAGGGTTTTGGTAACTTTGGAGATCTCTCACCTCATCAAGGCTCCAATGGAACCCAGATTTACTCCCTTACGGAGCTCAACACTCAAAGAAGTGTGGAAGAAGAGAACACAAGGTTGCTAAACACAAGAAAAGATTTCATTTCTCATTTAAATCAAAAGATTACATAAGGGTCCAATATATGGACCTTGCAAGAGAAACAAAATTACACTACTTCCCATGTGGGACTAAACATTCATCCTAAGCATGAAAAACTTTCTCTTGACCGACCAGGCTTCTTTCCTTGGAGTGGGCGGCCTCAAATGCAAGGTGATGGCTTCATATGGCAGGTATGTGGGGCACCTCCTAGTTCTTCTCCTTAAGTCATGGGTTTTCCTTCCATGACTTGCACTTTCTTGGAAAAAATACTCATATCCTAGTCTTTCTCCCCAAGACTAGGCTCCTTCCATTCATAGCCAGGTACTTTAGGCAGGTGTGGGCGCCTACCTTGAAGTCCTCTCCAAGAAAAACCCCCTGCTCCTTTAGCTTAGTTACTTTTGGTAGCTTGTGGGCGCCTTCCTTGACTTCTCCTAAGAAAATTTTCTTGCTCTCTTGGGCGTGGGGACCAGGGACACTGGGATGAAATGTGGTGCCAACTGGTCCTGGGAGTGTGGCTAGGAGTGTCGCATCCACTTGCATTTGGCCTTGGAAGAAAAAATGACGCCTTAGGGAAAGGCGCCAACCAGGACTTGACTTGGACTTAGACTGAGTCAACATGACTCAACAAAATGAAATGCAGACTCAAAGAAATAAAATAATCTGGTTGACCAGGTCAACCCTTATTACAAACCCTAATCTTCGGGCAAGGTCATTCAGAGATCCAGATGGAACCCTGAAGTCTTCTTCTGATTCTGGTGCCCGCACCAGCTCCTGGTACTAAATCAATTGCATGTTGAATATTTCTTAATGGTGGCAATTGATCCGGTAAATCTTTAGGGTAGACATCTTTGAATTCCTCTAATAAATCTAGGATCTCCTTAGGGTATTCTAGTTTTGGTTGATCCTGAGCTTCCTTGGTAACTAAAATCCAAACTGGTGACCCTCTATCGATTTCTCATTTTAACTCCTTTGCAGAGATCAAATTCAAAATAGACTCTTTTTCCTTTAAGTAACTTGACCCTCTCTTAACATTGTCCTTTGGTGGGGTCGCATTAATCACTATCCTCTTTCCTAGATGGTGAAATGCACACGAGTTCGATCGTCCAAACAGGGTGGCATTATGGTCATACAACCAAGGTCTTCCTAAAATGATGCTGCTAACCCCCATCGGAAGAACATCGAACTAGACTCTTTTTTGGTAGGATTGTACCTGAATTGTAACCTGGCATCGCAACCGGATGGAAATGTTGGTTGCATCGATCCAGGATACCTCATAGGGGGTCAGGTGTGGAACAGTTGGTAAATCTAGGCTCTTAACTGCATTAGTAGAAATTACATTGACACAACTCCCACTATCAATTATAACCTTACATACCTTATCCCCTATTTTAATAAAGGTCTGTAGGATGTTAGTCCTACGCCAATCCTCATTCCTCTTAGTTTGAGTCAGGATGCATCTGACCACTCCTAATCAGTCTGAGTCTAAGATCTCTTCCTCCTCATATTTCTCCACTAACTCAGCTTCAGCCTAATAAACCTCTTCCTCACAAGGGTCACTAATCTCAGGGTCCTCTACTTCAGGTTCCCCTATATGTAAGTCTCGCGATGGACATTGGGCAGCATAATGACCAGTCTGATTACATTTAAAGCATACTGGGATTTGGTTTCGATCCTTCTGAACCATAGGTGCCTTACCCTCGTCATCTCTGTGAATGGGCTGGGGATTGGGTCTAGGTCGATTTGCAGGGAATCGATTCTGGTTTGGCCTATTTCCAAGGGCATTAAATCTAGATGAATCAGATTGATAGGTAGGTTTCCTTGGAAATCTCTCAGCATCCCTAACAACCTAATAGGCATGTTCTAAATCATTCACTTCTCTTAGAATCAGTTCCCTCTTAATGTCCTCATTCAGGCCTACTCTAAACCTAAACAAAGTAACCGACTCAGACTCAGACAAACCACACCACATAACATACTCATCAAAAATGGCTATGTATTCGGACACAGTCTGATTTCCTTGGGTTATCTTCTGCCACTGATCCAAAAGCCTTTGTTTATAGGAGAATGGTAGGTATTTGGCCCTTAATTTGAGTTTCATGTCCTCCCATGTAGCTATATGTGGGTCTCTTCTCTATCGGCTTAACCTTTCCACATTACCCCAATACAATCGTGCTTGTTGGATCAACCTAAACTTAGCAAATTTGACCTTACGCTCTTCTGACATGGTGTACCATTCGAAGTACTGATCCAAATCACTTTTCCAATCAGAGTACATCTTGGGATCTAAAGTACCATCGAATATGGGGGCTTCTAGTCTGATACTCCTAAGGGCTCGTGCTTCCTGATCATCTATGTCATACTGCTGCCTCCTAGGAAAAGGATCAGGTGTAACCTCTCTACGTTGGGCTCGATGCCTTGGAATTGGATCAGGTATGGCCTCTCTACGTTGGGCTTGATGTTTGGGGATTGGATCATGTGTAAGCTTTGGAAGCTGGGGTACTGGACCATACTGTGAGGTAAATTCCAGTGGTGTAGGGTCAGGTTGAGACACATGGGATCCTTCTAATGAACCTATTCTTTCATTCATTTGATCAAACCTCTTGTCGACTCTAGCACTAAACTGTCTCTATTCAGCATTAAGCCACCTCATTTGCTCAGTCAAAGATCTCATGAAAGTTTCCATCGTGGGGTCCATGGATGTACTAGGTGGTCCTGGGGAACCTGGTATGGGGTTCCTGACCTAGTAGTCATGCAAGGACACAATGCACTCAAACAAACCTAATCGACTATGGATAGCTAGACCTAGAGTCCAAACTAGATGCCTAATCAAGGTGGCAAGCTAGTCTATAGTAACTCAAGACTTGGCCAAGCAGGTGTAAGGGAAGTGTAGGTCCCTGATTACCAATCCTAGACACAAATTAGAGATTGGCCAGGTAGGCAAAAAAGCTCACTTGCCCTTCGGGACGTAATCCCTGAACCACCGTTCTAGACACCAAGAAATGGGCACACATAGATTTAGTTGACACGATTGAATTGACACTAACTCGGACCCGACCAATTAGTGTCCCTAAGCTCACTAGAGCAATTAGGTTCTAATCAATTTTAATTAGGGCTTGGGCTCGAATGCAAAGTGGGTGGTTTTGGGCTAGGGATAGGTTATGAACTCCGCCCCCTTAGTTATATTGTATGCCCTTAAAAATCAATTAGAAAATGAATGCAACAAGCAACTAATAAAACTAAACCCTAATGATTTTTTTTTTTTTTTTGGGCAGAACCTGTTCTCAGGCCAAAAATAGAGAACTGCAGTTTTCACAGAATACCATAAATTGTAAAAAAAATATTGAAAATACTTTGAATTTCAAGGAAGCTAACACAATAAATTTCATATTTTTTTGATTTTTATACATGCAGAAACAATTAAAATAATAGAGCATATACTGGAAGGCCGAGATGCAGAATTTAACTAAATGCAAGATTAACCTAATCTAAACCGTGCTCTGATACCAAATTTGATGCAGGACACGGATGCGATGCAGTACTAAAGGTTGATTTAAATTTTATGTTAATCGAGAGCAAATGTTCATTAACCTAACAGCTTATTAATCTATATGTTAAAAGAATCTATAGCAAGCAACTAAATACTGGATTACATCACCCACATGCATACCTAACAAAATAATTAATTAGATGGATCACAGCGATTGAAAAACCACCCTAGATTAGGTTCCTACTTTTTAACATCAGATCTAGAGGAAGGGAAAGGGATTTTGAGTTATCGATATGCTTAGAAGCCTTCTCTGATGAAGATCTGGATCACTGCACTCTAGGGTTGAAGAATCATACTCCAAACTGATCACTCCTAGCATCCGGATTCTGATCGAACTGATTCCAAAGCATGGATGCCGATCTTCAGAGTCGGATCTCAAGAGAATCTGCCAAAAAAAATACCAAAAATAGCAATTAAATGTTGGAAATCAAAAGCTAGAAGGAAGGCTGGCACCAGGGTTGTTGGTTCTCCCGGGGATCTTCTTCTTTGGTTGGCTTCTAGGATCTCTTCAAAGCATTGGATGAATGCCTTGAAGAGACTTAGGGATCAGATCTGATGGAGGGATTGGATGGATATACAGGGCATTGCACCCCGGTAGAACTTGGACGTCGCACCCAAGTGTTCTAGGCGTCACACCTAGCACCTATCAGCTGTCGCAGCTAGAAAGGAATTAGAAGAAGAACTCGGTAGAGTTTCATTTCATTTCATCAAATATTCATTTATTACAAGGAGGATGTGTAGGGGTATTTATAGAACCCTAACCAGAGAAGTGAGGAACTCAAATACAAGAGTTTCATTACAACTCTAGACTTCAAGTTTACATTGCCTGGACTCTTGCTGGATGAAAAAAAAATAGACTCCTATCCATAGTTGACGCCAAGATGAGACTTTGATGGAGGGTCATGATCACTTCTGGGTTGGTCATGATGATTGGACTCCAGTATCTTGATAATGTATTCTTCTAGAGCTGCATGGACTCTTCAGTCTGGATTGGAGAGAACTCTAGAGTCTTGCTGAAATTCTAGAATCCTTGAAGCTTGAACAGTTAGCAGCTTATTTGAATGGAATGCTAGGATCCCTTGGACCTCTAACACTTGGTGAGAAAAAATTTCCAAACTCCTTTGAATGCTTGGCCGACTTCTCACTTTGGTGTGAAATATTATGAGTAGAAGGGCGCCATCTAGGAGAAGTCCTTCACAATTACTCCTCTTAAAAATTTTGTGCGCCTTTCTTCATGGGCCGACCAAAAGAAATTATCTTGATGAGTGTAGCTTGTCCAAATTTAAGTGTTAGGCCATATGTCATTGTCCTCCTGATGACATGACAATAGTAGTCCTGAAATCATGTAAAGTTGACATGCAAAATAGGCTAGCATATGACAAGAGCTTGTGCTAGCACATGGGTCACATGGGCTTGTCTTGAACTAGCACATGGGTCTTGATTTGAGTCACATGGGTATTATAATTGGTTTCCCCTATAATACAAGACTCAACAACTAATTTTTACAGGACTCAATAAATAACTAAAGTCCTATTTGATTAATTGGAAGCTAATTTGTTCAAAAGGGCAAGACATGTAAATATGTAGTTCAACTTGATAAAAGGGGTTTAGCCTAAAAGGCTAAATAAATAAAACCCTAATTCCAGTTGGTAAAAGGGGCTAACCCTAACTAACCCAAAATAATAGAAATTAAAATAAATTATTTACATGAATAAAAGGGTTGGGTCCAGGATTTCATTCACAGGTGATCCACAAGGATGTGGGTTCAACCTGTCGATATTTTCGATCCCTGGTATCCTTACCTTCCTCCTTTGACTTGGTCAAATCTCCTTTTCTTGGGCTTAGACGCCTCTTGGCTTGGACTTGGGCTCTTGGGCAGTAATTGGGGCATCCATGGATGGGTTGGCCGCATGGGCTTTGGGCCCTAGAGGCCTGGGACGCTTGGAGCAGGAATATTCCAGGTATCTTGGTTATGGGCTGGAATATACCTAGAATGTTGGTTCTTTATGGACCTGGGCCTTGCATTCAATTGGGCTAAGATACAAGTGGACCTCTGGAATCATGGATGCCCTGGTTTTGGAATATTCTCCGATTTCTGGGAATGAATCTGGGCATCTGGAAGGCATTTGGAAGGAATCAGGATTTCTAGAAAGCATTTTGGATCCTCAGGTGTTACACAAAATCTAACAAGCTGATGTAGTGGCCTCTGACTCCTAGATGTGGCTTGGTAGAACTCCAAAATAGGGTAACCTCCTCTCTTGTACAAAAATTGGACTCATACTGGACTCATAACTGAAGTACAGGACTCAATCTTAATTGATTACAAAATTATGGCACATGACTAAGGTTCTAAAATTTAAAACCCTAATCAATAAACTATATGGGATCCAGTGATCTGTGTCTGATCTTGGTGTCCCCACCACTTTGAAAGGTCTAGCTCCTCGGGTATGCAATTTCTTCATAGTTTCCGGTGGAAACCTTTCAGGTCTAAGTTTAATCATTATAGAGTCCCCTTCATTAAATTCTTTCATTCGTTTACGAGAATTAGCCATATGCTCATAGACTTCATTGCTCATTTGAATCTTTTTACTAATTTCCTTATGCAATTCTCGGATATGCTGTGCATATGACTTGGCAGACTCAGATACTCATGCACGTGAAGGTGAAGGGATGAGGTCGATAGGTCTCCTAGGTTTATAACCATGGACAATCTCAAAGGGGCTTTTACTAGTAGTCCTATTGACAGAACTGTTGTAAGCAAATTCAACACGAGGTAATAACAAATCCTAGTTTCCCAGACTTTCTCCTACAAGACACCTCAATAAATTCCCTAGACTTTCATTTATGACTTCAGTTTGACCATTAGTCTGAGGGTGGGAGGCAGTGGAAAATTTTAATTTGGTTCCTAACAAATGCCATAGGATTTTTCAAAAGTAATTGGTAAATCGGACATCCCTATCGGACACTATGGTTTTAGGAAGGCCATGAATTCTAACCACTCCGTCTAGAAAAATTTTGGCTACTTTAGAGGCATCAAAGATTTGGGAGCAAGGAATGAAATGGGCCATCTTTGAGTATCTATCGACTACAACAAATATCAAATCATGTTTCCGCTAGGTTTTGGGTAGGCCTAATACAAAATCCATGCTTAGATCCTGCTAGGGGCAATTGCATATAGGTAAGGGTGTATAGAGTCCAGTGTTTTGCTCCTGCTGTTTGCCAACAGCACAAGTTCGACACCTGGACACTATCTAGGCTACTTGTCTCTTAAGTCCTGGCCAATAAAACTGGTCCTCAATGGCTATAATGATCTTATTCCTACCAAAGTGACCAGCTAAACCTCCAGCATGGGTTTCCCAAACTAGAAAAACTCTCAAAGAAGTTTTGGGAATGCAGAGCTTGTTCTCCTTAAATAGATAACCATCTAGAAGGGTATACTCACTGTGGTCACTAGATGGTCCTTGTCTCAAAGCCTGGTAAATCTCACTAAAGTCTGGGCAGGTGTCATACTCATCCTTAAGTTTTTCAAATCCAACGACTTCAATGCTAACCGAGTTTAGAAGCAAGGCTCTATGACTCAAAGCATCGGCTACCTTATTCTTAGTTCCGGCATGGTGCTTCAGGACAAAAGTGTAGGCTTGGATGTACTTTACCCATTTGGTGTGCCTAGGATTCAGCTTTTTCTGGAAACTAAGAAATCTAAGGGCTTCATGATCAAAGAATAGGGCAAATTCTTGCGGTAGAAGATAGTGCCTCCAATACCTTAAAGCTTGCACTATCGCATAAAGCTCCTTATCATAGGTGGAATATTTAAGCTTAGCCTCATTTAACTTTTCACTAAAGAAAGCTATGGGGTGGTTCTCCTTGCTTAAAACTCCACCTATTCTAACTCTGGATGCATCACAAGTGACCTCAAATACTTTGGAAAAGTCAGGCAACCTCAAAATTGGTGTCATTTTATCTTTTATCTCCAAGAAGGCTCTATTGGCTGCTTTGGTCTAATCAAAACTACCCTTCCTAATATAATCAGTTATTGGGGTGACAATGGAGCTAAAGCCTCGAATGAATCTCTTATAGAAGGTGGCTAGGCCATGAAAACTATGGATATCATGAATAGTTTTGGATCAGGCCACTCAACTATGGATTTGATCTTTTCAGGATCAGTCGAAACTCCATCAGAGATGACAATGAAACCTAGGAAAGTGACTCTATGGGTCATGAACTCACACTTCTTCAAATTAACATAGAGATTCTCTTTCCTAAGGGTTGTACACACTTGCCTAAGATGGTCTAAGTGGTTTTCTTTAGTCCTACTGTGAATCAAAATGTCATCAAAGTATACCACAACAAATTTTCCTATAAAAGCTCATAGGACTTGGGTCATGATTCTCGTAAATGTACTAGGTGCATTGGACAATCCAAATGGCATCACTACCCATTCAAATAAACCATCTTTAGTCTTAAAAGCAGTCTTCCATTCATCCCCAAGCCTAATTCTCACTTGATGATAGCCACTCTTAAGGTCAATTTTAGAAAAAATAGTAGCTCCGACCATCATATCCAACATGTCATCTAATTGGGGAATAGGAAATCTATACTTGATTGTGATTTTGTTGATGGCACGACTATCAACACACATCCTCCAAGTGCCATCTTTCTTAAGGTGTTAACAAGGCTGTGACTGCACAAGGACTCAAACTTTCCTTAATAAATCCTTTCCTAAGGAGATCCCCTACTTGTCTTTGTAATTCTAGGTGTTCGGTAGGGTTCATCCTATAATGTGGAAGGTTGGGTAAGGTTGCTCCTGGGACTAAATCAATGGCATGTTGGATGTCCCTAAGTGGTGGAATGTAGTCAGGTAGGTCATCTGGAAATACATCCTTAAAGTCTTCTAACACTTCAACCACTTCTTGAGGGTGTTCTTTCTGGGAAGGCTCTTGAATTTTTTTAGTGGTTTAGATCCAAATAGGTGTGCCCTTAGTGAGCTCTTTCTCAATCTCCTTTGCAGTTATCAAATTTACTCCAGTCTTCTTTTTCTTTAGGTGGCTCGATCCTCTCTTAGCAGTGTTCTTAGGTGGTGTAGGGTTGATCACAAACTTCTTTGCAGAGTGCATGAATGAACAATAATTAGATCGAGCATAAAGGGTTGCATCATGGTCAAATAATCAGTGTCGACCTAAGATGATATTGCTCACTCCCATTGGTAGGACGTCACACCATACTTTCTCCTGATAGGACTGTAATTGGATTTGGACTAGACACCAAAGCTTGATAGGAATTGTGGTGGAGTCTATCCAAGAAACCTTATAGGGATTTGGGTGGGGAACTGTGGCTAAGCCTAAAGTTTTGACAGCACTAGTGGATATGACATTTACACAACTCCCACTATCTATGATTATCTTACACACCTCATCCCCTAACTTGACAAAGGTTTGTAGGATGTTAGTCCTACGCCAATCTTCCTGGGTCTTAGTCTGGGTAAGAATGCATCTAACTACTCCCAAAAGGTCAGGCTCTATAAACTCCTCATCACCTTTATATTCCTCAGCCAAGTTATCCTCAGCCTGATATACTTCCTCAACACAATAATCTAGGGGCTATATGGGTTCAGACTCATTCTTCGCTAATTCTCCTAAGTGCAGGGCTCTAGTTGGTTAATTGCTAGCATAATGGCCTATCTTATGATATTGGAAACAAGAAGCATTAGGGTTTAGGGTTCTCTGAACTTCTAGTGCTTTACCCCTATCGTCTCTATGAGTCAGAGGTGTACTAGGGTTGGGTCGGTTGGGTCGGATCGACTTGGTCCTGGCTGCTGACTAGCTGCACTAGTTCTAAGGGGTTCTGGTCTACGATAAATTGATGCCCTATTAAATCTCTCAGCATCTCATGCTACCTGGTAGGCTAGCTCTAAATCGTGGACTTCTCTCAAGAAATAACTTCTTTTGGGTTTCTTCTCTTAATCCGGCTCTAAACCTAGACAAGGTAACTGATTCAGACTCATCGACATTGCATCTCATCACAAACTCATCAAATTTTGCAATGTACTCAGCTACACGCTGGGTTCCCTAGGTCAGTCTCTGCCACTGGTCTAAAAGTCTTTGGTGGTAGGACATGGGAAGGTATTTCTTTACTAAGCCTAAGCTTCATTGCCCTCCAGGTTACTATGGGAACATCACCTCTTTGTCTAATAAACCTTTCAACATTTTCCTAGTACAGACTAGCCTAAGCTTCACAAACTTGCACTTCCTCTCCTCAGTCATGCCATACCACTCAAAATACTGGTCCATCTCTCCCTCCCAATCTATGTAAACCTTAGGATCTAGATGCCCATCAAAAGTGGGTGCTTCCAACCTAATGTTCCTAAGGGTTCGGTCATCATGGTCCATTTGATCCTGATTGGGTCTCCTAGGATTTGGCTCATAAGCTAGGTCATGGTGTGCTCTACTAGGGTTCGGGTCATGGACTCGATCAGGGTTGGGTCTCCTAGGATTTGGCTTAAGGAAAGGGTCTTGATGAGGCCTCCTAGGGTTTGGTTCAGGGAAAAGGTCTTGGTGTGGGGCCATTCTAGGCTGATGGGTGTACCAAACTCTGGTTCAGTCTCTAATTCATTCTGGACTTCATGGGTTCTTCCAGGGGTACGAGCCTCTAACCGATCAAGCCTAGCAGTGATGAGGGCCATTTGATCAGTCATGCTTTGGTTGATCTGGGCCAATTGGTCAGTCAAGTTTTGGTTCAGTCGGGCCATTTGATCATTCAAGGTTTTCATTAAGATCTCAAAATTTTGGTCCATGGCTGCACTTGATTGAGCTTGGGTTTGCTGGTAGGGTGCTCCTAATCTAGTTGTCATGCACACATGGACTCAAACTTGGGCTAGGGGTTTGCTAGACCTAGTAGCTCAAATAAGGTGAGTCGACTAGGTTCAACCAAACCAATAGCTATCCTATGCACTGGCTAGGTAAGGGGTGGGTCTGTGGGAGGCTCCCCCAGCTCTTGCTGGGTCCTAATTAAAAATCAAAGGAACTTCTTAGGACGTTTGCCACTTGACCCCTAGCCTAGATACCAACTTTTAGAAATAGATGCAGGAGTGGGTGTAGTAGTTTTCTCAAATGATTTGAACTAGACCTATGCATGTCCCTAGAAATTAGAGTACTGCTCAATTTTAATTAAAGATTGGGTTCGCTATGTCGGGTGGTGATTTTGGGCTAAGGACAGGTAATGAAATCATGCCCCCATGTCATAATGATGCCCTTAAATTGACTTATCATGAGATGAATGCAAGCATGCATATGAACCCTAATTTCAGATGCAGAATTTTATGTATTGCAGTTCTGAAGTGGGGCAAAGAAGTACTATATATTAATCTCATAAAATTCTAAAAAAATCACAAAACACTCCTAACTTGCAGAGGATATACCAGATGAAAGGAAATTAAAATATAAAATCTGAGCTATGCTAGATAGTTCCTGGAACACAGATAATGCAAACAGGACAGAACAACAGAAATTTTAAAGATGCTGAAAATAAAATGCAAAACTTTTTTTTTTTAGGATTTAAAACTTATCTTCTTGTATTCCCCTTCAAGGGTCAATCACAATGCCATCCCTACATGCCTTAGAAAATCCACGTTGAATGGGATGTGAGGGTCTTGTTGCCCTTCTTTTTCCTATGACCGGATAGCCATGGTGAAGCACCCAATCCAAGTACTGAAGAAAATGCAAAGCCCTAACCTACCGTGCTCTAATACCAAGTTGATGGGGGACGATGATGAAAAGATGCATCCCTAATGAAATTAGTAATGACTAGATGAGAAATGAAGTAAATAATGCAGCTATTCAAGTAAAGAAGTAGGATTTCAATAATAGGATTCTAAATATTAAACTTGACAAGAAATAAAACCATTCAAAGAAAATAAGAGGAGGACCTTCGTGGTTAAGAAACCACTCAGATTAGGGCTAAGTTAATCTAATAATTTCAGATCTGAAAGCCTTTCTAAAGAGGGTTACCCGGTAATTAATACTTTAAAGTTTAGCACTGGGAACACTCAAAGAAGAAGTTTCTGGATGACAGGAAGATTTCTCTAGGTTGCAAAGCCTCCTGTACCCAATTCTTGACATGGGAGACCTTCTTCTTTGGAGCCTAGAAGCCTGGGGATCCTGCAACAAAGAGATGTAGGGAAGATTAGAGAATAAGGATTGAAATGGAAAAGTAAGGAGAGGGATCTTTAAAATGAAGAAGGGAAGCTTGGAGTAGTCTTGGTGTGGATCTTCTATGGCTTCTTTGGGATGTCAACTCTTGGCTTGATCTTGTGAAGAACTCCTTGAATGATTGGATCCATTGGAAATGGAGGAGATGTGGACTAAGGAAGTGCTCCTTTGGTTGGCCGAATGGACTAAAGAGGGATGGGATGTAGCTAGGTTGGATGAGTGGAAATGGAGAGGGAAGAACACTCTCGGCCTCACGTCCACCTTCTCACAAGGGGCCAAGCTAACAAGCAAGGGAAAATTTCAAGAAAAGTTTTCTTTTTTCATTGATTCATCATGATTCATTACAATAAGGTTTGAAGCCTTTTCTATAGACCACCAAGCCATTTGAAATTCAAATTCAAAATTCAAACAATAACAAAATAAAGGGAGAAAATAGTGTGCGTCTCATGAAGAGGGGCGGCATTTGTGGAGATTTTGTGAGCCATTTCAAATTCATTCTTCCTTGGGCGACATTTCTTTGTGATGTGTCTTGGAGATGTGGCAAAGAGGAATGATGAAGTGGCTTCCAAGTTGGTGATCCCATGGTCCATGCGCCCACTAGTCTTCTTGGCTTAGTCGTGCTGAAACCAAATTGGTCTTGGCTGAACTCTTCTTGACTCAATTACAATGAATAACTTAATTGAAGCAAATACCGGACTCAATTACTAAAATGAAATGAATACAGGACAAATAGGCCCAAATAAAACTTATTACAGGACTCAAACTCTCAATCTTCCAACCATAGAGAATCTTGCCTAATTTGTATCGGTTAAAGTCTCTTCCTGAGCCTGGTGCCCGCACCAAAGATTACCAGCGATATCTGGTTCATTGGCAAGGATGACCTGAGTTTGATGATTCTTGGATCACTAGAGAGGACTTGCAGAGAGTTGCCCCTGACTTACTAGAGTATTATAACAGTGGTGTTAACACATACTCACAGGGTCAATTCCTCCCACTCGGGAAGAATTGGTGCGGGCACCAGGGCTAATAGAAATCGACTGGTTGAACCCACATCCCTATGGATCACCTGTAAGTAAAACCTTGAATCCAAACCCTTTTTACCATGTAAATATTTATTTTAAATTCTTTTATTTTGGTTTAGTTAGAGTAAACCCTTTTTACCAACTGTAATTAGGGTTTGATTTATTTTGGGATAAAATCCTTTTTACCAAGTTAAGTCGAAACCCCAATTGAGTCAAACCCTATTTACCCAATTGGGATTTAAATGGTCCAGTTTGAATTAGCCCTTTTTACCAAGTATAATTGGATTTTTATTCGCAAGCCTAATTAAGTATGGTTGGTTATTTAGTTGAGTCATGTGATTTGTTATTTATTGAGTTCATGTAACTAGTTGAGTCATTGAGTCCTGTATTACAAGAGGGGACCCCATGTGCTAGCTCAAGACAACCCATGTGCTAGCCCAAGTCACAACCTCTTTTTGGCACCACCTTTTCAAAGATTTGGACATCAACACATGTCATCTTTGGACATGTGTTTGGGACAACACTGCTTGGCACTTCAACCAGGACAAGAATACATGACATGTCTAAAAATTACTTTCCATTAGGACAACACATTTGCCATGTCACTTATGTTTGGACATCCCACAAGCCATGTCTTAAATGAGTTCCAAATTGGCACCCCTTCTTTTTAAGAGGTGTAAAGCATAAGGAGTTCTCCACATTAGCATCCCCACTCAAATTATTTCATGCCAATTTAAGAAGAAGTCGGCCAACCATTCCACCACCTCTTCTTGTTGCCAACTTCAAAGAGTTCTAGGAATTTTACTCACCCAAGAGAAGAAGTTTCAAAGCTTTTCTACTACAAAGTTTCAATCAAACAGGTTGAAAGTTGCTTAAGTATCCACAACTCAAGAGTCTCACCAAAACTCTTGAGTCTTCTTCAATCCAAACTGAGGAGTCCACTCACTTGCAGACGTCTACATCATCCAGACTCTAGAGTCCAGTAAGCAAGGCCAAGTGATGAAGTATCTTGACCCTACATCAAGCCACCTCACCAATCCACAACTTTGGATGAAAAAATTCATGAATTTCGTCCACTTTAATGAGAGTTCCAAATCAGCCAACAAGCAAGAGTCCTGGATGCCCAAAAGCAGGATTTTAGGAGTTGTAGTCCAAGGAAGAAAAAGACTAGTAGTTATATCCCGTACACCACTGGTTGGGGGTCTATAAATACCCCTCCAACCCCCCTTGTAATCAATCAATTATTTTTCATCAATAAAGACATGCTGTCGAATTTTCTTTGCTATGTGCATCGCGAGGTATGAGGCCTTTTTTCTTTGTTCTTCGGAACATCGTGGGGTACGAGGCCCTAGTTATCCTACCTATCCAGCCGACTAGAAAATCCAAAATAAACCCCCATTTCTAAACCTTCCTTTCCTTTCATTCTTTCTTTTTGTTTGCTACTTCTTAATTCATGATTTTTTTTGTTGAGTGTTACGGGTGATCAGGAGTCAAGATCAGGTATTCTTGCCTTAAAACTAGCTTTGCATGGAAGATCGAAGCCCGGGATCGAGTTCTTGAAACGCTGCTATGAAGTTCTTGAGAGTTCTGTCAGATCTGATTCAAAGGAGCATTTCTTCGTTGGTAAATCGAAACTTATTCCTTTCTCATTATTCTTTGATTTGTTGATAAGATAAACCCTAGTTTATTATGATTTCTCAATCACCAAGTCCTATTTTCCTAGTTATTTTGTTAGGTTTACTTGTGCGGGTAGTTAACTAAACTAGTTTCCTTTACTATCTCCTTCACGTCTTCTTTAAAAATATATAAAAATATATATATAAATTATTCTCTGCTTCCCTCAGATAATTAAATCTTAATCATAGTAATTTAGTTTTAATTATTTGTCCTGCATTAGTTTTGGTATCAGAGCAGGTTAAACTAGGGTTTAATCTCTCTTGTCCTAATTTGGTTTTTCTTTAAGTACTCGGATCGGGTGCTTCACCATGGCCGTCTAGTCATAGGAAAAAGTAGGGTTGCAAGACCCTCATATCCTACTTAAACGGGATTTTCTATGGCATATAGGGGTGCCACTATTTATTGACCCTTGAAGAAGAAAACAAAGAGATAGGCATCTTTAGGGTTTATTTTCTACATCACGTCCATCACAGTATATAGTCTATTTTTTTAATTATTTCTGCATGTAGATAACTTAGAATTGCCTGATTCTTATTTTGTGGGATCAAACATAATTGATTGTGTTTTTCAAAAAATCTTCATTAATTATTTTAGTCTGTACATTTTCTGCTCGCTGGAATACTGTCTAAGAACAGATCTGCCCTAAATTTTAGCAATTCTAGTATATGGTTCTTTTCGCATGAATCTTGCATATTTTAATTGCTTGCTCTTAGGTATTTTCTTGCAAACTATATCTTTGCTAAAATGAAAGAATAAAATACAAAAAAAATAATTAATTTTATTTTTTTTTGTTATTTTAATTATTTTATTTTGATTGCATCTAGGGTTTCATCTTGTGTGTGCATCATTAAGTAACCTAATCTTAAGGGCACTTGAGCATCTCAGATCAGGACAGGATCTCATCACCTGTCTTGGGCCCATAACAACCTTCTTTGCATTCGAGCCTAACCCTAATTAAAATCAATTAGACTTCATTGCTCTAGTGAGCTAAGGACACCAACAGGTCGGGTCCAAGTATTGTGTGTAAGCTAGTGCACCCAATCCTACGATATCACTTGAATCTGGTATCTAAGGCTAGAGGTCCAGAGGCAAATGCCCTAAGCAATTTCATGGTTTTTAATTAGGATCTTGTGAGAGCAAGGGGAGCATCCCACGACCCCACCTCTTACCTAGCCAGTGGACAGGGTAATTATTGAATTGGCTGTAATTTGAGCTAACCCTTTCTACTTGAGCTCTAAGTCTAGGAAACCCTAGTTCGAGTCTAGTCTTGTGTGATTTCATTACATGGCTACTAGATTAGGAACTCCATACCAGTAGTCTCACCCAAATCCAACCCAATTTAATCATGGAACGCAATTTTGAGACCTTCCTTAGGACCTTCACTGAACAATGTTCCCAAATGAACCATAAGTTGGATCGACTGGACCAACAATTAGAGAACCTAGAGAAAACCTGTAAGACCCATTCTCAACCTAAATTTGAGATCCCATACCCTGACCCATTCCTAGAACCCAACCTTAGGATAGCCCCTCGCCATGACCCAATCTGGGATCTTAGTGCAAGGAGACCCAATTATGATTCCATAGACCAGGATGAGAGAGCCACAATGAACTTTAGGATAGAAGCACCTAAATTTGGTGGTGATCTTGATCTTGAGAGTTATTTTAATTGGGAAGAAGGTATGGATCTATATTTTGAGAGGGATCTAGTGTCTGATGAAAGAAAGTTTAAGATTGCTAAACATAAATTAGTACACAAAGCTAGAATTTATTGAATGATGTTGAAAGAATGATCAGACGAAGAAGAGGCATACCCATAACTACCTGGAGTGACATGAAACTTAAACTTAGAAAAATATACCTACCCAGATCATATGAACCTAGTTCCTATGCACCCATATCCTTTGAACCCAGGTTCTATGACTTGAGTCTCTTCTTCAGTTTAGGCATAGAGCCTAAGCACCACAGTCTGCGCCTTGGAAGAGTAGACACTTCTTCGGTTTGATAGAAGGAGTAGCTGGGTCTGGAGTGATCCTGAATGGATAACAAATCATAACTTCCAGGTGGAGGCCTCTGATCGAGAAGTGTACGACCTACTCGTCTCCGACGAGATCCCTTCCCTCGAGGTTCTTTTATCGGAGCAGAACCTATTCGATGCTTGGGTCAGCCCAATCTGGGAGTTAGGTGAGCCTCTTGAATTACACCTCTTCTTCTCACATGAGCCCTTTCAGATCTGAGGCTAACCCATATTTTCTCTTTTTTGCAGGAGTGAAGTTCTCCAAAGACTAGCTTCTAGAATCCACCTAGAAGAGGAGTGCATCATCCGCACCCAAGGAGGCCCAATCTAAGAGGGCCAGGGCGGAACCCAGCCAAGGGTCTGGTCCCACTGCATCTTTCAGGTCAGAGGGAAAAGCAGCTAGATCGGCCTCTGAGTCTCTTCGATAGTAGGTCAAATTCTAGGCCCAAGAATCTGGTGCGACAATGCGGACTCGGCCTACTGCTCTTGCTATGGTCAAGATCCCAAATGCCATCGAGGTGGAAGTGGAGAGAGGAACAGGGAGGGAGTGACCACCACCAACATCGCCAGCACCATCGACCATGGCAGCGAGCCCCCCACCAATGGCCAAGGTGCCCCTGACAACATTGCCTTTGGAAACCACGGCTGCCTTAGCACCATTGAACTTTGGGGCCCAACGGGTGCCGATCACGATGCCGCCACATGTGTCAGTCATCTAGGACTGCATGCTGGTTGAGCGGATGATGGACTTCACTGTCTAGCCATGCAACCACCGCGAGAGGGTAGGAAGGCTAGTGGTGGAGGCCATTCTCGGCATCCTTCCCCACCTTTTCATGATAAGTCCTTCATCTCATCATTATCTTAGTTGAAATGCCAGGGCTGACACCCTTATTATTATAGGTCCGGATCGGTATACTTTTGATCTGGGATTACTATGCTAGTGGGTGAAGAGGGAGGCCCGCAAGAGCAGAAGATCAAATTGCTGGGGGTCGAGGCCAAGGCGCAGACTGAGAGGGCTTAGGCAATGGAAGGAAAGAACAAAGCCCTCCAAGTAGAGGTGCTTAGAGCAAATAAGCGGGCTAGAGACTTCGAGGTGTCCCTAGCCACAAAGAAGGATTGACCCATTCATTAGGCAGAGGAGTCCGCTGCAGAGGTGGCTCGATTGGAGGGGCGGTCTCAAACCCTCCAATCCCACCTGGACATGGTGCTGACTCGGGCATCGGCGGTAGAGGAGAAAGTGGTCAGGGCGATGATGCTGATGGAGGCCACCAAGAAGGAGGCTATCGAAGTAATGTTGAAATTCAGGGCCTCAGTGGAGTTTGCTGATGAGGTCCAGGAGGAAGCCATGGACTACTTCAATAAGGGTTCAAGGTCTGTAAATCTTAGGTGGCACAGGCATTTCTGAAGTTGAAGCTGGATGAGATTGCCATCCCCAAAGCTTCAGGCAAAAGTCCGAGGGAGGCAAGGGCTCCAGCAGAGATGAAGAGCTAGCAACTATCGAGCAGTCAGCTCTGCCTGTAGAGGTCCAGGAGGATGCCCGCATGCCCGCTTGCCATCCCGGGAAGGAGCCAGCGGAGCAGTAACCCCATGCCTAAGGACCTTTTCTTAGTATAATTTTTCAGCCCTTTGTACTTAGAAATTTTCCTTTTTCTTTGGGCACCACCTGGCCTGCCAGGGATCCTTCAATGATGTAACTACTTCATTTTACTTCAATGATGTTCCTTTTCTTCCACTAAATTTCTATGTTGCTCGTTCTCCCGATGTTCTTCTATAATTGCTTTAGCACCAATCTTCGCCACGGCCACTCGTCCGGGGGTCTCCTAGCTCTGATGCTTCCCTGGGAGGCCTTTAAAGTAGCAGATAATTCAGAGGGAACTAGAAGTTCTGCTAGTTACCTTCATCATGCCGGGATCCTTGCCAAAGGGCCCTAGTCATTCACCAGGGGCTGGGTTTCCATCTTAGGGACTTCCCAGCCATGTCGAAAGTTAGTGGGTGAGTAGAAGGGGCCTAAGAGACTTGAGAGATCATCCTTTGTTGCCCAGGTGGCTACCCAAGAGGGGGTGAATTACAAATTTTAAAAGTTTAAAGCAAGTAATGTGGTATTACAAATCTCTTAGAAGGTGTTAGGTGCTGTGACAGAGTTATAAGTTGTAGAAGCTAAAAAAGGAGTAAGGAAGCACAACACAAACATACCAAATTTATAGTGGTTCAGAGCAACCCAGCTCCTACGTCCACTATCTAAGATATCACTTGGGATTTCCACTATATTCACCCCGAATACAGTAGGATTGTTTTGCAGGATCATGATCCAAAACCTCTACACTTTGGTTTTATGGGATCACCAAAGAAAACCCAACACCCTTTGGTTTTAATAGGCTCACCAAAAAAACCTAACTTGGTTTTACTAGGATCACCAAGAACCCAACACTTGGTTTTTAACAAGGCTCACCAAGAACCTATTTGGTTTTTCAACCAGGCTCACCAATAATCCAACAATTCAAAAATGAATTGAAAGAAATGCAATAAAAATGACAAACTCAATTTGTCAAATAGTTGTTGGTGCAGCTTGATGGAAGTCCACTTGAATGCACTTGAATAAGCTTTAATTGCTTCAATGGCTTCTTCCCAAAGTTGCTTCAAACTTCAAATCAGAGTTGGTGAAGTCTTGAAGTCTTGCTTGAATGCTCTTGTGCACTTTTGCTGTTGGTTGGTAGAATATTCAATGAAGCTCTCTTTTCTTTTTAAGAACTCTCTTATCTCTTCTCTCTAAGGAAATTCAAATCCTTCAAATATAAAGTCTTCCATCACTCCAAGGCAGTTAGAGACATTTTTGACCATTGGATGTGACTTGTGACCATTGGAGAACTTTTGGCATTCAAAAATAAATTCTAGAACTAGCCATTAGATACATGGAAATGACGTTTGAGTCGGCTCGGATTCGTTCGAGTCTTCTCGGATCCTTTGAGTCGATAGGTCGAGTCACCAAATCTTCAGTGCAGTCGGTTCTTTCTCTCAGGGCGCAAAACATCACTCTGGATGAGTCGGCTCTTGATAGCTTGGGTCGGCTCGAACTTCTTTCTTTGAAAAACTTAAACTCGAGGAGTCAGCTCTTTTCAGCTTGGGTCGGCTCTTTTTCTCAAGTTCGGGAATCCTCACTCTGGAAGAGTCGGCTCGATGCAGTTCGGGTCGACTCGCTTTCTCAGGCTTTTAGAATTAGGTCTGGCAGAGCGGGCTCTTTCTGGTTCGGGTCGACTCGCTTGGCTGTTCTCAGAAATCTTCAGAAATAGGACTCTGGAAGAGTCGGCTCGAACAGATTCCAATCAACTTGGATTCATTAAAGTCGGCTCGGTTACCTTCGCGTCGACTCGGATTGCTGCATTCTAGAATTATTGTTGCGTGCCGGTAAGCGGAGTCAGCTCTTCAACAAGTTTGGGTTGGCTCGAGTATCTTCTTCAGGATTTTAATACTTGAACTTAAAGAAAAACTCTTACCAACTCTTTACATTTTCAAGCATACCAACTCAAAACTAATTTCAAGGCACACATACATAGAAGTAACCCTTTTTATATGAATTTTTTTTTTAGCTTTTTCATCGGGTTCTTCTTTACAAAAACACATTACAACACAACTCAAACAAGAAAACAGAGGTGTAGGAGTTGAAGTTTGAACATTTAATCCATCCTACAAAAACTTGTAAAATACTTGAAGAGTTGTCAGAAATAAATATACATGCTCCAATATTTGGTTATCATCAAAATCACTTATGGGGTCAACAATCTCCCCCTTTTTGATGATGACAAAATACTAGGCATGAAAAAGCAATATAACACTTTACAATTACTTGTATAATTATATTTGCAAGTATATATGAACAAGTAAAATAGATTGACTTCAATTGGTGCCAAATAATGAAAGGAGAATTAGGGTAGAGAGAGGTAATCTCTCCCTCAATAAGATACTCCATGTTTTGGCTCACTTTCTATGTATTTTCAGAGCTCACAATGTTTCAAGGGAACATTAAGCATCAGAGCTATTAAAAGTCAAAACTTAAAACATTATGTATCAAAAATATGTATCATTATGTATCAGAGCCTCTTAAATATGTATCAAGATGTATCAGAGCTTAATTTGAGCTTAGCTTTCAGGCTTTATGCATTAGACAAAATATATAATTATGAAAATATTTTCTCCTTTTCGTTCTTTTCATGCAAATATTTCACAACTTTCTCCCCATTTTTGTTAATCAATCAAAAAGGTAGAGTAGGAGTTAAGCTTGGATTTTAAAAATAGAATGAGAAAGTATTTAAAATTTGTTTGAGATAATTTCACTTTCTCATATTCATCTTGAAATTCTAATTAAAAATCAGTCAATGTATGAACAATTGAACATAAACATTCATAGAGAAATAGAACAATTTAAGAGACAAAATGTGTACTTTTGATTTCATTTTAAAGAAGTTCAGTACAAAGTACAAAGTGATGAGTAATACATTTAGTCACTATCTATGTTTACTCTAGGATGTGAATGTTGACCGAAAATCTGAATACCAGGTGGTAGAGAAGCAATTGGGTCAATAAATTATGGTATATCATGGGTTCCTTGTGGCCTAAGGTGTGGAGCATGTTATTTAGGATGAATAGATTGACTAGGAATAGGTGTAGAAGAAGAGGGAGGAGCATTTTGAGCAGCATGGATTTTTTTAATCTTAGTCATTATCTTCCATAAGAAGCTATTCATAGATTTGAGTTTTGCTTCCATTTTCTTTATTCTTTTAGAGGCAACTAAATCTTCTATTGATTCCTTTAATTATGCCACTTCTTTTTCAATGTAAACATTTCTGTGGCTTGAACATTAGCAAATGCTTCTGCTGATCCTCTTAATCTACCAAACTCACTTCTAATTATACCAATACCTTTGGTATAATCATCCTCCATCCTTTTGCCTGCTTCAACTGACCCCATTCTTATTCTCAAGTTATCCATTTTAGTTTTATATGCTTCAAAAACTTGAGTGATTGAGTTTTTAGTAGATTCAGAACTTGATGCAATCAGTTGAAGGATTGGCTGAAGATTAGTTTCGGTTGCACCAGTTGCAGTCTTGGAGGTTTCAAGTGTGTCTATTCTTCTCTTCAGATCATCTATCTGCCCCCCAAATTGAGTTAGTCTATCATCAACTGACTTTTGAAGTTCTCCAAACAATGTAACCATTGAGGACGTGATAGTTTCAATCATGTTATTCATTTGTTGTGTCATGAAGTCTTGTAACAATGAATTGTCTACAGCAGGAGTAGTAGTAGTGTGACTGTGAATTGGAACATCAGTAGACTAAGTAAAAGTAGCTGTACCACATGGCATATCAGGCATATCTAGTATTAAGATGTCTGGAAAAAAGGTGTCAATGTCTACTTGTACTGAAGATCCCATTTGTGGCTATGTGATGCGAGACTAACTAGATGCAAAGATGAAGAATGATGCAGGTGATTTTTTTCTTTGTGATTTTTAGGATTTTAATTAAGTTAAGGATTCCTGAAAACAAGTAGGAGTAGATCTAGGGTTCTATACTAACAAGAACTTCAGGCAAGCAAGTAAGTCCCTAAGCAAGGATAAAAAGAGGACCCCAGGATTGAGAAACCTCGTAGGACTTAGCTCTCAGATCAATACCTACTTAGGAGTCAGGATGGCAAACCTCAAAGATCCGAAGTGCCCGATGCCAAGTTAACTCGCTCTCGCGAATGCGGCCTAGTTGATCGAGCAGTCAACCCCATGGATGTGCCGACTTTCTGTCTGAAGGTCTCGATGGCAAGGGCAACCAACTCCGTGTTCGTGTCACCTTGAGGACCTGCGAGCATTCAAGAGGGGAGTTAGGATTCAACAAAGAAAGTAAGGGATGAAGGAAAGAGAGTTCATGTGGTGATGGTGGAGTTCTTCTTGCTAGGCACCCGGTTGGATGATCCCAATGGACTCTGACTCGAAGTTGGAGGATGGAGTTGTGGAAGAGATAGTAACATGAGGCCTCACACCTCTCGATGCCCGAAGGCGAAGGCGCTCCCTCAAGGAGAATTGACGTTCCTAATGAATGAAGGCAACTAAAGAAAATTGGCTCTCAAAGACTTGTGCTTTTTCATTCATCTTCAATACCATACAAAGGATGGGTAAGGTTCTTTTTTATAGGCACCTTAGGATCCAATTTAAATTTCAAATAAAAATACAAGTTTTCTTTTGATGGGGTGCCCAAAATTCAGATTTTCTTTCTCCTTGGCCAACCAAAAAAATTGGAGAGTGGTTGGGCATGGCTTGACTTGAGGCCTAGAAGAAGGATCTTGCTCCCTAGGACTTGGAAGGTTGGTCTCTCATTTTGGTAGAAGACTTGAAGTGGGGCTTGTAGTAAGGCTTGTGTCCTCCTTTCCTTGGTTGTGCATCCTCCTTTGGTACAAGACATGATGTGGGGAGTGGGAGATGGAGGTGCCCATGGATTCTTGCCCTTCCTTCCATAGTTGGCCACATACTTTGGGAAGAAAGCTTGAAACAAGGAACTCATTTCTAACCTCCATTGACCTTCCCTTGGTCGGCCACCCATACTTGGAAAAGAGCATGATAGGGGGGAGGGAAAGAGGGAATGTATCAAGTGTTGTGTCCCCCCTTTGGGCATCCAAGAATCTGAATTGTGCCACCCACTTGGCTAGTTGACATGGTGCCACATAGGATGAAGAGGTGGGCCCCTGAGTTAAGTTGGCTTCCTTCATGGCTTGGCTCAAAAAGTTACTAGACTTCAAGACCAATCTTGCTTAGACCCATACTTCAAACTGACTCGGACTGGACTCATTACAGGACTGGACTCAGTACAGGACTCGACTTGACCAACTTGGTCAAAATACAGGACTAGACATAGACACTTGAGACTCAATTCAAAGCTAAAGAAAATTACAAGGTTTAGGCTTAAAGCCTTATTACAAGACCCAAAAATTGAAACCCTAATTAGAGGTCTGGTGCCCACACCAATTCTCCCAGGGTGGGAGGAACTCGACCCTGTCGAGTAAGAGTTGATTTGGCTTAGGTACTCTTCCAAAAGGTCGGGATCGAGGCACTGCAAGTCCTCCCGGGTAATCCACAAGTCATCGGACTCAGGTCGACGTTGCCATCGGACCAAGAGATGTTGATAACATTTACCCCGGGTGGTGATACCTTGGTCATCCAGGACACGCTCAATCCGCTCTCCTCTCTCAGGTAAAATTGGAGGTGGACACTCTGGGTCGGGTTCACTCTCAAATAAAAGGTTAGGCCTAAATGGCTCACTGGGTATGTTTGCTGGTTCCCTATACTCAACTAAGTCTGGGATATTGAAAGTCGAGCTAATGCCATAATCTGGGGAAGTTCAAGCATATAGGCATTAGGGCCAACTCTCATCACTCTTAAGGGGCCAGCTCCACGAGCATGAAGTTTCTTAATGGTTCCTAGCGGAAACCGTTCAGGCCTAAGCCTAACCATTATTGAATCCCTAATTTCAAACACTTTGGCTCGTTTCTGGGAATCAACCAAATTATTTTAAAATTTGTATTTAATGTAGAATCCTAACATTATGCAAAATGCAGACTTAACTAAGCATTCCTGTAGACCGAAACTTTATTGGACTCCTAGGGTCTAAACCTAACAGACTATTGACTCTCTAGGTTTGACCCTAGTTTGGTATGCACAAGAAAAATTACCTTGGATACCTAGCAAATTCCATAAGGTCTTCCAAAAGTAGGTCGCAAATAGGATGGGCTCTAAGGGTTCATGGAACCTGGTGATTTCAATAAAATGTAACCTAATGGCTTTAGAAACATGTGTAGCCTCAGGAAAGGGTAGGAAATAGGAATCAGAGTCTTGGGACAATCTATGTGAAGCATGAAATAGACCATGGTTACTCTGGATGACCTTAAGATTTGGATATTGATCTATGGGTGTCATAAGGTCAAAATGATGGATGGAGAATTTGGACATTGTAAGTGCAGGTTTTTCAAGAAGGGAAGACCTAGTCAGTTCCAGAAAAAGGTCATCAGCTAGGGTCAGAGGAATGAGCTCTTTACAAGGGAGCTGAATGAGGTCTTGGGTTGAGGCTAAAGGAGTGGGTTCTTCCTAAGGGCGTTGACTTACAGGGACCAAATCCTCACTAATTTCTTGTTGTTCTGATATTTCTGGACTAGGCTCAACAATCTTATCTTCTCCAAAGGTTTCCTTAGGTAAGGTACTAGAGTTGTCCTCCTCACAGTCTTCTCCTTCATATTCGTCTACCAAACTCATGTCAGCCTCATATACTTCTACTTCAGGCTCACTGGTGGGTTCACGATCTTCTGAGGGTCCTTCCAAAATAGATTCAGCCTGGGTCTTTCTTTGGTCAACCATTTCCATGTCTGCAATATATTCCTCCTTTTTAATGTCACCATGGTGAACACATGGGGTAGCAGGGGTGGGTCGACTCGAGTTAGGGTTGGGCTTGGTTTCAGAGTTACTAACCCTATTGAGCTGAGAGTGACCGGTCATGAGTTCCCTTTGATAAGACTCGAACTCCCTAGCTATGTCATAGGCCTCCTCATGATTCTGAATTTTCCAATGGGATAGTTCCTCCTGGATGTCCCCACGTAGGCCAGCTCGAAACCTCGATATGATTATAGCCTCAGACTCAACTCTGCTACATCTCCTAATAAACCCATTAAATTTCTCAATATACTCAGACACTAGTCTATTGTCCTGCCTCAGTTTGTACCATTGGTCTAAAAGTCTTTGCTCATAAAATCTACCTAGGTACTTTTCTCTTAGCCTACTTCTCATGGTTTTCCAGCTACGTATTCTTTCTCCCCTTTGATAACATTCATCCTCAATAGCTGCCCAATGACACTTAGCATTTTGGGTTAACCTATGTATGGCCAATCTTAATTTTTCTGACTCTGACATCCTAGTGTACTAAAAATAATGATCCATGCTCTCCTCCCAATCGATATACACCTCTTTTCTTCAATCAAAAGTACAGCATAAAGTTCGGTGCTCCTAATGGGTCCCTCCTCGGAGTCAACCAAGTATGGGTATGGGCTCCTAGGGCTAGACTCAGGGGCAAGATCATGATCATAGGCTCTTGGATCAAGGGAATTGGGCCTAGAAGAGTTGGATTTAGCATGGGCCTTGCGGGCTTCAAATCTTTTGTCAAACTGATCAAGCTTACTGTTCATCTTAGCCAATTGTTCAATGATGACCTTTAATTGATCTTCTAGGGTGTTTTCCATGGGTTCACCTGATTGGGAAAGATGGGGGTGATAAGGGACTCCGGATCTGGTCGACATGCACACACAACGAAAGATGCTATGGATTTGCTAAACTTAAAATGATCAAACCAAATGTTAGGTCAAGAAGAGTAACTCAGTAGTAGTAATTTGGAACCTGGCCAAGTAAGTGTAAGGTTGGTAGAGGTTTCTCTTTGCTTGTCTTAGACACCAATTAGAAATTTGCCAGGTAAGTGAACCAACCCACCTTCCTTCGGGCTCTTGTCCCTGAACCACTTGCCTAGACACCAGCTACTCAAGCACATACAAACCAGCTGTCTAACTTGGCTTGACACTTGGTTCGACCCGACTTTGTGGATGTCCCTAGCTCACTAGAGCAATTAAGTGTCTATTCAATTTTAATTAGAGGTTGGGTCTCGATATGTCGGGTGGTGGTTTTTGGGCTAGGGACAGGTAATGAAATCCTGACCCTATGTCAAATTGCTGCCCTTAAGATGATTTATGAAGATGATGGCATACAAATGATCTAATAAAATGTCTTTGATGCAGGACACAGACTCGATATAACCTTGGATTATTTGAGAAAGGGAAACAACTAAACAAACTAGGACCGTGGGAGGGCTAAGAAGCCTCCCGGGACTAGGGTGACACCGAAAACTAAACTCCTAAAACAGCTTGATCTCTTTCATTTTCAATTTTCTTGATGGACGTGGCGAAGAAAGAATGGAGACGGGGGACTGGGAATTGGAACTCATGGCCCTGGGACTCACTCTAACGGGGAGATGCACACAGAAAGTCAGGGATCAAAGCACATAGCTACTCTGAGCTCTCATCGAACCCATCATCCACATAGTAGGGCTCTCACAGAGGCCGCTAGAGTGACTCTCAAAGGACATGGGGGGATAAGAAGATGGGATAGGAGATAACTAGGGCGCTCGAACCCATCATCCACATAGTAGGGCTCTCACACCCCTCAATGAACCTATTATCCACACAGTAGGGAACGAAGGCAAACGGGCCTTAGCCCAGAACCAGAACCAAATGAAGAACCCAAAAATTCCTATTCAACTTCTTATTACAAGAGGGGGAGGGGCCCTTTATATAGAAAAACCAAACCCCTCATTTACTTAGCTTCCAAGTAAACCAAAAAAAGAAAAATAAATCACATCAAAATTCATGCTATAACAATATTGGTGCGGATCTACTCTGAGAAGCATATTGGCTTGATGATTTGCACTGAAAAGCATGCTGCTGTGAAAATTGGATAGCTCTGAAATTCATGCAGAATCCTCTCGTGGATGTGCATAGAGGAGGATCGATCTCCCGACTGAGCACCGGCAGATGGCCGGTGACCAGGAAGCAGGCGGCGGATGGGGCCGGTGGACGGCTGGTGGCGGGCTGCAAGCGGGGCGGCACAGGGGGGCACAGCATGCCTTATGCATGCCATTTGGCCTTCCCACGGGCGTGGAAACTCCTGGGCACCGGCGAGGCCTCCGGCGGCCGGGCCTTGGCCGGTGGACGATGAAATGGCGGGACGACGGCAGGCGGGTGGCGATGGCGGCGTCAGGCGACGGGCGATGGCATCACATGGACGGACGCGTCCGTTGGTCTTCCCCATGACCGTGGGGTCCTGGGCACCGGCAAGGGCCCCCCGGTGGCCGGGCATGAGCCAGTGGATGGTGGGCGGGCGGGCGGCAGCAGGCCGGTGGTGGCGATGGCAGCGGTGCAGGGGCGGCACGGCCACACGTTGGCGGATGGACGCCTCCCTCGTCCGTTCATCTTCCCATGGGCGTGGGCGTTGGCGGCCGGCTTTTCCGGCTAGGGTTTAGGAAGTTTTTTTTAAAACACGGGAAGAAGATGGAATAAGGCTGGAATAAAGTGGGGATAGGCTAGGGATAAAGCTGGAATAGTGGGGATAGGTGGAATAGCGGGAATAGGAAAAATAAAAATTGCGAGAAAAATAAGAAAAATATGTAAAAAATTCCGGACCTGCCTTGGATCGCCATCAGTCTCTAAGTTATATATATATATTTCGATTTTGATGTTTGATAACAGAAATAAGATGATGGAAATATAAAGATATGACCCTAAATGCAAAATTAAACTATATAAAAAATGAAGATGTAATGAGATGTGCTTGCTGAATTTTCAGAGCAAATTTTTTTCTCAAATGATAATCAGAAGTGTAGAAATTTTATAGACTGAAATAAAATCTGAAAATATTCTAAAAAAACTTCTAATTATGAGAAGTCTAGCAAAACAAAAATCATAAAAATCCGATGTTCCTACAGGTAGAAATAATCAAAATAGCAGACTATGTACATGAATGCTGAATTTCTAAAAAGCTGAAATTAAAGATGCATAACTTTTCTATTGGATTTTTTTTCTTTTTTTTTTTCTTAAAACTTTTCTTCTTGTAATCCTCTTCAAAGGCCTATCATAATGGCAGCCCTACATGCCTTAGGAGATTCTCATGGAATGGGAGGAGAGGGTCTCGAAACCCTACTTTTCTCCTAAGACCGGATGGCCTGGTGAAGCACCTAATCCAAGTACTTAAGAAGTGCTAAGTCCTAACCATGCTCTGATACCAGAAATGATGCCAGACTAACTAGATGTGAAGATGAAGAATGATGTAGGTGATTTTTTTCTTTGTGATTTTTAGGGTTTTAATTAAGTTAAGGATTCTCGAAAACAAGTAGGAGTAGATATAGGGTTCTATACTAACAAGAACTTCAGGCAAGCAAGTAAGTCCCTAAGCAAGGATAAAAAGAGGACCCCGGGATTGAGAAACTCCCTAGGACTTAGCTCTCAAATCAATACCTATTTAGGAGTCAGGGTGGCAAACCTCAAAGATGCGAAGTGCCTGATGCCGAGTTCACTCGCTCTCGCGAATGCGGCCTGGATGATCGAGCACTCAACCCGCGGATGGGCCGGCTTTCTGTCTGAAGGTCTCGATGGCAAGGGCAACCGACTCCATGTTCATTTCACTTGGAGGACCTGCGAGCATTCAAGAGGGGAGTTAGGATTCAACAAAGAAAGTAAGGGATGAAGGAAAGAGTTCATGTGGTGATGATGGAATTCTTCTTGCTAGGCGTCCGATTGGATGATCCTAATGGACTCTGACTCGAAGTTGGAGGATGGAGTTGTGGAAGAGATAGTAACACGAGACCTCGCACCTCTCGACGCCCGAAGGTGAAGGCGCTCCCTCACGGAGATTGACGTTCCTAATGAACGAAGGCAACTAAAGAGAATTGGCTCTCAAAAACTTGTGTTTTTTCATTCATCATCAATACCATACAAAGGAGGGGTAAGGTCCCTTTTTATAGGCACCTTAGGATGCAATTTAAATTCAAATGAAAATACAAGTTTTCTTTTGATGGGGTGCCCAAAATTCAGATTTTCTTTCTCCTTGGCTGACCAAAAAAATTGGAGAGTGATTGGGCGTGGCTTGACTTGAGGCTTGGAAGAAGGATCTTGCTTCCTTGGACTTGGAAGGTTGGTCTCTCATTTTGGAAGAATACTTGAAGTGGGGCTTGTAGCAAGGCTTATGTCCTCCTCCTTTTCTTGGTTGTGCATCCACCTTTGGTACAAGACATGATGTGGGCAGTGGGAGATGGTGGTGCCCATGGATTCTTGCCCTTCCTTCCATAGTTGGCCACATACTTTGGGAAGAAAGCTTGAAGCAAGGAACTCATTTCTAACCTCCATTGACCTTCCCTTGGTCGGCCACCCATACTTGAAAAAGAGCATGATTTGGGGGAGGGAAAGAGGGAATGTATCAAGTGTTGTGTCCCCCCTTTGGGCGTCCAAGAATCTAAATTGTGCCACTCACTTGGCTAGTTGACATGGCACCCCAAAGGATGAAGAGGTGGGCCCCTAAGCTGAGTTGGCTAACTTCATGGCTTGGCTCAAAAAGTGACTAGACTTCAAGACCAATCTTGCTTGGACCCATACTTCAAACATACTCGGACTAGACTCATTACAGGACTGGACTTAGTACAGGACTCGACTTGACCAACTTGGTCAAAATATAGGACTAGACACTGACACTTGAGACTCAATTCAAAGCTAAAGAAAATTACAAGGTTTAGGCTTGAAGCCTTATTACAAGACCCTAAAATTGAAACCCTAATCAGAGGTCTGGTGCCCACACCATTGTGGTTCTGGAATATGCACTGTAGTGTCTTCACCAGCCTCTAACTCTGCTTGTTCTTGAATCTTTTCAGTTTCTTCAACTACTAGGACATCAGTTTTCTTTCTCAAAGTGCCATCTGACAATAGATATCCCATTCTTTGAAATGTTTTTGCAGTGTATGTATCAGTATGGAGTAGTGTCCTATTGTCCTCTCCTGTCAGATCTACATTTGCATTTTGAAAGAAGAGTGATAGAACCATTCCATAGTGTAGGCAGGACTTAACTTTTCTAACTGCCTCCTTCATTTGGCAAGTCATAATTGCCGGGCAAATTAATCTTATCACCATTAATCAAAAGCTCCATAAAGCACAGATCCCTTTCACTAACCCAATCAAAATGTCCAGTTCTGGGTAAGAAGATCCTGCTAATAAAATTGTGTAGAATTCTCATCTCAATAGATAACATGCTTACTTTGAGAATTCCTATTTCATTTACTTTAGATCTCTCTAAAACTGTTTGTAGTGCTTTGGTTCTATCTTTCAGTACTAGAGACTCTATGCCTTCAAAAGGCATTTCCAAAATACTTCCCAGAATTTTAGCAGATATAATTATCCTTCTTCCCTTAACAAAAGATTCAATGAAGTTCTCTCCAAACCTTAAATTTTCATAAAACATCCTCACTAGATTTGGGTAGATTTTAACATTTAGGGAACACAAGTTCCTCCATCCTTGATTTTCAATAAAATCACCAATCACAAAGCCTATCTCCTTCAGATATTCAAATAGAATCCCTCTACCCATGGTGATTGGTCTCATACCTAGAGAGATTTGGTGACTGGGAGAAATTGGACTAGCCTCTTCTTCAGACTGAGAGGTGGATTCCGGGAAACATGGTCTTCTTGGAATTTCGTCCTCCTTTCTTGTGGAGCCACTTCATTAACTCTTCCTGATTTTTTTCCAACAACTCTTTTTGGTGCCATAGAGTGAAGAAATTCAAATTATGAAGCTATTTTTGGAAGTTGGAAGTATTTGGAAGGTTTTTAGAGGAAATAAAATAGGGTTTAGGAGTAAAAATGGAAAAATCAAACCCTACAGCTGGAACTAAAAAGAGATGGCTCGACATCCGAGCCGGCTCGACCAACAGCCTAAAAGACCCTTAGGCCTAATCCCATTGTTCACACCTATACAGATCTTTGCACAGCATCTGCATCAGGACATTAGCATTCACTTGAACACTAATAATAACATGGCTAATTTCCAATATCAAGTCAAAGAGTACGCTGAGGTAGATCATGTAGAGATTAGGTCTAGACCTGAGTGGTTTCCTCTTGGAGCCATTAAGAAGCTACATGCTTGTGAAGCTGGACCCTTATAAGTGATAAGGAGAGTTGACCCTAGTGCCTTTGTACTTAAGTTACCCCCGAATTTTGGCATTAGCTCGACTTTCAATATCTCAAGCCTAGTTGTGCATAGGGCACCAATAATGATATCTAGTGAGATTTTTGGACGTCACCCTATTCTTGAGAGAGAAACCTTACCTGAGTGTCCACTAAATTGCCTTGGGAGAGAAATACGGATCGAGCGTGATTTGGATGGCCAAGCTATTATGACCCAAGACCAAGGCTATCCATATCGTTTGGTCTGATGGCAAGGCCGACCGAACTCTGAATGTTCATGGATCTCTTGAGAGGACCTGCAGCTCCATGACCCAACCCTTTTACCTACACCAGATTGACCCTTACTCGATAGGGTCGAGTTTCTCCCATCTTGGGAGAATTGATGGGGACATCAGGATCAACCCTCGTTCACTATGGGTCCCTAAATTTTGAGATCTTTTAGTCCCTTAACCAATTTTTAATTTTGCCCAAAAATCAAGCCCTGTTAACCCTTTGAGTCTTGTAATTAGAGCTTGAGTCAGTTGAGTCATTTGAAGTCCTATAATTAGGGTTTAGCTTAATTAAGCTTAAGTGAACCCAATTGAGTCCTGTTTTTGGGTCCTTAAATTTTGTTTTTTATCCTTGTTATATCTGAGTCCTATATTTAGAGTCAACCCATACCATTAGGATTTTTTGAGTTGAGTTTTGGGTTATGTTCAACTTAGTTGAGCTTAGTCGATCAAGTTAGCTCATGTTGAGCCATTTATCATTTTGAGTCTTGTAATCATGTCCAATTTTATTGAGTTAAGTCCAGTCAAAGAAGACTCAGGCATGTGAAGGACCACACCCAGTGTGCCATCTCAGTAGCTGCGTGGAGTCCCAGTGACACCCTGGATTGCTCCATCCTAGGATTACTTGGAGGATCATGAAGTCGGCCCATGCATGAGGAGTTGATGTCCACACGCCAGCACACCCCTTCCATTTCCCAAGCACACCAAGTCCATATGCCAATGGATATATTTCAATTCTTAGATTCATGGAAGCTTGCTTAGGAATGTTGAGGACCACCCCAAGCCTAAGATGGAAGTTATTTGGAACCCCTCATGGTCCCCTCATGGCTGCCCACTACCTACCATGTTTGGACAGAATTTTGTATGGCATGAAAATGATTTCTTCCATGTATTCAGCCCCATAATTTAGGAGGAAAGTGGGCGCCCCTTTATTTCCTTGTTTTCATTTGCTTGGGCCCTAAGTCTCATGACTCAATATAAGGGACCCCTTTGTATGAAAATTTGAACCACTTATTCATGAATTAATGAAAAGTTGAGAGTTTCTTCTTATCATTACCTTTTCCTTTGTGCATCGGCCACCATAAGGGAGTGGGTGAGAGACTCGTTTGCCTTTGGTCATTGAGCATCGAGGGGTGTGAGGCCCTATCTATCCAACCTGCATCAACCTTGGACGCCCACCTTCTTCAAGCCATATTCCAGCCACCCCATCCTATCTCTCTTTCCTTTGTTCCTTCATCAATCCATCAAGTTTTCCATCACATCTAACTCCTTGTTTGGTGTATCACAGATCCCTCAAGTTTCACATGAATCGAAGTTCATTTGCTTAGCCATTGAGTCAGCAAATAAAAGGTCGATGATTCGTGGGTTTTTGGCTTGACCTTCCAGGCTACATCCGGGAGCGAGGAGGGATCCATTCATGGAAGCAGTAGCAAACATTGCCAGGTACACACCCCCTAGCCCTCTAGATCTTGATATTACAGAAAAGCTAGCCTTACCGGGATTACTTATTCCTGGCGGTCCTATTTTTTTATCTCTTTTGAGGATCCTTTTTGTATACTTGCGGTCTAGAATTTCTATAGGATCACCCTTTTATCTTTTTGACTTGAAATTTAGGAATTAAAATCTTAACTTAATGCTAAATCCATGAAAATTCCCTTTCATGCTAATTAGTCCTGCATCAACTAATCAAGAGAAAATTAAAGCCATCTATGATTCAGCCTACTAAGGATGGTCAAAGATGTCCAACACCTCACTGGAAGGATCATAGTCCTCAATAGATTTATTTCCAAATTGGTCGAGCACTACCTCCTATTTTTCCAAACTTTAAAGCATCCAAAGGACCTCCAATGGATTAAAGAGCACCAAAAAGCCTTCGATGACCTCAAGAGTTATCTTAGCTCCGTTGGCGACCTCCCATTCGGTAATGAGTGTGGTGCTGATTCAAGAGAAGGATAGAGTTCAGAAACTCATTTACTATGTTAGTAGATTTTGGGAGATGTAGAGACTTGGTATTCGAAACTAGAGAAGCTGGTTTATGCTCTCCTTATCTCTATCTAAAAACTCTAGCGATATTTCCAGGCTCACACCATTATCTTGCTGACTGATCAGACCATGAAGAATATCCTCCATTGAGTGGCAAACTTCTAGAGTTTGATATTAAGTATCAGTCCAGACCATCAATCAAAGCCCAAAGAGTGGCAAACTTCTTAGTCAAATATACTATTCCTGATGAGCCAGTCAAGGCAGAGACAACAAAACCATTGGAGTTAACATTGAACACCCCTTTAAGCCCAATTGATACCTGAGAGATATACATGGATGGATCATCTAACCCTAAAGGATCAGGGGTAGGAGTGGTCATTGTCAGCCCCTAAGGAGTCATCGCCAAGCATAGTCTACACCTCGAATTTCCTGCAATCAATAATAAGGCCAAGTACGGGGCCTTGATAGTTGGGCTCAACATTGTCCAAGAATTAGGAGTATGAGATTTAAGAGTTTACAGTGACTCTCAACTAGTTTCGGCTACATTAAAGGTGATTCTGAGGCGTAGAAAGGAAACATAATCAAATATCTCCAAAAGGTCAAAGAACTAACCAGTGGTCTTCATAGTTTTGAGATTAGATAGATTCTAAGGGAAGATAACTCTTGAGCAGATTTGTTGGCCAAAGTGGTAACTACCACACCTATGGCACTTTCCTGAGGAATTTACTTTTGGCAAATTAAAAAGTGAACCGTCGAGGAGCTATCAAAAATCATGTAGCTCAATAACAAGCCATGTTGGATCAACCCACTGATCGACTTCCTGAGAGAAGGTCGACTCCCTACCAATCAGAAGTATCCCACAAGATCAAATATTGATCCTCCAAGTACTTGGTGCATGAGAGAAGACTACAAATGATTGTGCTCTTGGTCCCTCCTCAAGTGCTTATGGCCCTTTAAGATAGATTGCATGCTAAGAGAAGTTCATGAAGGGATCTATGAAAATCATGTTGGAAAAAGAGTGTTAGCCTACAAGTTACTTCAGCAAGGTTATTATTGGCTGACCAAGCAATGGGATGACAAGAGATTCATCATAAGATGTGATACTTGCTAAAGGAATGAAAATATTCAGCATCTCCTAGCCATACCTATCACTGCCATATGCACACTATGGCTATTTGCATATTGGGGGATGTATATCCTTGGTCCATTTTTCCTAGCTTCGGGGTTGCGTAAGTTCTTGATAGTAGCTGTTGACTACTTCATAAGATTTGATGTAGGAAAAAATATGCAAAACTAATTTATTGATATTTAAACTAATTTTCAGAGATTAATTAGCAATTATATTTTTGGGCTTATCAGATTAAAGACTCAAAGCATTCAATAAAGTAAGACTAGTCAACTAGTTATAAGCCCGTAAAGTAGATCTAACAAATCTAATTAGGAAAGGACCTTGGTGATAAAGAAACCACCATAAACTAGGATTTAAAACTTTCAAGGAATCAAATCTTAAGAGAAAGGAAGAGTTTAGATTTACCAACGAAGATTTGTCACTCTTTGATGTGGATCAAGATCAGCACTCTAGGATTTCATGGCAAGACTTCAAGATTGTCGTTATTGGGCTCGAATCTGCAATGAGACTAGTTCCAAAGCAAAAACACCCTCACTTCTGATCTTCATCACTTGAAACACTCACAAGAAAACAAGTTAGAAAGCAAGAAAGGAAGGAAAGTTTGGAAGAAATGAAGAAGAGAAAGAAGGTGGCAGTTTTAGGGATTGTTGGATGGATGGAGGATGGATAGTTGGATAACTTGGGCCTCACACCCCATGATGCTCCAAAGAACAAAAGAATTTAGGGCCTCACACCCTGTGATGCCATCACAGCAAAGGAATGACAGAGAATATCTCCTTTATTTCATGAAAAAAGAATTAATTTTATAAAAGGGGTTGATGGTGGAATTTATAGACCACCAACTAGAATTTTATGGGTTACAAAGTGTAGAGTTCTTATTAGAAAGGCAAGAACTTCTTGGAATTGGATCTTCTTGGATAGCAACTCCTCTTGAATCCTTCACTTGGCATCATGGAACTCTTGATGTTTAGCTTTATCTTGGACTTCATCCTTAGTGGGTGACAACAAGGAACAAACTTCATGGGTTGGGCAACAACAAGGAACCTCCATCCTTTTGGATGACAAGAAGTAAGATGTGGCACTCCTTTGGATTTGAAGTGTGCGACAAAATCAATCTCAAATGAGAAGTGGGGCGGTATTCTCCTTTCTTGGCATTAGTGTTGGGAACCAAGGTATAGGGCAAGAGCATGCAATTTAAAAACTTTTTCTAAATGCATGGCGCAGCAGAAAAGGATAAAACCATTTTATCAAGGAATGTCAATCTAATTAACATCACCCTAAACAAATCTTGATGCATGTGTAGAATAATGTATGTAAGAAATCAAGCATCCATTGAATGAAAAACAGAACTATTCTACATTTGCACAATGATGCAACAGATTATAGTGTTCCAAATAAATAATCTAAAGGTGTACCTTTGAGATGACGATCACTTGGAAGGCACGTGCTCCGATAGCAAGATGGAACAGCACTCGATGGAGATCAGCCCTGCAAAAAGATAATCGGGCTTTGCGAGCGGCACATGCATACCACCTCTACAGGTGGTTTATACTGGGTAGAGGAATTCCTTCTCCTTCCTTCGAGGTGCTAGCCCCTCCAGAAATACTGATGGTAGCAGCAGACTCGATCTTCAACTCCTTGAAGAACTGAGGACTTCGTCTTCAACTCCTCAAAGAACCTGTTATTGAAACGATGCTGGAACAAAGACCAAGGACCCTCCCAGTTCTCTCTATCCCAAACCTTCAATAAAAGGTAGCACACAAGAATCCCTCCCAAAACTCAAACACCACTCTATCTCGAAGATCAAATCTCAAAATCCCTCAAGGATCAAGCAAGATCTCTAACCAAGAAATATGGCAGAGTATGGACCTTGATCCAAATATGGAGAGTGGAACCTTGAACGTCAACTATTGACCTTCTTCAGCCCTGCTTTTATAATAGCAACCCCCAAAACCATTAAGAGGGTATAATGAAAGATTAGTGGGGGGGTTTTGAGTCTCTAGGGATTCCAAGCAGGTTATGAAAACCTTTAGAATTCAGCAATGCAAACAGCAAAAACTTGAGATGCCCATCATTAAACCCATAACCATTACAACATTTAATGAAGCATTCTTGAATTTCAGTAGTCCATCAATCAAGTCGACTCAATTGTTTGAGTCGGCTCGAGCTGAGTCATCTCGACTGTTCGAGTCGGCTCGAGTGCAGCATTGACAACTCTTGTCAAACTAGTCCTGAATGATTCCCAATCATTTGCATGCCAACAAAGTAAGAAGAAACCCCACAGTGTGTAACCCCGTAGGTTCAAACATTAAACTGGTAGCATAGGAATATTTTCAGTACCAGCCAAAGTTGCCATCTAGTAATGACACCTGGCATCCAGATAGGTTGAAGGTTACAGAGCAGCATGAACCTGTCGAATATGGAATATCAGTGAACTTATTCTTTTGATCTCCTAATGCTCCAGATGGCTTAGGGTTAAACTACCCAACCCTAATTAGTCCATCTCAATATGTCTCAAACAAAGAATTCTTGTAACTCCTTATAAGGAATGTCCTAGGCAAGGTCTTTCTCAATTAAGGCATATTAAGCATTTAATCCAAATTATTTGGAGAGATCAATCCTATCTCAATCCTACTACTGTTACATAAGTACTTGACTGCAAGCAGCAACCTTCCATCACCGGATTAAAAATCTGAGTAGTCTGGCACCTAAGCACAGTGAGTTGCCTACAAGCTGCCACAGTGATCTCAAGTCAAAGGAAAATTAATGTCCACATTCTAATGCAAGACTTCTTTTTAGCAGAAAGAGAATCTCGTATGAAAGTCACATTCAGTAAAGTGTCAAACACAATACCTGATGTCATACCAGCATCTCCATGCTACTTGGTTAAGAGGACAACCAACATATATAACATCAATGACCTACTCTCAATTGATGCGGGACAGAGATCGGGGTTGGATTACTGGAGAGCTGAGAAGTCACCAGGGGATTTGGGTTTGCGTGGAAGAAAAAAGAAGAGGGAAAAGGGTTTAGAAAGATAACTAGGGTTTACACAGATTCCCCTGGGAGGACAAGCACATAGCAAAGGGCTCACACAGATATCCTAAAATCACACAAATACCCTCTCACATAGAAATCAGGGATCACACAGATATCCTGGACACACAGCTAATCAGGGATCACACAGATATCCTCTTATATAGAAAATCAGGAATCACACAGATACATTGGGCACACAGCTAATCAGGGATCACACAGATCCTTCACACTGAACTCAAGAAATTTTATTCATCCATCATTGTTATTCTTCAATACAAGAGGCGGTCCTTAAATAGGGACCAATTACTTGGGAAGCAAGTAAAGAAAACATGAAAAATATGAGGCACCACAATCCTTCCTGTTTTGCTGATTGAAAACATGGAAGGTGTTATACAATTCCCAATGAAACTCAAGAAAAATAAGGAAAGAAGGGGGGACCAAGGGGGGGACCATGTGGGGCACCAAACACCTGCTCTCTTGGGCTCGGGGTGGATCACATCTTTCCTTAGTTACTTGGCATGAATCAAGGGATTTATGTTTATCCACTTGACCTTCCTTTCTCACTTGATGGCGTGTGGAGTTGCTATGCCTAGAGGGTGGAAGGGGTATGCTGGCATGTGGTCATGCACGGGCCATCTTCATGTGATCATCAATGTAATCCTAGCTGGTGCAATCCAGGATGTGACAGGGACTCCATGTGGCTGTTGAGGTGGCTGGGCTCCTGGGTCCCCATCATTTCCCTGGAGTAGCGAGAACTTGACTTCGTCGAGTTAGGTTCAGCAGGGGTTTGACAGAATCGAAACTAATCAAATCAAAGTAAAGAGACTAGGTTCAATTTTTTTTTCTCTGAATTTTTTTTTCCATTGAATTTTTTTATCTTTTTTTTTAATTTTCCCTGAGAAAATAGAAGTCAGCACTCAGTACCGACTCTGCATTCATGTTCGTGCACTACTCTTTTCTCCTTCTTCACGGATCGATAGCAGGGAACAAGGAGGCTGGCGGAGGGACTCGCCGGCATCGATGCTGGGTGGATGACTATCCGGCAGGGTGGCGGTGGTCACATCATAGTCGGCGATGGCTGGCGATGGTAGCAAGGAAGAAGATGGTGGCACGGGGAGGAGATGGTGTCACTCGATCTCGGGCGGTGCAACGGTGAAGATGATGGCGGCTCGATGAGAGGAAGGCACGGCCATGGAAGGGGAAGTGGTACTGGGTGGAGATGGTGGAATGGACGGAAGATGGCCAGCATGAACGAGAAGATGCCGGCATGGAAATCATCTCAGCTATCCAAGGATCGCTCTGATCGGGATGAAAGCAGTGACAAAAGGGGGCTTTAACGGTGTCGATGGCATCAATCCCAGGGAAGGGGGTGATCGGCAGCCCTATTGATCATGGTGGCAGGCAGAAAGGATGGTGGAGGTCTACATGTGCCAGTGGGCGGAGAGGTTCGGACGGTGTCGAACACGATCTAGTCGGAGGCTTGGAAAGAAGAAAAATCGGTGGGCTCTCCACTGGTGTCAGCGTTGGAGAGGAAGTCAGCCGCACACGGATCAGGCATGCTGGAGGGATCAGGTGGTGCGTCGGCCATGGATGGTGGCTTTGGAGGCACGTGCCATCGAGGGCATCACGGACGAGGGCTGGTCGGCATTGAACTGGGCGATGATGGCCTTGATGGCTGTAGGCAATGTGGAGACGGGCTTCATGAGTAGAGATGAGGTGTCGGGAGCGAAGACCTCATGGGCACCAGCACGGAAGTGATGTGGGCGACACATGGCATCAGCATGGACATGAGCCAGTGGACAATGGCAGCTAGCAAAGAAGATCAAGCGTGCAGGCACCAGTGAGGATCCCATCGACGAGTGCCTTGGCTTGGGAGAAGCGATGGAGGTGGATCTTCCAATGGGGGCACGAGCGGCCGATAGTGGAGGTCAGATGTGGCAGCATCGAGAGATGGGAGAAAGACCAGCGATGACGATGCAGAGAGAAAAAACTAGGAAGAAAAATTATTTGTGAAGGAGATATGGGATGATTCGGGAAGAAGACAATACCCTAATCTTTTGGGCTCTGATACCAAATTGATGCGGGACAAAGATCAGGGTTGGATCGCTGGCGAGCAGAGAAGTCACCATGGGATCAGTGTTTGCCTGGAAGAAGAAAGAAGAGGGCAAAGGGTTTAGGAAGATAACTGGGGTTCACACAGATTCCCCTAGGAGGACAAGCACATAGCAAAGGACTTACACAGATGCCCTAGGGATCACACAGATACCCTCTCACACAAAAAATCAGGGATCACACAGATATCCTGGGCACACAGCTAATCAAGGATCATATAGATATTCTCTCACACAGAAAATCAGAAATCACACAGATACCCTGGGCACACAGCAAATCAGGGATCACATAGATACCCTTGGCACACAGAACAACAGGGATCACACAGATATCCTAGGATCACACAGATCTTTCACACTGAACTCAAGAAGTTTTATTCATCCATCATTGTTATTCTTCAATATAAGAGGGGGTCCTTATATAGGGATCAATTACTTGGGAAGAAAGTAAAGAAAACATAGAAAATATGAGGCATCACAATCCTTCCTATCTTGCTGATTGAAAACATGGAAGGTGTTACACAATTCTCAAAGAAACTCAAAAAAAATAAGGAAAGAAGGGGGGACCATATGGGGCACCAAACACCTGCTCTCTTGTGCTCGGGGTGGACCACATCTTTCCTTAGTTGCTTGGCATGAATCAAGGGATTCATATTTATCCACTTGAACTTCCTTTCTCACTTGATGGCATGTGGAGTTACTATGCCTAGAAGGTGGAAGGGGTGTGCTGGCATGTGGTCATGCACGGGCCGTCTTCATGTAATCCTCAATGTAATCCTAGGTGGTGCCATCCAGGATGTGACTGGGACTCCACATGGCTGCTAAAGTGGCTGGGCTCCCGGGTCCCCATCATCGATACACTATCGTCCTGAAATAGTGTATCCTTTAGTCGCGAATCAAATTATGAACTATACGATGCATCCTCTCTACACACATACAAGGTAGCTCAAAGGACATCATCATATAAGAGTTCAAATAGGAAGATGTCTGTGATGAACAACCAGAATAAACCTTTTATTCAATTCAATAATTCATATACATATATATGAGTCACAATCATGTACAGCCTAGACGATTAGCTTTGGGACATATATTTCCTAATAACTCCCACTTGGACTAAAGTCAATCAGAACATAATCTAATTTCCATCTTCCATTTGCAGTCATCGAACTCTTGAATTCCAACGGCTTTAGTCAAGGGGTCGCCAGGTTCTCCGTACTGTCGATCATCAGAAGCTCGATGTCACCTCGTTCAATAATCTACAGGACAAGGTGATAATGATACAAAATATGCTTGGTCCGCTAATGTGACTTCGGCTCTTTCGTTTGAGCTATGGCTCCAGTGCTATCATAATACACCAGAATAGGTCCATCCAAGGAGGGTGCCACTCCCAGCTTGCCTAGGAGTTTTTGCAACCACACAGCCTCCTTTGCTTTATCTGATGCTGTAATATACTCTGCCTCGCAAATAGAATCAGCCACTATATACTGCTTGGAACTTTTCTAGCAAATAGCTCCACCATTAAGGGTAAACACAAAACCAAATATACTCTTGCTATCATCTCTATCTGACTAAAAACTAGAGTCAGTTTATCCCACAAGTTTTAAGTTAGAATCTCCATAAATAAGCCATTAGTCCTTAGTATTTCTAAAATACTTAAGGATGTTCTTAACAACTTTCCAATGAGCTTCACCTAGGTCAGACTGGTATCTGCTCACTACCCCTAGTGAGTATACCACGTCTGGTCTAGTACATAGCATAGCATACATAATAAAACCCACTGTCGAAGCATATGGAATCCTATTCATATGCTCTCTTTCCTCAAGAGTGTCGCACAATCCTTCTTAGAAAGAGTAATTCCATGATCTATCGAAAGATAGCCTCTTTTAAAATTTTTCATGCTGAACCGCTTCAGCACATTGTCTATATACATAGATTGGGACAGTCCTAGAAGCCTCTTAGATCTATCTCTATGGATCTTCATATCCAGTATGAATGAGGCTTCATCCAAGTCCTTCATAAAGAATTGAGATGAAAGCCAGACCTTTATTCCTTGTAATGCTGGAATGTCATTCCCGATTAGGAGAATGTCATCTACATATAAAACAAAAAATACAACTATAGAACCATTTGCCCACTTATATATACAAGGTTCCTCTCCATTCCTAACAAAGCCATACGTCTTGATACACTTATCAAAGCGCATGTTCCAACTCCAAGAAGCCTACTTCAATCCATAAATGGGCCTTTGTAGCCTGCACACTTTAGACTCATCAATGGATGTGAACCCTTCAGGTTGCATCAGATAAACCTCCTCTTCCAGCTCAATATTTAGGAAAGTTGTTCGGACATCCATTTGCCAGATTTCATAATCTAAATATGCTGCTAAAGCAAGCATAATCTGAATGGACTTGAGCATTGCCACAGGGAAGAATCTCTCATCATAGTCAATACCATAATGCTAACAATACCCCTTGGCAACCAGACGGGCTTTATAGGTCTCCATTTGCCCATCTGCGCCCCACTTTTGTTTGAAGATCCACTTGTACCCAATGGGTTTTATCCCTTCAGGTGAATCAACCAATGTCCATACACTATTTATTTCCATGGATTCTATTTTAGATTTCATAGCTCTCAGCCATGACTCAGAATCAGACCTTGAAATTGCATCCATATAGGTGATCGAATCCTCGTTGTTTACATCGAGTTCAACGGGGTCACCATCCTGGACCAATAAATCATAGTATCTGTCTAGTTGACATGATACTCTACCAGATATCCTTAATGGTTGCAGCATGGGCTCTGGATCTGATCTAATCAAATCTGGTTCTATAGTGGTCTTAGAGTGAGAAGGTTTTTCTATCTATTGAACTTCCCCAAGTTCGACCTCGGCAGCTTGAGTGCCTTCACCAAGGTACTCCCTTTCTAAAAAGGTTGCTGTAAGACTGACAAACAACTTTTTTTCCTCAAGTAGATAGAAAAAATACCCTTTGGTTTCTTCAGGATACCCAATTAAAAGATACTTATCAGACATAGGTCCTAGTTTATCCATCTCCAAATGTCTAACATAAGCTAGACACCCCCAAACTCGAAGGTGAGAGAGAGTTGGCTTGCATCCAATCCATATCTCATATGTTGTTTTATTAACAGACTTCCTTGGAACTCTATTCAGAAGGTAGGACGTTGACTCAAGAGAAAATCTCCAAAAGGATTTAGGTAGACTAGCCAAGCCAATCATGGATCGAACCATGTCCAACAGAGTTCGATTCCTCCTTTTAGACACACCATTTAACTGAGATATCCCTGGAGGAGTTCATTGAGAGAGAATCCCATTCTCCTCAAGATAAGTCAGAAACTCACTGGAAAGATATTCACCACCTCGATCTGATTGAAGAGTTTTAATAAACATCACTATTTGTCTATCAACTCCATTACGATAATGTTTGAACATTTCAAACGATTCAGATTTATATATCATAAGGTAGACATAATCGTATCTCGAAAGATCGTTTGTAAACGTAATGAAATAACTATATCCACTTCTTGCACTGATATTCATAGGTCCATATACATCAGTATGTACCAGACACAGAATATCACTGGCTCTTTCATCCTTTCCAGTAAAAGATGACTTGGTCATTTTTTCAAGAAGACAAGATTCACAAGTTGGTAAAGATTCATTCTCAGTGATATCAAGGAGACCCTCTCCCACCAACTTATTTATCCTGTTCTTCTTTATATGACCTAGCCTATAGTGCCAAAGATAAATATCACTAACCTTATCTAACCTAGGGCATTTATTAGTAGTGTACAATATAGTAACAGGTTGTGACAATACATATACACCATTCTTCAATTGTCCATTCATCACATTAAAACCATTCAACGTGATTTTGCAAATGTCATTCTTTATAGATAATCCATAACTATCTTTGCCAAACAGACCTACAGAAATGATATTTATAAGAAAAGAATGACAAAAATGACATTAATTAAGAACGACTATACAAGACTCGAAAAACAAAGAAACAGTTTCCAATGCTAGAACTAGAGCTTGACTTCCATTCCCAACATTCAGGAACCTTTTACCACCTTCGAATCTCCTACTAATTTGAAGTCCCTGCAAAGAATTGCAAATATGGTAAGGACTTCTAGTATCCAATACCTAGCTAGTAGTATCATAAATAGAGAAACTACAAGGATTTATCATATAAAATATCTTGACCAGCAACATCTTGCTGCTTTCCCTTCCTTGGCCTGTTCGGGTCCAGAGTAGCAAGGTAAGCAGAACAGTTCCACTTCCAATGACCCGGCTTCTTGTAGAAGAAGCACTTTGCCTTACTCTTGTCAACCTTTATCCTCTTAGTCTGACTAGGGAGAGCATATTGCACCTTCTTATTCTTTTTCTTCTTCTTCCCTTTCCCAAAGGGATGATGTCCTACTCCAGAACCTCCCACCAGATTCACTAACCCCTTGTTGAGGTTGTGGTCTCTCTCATAAGTCTACAGTAACCGTAACATCTTGTGATACTTTACTGCAGGCCTATTCATTCTGAAATTATCAAGAAAGACCCGGTAGGAAGGGGGCAGAGAATTCAGAATCGCATCCTTGTTGAGCTGCTCATGCAAAGGACATCCGAGTTTGCCCAAATACTCAAATAACTCAATCACGTATATTACCTGATCAGTAACCAAAGCTCCATCATGCATATGCATGTTATAGATGGAGGAAGAGATCCGGTATCTGTCCGTATCATCCATAGTGCCAAAAGATTCCTTCAACTTTTGAAGAATCTCCTATGGCTGGGCCTCCTCAAATTTACGACTGAACTCATCGTTCATTACAGCCAACATTATGCAATGCACCATGGTGCAGTCAGAGATCAACTTTTGGTAAGTGTCCCTGACAGTGCCACAAGCATTGGGGGCTGGGATTTCAGGTGCTGGATCCGTTATCACATAGAGGATCCACTCGTGCTCCAGGAAAATCTTGAGTTTTTAATACCAGCTATCAAAATTGGGTCAAGAAAGTTTGTCATTATCTAATAATGACCGAAGCGACAAAGTGGTCGACATTATCTGAAAAAGGAGGACAAGACCTATCAGTATATGAATTATTTAAAAAATCTTAAAAACATAGATTTTAGTCTAAAGATTTCTCCTACTATTTTATTCAGACCGGTAGCCTCTACACTCCAATTCGAAGAATAACATTTATCCTTTAGTGGGTACTAGGATCCAATAGACTACATATGAGCCCGACTTTGGATGGCCAACTCAAATGCATCTAAAGGTAGGTACAATACCAATTGCTTCTCTAAACAACTCCTAGTAATCATTTTGCCCCTGGGATCCTCACAATCAGCCTTTGGGCCTCCAATTAAAGGTCTTGGTTAGGTCCACCGCTAACATGATCAAATTCAATTGATGGGGACATTAGGTCAATCCTAGTTCACTATGGGTCCCTGAATTTTGAGTCCCTTAGCCATTTTTTAAAATTTTATCTTTGAGTCCAATAATCAAGTCCTATTAGCCATTTGAGTCCTGTAAGTAGGGCTTGAGTCATTGAAGTCATCTGGAGTCCTGTAATAAGGGTTAAGTCATGAAAGCTTGGTTGTGTCCTGTGATTAGGGTTTTCATTCACTTTGAGTCCTATTTTGGGTCCTTGAGTTCTGCTTTTATATCTAAGTCCTGTATTTAGAGTTGACTCATATCATTAGGGTTTTTGAGTCGAGTTTTCGATTATGATCAACTCAGTTGAGCTTAATCGATCAAGTCAACTCATTGGAGCCTTTGTCATTTTGGTCTTGTTTTGTCATTTTGGGTCTTTTGTCAATTTGAGTCATGTATTTGCTTTCATTCAAGTCATGTTCAAGAGGAGAGCTAGTGGACCACCACTCAAGTCACCCAGCCAAGCATCTGGACTCCATTCATACTGCCTAGACCCCTGAAGGATTGGCACCCCAGCATATCATGCCTTAGGCGCCTCAAGCCCACAAGCTTTCATGAAGATTAGTTCCCAATCCAGATCCACCAAAGAAGTGGAGCCTAGATCCCAGCCCAAGCCCAAGCCCATGGTGCCTTCCCTCCCAGTCCAACATGGAGGCATCCCAGCCCATTTGACTTAGTTCAAGATGCCCCAGCTTTGACCTAGTCCAAGATGCCCAAGGCTTTGACCAAGTCCAAGCAGACGTTTTCCAAGCCCAACAAGGAGACAAGGCCCTAGCCCAAGAGGGTTTTCTTCGTCCATAAGTTTGTAATTTCTTGGCCCTCAAGTTAGGGTTTCTTGACCTTCAAGTAATGTAACCCGGGCACATCTATAAATACCCACCCCCCTTCTGTATTTTTCAATGAATGAATGAATGCTTATGAATAAAATTTGAGTTCTCTTCCATACAATCTTCCTTTGCCTGTGTGCATCGACCTTCGTGAGGGAGTGGGTGAGAGACTCATGCCTTTGCTCTTTGAGCATCGAGGGGTATGAGGCCCTAGTTATCCCTTCCCCTTTGAGTTCCCCTCCATGGCCTTAGAGATTTTCCCTTCACAGCTCCATTAGTGAGGTGGGTGAGATGCCCTAGAGGTGAGAGGTCTCTCCGTGTATATAAGTCCTAAGTTCGTAAAGTGTCCATCTTCTTTATCCCTCCACGGCCTTGGAAACTTATCCTCATGGCTCCATTAGTGAGGTGGGTGAGATGCCCTAGAGGTGGGAGGTCTCTCCGTGAGTGTGAGTTTCCAAGTCCGTGGCAGTCCAAACCCCTACCTTCTATCCCCATTATTTTCTTCACCACCTCCATCAAAAAAAATAAATATATAAAATTATTTTTTATGGTACCTTAATCCCTGGCGACTTCTCAACTCGCCAACGATCCTACCCCCCACCTGTCCCCCATCATTTTTGGTTTCAGAGCCCAGAGGTTTAGGATATCCATTATTTTCTTTTTGTCCCATCTTTTTCCTATTATTCCACTATTCTCTACATATCCCCAATTTATCCTTAAGTTATTGTCACATCTTTTTCCTTGACCCATCCACCACCATCTCCATCACCGACTCACCAGCCCCACCATTTTCTCTCTCCCTTGTTTAAACACCACCAACCATCGACCAGGACCATCCGAAGCCCCACCGATGCCCCTATTACCATCTCCCAGATCGTGTATGCCTCCACCCATGAAGCCCGTCTCCACGCCACCTCCAACTGGGAACACCACTGATCACATCTTCCCCACACTGTTCGAACCCGATTCCCTAGCAACGACAAGAGTCGATCCAGTCCGAGTGCACCATCCACCTCCACTGACCGATCCCGAACTCCCATCACCGTCGGCCTCCACCTCTATCCTCTCCTACCCTCACAGCATCAATCGGATCACCTCCAATGGCTACCGAATGCCCACAGCAACTGCACGTGCTGCAGGTCCATGCAGCCCTTCTTCCACCACACCATCCCTTCTTCGGTGAAGGTCCTTCGAGGACACCAGTGAGAACCCACTAGATCTGCCCCTCCAAAACCATCCTCAGCCCCTTCCACGGCTGAGCCGACCCTATCCCCAATCGCCCCTACTATTGAGATGCCGGATGCCTCGCCCCATCTCCCTACTGCCAATGCTAGCCACCATCAACTCCACCTTGACCACCGCCACCGGCGAAGCATGCCGGAAGTCCCTATACTCCGCCCAGCCACCGTCCATGGAGATCTCCCTATGCCATAATCCGTGTGACACCCTTCCCACCGAAACTCCTCCCCGCTACCGTCGCTAGCCACCGTCGACTTCACTGTAACCATCACCACCTTATCGAATCGTCTCCACCCAGCACCAACACCAGTGAACTCTTCCAAAGTCCCTCCTCTGCTCCTTGGTTTCTATCCATCGAGAAGGAGAGGGATTGCATGAACATGAATGCATTTCCCTTACCTGCTATCGACTTCAGGTTCTGCACAGATCTTAAAGCAGAACCTCATGGATCTTAGAGTTGCATAATCTTCAAAGCTACATAGATCTCAGAGCAGTCCAAAAAAATCATCAAGTACTACATGGATTTCAAATAATATATGGGTTTCAGTTCCATCCAAGTCATCTTCAAACTCGATGGAGTCAAGTTTTCCCTACTCCAAGGAAATGATGGGGACCCAAGAACTATCCATCAATTTATTTGGTTGATCAAGTCAAGTCCAAGAGGAGAGCCAGTGGACCACCACTTAAGTCACCCATCCAAGCATCTGGGCTCCATTCATGCTGCCTAGACCCCTGAAAGATTGGTGCCCCAGCATATCAGGCCTTAGGCGCCTCAAGCCCACAAGCTTTCATAAAGATTGGTGCCCAGTCCAAATCCACCAAGGAAGTGGCACCTAGATCCCAGCCCAATCCCATGGCACCTTCCCTCCTAGTCCAACATGGAGGCATCCTAGCCCATTTGACTCAATCCACGATGCCCCAACTTTGACCTAGTCCAAGATGCCCAAGGCTTTGACCAAGTCCAAGCAGATGTTTCCCAAGCCCAACAAGGAGACAAGGCCCTAGCCCAAGAGGGTTTTCTTGGTCCACAAGTTTGTAATTTCTTGCCCTCAAGTTAGGGTTTCTTGACCTTGAAGTAATGTAACCTGGGTACATCTATAAATACCCATCCCCCCTCTTGTATTTATCAATGAATGAATGATTGCTTATGAATAAAATTTGAGTTCTCTTCCATACAATCTTCCTTTGCCAGTGTGCATCGACCAACATGAGAAAGTGGGTGAGAGACCTGTTCCTTTGCTCTTTAACCTTCGAGGGGTGTGAGGCCCTAGTTATAAACCCTAGCCACCCTGCTTCTTCCAGCCCAAGCCGCCCATCATCAGCCCATCCTTGCCGGCCCCTACTCTTTCTTTCTTCCATGTTTTTTTTAGCCATCTAGACATCTTTTTTATCATTTTCTAACCCATTTTAGGTATTTTATATATCCCTCGAGTTTCACGTGAATCAGAGTCCGTTTGCCTAGCTTTAGGGCCAACGGATAAAAAGCCGACGGATCCGCGAGTCTTCAGCTTGATCTTCCAGACCGCATCCGGGAGCGTGGAGTGATCTGTTCATGGAAGCAGCCACAAACATTGCCATGTACACACCCCCTAGCCCTCTAGATTGAGTTATTGAAAAAGAGCTAGCCCTACTGGGGTTTCTTTGCCCTGGCAGTCCTGTTTTTATCTCTTTTAAGGATCTTTTTTGCATGCTTGCGGTCTAGAATTTTTATAGGATCACCCTTTTATCTATTTGACTTGAAATTAGGGAATTAAGATTATAACTTAATGTTGAATCCATGAAAATTCCCTTGCATTCTAATTAGTCCAGCATCATTTGGTATCAGAGCTCTTTTAGGGCTAATTTTCTACATCCCATAATTCATGCATATTGTTTGTTAAATTAATTGTTTCTACATATAGTTATCTGAGAAAAATCTGATTATTGTTTTTCTAAATCCAAAATATTTGATTTCTATTTATCAGTAGTATTTCATAATTTATTCAGAATTATATGTTTTCTGAATGCCTATTTTCTGCCCTGGAAAATTTCTGCATCCTGTCGTCTGCACTAGGGGTCTGAGATTAGGTCTGTTTCACCAACATAGGAATACTTTTTTAAAAAAAATTTGCACTGATTAATCTATGATTAGTTTCCTTATTTCATGTGGTTTTTTCCATATTTCTCAGAACCAAACAAAATAAAAAAATCTTCATCCTAGAAACCATGACCAAGAATCAGAAATTTCTGCACATAGTTAGAAACCCTAAGTTTTGTAGCATCATTCCATTTTTGTTTTGCACGAAATTTTGTAGGAATCATCTTCACACATATCCCTCTATTTTGCACATTTTTTAGAATTCTTCTGTTCTGAAATCCATGCTAACCTTTGCATCAAAGACAGATAAAAAAAATTTCAATTTCTGCTATCCCACATACTTGACTTGATTAAAGCTAATCACCTACCAAACCCCACCAAACCCAAGCCAACTTTGATTGATCACCTAACCAACTTAAATATAAGTCAGCCACATCATAAAAAAGGAGACAAAAAATTTTTATTTCTTGTTTACAGTTATTAGATTGCATCAGGGTTCATTGGTTGTGCATCATCTGCATCTAAACTAATCTTAAGGGAAATTTTTCTCTGTCAAATCAGGCCAGGATTTCATCACCTGTCCTGGGCCCAAAACAACTACCTTGTATACATACCCAAATCCTAATTAAAATTAACTAGCAACCTATTGATTTAGGGACACCAACAGGTCGGGTCCAAGTCTAGTGAGGGAACTAGTGCACCCAACACATCATCTATTACTGGAAGCTGGTGTCTAAGGCTAGAAGTCCAGTGGCAAATGCCATAAGCGGACTGGTGGTTATTTAATTAGGACCCTATCACAGGCAGGGAGAGCCTCCCACCACCCCACCTCTTACCTGCCAGTGGAAGGATTAGGTGTTGTGTTGTGTGTAAGTTAAGTTAACTCACCTGATTTTGGCACTAGGTTTAGCAAACCCTAGAATGTGCTAACCCTTGTGTGCTTGACTGCATCATAATCCCTTAATTAATTGTTTACATTAGATTAGGAGCTCAACCAGTAGTCCCAACCCAACCCAACCTGACCATGGAATCTGACGTAGGAACCTTATTAAGGAACACTAATGAATAGCTTGCCCAAATGAACCACAAGTATGATCAAATGGGCTATAGGTGTGACCAGATAGGAGACCAGTTAGGAAACCTAGAAAAAACCCCTAAAACTCATCCCATACCTAAATTGAGCCTAGCCCTAGGAGAACCCCATACCATGACCCATACTCGGAGCCCAACCCTAGGAGAGCCCCATACCTGGAGCCCAACCCTAGGAGAGCCCCATACCTGAAGCCCAATCCTAGGAAAGCCCCACACCATGACCCAATCTGGGAGTCCAATTATAGGAGACCCAATTATGATTTCATAGACCAGGTGAGAGACTTATGAGGAGCCTCAGGATAGATGCACCCATCTTTGATAGCACCCTAGATCCCAAGACCTACATAGATTGGGAAGGAGGCATGGAACAATTTTTTGAATGGCATGATTTGAGTGAGGAAAAGAGGTATAAATTTGCCAAACAAAGGTTAACCGACCATGCTAGGTTATACTGGGGAGACATAGAGTGCTTAATCAGACAACAAAACAAAGCTCCCATAGATACCTGGATGGCCATGAAGTTGAAACTTAAGGAGAAATATGTTACCCCATCCTACCGCCAGAGACTCCTAGACCAATGGCAGAGATTAAGTCAAGGAAGTAGATTCATGTCAGAATACATAGCCAAGTTTAATGAGTGTGCCATAAGGTGTTGCCTAGATAAACTCGAATTAGTCACCCTATCTAGGTTTAGGGTTGGCCTTCATGAAGACATCCAGTGGGAACTATCTTAATGGCAAATTCAAGACATAGAGGAAGACTATCATATAACTAGGGAATTCGAGTCATATCAGAGGGAACTCATGATCAGTCAATCTAAGCCCAACAAGAGTAACCCTCCTGAACCCAAGCCCAGACCTAGTCGACTTTCTTTAAACCAGCCAATTCCCATTGCCCCTAGCCAGACCCTAGGACCTAGTCAGGTATGTCCGAGCCAATCCAGCCCGAGCCAAGCCAACCCGAGCTAACCCAAACCGAACCGACCCAACCCCAGCCAACCCAATTTCGGTATCCCACAAGTTCCCATCACTGATAGGAGTGAGGACCCTGAAGTTCAAATTGATTGCATGATATTCAAGACTTAGGATATCCCCAGGTTGAGGAGCTAGAGAAGAATAAGAGCAAGTCACCAAAGGTTTAGAGAAGACCCAACATCACATGTTTTAGATGCCACAAATCAGGACACTATGCTAGCCAATGTCCAACCAAAGCCTTACATATAGGAGAGCTAGAAGAGGACAAGTCTAAACCCATTGTTGAACCTGAAGAAGAGGTGTATGAGGCTGACTCAAGTCTGATCAAGGAGTATGAAGAGGTTGAAATCATTGAAAATCTAGGAAAAGAAACTCTGGAGCCCATTAAAGAGTCTAAAGAAGATACCTATGACTTGAGCCTAGAGCAAGAAAGTAAACCCACTAAGGACCTAACAGAAAAAGATCCTGAACCCACTAAAGAATTTGGAGAAGAAGTGATGCGGGACAGGGATTGGACTGGATCGCTGGTGAGCATGAAAGTCACCAGGGATTAGGATTTGCAAAGGAGGAAAGAAGAGGGTGCAGGGTTAAGAAAAAATACTGGGGTTCACATAGATTCCCCAAGAAGAACAAGCACATGGCAAAGGGGCTCACATAGATGCCCTAGAAGAACAAGCACATAGCAAAGGGGCTCAAATAGATGCCCTGGGCTCACACAGATGCCCAAAATCAGGGATCACACATAAACCCTGGGAAGATGGAGAAGGGATCATACAGATACCCTAGGAGCACACAGATCCTTCACACAGAACAATAGAAATTTTATTCATCCATCCTCCTATTACAAAAGGCTGAGGGTGGTATTTATAGATTTTCCAACCCTCATTTGAATTTGAATACAAGATAAAAAGATAAGAACGAATCAAATTCAAATATAAGATAGGATAAGATAAGCCTATCCATATATCAATCCTAACCAACCAAATCCTAAATCAAATTCAAATATAAGATAGGATAAGATAAGCCTATCCATATATCAATCCTAACCAACCAAATCCTAATTCAAATTTTAAACAAAAGATAAATCCTAAATAAATTTATTCCAAAAATGCTTCAAGATCTGTGCCACTCCAATAATTATGCTTGCTCCAAGATCCGTGCTTGAGATGTCCCCATCATTCTCCTACGGTGGGGAAAAAACTCGACTCTGTCGAGTTTGGGTCAGGCTCCAGCTTCAGCTTGACTTTAGCTCCGGGAACTCCAAACTTTTAGCTTGACATAACCATGATTTTTTTTTTTTAATCAACTTTGCTTTGAAAATGGTATGGCTTTGAGATCGGTGTGCTTTGAAATCTTTGCTTTGAAAATGGGCTGCAGGCAGTTCCTGGAGAACTTGGCATAGACGAAGCAGAAAACAGGGGTGAGGGCTGGAAGGGAGGAATGGTGGTGGGTGACCGGCTGGGGGGAGGGTGGTCCGACGTGGATGTTAGGGAAGGATCCGTGGAAGAGATTTGAAAGAGGGAAGAAAGAGAATAGTGGGCCGGTGATGAAACAGAAAAATCCTAATCCTTTAGCTCTGATACCATTTGATGCGGGACAGGGATTGGACTGGATCGCTGGTGAGCATGAAAGTCACCAGGGATTAGGATTTGCAAAGGAGGAAAGAAGAGGGTGCAGGGTTAAGAAAAAATACTGGGGTTCACATAGATTCCCCAAGAAGAACAAGCACATGGCAAAGGGGCTCACATAGATGCCCTAGAAGAACAAGCACATAGCAAAGGGGCTCAAATAGATGCCCTGGGCTCACACAGATGCCCAAAATCAGGGATCACACATAAACCCTGGGAAGATGGAGAAGGGATCATACAGATACCCTAGGAGCACACAGATCCTTCACACAGAACAATAGAAATTTTATTCATCCATCCTCCTATTACAAAAGGCTGAGGGTGGTATTTATAGATTTTCCAACCCTCATTTGAATTTGAATACAAGATAAAAAGATAAGAACGAATCAAATTCAAATATAAGATAGGATAAGATAAGCCTATCCATATATCAATCCTAACCAACCAAATCCTAAATCAAATTCAAATATAAGATAGGATAAGATAAGCCTATCCATATATCAATCCTAACCAACCAAATCCTAATTCAAATTTTAAACAAAAGATAAATCCTAAATAAATTTATTCCAAAAATGCTTCAAGATCTGTGCCACTCCAATAATTATGCTTGCTCCAAGATCCGTGCTTGAGATGTCCCCATCAAGAAGTGACTGAGCCAAGATCAAACATAGTTGATGAGAGTGAGGGTTCACCAAAATTGTCCATTGAGGAGGTCCAGGAACCAATCCCTAAGGAACAATCCCAAGAAGTTGATATTATTTTAGAGGACTTTCCAGGTAAGCTTCCTAAAGACCTTCCTGATGACCTGCCACCAATAATGGATTCCCAACCTACTCTAGAACTAGTGCCTATAGACCACTCTAGTGCCAAACATATGGTTAGGACAAGCACCCAATTAATTTCCTTTAAGCATAGGAGCCTGTAGAGCCATGTCTACCCTAAGGACTTCCATGCTACAATCCATGTCCTAAAGTTCTGGAGAGGATATTTATTTCCCCTAGGAAACTTACTATACCCGTACCAAAGGACTTTCAGGTTTTATGATTTTCAAAAAATTTTAAGTTTGAAACTTGAAAGGGGGATTGAGTTTTAGGTTTACATCTTTAACATAGGGAATGAAGTAAGTATAGGGGATGAAGTGCTACCTGGTTTTAAGTCTGAAACATCTCTAGGCCAAATCCCACTATTCACACATGCACAAATCTTTGCACAGCATCTACATCAGGACATTAGCATTCACTTGAACACTAATAATAACATGGCTAATTCCCGAATTCGAGTCAAAGAGTATGCTGAGGGAGATCATGTAGAGATTAGGTCTAGACCTAAGTGGTTTCCTCTGGGAGCCATTAAAAAGCTACACACCTGTGAAGTTGGACCCTTACAAGTGATAAGGAGAGTTGACCCTAGTGCCTTTGTGCTTAAGTTAACCCCAGATTTTGGCATTAGCTTGACTTCCAATATCTTGAGCCTAGTTGTGTCTAGGGCACCAGCAATGACACCCAGTGAGATTTTTGGACCTCACCCTATTCTTGAGAGAGAAACTGTTGCCTAGAGAGCAACCCAAGAGGGGGGGTGAATTGGATTTCTAAAAATTATTTAAGGCTAAGCTTGATGAACCAAGTAATATACTTCACAAGACAAGGTATGCAATTCAACAAGGTACTAGAATTTAAAAGTGTGATGCTCTAATATAAAAGTGCAGCGAAAGTTAAAAGCAATAAGCAAGAAAGTAATGAGCAAGAGAGGAGAAGACAAGCAAACACAAACACAATAATCTATAGTGGTTCGGTACCAACCATGCACCTACATCCACTCCCCAAGATCCCCTTGGAAATTCACTATAATCCAAAGATTACAGTCGATTAGTTTTCCGGGCTCACTAATCAAACCCCGACTTGTTTTTACAAGGCTCACAAGTCACAACCTCACTTGGTTTTACTGGCTAACCAAGAACCTTAGTGGTTTTCTGGGCTAACCACCAACCTAACTTGGTTTTCTAATAAGCTAACCAATAACCTTTACAAGATATAAGATGTAGAAATGAAGAATCAATGTAAGCTTTCAATAAGAAGCAAATAAGTCGATGTAGCTCGAAGTAGTGTTGCTTTGCTGTTGTTGAAGCCTTTTGAATATCCAAGATTGAATGATCTTCAATGCACTCGATAGCTTAGAATGCTTGGAAGGCTTCCTTCTTGCTTGAGAGTAGTTGAGCTTTGAATGAAGTGGAGTTAAGGCCCTTCTTTCTTCTTTTCTCTTCAAACTCTTTAAAGATATTTAATACAATGAATAATATATCTTCTTGATTTGATTTGAAGCCTTTTTATACCTTCCCAAGTTCCCAAAATCGAAATCTAGCTGTTATACTTGAAAAACTAGCCGTTGGAGGGCATTTGCGAGAGTTTTGCACTTGAAAAAACTAGCCGTTACTGTTGTCAGAACTCCTTGTATCGACACTTCTTCTTCATGTGTCGACACATGTTCTTCCTGAGTTGATACAAGTTCAAAATACTCTATTCAGATTCTCTGGAAAAAATCAGCTGAGTCGACACATTCTCAATGGAGTCGACACATTGAGTCAACACATTAGGTTCGTGTGTCGACACATCAACTGTTCCTTCAACTTCTGCAAGTTCTGTGGCTTGAAATTCTCAGGCAATGTGTTGATCCATGTGTTGATACTTTGAGTCGACACATAAGGTCCATGTGTCGACACATCATCTGTGCCATTTGAAATTTTGTTGCGTGTCGGTTTGAGTCGACACACCATCTTCATGTGTCGACACACCAAGTCATGTGTCGATACCTTGAGTCGACACATCATCAAAAAGGTATAGAATCTGCTGAACTTGTGCAGGAACATGTCTTCATTTATCTTGGTCATCCATTCAACCAACTCTTTGTGTGTCCAAGTCTAGTTTTGTGCAATCATTCCATTCAAACTTGGTTCTTCAACATAATTGGGCTTCATCAAAACTTTGTGAGCATCCTTTAAATGAAAACACACTTAAAGCAAGTCATTAGTCCTCAATTTATACTTAACTATTTTGCTTATCATCAAAATCAATTAGTGGAGTCCACAATCTCTCTCTTTTTGATGATGACAAAATCCTTAAGTATAAATTGCTTTAAAAAAGTAAAGCTTTAAGAGAATTGAACAAGATTCACAATAATGAAAGCATTAAGTATATCAATCTCAACTTAAAGATATAATCATTCAAAATACAGATAATAGAATTTGAGCTTGTTTCAAAGATAGAGAGTGTCAAAGCTTTGATAGAACTTTGAAATTATTTTAAAAGCATTGATAACATGTATCATGACGCTCTTACAATGAAAGTTTCAGCAATTAACAAAGCTCCCCCTGAATTAATGACTTATAACAAAATTTGTGAGAATCTTTTCAAAAACATTGAAGGAGGGGTTTTGAAAATCAACTTTATGTTGACAAGAGAAAATATGAAGCCCCTCCCTTTCAAAGAATTCAAGTTTTTCAAAAAAAATCAACTTTAAAAGATACTTACTCCACCTTTAGTTTGGAGAACAACATTTATACTTAACCTTTACTTATACTTACTACTCCCCCTTTTTGTTATCATTAAAAAGGTAGATAGAGAGAATACAGTTATTTTCAGAATATTTCCTTTAGGAAGCATATCCATGCAAACAATTCAAGATATAGCATTCATGGTCATCAAGGATATAGGAAAGAGTAGCCAAAAAGTTTTCCATAAAAATTAGAAACTAGTACATCAAGTGTGCAACAACTATAAAAATACATGTAGACATGAAAGTAAACAATCTGAAAACTTTTTGGCCATCAAAGGATGAACCGATCTCGATCGGTCCGGTATCAGAAGAGGAACGAGCTCGTGGCCATCGAGTTCGAAGATCTCGAAGTCTGGTCCTGGTCAGTTGAGAAGGGGTACGATGTCCACGTCCTCTGTGATTAGTATAGATCCGACCTCTGGCAGAAGCAGTAAAGGTAGAAGCTACATCCTCCACAGGAACTGAACTAATCGGACGAACCATCTCGCAACAGCCGGAGCAGGAGTACGATCAAAAGTGGGACCGGAGTCAAGATACTGAAAGCCGGGTGTATAGAATCCAAGCTCTCGAATGATTGAGGAAGTATGAAGAGTAGGACTATCAAAAGTAGGTGTAACAGTTGATAATACAGGCATATCAAGAATAACAGTATCAGCTGTGGAAGGTATCGGTGTGTGTACAATAGATGTATCAAGTGTGGGTGTCTGAATGATAGGTGTATCAATATCAGGAGAATCAATAGTGGGTGAATCAACAGCAGATAGATCAACAACAGGACTAAGAATAGGAATAGGAATAGGAACTAAAGTCTAATCAATCAATCTGGAAGGAGAGGATGGATCAGGTATCGGGGCAGGTGAGAAGGATGGGTCAACAGGTCTCGCAGCTACGTCATCCGTCACCTCCATAACTGGCTCAGACAGTAGATCATCAATATCAAACCGGTCGGAGTCAGTCACCTCATCTCCATCAATATCTCCAACTCCATCTTCAATATTAGTCTTAGCACCAGTAGCAATATCAGCAACGCCATCAGCTGGTGCTGGAGCAGGTACATCAACAGTAGCAGGAGCTGTGTCTGCAGTAGGAGCACTCGTAGAAGATCTAGATAGTGCTGAGAGAATAGCCAAAATACCATCACTGAGACCTCTGTGGCTCTCTCTCGTCTCAATAATAAAAATGTCTAGATGCTGTCTCATGATGAAAACATCTATCTCTATGCGTCTGACTCTATCCTCTAGAGTATCTAAAATACTGGGAGTCTCCGTCTGCTCTGGCTGTGGCTGGACAGAAGTAGAAGGACCTGACTGAGCTGGCTGTGCTGCCATCTCAGGCTGTGTCTCGCTCGGTCCAGCCTCACCTGATAGAATCCGCTCCTCCTCTGCTCCATCCTCATCAATGTCAGCTGCATCCTCAGCCTATCCCGATGTCCTGCGTGTCCACTGGCCTCGGACTAAGTGATAGCCCATGTAATGCAATGACCTGATGTCATAGACATTGGTATGGATCAAGGTATGATAGGACTCATCCTGAAAGCTGACTCCATACTCTCTGAACAATACTATCAAACCCATGCCATACGGCAAGCAGAGCTGCTGGCTAGACGTCGCCTCAGTAATCTAATGGATCATCAGAACTGGAAGACAAACCGGCATCCACTAGATCAAGGAGACCATCATGAGCAGCTCTCACTCGACAATGTAATCAAATTGACCGGTCTTCGACAGAAGAATCCGAGCAACAATGTGATGTAGCAGTCTCATCTCCACTGACAGTCTCGAAGTAGGAATAGTGGCTCCCTCAAGTAAAGTATCAAACTCAAAAATGCATCGGAGCCCACTAACTCTGTCCAATAGACTATCCATAACTGATCCAGTTATGGGTATATCCCATACTCTGCTCAGAATCTCAGCTGAAATGGGAATATCTCGTCCCCTCACCTGAGCAATCCAGCCATCTGATCCATGGGCAAGTGATCCGTAGAACTCTCTCATCAGCCCGGGATAATATCTCTCGCTGAGCGAACAGAAAGATGCCAAGCCAGACTATCGGATCCACTCTCCTATTCGAAAATGCTGCTGGTCCAAGAAAGAGAAGTCCACTCAGCATCCTCCAACTACCGTCTTGGAGCTCATCCGACTAGAAGGTGCAAACAACTATCATGCTGGCGGATCCGGAGCCCTAGACTCATGTCGTGCCTTCGTTCTCCGCTCTTCTTCATGCTGTGACTGACACAGTCAGCGAATAACTTGTTTGCAAGGACCCATTGTCAACAATCAAGGTTTGGGCAAGGTTTTTGGAGGAAAGAAGAGGTTTTTAGAGTTTAAAAGCTAAAACCTAGAAGGGATTCCAATCAAACACGAGCATAAAACCTTCAAATATGAGAGAATGGCGGGTAAAAACATGGAAATGAGAGGATGAAGGAGATGGATACCTGGAATCAAGGTGTCAGCTCGGAGGAGAAAAAAAATTGGGGGAAAAACAGTTCGAAAACCCTTAAAATCTCAGTTTTCCATCGGGTATGTGTCGACTCACGCATGTGTCGACACATTTTGGAGTCGACACATGATGTGTCAACACATCGACTTAAAAACTGAAAAATTTAGAATTTTGCAGAGTGATCAAAATCAATTTTGGCAACATGTATTTGGGGTCAAATCAACAGTGATTAATCATGATTTATATAAAAAAGATAAGAATAGATCTAATTTGAGTCAAATTTGGAAAAAAGATTTAGTCAAAGGGATTAATGATCCTGAGCTCTCTTCTAATCATATAGAATCAATCTTCCAAGAGAGGTTTAGTTAAAATATCAGCTAATTGAAATTCAGTGCATATGAATTCAAGCAAAATATCATTGTTCTCAACATGATCTCTAATAAAGTGATGCCTAATTTCAATGTGCTTGCTCTTAGAGTATTGAACATGATTTTTAGTCAAGCAAATAGCACTTGTATTATCACATTTGATAAGAGTTCTAGCCAACTTGATTCCAAAGTCTTTAAGTTGTTGCTTAATCCACAAGATTTGAGCACAACAACTTCCTGCTGCAATATACTCAGCCTCAACTATGGATAGTGCAACTGAAGTTTGTTTCTTGCTAAACCATGAGATTAAGTTAACCCCAAGAAATTGACAATTTCCACTAGTACTCTTTCTATCTAACCTACAACCAGCAAAGCCTGCATCAGAATATCCAATAAATTCAGCAGAAGAATTTCTAGCATACCACAAACCAATGCCAATAGTACCAGACAGATATCTAAAAATGCGTTTAACAGCCATAAGATGTGATTCCTTTGGTTCAGACTGATATCTAGTGCACATGCAAACACTGAACATAATATCTGGTCTACTAGCAGTAAGATACAGTAAAGAGCCTATCATGCCTCTATATAGTTTATGATCTACAGATTTACCATTTTTATCTTTATCTAATTTATATGAGGGGCTCATAGGTGTACATATTGGCTTAGTAGTCTCCATCCCAAAATTTTTGATAATTTCTCTTGTGTACTTAGTTTGGTTGATGAAGATACCATCTAAAGTTTGCTTGATCTGGAGTCCGAGAAAAAAGTTGAGTTCTCCCATCATGCTCATCTCGAACTCACCCTGCATTAACTTAGCAAACTCTTGACAAAGAATTTCATTAGTAGCACCGAAAATAATGTCATCAACATATATTTATACTACTAATAAATCATTTTCTTTCCTTTTCGAAAAAAAAGTTTTATCAACATTTCCTCTAGAAAATTCATTCTCAATAAGGAATTTGCTTAACCTTTCATACCATGCTCTAGGTGCTTGCTTTAATCCATAAAGTGCTTTGTGCAATTTGAAAACATGATCAGGATGTGCATGATTTTCAAAACCAGGTGGTTGTTCAACAAAAACCTTTTCATTTATAAAACCATTTAGAAAAGCACTTTTAACATCCATTTAAAATAATTTGAAGTTCATGAAACATGCAAAAGCTAACAATAGTCTAATTGCTTCAAGTCTAGCAACAGGAGCAAAAGTTTCATCAAAGTCAATCCCTTCCTCCTGATTTAGCCTTTAGCAACTAGACTGGCTTTATTTCTAATTACAACACCATTTTCATCTAATTTATTCCTAAATACACATTTAGTGCCAATAATAGAAACATTAGATGGTCTTTCTACAAGTATCCAAACATTATTTCTATCAAATTGTATTAGTTCTTCTTGCATAGCATTGATCCAATTAGAGTCTTTTTCAGCTTCTTCAAAACATTTAGGTTCTATTTGAGATACAAAAGCTATGTAATCACATTCATTTCTAATAGAAGCTCTAGTTCTTACCCCTTTAGATGGATCACCTAGGATTAATTCCTTAGGGTGTCCATGAGCATACCTCCACTCCTTAGGTAGATCATGATGCAATTGAATGTCATCTTCTTTCTCACCTTTATCCTGATTCTCTTCATTTGGTTGAGCTTGATCATCCAAAGTCAGCTTCTGAAGTTTGTCAGCACCTGCACATTCATCAATTGTATCCTCTTTTCTCGAGGATTTGTTAGAACATTCTTCAAACACGACAAGTACTGACTCTTCTATAACTAAAGTTCGTTTATTAAATACTCTGTATGCCCTGCTTGATGTAGAGTATCCTAAGAAAATACCTTCATCAGACTTGGCATCGAACTTTCCTAGATGATATTTTCCATTATTCAAAATAAAACATTTACAACCAAAAACTCAAAAATATTTCAAGGTTGGTTTTCTTTGGTTCCAAAGCTCATATGGAGTTTTCTTTAAAATAGGGCGTATCAAAACTCGATTCAAAACATAACAGGCTGTATTTATAGCTTCAGGCCAAAAATATCTTGGCAAATTATTTTCACAAAGCATAGTGCGTGCTATTTCTTCTAAGGTACGATTTTTCCTTTCTACTACCCCATTCTGCTGAGGTGTCCTAGGTGCAGAGAAATTGTGTTCTATCCCTTTTTCATTACAAAAGTTTTTTAAATCATGATTTTCAAATTAGGTTCCATGATCACTACGAATACAAACAACTAAAACACCCTTTTCATTTGAAATTTTCTATAGAATTTTATGAATACAGAAAAAGATTCATCTTTTTGAGCTAAGAAGAAAACCCACTGCTTCGTCCTTCCACGACCATCTCCATCACTGTTCGTCCTTCCATAATTGACGGCCACTGTAGTCATCTTCCTCAAACCCACTACTACCCCACCACCAAGAAGAAAAAAGCCTGCACCGCCCCCCTCCCTCCATCATCACCTGAGTTGCCATCTTTTGCTGATTTTCTTAGCCCGTTCGCTCACGTCCGCCACGGCCCAAGCCTCCTATCATCCGTAAGCTTCCTCTGGCCCTCCCATTGCCCAAAACATTCCTCCTTCGGGTCTTCCCATCATCCGAAAGCCTCCTCCGGTCTCCTATCATCTGTTAACCTTCCCCGGTTCTCCATCACTCAAACTCCCTCCTCCGGCCTCCCACGCCTGAACTCCCTCCTCCGAATCCCATCGCCAGACTCCCTCCTCCGGTCTCTATCACCGGATCTCACTTCCCCCCTCGGAGATCGCCTCGATGCCAGCTCTCCACGGAAGTCTCGCCCGAACCGAGCATGCCTCCCCTATTCTCGAGCCCCCAGCTCCTCCTCCCGGTTGGCTGCTCTGCTTCCATCGAAGTCCGACATCTTCATCCACCCTCGAAGGTCCACCCCGGCACCGTCTTCACCTCCAAGACTCTGCCCCACAAAGCTTCAAGCTCATTACCCTATTCCACAAAGCAATTGAATGTTGCTATGAAGAAGACTTATCGAGCTACTATTGAAAGAAGATAGGAATAGCTATTCCAGCTATTCCTTCTATTCCGCACTTATCTCAGATTTATTCCAGATTGGAATAAGCCCCATTTAGTTTAATTTGGGTTATGTTTTTGGCTTTGATTGTCTCACTTAGGCTAATCCAAGGTTAATTGTGTTAGGTCCTTTCCGGTACCAAGCCTTGAAGGGGTCCTAGCCATCAACCCGTGCTCATGATGCCTGTCATTGGACGACTGATTATTGATCATCCAGGCCACATCTTCCAAGGTTAGGTGATCTCATCACAGGAAAATAGCTATTACTGTCATAAGGTCCTATCTCTCTTTACTCGCTTTAGATCTGAAGTTTTGAAATGCGTGCATGTCTTTGATCAGGGATTTCTCAATCTTTGAGTCCTAGTTCTTTGTTATTTTATTAAGTCTAGCATGAGGGAATGCATGATCTAAGATCTACCATATTTGAATATTCTCCAGAATTTGTGTTTATTATAAGCATCGATACTTGTCTGGATTCTTAGGGTAATTTTCATGAATGCTGTCCCCCATCACCCTTTCTTTGGTATCAGAGCATAGTTCCATATCAGGGAGGAACTTGACTCTATCGAGTAAGGGTCACTCTAGTTCTGGTATCACTAAAGGAGGTCTGGGTCGAGGCGCTGCAAGTCCTCTTGAGTAATCCATGAATCATCGAATTCTAGTCGACCTTGCCAATGGACCAGGTAGCGTTGATAGCTACAGCCCGGGTCATGATAGCTTGATTGTCCAGGATACGCTCGATCCATTTTTCTTTTTCAGGCCAATTTATAAGTGGACACTCTGGGTTAGATTTGCTCTCAAAGGATGGAGTAGGTCCAAAGATTTTACTAGGAATCACTACCGGTTTCCTATACTCAACCAAGTCTGCGATATTGAAGGTAGAGCTAATGCCTAAATCCAAGGACAGATCAAGCACATAGGCATTGGGTTCCACCTTCTTTATCACTCTAAATGGTCCAGCTATGTATACAAGTAGCTTCTTTGGGGCTCCAAGAGGAAACCACTCAGGTCTAGACCTAATCTCTATAGAATCCTTTACATTAAATCCTTTGGCTCGATTTCGGGAATTAGCCATGTTATTACCAGTGTTCAAATGAATGCTAATGCCCTGATGTAGATGCTGTGCAGAGATCTGTGCATGTGTAAATAGTGGGATTAGGCCTAAGGATCTTTCAGACTTAAAACCAGGTAGCACTTTATCCTCTATACTTACTTCATCCCCTATGTTAAAGATGTAGACCCAAAATTCAATCCATCTTTCAGGCTTTAAACTTAAAAATTTTTAGGAATCATAAAACCTGAAAGTCCTATGGTATGGGTATAGTAAGTTTTCTAGGGACAGTAAATATCCTCTCCAGAACTGTAGGACATGAATTGTAGCATGGAAGTCTTTAGGATAGACATGGTTCAATAGGCTTCTATGCTTAAAGGAAATTAAAATGATGCTTGTCCTAACCACATGCTTGACACTAGGGTGGTCTACAGGCACTAGTTCTAGAGTAGGCTGGATGTCCATTAATGGTGGAAGGTCTTCGGGAAGCTTCTCTCGAAAGTCTTCTAAAATAATGTCTACTTCCTGAGGTTGTTCTTTAGGGACTTGTTCCTTGACCTCCATTATGGATAACTCTTGTGAACCCCCACTTTCATCAATTATGTTTGATCCTGGCTAAGTCACTTCCTCTTCAAATTCTATAGTGGGTTCAGGATCTTTTTCTATTAGGTCCTCAATGGGTTCACTCTCTAGTTTTTCTTCTTCAGGTTCCTCTACTGGACTCAACTCATTAATGTCTTCTTTAGATTCATAAATGGGCTCAAAGGATATGGTTTCATAGTGTATGGGCTCATAGGATATGGGTTCATGGTGTATGGGCTCATAGGATATGGGTTCATGGTGTATGGGCTCATTGGATATGGGTTCATAGTGTATGGTTCTCCTAGGATCAGGAAGTATGGGCAAAGGTGACTCAAGTTTGGGTCTAGCATGGGTCCTACGGGTTTTCTCTAGGGTTCCTATTTGGTCATCTAATGGATCAATCCTATGGATCATCTAGTCAAGCCTATTACACAGTTGAGTGCTCAAGTGGGTAAACTATTTAGTAAAGGTTCTTAGAAAGGTTTCATAGTCAGGCTCCATGGTCTGACTGGGTTTAAGGTGACACTACTACTTGGGTTAGACTCCTAATCTAGCACACAAATGTTCTAGGTTTCCTAGACCTAGAGTCAAAGCAAAGTGAGTCAAATCAACTTACACTCAATATAGCAACTAATCCTTCCATTGGCATGATAAGAAGTGGGGTGGTGGGAGGCTCCCCCTGCCTGTGACAGGGTCCTAATTAAAAACCACCAGTCCACTTAGGGTGTCTGCCTCTAGACCTCTAGCCTTAGACACCAGCTTCCAGTAATAGATAATGGGTTGGGTGCACTAGTTTCCTCACTAGACTCGGACCCGACCTATTGGTGTCCCTAGCTCACTAGAGCAAAATAAATTGCTAATTGATTTTAATTAAGGTTTGGGTATGAATGGAAGGTGGTTGTTTTGGACCCAAGATAGGTAATGACCTCCTGCTTTGATCTGAGATAGAGAGAGTGCCCTTAAGATTTGATTAATGCAAATGATGAACACACGATGAAACTTGATGCAACTAAAACAAAACAAAAAATAAAAATATTTTTTTTGTCTTTTTATGAGGTGGAAAATTAAATTTAAGTTGGTTAAGTTATCAAATAAAATCTGGTTTGGATTAGAAGGGGTTTGGTAGTTGATTAGGTTAGGTTAAGTCAAGTATGTAGAAATCATAGAAACTAAAATTAGGATTTTATTTGATGTAGTAGTTGTATGAGTTTCAGAGTAGAAAAAAATTCCAAAGGATTTCAAGATAGAGGATTAGTAGTGAAGATGATCCCTACCAATTTTTAAGCAAACTAAAATTCGGATGATGATGCAATACCTAGGGTTTCCGACTGTGTGCAGAAAACTCAGAACTTTGGGTTTGGTAGTTGATTAGGTTAGGTTAAGTCAAGTATGCAAAAATCACAAAAACTAAAATTAGGATTTTATTTGATGCAGTAGTTGTATGAGTTCCAGAGTAGAAAAAAATTCCAAAGGATTTCAAGATAAAGGATTAGTAGTGAAGATGATCCCTACCAATTTTCAAGCAAACTAAAATTCGGATGATGATGCAATACCTAGGGTTTCCGACTGTGTACAGAAAACTCAGAACTTTGGTTAGGATTTCTAGGATGCAGATTTTTATAATTATTTTTCTAGAAAAATAATTAAAATTAATGAAAATTATCAGGATTGAACAAAGAATATATCATGCAAATTTCAATGAAAACAAAAATACCTAAGATCATGAAATAGACCGAAACTCAAACCCCTAATGTAGATAACAAGATGTAGAAAATTTATAGGGAAGAAAATAGTCATGCAAAAATTCTTTAGATAGAAATAAATCATGGAGAAATTTTGGTAAATATTGTCAATTAAAAAAAACTAGAAAAATAAGAATCAGGATTTTATAATTTACCTACATATAGGAACAATTAAAATAATAGACCATATACAGAAACTACAGGATGCAAAAAATTAGCCATAAAGTGCTCTGATACCAAATGATGCGGGACTATTCATGCATGCCAATTATTTTTTTCTTATTAGGAATTAAGTTAGGAGTTTGTATCCCGAATTTCAAGCCAAGATATTAAGTAAAAAATTCTATAAGAAATCCGAAGCATAGGCATGTAGAAATAAACCCTAAAAGTGAAGAAATAGGACTGCCAAGGCTAAGAAGCCCTGGTTAGGACTAGCTATTCTACAATACTGCCACCAGATGAGTCTAAGGGGTGTACCTGGCAGAGATTTGAAGATGGATCCATGAAGAGTTCTTTCGTTGCTCTCGAATATGGCCTGGAAAATAAAGCTATCGACCTTGCAGATTCTTGGCTTTCAATCCGGTGGTCCGAAAGCTGGTCTTATGGAATCCTTGGATTTGTGAACTCTGAGGAACCTACAAATCACCTAACAAGGGTTAGAAAAACAAGGAAGAGTAAGCTAGAAGGCTAAAAGAAGAAGAAGGGGAAGAGGCTTGACGATGGCGACTAGGAGATGAAGAAGGATGGTGGCTTGGAGGCAGGGCATAGGGATCATACAGAAATCCTAAGGGATCACACAGATACCCTTAATCACACATAACTTCATACAGGATTCACATAGAAAGTTGAGAAGAACTCAAGAATTTTTTAATATTCAATAACCTTAAATCATACAAGAGGGGGTGGGGTATTTATAGATGTTCCCATGTCCTCTCCTTACTAGGATAGAATTACAAAGTTGATTGGGAGAAGGATTACACGGTTGCTTAGAACTAGGAGTATACAATTTGAGTGAAAAATAACCACAATCTCCTTGTTTGAAATGTACTCCTCTCCTTCTTTGACTTGGTCAAGGAGCTCTCTCTTGGGCTTGGGCACCAAAGTGGAGTGGGCTTGGACTTAGGGCAGTAAGGGCATCCTCCATAATTGGGCTTGGGTGTGGCCTTCAAAGCTTGGGTGAATGGGCCTCATGGTGGGTTGGAAACCCTGAGCTGGGGTTCCTAGAATATTCCCGGGCATCTTAATGTGTGGAGCTTTATAGGTTAGGCTTGCTTTGTTCTAAGAGGGCCTGTTGAAGGCTTTGGCTGGTGCTCCTCCTCTTGTATAAAACTAGACTTATACTGAACTGAACATAAACTTACATGACTTAATTGGACTGGACTGGGGTTAAGACAACTCAACTTATTACAGGACTCAATTTGTCACAAGACCCAAAATGACATAACAAGACCAAAATAACTATAGCCTCACAATGAGCTTACTTGAATAACTAAGCTCAACTAAGCCGAACATAACCCAAAACTTGACTTATAAATTCTAATGGTGTGAGTCGACTCTAAATAGAGGATTCAAGTGTAACAAGGCCTAAAAAACAAAACTTAAGGCCCAAATACAGGACTCAAATGGTTAACACAGCCAGATTATTAGACTCAAAGACAAAATTTGGATCATGGCTAAGGGACCAAAACTCAGGGACCCATAATGAACTAGGGTTGACCTGATGTCCTCATCAATAACTTTTATTTATATCAAAATTCATATCCAATATACAAATAGCACAACTATCTACAACCTAGATGATTGGCTTTGGGACACAATTCCCAACACCTTGATCAAGAAAACTCCCACCAAACACTTAGAGGGTTTCCAGATCAATTTGGTCCATGGGCACCTATAATCCAGTCAGACTGATTAACCTTAGTTGACATGGGTCAACTCGAATCAATAGATAATCTAATCAAGTCTGGTTCACCATGTTAGCCAGGTATGTAAGATCAAGGGATGGGTTAAGCCAAGTAAGCCTCTTGCCTTAGACACCAACCATGAGTTGGCCAGGTAAGAGTTAGCCTCAAAGAACCTTGATCACAACTGTCAAACTTATCTTAGACACTAAGTGGTTTACCAGACATAATCAGACTAACCTAAAGACCCGGGCTCACCTTGAAGCCATGAATCAAGTCTATTTAGATGTATGGACTGATCTAACTAACTATTAGAGAGATTTATAGAGAAGAGACCTAATTCGACTTTTGATTAGTCTTCTCTCTATTTAATCCATTCATCTAAGCCTAGGTCTAACCCATTTAAGGACTCAATTCTAGTTAACCCAATCAACCCATGGTTTATCAATCATGACTTAAGATTAGAATCATATACTAAATCTTAAAAATATACAACTTAATTTTCAATTAAGTGTATCACACCAATTTAAATATTTTCAAAATCAAGTGAAACAATTTCATAAAAATCTGAAGCTTAAAATTACTATTTCATAGTTTTCTGGTCGAGTCAGTTCTTTCAGAACACCAAAAATAGACAAAATGAATTGTCTGTAAAATCGAGTCAGCTCTTGCAGGTCGTGTCAGCTCTTGCAGGTCGAGTCGACTCGAGCATAAATAGTATCTTCAAATTTTAGTCATTTCCACTTGAACTTTTCAAAGTTTTTGATCAAACATCTTTTAGATCTCATCTAAATATAGTTATGATCTATTAACCATAGATTAAAACTATTTTAATCCATCAAATTTTTCACTTTCTTCTTCATAAGGTCGTGACGCAGCGGCACCCCTACACTTCATAGGAGAACCCCTTGGAATGGAAAGAGATGGTCTTTAAACCAAGCTTCTCTCCTATGACCGGATGGCCATGGTGAATCCACCTTAATCCAAGTACTTTGTGAATGAAATAATCCAATTTCATACAAAAACATTAAATTACAAGTGCATCCAACCTGGATGCTCTGATACCATTGTTGGGAACCAAGGTATAGGGCAAAGGCATGCAATTTAAAAACTTTTTCTAAATGCATGGCACAGCAGAAAAGGATAAAACCATTTTATCAAGGAATGTCAATCTAATTAACATCGCCCTAAGCAGATCTTGATGCATGTGTAGAATATTCTATGTATGAAATCAAGCATCCATTGAATGAAAAACATAACTATTCTAGATTCACACAATGATGCAACAGAATATAGTATGCCAAACAAATAATCTAAAGGTGTACCTTTGAGATGACGATCACCTGGAAGGCACGTGCTGTGACAGCAAGATGGAACAGCACTCGATGAAGATCAGCCCTACAAAACGATAATCGGGCTCTACGAGCGGCACACGCGTACTGCAACTACAGGTGGTTCACACCGGGTTTAGGGATTCCTTCTCCTTCCTTCGAGGTGCTAGCCCCTCCGGAAACACTAATGGCAGTAGCGGACTCGATCTTCAACTACTTGAAGAACTAAGGACTTCATCTTCAACTCCTTGAAGAACCTGTTGCTGAAACGGTGCTGGAACAAAGACCAAGGACCCTCCTAGTTCTCTCTATCCCAAACCTACAATAGAAGGTAGCACACAAGAATCCATCCCAAAACTCAAACCTCGCTATATCTCAAAGATCAAATCTCATAATCCCTCAAGGATCAAGCAAAATCTCTAACCAAGAAATATGGCAAAGTATGGACCTTGACCAAATCTGGAGAGTGGAACCTTGAACGTCAACTATTGACCTTCTTCAGCCTTGCTTTTATAACAGCAACCCTCAAAACCATTAAGAGGGTATAATAAGAGATTAGTCAGGGGGTTTTGAGTCTCTAGGAATTCCAAGCAGGTTATGAAAACCTTTGAAATTCAGAAATGCAAACAGCAAAAACTTGAGATGCCCATCTTTAAACCCATAACCATTATAGCATTTAATGAAGCATTCTCCAATTTCAGCAGTCCATTGATAGAAAAGTGCCCTAAGAGCCAATCATTATGAGGGCCTTTTTATAAACTTCCAGCTCATGTATTACATACTTTCATCTTAATAAAGGCATTTGATTCATCATAAATTGCTGTGTCATGTTTTTATTGATTATGATGAACCCCATAGAGTAGGGCAATGGAATTATGGTTATGATGGAGTTCATAACAATGAGACCTAATTTTTTATAAATCCTAATCTAGAATGTTCCTAGTCATTGGACTATTGATTCAGGGATCGATGAATCTAGAAAGACTAGCTTATCCTATGTATGCTCAGTTGATGAGGGTGGTTGATCTCACTACCACTTGTGTAAAGATGCTAATACTAGGATAAGGGTGCTCATCAGGGTATGAGTACACTAGACTGATCCACACTAGGATTATCTTATGGAAGTCTTACTACTTGTCAAAAGATAGATCACAAAGTAGAAGTTGTGCATGTGATCTTTAGACCTGAGGTCACCATGGTTCCTTATGCACACTAAGCCATACTTTGGTTCATACTCATTCATGCCATTGTGATATGTACATGATGTTTTAGGTATGGTGGAAGGTGTACGAAGGATATGAGTGGACCAACAAGGAATCGATCATTCCTACTGAGAGGAATTGTTATCCCATGCAATCTCTTCGATGAGTGACTCAAGGAGCCTTTGATCAAAGCAGGATGAGATTAGTGAAATATAATCAGTCATCAGCTGAGTTCTCATGATCGAGCTAAGATTCAATATGGTGAAGTGTTAGGGTTTGACATCTATCAATACCTGCCACTTAATCGGGATAATGGAAGATCGAAAGATTGAATTGCATTATAACTTACTGTTGAAGGGTATTTTGATATTTTCTACCAAATTCCTCATCTTCTAGGTAGGCATGATACATTGCTAGACGTCAATCTTGTCTTGTAGGTTTTCATGAACCAATTGGTTTGGTTTCATGAGTCAATTCGATGTGTGATTCGAATTGGACAATTAGGTGAGCCATTTAACCTAATTAGGTCATTGAGTTCGATCGGATCAAATCAGCTCAAACCTAAACCTACTGCTAGCTAGATGTGGAACCTAATAGATCACACACAATAGAGACTTGGCCATGGAAGTCATTCATGATTTAATTAGGGTCATAGGATCCTAATTGGTTAGCTAGATTATATACTAGCATATGTAGGCTAACCTAATTCCTAACCTAATTGGATTAGGTTCGGTTGCTTGCTAATTGGGCTAACCTAATTATGGAAAACCTAAATTAGGTTGAGTCCTAAGTGGGGCTAGCCAAATCAGAGCTTAATCTATTTTTTATTTGGACTTAAGGGCATTTTAGGTGCCATATATGAAGAGTCCCTATGGCTTGGGACTCTTGGTACCTAAATGATATCTTAACTTCAAAATGGGCACAAAAGGGCCTACAGACCTCTGAACTAATATAAAAGATATGGTCAGAAAGCTTATTTGATGCCCCTTCTAATGACACCCATATTGCATATGTTTGACCAAGTCAATTTGATGCTTTGGGTGGACAAATGGAAAGGGAAAGACTATTGGCACCCTTTGGCGCACCCGGGAGAATAAGTGGCACGCAGAAGGACTAAAATTTTTTCTGCAAATAAGACTCTAAGAGTTTCATCAAGAAGGTGACTCTTCATTTTATTCCCATGGTCTTAAGAAGTCTAATAGCCAGTTTAAAGTTTAAAGGGATAGCTTGAAGAGGTGTGAAAGGTAGCCCGCACATGAAGAGTTGTGCCTCTTTAGATGCGCATGCTCAACAGAGGGCAGAGTCCTTCTGCCTCTGAAACACTTCAAGCCTCATGTTACTTCAGATTATAAGAGGCGTCTCCCTATCTCAAAAATCGGTATTTGACACATGGTGCGATGGGGATTGATCTAGTAAGTGAAAGAACACAGATATGACTCTCCATTCCCGAAGAGTCTTATCAGATATGATGTTTCATATCTGATAAGTGTTGTCGAGATGCATTTCATGCCCCACCTAGGATTATAAATAGGGGTATGGTGAAATGAGAAATACGGACTTCGATCTTCCGAGAGTCAGAGTGTTCTTCCACTTTCTCCCTCCCTCCTTGTTTTAGGACAAGACTTGTCTTGTAAAGACAAGTTCTTCTACACTAGGACAAGGCTTGGTTTTAAGACATAAGCCTGTAGGGTCTTAGAGAACCTAAATCCTACCATGGTTTAGGATAGTGTCTTGAGTGCCCTTCAGTAGGATAGGGTGTCCTATAGTGGTCAATAGATTAAAGGCTGCCGAAAGAGTTCCACTTCTCCAAGCAACTTGAAGAAAAGTTCTTCCTTGGTCTGAGTTTCGTGTGGATCATCATTGGAGGGCTTGAGCTTGTGAGCCTTGTGGAAAAAGTTGGATTTCAGCGATCCAGGTATTTTTCTTGGCTTTATTTGATGATTCATTAGTTGTAATTGCCCAAGGGGTTCCTGGGAATTAGGGTTTTCTATACAAGTTATACATGTTAAGGTATCATGTTATGAAATTTTATTTTGAAAGTCAATTCTGCATGCTGCATGATCCCCGGCACCCTAGGAGAATTCCCATTAGTGGTATCAGAGCCATCCTTGTGGTATTCCAATTATGAATCATTTTGGAGTTTGATTAAATTCCACTACCGAGCCGACACGAACCTTATCGAGTCGACTCGACCATGTTCATATGTATGATATTATGTCAATATGAAATTATGCATGAACCAAGTAACTGCTTTGGATTGGGTTAGTCCCATGTTCGTCCGTTCATAGGAGCCTAGTAGAGTTTAAAGGCCCTCTCTTCCCATTCAATGCGTCTTCTATGGCGTGTAGGGGTGCCGCTGTGGCCATATCCCATGAATAAGTGAGGCGAAAGGTATTTTTTATCTATCATGCCTTGATTTGCATATTAGGGTAATATGCTTGATGACATGAAATTTAATGCATATTGATATGCATTGTGTTTATATTTGTTATAAACTTGGTTATCATGTTTATGTTTATACTTGCAGTAATAAACCCTATTATCATAATAGTTTTAGAATGTGTTTTGAGACCATCAAAGCCTTCATCAAAAAGCATATTTAGTCATAGTATAAAACTTAGTCAAGATGCAAAATCAGTTAAAGATTGATCAGCCAATTGGTGTCTAGGCAAGTGGTTCTGGGAAGGTAAAGGAAATGAGGTTTATAATTGGTTTCGTTGTTTGACTTGGCCAATCTAATTGGTGTCTAAGGAAAGCAATGGGGGGACCCCCTCACCCCTCCCACTTACCTGGTCAATTTGGTCATATCTAAATCTTAATTTGGTAATGCTAATTGGTTAAGTTTACTATAATTTGCCTTCCTTCATGCTAAGCCAAATTTATGTCAAATCTATAGCAGGTTTGTTGTGTACACACAAGGCCTACTCTAGGAATTGATATAAGATTTGTCTTGGTGCACTTAGTGCTTTATAGCATGTTTGGATATGTTGCTTTGTTGTGTATACACAAGGGCAACATTATTTAATCATGGCTATAAGGAAATGAAGAGTCCGACTAAACTAAGACATTATGGATTGTTATGTACACACAAGGCCATAAGTGTCCTAGAGGCAAAGATAATTGTTGAGAATTGCACGGGTTGCAATTGGAAAGGTTGTCCTACCTTTGAGCTCATGTGTGTTTATTGTGTACACCCAAGACACTCATGAGGAATAAGGATCTCAACCCCACTAAGGAAACCAGGAAGGTTTCTCGCTTACCATAGTTGAGAGTTATGGTATTTGAAGAAAATAGTGGGAGACATAATTAGATATAAAGTCCTTATCTAATTATGAATGTCATAATTGAGTGGTCTACTAATATTGTTCTTTAATTAAATGTAGGACATTTAAATAATAGCTTCAAACTTATCACTGAGGGGCATCTTGGATGCCAACAAGTTAACCGGTCCAAATTATGTGGACTGGTTAAGAAACCTAAGAATTGTATTAACTTAGGAGAAGCTTTCATATATACTTAATTCTCCAGATCCAGTGTTGATCGAAGAGGATGCATCAGAGGAGGATATTGCCACATACAAGATGTGGCAAAAGGACAATACAACTGTCAGATGCATCATGTTGGCCTCAATGAGCAACGAGCTCCAAAGGCAACATGAAGGCATGGAACCTCAGTCTATATTGCTCAATTTAAAAGAGCTATATGGAGAGCAAAGTAGGGCTGCTCGATACGAGATATCGAAGTAGTTGTTCCGTGCTCGGATGAGTGAGGGTTCACCTGTGCAAACCCATATGCTGAAAATGATTGACTTGATCACTCGATTGGATCAATTAGGGTTTGTCATGGATGGTGAACTCAATCAGGACTTGATCCTGCAATCACTCCCAGATTCCTTCTCTCAGTTTGTTCTCAACTACCATATGAACAAACTGAACATTTCATTGCCAGAGCTACTTAACATACTTAAGACAGCTGAGAGCCACTCTAAAAGAGATAAGGCTCATATGCTTCTTGTTGATAGAAAGAAGCAGTCAATGAAGAAGGATATGAAGAGAAAATTCAACCCTAGGAAAAGCATCTAGAAGAAGAACAAGAAAGCTAAGAAGGATGATGGAGCCTGTTTCCATTGTGATAAGACTGGGCATTGGAAGAAGAACTGCAAGGTTTACCTTGCAAGTGTGAAATAAGATGCAAGTGGAGCATCTAAAGGTTTGTACATGATACAAACTAATTTATCATTAAGTGCTTCCACTTCTAATTCATGGATATTGGATATCGCATGTGGATCTCATATACACAATTCGTTTTAGGGACTCCATAGAATTAGAAGATTGAAGAAGGGTGACTTTGAGCTGCATGGGGCAAGTGGTGAAGCCATACATGCTGAAGCTGTGGGTACCTATCTTCTTTTATTACCTTCAAGTGTTGTAATAAAGTTAGAAGAATGTTTCTATGTACCAGATATTATTAGAAACATTATTTCTATACCCTTGTTATTAAAACAGGGATATGAAATAAGTGTAAAGAGCAGTGGCTGCTATATTCTTCATAATAATAAAATATTTATACATGGATCTTTTGTAAATGGTCTTCTAACTTTACAACTCAATGATAATATTTTTCTTATTGATAATAAGAAGAGGAAAAGAGATAATGACAATGTCACATATCTCTGGCACTACCAATTGGATCATATCAGTGAGTCAAGAATAAACAAGTTGGTCAAAGATAATTACTTTGACTCTAATGATTTCCAATCATTAGGAACTTGTGAGTCTTGTCTTAAAGGAAAAATAACCAAGTCTCCATTCACTAGACATGGAGAAAGGGCAACTGAATTGTTAGGTCTAGTGCATACTGATATATGTGGATCTATGTCAACTCAGGCCAAAGAAGGATATTCTTATTTCATCACTTTTATTATTGATTTATCAAGCTACGGTCATGTGTATCTTATGAAACACAAGTTTGAAGCCTTTGATAAGTTTAAAGAATATCAGAGTATGGTTGAAAAACAAACTGGACTTAGTATTAAAGCTCTTCAGTCTGATCGAGGAGGAGAATACTTATCTAGTGAGTTCGTAAACCATCTAAAAGACAAAGGCATTATTTCTAAATGGACCCCTTCTTATACATCTCAGTTAAATGGAGTGGCAGAAAGGGGAAATCGCACCTTATTGGATATGGTAAAGTCCATGATAAGCTTCATAGATCTTCCCATTTCTTTTTGGGGACATGGCCTGGAGACTGCAGCACATATATTAAACAGGGTTCCATCTAAGTCAGTAAGTAGCACTCCATATGAGTTATGGAATGGAAAAAGACCAAGTCTTAAGTATTTGAAGATTTGGAGTTGTCATGCTTATGTCAAGAATAACTTTGGACATAAGTTAAGTGCTAGAGCTAACAAGTATAGATTTGTTGGTTATCCAAAAGTAGGTATAGGATACCTTTTTTATAATGCTACTGAACAAAAGATAATTGTCAGTAGGCATGCTACATTCTTAGAACAAGAGTTTATCCAAGAAGAATGTAGTTATTCTTTACTTGAGTTACGTGAAGAACAGAACCAACAACTGAGCCTTCAAGTGAAGTTCCTCAACCAGAGGTTCTTATAGATCAAGAACAACCACAATACACACCTCCTCTCCAAAGGTCAGAGAGAGTGCGAGGAGCACCTCTTAGATATGGCTTTATCATCGGGGATGACAATGAAGCCAGTATCATACAAGATGATGATCCTGTGACCTATTTAGAAGCTGTCAAGAATAAAGACTAAGACAAATGGCTTGATGCCATGAAATCTAAAATGGACTCCATGTATTCCAATCAAGTTTGGACTTTAGTAGATCCACCTGAAGAAATTAACCCAATTGGGTGTAAATGGGTCTTCAAAAAGAAGATCGGAGCAGATGGTCAAGTTGAGACCTATAAGGCTAGACTGGTAGCAAAAGGTTTCAGACAAAAACATGGTATAGATTATGATGAAACTTTTTCTCCAGTAGTCATCCTCAAGCCCATTCGGATATTGCTTGCAATAGCAGAATACCATGACTATGAGATTTGGCAAATGGATGTAAAGACTGCTTTTCTTAATGGAAACCTTGAGGAAGAAGTCTACATGTCATAGCCAGAAGGTTTTGTCTCAAGTGGGAGACCAAACCAGGTATGCAAATTAAAGAAGTCCATTTATGGACTTAAGCAAGCATTGAGGAGTTGGAACATCCGTTTTGATGAAACAATCAAAGGATTTAGTTTTATCAAAAATATAGATGAACCATGTGTGTACAAGAAGACAAGTGGGAGTGCACTTGTTTTCTTGGTTTTATATGTGGATGACATACTGATCATTGGGAATGATATCCCAATGTTACAGTCGGTTAAAACTTGGCTATCATCAAAATTTTCCATGAAAGATTTTGGAGAAGCATCCTATATACTGGGTATAAGGATCTATAGAGATAGATCCAAAAGGATGTTAGGCTTATCCCAATCCAGGTATATTGACTTAGTGTTGAAGAGATTCAACATGGATGGAAGTAAGAAAAGTTACTTACCTATAAGTCAAGGCATACATCTCTCTAAGAAAATGTCTCCTAAGACATCAGAAGAAAGAGAGAGGATGGCTATGATTACTTATGCTTCAGCTGTAGGATCGATAATGTATGCCATGTTATGTTCCAGACCTGATGTTGCTTATACCTTGGGCATAGTGAGCGGGTTTCAGGAAGATCCAGGAGAGGATTATTAGAGAGCTATGAAAAATATTCTTAAGTACATGAGAAGGACTAAAGATATTTTTCTAGTATATGGAGGATCTGAGTTAAGACTAGAAGGATATATAGATTTTAGTTTTCAATCAGATCCAGATGATAGCAAATCCACATCGGGGTATGTCTTCACCCTGAATAGTGGTGCAGTGAGTTGGAAGAGTACATAGCAGTCAATAGTAGCTGACTTAGTCACTGAGGCAGAGTACATAGCTGCTAGTGAAGCCGCGAAAGAAGCTGTCTAGATGAAGAAATTCATCATTGAATTGGGCATGGTTCCAGATGTACAACAGCCAGTGCCATTATATTGTGATAACACTGGGGCTGTTGCACAAGCTAAGGAACCGAGGACTCATTACAAGTCCAAGCACATTCTAGGATGGTTTCACCTCATTCGAGAGATTATTGAAAGACAAGATGTTATCATTGAACGAGTTGACACAAAGAACAATATAGCAGACCCATTCACTAAAGCTTTAGCCAAGCAGCAGTTAGATCATCACTTAGATTGTATGGGCATAAAATACAAGGATGATTGGTTTTAGTGCAAGTGGGAGTTTGATAGAAAAGTGTCCTAAGAGCCAATCATTATGAGGGCCTTTTTATAAACTTCCAGGTCATGTATGACATACTTTCATATTAATAAAGGTATTTGATTCATCATATACTGTCGTGTCATGTTTTTATTGATTATTATGAACCCCATAGAGTAGGGCAATGGAATTAGGGTTATGATAGAGTTCATAACAGTGAGACCTAATTTTCTATAAACCCTAATCTAGAATATTCCAAGTGTTGGACCATCGATTCGGGGATCGATGAATCCGGAAAGACTAGCTTATCCTATGTATGCTCAGTTGATGAAGGTAGTTGATCTCACAACCACTTGTGTAGAGATGCTAATACTTGGATAAGGGTGCTCATCAGGGTATGAGTACACTGGACAAATCCACACCGTGATTATCTTATGGAAGTCTTACTACTTGTCAAAAGATAGATCCCAGAGTAGAAGTTATGCATGTGATCTTTAGACTTGAGGTCACCATGGTACCTTATGCACACTAAGCCATACTTTGGTTCATACTCATTCATGCCATTGCGACATGTACAGGGTGTTCTGGGTATGGTCGAAGGTGTACGAAGGATGTGAGTGGACCAACAAGGAATCGATCATTCTTAGTAAGAGGAATTGTTATCCCATGCAATCTCTTCGATGAGTGACTCAAGAAGCCTTTGATCAAAGCAGGATGAGATTAGTAGAATCTAATCAGTCATCAGCTGAGTTCTGATGATTGAGCTGAGATTCGATATGATGAAGTGTTAGGGTTTGACATCCATCTATACCTATTACTTAATCAGGATAATGGGAGATCGAAAGATTAAATTACACGGTAACTTACTATTGAAGCATATTTTGGTATTTCCACCTAATTCCTCATCTTCTGGGTACGCATGACATGTTGCTAGATGTCAATCTTGTCTTGTAGGTTTTCATGAACCAATTGGTTTGGCTTCAAGAGTCAATTCGATGTGTAATTCGAATTGGACAATTAGGTGAGCCAATTTGACCTAATTAGGTCAATTGAGTTCGATCGGATCGAATCGGCTCAAACCTAAACCTACTGCTAGCTAGATGTAGAACCCAATGGGTCACACATGATAAAAACTTGGCCAAAGAAGTCATTCATGATTTAATTAGGGTCATAGGAACCTAATTAGTTAGTCGGATTACATACTAGCATATGTATGCTAACCTAATTCCTAACCTAATTGGATTGGGTTCGGTTGCTTGCTAATTGGGCTAACCTAATTATGAGAAACCTAAATTAGGTTGAGTCCTAAGTGGGGCTAGCCAAATCAAAGTTTAATTTGATTTTTATTTGGACTTAAGGGCATTTTAGGTGCCATATATGAAGAGTCCCAATGGCATGGGACTCTTGGTACCTAAATGATACCTTAATTTCAAAAAGGGCACAGAAGGGCCTACAGACCTCTAATCTGAAAATAAAAGATATGGTCAAAAAGCTTATTTGATGTCCTTTCCAATGACACCCATATTGCATATGTTTGACCAAGTCAATTTGATGCTTTGGGTGGACTAAATGAAAAGGGAAAGATTATTGGCGCCCTTTGGCGCACCCGGGAGAATAAGTGGCATGCAGAAGGACTAAGAGTCCTTCTACAAATAAGACTCTAAGAATTTCATTAGGAAGGTGCCTCTTCATTTTATCCCCATGGTTTTAAGAAGTCTAATAGCCAGTTTAAAGTTTAAAGGGATGACTTGAAGAGGTGTGAAAGGTGGCGTGCACATGAAGAGTCGCGCCTCTTCATATGCATGCGCACAACAGAGGGCAAAGTCCTTCTGCCTCTGAAACTCTTCAAGCCTCGCATTACTTCATATTAGATGAGGCATCTTCCAGTATCAGAAACTGGTATTTGACACATGGCATGATGGGAATTGATCTGGTAAGTGAAAGAACACAGATATGACTCTCCATTCCCGAAGAGTCTTATCAGATATGATGTTTCATATCTGATAAGTGTTGTCGAGATGCATTTCATGCCTCATCTAGGATTATAAATAGGGGTACAGTGAAATGAGAAATATGGACTTCAGTCTTTCGAGAGTCAAAGTGTTCTTCCTCTTTCTCCCTCCCTCCTTGTTTTAGGACAAGACTTGTCTTGTAAAGACAAGTTCTTCTACACTAGGACAAGGCTTGGTTTTAGGACATAAGCCTGTAGGGTCCTAGAGGAAGGTAGTCCTAGATCCTACAGTGGTTTAGTATAGTGTCTTGAGTGCCCTTCAGTAGGACAGGGTATCCTACAGTGGTCAATAGACCAAAGGCTGCCGAAAGAGTTCCACTTCTCCAAGCAACTTGAAGAAGGAGTTCTTTCGTTGTCTGAGTTTTATGTGGATCACCGTTGGAGGGCTTGCACTTGTGATCCTTGTGAAAAAAGTTGGATTTCAGTGATCCACGTATTTTTCTTGACTCTATTTGATGATTCATTAATTGTAATTGCCCAAGGGGTTCCTGGGAATTAGGATTTTCTATACATGTTATACATGTTAGGGTATCATGCTATGAAATTTTATTTTGAAAGTCAATTCCATATGCTGCATGATCCCCGGCACCCTAAGAGAATTCCCATCATCCATTAGTCGAGTCGACTCGACTGTTCAAGTCGGCTCGAGTTGAGTCGACTCGACTGTTCAAGTCGGCTCGAGAGCAGCATTGACAACTCTTGTAAAACTAGTCCAAAACGATTCCCAATCATTTGCATGCCAGCAAAGCAACAAGAAACCCCATGGTGTGTGACCCCATAAGTTTAAACATTAAGCCAGTAGCATAGGAACATTTCTAGTACCAGCTAAAGTCACCATGTAGTACTGACACTCGGTGTCTGGATAAGTTGAAGGTTGCAGAGCAACATGAACCTATCGAATATGGAATATCAGTGAACTTATTCTTTTAATCTCCTAATGCTCTGGATGGCTTAGGGTTAAAATGCCCAACCCTAATCAGTCCATCTTAATATGTCTCAAACAAAGAATCCTTATAACTCCTTATAAGAAATGCCTTGGCCAAGGTCTTTCTCAATTAAGACATATTAATCATTCAATCCAAACCATTTGGAGAGATCAATCCTATCTCGATCATAATACCGCTATACAAGTACTTGACTGTACCCAGCAACCTTCCATCACCGGATTAAAAATCTGGATAGTCCGGCACCTAAGCACAGTGAGTTGCCTGCAAGCTACCATAGTGATCTCAAGTCAGAGGAATAATTCATGTCCACATTCTAATGCAAGACTTTTCTTTGGCAGAAAGAGAATCTCGCATGAGAGTCACGTTCAGTGAAGTGTCAAACACAACACCTGATGTCACACCAGCATCTCCATGCTACTTGGTTAAGAGGACAACCAACAGATATGATATCAATGACCTACTTTCAAGACACCATCATCCTGAAACAATGTATCCTTTGATCGCAAACCAGTTCATGAACCACTTGATGCATCCTCTCTACATCGCATACAAGGTAGCTCAAAGGACATCATCACACGAGTTCTATTGATCCCTGAAATGATTTTGATGATTATAAAACATTGGAGCATGTATGCTTTACTAATTCTTTCAATTATTCAAGAAGTTTTGCAGGAAAGTGTTTGTCTTTACATTAGTTGGTTTTTTATTTAGTTGAAAGGTATTCCAACATTGTATGAACTCTTGTATACTTCAAGTTGTAAAGCCCTAATCCTTCATTTATGTAATCTTGTAAAAAAGGCTTTAAAATTGTAAAAAATGAGAGTAAGTAGGTTAGAATTTGTTTGGTAAGCTCTTTGAAGCTTTTTGAAGACTTGGTCTTGTTGGAACCTTGAATTGAAGATGTTTGGAGAAGTTTGAATGCATAAGAAGAAGTTTTGTAAGAGCTGACTCATGGATCAAGAGCCGACTCCTATTCTGGCATGGCACAAAAATTTCAGAGTTTCAGAACCTCGAGCCAACTCAAGCCTCAAGAGCCAACTCGATAAAGAACTTATGTTTTTGGTGACTGACACCTCGAGCTGACTCAAGCCTAGAAGAGCTGACTCATCCAGAGTTTGTTTTCTTGGTGACGGTGACTTCGAGCTGACTCATGCAGAATTTGATTTTCTATTGATTGAGAGTTCAAGCCGACTCAACCCAGAAGAGCTAACTCGTACAAAATTTTTTTTTGGGTTGTCTGAGACTTCTAGCCGACTCATGGACCTCGAGCCAACTCGAGTGATGGGTTTTTGTAGTCTAATGGCTAGTTGCAGAATCTCTTTTTTGAATTCCAAAAACCCTCCAATGGCTATTTCAATTCTCTAGGCCCTACAATGGCTAGTTTTGATGGAAGACTATATAAGGGAGTATTTATGATGATTTAAACAATTTTTAAGAAATTATTCATTGATTATCCTTAGGAAGTTGAAGATTTTTCAAGTCTTTCACCTACCCACTTCAAAAGCATTTAAGAAAGGATTCAAAGCTTCACCAACTGATCTTCAACCTTGAATCCAACCTTTTGAAGAAGTAAAGAAGCAGCTTGAAGAGCATTAAAAAGCATTCAAAGCTAGGCTTCGATTTCATCTTCATCGGCAATACTCAAACAAGTTTGGTTTGTTGTAAAGTTGCAAATTTATATTTGTTATATCTTGTTTTTTCTCTAAGAACAACAAGGGGCTATGTCTTGAAAGTGTTTTAAAGGTTTTTAGGTGAACCTATTAAAATCTAAGTTTAGGTTTTCTTTGGTGAGCCTAGTTCTAAAAATCAAAGGGATTTAGGTTCATGGTTAGCCTCTGTTAAAACCAAGTGTAAGTTTTCTTTGGTGATCACGATAAAACCAAAGTGTATAGGTTTGGATTGTGAGCCTGTTAAAACAATCTGACTGTATTCCGGTGGAGGATATAGTGAAAATTCCAATTGGTGCTTGGGTAGTGGATGTTGGAGCGAGTTGCTCCGAACCACTCTAAATTCCTTGTGTTTGTGATTATGCTTGTTTAACTTCATTGCATTTATTTACTTGCTTCCGCATTACATTGCTCACCACAATACTAAAAGGATTTTAAATTGCACATACTTGCTAAAATTTTTATAATTCCAATTCATCCCCTTCTTGGAAAGTCACCTGGGCAACAAGTTCAATTAAGAAGATCTCATGCGATGAACAACCATAATAAACCTTTTGTTGCCCAACATAGCAACCCTAGAGGGGGAGTGAATTGGGTTTCTTTAAAAAATTAAAGCAAATATGTGATGCACTTTAAAGTGCTTGTGAAGCAATGCAAATGAGCATACAATGAATAAAATGCAATGCTATAAATGTAAGCAGCAAATGCAAGAGAGCAAGGAACACACACATAAACACAAAGGTTTATAGTGGTTTGGTGCACACCAAGTACCTACATCTACTCTCCAAGCTACCTCTTGAGAATTTCACTATAATCAACTTAGATTACAACCAACTTATTTTCAAAGGCTCACAAGTCAAATCCAAAGTTGGTTTTCTCACTTAAGCTTACCAACAACCTTTATTCAAGCCAACCTAGGCTTGGATTCTAATTCAAGGCTTAGAAGGGCATAATACCTAGTTTCAAACACCCTTAAAACTAGTCATAATAAATGAAATTAGCGATACAAAAATAAAACACAAGAAAACCTCTTAAAGAGTAGAAAGTAGAACTTTGAGGCTCTTGATGATTGCTTGACTTGTCTTCTCTTTGGAATCACTTCAAACACCACTTTTGGAATGCTGATTTGAAGGCTTGGAAGCTTTTTCAGTGGAAATCTTCTCTTTTGCTCTCTTTTTGACTTTGGAAGTGAAGTTCTCCAGTAATGTCTTGTCTCTTATGAGTTAGTTCTTCATGAATAAGTTTGGTGCGGCTTAAATACTTCAAAAACTTTCAAAAAATGGTTTATGATTATTGGTGGAGCAAAACAAGCCATTTTAAGCTTGTAGAGTTCAAATCTAACTCTCAAAAATTGTAGTCATTATTACTATCAGAACCCATGAGTCGATACATGAGTTTGTTCATGAGTCGACACTTGAGTTTTCATGAGTCGACACTTAGATCAGCATGAGTCGACTCAAGGTATAAACTTTTGAAAAATCATGATTCTATTCTTTTTCTATTCTCGGGCTATGAGTCGACACTTGAACCATGTGAGTCGATACTTGAACTATGTGAGTCGACAATTGAGTCTTCTGAGTCGACACTTGACAAAAAATATCTCAAAAAGGCATAATTCTATATCTTCATTTTTTTCAGGCCATGAGTCGACACTTGGTTTCTGTGAGTCGACACCTGATTTCTTCATGAGTCGACACTTGACTTCTATGAGTCAACTCAAGGCATGCCAAAGAGATTTCTGCATGCCAATTCTTCTGAAGTGTCGATACATTGCATGCCATGAGTCGGTACTTGATTTTGCCACTCAAAAAACTTTGTGCCAACCTTCAAAATTGAATGTGTTCTTTAATAAAACTTTAATACCTTCTTCAAAAAGCCCAGATTGACCTATTTTAAGGTTTTTTCAAGATGAGAAAACTTCTTATACACTGAAAATTACTTAGCTTCAAATGAGTGCCTTTGATACTTTTATATTGAAAATTTGGGGTGCCTGTATCCTGAAACTCATAACTACAATTGAAACATTAGTATAAAACATATACTCAACACCTTGTTAGTCATCAAAATCAAGGGCTAAAGCCAACAATTTTCCCCTTGTTGATGATGACAAAACCTTAAGTATATAAGCATTCAAGTTTAATTATAGATATTATATCATACATTCAAGTGATCATATACTTAAAGCTCATGAAAATAGGTTCATACAACACAGTTTCATAGAGGAGAAGTGCCAAACAGGGTTGAAATTCATTTTCTCTCCCCCTATGTGAGGTAAGTTATGAAACATTTCAGAATTTTTAGAAAATGCTTATATATAGATCTTACTCTCCATTTTTGTAAACATTAAGCATTAAAAGGAGTATTCTCCCCCTGAATTAATGCAATTTATCATAATAAAGCTTACAAAATTGGTTGGGGTGACGATCCTACAGCTGATATCAGAGCAATTTGATAGAAAGAAGAGTAAACATGAAACAAAAATGAACTTTCATATATATAAGAGAGTTTCAGTACAACAAAAGTGCTTACATAAGATAAGCATTAACTAAAATACAAGTATAACAGATAAGCAAAAGTACAATCAAAGACTACAATCACAATAGATATCTGTGAAGCTACTCCTCATCAAACGGAAGCTCAAAGTAAATAAGAGCCATATATCTAGTCCTAGAGGCTAAAGGCCTAGGGGTCTTATGGGTTCGGCTTCTAGTCCTAGTAGAAGGTCCAAAATGGGGTACAACCCTGGAAGATCTAATAGAAGGAGGAGGAAAGGTCTCTGCTAGTGTCAGGAATGCTGAGGTAGTGCCAAGCTGAGCATCTGTGGGAGCATCTGGTGTTTGGGTCTCCCTGCTAACAATCTGATAATCTTCAGCTTTGTCATCACTGCCATCACTATCATCACCACAATCATCACCACCACCATCATGACCATCACCATCACCATCTCTGTCATCACCACCTGGAGTGTGATCATGAGTGTCATGGTAGTCATCATCATTTGCGGGCGGAGGAGGTGGATGTCCTGAAGGTGCTGTCAGAGGCAAAAGAGATCTCAGAAGATCCTAAATCTCAGTGAAGCTAGCCTCCATCGTCTGCCTGATACCTTAGAGCTAATCATCTATGTGTGCTCTCGGTCCCTATACCTCCATCCTGAGCTATGTAGTCCTGACTGCCAATGCAATGACCTCCTCTCTAACCTCAGTAATCTGATTTTTCATATGCTCCTCAAAGGTAGACTCTGCAGTGGTACGGGGAGTAGTAGCTGAGAAGGAACTGGTGCTGGAGTGGCTAGCTCGGATCCTGAAGTTAGTACTGGTGCAGGTCACGAAGGTGTAAGATGCTCTGCAGGTCTAGAAGGTCCTGCCTATGCTGCTCGTAGCTCATCCTCCTCATCTGGCTCCTGACCAGACTCCCTGCACAACCATCTGCCAGCAATCCTCTTGTATCCCATACGATGCAAAAATCTCTCATCGTAGACATCAGTGTGAAGTATATCCTTGGAGGCCTTCTCCTCCAAATAACATGGTAGGCTCTAAATAGACAAGTCAGACCTATCCCGTATGGTAGGCATAGATGACACTGCATCGCAGCCTTTCCCATCTGGCTCATCATCAGGACTGGGATGTTGATGACAGTCCTCTATGTGAGGCAAACTATCAACATGAGCTCCCGCTCCGTGATAAAGTCGAAGCGACCAGTCTTTGGCAGAAGTATCCTCATAATGAAGTGATGAAGGAGGCGCATCTCGACTGACAACTAATTCATGGTGATAGTAGTCACACCACGTACATTGTCTCACTCCAATATGCACTGAAATGCCACCTCTCTATCACCAACACACGTAGCAGCAATCCCATGAAAAGGAATGTCCCAAACTCTGCTCAATATGTCCTCAAAAATTAGAATCTCCGTGCCTCTGACTATAGCACTCCACATCAATCCACTGGTAGCCAGACTCTCATAAAACTCTCTGATGAGATGGGGATAATACTTCTCCTTCATAGTACAGAAGGAGGTCAAACTAGCTATTCCAAGAATCTCTCCAAGATGAAAACCCTCATGGTCAAAAAACTCCAAGTCAACTCAGCATCCAGCTATGATGATCTTCCCCGACACTCTCTCTATGGTGGGGGACCATGGGAGAGGTACTCTCTCTTGCTCATGCTGCTGACCTCTGGCAGGGTCACAATAAGCCTTGGTTCTCCTCTCGGTAGAACCTTTGCTCAACCTCTTCTTTGAGACAACTTGTTTGTGGGGTCCTATAACACCAACAAAGGGAAAGATCAAGAAAGGAATGGGTAAATGGGAGAAGGCCAAAGAAAAGAGAGGGAGGATTGGGTTCGGGTATGGACCAGAGAGGGAAAAATCAATGGGAAGAAAGAGTGAATCCAAGTAAGAATCGGCCAAAGAGTGGACTGAAACGAGAGGGAAAGGTTTGAGGAAGAATCAATACAGACAAATCCAATGAAAATATGGGCCAAAGTACAAGAAATCAAGAACGGACCGAAAGAGAGGGAATGCATGAGAATTTTGCCAAAATCCATGAAAAACCTTGAAAGAATCATGAGAAAATGGACAAAAAGGGAGGGGAAAATGAGGAAATTCCCAAAAAATTGGGGATAATGATGGAAGATCACTGTTCCGGGACCAAAGTGAGGTTGGGGGACCACTAGGATAGAGGAAAGCCAAAGGATAGTGGCTACGAAATGAACAGATGATGCCCTAAAAACTCATATTTATGTTCATGAGTTGACACTTCGATTTTGGTCAAGTGTTGACACTTGGCCAAAAATCAAGTGTCGACACCTGGCCAGAAAATCTAGAAAAAAACTCAATAAAATTTCCAAAAAGCATAGGATTTCTAGAGATGGATTTGAGATAAAAATGAGTTGATTTTAAGCACAAGAACAAGATTTGAAAGAGTTCTATATGAACGGATCGATGATATCTAACTCTCTCATAATCATGCAAAATCTTTCTTCGCTTAGAGGTTTTATGAAAATATCAGCTAATTGACTATCAGTATATACAAATTCAAGCATCACATTAGAGTTTTGCACATGATCTCTTATGAAGTGATGTCTTATTTCAATATGTTTGCTTCTCGAGTGTTGAAAAGGATTTTTGGTTAAATTAATTTACTAGTATTATCACATCTTATAGGTGTCTTAGTTAATTTGATGCCAAAATTCTAGAGTTGTTGTTTGATCCATAGGATTTGAGCAAATAGCTTCTAGCTACTATATATTTGGCTTCTACCATAAATAGAGTAACTGAATTCTATTTCTTACTATTCCATGAAATCAAATTAACTCCAAGAAATTGACAAGTTTCACTTGTACTTTTTTTATCAAGTTTACATCTAGCAAAATCAGCATCACAATATGCAATCAATTCAAATAATGAATCTCAAGGTGCCAAAGTTCAATATCTATAGTACCAAACAAGTATCTAAGTATGCATTTAACAGCCAATAAATAAGACTCTTTAGGAGCAGACAGATATCTTGCACACATACATACATTGAACATTATATCTAGCCTACTTGTAGTCAAATATAACAATGAACTAGTGATGCCTCTATATAACTTTTGATCAACATTCTTACCTGATTTATCTTTGTCAAGTTTACAAAAGGAGCTCATAGGCATTTCTAATGGTCTGATATTCTCCATTCCAAACTTCTTTAAGATATCTCTTGTATACTTAGCTTGGTTGATGAAGATTTCCTTTTTTGTTTGCTTGATTTGGAGTCCGAGAAAGAAATTAAGCTCTCCCATCATGCTCATCTCAAACTCTCCCTGCATTAAATTTGCAAACTCTTGACAAAATCGTTCATTAGTAGCACCGAAAATAATGTCATCAACATAAACTTGTACTACTAAGAGATCATCATTTTTCTCTTTCAAAAATAATGTAGTGTCTACATTTCCTTTAGAAAAATTATTTTTAAGCAGAAAAGACTCAATCTATCATACCAAGCTCTTGGAGCTTGTTTCAAACCATAAAAAGCTTTATGAAGTTTAAAAACATGATTGAGAAATTCATAATTTTCAAAACCAGAGGGCTGATCTACATAAACTTCTTATTCAATAAATCCATTTAGAAAAGCACTTTTGATATCCATTTGAAATAGTTTAAAATCTATAAAATATGCAAATGCTAATAATAGTCTAATTGCCTCAAGTCTAGCAACAAGAGCAAAGGTTTCATCAAAATCAATCCCTTCCTCCTAATTGTAGTCTTTGGCAACTAGCCTAGCTTTCTTTCTAGTAATGATGCTGGACAATTATGAAAACCTAATCTATTGATTATGAACCTAATTAATAGTGAAAAATAACTATTAAATTTTTTTATAATTTTTGGATTTTTAGAGACTTAAAGTATATAATTAAAGTAACAAGTTAACTTGTTATGCTCACGCATGTAAATCTAACAAAGTAACAAAAATAATCAGGATTTGGTGATTAAGAAATCACCTTAAACAAGGGTCTACTTTCAAAGATTAGAAACTAAGGAGTAGGGAAAGGATTTTGAGTTTTACAAATATTAAATTTTTCCCTCTGAAGTAGATCTATTGGAACTTTAGGATTCCATGGCAGGGCTTCAGGATTTTGATCTTCGAGCTCTGATCTTTCACGATATCGATTCCAAGGTAAGAACACCTTGACTTTGATTCCTGATCACCTGCAATTACTTAACAAAGGAAGATTTCAATTAGAAAGAAACAAAGAAAGGAAAAGATGGAAAAGTAAAAGGGAAGAGGGAAGGAAGTGGTCGACTAGGGTTTTCTGGTATCTGGATAAGTAGGATAACTAGGGCCTCCCACCCCGCATGCTCCGAAGAATAAAAGAAAGGGCCTCACACCCTGTGATGCACACAACAAAAGAAAAATTTGATAGAATGTCATTGTATTTCATCAATAATTATTTTTTAATACAGTGGGGTTGATGGATATTTATAGACCAACAACCAAAGATGTAAGGGTTATAAAGACTAGTGTTTGTTTTCCTTAGGCAATGACTCCTAGAAACCTTGCTCTGGGTATCTTGGACTCCTGCTCTAGGGTTGATCTAGGACTCTCTCCAAGGTGGATGAATTCATGGGCCTCTCATCCAAAGTTGGTGCCAAGATGTGGATTGATGAGGTGTCATGATGAAGGGCCCTGATTGCTTTATGGATTGCCCTGATTACTGGACTCTAAAGTCTAGATGATGTGGGCTCCTGTAGGATGGTGGACTCTTCAGTCTAGATAAAAGAAAACTCGAGTTTTTTTTGGATTCTTGAGTTCTCTAATATTGAGCAGCTTGGAACTTGTTTGATCAAAACACATACGGTAGAGAACCATTAAACCTCCTTCATTTAGGCGATCAAATATCTTAAAACTCCTTGGAAGTTGGTGATAAAGAAAAGGTGGAATGCTTGGCCAACTCCTCTTTCTTTTGGCATGAATTACTTGAGTGGAGGGGTGCCAATTTGGAGAGTCCTTCTCATTTAAACATCCTAAAAAGAAAGGGCGCCAATTCATGAATTAAAGTGGCATCCAAGGGAGTGACATGGCAAGTGTTGGTTGTCTCGATAAAGTGGCAAGTGGTGTTGTCCTGATGCAATGGCAAGTGGTGTCCAGATAAGCCATGTGGTGTTGTCCAGATAAGCCATGTGGTGTTGTCCAGATTCTTGAAAAAAGTGGTGCCAAGACTTGGTTAGGCTAGCATATGGCTTGACTTAGCACATGGAGTCACATGGATCTTGATTTAGGTGCATATGGGTCTTGATTTGAGTGCACATGAAGTTACATGGGACTTCAATTGGGTCCTCCTTATATTATAGGACTCAATAACTAACTAATCACATGATTTAACCAACTAAAACCAACTCTAAGCCCAACTTGATCAAATTTATCAAAAGGCATAACCTCATGCAACAAAAAAGAATAAATTTGGTAAACAGGGTTTGGTCCAATAGGGTTTGACACAACTTATAAATGGGGTTTTTATACAAACCCTAATTGGTAAAAAGGGCTAACTGACACTGGACCATTTATAACCTAATTGAAATTGGGATTTTTTTACAGACTCAATTTTGGGTCTAGGGATTTTGACAGGGACTAAGTTTTATGGTTTAGCACTAAACCCAGCTAAGCTAAAATAAGAAAAATTAAAGATATAATATTTATAGGTAAAAAGGATTTGGGTTCAGGGCTTTATTCACAGGTGATCCACAAGATGTGGGTTCGACCTGTCAATCTTTTCTAGCCCCGGTGTCCTCACCAATTCTCCCCGGATGGCAGAAACTCGACCCTGTTGAGTATGGGTCAAGTTGATATGATAGCACTCTAGTAAGTCTGGGTCAACTCTCTGCAAGTCCTCTCTGGTGATCCAAGAATCATCAGTCTCGGGTCATCCTTGCTAACGAACTAGATATCACTGATAGTCTTTGCCCTGAGTAATGATAATCTTATCATCCAAGATCCGCTCGATCTTGTCTCTCCAGGCTGGTAGTATGGCAGGTGGACACACATGGGTTGGCTCATTCTCAAGGATTGGATCAGGCCCAAAAGACTCACTAGGAATCAACGTTGGCTCCCTATACTCAATAAGGTCTGAAACGTTGAAAGTAGGACTAATACTTAGGTGGTAACTTGAGCATGTAGGTATTAGGTCTAATTTTTATAATTACTTTGTATGGTCCACTACTATGGGCATGCAACATTTTTATAATCCCAGGTGGGAACCATTCAGGTCATAGCCTTACCATAACAAAGTCTCCTTCATTGACTTCTTTAAGTCTTTTCTTGAAAAAATTCATTGATTTCAAAAAAAAAAAAAAATTTTTACCTAATGACATGCATGTAAATGACTAATAATTATACCTAATGAACCATAGACTAGACTAAATCCTAAACTACAACTGAGTTTGACCCTTGGTTGGTGGGTGATATGCAGATGAGAATGGTACATGGTCTCTTACTAAATGCCATAGGGTTTTCCAGAAGTACGTGGCAAACCTAATATACTCAATGAATGTATGTAATATGCTAACCTCTATAAAATGTAGTTTAATAGTTAAAAAAACATAGAAAGCTTCAGGAAAAGGTAGGAAATAAGAACTGGATCCGGGGTTAGACTGGAAATAAGAAGGGGTTTCAGGGAATAGTCCTAGATTAAAGGGGTTGACCTTAAAGTTTAGACATTGAATTATATCTACAAGCACTAAATGGTCCACTTGATGGAAGAATGGGTTAGTAATTTCAGCGAAGAGATCTTCAATTGGAGTCAAAGGGATGACTTCAGCCTAAGGGTATTGGACTAAAGAAATCATGTCCTCAATAGGCTCTATGACTTGAGTCTCTTCTAGTATTTCATCAGGTAAAGTCTCAGTATTAGGGTTAGGTTCCTCTTGGATCTCTTTTTCTAAGGGTCCTACCAGTATTGTTTCAGTTAGGGTATGGTCATGGTCAACTAACTCTGGGCTGGCTTCAGTCTGGGTGCCTATCGGGTCAGTTAATTCTAGGTCAACCATAGGTATTTCCTCTACTCCCTCATACTCATCCACTAAGTTCACCTCAACATCATATACTTCCGCTTCAATGTCATCTTGGTGAACCAATAGGGTAGTAAGAGTAGGTCGGTTAAGAAAAAATTGGCTAGGATTTGGGCTAGTAGAGGTGGGTCGGCTTGGATTAGGCTTGAGTTGACTTGGGTAAGAATTGGGTCGACTTTGCTGAGGAATGGATCAACTCGGGTGGATTTGACTAAATCCTGATTTTTGATAAGGTGCATTGATCCTAGTGGGTTCAGGTTAATTAAGGTGAACCTGACTAACACTAGATTGATACCTAGGGTTTATGGGTTCCTTTGGTTCATAGGATATGGGCTCAGATCTATAGCTCATGGATCTGGGTTCGTAGGAGCTGGGTTCAAAGGATCTGGGTGCATAGGAACTAGATTCATATGATCTGGGTAGGTACTTTTCCCTAAGTTTAAGTTTCATGTCACCCCAGGTAGTTATAGGAATGTCTCTTCTTCATCTGATTATTCTTTCAACATCATCCCAGTAAATTCTAGCCTGGCATACTAACTTAAGCTTAACAAACTTAAACTGACTTCCTTCAGACATTAGTTCCTTTTTAAAATATAGATCCATACCTTCTTCCGAATTAATATAGTCCTCATGATCAAGATCACCACCAAATGTAGGTGCTTCTACCCTAAAATTCCTAGTGGCTCTCTCATCCTGGTCTATGGAATCATAATTGGGTCTCTTATGGTTAGATTCCCAAGCAGGGTCATGGTGTGGGGGTCTCCTAGGATTGGGTTCCCAGATTGGGTCATAGTGTGGGGCTCTCCTAAGGTTAGGGGTGTGGAGAAAGGTGTCTTAAGTTTAGGTTCAGGATGGGTCTTACTGGTCCTCTTTAAGTTTCCTAGACGGTCATCTAATCGGTCAAACTTATTGTTCATCAGGGCAAACTGATCATTCATGGTCCTAAGGAAGGTCTCAAAGCTAGACTCCATGGTCACACTAGGTTAGGGTGAGACTACTGCTATTGGGTTAGACTCCTAATCTAATGGTTATGCAATGCAAACATATAAAATCGAACTAGGGTCTCCTAGACCTAAAGCTCAAGTAGAATGGGTCAACTCAAATTACAACCAATTCAACAATTACCCTATCCACTTGCCAGGTAAGAGGTGCAGTCGTGGGAGGCTTCCCTTGCTCTCACAGGATCCTAATTAAAAACCATGAAACCACTTAGGGCATTTGTCTCTAGACCTCTAGCCTTAGACACCAGATTCAAGAGATAATCAAAAGATTGGGTGCACTAGCTTTCACACAATACTTGAAACCCGACCTATTGGTATCCCTAGCTCACTAGAGCAAATTAAGTCTAATTAATTTTAATTAGGTTGGGCTCGAATGCAAAGAAAGTTATTGTGGTCCCAGGACAGGTGATGAGATCCTGTCCTGATCTTAGATGCTCAAGTGCCCTTAAGAATAGGTTAAGGATGATGCACACATAAGATGAAACCCTAATATGCAATGAAGCAATAAAATAATTAAAAATAGAAAAAAATAGAAATTAATTTTTTTATCTCAAAATTAAATTTCAGATCTGATCCAATCCAGGATGTCATGCCCGGCCATAGCACGTTACTTCCATGGGTCGTGACAGTATACTTGCGTATACCAGCTCAGGAGGTGTGATTTCCTTCCACTAGAAAATAGCAAATAAAAAAAATTTATCTAATTTTTTTGAGATAAATAGAGGATTAATAGAAAATTTATTTTTAATTTTTTTTTGAATTTTTTTAGTTAAGTTTTATGCAGTTTTAATTTCAGCCTATTTCTAGGTATGCAGAAATTTCAGAACTAGCAGTTAAACCCTAGTTTAATCTTCGCTCTGATACCAAAATGATGCTGGACAATAATGAAAATTTTAATCTACTGATTATGATTCTAATTAACAGTGAAAAATAGTAATTAATTTTTTTTATAATTTTTGGATTTTTAGAGACTCAAAGTATGTAATTAAAGTAACTAGTCAACTAGTTATGCCTGCACGTGTAGATCTAACAAAGTAACTAAAATAATCATGATTTTGTCATTAAGAAATGACCTTAAACTATGGTCTACTTTCAAAGATCAGAAACTAAGGAGTAGGGAAAGGATTTTGAGTTTTACCAACATCGAATTTTTTCCTCTGAAGTAGTATGTTGGAACTCTCAGGATTCCATGGCAAGGCTTCAGAATTTCGATCTTCGGGCTCCGATCTTCCACGATATCGATTTCAAGGCAAGAACACCTCGACTTTGGTTCCTGATCACCTGCAATAACTCAACAAAGGAAGATTTCAATTAGAAAGAAACAAAGAAATGAAAAGAAGGAAAAGTAAAAGGGAAGAGAAAAGGAAGTGGTCGGCTAGGGTTTTCTGGTATTTGGATAAGTACGATAACTAAGGCCTTACACCCCTCGATACTCCGAAGAACAAAGGAAAGGGCCTCACACCTCGCGATGCACACAGCAAAGGAAAAATTTGATAGAATGTCATTGTATTTCATCAATAATCATTTTTTAATATAGGGGGCTTGATAGAGTATTTATACACCAACAACCAGAGATGTAAGGGTTACAAAGACTAGTGCTTGTTTCCCTTAGGCAATGACTCCTAGAAACCTTACTCTAGGCATCTTGGGCTCCTGCTCTTGGGTTGATATGGGACTCTCTCCAAGGTGGACGAATTCATGGGCCTCTCATCCAATGTTGGCACCAAGATGTGGATTGGTGAGGTGTCATGATGAAGGGCCCAGATTGCTTCATGGATTGCCCTGATTATTGAACTCTGGAGTCTGGATAATGTGGGCTCCTGCAGGAAGGTGGACTCTTCAGTCTGGATAGAAAAAAACTCAAGAGTTTTTTTTGGATTTTTGAGTTCTCTAATCTTGAGCAACTTGGAACTTGTTTGATCAAAACACCCGCGGTGGAGAACCATTGAACCTCCTTCATTTGGGTGATCAAATATCTTGAAACTCCTTGGAAGTTGGCGATAAAGAAAAGGTGGAGTGCTTGGCCAACTCCTCTTGCTTTTGGCATGAATTACTTGAGTGAAGGGGTGCCAATTTGGAGAGTCCTCATTTACACATCTTAAAAAGAAGGGGTGCTAATTCATGAATTAAAGTGGCATCCAAGGGAGTGACATGGCAAGTGTTGGTTCTCCTGATGAAGTGGCAAGTGGTGTTGTCCCGATGAAGTCGCAAGTATTATCCAGACAAGCCATGTGGTGTTATCCAGATTCTTGAAAAAGGTGGTGCCAAGACTTGGTTAGGCTAACACATGGCTTGACTTAGCACATGGAGTCAATGGAATCTTGATTTAGGTGCACATTGGTCTTGATTTGAGTGCACATGAAGTTATATGGGTCTTCAATTGGGTCCCCCTTGTATTACAGGACTCAATAACTAACTAACACATGATTTAACAAACTAAAACCAACTCTAAGCCCAACTTGATCAAATTGATCAAAAGGCATAACCTCATGCAACAAAAAAGAATAAATTTTGTAAACAGGGTTTGGCCCAATAGGGTTTGACACAACTGATAAATGGGGTTTTTATACAAACCCTAATTGGTAAAAAGGGCTAACTGACACTGGACCATTTATAACCCAATTGAAATTGGGGTTTTTTTACATACTCAATTTTGGGTCCCAGGATTTTGATAGGAACTCAATTTTAGGGTTTAGGACTAAACCCAGCTAAGCTAAAATAACAAAAATTAAAGATAAAATATTTATAGGTAAAAAGGATTTGGGTTCAAGGTTTTATTAATAGGTGATCCATAGGGATGTGGGTTCGACCTGTCGATCTTTTCTGGCCCTAGTGTCCTCACCAAATAACTACTCCATTTTCATCAAGTTTATTTCTGAAAACCCATTTGATACTAATTAATGAAACATTAGAAGGTCTTTCAACTAAAATCCAAACATTATTCCTTTTAAATTGATTTAGTTCATCTTGCATAGCATTTATCCAATTACAATCATTTTTAGCTTCTTCAATAGATTTTGGTTCTATTTGAGAAACAAAAGCTAAGTAATCACATACATTTCTTAATGAGGAATGAGTACTTACCCCTTTCAATGGATCACCAATTATAAGTTCTTTGGGGTGTCAATGAGCATACCTCCATTCTTTTGGTAATAACTTAGGTGTAGATGAGTCACCAACTCTTTATACTTGTTCTCCTTCATTGTTTTGATTATCATCTTGCTCCATGGAAGGCTCTTCATTGATGTTCACTTTTTCAGTTCTTTGAATACCTGTTTCATCATCAAGAATATCTTCTTCTCTAGAAGATTTTTGATCAGTCTAATTAAACACAACATGGATGGATTCTTTAACAAGAAGTATTCTTTTGTTGAAGACCCTGTATGCCTTGCTAGACATAAAGTAACCTAAAAAGATATCCTCATCTGACTTGGCATCAAATTTGCTTAGATTGTCCTTGTCATTATTTAAAATGAAACAACGGCATCCAAAAATACGAAAATACTTAATTAAAGGTTTTCTACCTTTCCAAAGTTCATAAGATGTTTTCTTTAAAATAGGCTGGATTAAAATATGGTTTAAAACATAGCAAGCAGTATTTATGGCTTTAGTCCAAAAATACCTAGCAAATCATTTTGGCAAAGCATAGTGTGTGCCATTTCTTTCGGAGTTCTATTTTTCTTTTTTACCACCCCATTTTATTGAGGTGTCTTAGGTACAGAAAAGTTATGATGAATGCCATTTTCATTGCAAAACTTTTCAAAATCATGATTTTCAAATTCCGTACTATGATCACTTCGTAAAAAAATAATTGAAATACCTTTTTCATTTGAGACTCTTTTGTGAAATTTTATGAATACAGAAAAAGTTTCATCTTTATGAGCTAAAAACATGACCCATGTAAAATGTGAGAAGTCATCCACAATAACTAAACCATACTTCTTACCTCCCAAACTAGTTATTCTAGTAGGTCCAAAGAGGTCCATATATATGAAATAATTCTAGGGGTCTAGATATAGAGACAACTTCCTTAGGTTTGAAAGAAGATTTAGTTTGTTTTCTAAGTTGGCAAGCACTACAAATCTTGTCTTTTTCAAAACTAAGTTTTGGAAAATGTTTTATGAGATTCTTTTTGTTAAGTTTTGAAAGCAAATACATACTTGCATATCATAGTCTACGATGCTAAAGCCAGCTAGTTTCATTTATCTTGGCTTCCATTGCTATAAGGCATTGACCATTTTGTACTGGTAGATCATCAAGATCAACCATGTAAATGTTTCCATACTTATGACCAATAAACTTAATGTCATTGTCATCAAGACTAGAAACAATACATATGGAAGATTCAAAAATAATTTTAAAATCTTTGTCACAAAATTGGCTAATACTTGGTAAATTATGCTTTAAACCATCAAAAAGGACATTATCTATATAAGTAGAGGGGATGATATGGACTTTACCAATACCGACGATTTTGCCCTTTCCATTATCACCAAAGGTTATATTTCCATCATTTTGATACTTAAGAGATGAGAACTGCTCTACATCTCCAGTCATGTGCCTTGAGTAACTGCTGTCGAGGACCACAATCTTCTTTTGTTGGTTGCAAGACACACCTACAATAACAAATCAAGTGGAGACTTTAGGTATCCAAGTCATCTTGGGTCCTTTAGGATTAGTGGATATGGTTTCTTTTGGAATCCAAACTTTTCTAACTTTATTCAATCTCTTTTTGTCACACAAATATGATTTATGTCCTACTTTGCCACAAGAATAACAAGTAATAGTAGATGAAGTAGGCACAAAAATTTTTTGAAATATTTTCGTTGTTTTTATGGTCTAAAACCTAATCCAGCTTTGTTGAAAATGACTCTTTAATTATTTAAAAGCATGTTAAGTTTTTCATAATTGTAAGTAAATTTTTCAACAAAAGGTTTTACTTTTTCAAGTTCATCTTTGTATTTCTTGTTTTCTTGCAAAAGCTCTTTATTTTATTTAGCAAATTTTTTAGTTGTTGCAAAAGATTTATCCTTTTTCAAATCTTCCTTTTCTTTTTCCAAAGAGTTAATTTTATCAGTTAACTTTTTATTTTCTTAAAGTAAATAATCATTTTCAATCAATGACTTATCATTTGTTTTGATCAAATCTAAAATTTGCTTTCTTAGCTCTTTGTTTTTCATTTTAAGTGTTTGATACTCAACTACCAATTCATCAAAAACATCATGCAATTCATTGAAAGTAAATTCATTTTCAAATTCAGATTTTACCTCATCATTGTTAGCCATTAAGCAAAAATTTGCAACCTCTTGATGTTCTTCATCCGAACTCGAGTCCTCACTCTCACTCCAAGTTACCATCATTGCTTTCTTTCTTAATTTCCTTCAGCTCTTCTTGAGAAAGGGGCAGTCAACCTTGAAGTGGCCGGGTTTCTTGCACTCAAAGCAAGTGGGTTGCTCCCTTTCCTTCTCTTTTTCTTTTTCTTTACTAGGCTCTCCCCTTTGTGGCTTCTTGAAATTATAGTTTTTCTTTCTCATGAACCTCTTATACTTCCTTGATATGAGAGCCATTTCATCTTCATCATCTTCCTCATCGGAATCATCACTTGAATCATCCTTGGTTGTGGACTTAAATGCTATGGTCTTCTTCTTTTTGTCATTGTCCATAACCTTTTGTTTTAGTGACAGCTCATATATCATGAGAGATCCTAGAAGCTACTCAAGAGGTAGTGTGTTGACATCCTTAGCTTCTTCAATGGCTATCACTTTTGGATCCCATGATAAAAGAAGTGACCGAATAATTTTATTCACTAATTCTGCTTTAGAAATAACTTTATCCAAGCTTCTCATGCCATTCATAATGTTAGTAAATCGAGTGTACATTTCACTAATAGATTTAGATGGTTCCATTCTAAACATTTCATAGGTATGAATGAGCATGTTAACTTTGGTAGTTTTTACTTGATGTGTACCCTCATGGGTAACTTTAAGTGTATCCCATATTTCCTTATCGGAGAGACAATTTGAAATTTTATTGAATTCGCATGGGTCTAAAGCATAAAACAGTATATTCAAAGCCTTAGCATTAAGCTCAACTTGCTTAATATCATTCTCATCCCAATCATCTTCCAATTTGAGAGTGAGAATTCCATTAATCAAGGTGGTAGGCTGATGAGGATCTTTAACAATAGTTCTCCAAATGTTATAATCAATGGCTTGAATGTCAATGCGCATGTGTGTTTTCCAATATGTATAATTCATGCCATTAAACAAGGGGGATGGTTTGAGGCTTGACCCTCAACAATTCCAACACCAATTTGGACTACCATTTAGATCTTTGACTCAAGATCGTTAGACCTATACACCGTGTACCAAGCTCTGATACCACTTGTTGCCCAGCATAGCACCCAAGAGGGGGGTGAAGTGGGTTTCTTTAAAAAATTAAAACAAATATGTGCTACACTTTAAAGTGTTTGTGAAGCAATGCAAATGAGCATACAATGAATAAGATGCAATGCTATGAATGTAAGCAGCAAATGCAAGAGAGCAAAGAACACACATACAAACACAAAGGTTTGTAGTGGTTCGGTGCACACCAAGCACCTACATCCACTCTCCAAGCTATCTCTTAAGAATTTCAATCTAATCAACCTAGATTACAACCAACTTATTTTCAAGAGCTCATAAGTCAAACCCAAAGTTGGTTTTCTCACTTAGGCTCACCAACAACCTTTACTCAAGACAACCTAGGCTTGGATTCCAATTCAAGGCTTGGAAGGGCCTAATACCTAGTTTCAAACATCCTTGAAACTAGTCACAATAAATGAAATCAGAGATACAAGAATAAAGCACAAGCAAACTCTCTTAAAGAGTAGAAAGTAGAAGATTTGAGGCTCTTGATGATTGCTTTACTTGTCTTCTCTTTAGAATCACTTCAACACCACTTTTGGAATGCTGATTTGAAGGCTTGGAAGCTTTTTCAGTGGGAATCTTCTCTTTTACTCTCTTTTTGACTTTGGAAGTGAAGTTCTCAAGGAATGTCCTTGTCTCTTGTGAATTAGTTCTTCATGAATGAGTTTGGTGAAACTTAAATACTTCAAAAACTTTCAAAAAATGGTTTATGACCGTTGGTGGAGCAAAACTAGCCGTTTGGAGCTTGTAGAGTTCAAATCTGACACTTAGAAATTATAGCTATTATTATTGTCAGAACCCGTGAGTCGACACTTGAGTCTTCATAAGTTGACACTTGGATCAGCATGAGTCCACTCAAGGTATAAACTTCTAAAAAATCAGGGTTCTGTTCTTTTTCTGTTCTTAGGCTATGAGTCGACACTTGAACCATATGAGTCGATACTTGAACTATGTGAGTCGACACTTGAGTCTTTTGAATCGATACTTGATAAAAAATATCTCAAAATGGCATAGTTCTATATCTTTATTTTTCTCAAGCCATGAGTCGACACTTGGTTTCTGTGAGTCGACACCTGACTTCTTCATGAGTCGACACTTGACTTCTGTGAGTCGACTCAAGGCATGCCAAAGAGATTTCTACGTGCTAGTCCTTCTGAAGTGTCAACACCTTGCATGCCATGAGTCGACACTTGATTCTGCCACTCAATAAACTTTATGCCAACCTTCAAAATTCAATGTATTCTTTAATAAAACTTTAATACCTTCTTCATAAAGCCTAGTTGACCTATTTTAAGACTTTTTCAAGGTGAGAAGACTTCTTATACACTGAAAATTGCTTAGCTTCAAATGAGTGCCTTTGATACTTTTATATTTAAAATTTGAGGTGCCTGTATTATGAAACTCACAACTATAATTGAAATATTAGTATAAAACATATACTCAACATTTTTTTAGTCATCAAAATCAAGGGCTAAAGCCAACACCTTTTATTCAATTCAATAATTCATATACATATACATGAGTCGCACAACCATCTACAGCCTAGACCATTAGCTTTGGGACATATATTTTCTAACAGTTAGTTTTTTTGGACTCCTTGCTTTTCAAATTTGAAAGGTAGATAAGAAAGAGGATAGAGGTGAACTCTATCTCTTGTTGGATTGGATGAAGACTTCTTTGAAAATCTTCTTGATAGGCGTCCCTTTGAGATACAATTCCTTTATGATGGGCAATGAGAAATGAGAAGAGATGTGGCACCCTCTCTCTTGGCCGACTCCTCTTAGATTGGCATTAAAATAACTCCTTGTGACCGACCAAATATAAGTGACATGGCATGTAATGATGTCCAAGATGATATAGCAAGTGATGTAGCTTGTGGCATGTGACATAGGCTTGGTGATGTGGCATAGGCATCCAAAACATGATAAGGTGGCGCATGTGATGGTGTGGCACCAAGAGGTAGTTGGCATGTAGCAGCACCAAGGCATGACTTGACTTGAGTTGGCACATGGTGTCACATCGGGTCTTGATTTGGGTCCCCTTTTGTATTACAGGACTCAATTAAAATAACTAATCACATAACTCAACCAACTAAATAACTAAAGAACTCAATTGAAAGTAATTAAAAACCCAACTTGATCAATTGGAATCCAATTTGATTAAAAGGCATAATCTCAAAACAAAAAGGTTCAATCTGGTAAATAGGGTTTGGGACTAAACCCAACTAGGCCAAAATAACATAATTTAAAAAAATAACTAAGCCCTATATTGAAATTAGGGTTTTAAAATTGGGGCTTTGGGTTTATTTATAAGTGATTTTGGGGCTTGGGCTTAGGGCTTCATTCACAGGTAATCTACAAGGATGTGGAATTGATCTGTCATTTCTTTCTGACCCTGGTATCTACACCAATTCTTCCTGGATGGGAGAAACTCGACCCTGCGAAGTATGGGTCAACTCTGTTGTGACAATGTTCTAGTAAGTCGAGATTAATCCTTTATAAATCCTTTCTAGTGATCCAAGAATCTTCAGTCTCGGGTCGTCCTTGCCAACGAACCAGATATCATTGATAGTCTTTGCTCCGAGTAGCGATAATCTTGTCGTCCAAGATCCGCTCGATCTTATCTCTCCGCTCTGTTAGTTTGGCTGGTGGATACTCTTAGGTTGGCTCACTCTCAAGTATGGGATCAGGCCCAAAAGGCTCACTGAGTATTAACATTAGCTCCCTATATTCTATAAGGTCTAAAAAGTTGAAGGTAGAACTAATACCTAGCTCATGTGGTAAATCAAGCACATAGGCATTAGGTCCAATTTTCGTAATTACTTTATATGGTCCACTACTATGGGCGTGTAACTTCTTCATGGTTCCAGGTGAAAACTGTTCAGGTCATAGCCTGATCATGACAAAGTCTCCTTCATTAAATTCTTTGAATCTTTTTCTTAAATTACCCTTGGTTAATGGATAATATGCAGATGAAAACTTGGCATAAACTCCTAATAGATGCCATAGGATTTTCAAAAAATAGGATGCAAACCAAACATGCTCAATGAACTTATGCAACCTAATAACCTCAATGAAATGTAACTGAATGGCTCTATAGGCATTGGAAACCTGATGATAGGGTAGGAAGTATGAAGTGGATTCCTGGGATGGTTCTAGATCAATAAGGATGACCTTAAAGTTTGGACATTAAGTTAGGTCAACAGGTAACAAAGGGTCAGCCTGAAGAAAAGATGAATCAAGAATTTTAGGAAAAAGATCTTCAATGGGGACTAATGGGGTGCATTCTTCCTGAGGTTGCTGGTTTGAAAAAATCAAGTCCTCACCAATTACTTCAGGACTAAGCTTTATGGCTTGACTCTCTTCTACTGTTTCCTCAGGTAGGGTCCTAGAAGTAGGGTTAGACTCCTCATTGTTCTTTTTTTCTACTTGTCCTTCCAATACAGCTTTAGTTAGGGTACGGTCAGTGTTAACTAACTCTGGGTTTGTCCTACCTATTTCCTTAGTGGTCAAAATCCAGATGGGTGAACCTTTAGTAATTTCATGCTCTAACTCCTTGGCATTAATTAGATTCAATCTGGGTTCTTTTTCTCTCAAATGACTTGACCCTCTTTTGATATTGTCTTTGGGTGGGGTTAATGATGGGTAACTAATTAGCATGCAAGAGAATTTTTGTGGATTTGGCATTAAGCTAGGATTTTAATTATCAAAATTCAAGTCAAATAGATGAAAGGGTAATCCTATAAAAATTCTAGACCAAAAGCATGCAAAAAATCCTCAAAAGAGATAAAAACAGGACCGCCAGGGCTAAGAAATCCCGGTCGGACTAGCTCTTCTACAATAACCTGATCTAGAGGGATAGGGTGTGTGTACCTAGCAATGATTGATGCTGCTTCCATGAAGAGATCACTCGTCACTCTCGGATGCGGCCTGGAAAGTCAAGCCGAAAACCTGCAGATCCGTCCGCATTTCATCCACTGACTCGACGACTACGCAAAAGGAACCTTAACATCATGAAATTCGAGGGACCTGTAAAACACCAATGGAGGGTTAGAAAAACAAGGAGAAAAGGGGAGAAACACTGAAGAAGAAAGGAAGAGAGAGGGTAGCAGGGGTGGCCAAGATGAGGCTTGATTGTGGACGTCCAAGGTGGAAGAAGGCTAGGGTTTTGATAAACAGGGTCTCACACCCCTCGATGCTCAAAGAGCAAAGGCAACACTCCCTCACGTAGCTCAATGTTCACAAGAACAAAGGCAAAACAGAAGAAAGAACACTCAAATTTCCTCTTAAAAGATATTCATTCATTCATTCAAGATTTTGTTACAAGAGGGTGGAGGGGTGGGGTATTTATACACTCACCTAGGTCCTCTCCTTGTTAGGATTGGATTACAAAGCTACTTAGGACAAGGAATACATAGTCTGATTAGGAAGAGAATTACAAAATTACTTAGGACAAGGAGTACATAATTTGAATAGAATTAAAACTTGATTTCTAGTTGGATGTGGACTACTCTCTCCTTCTTGGACTTAGTCAAAGGGCTCCTTGGACTTGGTCAAAAGGCTTCTCTTGGGCTTGGACCTTGGGCGCCACATTGTTAGACTAGGCTTGGGCAAGCTGGGGCATCACTCATGAATGGGCTTGGGCTGGGGTGCCATGTCTTGAAGGAGCTTGGGCTGCATTGCCAAGTTATGAAGAGGGCCTAGGATGGGTGCCAGATTGTGGACTTGAATGGTGGAGGCCTGGGGCGCCATCTTCTGATGGGCTTCTGGGCTTGGGCGCTTGGAAGGAAGAATATTCCATGGGTGCCTTGTATCTTCAAGTGTGGAGGCTCCATGGGCTTGGACTCTGCTTTGATCCGGAGGGCCTGGTGAATGCCTTGGCTGATGATCCTTCTCTTGTACAAACTGGGCTAACTCAAACTTATGGAACTCGATTGAACTTATGAGGTTGAGATAAGAAATTCACTGGACTTAATGGACTTCTTGCCTCGACTTATTACAGGATTCAATTGTCAGACTAACTTTATTAAATTCTATTACATGACTCAAAATTGATAAAAGGCTCATAATAAGCTAAACATAATCCAAAGCTTGAATCATGAACCTTAATGACATGAGTCGACTCTAGATACAGGACTCAGTGTAACAAAGCTCAAGGCCCAAATATAGGACTCAATGGGCAGAATCGAGCTTAACTGAATAAAACCCTAATTACAAGACTTCAAATGACTTAGATGATTCCATCCTTATAGGACTCAAAGGGATAATATAGCCAAATTATTGGATTCAAAAATAAAATGTGGAAAATGGCTAAGGGACTCAAAATTCAGGGATCCATGGTGAACTAGGGTTGATCCTGATGTCCCCATCAATTCTCCCGGGGTAGGAGAAACTCGATCCTGTCAAGTAAAGGTCAATCTGGTGCAGGTAAAAGGGTTGGGTCGTGGTGATGCAGGTCCTCTCAAGAAATCTATGAACATTCAGAGTCCAGTCAACTTTGCCATCGGACCAAATAGTATGGATAGCCTTGGTCCGGGGTCATAACAGCTTGGCGGTCCAGCTCATGCTCAATCCGTATTCCTCTCCCAGGATAATTTAGTAAACATCAGGTAAGGTTTCTCTCTCAAGAATAAGGTAAGGTAAAAAAATATCATTGGGTGTCATTGTTGGTGCCCTATGCATAACTAGGCTCAAGATATTGGTAGTGGAGCTAATGCCAAAATCCGGTGGTAGCATTAGACACTATGGTCAACTATCCTTATCACTTGTAAGGGTCTAGCTTTACAGGCATGCTGCTTCTTAATGGCTCCCAGAGGAAACCACTCAGGTCTAGACCTAATCTCTACATGATCTCCCTCAGCATACTCTTTGACTCGAATTCGGGAATTAGCCTTGTTATTATCAGTGTTCAGATGAATGCTAATGTCTTGATGCAGATCCTGTGTAGAGATCTGTGCATGTGGAACAGTGGGATTAGGCCTAGAGATCTTTCAGAATTAAAACCATGCAGCACTTCATCTTCTAGTCTTACTTTATCCCCTATGTTAAAGATGTATACCCAAAATTCAATCCATCTTTCAGGTTTTAAACTTAAAATTTTCAGGGAATCATAAAACCTAAAAGTCTTATGGTATGGGTACTGTAAATTTCCTAGGGGCAGTAAATATTCTCTCTAGAACTGTAGGACATGGATTGTAGCATGGAAGTTCTTAGGGTAGACATGGTTCAACAGGCTCCTATGCTTAAGAGAAATTAACTGGGTGCTTGTCCTAACCACATGTTTGGCACTAGAGTGGTTTACAGGCACTAGTTCTAGAGTAGGCTGGGAATCCATTACTGGTGGAAAGTCATCAGGAAGGTCTTTGGAAAGCATACTAGGAAAGTCCTCTAAAATAATATCAACTTCCTCAGATTGTTCCTTAGGGACTGGTTCCTATACCTCCTCATGGACAATTCTGGTGAACGCTCACTCTCATCAACTATGTTCAATTCTGGTTCAGTCACTTCTCCTCCAAATTCTATAATGGGTTCAGGATCATTTTCCTTTGATTCCTTAATGGGTTCACTCTCTTGTTCCTCTTCTTCACATTCCTCTACTGGACTCAATTCATAGGTGTCTTCTTTAGATTTAGGAGTTTCTTTCTCTAGAATTTCAATGAGTTCATCTTCTTCATACTTTTTTACTAGACTTGGATCAGCCTCATACACCTCTTCTTCAAGTTTAGTAATGGGTTCAAACTCGTTCTCTTCTAGCTCTCCTATATGTAAGGCTTTAGTTGGACATTGGCTAGCATAGTGTCCTGATTTGTGGCATCTAAAGCACGTGATGTTGGGTCTTCTCTGAACCTCTAGTGACTTGCTCTTATTTCTTTTCTAGCTCCTCAACCTGGGGATACCTTAATCTTAAATAGTGACGCAATCAATCTGAACTTCAGGGTCCTCACTCCTATCATTTATGGGAATTAATAGGATACTGGGCCTGGATCACCTCGGGCTGGGTCGGCTCGGGTTGGCTTGGCTAGGACCTGGTCTTGGGTTAGGGGCACTAGTCCTAATGGGCTCAGGCTGACTAAGGGGTATCTGATTAATACTGGTTCAACTCTAGGGGTACTAATCCTATGGGTTTCAGGTTGACTAAGGAAAACAGGGCTGGTACTAGGCTGATACCTAGGGATTATGGGTTCCTGGGGCTCATAGAACAAGGGTTCAGCTCTATAGGTCTGGGGTTTATTAGGCTCATAGAATATGGGTGCATAGGTTCTAGAGTCATAGGATCTAGAGTCATAGGATCTAGAGTCATAGGATCTAGTGTCATAGGATTTGGGCTTAGATATATAGGTTGTGGATCTCCTGGGTTCAGGGTACGGGGCTCTCCTAGTGTTAGGCTCTGAGTATGGGTCAGGGTATTGGGCTTTCCTAGGGTTGGACTCAGGTTTAGGTCCGGGATGGGGTTTAGGAGTTTTCTCTAAATCTCTTAATTGGTTCCCTACCTGGTCAAAACTTTTGGTTAAGGAGTCAAGCCTATTGGTTGCTTGGTTATTTGATTGGGTCATTTGGTCAAATCTTTGATTTATTTGAGTCACCTGGGTGGTCAATTGGGTAAACTGATTTTGGGATTGGGTATTCATTTGGTCAAGCCATGCAGTCAAGGTTTTCATGAAAATCTCTAGACAAGGTTCCATGGTTGAGCTAGGTTGAGGTTTAGACCATTGGTACTGGGTTCCTAACCTAGTGGTCATGCAAACATTCAATAAGTAATGATGTTATGATGCAGCCAAGCACACAAAGTAGACACGTACTAGGGTTTGCTAGACCTAGAGTCAAAACAGAATGGGTCGACTCAACTTACACTTAACTCAACAACTAATCCTTCTACTGGCCACGTAAGAGGTTGGGTGGTGGGAGGCTCTCCCAGCCTATGACAGGGTCCTAATTAAAAACCATCAGTCTGTAAGGAAACCAGTGCATCGGATGCCTATCCTAGGCATGCTACACTAGGGAGTAAGTAATGCATAATTAAACTTTTTAATCATACATACGAAAAAACCTACTCATGCACAAGATCTAACATAACATGATGCATGAAACTGAAACATAGACATATATAGGCAATTGCAATAATCATAAATAACATGATATAAACTAGATCTAAGCATGCATGATAATAAAATAAATAATATACCTGATCGAAGCAGGAAGAAGCCGACTCCCTCAGTCTTTGGAAGAGATCAGCAGCAAATCAAGACAGCAGCCGATTGAACTCCTTCAACAGCAGAACAGATATGCAAACAGCAAGAAGAAGAGATCAATCCAATCTCTTAAGGTGTCCATATGTCCACCCTATAGAGTATCCACGCACGGGCTCCCGTTGATCCAACTCCTGGAAGGATGCTAGTCCTCCGGGAATCAACGAACAGGTCACAGCAATGTGGAGCAGGGAATACCAAAAAAAAAATCCCCACGGACGATCTTCTCCAGGACCGGTTCTAACTCCATGAAGGGCACACATAAAAAACTTAAAAAACTGGTCACGAAAAATGGAGCAAGGAACGCCGATCAGATCTTCACGGTCAGTCTCTCATGGCCCCTCTCTCTAATGCCCTGTTCTTTTTCTCTTGCACTCCCTTTGCACTCCCTTTGCCTTTTTTTTCGTCCCAACACCCGGCCTCCAACCAAGATCAAACACAAGCTGAGAAAGCCCATGCCCTGTTTTCTTCCCAACTCCCCGCAAGCCAAGATCCTCGCTCTTAATCGCAAGTCACGGCCATGAAACCAAGATGAAAACCAGATTGAGAAAACTCGTGCTCTGTTCTTACGAACTCCCGCACGCCCTATTTTCCTTTTGTATCACACCTCACCGCCCAAACAAAGATGTAAAATTTGTTGAGAAATCCCGTGGAAGGCAGGGGAGACGAGTGAGAGAGTCCAGATCAATCCAAAAACTCCATAGGATAGGCTCTAGTTCGGTTTAAATGCTGGAACCGTGGAAGACAACAAAAAAACACCGTGAAACCGAGACCAAGTGGAAGGAAAAACCATGCGTGAGAAAATCACGCAGAGACTCCTACAGATCACGGTGCTAAGGATAATGATTTGAAATCCCAAGCATCATCCGATCTCCAAGCAGACCAAAACCCATCCAATCGGTGAAAACCAAGGCAATGAAAACAGGGGAAGAAAACAAGGGAATACCGTGTAAACGGTTCAACAGGATTTAAACCGGTCAGGATAAAAACCATGTTACAAATTGGTTCAACAAAACCAAATAAAATCACTTCATCAAACCAAAAACTGGTTCAACAAAAATAAACCCCGGTCCGACCAAACCCGATAAGAAGTAAAACTAGATCCAGTCCTGGTCTACCAGGAACAATCCTGGTCGACCCAAACCAATCCTGGTCGATCCAAATTAGACCAGGTAGACCAGAAAAAATCAAATGTGTGCTCAATCAGTCCGTTTGACCTTAATACCGAAATGATTTCCAATCGTTGATCGGTTCCCGGATCAGGAAGAAATCCTCTATGGCGTGTGACCTCATAGGTTCAAACCTAAACGATAGCACTAGAACACTTCCAGTACTAGCACAAGATACCATCAATCAGTGGATCCCAGCATCCAGATAGGCCAAAGATGCAAGAACAATCTATCGAACCTCTGGTATATGGTTATCATATAATTCATCCCTTTGACCTCCAACGCTCGAGATGACATAGGGTTAGACTGCAAATCCTAACTGAGTCAATCCACAACATGTCTCAACCTCGCAAGTCCAGTAAATCCTCATCAGGACTACACCGATCGAGGATTTGCTAAATTGAGACACTACGAGACATTCAATCCAAACAATTTGGACAAGTCAATTCCATCTTGGTCCACCACTACTCCACAAGTACTCGCCTGTACCTAGAAACCTTCCATCACCGGATTAGAAATCTGGGTAGTCCGGCACCAAAGCACAGGGAGTTGCTTGCAAGCTACCATGGTGACTTCAAGTCGGAGGGACACATATACCCATATCCAATTCCGAGCAATCCTTTGGTAGAAAAGAGCTCCATGGAGTCACGTTCAATAAGATATCACACATCTCACTTGCAGATCACATCAGTGTGACCACACTCCTTTGGTCAAGAGGACAACCAAACGATGTGAACCACAATAATCTACACCTTATACATTGCTGTCCTGTATAATGTATCCTTTGGTTGTGAACCTTTTAAAGGATCACTCGATATATCCTCTCTATATCGAAGTTAGTACAGTCCTAAGGACTTCATCACATAAAAAGAGTTCATTACAGGAAAATGAATAATATGATGAGCTGCCAAAATAATGTTTTATTAATTCATATATAAATTATAATATTGAGCACAACCGCCTACAGCCTAGACGTTTGGCTTTGGGACATAATTCACAACAACTCCCACTTGTACTAAAGCCAATCAGAACAGTATCTAATACCCATTTCCCTTTTACAATAGTCGAACTCTTTGATTTCGAGGGCTTTAGTGAAGGGATTGGCTAGATTCTCCTTTCTATCTATCTTCATAAGATTGATGTTGCCTCGTTCCACGATCTTTCGCACGAGGTGATAGTGCCGCAGAATGTGCTAGTGTGGTGATGAGACTTTGGCCCCTTAGCTTGAGTCACAATACACTGGAACAGGTCCATCTATGAATGGTGCCACCCCTAGCTCTTCAAGGAACTTCCGCAACCACACGGCTTCCTTTGCTGCATCTAATACTGCAAGGTACTCTACTTCGCATAATGAGTCTGTAATTATTGCCTGCTTGGAACTCTTCCAATAGATCGCTCCTCCATTTAGGGTAAACACAAACCCTGACACACTCTTGCTATCATCTTTATCTGACTAGAAACTGGAGTCAGTATACCCCACAAGTTTCAAGTCAAGTTCTCCATGAATCAGCTATTGGTCCTTAGTATTTCTCAAATACTTCAGAATGGTTTTAACCACCTTCCAATGCACCTCACTTGGGTCAAACTGGTATCTGATCACTACTCCTAGTGAGTATGCCATGTCTGGTCTGGTACATATCATAGCATACATGATAGAGCCCACTGCAGAAGCATAAGGAACTCTACTCATGCGATCTCTTTCCTCAAGAGTTGTCGCACAATCCTTCTTGGAAAGAGTAATCTAGAACCTATCAAGAGATAGCCTTTCTTGAAATTTTTTATGATGAACCATTTCAGCACGGTATCAATGTACATAGACTAAGACAATCCCAAAAGCCTCTTAGATCTATCTCTATAGATCTTCATACCCAGTATGAAAGAAGCTTCACCCAAGTCCTTCATGGAGAACTATGATGACAACCAGACCTTTATTCCTTGCAATGCTATGATGTCATTCCCGATTAAAATAATGTCATCAACATACAGTACCGGGAATACAATCACAGAACCATTAACCCACTTATAGATGCAGAGTTCCTCTTCGTTCCTAACGAAGCCATATGATTTGATACACCTATCAAATCACATGTTCCAACTTCGAGATGCTTGCTTGAGTCCATAAATGGACCTCTGCAATTTGCACACTTTTGACTCATCTGTGGATGTGAACCATTCAGGCTGTATCATATACAACTCCTCATCTAGCTCCCCATTCAGGAAAGCGGTTCAGACATCCATCTACCATATCTCATAGTCAAAATATGCTCCCAAAGCAAGCATGATTCGAATGGACTTGAGCATTGCCACAGGGAAGAACGTCTTGTCATAATCGATACCATATCGCTGACGATATCCCTTGGCAACCAGATGGGCTTTATAGGTCTCCACCTTCCCATCTGCACCCCTTTTTCTCTTGAAAATCCACTTGCACCCGATGGGTTTTATCCCTTCAGGTGGATCAACCAATGCCCATATATTGTTGATCTCCATGGACTCCATCTCGGATCACATAGCTCCAAGCCACGCCTTAGAGTCAGATCTCTGAAGTTCATCGATATAGGTGATCGGATCCTCATCGTTCTCGTTGAGCTCAATGGAATCACCGTCCCGGACCAAGAAACTATAGTATCTGTCCGGGTGACGCGGTACTCTATCGGATCTCCTATTAATGGGTTCCGGGTGTGATCCAATCACAGCCGGTTCTATGATATCCTTAGAGTGTGCAGGTTCTTCTACTAGTTGAACTTCACCAAGTTCAATCGTAGAGGCTACAATTCCTTCTCCAAGGAACTCCTTTTCCAAAAGGATAGCCCTAAGAGCAACAAACACTTTCTGTTCGTCCTCCAAATAGAAGAAATACCCTTTTGTTTTCTTAGGGTAACCAATAAACAGGCACCAATCAGACCTAGGACCAAGTTTATCAGAGTCTAAATGCTTTACATAAGCTGGACAATCCCAGACCCGAAGGTGTGAAATTGAGGGCTTACGTCCAGTCCATAACTCATATGGAGTGGAGACAACAGACTTACTCAGAACATTATTTAGCAAGTAACAAGCTGTCTCAAGTACATATCCCCTGAAGGATAGCGGTAGAGTTGCAAAGCCCATCATGGATTGAACCATGTCGAATAGGGTTCGATTCCTCCTTTCGGACATACCATTCGATTGGGGTGTTCCTGTAGGAGTCCACTGAGAGAAAATCCCATTCTCCTCAAGATATGTCATGAACTCACCAGATTAGTATTCACCACCTCGATCAGATCAAAGGATTTTAATACTCTTTCCAGTTTGTTTCTCCACTTCATTATGATATCGTTTGAACATTTCAAACGACTCAGATTCATGTCTCATTAAGAAGACATAACAATACCTAGAAAGGTCATCTGTAAATATAATGAAATATCTGTATCCACCTCTAGCACTAACTGTCATGGATCCATATAGATCAGTTGTAAGGGATTTGGTGACCAGGGTGGAAGTGCGGATTTTAAAAATTTATTATGAAATCACTACCAAACCCTTAACCCAAGACCTCCTTACTAGGAATTAAAACATACAAACATGCATATATAATATAAACTAGAGTTTAGGCACCAACCTAAACCGCTAGTATCCAATCCGATGAAGAAAACCCTGATTCAGCCTTCTTCTCCACCAGGCACCCAAACGTTCACCCTCCAACGATGATCCACACGAAACTCGGACCAAGGAAGAACTCCTTCTTCAAGTTGCTTGGAGAAGTGGAACTCTTTCGGCAGCCTTTGGTCTATTGACCACTGTAGGACACCCTATCCTACTATAGGGCACTAAAGACACTCTCCTAAACTACTCTTGGTTTTAGGACAACCCTCCTCTAGGATCCCTTAGGCTTATGTCCTAAAACAAAGCCTTGTCCTAGTAGAAAAGACCTTGTCTTAACAAGACAAGTCTTGTCTTAAAGAAAGAAGGAGGGAGAGAGAGACACTCAGAATAGTACTTCGGTGGAATTATTATATCAGACTAATTTCATAGCCCCCTATTTATAGATACAAGAGGGGCGTGTGATATGTCCTCCCATCAACTTATCAGATATGATTTTTCAAGACCGAAGAGAAGTTATCTGGCTTGAAAAATCATATCTAATAAGCCCATTCATGCACTGAAGGCCTTATTCACATCCCTTCTTTTATCTGGACGAATTCGCACTTGCCATATGTCAATTACTAGTCCCTAGGAAGCCAAGAGGTTCCTCTTCAATCTCCAAACATTGAAGATTATGAAGAGCCCTGATAGCAGAAGGACTCTCCATCAGAACCACACACCACATGAAGAGTTGCGACTCTTCATGCACCGCGCGTGCCATCCTTCCACGCAAATTTCAAAAATGTTGACCAGTCAAAATATAGGCAATATGAGTATCATTGGAAAGATCATAAAATTTTCTTTCTGACCATATAAATTATATTCAAATCAGAGATTTATAGCTCATTCTGTGCCCTTTTGAAGTTAAGATATCATTTAGGTACCAAGAGTCCCATGCTATTGGGACTCTTCATGTATGGTGCCTAAAATGCCCTTAAATCTAAATTAAAATCAGATTTAGCTCTGATTAGGCTAGTCCCACTTAGGACTCAACCTAATTTAGGTTTCCCATATTAGGTTAGCCCAATTAGCAAGCAACCAGACCCAATCCAATTGGGTCAGGAATTTGTTTAGCCTATATATGCTAGTATGTAATCCGGCTAACCAATTAGGATCCTATGACCCTAATTAAATCATGAATGACTTCCTTGGCCAAGTCTCTATTGTGTGTGACCCATTTGGTTCCACATCTAGCCAGCAGTAGGTTTAGGTTTGAGCCGATTCGATCCGATCGATCCTGATTGACCTAATTAGGTCAAATTGGCTCACCTAATTATCCAATTCGAATCACTCATCGAATTGACTCATGAAACCAAATCAATTGGTTCATGAAGACCTACAAGACAAGATTGACATCTAGCAACATGTCATGCCTACCCGGAAGATGATGAATTTTGGTGGATTTACCAAAATACCCTTTAGTGGTGAGTTACCGGATAATTCAGTCCTTCGATCTACTTGCACCTTGAATATGACTATGGATATGGATACTTGTCAAATCCAATTTCATATTCTTTCCATGCTCAATCTGATAATGATGATTCATTAATGAACCCCATTAGAAACTATTTCTAATGTTCATTCTTTGATCAAAGATTTCCTGAATTTTCATTTGATTGAAATCATCTGGATGCGCTTCCCTCTTACTAGGGTTGATCGATTCCTTTTTGACCTACTCACAACCTCCATATGCAATCCACCATACCCAGTATCACCCCATGCATGACTCAGTGTTATGATTGAGTATGAACCAAAGTATGGATTCATGCATACAAGGTACCATGGCAGTCTCAGGTCAAAGGACCACATGCACTACTCCCACTATGAGAACAATCTATTGACAAACAGATAAGGTTCCATTAGATGTTCTCAAGCTAGATCCATTCAGTGAACTCATTCTCTAATAAGCACCCACATCCTAGTATTAGTGTCAAATACAAGTGAGGGTGAGATCAGTCACCCTCTTCACCAAGTATACATAGGATGTGCTGGTCTTACCGGAAACATTGATCCCCTACTCAATATCCCATCGACGAAGATATTCTAGATTAGGATTTTAAGGCTTTAGGTCTCACTGGTATGATCTCATCATAACCCTAGAACCATAGCCCTAATCTATGGGATTCATCATATCTTAATAAAATTAATAAGATACAGCGTATGATGAAAATAAAATGCCATTATTAATTGATAATGTCAATATACTGGTTTGGGATACAAAAGAAAATCCCATCGAAATATAACATTTCGATTGGCCTTTAGTGCATAATCCTTTCAATCTCCCACCTGCACTAAAGCCAATCACCTTTAAATTTTAACCCCAAACAATCGAGGTGGCGATCAAACTCCCGCTGTGGTAGAACCTTAGTGAACGGGTCTGCTATGTTGTTCTTCGTTTCTATTCTTTTAATGCAGACTTTTTGTCTTTCAACAATCTCTCAAACGAGATGGAAGCATCTTAGAATGTGCTTTGATTTGTGATGAGCTCTAGGTTCCTTAGCTTGAGCGACGGCTCCAATATTATCACAGTAAAGTGGTCTGGACCTTCAATCTCCAGAACAATGCCCAACTTTGAGATGAACTTTTTCATCCAGGCAGCTTCCTTGGTAGCTTCACTAACAGCAATGTATTCTGTCTCAGTTGTTAAGTCAGCTACAGTCTTTTGTTTAGAACTCTTCCTACTTACAGCTCCTCCATTTAGGGTAAAAACATACCCTGAAATAGATTTGCTATCATCTGGGTTCGATTGAAAACTAGAATCTGAATAAGCTTCCAGTTTAAGATCAGATCCTCCGTATATCAAAAAAATATCCTTAGTCCTTCTCAAGTACTTAAGAATATTTTTCACAGCCTTCTAGTGATCCTCTCCTGGATCAGCCTGAAATCTACTGGCTATACCTAAGGCATATGCCACATCAGGCCTGGTACATAACATAGCATACATTATAGATCCTACAGCCAAAGCATAAGGTATAGAACTCATTCTATTTCTTTCTTCAGGTGTCTTAGGAGACATCTTCTTAGAAAGATGTATGCCATGACCAACGGGCATGTGACCTCTTTTACTTCCCTCCATAATAAATCTCTTTAGCACTTGGTCAATGTACCTAGACTGGGATAAGCCTAGCATCCTCCTAGATCTATCTCTATAGATCTTGATACCCAATATATAGGATGCTTCTCCCAAGTCTTTCATGGAAAACTGTTTAGATAACCATACCTTGACTGATTGTAACATTGGGATATCATTCCCAATGAGGAGTATGTCATCCACATACAGAACCAAAAAAACTATGACACTCCCACTAGTCTTCTTGTACACACAAGGTTCATCCTTATTTTTGATAAAGTCAAACTCTTTGACTGTCTTATCAAATCGGATGTTCCAACTCCTGGATGCTTGCTTTAATCCATAAATGGATTTCTTCAGCCTACATACCTGATTAGGTTTAGTCTCCAAGACAAAACCTTCTGGCTGTGACATATAGACCTCTTCCTCAAGGAAACCATTAAGGAATGCGATTTTCATATCCATCTGCCAGATTTCATAATCATGATATGCTGCTATAGCAAACATGATCTGAATAGATTTGAGCATGGCAACAGGAGAAAATGTTTCATCATAATATATTCCCTGTTTTTGTCTGAAACCCTTAGCCACTAATCTAGCTTTATAAGTTTCAACTTGGCCATCTGCCCCATTCTTTTTCTTATAGACCCATTTGCATTCAATAGGGTTAACACCCTCTGGTGCATCTACCAAAGTCCATACTTGGTTGACATACATGGAGTCCATTTCAGATCTCATGGCTTCAAGCCATCTGTTTGAGTCCCTACTCATGACAGCATCCATATAGGTTAGAGGCTCATCATTTTCAATGATTCGGGCTTCATTATTTTCAATAATGAACCCATACCTCTCAAGTGCATGACGCACCCTATCAGACTTACAGATAGGAGTGGTGTGTTCTAGTTCTATACTAAATATGTTATCATTTGGTTGAGATGTATCTATTTGTTGAGCTTCTTCAAGTTCAATATTTCTCCCACTGCCCTTTTGTAGGATGAACTCTTTCTCCAGAAAAGTGGCATGCCTACTGACAAAAACTTTTTGTTCATTAGGGTGGTAGAACATATATCCTATACTATCTTTAGGATATCATATAAATAGACACTTATCTGCTCTTGCATCCAGCTTATGTCCAAAATTTTTTTTGATATAGGCTGGACATCCCCATATCTTAATATACATAAGATTGGGTTTCTTACCCCTCCATATCTCATATGGAGTGCTAGAGACAGATTTAGATGGTACTCTATTTAAGATATTAGCTACGATTTCCAAGGCATATCCCTAGAAGGAAACAGGTAACTCTGTGAAGCACATCATGGACCGTACCATATCTAATAAGGTACGGTTCCTCCTTTCAGCAACACCATTTAATTGTAGTATGTAAGGAGGGGTCCATTCAGAGATAATCCCCTTTTCTTTAAGGTGATTGAGAAACTCGGTGGATAAGTATTCACCTCCTCGATCTGATCGAAGGATTTTAATACTTTTCCCCATTTGTTTCTCTACCATATTTTGATACTCTAAAAATTTATCAAAGGCTTCAGACTTATGTTTCATAAGATACACAAATCCGTACCTTGAAAAATCATCAGTAAACATGATGAAATAAGAGTATCCACCCTTGGCCTGAGTTGTCATACGCCTACATACATCTGTATGTATGAGTCATAATAACTCAGTTGTCCTTTCTCTATGTCCACTAAATGGAGTCTTGGCCATTCTACCCATGAGACTTGATTCACAAGTTCCTAATGATTCATAATCATAAGGATTAAGAAAATTTTCCTTGTATAACTTGCTAATCCTAGTCTCACTAATATGTCCAAGCCGACAATGCCAGAGTAAAGTATTGTTTACATCATCTCTCCTTCGTTTGTTACTTACATGAAGTATATTGTCATTAGTGGATAGAGTTAAAAGATCATTGCAAAATACGGCACAACATATAATTTCATTAGAAAAGCTGATTAAGCAACCATTGCTCATCACATTCATAGTATAACCTTGTCTAAGTAACAAGGGTACATAAATGATATTCCTAATGACCTTAGGCATATAGTAACAATCTCTCAGCTCTAAAATCTTCCCCGAAGGTAACTTCAAGATATAAGTCCCTACGACCTCTGCTTGGATGGACTCTCCTCTAGCACCGTAGAGCTCGAAGTCTCCTTCCTTCAATACTCTAAGCCTCTGCAGCCCCTGCAATGATTTGCAGATATTATGACCATAGGCGGTATCCAATACCCAAGTATTTGAAATGGAAGAATCCAATGACAAAATAGTAGAACTTCTTTCATACCTTTTGGTGCATCCGATGCACCAGGCTTCACACCTACAAGGTAAGCCTTGTAGTTCCTCTTCCAATGACCCGGCTTGCCATAGTGAAAGCAGGTCATCTATCCGGAGGCCTTCTTTCCTTTCTTCTTCTTGATGCCCCTTTTTTGGGTTCAATCTCCTCTTGGAACCCTTTCTGCCTGACTTCTTCTTGTTGATCCCATCCACAAGAAGAAGTGGAGCCTTATTTTTCTTTAAATGGCTCTCTGCTATTTTTAACATGTTTAATAGCTCATGCAAGGAAGTGTTAAGTTTGTTAATATGATAATTAAGAACAAACTGTGAAAATGACTCCGGAAGTGACTGCAGGATCAAATCCTGATTCAACTCTCCATCCATAACAAAATCCAATTGACCTAATCGAGTGATCAGGTCAATAACCATCAGTACGTGGTCTTGTGCGGATGTTCCTTCTATCATTCTCGCATGGAACAACTGCTTAGATATATCATATCTAGCAGTTCGACTATGTTCTCCATATAGCTCTTTTAGATTGAGCAATATGGAGTTAGTGTCCATGCTATCATGTTGCCTCTGCAACTCATTGGTCATAAAGGCAAGCATGATACATTTGACAATGAGTGAGTCATTTTGCCACATCTTGTATGTGGTCTTTTTCTCTTGCAAGGCATCTTCCCCTAAAGGTTCCAAGGTAGGGGTATCAAGAATGTAAGAAAATTTTTCCTGGCTGAGTACTATCTTTAGATTTCTCAACCAGTCAACATAGTTCGGTCCAGTCAATTTATTGGCATCAAGTATACTACAGAGTGAGAGTGAAGAGGCCATTTAATCTACATTAACAAAGAACATAACAAAAGCAAACAACCAATGTTGACAAAACATAATTAAATTAGGACTTTAACTTAATTATGTCTCCTACTATTTTATCAAGCATCATAACCCTCTATATGATGATCGAGAAACCCTAATTAGTTTTCTGAGTGGGGTTGAGATCCTAATTCCTTATAAAAGACCTTGTGTGTACACAACAAATCTTTTATAAGTTCAAAGGTAGGAAAGCTCTTTCCAATTGTATCTTATACAATTCTCAACAAAACCTAGCCTCTAAAATATTAATAGCCTTGTGTGTGGACAATAAACTATAATATTTTTTGTTAAGTAAGACCCTTCATTCCTTTATAGTCAAGATTGTAATAATAATATCCTTGTATGTTCATAACAAAGTATTATATTAAATCATGCCATAAGCATCAAATGCACCAGGCCAAAATTGTGTTAGTTACCATAATAGACCTTGTGTGTACACAACAAACCTAATACGGATCATAACATAATAATGACCTAGCATGAAGGAAGGCCTAATGTAGTGAATATTACACTAAGCATATCAATCAAGAATTAAGTTAATCTTATCGGCCAGGTAAGTGGGAGAGTAGTGGGAGACCCCCCGTTGCTTTCCTAGACACCAATAAAAATTGGCCAGGTCAGTCAACGGAACAAATTAAAAACCATGTCCTCTTTACCGATCATGAACCACTTTTCCTAGATACCGAATGATCAACTAATCACCTTGATTATTTTGCTTTTGGTATATGACACTAAAACTTAATATAATTTTAATAGAGGGCAATTCAAATAGAAGCATATTCTAATATTACCATTCTTCAACCATGCATCATATATCATTTTATAATGTGCCAAGTATGTCATCATACTAGAACAACCATCTACCACATAATAGATCCACCATTATGCCAGGGCAACCTTATTTTAGTATGATGACTAGAAAGCTAAACATATCTCTATATTGGTTAAGGTTTAAGTGAAAACTCTAACCAGTGACATACATATATGCATAAACATATCAATCATATGTAACTTTAAACTTTTGTAGAGTCCTACAAAATTTGGCAACTTAAAATTTTGTAGAGTACTACAAAAATGGGCAACCTCGAGAGTCCTACAAAATTGGGCAACTTCAAAACTTATAAAGTCCTACCAAAATGGGCAACCTCAAGAGTCCTACAAAATTGGGCAACTTCAAATTTTGTATGATTTAGCCCTAATAAGGTGGCTCTGATACCACTGTAAGGGTTTTGGTGACCAGGGTGAAAGCATGGATTTCAAAAATTTATTATGAAACCACTACCAAACCCTTAACCCAAGACTTCCTTACTAGGAATTAAAACATACAAACATGCATATATAATATAAACTAGAGTTTAGGCACCAACCTGAACTGCTTGTATCCAATCCGATAAAGAAAACCCTGATTCAGCCTTCTTCACCACTAGGCGCCCAAATGTTCACCCTCCAACGGTGATCCACCCGAAACTCGGACCAACGTAGAACTCCTTCTTCAAGTTGCTTGGAGAAGTGGAACTCTTTCGGCAGCCTTTGGTCTGTTGACCACTGTAGGATACCCTGTCCTACTGTAGGGCACTAAAGATACTCTCCTAAACCACTCTTGGTTTTAGGACAACCCTCCTCTAGGACCCTTTAGGCTTATGTCCTAAAACAAAGCCTTGTCCTAGTAGGAAAGACCTTGTCTTAACAAGACAAGTCTTGTCTTAAAGAAAGGAGGGAGAGAGAGACACTCAGAATAATTCTTCGGTGGAATTCTTATTTCAGACTCATTTCACTACCCCCTATTTATAGATACAAGTGGGGTGTGTGATATGTCCTCCCATCAACTTATCAAATATGATTTTTCAAGACCGAAGAGAATTTATCTGGCTTGAAAAATCATATCTAATAAGCCCATTCATGCATCGAAGGCCTTATTCACATCCCTTCTTTTATCTGGACGAATTCTCACTTGCCACATGTCAATTACTGGTCTCTAGGAAGCCAAGAGGTGCCTCTTCAATCTCCAAACATCGGATATTATGAAGAGCCATGATAGCAGAAGGACTCTCCATCAGAACCACACACCACATGAAGAGTTGCGACTCTTCATGCACCGCGCGCGCCATCCTTCTTCCACGTAAATTTCAAAGAGTGTTGACCAATCAAAACATAAGCAATATGAGTGTCATTGGAAAGATCATAAAATTTCCTTTCTGACCATATAAATTATATTCAAATCAGAGATCTATAGCTCATTCTGTGCCCTTTTGAAGTTAAGGTATCATTTAGGTACCAAGAGTCCCATGCCATTGGGACTCTTCATGTATGGCATCTAAAATGCCCTTAAATCTAAATTAAAATCAGATTTAGCTCTGATTAGGCTAGCCCCACTTAGGACTCAACCTAATTTAGGTTTTTCATAATTAGGTTAGCCCAATTAGCAAGCAACCGGACCCAATCTAATTGGGTCAAGAATTTGATTAGCCTACATATGCTAGTATATAATCTGGCTAACCAATTAGGATCCTATGACCCTAATTAAATCATGAATGACTTCCTTGGCCAAGTCTCTATTGTGTGTGACCCATTGGGTTCCACATCTAGCCAGCTGTAGGTTTAGGTTTGAGCCGATTCGATCCGATCGAACCCGATTGACCTAATTAGGTCAAATTGGCTCACCTAATTGTCCAATTCGAATCACACATCAAATTGACTTATGAAACCAAATTTATTGGTTCATGAAGACCTACAAGACAAGATTGACGTCTAGCAATGTGTCATGCCTACCCGGAAGATGAGGAATTTTGATGGATTTACCAAAATATCCTTCAATGGTGAGTTACCGGGCAATTCAGTCCTTCGATCTACTTGCACCCTGAATATGACTATGGATATGGATACTTATCAAATCCAATTTCATATTCATTCCTTGCTCAATCTGATAATCATGATTCATTAATGAACCATTGAAACTATTTCTAATGTTCATAATTTGATCAAAGATTTCCTGAATCTTCATTTGATTGAAATCATCTGGATGCGCTTTCCTCTTACTAGGGTTGATCGATTCCTTTTTGACCTACTTACAACCTCCATATGCAATCCTCCAAACCTAGTATCATCCCATGCATGACTCAGTGTCATGATTGAGTGTGAACCAAAGTATGGATTCATGCATACAAGATACCATGGCAGTCTCAGATCAAAGGACCACATACACTACTCCCACTATGAGAACTATCTATTGACAAATAGATAAGGTTCCATTAGATGTTCTCAAGCTAGATCCATTCAGTGAACTCATTCTTTAATGAGCACCCACATTCTAGTATTAGTGTCAAACACAAGTGACTGTGAGATCAGTCACCCTCTTCACCAAGCATACATAGGATGTGCTGGTCTTACCGGAAACATTGATCCCCTACTCAATATCCCATCGACCAGGAATATTTTAGATTAGGGTTTTAAGGCTTTAGGTCTCACTGGTATGATATCATCATAACCTTAGAACCATAGCCCTAATCTATGGGGTTCATCATATCTTAATAAAATTAATAAGATACAGCGTATGATGAAAATAAAATGCCTTTATTTATTGATAATGTCAATACACTTGTTTGGGATACAAAAGAAAATCCCATCGAAATATAACATTTCGATTGGCCTTTAGTGCATAATCCTTTCAATCTCCCACCTGCACTAAAGCCAATCACCTTTAAATTTTAACCCCAAACAATCGAGGTGGCGATCAAACTCCCGCTGTGGTAGAACCTTAGTGAACGGGTCTGCTATGTTGTTCTTCGTTTCTATTCTTTTAATGCAGACTTTTTGTCTTTCAACAATCTCTCAAACGAGATAGAAGCATCTTAGAATGTGCTTTGATTTGTGATGAGCTCTAGGTTCCTTAGCTTGAGCGATGGCTCCAATATTATCACAGTAAAGTGGTCTGGACCTTCAATCTCCGGAACAATGCCCAACTTTGAGATGAACTTCTTCATCCAGGCAGCTTCCTTGGTAGCTTCACTAACAGCAATGTATTCTGTCTCAGTTGTTAAGTCAGCTACAGTCTTTTGTTTAGAACTCTTCCTACTTACAGCTCCTCCATTTAGGGTAAAAACATACCCTGAAATAGATTTGCTATCATCTGGGTTCGATTGAAAACTAGAATCTGAATAAGCTTCCAGTTTAAGATCAGATCCTCCGTATATCAAAAAATATTCTTAGTCCTTCTCAAGTACTTAAGAATATTTTTCACAGCCTTCTAGTGATCCTCTCCTGGATCAGCCTGAAATCTACTGGCTATACCTAAGGCATATACCACATCAGGCCTGGTACATAACATAGCATACATTATAGATCCTACAGCCGAAGCATAAGGTATAGAACTCATTCTATTTCTTTCTTCAGGTGTCTTAGGAGACATCTTCTTAGAAAGATGTATGCCATGACCAATGGGCAAGTAACCTCTTTTACTTCCCTCCATGCTAAATCTCTTTAGCACTTGGTCTATGTACCTAGACTGGGATAAGCCTAGCATCCTTCTAGATCTATCTCTATAGATCTTGATACCCAGTATATAGGATGCTTCTCCTAAGTCTTTCATGGAAAACTATATAGGTAACCATACCTTGACTGATTGTAAAATTGGGTTATCATTCCCAATGAGGAGTATGTCATCCACATACAGAACCAATAAAACTATGGCACTCCTACTAGCCTTCTTGTACACACAAGGTTCATCCTCATTTTTGATAAAGTCAAACTCTTTGGCTATCTTATCAAATCGGATGTTCCAACTCCTGGATGCTTGCTTTAATCCATAAATAGATTTCTTCAGCCTACATACCTGATTAGGTTTAGTCTCCAAGACAAAACCTTCTGGCTGTGACATATAGATCTCTTCCTCAAGGAAACCATTAAGGAATGCGATTTTCATATCCATCTGCTAGATTTCATAATCATGATATGTTGTTATAGCAAGCATGATACGAATAGATTTGAGCATGGCAACAAGAGAAAATGTTTCATCATTATCTATTCCCTATTTTTGTCTGAAACCCTTAGCCACTAATCTGGCTTTATAAGATTCGACTTGGCCATCTGCCCCAATCTTTTTCTTGTAGACCCATTTGCATCCAATAGGGTTAACACCCTCTGGTGTATCAACCAAAGTCCACACTTGGTTGACATACATGGAGTCCATTTTGGATCTCATGGCTTCTAGCCATCTGTCTGAGTCCCTACTAATGACAGCATCCGTATAGGTTAGAGGCTTATCATTTTCAATGATTCGGGCTTTATTATTTTCAATAATGAACCCATAACTCTCAGGTGCATGACGCACCCTATCAGACCTATGGATAGGAGTGGTGTGTTCTAGTTCTATACTAAATATGTTATCATTTGGTTGAGATGTATCTATTTGTTGAGCTTCTTCAAGTTCAATATTTCTCCCACTGCCCTTTTGTAAGATGAACTCTTTCTCCAGAAAAGTGGCATGCCTACTGACAAAAACTTTTTGTTCAGTAGGGTGGTAGAACATATATCCTATACTATCTTTAGGAATCCTACAAATAGATACTTATCTGCTCTAGCATCCAGCTTATGTCCAAAATTTTTTTTGACATAGGCTGGACATCCCCATATCTTAAGATACTTAAGATTGGGTTTCTTACCCCTCCATATCTCATATGGAGTGCTAGAGACAGATTTAAATAGTACTCTATTTAAGATATTAGCCACGATTTCCAAGGCATATCCCTAGAAGGAAACAAGTAACTCTATGAAGCACATCATGGACCGTACCATATCTAATAAGGTACGGTTCCTCCTTTCTGCAACACCATTTAATTGTGGTATGTAAGGAGGGGTCCATTCAGAGATAATCCCCTTTTTCTTTAAGGTGATCGAGAAACTCGGTGGATAAGTATTCATCTCCTCGATCTGATCGAAGGATTTTAATACTTTTCCACGTTTGTTTCTCTACCATACTTTGATACTCTAAAAATTTATCAAAGGTTTCAGACTTATGTTTCATAAGATACACAAATCCATACATTAAAAAATCATTAGTAAACATGATGAAATAATAGTATCCACCCTTGGCCTGAGTTGTATAGGCCCACATACATCTGTATGTATGAGTCCTAATAACTCAGTTGTCCTTTCTCTGTCCACTAAATGGAGTCTTGGCCATTTTACCCATGAGACATGATTCATAAGTTCCTAATGATTCATAATCATAAGGATTAAAGAAATTTTCCTTGTATAACATACTAATCCTAGTCTCACTAATATGTCCAAGCCGACAGTGCCAGTGTAAAGTATTGTTTACATCATCTCTCTTTCGTTTGTTACTTACATGAAGTATATTGTCATTAGTGGATAGAGTTAAAAGACCATTGCAAAATATGCCACAACATATAATTTCATTAGAAAAGCTGATTGAGCAACCATTGCTCATCACATTCATAGTATAACCTTGTCTAAGTAACAAGGGTACATAAATGATATTTCTAATGACCTTAGGCATATAGTAACAATCTCTCAGCTATAAAATCTTCCCCGAAGGTAACTTCAAGATATAAGTCCCTACGGCCTCTGCTTGGATGGACTCTCCTCCAGCATCGTAGAGCTCAAAGTCTCCTTCCTTCATTACTCTAAGCCTCTGCAGCCCCTGCAATGATTTGCAGATATTTTGACCACAGGCGGTATCCAATACCCAAGTGTTTGAAATGGAAGAATCCAATGACAAAATAGTATGAACTTCTTTCATACCTTTTGGTGCATCCGATGCACCAGGCTTCACACCTGCAAGGTAAGCCTTGCAGTTCCTCTTCCAATGACCTGGCTTGCCACAGTGAAAGCAGGTCATCTATCCGGAGGCCTTCTTTCCTTTCTTCTTCTTGATACCCCTTTTTTGGGTTCAATCTCCTCTTGGAATCCTTTCTGCCTGACTTCTTCTTGTTGATCCCATCCACAAGAAGAAGTGGAGCCTTATTTTTTTTTAAATGGCTCTCTGCTATTTTTAACATGTTTAATAGCTCAGGCATGGAAGTGTTAAGTTTGTTCATATGATAATTAAGAACAAACTGTGAAAATGACTCCGGGAGTGACTGCAAGATCAAATCCTGATTCAACTCCCCATCCATAACAAAATCCAATTAACCTAATCGAGTGATCAGGTCAATAACCATCAGTACATGGTCTTGTACGGATGTTCCTTCTGTCATTCTCGTACGGAACAACTACTTAGATATCTCATATCTAGCAGTTCGACTATGTTCTCCATATAGCTCTTTTAGATTGAGCAATATGGAGTTAGTGTCCATGCTATCATGTTTCCTCTGCAACTCATTGGTCATAGAGGCAAGCATGATACATTTGACAATGAGTGAGTCATTTTGCCACATCTTGTATGTGATCTTTTCCTCTTGCGAGGCATCTTCCCCAAAAGGTTCCAAGGTAGGGGTATCAAGAATGTAAGAAAGTTTTTCCTGGTTGAGTACTATCTTTAGGCTTCTCAACCAGTCAACATAGTTCGGTCCAGTCAATTTATTGGCATCAAGTATACTATAGAGTGAGAGTGAAGAGGCCATTTAATCTACATTAACAAAGAACATAACATAAGCAAACAACCAATGTTGACAAAACATAATAAAATTAGGACTTTAACTTAATTATGTCTCCCACTATTTTATCAAGCATCATAACCCTCTATATGATGATCGAGAAACCCTAATTGGTTTTCTTAGAGGGGTTTAGATCCTAATTCTTTATAAAAGACCTTGTGTGTACACAACAAATCTTTTATAAGTTCAAAGGTAGGAAAGCTCTTTCCAATTGTATGTCATACAATTCTCAACAAAACCTGGCCTCTAAAATATTAATAGCCTTGTGTGTGCATAATAAACTATAATATTTTTAGTTAAGTAAGACCCTTCATTCCTTTATAGTCATGATTGTAATAATAATACCCTTGTGTGTTCACAACAAAGTATTATATTAAATCATGCCATAAGCATCAAATACACCAGGCCAAAATTATGTTAGTTACCATAATAGACCTTGTGTGTACACAACAAACCTAATACGGATCATAACATAATAATGACCTAGCATGAAGGAAGGCCTAATGTTGTGAATATTATACTAAGCATATCAATCAAGAATTAAGTTAATCTTATCGGCCAGGTAAATGGGAGAGTAGTGGGAGTCCCCCCGTTGCTTTCCTAGACATCAATAAAAATTGGCCAGGTCAGTCAACGGAACAAATTAAAAACCACGACCTCTTTTCCAATCATGAACCACTTTTCCTAGACACCGAATGATCAACTAATTATCTTGATTATTTTGCATTTGGTATATGACACTACAACTTAATTTAATTTTAATAGAGGGCAATTCAAACAGAAGCACATTCTAATATTACCATTCTTCAACCATGCATCATATATCATTTTATAATGTGCCAAGTGTGTCATCATACTAGGACAACCATCTACCACATAATAGATCCACCATTATGCCAGGGTAACCTTATTTCAATATGATGACTAGAAAGCTAAACATATCTCTATATTGGTTAAGGTTTAAGTGAAATCTCTAACCAGTGACATACATATATGCATAAACATATCAATCATATGTAACTTTAAACTTTTGTAGAGTCCTACAAAATTGGGCAACTTCAAATTTTGTAGAGTCCTACAAAAATGGGCAACCTCAAGAGTCCTACAAAATTGGGCAACTTCAAAACTTATAAAGTCCTACCAAAATGGGCAACCTCAAGAGTCCTACAAAATTGGGCAACTTTAAATTTTGTATGATTTAGTCCTAATAAGGTGGCTCTGATACCACTGTAAGGATTTTGGTGACCAGGGTGGAAGCATGGATTTCAAAAATTTGTTATGAAACCACTACCAAATCCTTAACCCAAGACCTCCTTACTAGGAATTAAAACATACAAACATGCATATATAATATAAACTAGAGTTTAGGCACCAACCTGAACTGCTAGTATCCAATCAGATGAAGAAAATCCTGATTCAGCCTTCTTCTCCACCAGGCGCCCAAACATCCACCCTCCAACGGTGATCCACCCGAAACTCGGACCAACGTAGAACTCCTTCTTCAAGTTGCTTGGAGAAGTGGAACTCTTTCGGCAGCCTTTGGTCTATTGACCACTGTAGGTCACCCTGTCCTACTGTAGGGCACTAAAGATACTCTCCTAAACTACTCTTGGTTTTAGGACAACCCTCTTCTAGGACCCCTTAGGCTTATGTCCTAAAACAAAGCCTTGTCCTAGTAGAAAAGACCTTGTCTTAACAAGACAAGTCTTGTCTTAAAGAAAGAAGGAGGGAAAGAGAGACACTCAGAATAATACTTCGATGGAATTCTTATTTCAGACTCATTTCATTGCCCCCTATTTATTGATACAAGAGGGGCGTGTGATATGTCCTCCCATCAACTTATCAGATATGATTTTTCAAGACCGAAGAGAAGTTATCTGGCTTGAAAAATCATATCTAGTAAGCCCATTCATGCACCGAAGGCCTTATTCACATCCCTTCTTTTATATGGATGAATTCTCACTTGCCACATGTCAATTACCAGTCCCTAGGAAGCCAAGAGGTGCCTCTTCAATCTCCAAATATCAAAGATTATGAAGAGTCCTGATAGCAGAAGGACTCTCCATCAGAACAGCGTGCCACATGAAGAGTTGCGACTCTTCATGCACCGCGCGCCATCCTTCTTCCATGCAAATTTCAAAGAATGTTGACCAGTCAAAACATAGAATATGTAGGTGTCATTGGAAAGAGCATAAAACTTCCTTTCTGACCATATAAATTATATTCAAATCAGTGATCTATAGCTCATTTTATGCCCTTTTGAAGTTAAGGTATCATTTAGGTACCAAGAGTCCCATGCCATTAGGACTCTTCATGTATGGCACCTAAAATGCCCTTAAATCCAAATTAAAATCAGATTTAGCTCTGATTAGGCTAGCCCCACTTAGGACTCAACCTAATTTAGGTTTTCCATAATTAGGTTAGCCCAATTAGCAAGCAATCGGACCCAATCCAATTGGGTTAGGAATTTGGTTAGCCTACATATGCTAGTATGTAATTTGGCTAACCAATTAGGATCCTATGTCCCTAACTAAATCATGAATGACTTCCTTGGACAAGTCTCTATTATGTGTGACCCATTGGGTTCCACATCTAGCTAGCAATAGGTTTAGGTTTGAGCCGATTCGATTCGATCGAATCGGATTGACCTATTAGGTCAAATTGGCTCACCTAATTGTCCAATTCGAATCACACATCGAATTGACTCATGAAACCTAATCAATTGGTTCATGAAGACCTACAAGACAAGATTGGCGTCTAGCAACATGTCATGCCCACCCAGAAGATGAGAAATTTTGGTGGATTTACCAAAATACCCTTCAGTGGTGAGTTACCGGGCAATTCAGTCCTTCGATCTACTTGCACCCTGAATATGACTATGGATATGGATACTTGTCAAATCCAATTTCATATTCATTTCTTGCTCAATCTAATAATGATGATTCATTAATATACCATTAGAAACTATTTGTAATGTTCATACTTTGATCAAAGATTTCCTGAATCTTCATTTGATCGAAATCATCTGGATGCGCTTCCCTCTTACTAGGGTTGATCAATTCCTTTTTGACCTACTCACAACCTCCATATGCAATCCTCCATACCCAGTATCACCCCATGCATGACTCAGTGTCATGATTGAGTGTGAACCAAAGTATGGATTCATGCATATAAATACCACGGCAGTCTCAGGTCAAAGGACCACATGCACTACACCCACTATGAGAACTATCTATTGACAAACAGATAAGGTTCCATTAGATGTTCTCAAGCTGGATCCATTCAGTGAACTCATTCTCTAATGAGCACCCACATCCTAGTATTAGTGTCAAACACAAGTGACTGTGAGATCAGTCACCCTCTTCACCAAGCATACATAGGATGTGCTGGTCTTACCGGAAACATTGATCCCCTACTCAATATCCCATCGACCATGAATATTTTAGATTAGGGTTTTAAGGCTTTAGGTCTCACTGGTATGATCTCATCATAACCCTAGAATCATAGCCCTAATCTATGGGGTTCATCATATCTTAATAAAATTAATAAGACAAGGCTTATGATGAAAATAAAATGCCTTTATTAATTGATAATGTCAATACACTAATTTGGGATACAAAAAAAATTTCATCGAAATACAACATTTCGATTGGCCTTTAGGGTATAATCCTTTTATCTCCTGTGGGTCGGACCTAAGGGATTTGTAAAGGTCCGACCCACCTTTTTTAAACACTTTCCTTTGAAATGAATGGAAAAACCTTTTGATCACTTACTTTCAACGTGTGCATGGGCGTACAACAAACCTTTTCTTTCTGAAATTCTCCTAAGTACCCTTGATCGGCTCTGCGGTACCGCAGGGTCATGAGCTCCATCAAGGCGGACGACGAGCGTGGAACCAGTATTTTTCTTCCAAAATTTCTTTATGTACCCCCGGTCGGCCCGCCTGGGTTGGAAGCCGGTAGGGTAGTTGAGAATGATAACTTAATTTGGGGCGGATACCTGGCACTTGCTCCTGGTCCCCATCCGCGAGGTGGCTCCCACTGTGGCCCATTTTTCCTGTGGCCTGGCGGGGGTTGTCTCGGGATAGTTACCGACTGGTGTCGGACTTTCGGAGTGGGCTGCCCTAGCGCCTCTACCGACCGGGGTCGGACTTTCAGTGTGGGCTGCCCTAGAGCCTCTACCGACCGGGGTCGGACTTTTGGAGTGGGCTGCCTTAGAGCCTCTGCCGACCAGGGTCGGACTTTTGGAGTGGGCTGCCCTAGAGCCTCTACCGACCGAGGTCGGACTTTTAGAGTGGGCTGGAAGAGGTTGAAGAAGCTTGTAGACTTTATTGATAATACTTGCGAAGATTGTCTACATTCCACGGGATGCCCTAGAGCCTCTGCCGATCGGGCAGTCGTCCGATACGCCCAGAGCACTGAGTGAAGCTCCTCTGCCCAAAGCCCCTTGGCTTCATTCAGTCGGGTTTTCAACCCATGCAGGATCGTTCTATTAGTGACATCAGCCTCTCCATTGAACTGAGGGTGAGCGACCGACGTGAGTCGATGGGTGATGTTATATTGTTGACAGAAGTCCCGGAACTGAGAGTTGTCGAACGGCCTTCCGTTGTCGGTGATGATCATCTTCAGGATGCCAAACCGGAAGATGATGCAGTTCCGGACAAAGTTTTCCACTTTGGCCTCGGTTATCTGTGCCAATGCCTTTGCCTTCACCCACTTAGTGAAGTAGTCAATGGCCACCATGAGGAGCTTTTGCTGACCAGAGGCTGGGAGAAAAGGTCCCAGGATATCCATCCCCCATTGTGCAAATGGCCAAGGCGCGGTAAGTGGGGTCAGCTGGCAGCCTGGCCTCCTTTGGATGCCGGAGAACCTCTAGCACACATCGCACTTCCATACGAAGTCCAAGGCATCCTTCTGAATTGTAGGCCAATAATACCCCTAGTGAATGATTTTGTAAGCCAGGGACCTTCCTCCAAGATGATCGCCATAGATGCCATCGTGCACCTCCCGGAGCGCGTAGTCCGCATCGGCCAACCCCAAGCATTTTAGCAATGATTGGGAAAATGAACGCTTGTAGAGGACCCCATCAAGGATGACGTATTTAGAGGCCATTAAGCGAACGCGCCTGGCCTCTGTCGGGTCATTTGGAATGGCTCCCTGCACCAGGAACGCACGGATCAGGTCCATCCACGAGGCCTCTTGCTCAACCTGGTGGATCTCCGTTGGCTCCTCGGTGATGCTCGGGTGTTGTAGGTGTTCCACGAAGGTCCGGTCGGAGGTACCGACCACGATGGTGGCTAGTCGTGACAAAGCATCCGCCCGAGAGTTTTGTCGCCGTGGTATATGGAGGATCTCAAAAAATTTAAGTTGTCATACCAGGTCTCGTACCTTATCCAAGTATTTGACTAAGGAAGGATCCCTTGCTTCAAACTCACCCTTCACCTGATTGACTACCAGCTGAGAGTCGGAGAAGGCGTAGACCCTACCAATGCCCAATTCATTCGCTATCTTCAGCCCCACAAGCAGAGCTTCATACTCCGCCTGATTGTTCGACACTTGGAACGCAAAATGTAGAGCATACTCCAAACATTGCCCATCGGGGTCAGCTAGGATCAAGCCTGCCCTGCACCCCGAGAGGTTGGAGGCTCCATCTACAAGCAGGGTCCAAGCGAGCTCGGCTTCTCCCACCGGGTCAGCCTCTCCTGTGGGCTCTCCTACGGGCATTCGACCATTGTTGGGGTCAGCCCTGTTCCCCAGGTGCATTCCGCAATGAAATCAGCTATTACCTGGGCTTTTAAGGATGACCATGGCTGGAAGGAGATATCAAACTCGCCCAGCCTGATGGCCCATTTGGCAAGCCATCTGGAGGTATCGGGGCTTCGAAAAATCGCCCAAAGGGGTTGGTCCGTCAGCACAACGATGGGATGCGCCTGGAAGTAGGGTCGGAGGTGCTTTGCCGCTATAAGCAACGACTAAACCATCTTTTGCACCTTAGGATACCTAACATCAGCATCATGGAGGACCTTGATGATGTAGTAGACGAGTTTCTTCTAGCCGCCTTCTCCTACCCGCACAAGGACAACGCTGACGGCCTCGCTAGAGGCCGACAAGTACAAATATAGCACTTCCCCCTCCATTGGTTTGGCCAAGAGTGGGGGATTTTTCAAGCAGTCCTTCAAGGCTTCAAAGGCCGACCGGCATTCATCAGTCCACTGGAAGCGGTCCGACCGATGGAAGGTCTTGAAGAACGGGAGGGATCTCTTGGCCGACCGGGAGATGAAGCGGCTGAGAGAGGCGATGCGACCCGTAAGCTCTTGCACTTGTTTTTTAGTGGTTGGATAAGTCATGTCGATGATGGCTTTGATCATTTTAGGGTTGACCTCAATGCCCCTTTGAGTAACTAGGAAGCTGAGAAACTTCCCAGAGGTCACCCCGAAGATGCACTTGGTGATGGGGGACCCGAAACCCACCCGAGTTTTCTTTTTCATTTTTTTTAGATTTTTTTTTTTTAGTTTAAAAATACTTATCCCAACTATTCCTCTTATTCCCGTTATCCTTACCTTATCTCGATGTTATTCCCAACTTATTCTAGATCTATTCCTATCTTCTTCAACCTCCAAGAAATCACAGAGAGTTCATTTTTTCGATTTTTTTTGCCCCACCGGTCCCCAATCTGCCATGCCCGACCCCCGGCCACCCCACCACTGCCGCCTCCCTATTGCCCATCGCCTCACCATAGTCCCCCCCCATCAAATTATTAGGGTACCATTCATATCACCCCAAACCAGAATGCACCAGTTAAAGCACTAGCCCTCTGCTGCTTCGACCACTAGCACCGCGACCTCTTTCGGTGAATCCCAGATCCGATCCTCGATGCCATGGGCAAGTCTTCCATCCTCTTATCCAGATCTTCGCACACAACGCTGCCTGCAACCGAACAGCAGAGCCCATGCCACCCGCGATCACCGTCCTTCCCTCCTTCCACTCTCCACCACCTCCACCACCAAATGAAAATCTCGTCACCGCCATGGCCGTTGCAAGACCCGCCTCACTTTACCTCCTTCCCTGCCCTAGAGCTGAGATCTCCTCCTCTCCTCATGATCTCCATTAATGGAGGTAGAGAGAGCTTGGTCCCCCGTCTCCATCATCGATCTCCCCAATGGATGCACCACCCCATCTTATATTGCCTTCATAGACACGGAGCGGCTCATCGGTGATGCCGCCAAGAACCAGATTGCCATGAACCCTACCGATACCATCTTCGATGCAAAGCTTTTGATTGGTAGATGTTTCAGCGACTCCTCTGTCCAGAGTGACATGAAGTTATGGCCGTTCAAGGTCATCGCAGGCCCTGGTGATAAGCCCGTGATCGTGGTCTAGTATAAGGGTGAGGAGAAGCAGTTTTCCACCGTGAAGGTCCGTCTTGCCTGCAATCCCATTTCCCCACCACTAGTTCGCCACAGAACCCTAGGTTCCTTCCCCCGCTGCCTCCCTGCTGTTTGCCCTTGGGCTTCCTCTTTTCTGCTCCAGATCCTTTCATGAGAATCGATTCTTGGCCTGAGTGATGTCGGAGATCGTCGTTCCATCGAAGGAGCTCCCCATCTCGCCGCCCAGTCCCACATCACCACCTCCTTCAAGATCCACGACTACACCACCGATGTCATCTTCACCGGCGCCCTCCACCTCCTCGAGGCCATCCATTCCGCCTCCTCTTCCAGCAAGCCCATCCGCTACTACCAGGCCGGATCCTCCAAGATGTTCGGCTCCACCCCTCACCCCGGTCTGAGTCATCCCCCTCCCACCCAATGCCTCCCTCCTCTCCCTCTCTCAGTTTGTTTGTAACTTGGCAGAGAAAGACGTCCAGCGCATGACTTTGGAGGAGAAAAGATAAAAAAAGATGACAGTTTTCCACTTCTTCAACTACGCCATGCTCACCTTCGGTCCTTACGTAGTCTACTACTCCGCCACTCCCTTAATATGATACTATTGGAACTTCTGTCAAAGCTGCTGCTGTTTATCTTGGAACAGCATTAGTGAAGCTTGTTTGCCTGGCAACCTTTCTCAAAGTATCTGAGATTGATAGTTTTGATCCATATCAGGAATTGCTGAAAGCTATTGGACTTGGTTGGGCTTTTGTGGATTCTATTTTGCACCGACTAGTGCCTCTTTGGGTTGGTGCCAGAGGATTGGAATTTACATAGGAATACATATATCAAGGCCTTGAAGCAAATGCAAATCTGGTATTCAATTTGTCCCTTGCTGCCGACTTCACTTAAGGGATCCTGCACCAATCTCAAAGCTCTACAGTCTTCTTCATCAGGTCCTCTCCTGGACCTTGTTTCAGTTCGGTTCATCGGGCCATGTTTCAGAGTCGCACGGAATTCAAAGCCATACTAATTTCAAAGTGCATGATCTTCAAAGCTGCACGAGTTTCAAAATTGCACGGAGTTCAAAACCATACCAATTTCAAAGTGCATGATCTTCAAAGCTGCACAATCTTTAAAGTGCACATATCTTAGAGTAGAGCTAAAAAAATCATTCTACAGGTCATGTGCATCCTAGAGCCAGCCTAACTCGATGGAGTCAAGTTTTCCCCACCTCAGGAGAATGATGGGGATCTCAGAGCAGCATTGATCTCGGAGCAGCACTGATCTCGATGCCGCACTGATCCTGGAGCAACACTGATCATAGAGAAGCACCGATCCCGGAGTAGCACAGATTTTAATAAATTATTTTGGGATTTATCTTTTGTTTGAATTTTGAATTAGGATTTGGTTGGCTAGGATTGAGATATGGATAGGCTTATCTTATCCTATCTTGTGTTTGAATTTGAATCATCTCTATCTTTTTATCCTGTATTCAAATTCAAATGAGGGTTGTACAGGTCTATAAATACCACCCTCAGTCCTTTGTAAAAAAATAATTTTTGGAGAAAAAAATTCAATTTTTAGAAGAGTGATTCTTCTTGCCTTCGCCTTCGGGCATGGGCGTGAAGCCCTAGTTATCCCCCTTCCCAACCCATTTTCTTTAACCCCTCATGACCTTTGAGATTCAACCTAGCACCGCCAAGTATTGAGGAGGGTGTAATGCCTTAGAGGTGAGAGGTCTCTTCATTAGGGTGAGTCCCAAAGTCCATGAGATCCAGATCCCTATCCTCCATCCCCACGATTCCTTCGCCATCCCTAGAAAAAAAAATACCAAAAAATATAGTACCCTAATTTAGGTGACTTCTATGCTCACCATAGATCCTACCATCTATCCCCCAACTTGCCTTCGTCCTTCGGGATGTCGAGGGTTGTGAGGCCTCACGTATCTTCGTTCTCCCTCCCACCTTCGTGTCTTCTCCTCGTGGCCTTGAGATCCATCCTAGCACCTCCAAGTATTGAGGATGGTGTAATGCCTTAGAGGTGGATGGTCTCTTCGTTAGGGTGAGTCCCAAGGTCCATGAGTTCCAGTCCCCAGTCTCCTATCCCCGTCCTTCCTTCGCCACCTCCACCAAGAAAAGTGAAAAACAAAAGAGGTCAGCCATTTTAGGATTTAGTTTCTGAGTCATCCTAGTCCTGGGAGGCTTCTTAGCCCTCCCACGATCCTTAGGTTATTTAGGTCTTTCCCTTTCACAATAACCATGGGTTTTTCGTTTTCCATCCCACATCATTTTTTGGTATCAGAGCCAGCAGCGGATTAGGATTTGCTTCGTCCTCAAACCCGTCGGAGTCGAGTTCTTTGCACTGCAGGAGAATGATGGGGGACTCAAAACCCACCAGGGTTTTCTTTTTCATTTTTTTAGATTTTTTATTTTTTAGCTTAAAAATACTTATCCCAACTATTCCTCTTATTCCCGTTATCCTTACCTTATCCCGATGTTATTCTCAACTTATTCCAGATCTATTCCTATCTTCTTCAACCTCTAAGAAATCACAGAGAGTTCATTTTTCTGATTTCTTTTGCCCCACCTGTCCCCGATCCACCATGCCCGACCCCCGGCCGCCCCCGCCGGACCGTCGTCGATGCTCGCCGGCCCTCGCCCTTGTCGGAGAAGCCGCCACCGTCGCCAATGCCCGTGGGAAGATGAATGGATGCGGGAGGCGTCCGTCCGCCCACTTGCGACCGTGCCGGCCTGCGCCACCGCCGGCCTGCTGCCCGCCACCGTACCCACCACCCGCCGGCCCCCGCTTGGCCGTCGGTGGGGTCCGCCGCCGCCCACGCCCGTGGAAAGATGAACGGATGTGGGAGGCATCCGTCTGCCCCGTGAGTCCATGTGATGCCGCCGCCGTGCTGCCCCGCCACCGTCGCCCGCTCGCCGGTGCACCGCCATGCCGCTCCACCGTCGCCCGCTAGGCCGACCGCCGGAGATCCCCCCCCCGGTGGCTCGGTCGAGAGAAGCTTTGGCATGCTTCTTAAAGCACCCCAAGGAAAGGCTCTTCTGCATGATTTTTTTGGAGCTGCATGATTTTCAGAGTAGCACGATTTTCAGGGCCGCACGATTTCCAGAGTAGAGGGAGATTTTAAAATTCAAATAACTGGGATTTATTTGGTATTTTTTCATGATTGTAATGTGGGTTTAAAATGGAAATTTGGGATTTGAGATTTGAATTTGAATTCAAATCTATGGAGGATTTTAGGAGATTTTATTTTTGAATTTCAAAAAGGGATATGGGCATCTATAAATACCCATACTCCTTTTGTAATAAACTAGTTGAAAAAATGAATTTTTGAGAGTTCTTCCACTTGTGTGCGGTTCTGGGCTGAGGCCCATTGCCTTCATCCTTTGGGACGTCGAGGGGTATAAGGCCCCAACTTGCCTTCGTCCTTCAGGACGTCGAGGGTTGTGAGGCCCCAGGTATCTCCGTTCTCCCTCCCACCTTCGTGTCTTCTCCTTGTTGCCTTGAGATCCATCCTAGCACCTCCAAGTATTGAGGATGGCATAATGCCTTAGAGGTGGATGGTCTCTTCGTTAGGGTGAGTCCCAAGGTCCATGAGTTCCAGTCCCCAGTCTCCCATCCCCGTCCTTCCTTCGCCACCTCCACCAAGAAAAGTGAAAAACAAAAGAGGTCAGCCATTTTAGGATTTAGTTTCTGAGTCATCCTAGTCCTGGGAGGCTTCTTAGCCCTCCCACGATCCTTAGGTTGTTTAGGTCTTTCCCCTCTTTCACAATAACCATGGGTTCTTTCGTTATTCATCCTGCATCACTTGGCGGGGTTTAGCTTCATCCTGTGGTGCCTCAACGCATCAAAGGACTCCTGTAGGTCCCTAATATGTTCAGCCTTATGGAGGCTTTTGATGATCATATCATCGATGTACGCCTCCATATTCTTTCCAAGCTGATCTTTGAAGACTCGGTTGATCAGCCTTTGGAAGGTGGCACATGCATTCTTTAGGCCAAAAGGCATCATCTTATAGCAATACAGGCCCCTGTCCATGACAAAGGCCAACTTCTCCTCATCCTCGGGATGCATCCTGATCTGGTTATACCCAGAGAAAGCATCCATGAAACTCAAGAGTTGGTGGCCGGTTGTTGCATCTACCAGTTGGTCAATTTTCGGCAAGGGGAAGCTGTCTTTGGGGCACGCCTTGTTGAGGTCTGTGTAATCCACACAGATCCTTAACTTTCCACTAGCCTTCTTCACCATGATGACATTAGCCAGCCACTACGGGTAGTGAGACTTTCTGATGAAGCTAGCATCGAAGAGCTTCTTCACTTCCTCTTCAATGGCCCTCTGCCTTTCAGCAGCGAAGCTCCTCTTCTTTTTCCGGATGGGCCTATAAGTAGGATCCACCCTGAGCTAATGGTTGATGATATCTGCCGGGATGCCTGGCATGTCGGATGCTGACCAGGCGAAGACATCTACATTCCTCCTTAAGAAGTCGACCAGCTCCCGCCTTGCACTCTCGTCCAGGGCGCTCCTTATATAGAGGACTCTCGTGAGATCATCCTTTTTAAGTGGTACAAATATGATCTTTTCGCCGGGCTGACCATGGCTGTCAGCTTCGTCTCTGAGGTCAAGCTGCTCGAGAGTGGGATGTCCGTCCAACTGCTTGTCATGAATAGCAAGGCATTGCCGGGCTACTCTGCGGTCTCCGCTCAGCTCCCCAACTCCAACATGGGTCGAAAACTTGGCCAGCAGGTGGTAAGTAGATACAATGATCTGAAACTTATTGAAGGCCGGCCATCCCAAAATTGTATTGTACGCCGAGGTCATACAGACGACCATGAAGTTGACGGAGAAGGTTCACTGGTAAGGTTCCGTCCCGAGGGTAACGGGTAAGGCAATCTCCCCCTCAACCACGACGGAATTTCCTTCGAAGCCAGTGAGTGGTGCCACAGACTCCCGCAGTCTAGGCCTGGACAAGTTCATCCAGATGAAAACATCATACAGTAAAACCTCCGTGCAACTCCCACTATCGATAAGGACGGGTTTTACATCATAATTGGCGATGATAGCTGACACAACCACAGGTCATCGCCCGGGAAAGGAGGCTCCGAGAGGTCCTCATCAAAAAAACTAATTACATTAGATCCCCTGGGTCTTTTTACAATGTCCGGGTCATCTTTCCGCCCCTAGTCGGATCTTCGGTGCAGCATGCCAACTCCTCCATCCGTTGGGCGCTAATTGGGGAGCTCAGCCTCCCCCGGGGGTTCTCTAACAGTTGAAGTCCTGGCCTGATCCTGGTGGGGCCGGACGTACTTGTTCAGATACCCCCTCTGGATGAGGTCCTCAATGGCATCTTTCAGCTGGAGGCACTCTTCCATGTCGTGCCCATGGTCCCTATGGAACTGGCAATACTTGTTTTTGTTTTTGGAGGCGAGAGGGCCTCTCATCGATCGAGGTCTTTGGAAGAAGGCCTCATTCTCAATCTCCATCAGGATCTTGTCCCGCGGTAGGGAGAGGGGTGTATAGTTGTTGAACCGCTTGAGGTAGTCCTTCGGCTTAGAGTTCTGGCACCGGGTGGATCGGCCATCGTTGCCGGGAGGTCGGACTGTGGGAGCCTTATCGCCCCGCTTCTTTGGGGATGACCTCCCCTCAACCTAGCACCGGCTCGCCAATTGTTCCTCCGCCAGGGCATACTTGTGCGCCTTGACTAGCAGATCGGTGTAGCTTGCAGGAAGCTTCTTGTCCAGGAAAAATGTGAGCGTGGACGAGCGGGGCCCCCTCTTAAAGGCTGACATGGCTATCTCTTCATTTAAGTCAGGGATCTCCATAGCGGTCGAGTTGAAGCGGGCCATGTAGTCCCGGAGGGTCTCTCCCTCCATTTGTTGAATGAGAAAAAGGCAGTCGGTGTTCTTCGAAGTCCAGCTGCAAGTCCTGAAATGAGAAAGAAAAAGGGTTTCGAGTTGGGAAAAAGAATGGATCATACCGGGTGGATGGTGGAGAACCACATCTGCACGGCCTTCTTCAGATTTGTCGGGAAGGCGATGCAGTGGAGGGCGTCGGACGTGCCCTGCACCATCATATGGGCCTTGTAGATGCCCAGGTGGTCAAAGGGATCGGTGGTACCGTCATAGGGGTCCACCTGTGGGATCTTGAAATGTCGGGGGATAGACTCCCCCAAAATCTTGATGGAGAAAGGCAGGCGAGTATCGTGCACTGGCCTTCTCTCAGCATTCTGCCGCTCAATGATCTCGGCGATACACTCCTCTATGTGCATGATTTTGTTGTTGTAGTCATGCGGGTCTGCAGCAGGACGCCAGCCATCGAGAGGGGTAGAATTGATGAAAGAGGGAGAAGCTGTCCTCGCCCTCTTTCCTTCAGCGTGGGCCCTCAAGGACCTCTGGGGTTCTGGAACTGCGAGGGATGTAGGAGGAGGCGCCTCCGGTCGCTGGCTGATGCCAGTGACCAGCTGATGGTTGACGCAAGAAGCCGCTAGCAGCTACTACTAATGGTCCGCCATTTCTTGGAAGCGCTGGACCGCTGAGGTAAGCATCTTGATGCGGTTTACCAGCATCTGGAATTGCTACAACCCCAGGGTGATGGTGGCCTCGACGGTGGCGGCGACATTGCTTTCCGTGCGAGGTGCATTAGGCCCCTGGTGGGAGCGCCCTCCCCTCGCGAAAACACTATGGGTTCTTCCTCTTGCCATGGTTGGATCTTTCCCGTCAATCTTTCCTTTTAGAGCAAGGAGCGCAATGGAGGTTCGAGCCCCCCTTCCTCTAGCACCAATCTGTTGCCGCTCTTCCTCCTGGACCGGGCTCGGTGGATGCACTGGAGAGCTCCTCGATCGATCAACCTGCAAGAAGTCCCTGGCACCGGAGGGGCTCCGGCGAGGGACACTCTGACGCTTAAGTTAGAGGAGGGTTGGAGCAACATAATGGAAAGAGCTCGGGAAAAGAGTTCACAATGGGGAAGAAGAACGTTACCCCTTTTACGGAGGTCCCCTGGGTGCCTTTTATAGGCATGGAGTGCTGCCAAATTCTGTTGGGGAGCAGGCTGGGAAAGCCTGAATATGCCCCATGGAGAATAGGTGTGGCAGCAAGATCATGGGTTGGCTGCGTGGCAGGAGCATCAGAATGGTGGCCTGGCGGCTAGGATCGTGGCCATGCACTGGAGTTTGTTACAACAGAATGTCAGAACTTGTCAGGAAGAAAGGCTCCTGGAAACTTTGAGCGATCCCTTTAGTGGTGGGTCGACCTTGCCTCCCAAAAGCTGACCGTGGCGCTCAGCAGGGCCTCCTAGAAGCCGACCGTGGCAGTCAAAGAGGCTGACTTACAGACGGCAGGGATGCCCACTAGCTTCGAAGCCCCCAGGTCAACCCTTCGGGAAAGGTGGCCGCGGGGTCCTCCCCTAGAACCGGGGAGTCGGACCCCGCGTAGGGATCAGCCGACTGGGTGCCTGGGGCCGGTCTGACCCGGGGCCAGCCGAATGGGTGCAACACCATCCAATCGGTGAAAACCAAGGCAACGAAAACACGGGAAGAAAACAAGGGAATACGGTGTAAACGGTTCAACATGATTTAAACCGGTCAAGATAAAAACCATGTTATAAATTGGTTCAACAAAACCAAATAAAACCAGTTCATCAAACCAAAAATGGGTTCAACAAAAATAAACCCCGGTCCGACCAAACCCGATAAGAAATAAAACTGGGTCTCGTCCTGGTCTACCCGGAATAATTCCTGGTTGACCAAAACCAATCTTGGTCGATCCAAATCAGACCAGGTAGACTAGAAAAAACTTAATGTGTTCTCAATCAGTCTGTTTGACCTTAATACCGAAATGATTCCCAATCATTGATCGATTCCCGGATTAGGAAGAAATCCTCTATGGCATGTGATCTCATAGGTTCGAACCAAATGGTAGCACCGGAACACTTCCAGTACCAGCACAAGATACCATCTAGCAATGGATCCCGGCATCTGGATAGGCCAAAGATGCGAGAGCAATCTATCGAACCTCTAGCATATGGTTACTATAAAATTCATCCCTTTGACCTCCAATGCTCAAGATGACCTAGGGTTAGACTGCCAACCATAACTGAGTCAATCCACAACATGTCTCAACCTCTCAAGTCCAGTGACTCATCACTAGGACTACCTCGGCCAAGGATTTGCTAAATCGAAACACTACGAGACATTCAAACCAAACAATTTGGATAGGTCAATTCCATCTTGGTCCACCACTACTCCACAAGTACTCGCCTGTACCTAGAAACCTTCCATCACCAGATTAGAAATCCGGATAGTCCGGCACCAAAGCATAGGGAGTTGCTTGCAAGCTACCATGGTGACCTCAGGTCGGAGGGACACATATACCCATATCCAATCACGAGCAATCCTTTGGCAAAAAGGAGCTCCACGGAGTCACGTTCAATGAGATGTCTCACATCCCACTTGCAGATCACATCAGTGTCACCACACTCCTTTGGTCAAGAGGTCAACCAAACGATGTGAACAACAACAACCTACACTTGATACATTGCCATCGTGTACAATGTATCCTTTGGTTGTGAACCTTTTAAAGGATCACTCGATATATCCTCTCTATATTGAAGTCAGTGCAGTCCTAAGGACTTCATCACATAAAAAGAGTTCATTACAGGGAAATGAATAATGTGATGAGCTGCCAAAATAAAGTTTTATTAATTCATATATAAATTACAATACTGAGCACAACTGCCTACAGCCTAGGCGATTGGCTTTGGGACACAATTTCCAACATAGTCTACTTAGGACGTTTGTCTCTAGACCTCTAGCCTTAGATACTAGTTTTTAGTAATAGTTGAGAAATTGAGTGCACTAGTTTACCCACACAACTCGGACCCGACCTGTTGGTGTGCCTATCTCACTAGAGCAATTATGTTGCTAATTAATTTTAGTTAAGGTTTGGGTTCGAATGTAAGATGGTTATTTTGGGTCCAAGACAGGTGATGAAATCTTGCCCTGATCTGAGATATTGAGAGTGCCCTTAAGATTAGTTTAATGAAAATGATGAACACATAATGAATCCTGATGCAATCTAAAACACAACAAAAAATAAATAATTTTTTTTTGTCTTTTTATGAGGTCGCAAATTATATTTAAGTTTGTTAAGTTATTAAACAAAATTGGCTTGGGTGAAGTGGGCTTTGGAAGTGAGTTAGGTTTGGTTCAGTCAGGTGTGCAGAAATCATAGAATCAGAAATTAGGGTTTATTTTGATGCAGCAGTTGTATGAGTTTCAGAGCAAAAAAAATTCTAAAAACTTTCAAGATAGAGGATTAGTAGTGAAGATGATCCCTACCAAATTTCATGTAGAACAAAATTTGGATGATGATACAATACCTAGGGTTTTCAGACTATGTGCAGAAAATCAGGATTTCTATTAGGGTTTCTAAGATACAGATTTTTGTAATATTTTTTTAAAAAAAAATAATTAAAAATAATGAGAATTATTAGGACTGAATATAGAATATTCCTTGAAGATTTCAATGAAAAATAAAATACCTAACTTGATGAAATAGACTAAAACTCAGACCCTTAATGCAGATGATAGATACAGAAATTTTCTAGGGTAAAAAAAATAGGCATGAAAATATTATACATGAAGAAATAAATCATGGAGAAATTCCAGTAAATAACATAAATTACTAAGAATCCAGAAAAATAAGAATAATGATTTTATGATCTACCTACATGCAGAAACAATTAAAATAACAGACCATTTGCAGGAATTATGGGATGCAAAAAATTAGCCCTAAAAGTACTCTAATACCAAACTGATGGGGAACTAATTAGAAAGCAAGGGAATTTCCATGGATTCAAAATTAAGATAGGACTTTAATTCCCAAAATTCAGGTTAAATAGATAAAAGGGTAATCCTATAGAAATTCTATACCACAAGCATGCAAAAAGAACCCTCAAAAGAGATAAAAACAGGACCGCCAGGGCTAAGAAACCTCGGTAGGACTAGCTCTTCTGCAATAACCTAATCTAGAGGGATAGGGTGTGTGTACTTGGCAATGATTGATGATGCTACCATGAAGATATCACTCATCGCTCCTGGATGCGGCCTGGAAAGTCAAGCAAAAACCTATGGATCCGCCGGCTTTTCATCCGCTGACCCGACGGCTAGGCAAATGGAACCCTAATGTCGTGAGATTTGAGGGACCTGTAAAACACCAAAGAAGGGTTAGAAAAACAAGTAGAAAAGGGGAGAATTGCTGAAGAAGAAAAGAAGAGAGAGGGTAGCAAGGTTGGCCGAGATGAGGCTTGATTGTGGATGTCCAAGATGGAAGAAGGCTAGGGTTTTGATAAACAGGGTCTCACACCCCTCGATGCTCAAAGAGAAAAGGCAACACTCCCTCATGAAGCTTAATGTTCACAAGAACAAAGGCAAAGCAGAAGAAAGAACACTCAAGTTTTTTCTCAAAAGATATTCATTCATTCAATCAATCATTCATTCAAAATTTTGTTACAAGAGGGTGGAGGGGTGGGGTATTTATAGGCTCACCTAGGTCCTCTCCTTGTTAGGATTGGATTACAAAGCTACTTATAACTAGGAGTATATTGTTTGATTAGGAAGAGAATTATAAAATGACTTAGGACTAGGGGTACATAATTTGAATAGAATTAAAACTTGATTCCTAGTTGGATGTGGACTTGTCTCTCCTTCTTGGACTTGGTCAAAGGGCTCCTTGGACTTGGTCAAAAGGCTTCTCTTGGGCTTGGACCTTGGGTGCCACATTGTTGGACTGGGCTTGGGCTAGCTGGGGTGTCACTCATGAATGGGCTTGGGCTGGGGCACCATGTCTTGAAGGAGCTAGGGCTGGGGTGCCAAGTTATGAAGAGGGCATGGGAGGGGTGCCAGCTTGTGGACTTGAATGGTGGAGGGCACCATCTTCTAATGGGCTTCTGGGCTTGGGCACCTGGAATGAAGAATATTTCCTAGGTACCTGGTATCTTCAAGTGTGGAGCTCCATGGGCTTGGACTTTGCTCTGATCCAAGATGGCCTGGTGAATGCCTTGGTTGGTGATCCTTCTCTTGTACAAACTGGGCTAACTCAAACTTATAGGACTTAATTGGATTTATGAGGTTGAGACAAGGGATTCACTGGACTTAATGGACTTCTTGCCTCAACTTATTATAGGACTCAATTGTCGGACTAACTTTATTAAATTCTATTACATAACTCAAAATTGATAAAAGGCTCATAATGAGCTAAACATAATCCAAAGCTTGAATCATGAACCCTAATGGAATGAGTCAACTCTAGATACAGGACTCAGTGTAACAAAGCTCAAGGCCCAAATACAAGACTCAATTGGCATAATCGGGCTTAACTGAATAAAACCCTAATTACAGGACTTGAAATGACTTAGATGACTCCATCCTTACTTATAGGACTCAAAGGGCTAATATAGCCAAATTATTGGATACAAAAATAAAATATGGAAAATGGCTAAGGGACTCAAAATTTAGGGATCCATAGTGAACTAGGGTTGATCCTGATACATCAATCGAGTTGATCACAATTCTCTTTCCATGGTGATTAAAAGAACATGAGTTAGTCTGGCCAAAGAGGGTAGCATCATTATCATACAATGAAGGTCTACCTAATATTATGCTACTAACCCCCATTGGAATCATATTACACCATACTTTCTCTTAGTAGGATTGAATTTGGACTAGAACCTGGCATTGTAATCTAATGGGCATAGACATCGTATCAATCTAGGATACCTTATATCGACTAGGGTGTGGTATTGTAGGTAAGCCTAGGTTCTTAACTGCATTGGTAGATATGGCGTTAACATAACTTCTACTATCTATAATAATCTTGCAAACTTTTTCTTCTAGCTTAATAAAAGTCTATAGGATATTCATTCTACACTAGTCCTCATTCTTCTTGGTTGGAGCTAGAATACACCTAACTATACCTAGTAGATCATATGACTCTATAAGCTCTTCATCACCTTCATATTCTTCTATCAAATCTTCCTCGACTTCATAGATTTCTTCTTCAAATTCTTCAATATTTTTTGAATTCTCTTCTTCACACTCTCCTATATGTAAGGTTCGTACTGGGCATTCAGCAGCAAAATGGCTTGTTTTATGATACCTAAAACATAGTGTATTTTGATTCCTATCTCTTGGGACTTTAGGTGCCTTACCTTTATCATTTCTACGAATTAGTTGGGAGGTAGGATTAGGTCGGCTATTTGGAAATCGATTCATGCTAAGTCTATTTCCGGGGACATTAAACCTACTAGGCTCAACTTGGCGGGTAATGGGTTTCCTTTAGAATCATTCACAATCCCTAGCAATTGGTAGGCTTATTCTAAGTTATTAACTTCTCTCAAGAATAACTCCCTCTGGATATCCTCATGTAAGCTAGCTCTAAACCTCGATAAGGTAACTGCTTCGGGTTCGACTACACTACACCTTATAACAAACTCGTCAAATTTGGCTATATAGTCAGCCACAGATTTATTTCCTTGAGTCAACTTTTGCCATTGATCCAACAATTTTTGCTCATATGAGAATGGTAAATATTTTTTTCTAAGCTTTATCTTCATTGCTTATCATGTGTCTATGGGTAAATCATCTCTTTGTCGGTTCAATCGTTCCACGTTTCCCCATTACAATCTTGCTTGTTAGACTAGCCTAAGCTTAGTAAATTTAAATTTTCTCTCCTCCGACATCTCGTACCATTCAAAATACTAGTCCATATCACTCTCCTAATCTGTATAGACCTTAGGATCTAAACTTTCATCAAATGTGGGCGCATCGAGTCGTATGCTCCTGAAGATCATTTCTTCCTGATCATTCACATCAAGGGTTTGGCACCTAGGAATAAGGTCTAGGGTGACTTCTCTACATTGGGCTCTTGGACTTGGGGGAATGGGTTTAGGTGTCTCAGAACTTTGACCTGGGTGAGTGGGTCTTGGTGTCTCAGAATCTAATCGAGTCGCATGGGATTCCTCAAGGTTACCTAATCTCTCATCCATCTAGTCAAACTTTGTACTAAGCTGCCTTAATTGCTCAATCATAGATCTCATCCAAGCTCCATATTACGATCCATAGGTGGATTGGGTTAGGTTTGAGTATACTGATAGGGTGTGCCTGACCTAGTAGCCATGCAATGCAAACACAAAAAACTTGAACTAGGGTTTCCTAGACCTAGAGCTCAAGTAGAATGGGTCAGCTCAATTTACAACCAATTCAGCAATTACCCTATCCACTGGCTAGGTAAGAAGTGGGGTCATGGAAGGCTCCCCCTGCTCTCGCAGGATCCTAATTAAAAACCACGAGTCCGCTTAGGGCATTTGTCTCTGGACCTCTAGCCTTTGACACCAGATTCAAGAGATAATCAAAGGATTAGGTGCACTAGCTTTCACACAATACTTGGAACCCGACCTTGTTGGTGTTCCTAAGCTGCTTTAGGTTTCTAAGTGATTTTAATTAGGGTTAGGATCAATGTAAAGGTGGTTGTTTTGGGCCTAGGACAGGTGATGAAATCCTACCCTGATCTAAGATAGTAGAGGTGTCCTTAAGATTAGGTTAACAATGTTTGTACACAAAGATGAAACCCTAATATGCAATGAAACTTAAAGTAGAAAATAGCAAAAAAAATATCTTTTTTCTAGTGCAGGCACCAGGCTCAAGAAGAGACTTCAACTAGTATAGACAAAGCTAGACTCCTTATGGATGGAAGATTGAGAGTTTGAATCCTGCAATAAGTTTAATTGAGTCCTGTATTTATTTCATTTGGTTAACTGAGTCCTGTATTTACTTCAATTAGGTTCTTTATTGCAATTGAGTCAAGAGTTGTTCAGTCCGAGTCCAATCTAGTTTCAACACAACAAGTCCAATCTGGTTTCAAGCACATCAAGTTCAAATAAGGAAAGTGGGCGCATAGACCATGGATCACCAACTGGGAAGCCACTTCGCCACATCACCTGGACACCTCACCTTTGATTTTCGCCCAAGAGAAGAAAGATTTCAAATTCAAATGAAGCCTCATTCTCCTCCACATTCAGCACCCCTCATCAAAAAGTCGCCCATCATTCTCTCCTTCATTTAGGTGTAATTCAAATTTTGAGTTTCAAAAGGCTTGGAAGTCTATAAAATAAAGGCTCCACACCTTCTTGTAGAACAATGCTGAAATTTAAATGAATGAGATGAAAGTTTTCTTAAAAAAAAATTTCCTTGCTTGAATGCTTGGTCCCTTGTGAGAAGGTGGGCGTGAGGCCTAGAGTGCTCTTCCTCTTTCCAACTTCCCTCTTCAAACCTAACTCTTTCTCTTTCCTCTTAGTCCATTCGGCCAGCACAAGGAGCTATCAAGAGTCCACATCTCTTCCACCTCTTTGATGAAGTCAATCATCCAAGGAGTTCTTCTAAGTTCCTGCCAAGAGTCGTCATCCAAATGAAGCCAAAGAAGATCTTCAACAAGACTACTCCGAGCTTTCTTTCACTTTTCCCCTCACTTCTCCATCTCAACCTTTTCCTCTAACCTTCACCTACATCTTTTTGTTTCAGGATCCCCGGGTTTCCAGACTCCTAAGAAGAAGGTCTCCTGTGCTAAGGAACCGGATACAAGAAACCTTGCAACCTAGGGAATCTCCCTATCATCCCAGAATGTTCTTCTTTGAGTGTTCCTAGTGCTAAAGTCATAACTATTAATTATCGGATAACCCTCTTTAGATATTTTTTCAGATCTGCAATTATTAGAATACTAAACTCTAATCTGAGTGGTTTCTTAACCACGAAGGTCCTCCTCTTAATTTCTTTGATCGGTTTCGTTTCTAGTTAAGTTTGATATTTAGATTCCTATCTTTAAATTCCTACTTCATTACTTGAATTGCTGCATTTATTTACTTCATCTTTCATTTGATTATTACTGATTTCATATAAAATGTATCATCTCATAATTGTCCCCGATCATTTTCTCCAAGATTGAATTTCATATATGATTAGTTTTCATATTTTCGATATTAGGTTATCACGTACAGCCATAGCTCATTACTCCCATGGGTCGGACAGTATACTTTCATATACCCACTCAGGAGGCATGATTTCCTTCCACCAGAAAACAATAAAAAAAAGTTTTTTTCTGAATTTTTTTGTGTGATTAGATAGTAGATTAACAGAGAATTAACAAAAAATTAAATACTAATTTTTTTGAATTTTTTAACATTGGTTTTATGCAATTTTAATTTCAGCCTAGAACTAGGTATGCAAAATTTCAGTACTAGCAAATTAAACCCTAGTTTAACCTGCTCTGATACCAAAGATGATACGGGACAAAATATGCAAAACTAATTTCTAATTTTTAGAGATTAATCAGCAATTATATTTCTAGGATTATCAGATTAAAGACTCAAAGCATTCAAAAAAGTAAGACTAGTCAACTAGTTATAAGCCCGCAAAGTAGATCTAACAAATCTAATTAGGAAAGGACCTTGGTGATTAAGAAACCACCATAAACTAGGACTTAAAATTTTCAAGGAATCAGATCTTAAGAGAAAGGAAGAGTTTAGATTTACCAATGAAGATTTGCCACTCTTTGATGTGGATTAGGATCAGCACTCTAGGATTTCATGACAGGACTTCAGGATTGTCGTTCTCGAGCTCGGATCTGCAAGAAAGGAAGGAAAGTTTGGAAGGAAGGAAGAAGAGAAAGAAGGTGGCGATTTTAGGGTTTGTTGGATGGATGGAAGATGGATAGTTGGATAACTAGGGCCTCACACCCTCGATGCTCCGAAGAATAAATGAATTTAGGGCCTCACAACCTGCGATGCCATCACAACAAAGGAATGATAGAGAATATCTCCTTTATTTCATGAAAAAAGAATTAATTTTACAAAAGGGATTGATGGTGGTATTTATAGACCACCAACTGAAATTGTATGGATTATAAAGTGTAGAGTTCTTGTTAGAAAGGCAAGAACTTCTTGGAATTGGATCTTCTTGGGCAGCAACTCCTTGAGTCCTTCACTTGGCATCATGGAACTCTTGATGTTTAGCTTTATCTTGGACTTCATCCTTAGTGGGCAATAACAAGGAACAAACTTCATGGGTTGGGCGACAATAAGGAACCTCCATCCTTTTGGGCGATAAGAAGTAAGATGTGGTGCTCCTTTGGATTTGAAGTGTGTGACAAAATCAGTCTCAAATGAGAAGTGGGGCGGTATTCTCCTTTCTTGGTATTAGTTTCTTTGGACACCTTCTTGCTTTTCAAATTTGAAAGATAGATAAGAGAGGATAGAGGTGAACTCTATCTCTTGTTGGATTGGATGAAGACTTCTTTGAAACTCTTCTTGATAGGCGTCCCTTTGAGATACAATTCCTTTATGATGGGCGATTAGAAATGAGAAGAGGTATGGCGCCCTCTCTCTTGGCTGACTCCTCTTAGATTGGCATTAAAATAACTCCTTATGACTGACCAAACATAAGTGACATGGCATGTGATGATGTCCAAGATGATGTGGCAAGTGATGTAGCTTGTGGCATGTGACATAGACTTGGTGATGTGGCATGGGCATCCAATGAAAGAAAACAGGGGTTGCAAATGCCTACACTATGCATGCAACAGCACAGAGAGCAGGTATGTATTTTAAAATAATTTTAAAATAATAGCGGAAAAAACCTGCTCCGTATAGGATCTAGCATAATCATGATCATGCACAGGAAAAAGAAGGAATGAAACAGGGCATGCAATATTTATAAACAATTTTATAGAACTAGATCTAGGCATGCATGAAAAATAAAATCAGAAATCTTACTTTATTCCTGCTAGGAATAAAGCTGAGATAACTACCGGAATAGCTGGAATGCCTGGAATAAAGTTATTCCAGTCTTCTTCTTCCAGTAACCTTTTGGAAAGCTCTTCATGTCTTCTCCAATAGTAGCTGACCCAAACCATAAATGGGCTATGCTAAGATCTCTCCTTCTGCAACAACAGCAAGGTGATATTTTGACTGAACTTGCTTCAATGGAGTTTGATCATCCAACGCTCAGAACTCTTCCTCTCGTTCAAGTGTTGCAATAGAAAATCTGCAACCAAAACAAGGCAACAAAACCAGTAGCTATGGAGGATCTGAAAACTCTCAGGTGCTCAAGTGAACACCCTCTAGAGGGGTGACATGCCTGGGGCTCCTCTGATCTTGCTTCTCATGCGATGCTAGTCGCCGAAAACTCCTTCAAATGGTGGGAGGAGGAAGGAAAAAATATAACACCAAGTTATGCTACAGTTTTCTCCAAAACAGAATTATCTTCCTTTGGTTGAGCACCAATCAACAAGGAATCAAAACAATCTTTCACTCCCAATCTCACACAAGAACTCATGCCCAAACACTGGTGGAAAGAATGGATGGAAGCTCTCAAAGGGGAGAACCAACTTAGCATTTTTCTGCCATTGGCTTTATCACCACCCAGAATTTTATAACAGCGAGAAAACCATAAAACGGTGATGTTATGGAACTTAGGAGATGTGCTGGGAATACAAAAGGCCACCAGGATTTAGAACAAATCAAATTCGTTCTCAAAGAAGCATTGAAGAGCTATTAAACGATGGTTTAATTCTAGCCCAAAATCGAGGAAACGTGAGAAGAGAAGATGCTTTGAATCCCTGTTCGCCCAAGCCAAATTATCGTGTGAATGGGTTCAAACAGGTTCACAACAGGTTTAAAAATCCCAAACCGGTTCTAAACTGGTTCATAAATCAATTAGATCAAAATCTAATTAATAAATGGCTTGGTCAAGTCCCAGTCACCCAGAAATAATTCCCGGTGGACCCGAACAATTCTGATCGACTCAAAATCGTGTCAATCCAAAGTGTGCTCAATCAAACCATTACCGAAATGATTCTTAATCATAAATCGGTACCTCGATCAGGGAGAGATCCTCTATGGCATGTGACCTCATAGGTTCGAACCTAGGCGGTAGCACTGGAATAATTCCAATACTAGCATAAGATACCATCTAGCAATGGGTCTCGGTGTCCGAATAGGTCGAAGATGCGAGAGCAATCAATTGAACCTCTGGCATATGGTTACCATATAATTCATCCCTTTGACCTCCAATGCTCAGGATGACCTAGGATTAGACTGCCAACCCCAGCTGAGTCAATCCACAACATGTCTCAACCTCACAAGTCCAGTGACTCCTCACTAGGACTACTCCGGTCGAGGATTTGCTAAATTGTGACACTATGAGACATTCAATCCAAACTATTTGGACAGGTCAATTCCATCTTGGTCCACCACTGCTCCATAAGTACTTGCCTATACCAAGAAACCTTACATCACTGGATTAGAAATCCGGGTAGTCCGGCACCAAAGCACAGGGAGTTGCTTGCAAGCTACCATGATGACCTCAGGTCGGAGGGACACATATACCCATTTCCAATCGTGACCATCCCTTTGGTAGAAAGGGGCTACACGGAGTCACGTTCAATGAGATATCATATATCCCACTTGCAGATCACATCAGTGTCACCACCTCCTTTGGTCAAGAGGACAACCAAACAATGTAAACCACAACAACCTATACTTGATACATTGCCATCCAGTACAATGTATCCTTTGGTTGTGAACCTAGTTTAATGACCACTCGATATATCCTCTCTATATTGAAGTCAATGTAGTCCTAAGGACTTCATCACATAAAAAAGAGTTCATTACAGGGAAAAGTAAGAATGTGACGAGCTACCAAAATAATATTTATTAATTCATACAAAGAGTACAATACTCAGCTCAACTACCTACAGCTTAGGCGATAGGCTTTGGGACACAATTCCCAACAACTCTCACTTATACTAAAGCCAATCAGAACACTATCTAATACCCATTTTCCTTTTACAAAAGTCGAGCTCTTTTATTTCGAGGGCTTTAGTAAAAATGTCGGCTAGATGTTCATTTCCATCGATCATCATAAGATTGATGTCGCCTCGTTCTACGATCTCTCGTACGAGGTGGTAGCACTGCAGAATATGCTTTATGTGGTGATGAGCTTTCTGCTCCTTAGCTTGAGCAATGGCTCCAGTGCTGTCATAGTACACTGGAATAGGACCATCTAGGATAGATGCCACCCCTAGATCTCCAAGGAACTTCCGCAACCACATGGCTTCCTTTTCTGTATCTGATGCTGCAAGGTATTCTGCCTCGCATACCGAGTCTGTAATAGTCACCTGCTTGGACCATTTCCAACATATCGCTCCTCCATTCAGGGTAAATACAAACCCTGACACACTCTTGCTATCATCTCTATCTGACTGGAAACTGGAGTCAGTATACCCTACAAGTTTCAAGTCAGATTCTCCATAAATCAGCTATTGGTCTTTAGTATTTCTCAAATACTTCAGGATGGACTTAACCACCTTCCAATGCACCTCACCTGGGTTAGACTAGTATCTGCTCACTACTCCTAGTGAGTATGCCATGTCTGGTCTAGTACATGTCATAGCATACATGATAGAGCCTACTGCAAAAGCATAAGGTACTCTACTCATGCGCTCTCTTTCCTCAGGAGTTGTCGCACAATCCTTCTTGGAAAGAGTAATTCCAGAACCTATCAGAAGATAGCCTTTCTTGGAATTTTTCATGCTAAACCATTTCAACACGGTATCAATGTACGTAGACTGGGACAATCCCAGAAGCCTCTTAGATCATCTCTATAGATCTTCATTCCCAGTATATAAGAAGCTTCACTCAAGTCCTTCATGAAGAACTGAGAAGATAACTAGACCTTTATTCTTTGTAAAGCTGCGACGTCATTCCCGATTAAAAGAATGTCGTCAACATACAGTACCAGGAATATAATCATAGAACCAGTAACCCACTTATAGATGCACGATTCTTTTTCATTCCTAACGAAGCCATACGATTTGATACACCTATCAAACCGTAAGTTCCAACTTAGAGATGCTTGCTTGAGTCTATAAATGGACATCTGCAAGTTACATACTTTTGACTCATTTGAGGATATGAACCCTTCAGGCTGTATCATATACACCTCCTCTTCTAGCTCCCCATTTAGAAAAGTGGTTCGGACATCCATCTGCTAGATCCCATAATCAAAATATGCTGCTAAAGCAAATATGATCCGAATGGACTTGAGCATTGCCGCAGGAGAGAAAGTCTCGTCATAATTGATACCATATCACTGACGATATCCCTTGGCAACCAGACGGGCTTTAAAGGTCTCCACCTTCCCATCTGTATCCCTTTTCCTCTTGAAGATCCACTTCACCTGATGGGTTTTATCCCTTTAAGCGGATCAACCAATGTCCATACATTGTTGATCTCCATGGACTCCATTTCGGATCGCATGGCTCCAAGCCATGCCACAGAGTCAAATCTCTTAAGTGCATCCATATAGGTGATCGGATCCTCATTATTCTCGTCAAGCTCAATGGGATCACCATCCCGGACTAAGAAACCATAGTATCTATCTGGCTAACGCGGTACTCTACCGGATCTCCTAATAATGGATTTCGGGTGTGATCTAATCATAGCCTGTTCTATGATGTCCTTAGAGTGTGCAGGTTCTTCTACTGGCTGAACTTCTCTAAGTTCAATCTTAAAGGCTACAGTTCCTTCTCCAAGGAACTCCTTTTCCAAAAAGATAGCCCTAAGAGCGACGAACACTTTCTGTTCATCCTCCAAGTAGAAGAAATACCTTTTGGTCTCCTTAGGGTAACCAATAAACAGGCACCGATCAGACCTAGGACCAAGTTTATCTAAGTCTAAATGCTTTACATAAGCTAGACAACCCCAGACCCGAAGGTGTGAGATTGAGGGCTTACGTCCAGTCCATATCTCATATGGAGTGGAGACAATAGACTTACTCAGAATATTATTTAACAAGTGACAAGCTATCTCAAGTGCATATCCCCAAAAGGATAGCGGCAGAGTTGCAAAGTCCATCACGGATCTAACCATGTCCATGTAAGGGATTTGGTGACCAGGGCGGAAACGTGGATTTCAAAAATTTATTATGAAACCACTACCAAACCCTTAACCCAAGACCTCCTTACTAGGAATTAAAATATACAAACATGCATATATAATATAAACTAGAGTTTAGGCACCAACCTGAACCGCTAGTATCCAATCTGATGAAGAAAACCCTGATTCAGCCTTCTTCTCCACCAAGCGCCCAAACGTTCACCCTCCAATGGTGATCCACACAAAACTCGGACCAAGGAAGAACTCCTTCAAGTTGCTTGGATAAGTGGAACTCTTTCGGTAGCCTTTGGTCTATTGACCACTTTAGGACACCCTATCCTACTATAGGGCACTAAAGACACTCTCCTAAACCACTCTTGGTTTTAGGACAACCCCCTTCTAGTACCCCTTAGGCTTATATCCTAAAACAAAGCCTTGTCCTAGTAGAAAAGACCTTGTCTTAACAAGACAAGGCTTGTCTTATTAGAAAAGACCTTGTCTTAACAAGACAAGTCTTGTCTTAAAGAAAGAAGGAGGGAGAGAGAGACACTCAGAATAATACTTCGGTGGAATTCATATATCAGACTCATTTCACCATCCCCTATTTATAGATACAAGAGGGGTGTGTGATATGTCCTCCCATCAACTTATCATATATAATTTTTCAAGACCGAAGAGAAGTTATCTGGCTTGAAAAATCACATATAATAAGCCCATTCATGCACCAAAGGCCTTATTCACATCCCTTCTTTTATCTGGACGAATTCTCACTTGCCACATGTCAATTACCGATCACTAGGAAGCCAAGAGGTACCACCAAACATTAGAGATTATGAATTATCATGATAGCAGAAGGACTCTCCATCAGAACCGCGTGCCACATGAAGAGTTGCGACTCTTCATGCACCGCGCGCGCCATCCTTCTTCCACACAAATTTCAAAGAATGTTGACTAGTCAAAACATAGACAATATGGGTATCATTGGAAAGAGAATAAAATTTCCTTTCCGACAATATAAATTATATTCAAATCAGAGATCTATAGCTCATTCTGTGCCCTTTTGAACATAAGGTATCATTTAGGTACCAAGAGTCCCATGCCATTGGGACTCTTCATGTACGGCGCCTAAAATGCCCTTAAATCCAAATTAAAATCAGATATAGCTCTGATTAGGCTAGCCCCACTTAGGACTTAACTTAATTTAGGTTTCCCATAATTAGGTTAGCCCAATTAGGAAGCAACCGGACCCAATCCAATTAGGTTAGGAATTTGGTTAGCCTACATATGCTAGTATGTAATCCGGTTAACGAATTAGGATCCTGTGACCCTAATTAAATCATGAATGACTTCCTTGGCCAAGGCACTATTGTGTGTGACCCATTGGGTTCCACATCTAGCCAGCAGTAGGTTTAGGTTTGAGCCGATTCAATCCGATCGAACCCGATTGACCTAATTAGGTCAAATTGGCTCACCTAATTGTCCAATTCGAATCACACATCGAATTGACTCACGAAACCAAATCAATTGGTTCATGAAGACCTACAAGACAAGATTGACATCTAGCAACATGTCATGCCTACCCGGAAGATGAGAAATTTTGGTGGATTTACCAAAATACCCTTTAGTGGTGAGTTACCGGGCAATTCAGTCCTTCGATCTACTTGCACCCTAAATATGACTATGGATATGGATACTTGTCAAATCCAATTTCATATTCATTCTTTGCTCAATCTGATAATGATGATTCATTAATGAACCATTAGAAACTATTTCTAATATTCATACTTTGATCAAAGATTTCCCGAATCTTCATTTGATTGAAATCATCTGGATGCGCTTCCCTCTTACTAAGGTTGATCGATTCCTTTTTGACCTACTCACAACCTCCATATGCAATCCACCATACCCAGTATCAACCCATGCATGACTCAGTGTCATGATTGAGTGTGAACCAAAGTATGGATTCATCCATACAAGATACCATGGCAGTCTCAAGTCAAAGGACCACATGCACTACTCCCACTATGAGAACTATCTATTGACAAACAGATAAGGTTCCATTAGATGTTCTCAAGCTGGATCCATTCAGTGAACTCATTCTCTAATGAGCACCCACATCCTAGTATTAGTGTCAAATACAAGTGACTGTGAGATCAGTCACCCTTTTCACCAAGCATACATAGGATGTGCTGGTCTTACCGGAAACATTGATCCCCTACTCAATATCCCATCGACCAGGAATATCCTAGATTAGGGTTTTAAGGCTTTAGGTCTCACTAGTATGATCTCATCATAACCCTAGAGCCAAAGCCCTAATCTATGGGGTTCATCATATCTTAATAAAATTAATAAGACATAGCGTATGATGAAAAAAAATGCCTTTATTAATTGATAATGTCAATACACTGGTTTGGGATACAAAAGAAAATCCCATCGAAATATAATATTTCGATTGGCCTTTAGGGCATAATCCTTTTAGTCCAACAGAGTTCGATTCCTCCTTTCGGACACACCATTCAACTGTGGTGTTCCTGGAGGAGTCCACTGAGAGAGAATCCCATTCTCCTCAAGGTATGTCAAAAACTCACCAGATGGGTATTCACCACCTTAATCAGATCGAAGGGTTTTAATACTTTTTCCAGTTTATTTCTCTACTTCATTACGATATCATTTGAACCTTTTAAACGACTTAAATCTATGTCTCATCAAAAAGACATAACCAAACCTCAAAAGGTCATCTGTAAACATAATGAAATATCTATATCCACCTCTGGCACTAATTGTCATGGGTCCACATACATCAGTATGTATGAGACTCAAAAGTTCTGTAGCTCGTTCACCTTTTCCAATAAAATGTGACTTGGTCATTTTACCAAGTAAACAGGATTCACAAGTAGGCAGTGATTCAGAATCACTGGCCTTGAGGAGACCATCTCCTCGCAACTTGTTTATCCTATTCTGGTTTACATGACCTAGCCTACAGTGCCAAAGATACAGATCATTGACATTTTCAAGCCTTGGGCATTTGATAGATGTGTACATTACACTAACAGGTCGTGACAATACATAGATGCCATTATTTAACTTAGCTTTCATTATCATAGAGTTATTCAAAATAACTTGGCAAATATCTCTTTTTATTGATAGTTCAAAACCATAATTGGTCAAAAGGCCTACAGAGATAATGCACATAATGAAACTATGATAGTAATGGCAGTCGACTAACTCAATAGCACAGGACTCAAAGACAAGACTCAGAACTCTGATCGCCAATACTGGGACACGATTTCCATTCCCGATGCTCAGAAACTGTTCCCTATCCTCGAATCTCTTACTAACTTGTAGTTCCTGTAATGAATTACAAACATGAGTAGAACTACCGGTATCCAATACCCAGTTAGCAATATCATAAATAGAAAAATTACAAGATTTTATCATATAAATACCTTGTCCAGCACTCTGCTGATTTTCCTTCCTTGGCCTATTCGGGTCTAGGAAAGCTTGGTAAAAAGGACAGTTTCTCTTCTAGTATCCTCGCTTCTTGCAGTAGAAGCACTCTGCATTAGACTGGTCAGCTTTCACTTTCCTGGTCTGACTTGGGCTAGGAGCATTCAGCACCTTCTTTTCCTTCCTCATATTCTTCCCTTTCTTAAAGTGACGACAACCTCTAGAACCTCCCACTAAATTCATCACCCCCTTGTTCAGTTGGTGGTCTTTCTCAAAAGTCTACAGTAATCCCATCAAACCATGGTAATTTATTGCAGGCTTATTCATTCTATAATGGTCGAGAAAGTCAAGATAGGAGGAGGGCAGAGAATTCAAGATCGCATCCTTGTCAGGCTGCTCGTGCAAGGGACATCCGAGCTTGCCTAACTTTTCCATCAGCTCGATCATGTACAATACATGATCAGTGACAGAACCACCATTCGGCATCTTAACATTATAGATGGCACAAGACACTTTGTACTGCTCTACATCGTCTAGCATGTCAAAAGATTCCTTCAACTTTTGAAGAATCTCATTAGGTTGGGCCTCCTCGAACTTGCGACTGAACTCGTCGTTCATTGCCGCTAGCATAATGCATCAGACAGTAGTCCGATCAGAAACCCACTTCTGATAAGTATCCCTAACCGAACTCCGAGCACTGGCAGAGGGGATTTTAGGTGCCGGATCCGTTATCACATAAAGGATCCGTTCATGCTCCAGGACAATCCTCAACTTTCGATACCAGCTATCGAAGTTGTGACCTTTCAACTTCTCGTTATCGAGAAGTGACCGGAGCAAAAGATTTGAAGACATTTGAAAGGAAAAATAAGACCATATGAGTATGAATTAATCAATTAACCAAAAGACTTGGACTTTAATCTAAAGGTCTCTCCCACTAATTTTTTAGATTGGGAGCCTCTAACTCCAATCCATGAAATCACTATTTCATAGTGGGTACTGAAATCCAATAGACCATGTATGAGCCCGACTATGGCCAGCTCATCCATACATTCCTAAAGGTAGATTCACCAACCAATTGCTTCCCTATGCAACTTCCAGTAATTTATTTTGCCCCAGAGAGCACCGTAATCGGCCTAGGGGCCTCCTATTGCGGGTCTCTGGTTTGGTCCAACTATTAACATGATAAATGCAATACTTCCAGCCAACGAATGACCATGCCCGACTATGGCCGGCTCACCTGATCACCGTTAAGAAGGTTGCACTGAACCATCATCTATGAGAGAGCAATTCCAGTAATCGGATGCACACCCGTTCTATGGAACTGCCGATGAACACCAAGTTAAAGGACACATTACTAAGCCACTTAATGGAAGGCTAAGACACCATCAACTCTTTGACTTAGTCTTTTTCAGGACCTAATAATTTTAGAGGATTTTAGGTTATGACAGATGAATAAGACAAGAACATGGATCATCCTCCCACTGAACAAATCAATTTTCAGGAGGGTTGAACCAATTCAACAATTGATCCATGGGCACCTACCAATCAGTCAGACTGATCAACCTGGGTGACATGGGTTAACTCGAGTCAATGAGCTTTTCTAATCAGTTATGGTCAACTCGAATGGCCAGGTAGGTGAGATCATGGATGAGTATCCGCCATTAACCATCTTTCTTAGACACCAACCTAGTTGGCCAGGAAAGAGGTAGCCTCATATAACCATGATCACAATGCCAAACCTATCTCGACACCAACCGGTTTACTAGACTCGATTAGACTAGCCTAAAGACTCGGGCTTTCACGGAGCCACTAATTAGATCCATTTTAGATGAATGGACTAATGATGCAGAAAGGAAGCTCTGATACCAAAAATGATGCAGAACAAAGAACAAAGAAGCGTATGCGGAAGTAAAATTAAGATTAATCCTTTTTTTATTTTTATTTTTTTATATTTCAGAAATTGGCTTTGACTCAAAGTAAAGCTAAACTAAGTTGAAGGAAACTAGGTAAGGATTGAAAGCACAGTTTAGAAGAAACTAAATTATCAGAGTAGTTCAGAAGTAACGGATCGCTGGGGGTTGAGAAACTCCCAGACCTAGGGTTTTGCTCTGAACTTTCAACAGGACAGAAATAGAGAGGACAGATGGGTTACCAACCAGACAGTGATCTTCACAAAATTTGGGTGAAAGAACTCTCTCGGGCAGATTGTTGGATCCTCGGATTCGGCTATCTTCGTAATGGATCCTCCAATACTGGTCTCGTGGCTGGGTCGGCTTCTCCTGGACTCAAGATCTGGGAAGAAGAAAAACAAGTGATGGATTCAGAGACTCGGGGAAGGATTTACCAGTTCGAAGAACTTGAAGGCTGATGTCGCTGAGATCCGGATTCTCTTGAAGGCTGATTCGACTCTCTCTGGAAAGAGCTTTGGATCTGAAGTATCCGGACTATAGCTAGATGCTGGTGATCGGCCTGGACTTGGAGAGAGAGGCCGTGGGAGGTGGGATATGCTAGGGCTTGGTGGAAAGAGAAGGATGATGGGCGGCTAGGGTTTGGGAGTGAAGTGGCTAACATAGGGTTGGGGTTTTGGAGATCTCACACCTCCTCAAAGTTCCTGGGGAACCCGGATTTACTCCCTCATGGAGCTCAACACCTGGATGCAAGTGCGGAAGAGAGAAAACACAGAGTTTGCTCACTAAAAAATTGGTTTCATTCATCTGATTTTTTCAAGAGTTACATAGAGTTGAATATATAGACATAACAAAGAAATAAAATTTCATACACTTCCCATGTGGGACTAATAGGACTAACCCACACTTTAGGCATCAAATTCTCTTCCCAAGACTCCTTCCATGAGTGGGCAGCCCAAAAACTCCAAGAAAACTTGAAAATCAGCTCCAAATGGCAGGTTATGGGGGTGTCTCCTAGTATCTCTCCATGAATCAAGGATTTTCCCTTCATGGTTTGGCTCTTTTGGACACCTCCTAGTCTTGCTCCACAAGTTTAGGCTTCTTCCTTTCATGGCTTTGGCACTTTAGGAAACTTTTGGGTGCCTCCTTGATTTTCTCCCCAAGACATGCTCTCTTCCCTTTTATAACTTGGGTTTTTATGGAACATTGTGGGGCACCTCCTTGATCCTCTCTTCAAGAAAAATTCTTGCCATCCTGGCTTGGGTTTATCTGGAAAGAAGTTGGCTCCTCCTTGGATTGAGGTATCTTGATGGATTTCTCCCCCAAGTGGTGCATGAAAGAAGGGACCTGCTTTCTTGTGGTGTGGGGACCAAGGCACACTGGATGGAGATGTGGCGCCTCCTGGACTCTGGCGTGTGGCTGGGAGTGTGGCACCCACTTGCTTGGTCCTAGGAGAAAATGTGGCACCTTGGAGAAGACCTAGACCACTACTAGGACTTGTATTGAGTCAACATGACTCAACAAAATTTAAATTGCAGGGAAATACAGACTCAAACTAAAATTGAGTTGACCAAGTCAACCCTTATTACAAAACCAGAAAATCCTAATTCTTCGGGCAATGTCAATCAGAGATCCAGATGGAGCCCTGAAGTCTTCTTCTGAGTCTGGTGCCCGTACCAATTCTCCCGGGGTGGGAGGAACTCGACCCTGTCGAGTATGGATCAAGCTGGCTCTGGTATCTCTCCAAGAGGTCTGGGTCCAATTCTTGTAATTCTTCTCGGGAGATCCAAGAGTTATCAGAATCTGGCCTTCCTTGCCAGCAGACCAGGTATCTTTAGTATCCTCGATTATGAGTAGAGATAACCTGATCATCCAGGATCTTTTCAATCTGCTCTTTCCTCACAGGCCAGTTTGTTGGTGGACACACAGGGTTGGGTTCACTCTCAAGAGCAGGATTAGGCTCAAAAAGGCTCACTGGGAATCACAGCTGGCTCTCTATACTCTACTAGGTCTGTAATGTTGAAAGTGGAGCTAATGCCTAGTTCTGAAGGCAACTCGAGCACATAGGCATTGGACCCTGCTCTCTTCACCACTCTAAATGGTCCAGCTCCTCTAGCATGTAACTTTCTAACAGTTCCAGGAGGAAACCGTTCAGGCCTTAACCTAATCATTACATAGTCTCCCTCAACAAAAGTTTTGACTCGCCTTTGAAAATCAGCCAACTTCTTATAAGTTTCATTACTTAAATTTATTTTGGCAAGAATTTCTTTATGCAAGTCCTTTACATGCTATGCAAGTGCATCAAGAGACTTGTGTGTGTGGACTAATAGTGAAATCAGATCAAGTGGTGTGTGAGGCTTGTATCCATGAACAATTTCAAAGGGACTCTAGCCTATAGACCTATTGATCGAAACATTATATGCAAATTTAGTCCTGGATAAAATACAAATCCCAATTCTTGGTGCTCTCAATCAAACCAAAATCAGAGCCAAAGCCTAGTAAAGGGTCAAGAAAAACTAAACTAGACTGACGACGCATTCCTAAAGAATGGACTTTATTCCAAAGGAACCCTAGGTCTAAACCTAACAAACTAAGGCTCTCTAGGTTTGACCTTGGGTCGGAGGAGGGCATGCAGAGCATGAAAACTTATTATGGATGCCTAGTAGGTGCCATAAGGTCTTCCAGAAGTAGGTGGCAAACCTAATAGGTTCTGACACGTGGTTCACTCTAAAGACTTCGACAAAGTATACTTGGATGGTGTAAGAAGCATTGGAAGTCCTAGAGAAAGGGAGGAGATATGAGGTGGGGTCTCGAATTACCTGTTGACTAAAGGTGGTGACCTGAAGGTTTGAATGGTGATCTATGAGTGTCAACTGGTCATCCTTTCGAAAGTAAAAATTTGCTACTCCCAGGAATGGATCAAGAGATGGTTCGGGAAATAGCCTAGGACATGTGATTGCAATAGTTAAGGTTTGTTCTCTAAGCAAATAATGATCCACTTTCTCAAGAACTGGATTAGAGAATGATTCATGGAAGGGCCTATGGATGATGACCTCAAGACTTGAAATTTGACCTATGGGTGTGGAAAGGTATACTCTATAGAAGGGTAGGTCAGGCATGCAAAGGAAGGGGTCTGGAGCCATAAGGAGGACTTCTACAGGACTGGGTGAATCAATCCGCTCAAGACAAGGATGTTCAACTGAGATTATGGGAGAGACCTTAGTGGCCGGGCATGGGACAAGGTCCAATTGTAAGAGGCTTGATTCAGTCATCCTAAGGAGAGGATCTACCATAGGGTGGGCAAACTTAAACAGTTCAGTGCAAAGATCTTCAATTGGTACTTGGAGAATGACTGTCATTAGAGGGTACGAACTAATAGCTCGGGCTAACACTATGAGTTCTTCCTGGGGGTATTTGACTAAAGGAACCTGGTTCTCACAAATCTCTTGAATTTCTGAACTAGGTCCTACCAGTTGGTTGCTTTCCAAGGTCTCCTCAGGTAAGGAACCAATAGTATCAATGTCACATTCTTCAAGTTCTTCCCCCTCATATTCATCAACTAGACTCAAGCCAGCATCATATACTTCTTCCTCGATGCCATCTCCAATGGGTTTCAGGTCAGTGGTAATCGGGTCAACTAATTCTAGGCTTGTCATACCTAACCATTCTTCCTCATTGGTAGGCTTGGGTTCTCCCTCATTAATGTCATCCTTAGGATTCTTACCACTTAGCTGTGCACAAGCCAGTCCTATGCATGGGCACTGACTTGATTTATGGCCTCTTTCTCTACAAAATAAACATTCTTGAGATATAGGAACCTGGGTCACACTGGGTTTCAAGCTAGTAGAGACCTTACTTGGGCATGGGTGTGGATCTAAATGGTTTGATCTAGAAGACTTGGGTTGTTGAGTGACTGGTCTAGAATATTGTAAGGACCTCTCATAGACATGATCCACACTATAGATATCATGGTTAGGCTTCCTAAGGTTATGCTCGGGATCACGGTATAAGGTCCTCCTAGGCTCCTGGCATGGATGAGGTTGGGGCCTATTAAATTTTGGATCAGGGATCCAATTTTGATGTCTACGTTTCTCAAGTACTTGGACTTGATCCCTAAGCTGGGTAAAATTCTCATGGACTTGTTCTTTACACTGGGTAACAGTAGCAGTCAAATCCTGGCTCAATTTGTTCATACTTTCAGTAAGAGCTCTAACCATGGCCTCTAAATCAGGTTGGGTTTGACCAGGTTGGTAGGGTACTCCATTCCGGGTATACATGATGATGCAAGCAAACACATAAAATGAGACTCAACTGAATGACTACGGGCTAACTAGACCTAGAGCCCAAACTAGATGCCCAATCAGAGTGGCAAGCTAGCCTGTAGTAACTCAGGACTCAGCCAGGCAGGTGTAAGGGGAGTGTTAGGTCCCTGAATGCCAATCCTAGACACCAATCAGAGATTGGCCAGGTAGGCGGACCAGCACACAAGCCCTTCGGGATGGAATCCCTGAACCACCGTTCTAGACACTGAGTACAAAGCACACACAGAGTAACCAGACAAACTGACTCAACACTAGCCTTGACCCGACTTGTTGATGTCCCTAGCCCACTAGGGCAAATTAGGTCTAATTAATTTTAAGATTAAAGGCTTAGGGTCGAATGAGTGGGTGGTGGTTTTGGGCTAAGGAGAGGTTATCAACTCCTCCCCTTATCTTAGATGCTCAAATGCCCTTAAGATGAATTAAGAGATGAACACTCAAGAATAATTGGATTGCAGAACATAAAAACAGAGTTGTAGTAATTTAATTCTCAGAATTTCCACGGAAACCAATAAATTATAGGAAAATTATGCAAAATATTTTCAATTATACTGGTTTCAGAAAAATAAAAATCACTGAATTTGGAGTTACCTACAGTGATAAATAATTCCTACAACAGGGCAATTACGGGCTAAAAACAGAGCACTTCTCCGTTTACAATTCCTGCTACGAAGTTATAACCCAACGGATCCCCTACACGCCCTAGGAACACCCCGTGGAATGGGAAGAGGAGGTTTGCACCTCGCTTCATTCCTAGGACCGAACGTCCTGGGGAGTCTACTTCGAGCAGACAAAGTAAAAAGAGAGAGACTCAAACAAGTAAACAAAACAGAAACCCTAGACAGGGCTCTGATACAAAAAATGATGCAGAACGGAAGCTCTGATACCAAAAATGATGCAGAACAAAGAACAAAGAAGCGTATGCGGAAGTAAAATTAAGATTAATCCTTTTTTTATTTTTATTTTTTTATATTTCAGAAATTGGCTTTGACTCAAAGTAAAGCTAAACTAAGTTGAAGGAAACTAGGTAAGGATTGAAAGCACAGTTTAGAAGAAACTAAATTATCAGAGTAGTTCAGAAGTAACGGATCGCTGGGGGTTGAGAAACTCCCAGACCTAGGGTTTTGCTCTGAACTTTCAACAGGACAGAAATAGAGAGGAGAGATGGGTTACCAACCAGACAGTGATCTTCACAGAATTTGGGTGGAAGAACTCTCTCGGGCAGATTGTTGGATCCTCGGATTCGGCTATCTTTGCAATGGATCCTCCAATACTGGTCTCATGGCTGGGTCGGCTTCTCCTGGACTCAAGATCTGGGAAGAAGAAAAACAAGTGATGGATTCAGAGACTCGGGGAAGGATTTACCAGTTCGAAGAACTTGAAGGCTGATGTCGCTGAGATCCGGATTCTCTTGAAGGCTGATTCGACTCCCTCTGGAAAGAGCTTTGGATCTGAAGTATCCGGACTGTAGCTGGATGCTGGTGGTCGGCCTGGACTTGGAGAGAGAGGCCGTGGGAGGTGGGATATGCTAGGGCTTGGTGGAAAGAGAAGGATGATGGGTGGCTAGGGTTTGGGAGTGAAGTGGCTAACCTAGGGTTGGGGTTTTGGAGATCTCACACCTCCTCAAAGTTCCTGGGGAACTCGGATTTACTCCCTCACGGAGCTCAACACCTCGATGCAAGTGCGGAAGAGAGAAAACACAGAGTTTGCTCACTAAAAAAATTGGTTTCATTCATCTGATTTTTTCAAGAGTTACATAGAGTTGAATATATAGACATAACAAAGAAATAAAATTTCATACACTTCCCATGTGGGTCTAATAGGACTAACCCACACTTTAGGCATCAAATTCTCTTCCCAAGACTCCTTCCATGAGTGGGCAGCCCAAAAACTCCAAGAAAACTTGAAAATCAGCTCCAAATGGCAGGTTATGGGGGTGTCTCCTAGTATCTCTCCATGAATCAAGGATTTTTCCTTCATGGTTTGGCTCTTTTGGACACCTCCTAGTCTTGCTCTACAAGTTTAGGCTTCTTCCTTTCATGGCTTTGGAACTTTAGGAAACTTTTGGGTGCCTCCTTGATTTTCTCCCCAAGACATGCTCTCTTCCCTTTTATAACTTGGGTTTTTATGGAACATTGTGGGGCACCTCCTTGATCCTCTCTTCAAGAAAAATTCTTGCCATCCTGGCTTGGGTTTATCTGGAAAGAAGTTGGCTCCTCCTTGGATTGAGGTATCTTGATGGATTTCTCCCCCAAGTGGCGCATGAAAGAAGGGACCTGCTTTCTTGTGGTGTGGGGACCAAGGCACACTGGATGGAGATGTGGCGCCTCCTGGACTCTGGCGTGTGGCTGGGAGTGTGGCGCCCACTTGCTTGGTCCTAGGAGAAAATGTGGCACCTTGGAGAAGACCTAGACCACTACTAGGACTTGTATTGAGTCAACATGACTCAACAAAATTTAAATTGCAGGGAAATACAGACTCAAACTAAAATTGAGTTGACCAAGTCAACCCTTATTACAAAACCAGAAAATCCTAATTCTTCGGGCAATGTCAATCAGAGATCCAGATGGAGCCCTGAAGTCTTCTTCTGAGTCTAGTGCCCGTACCAACTAACTTATCTAACTATTAGATAGTTCTAAAAGAAGGACCTTCATCAACTTTTGATTAGTCTTCTTATTATCCAATTCAACTAAACATAGGTCTAACCCAAATTATGGACCCAATTAGATAGCTAACCCAAATAACCCAATTGGCTTATTTAAATGACATTAGGTTTCATAAACCCTAAGATAACTTGTCATTTAATTTAATCATACAATTCAAAATTGTTTGAATATAAGCCAATAATTTAATTAAAACAATTTTAATTCAAATATGTAAAACTCCATTTACATATCATATCATGCATCATATCTAGATATTTTCCTTTATAAATATTACATGCCAAAAATGTATCTAAATTAAAACAATTTTAATTCCTTTTATTTCCTTAAAGGATCCTTCTGAAGAGGCCAACACAGACGAACGGCATCGTGCCAAAGACACACCGTCATGGTGAAGGTCTCAACTAGGTTCCTAAAAATACTCCCTAATCATACCTTATGATTAAGAAACAGATACAAATCAATAGATTAAACATTTTAATTTACCATACATGCAATCAAGATATCTTACTCCTGAACCTTGCTTTGATACCACTGAAAGAAAATAGGGGTTGCGAATGCCTACACTAAGCATGCAACAGCATAGGAAGCAGGTATGTATTTTAAAATAATTTTAAAATAACAGCGAAAAAAACCCGCTCCGCATAGGATCTAGCATAATCATGATGCATGTACAGGAAAAGGAAGGCATGAAACAGGGCATGTAATATTTATAAACAATTTTATAAAACTAGATCTAGGCATGCATGAAAAATAAAATCAGAAATCTTACCTTATTCCTGCTAGGAATAAAGCTGGGATAACTACGGGAATAGCTGGAATACCTGGAATAAAGTTATTCCAGTCTTCTTCATCGAGCAACCTTTTGGACAGCTCTTTATGTCTTCTCCAACAGCAGCTGACCCAAACCACAAATGGGCTATGCTAAGGTCTCTCCTTCTGCAATAACAGCAAGGTGATATTTTGATTGAACTTGCTTCAATGGAGTTTGATCATCCAATGCTCATAACTCTTCCTCTCATTCAAGCGATGCTACAGAAAATCTGCAACCAAAACAGGGCAACAAAACCAGTAGCTATGGAAGATCTGAAAACTCTCAGGTGCTCAAGTGAACACCCTCTAAAGGGGGGACACTCTTGGGGCTCCTCTGATCTGGCTTCTCGCACGATGCTAGTCACCGGAAACTCCTTCAAACGATGGGAGGAGGAAGGGAAAAATAGAACACCAAGTTCTGCTACAGTTTTCTCCAAAATAGAATTACGTTCCTCCAGTTGAGCACCAATCAACAGGGAATCAAAATAGTCTTTCACTCCCAATCTCACACAAGAACTCAGGCCCAAACATCGATGGAAAGAATGGATGGAAGCTCTCAAAGGGGGGAACCAACTCAGCTTTTTTCTACCATTGGCTTTATCACCGCCCAAAATTTTATAACAGCGAGAAAACCATAAAACGGTGATGTTATGGAACTTAGGAGACGCGCTGGGAATACAAATGGCCACCAGGATTTAGAACAAATCAAATTCGTTCTCAAAGAAGCATTGAAGAGCTATTAAATGATGGTTTAATTCCAGCCCAAAATCGAGGAAATGGGAGAAGAGAAGATGCTTTGAATCCCTGTTTACCCAAGCCAAATTATCATGTGAATGGGTTCAAACTGGTTCACAACAGGTTTAAAAATCCCAAACCAGTTCTAAACTGGTTCATAAATCAATTAGATCAAAATCCAATTAATAAATGGCTTGGTCATGTCCCGGTCACCCAGAAATAATTTCCGGTGGACCAGAACAATTCTGATCGACTCAAAATCGGGTCAATCCAAAGTGTGCTCAATCAAATCATTACCGAAATGATTCTTAATCATAAATCGGTATTTGGATTAGGGAGAGTCCTCTATGGCATGTGACTTCATAGGTTCAAACTCAGGCGGTAGCACTGGAACAATTCGAGTACTAGCACAAGATACCATCTAGCAATGGGTCCCGGCATCCGAATAGGTCAAAGATGCGAGAGCAATTAATCAAACCTCTGGCATATGGTTACCGTATAATTCATCCCTTTGACCTCCAATGCTCAGGATGACCTAGGGTTAGACTGCCAACCCCAGTTGAGTCAATCCACAACATGTCTCAACCTTGCAAGTCCAGTGACTCCTCACTAGGACTACCCCGATCGAGGTTTGCTAAATTGAGACACTACGAGACATTCAATCTAAACTATTTGGACAGGTCAATTCCATCTTGGTCCACCACTACTCCATAAGTACTTGCCTGTACCCAGAAACCTTCCATCACCAAATTAGAAATTCGGGTAGTCCAGTACCAAAGCATAGGGAGTTGCTTGCAAGCTACCATGATGACCTCAGGTCGGAAGGACACATATACCCATATCCAATCATGAGTATCCCTTTGGCAGAAAGGGGCTATACAGAGTCACGTTCAATGAGATATCATATATTCCACTTGTAGATCATATCAGTGTCACCACACTCCTTTGGTCAAGAGGATAACCAAACAATGTGAACCACAACAACCTATACTTGATACATTGCCGTCCAATACAATGTATCCTTTGGTTGTGAACCTAGTTTAATGACCACTCGATATAGACTCTCTATATCAAAGTCAATGTAGTCCTAGGAACTTCATCACATGAAAAAGAGTTCATTATAGGGAAAAGTAAGAACGTGATGAGCTGCCAAAATAATATTTATTAATTCATACAAAGAGTACAATACTAGCTCAATCGCCTACAGCTTAGGCGATTGGCTTTGGGACACAATTCCCAACATCCAAAACATGATGAGGTGGTGCATGTGATGGTGTGGTGCCAAGAGGTAGTTGGCATGTGGTACCAAGGCATGACTTGACTTGAGTTGGCACATGGTGTCATATGGGATCTTGATTTGGGTTCCCTTTTATATTACAGGACTCAATTAAAATAACTAATCACATGACTTAACCAACTAAAGAACTCAATTGAAACTAATTTAAAACCCAACTTGATCAATTGGAACTCAATTTGATCAAAAGGCATAATCTCAAAATAAAAAGGGTCAATCTGGTAAATAGGGTTTGGGATTAAACCCAACTAGGCCAAAATAATAGAATTTAAAGAAAAAACTAAGCCCCATATTGAAATTAGGGTTTTAAAATTGGGGCTTTGGGTTTATTTACAAGTGATTTTGGGGCTTGGGCTTAGGGCTTCATTCATAGGTAATCCACAAGGATGTGGAATTAACTTGTCATTTCTTTCTGGCCCTGGTGTCTGCACCAGGATTGGTAGAGGTAGAGCCATTAGCCTGCATCACCAAGTCAAAAGTAATAGATTTCATATGGAAGCTATCATCTGCCACTTCAGCATCGGCCCTGTATTAATCACTGATAATAGATGTAATTCATTAGCAATTAATTCAAAAAATTTTGTGAAGACCATGAGATTTTTCACCACCTCACCTCAATGGCACATCCCTAGGCCAGTGGGGAGGTTGAGATTATGAATTGGGATATCCTTCGAGGGATCAAAAAGAGGCTCGATAAGGTCAAAGGATCATGAGTCAATGAGCTCCATCATGCACTTTGGGCATACCGAACTATGCTAAGGGTCCTAATAGGAGAAACACCCTTTAGCCTCGCCTTCAAGACTGAAATAGTGATACCCATCGAAATGAAAATACCCTCGATATGGATCATAAAATATGATGAGCAAATCAACTCAAAAAGGTAGCTCACAGATCTCAACTTGAGAGATGAAGTTCAGGAAAGAGCACTAATAAGACTATTAAATATCTTAATTTAAACATTAAAATAAATATTAATTGATCCATATTTTTTATAAATTGATACTTTCATTAGTATTTTATAAAAAAATAAATTCATGGATGGAAAAAGCTTGATTTTTATAATCTAATGGTACAAATGGTACTCAAATTGGAGTTCAAATGGATCCTGAATCAAAGAAAAATCAATTTAATCAAATTTAACATAGATTTCAAAGCAGTCAATCCATGGTGGACCGGCTGCTCGGTTTACAAAAGAGACGAGTAGTTCATGGCAGCCATTGTTGCTAGTCTACAGGTCCATTTTGTGGACCAACTTCCAAGTTCAACTACCCACCTCCCACCAACCCACTGAAGTTGCTGTTGCCATCCAATCATCGCCGACTAGGGTAGGAAGAGCTGCAGTGAAAATGCCCATAGTTGGAGAAGCCACCGGAGCTTCCTCTTGGTCCAACCTTCTTTCGAAGATCCCAGCTACCACCATCAGCCATAGGGGAGATCGACAACAGGGAGCCTACAATAGTAAAGACAAGATCTCTAGTGAAGGGCGGTGGTGGTGCATGAGAAATGGTTCTAGTAACATCTCTTGGTGTTTAATCAAGTGGTGGAAAGCATGAACTAAGTTCCTGGAAGTTATTAGCTGAAGGAAGGAAGATGACTACGTAATCCAAATGCCGAGTGTAGATCTTGGCTAAATCCAATAGTGATGGGTTACTCCAACTTTGATGAGGCTTTGATCAAGTTATCCATAGCATGATTTTAGTAGATCTGATTTGGATTCAACAATAGAGAACCCATTAATTGGTCAATTATCGAGTAGGAAGGAGATTTGGAGACTTTTGATGCGATTCCAAGTATTGATGAGATAGTATTTTGGATAGAAAGCTGCACATGATCAAAGGCAAGTTTGAAAGAGATTCTATCATTGAATTAGATTGGGATTCAACCTACTTCAAGCCTATTTAAAGGGGACCAGAGGCATCAAAGGGAGAGAAAGCAGAGAACCAAGAGCTAGAAGCCAGCATCTTTTATTTTATTTTTTCTTTTGTAATTAGTCTAGGCTTTGAGAGAAAGGGAGAAGACTAAAGAAAAAGAATTCTTCAGGAGATAAGGTGCTATGATAGAGTCCCAAATCTTTAAGAAGATGTATCTAGCAGCCATGTTTGACTAAGATACAATCTATAAGGATGTACAAGTTTCCATACTTAAGATTTTGTATTTATTTTTCAACTGTATGTAATTGAATAAAGCTTTAACTTCTTTTAAATTCTTTTCTATTTGATTTCTTAAAATTAATTACCTATAGGTGGGATGGATCATGATCTTGACACGATATAGTCCATGCTCAACATAGATAATTGATTCTAGAATTTTTATTTATGTATCTTGTTAGGATCTATTCAACTCAATTATTAGATAACTTATACTTGTGGGATGTGCCATGGTCCTAATAGGATATGGTTTATACTCAGCAAGATAGTCTTGCTAAGGGTTAGTTTGAAAGATTGTGAAATAATTAGGAACTTCGATTATTTAGATTAGAACAAATCATGATTTATATTTATGATTACATGTAAACATGAAGACATTTTTTTTATCATATAAATCTCTCGATCTCATACTTAATTTAAACTAACTAGTTTAATTAAACTATCATCTACCTTTTAAAAATCTAAATATTTTATTTCTTTCTTTACTTTCTTCATGAAATAATTATCTTTGATCCCTGAGGATACGATCCCTACTCATCCTAGCTATAGTAGTGAGTTAGGTTTTTATTTTTGACCGTCCATGATAATGATCAAATTTTGGCACTATTGTTAAGGATCTAGGCATGATTATTTTGCAAAAAAAAGTAAAAAAATCCTTTTCTAGTTATAGCACTCTTTAATTTTATTAACTTTTTAATTTCAGTTATCCTTGATACCTGAGGATACAATCCCAACCTTTATCTAAGTAACTAGGCAAGTTCTAAACATTGGTTTCCCACCGAGTAACCAGGCACCTTCACCTAAGTAAGCATTGTTGTTTGCATCAAAAAGTAGGCAGTGTAAAGATATCACCAATAAAAAAAGTTAGGTGGTGTGAAAGCTACCTCAGCTCATGTTCTTAATTTAAGGGTGAATAGAAAATTGACCAAAGAAGATGATAAATAATGATACAATTATTCTTTACAAGCTAGTATTAAAATGCTAAATTAGCCATCATAAACACGAGTGCTATAGATCTTTGGATGAATTCTAAGGAAGTTTCTAATAGTAGTGACTGCAAAATTTACTTTGGGAACTCAATACTTAGTGAAACTAGCTAAGTTCTTTTAACTTTAATCATAAATCTAATTTTGTAAAGGAGGATCTTAATAATACATGGTTATAAAATTAACACATATATTTTTATTGCATTACTAAGGGACTAACAATCAATAAGTTGGGGGATGTGATAAGACTATTAAATATCCTAATTTAAATATTAAAATAAATATTAATTAATCTATATTTTTTAAAAATTGATACTTTTATTAATGTTATGGAAAAAAGTTCATGGATAGAAAGAGCTCAATTTTTAAAATCCAATGACACAAATAGTACTCAAATCGGAGTTCAAACATATACAGAATTAAAGAAAAACCAATTTAATCAAATTTAATATAGATTTCAAAGTATCCAGTCCATGGTGGATCGGTTGCTCGGTTTACAAAAGAGGCAAGCGGTCCATGGTAGACATTGTTGCTGGTCCATAAGTCCATGTCATGGACCAACTCCCAAGTTCAAGCTGCTTGCCTCCCACCAGCCCACTAGAGTTACTGCTGCCATCTGATCGTCATTGCCCATGGTCAGAAGAGCCACCAAGAACCTACCCATGGTCGGAGAAGCCACTGGATCTTCCTCTTGGTCCAACCTTCTTCCGGAGATCCCAACCACCACCATCAGCCATAGGGGAGATCAATAGCAAGGACCCTACAGCAACTGAGACAAGATCTCCAGTGAAGGGTGGAGGCGGTGCATGAGAACTAGTTCTAGTAAGGTCTCTTTGTGTTTAATCAAGTGGTGGAAAGCACGAACTAAGTTCCTAGAAGTTGTCGGTCAAAGGAAGGAAGATGACTACATAATCCAAATGCCGAGCGCAGATCTGGGATAAATCCAACAGTGATGGGTTACTCCAACTTTGATGTAGCTTTGATTAAGTAATCTACAACATGATTTTAGTATATCTAATTTGGATTCAACAATAAAGAACCCATTAGCTAGTCAATCATCAAGTAGGAAGGGGATTTGGAGACTTTTGATACGATTCTAAGTATTGATGAGATAGTTTTTTGGACAGAAAGCTGCACACGGTCAAAGGCAAGATTGAAAGAGATTCTAACATCAAACTAGATTGGGATTCAACCTACTTCAAGTCTATTTAAAGGGGACCAGAGGCATCAAAAGGGGAGAAAGCAGAAAGCCAAGAGCCAAAAGCCAATATCTTTTATTTTATTTTTCTTTTTGTAATTAGTCTAGGCTTTGTGAGAGAGGAAGAGGAATAAAGAAAAAAAATTCTTCAGGAGATAAGGTGCTATGACAGACTCTCGAATCTCTAAGAAGATATATCTAGGAACCATGCTCGATTGAGGTATAGTTTATAAGAAAGTACAGGTTTCCATATTTAAGTTTTTATATTTATTTTTCTACTCTATGCAATTGAATAAATCTTTTAACTTTTTTTAAAATTCTTTTCAGTTTGATTTCCTAAAATTAATTATCTATAGGTGGGATGAATCATGATCCTAACATGATATGGTCCATGTTTGACATAAATAATTGATTCCATGATTTTTATTCACGTATCTTGTTAGGATCTATTCAACTCAATCGTTGGATAACCTATCTTGTGGGATGGGCTATGATCCTAACAGGATATGATTCATACTCGACAAGATAATCTATACTAAGGATTAGTTTGAAAGATCTTAAATTAATTATAGACTTCAATTGTTTAGATTATAACAAATACATGATTTATATTTGCGATTACCTGAAAACCTAAAGACATCATTTTATCATATAAATCCCTTAATCTTCTATTTAATTTAAATTAATTAGTTTTAATTAAACCATCATCTACCTTTTAAAAATCTAAATATTTCAGTTCTTTCTTCACTTTCTTCATGAAATAATTATCCTTGATCCCCGAAGATACGATCCCTACTCACCCTAACTATAGTAGTGAGTTAGGTTTTTATTTTTGATCACCCATGACAACAATCAAGTACACATCAAGATGGTGGCAAACCAATACAAGGTTGCTCATTACTTCAATGCCAAGGTTTGGGAAAAGGTCTTTAAAGTTGGAATTAAGTACTATGATGAGCAAAAGTTTCTTAATCTAGCCAAAGAAGCAAGCTCTCACTGAATTGGGAGGGACCCTACCTGGTAGAGAAAATTGTCAAGCCTGAGACCTATCGATTGAAGTAACTGGATGGAACTCTTCTACTTCAACCATGGAACTCCATTAATCTATGGACCTACCACCAGTAATGTGCCCCTTTTTGTTAAATAATGGCTCTTTTCCTATTAATATCTATGGTAAAAGGGTCCTTCAACAAAAGACCTGAGCACAAGTCCCTTAAGCCAAATGAGACTCAGAGAATTCATCTAAAACCACTTTTGGTTAAAAGGTAAGCTACTCATAGGATTGAGATCCCATGTTAAGAGACAAAAATCCATTAGCCTAAGGGATTCACCCCTAAAGGACCAACACGAAGGATCCTTAACCAAAGATAAAATAGCCATGATGATCAAAAGCCCATAGGCGCTAACAATTAAAAAAATGATGATCGGGAGTCCTTAGGCTTTAATGCTTGAAAAAATGATCGGGAACCCTTAGGCTCTAATGATCGGAGAAAATGATGATCAAGAGCCCTTAGACTCTAATAATTGAAAAAATAAAGATCAGAAGCCCATAGGCTCAACAATCAAAAAGATGATGATCAGAAGCCTGTAGACTTTGGCGATGGAAAATATTATGATCAAAGGTACCATGGCTGACCATTTGGACCTCTGCCTAGATAACTCTATGATCATACAGCATGAAGTCGAAATGATCCAAGAAATTACTAATAGGTGTAATAAAAAAGCATAAAAATGTTAAAAATTCTTCATGGATAAAACTAAATTATATACATACAGCCTTGCAGCCGGATTACATTGATTTAGAGCCTCTCGGCTAATAACATTATTCCTAGACTTCTAAAGTACATGACAAATGGCAATAACCATCGAAGGACTGGATGTCTTCTAGAATTCTAAGCTCTTTCATAGAGCTAGGATCACCTTCTCAGTGGTCAAGTGAACCTGTACCCATGGTAGAATGGTTAGAAGATAGGAAGTGACTGAGGGCACGAGCATAGCACCCTCCTCTAGGAAATAGTCAGTATAATAAAGAGCATATCTGGCAACCCAGACGAGTAGGATAAGGTAGAAGCGAAGCCAGGAGGCTGTATTCGGTAAGGCAGCCCACCATCGAAAAGAGGAAAATAATGGGCAAGTGAAGGCCGACCGAGAAATTAGAAAAGTGCCCCCAATCCATGCTCAGGCTGAGGCTACCATCCACAACCACTGGGGAAAGCTCCTAATCTACCTCTTCGATGGGGTAGAGTAGCCCCTTGAGGGAGGCATGGATGAAGCGACATGGAACCTGAGCCCTTTGATTTGGGTTAAGTTCACTAACTGGCTGTAGCTGCAATGATGCGGATTATGTTGCCCAGACTGACAACCCAAGAGAAGGATGAATTAGATTTTTGAAAAATAAAAGCAAGCATGTGCATTTGAAAACTTTAATCAAATGTGTGCCAAGTGTAGTGTGATTTGTGGAAGCTAAGAGAGAAAGTAAGAGAAACAAACAATCACACAAAAATAACAAATTTATAGTTATTTGGAGCAATCCTATCTCCTACATCCACTTCCCAAAATCTACTTGGGATTTCACTATATGTCCATAAGAATATTGCTAGTTTGTTTTATCCTGGGCTCACAAACCAAAACTCAAGTACAACTTTTATTTTACATTATCACAAACAACCCGATTGGTTTTCCAAGGCTTACCAATCAAAACCCAAATACACATTTATTTTCTGGACTCACAAATAATCCAATTGGTTTTCCAAGGTCAACCAATCAAAACCTAAATTCAATTCAAAGTTTCAGCTCCCTACTGAAACAGAAAACTCAAAAGTATAAAAAAGAGCTAATTGTTGCAGTTGAAGCTTGATATATAGCTGCTCCATGGCTTCAAAAGTTGCTCTTCAAAGTACTCTTCAATTCTCACTTAATTCTTCAAGAGACTAGGTGGGATGAAGTTAAAGCTCCTCTTAGTTTTCAATGATTGCATAGAATATTCTCCTTGTCCTTGATTATTGGAATGAATGCTCAAGTTCTTATTCAAGTGTCTTATTCCTTTTGACTTCAATCCAAGAATTTATATATTTCTAGATATTTTTCCATGTGTTTAAAATCATTTCAAGCATTTATAGCCATTGGAAACCAAGAAATAGTCATTAGATACCTTGGGAATCAAATTTTGCAAGTTCTGGAACTAGCCATTACTATTTCAATCCATGGGATAAGAGTTGGCTCATAGTTGAGGAGTTGGCTCTAATTAGCAGTATTTAGAAAACCAAGTTTCTGCCATTCTTAGAGAGAAGGCTCGCAGAGTAGGAGTCAACTCTTCTAAACTATCTTCCAAAACTTGTTTACTATTTTTCCTAAGAAAGAAGGCTCATAGAATAGGAGTAGGTTCATTTTCACAATATCTAAAAAATCAAGTTTCTACTTGTTTGAGAGAGATTACTCACAAAAGGAGTCAGCTCTTATGAACTATCCTAGTGACCATGTCATGCTAGAGTTGGCACTTCTAGTGCGAGTCAGCTCTTACAGCATGTTCTTCAAAATTTTAAGAAATTAAAATGATTTGACTCTTTAAGGCTTCAAAGTATTTTCTAGGTGAGTCTAAGGGTTTCTAGGAATATACATGGTCTTACAAACTACTTAATTACAAAAACTAACTTTTCTACTCTTCCCAAGAAACAAAAAAATCTTTCAAAGCATGTAAGCTTAATGAATACAAGTGAGCTTCCTATAATTAAAAATATTTCTAAGAATTTATAAGAGCTCACCACATACATCCCAATTATTACATAGAGTTCTTAAAGGGATTATCATTGATACAAATGAGCTAACTAACAATTCCAATATTCTATAGGATATTTAATTGAAGGTTGTGTATTAAAAAGCTTTCTACAAAAATATTTTTAAACATTTGAAAAGTATTAGTATAGAATTCATGTTCTAATGTTTTGTATCAAAATCATTTCCAAGGCCCACAGTCTTTCCCTTTTTGATGATGACAAAATATTGGGCATAGAGATTAAAAGCTTTACAATTTAAGGAAATGTATCAAAGTAATGTATATATTCATGTATCAGAGTATACATGTTATGTATCAGAGCAAAAAATATTCATGTATCAAAGTATATATGAATTATAGTATCAGAGTTTAAGTATTTAAATAATTTAGAGTTTATATGATCGCAACAAACCATATTTATATTAGAGCTTGGGAAAATATATCAGAGCAAGAAAATAAGTATTAAGATTGTTGAATTAAATGAACAAAAGGGGAATAAAGATTTCATTAGACTTTATGATCATTGATGCTCCATCTTCCAATTTCAATTATATGCTCATTTACACTTCTAGTTTCTCATTTCTTTCAATCTTTTTAATTCATTAATCTCATTCACAAGCATGTATGCATATTAGATTTTTAGATTGTAATCTAAAACATACACATTCTTATTCTCATTCTTATTCTTTCCCTTTTTGTTTGAAACTTTTAATCTCATGCACATTCTTTCCTCTCCTCCTTTTTCTCATCAACAATGAATATCAAGAATAATATGAAGAATGTCATAAGGAAAAGCATGATACCATGATATTGTTATACTACTCCCTTTTTTGTTATATATAATACAAAATGATACCATAAATATCATTAGCACATATAATTCAAAATGTATAGCATAGAACATAATGTATCATTCAAAATATTTTAGTTATAAAATTTGATACAACAGAGGTATCAACATACACCATAAAATACAAAATACTCAATACAAAGATAAGAAAATACATAGTATAAATCCTAATATCTTGTCACTATCACTCTCTTCTAGAATGTTGATAGTGAAAGGTACATAAGTCCTAGTGGAGTGAACAATGATGGACCTGTAGAACTATGGGTCTAGGAGGCTGGTCCTAACCTAAGTGGAGGAAATCCTATGCCAGGTCGGACTGTGGCACTAAATGGTGCCTAGGTGTAGGTGCAGGTCTAGGTGGAGGCTGAGATCTAGGTCCCTGATTAAATGATGGACCGAAAACAAATCTAGAACCAGTGAATCCCAACAAGATGCTCCCCAACTTGGACTTGATGAGCCTGATACCCTATTGTATAGGAAGAGTAGTCTCTGCCTGCTCTCTAGCAATTAATGCATCAAAGAGTTAAGTAAACTACTCCAGGTGATACAAATGAAAGTCAAAGTAGTAGGTAGCATAGATAGCTCTATAGATATTTGTTCTCCAGATTTCGGCTTAACAGGTGGAGTCTTTGAACTAGTAGGCTATCCAGAGGTCTCTCCCAATAATGGTCCAGTAGTAGGAGCCTCATCATCATCACTATCATCATCATCCTCCTCATCACCATCAACATCATCATCATCATCACTACCAGCTGTAGCAAAATCATCATCTAAAGAGTTTGATCTAACCAGTCTCTGACTCGAGAGTTTCTTCACCCATCTTCCATCAATGTTCTGGTAGCCCATACAGTGAAGCAACCTCTCACTATATCGATCAGTATGCAGTAATCTCCTTGCATCCTCGCCAGTATAGTCTACCCCAAACACCTTAGAGATAAAAATAAAAACCATCCCGTAGGGTAGACAAGCTCACTATCTCATAGCTGCTTCCTTAATTTATGATAGCATCAAGAAAGGTAAGTTGATTGGGTGTCCCTCAATCAGGTAATGTATGAATACAACATCTCTTCTTATTACCCAATCAAACCTTCTAGTTTTTGGAAAGAAAATCTGGCTAACCAAGTTGTGTAATAATCTCAATCTAGGGATAGTTGATTAACCTGTAAATTCTTTATGGTCCTTACATCTTTTCTTTCTAAAATAGATCTTAACCTATCAATCTTCTATTCTAGAGTTAAATAGCACCTTCCTTCTTTCAGCATTTCAAGCAACTGGCTTAATCTGGTTTCATCTAAGACTATTAGCTGGTCCTTTACATTTGAGCTAATAGAGTCATGCCTAATTCCTAGATTCCCAAAGAAAGACCTAACTAGAGCAGGATAAAATGGTACCTTAAGTGAGCAAAATCTCTCCCATCCCAATTTTTTAATCCAATCCTGATGCAGAACTAATATGCATGTGATTATTTTTGTATGTTTTATATATGGGGTGAGGTGGTTAAATCCCGAATATCATATCAAAATAAGATGTAGAGAGTTCTATATAAATTTTAGAAGCTACGCATGTGATCAAGACCTAAGAAAGCAGTAAAAGGGGATCGCCGGGACTAAGAAGCCTTGATTAGGGCCAGTTCATCTACAATAAAACTACTGGAGAATATAGGGGGTGTACCTAGTAATGTCTGATGCGCCTGGTGAAGATCGCAGTAAAGAGATCACTCATTCCTTGATGGATGCGGCCTGAAAAATCAAGCCGGAGGCTCGCAGATTCCTGGCTTTCTGCTTGGTGGTCCAATTATGGCCCGACTGGAGTCGTTGGATTCATAGGAACTCGGGGACCTACAAATAACCATCAAGGGTAAGAAAACAAGGTTGAAAATAAGAAAAATTTCAAAAAAGGCAGTAAGGGGTGGGTTGGAAGAAGAGGTTTGGAAGAAGGTTGGTCGGCTAGGGTTTCTTCGTGCAGCACTTCAGTAGGACTTCAGGCTCACACAAGATCCCTTAATGCACATGGCAGGGAGGCACACAGCAATTGGAGAATCAAGAGTATTTCATATATCAAAATTAACTTCTCATACAAGATACTAGGGTCCTTTAAATAGACTCTAAGTCTTGGGCCCCAAGTAAGGGTACAATAGACTTTACCTAGGAATTCTTTTCCCACCCAAACCCTAGCTAGAAAATAAGAAAACAAAGGTAGAATAAATCCCTAGAATTTCTCTCCCTCTCCTTGCCTTGGTTAGCCAAGGGAGGTGACCATAGGGGAGGCCGACCAAGGGGGGGTGTCCATAAGCTGGTTTGGCTCCTTGGTTCCCTCCTGGGCCTTCATCTGGCCCAATTAGCTATCGGCTACAGTTCAGGGCTCCCGGGCTTCTGATTTCTCCTCCTGAGGTCTTCAAATCTTCAGGCTGGGTTGGACTTGGGCTTCACTTCCATGTCTTCAAACTGGTTGGACTTGGTCTTCACATGTATGATGTGGTCTTGAGTCTTTAGTGTACTTGGACAGGACTCAAAAAAATAAAATTAGCTCAACATGAGCTGACTAGCACCGGACTGAACTAGCTTAACATGAGCTGACTAATACTGAACTAAAATAATAACTCAAAAGACTCAAATGACAAACTAAAATGGACTCAGATGGACTAAGCCCTTATTACAGATGGACTTATATATTATTAATCAATCCATAGAGGGTTGAGAAGCCTCTATCTTATTCTGGTGCCTCTGGTGTCTGCACCAATTCTCTCGGGATAGGAGGAACTCGACCCTGTCGAGTGAAGATCAGGCTGGCTCACATATCTCTCGAGAATGTCTGGGTCTAGGCATTGCAAGTCCTCTCGAGAAATCCATGAATCGTCCAACTCTGGCCGGCCTTGCCATCGGACCAGGAAGCGTTGATAGCCGCGGCCCCGGGTCGTAATGGCTTGATCATCCAGGATATGCTCTATCTGTTCTCCTCTCTCAGGCTAATTAATTGATGAACACTCTAGGTAAGGGTCACTCTCAATAGAAGGGATAGGTCCAAAGGCCTCACTAGGTATCGCTGTCGGTTCCCTGTACTCAACCAGGTCTGTAATATTGAAGGTATAACTAATGCCCATATTCGAAGGCAAGTCTAACACATAGGCATTTGATCCAACCTTCTTTAACACTTTAAAAGGTCTGGCTCCACGAGCATGAAGCTTCTTAACGGTCTCGGGTGGAAACCGCTCGGGCCTAAGCCTAATCATGATAGAATCCCCTACATCAAATTCCTTGATCCTTCTTTCGGGAATTAACCAATTTCTTATAAGTTTCATTACTTAGGTTAATCTTTTGGCTAATATCCTTGTTCAAGTCTCTAATATGTTGTGCGAATGACTCTGTAGACTCTGAGACTCTTGCGTGAATAGGTAAAAGAATCAGATCAATGGGGCAATTAGGCTTGTACCCATGGACTATCTCAAAAGGACTCTTGCCCATTGTCCTATTTACTAAACTATTGTAGGCGAACTCTGCTCTAGGCAACAAAAGATCTCATGTTCCAACATGTTCACCTACCAGGCATCTAAGGAGGTTTCCTAAGCTATGGTTCACTACTTCAGTTTGGCCATCTGTCTTGGGGTGATAGGCAGTAGAAAGCTTAAGCTTGGTCCCTAACAGGTGCCAGAGGGATTTCTAGAAGTAACTGGTGAACCTAACATCCCTATCTGAAACGATGGTCTTGGGTAGGCCATGGAGTCTAACCACATTGTCTAATAAAAGCTTGGCTACTCTAGACGCATCAAAGGATTGAGAATAAGGGATGAAGTGAGCCATCTTAGAGAACCTATCGACCACTACAAAGATAGAATCATGTCTCTTTTGGGTCTTAGGTAATCTTAATACGAAGTCCATACTAAGGTCTTTCCAAGGGCGATTAGACACTAGCAAAGATGTGTAGAGACCAGTGCTTTGCTTTTGCTGTTTTGCAATAGCACAAGTTCTACACCTTGCTACAATCTAAGCAACATGCCTTTTTAATCTTGGCCAATAAAACTGGTCTTCTATCACTAAGATGGTCTTATTTCTACCAAAGTGACCAGCTAAACCTCCAGCATGGGTCTCCCAAATTAGGAACTCTCTAAGGAAAGTTCTAGGTATGTAGAGTCGATTGTTTTAGAAAAGTTAGCCATCCTGAATGGTATACTCACTATGGGTACTGGATGGTCCTAGCCTGAGGGTCTGGTAAATGTCTCCAAAGTCTGGGCAGGTTTCTCACTATGGGTACCCTTGAGGGTCTGGTAAATGTCTCCAAAGTCTGGGCAGGTCATATTCATCCTTTAACCTATGACTTGGGTGCTAACTGATCCTAACAGCAAAGATCTACGGCTCAAGGCACTTGCTACCTTATTTTCTGTTCCAGCATGGTGCTTCAGGACAATGGTGTAGGCCTGAATGTACTCGATCCATTTAACGTGCCGTGGGTTAAGTTTCTTTTGGGAGTTTAGGAATCAGAGTACCTCATGGTCAGAAAATAAGATAAACTCCTGCAGTAGTCAGTAATGTCTCCAATATCTAAGGGCATGGACTACCGTATAAAATTCCTTGTCATAGGTATAGTACTTAAGTTTAGCCTCATTCAGCTTCTCACTGAAAAAGGCTACATGATGATTCTCTTGACTTAGTACCCCACCTATTCCTACTCTCGAAGTATCGCAAGTGACCTCAAACACCTTAGAAAAGTCAGGTAATCTAAGGACGGGTGCATGAGTCATCTTATCCTTAAGATCTATGATGCGGCACGCATATGATTAATGTTTTGAATATGGTGTTTGTAGAGCAATGAAACCTAATTATACTTAGCATTGTACTCATCTTAATAAGATCTAAGGATTATATGAAAAGGGACTATTACATGATTAGACACAACTCTAAAACTAAGAAGGAAGAAGATCTAGACAATAGGGGCTAATGATTGAGGACTTACCTTGATGAGTTTTCCAACCTTCCTATGATTCAAAACTTGAAACTACTGATGCTCTGGACTGGAGAACTTGGATAACAGTGATCAGAACCCTGGACTTGGGCTTCAGCTTGTTGGTTCATTATCAAGTGGAACCCTGTTCACAACTCAAGGACTTCGAAGGACCCTGCAATGAAGATCAAAGTTAAGGTTGAAGGATGCAAACATAAAGAAGGGATGAGAGAACTTGTGAACAAAGAAAAGATAGTTGAAAAGATCTGGCTGACTCCAATGCCTTTGCCTTGAGCTTGGATGATGAATTGCTAGGGAAGAGAGTGGCTTTGGGCGTGGAAGAAGAAGATAGGAAAAATTTCACACATAAAACTCAAGACAACTTCACTTCAAACTTCATTCATTTCCAAAATCAATCTCTTTTACAATGGGCGTCCAAGGCTTTTAATAGCCTCACAAAGCTAGCTTTTGAAATTTAGAAACTCCCCAAATCGAGGAGGATTACAAGGGGGGTTGGAGGATTTGGTGGAGAGTTTGGAGGGATGTGGGGGGGGGGTTGGAGGATTTGGTGGAGGACTTGGAGGGATGTGGCCAACCTCCTTGAATTTGAATCTCCCTTGTTGGCGCCCAAAGGGTGATGAGGTGGCTGGTGAAGTGGCACATGATGACGTGGCATGGTGAGGTGGTCTTCTACTTGGATAAGAATGATATGTGGCGCCCAGTGGTCCTAGTTGATGGTCCTTTTCTCTTGCTTGGTTGATGTGTCGTCTCTTCTTCATGTGGTCAAATTCTGGGGTCTAGAATTTGAGTCTTGTTGCTGGCTTTCATGGTTTTAAGACTTGATTAGACTTAACTCAACTGAATTAGACTTAACTCAACTGAACTGACTTGACTGACCTAGACTTTAAAACTTGAAATGGACTTACAGGAAATAAAATTTTAAAAGTAATTACAGGACTCAATAAACACTCTTGATTTGAAACTCAAAATTAATTACAGGACTCTTGAAAAGGAAATGACTCTTGAAAATAAAATATTTTTGAACTAAAGGATACAAGGTAACCTAATTATCTTCGATCCAAATTGGGATAAGGCTAACCTTGTTGGAGTGAAGTTTTTTTCGGCTTCTGGTATCCACACCAATTCTCCTGGGGTGGGCAGAACTCGACCCAATCGAGTATGGTTCAGTTTTGCCTTGGTAATGCTCGAACAAGTCTGGGTTAAGTCTTTGCAGGTCCTCTCGAGTAATCCAAGAGTTGTCGGACTCAGGTCAACCTTTCCATTGAACCAGATATCGCTGATAGTCCTTATTCCTGGTAGTAATGATCTTGTCATCCAGGATTCTCTCAATCCTCTCTCATTGCTCAGGTAAGGTTGGTGGTGGACACTCAGAAATATGTTCACTCTCAATGAAAGTTTCTGGCTCAAAAGGCTCACTAGGTATTAGTAGTGGTTCTTTGTATTCTACTAGGTCTGAAATATTGAAGGTTGTATTAATACCCATATCAGGTGGAAGTTCCAAAACATATGCATTAGGCCCTATTTTCTTTAAGATTTTAAAAGGTCCCGCTCCGCGGGCATGCAGCTTCTTTATGGTTCCAGGGGGAAACCGTTCAGGGTTGAGCCTAATCATTGCATAATCCCCTTCATAGAATTCTTTAGCCCTCTTATGTGAGTCAGCTAAGTGTTTGTAAGTTTCATTTCTCAGGTTCATCTTATTACTGATTTCTTTATGTAGATTTGTGACATGCTGTGCAAAAGACTCAGCAGACTCAGAGACTCGTGTGTGAATAGGTAGTGGGATTAGATCTAAAGGCTTCCTAGGCTTGCAACCATGGATTATCTCAAAGGGACTTTTGCCCGTAGATCGATTGACCGAACTGTTGTAAGCGAACTCAGCACATGGCAATAACAAATACCAGTTCCCTAGACTTTCTCCTACTAGGCATCTCAGCAAGTTCCCTAGACTTCTATTTACAACCTCGGTTTGTCCATCAGTCTGGGGATGGTAGGCAGTGGAGAATTTCAGTCTGGTTCCTAATAGGTACCAAAGGGTTTTCTAGAAGTAACTTGTGAAGCGAACATCCCTATCAGAAACAATGGTTTTTGGTAACCCGTGGAGTCTGACTACTTGATCAAGAAAGAGTTTGGCTATCCTAGAGGCATCGGAAGTTTGGGAGCAAGGTATGAAATGGGCCATTTTTGAAAACCGGTCGACCACCACAAAGATTGAATCATGTTTTCGAATGGTCTTGGATAATCCTAGAACAAAGTCCATGCTTAGATCCTGCCATGGACACTCAGGTACAGGTAATGGAGTGTATAGCCCGGTATTCTACTTTTGTTGCTTTGCAACAGCACATGACCTACATCGGGCTACAAGGTTTGCTACTTGTTTATTAAGACCTGGCCAGTAAAATTATTCCTCAACAGCCAAGATAGTCTTGTTTTGTCCGAAGTAGCTAACCAAACCTCCCGCATGTATCTCCCAAACTAAAAAATCTCTTAAGGAGGTTCTTGGGATGCAAAGCCTATTCTCTCTAAAAAGATAACCATCTAGAAGGGTATAGTCACTATGATCACTAGATGGTCCTTGATGCAAAACCTGATAAATTTCACCAAAATCTGGACAGGTTTCATACTGCTCCTTAAGTCTTTCAAAACCTATGACTTCAGTACTGACTGAAGTTAAAAGTAACGTTCTACGACTTAGGGCATCAGCTACCTTATTATCGATTCCTGATTGATACTTTAGGACAAACGTATAGGATTGGATGTACTCTACCCATTTGGCATGCCTAGGGTTTAGTTTCTTTTGGAAACTCAAAAACCTAAGGGCTTCATGGTCTGAAAATAAAACAAATTCTTGCGGTAGGAGATAATGTCTCCAATACCTTAATGCTTGCACTACCGCATAAAGCTCCCGATCATATGTGGAGTATTTCTTCCTGGCTTCATTCAATTTCTCACTAAAGAATGCTACGTGATGGTTCTCTTGACTCAGAACTCCACTAATACCTACTCCCGAAGCATCTCATGCTACTTCAAAGACCTTAGAAAAATTGGGTAGTCTTAAGACTGGTGCTTGGGTCGTCTTATCTTTGATGTGAAGGAAGGCCTTATCAGCTGACTTCGTCCATTCAAAGTGGCCCTTCCTAATACAATCCGTGATAGGAGCAACTATGGTGCTAAACCCTCTAATAAATCTTCGATAAAATGTAGCGAGGCCATGAAAACTTCTTACTTCGTGAATATTATTGGGTGTTGGCCACTCTACAATTGCCTTAACCTTCTCATGGTCAGCGGATACTCCTTCAGGGGTCACAACAAATCCTAGGAAGATTACTCTAGTAGTCATGAAAGCACATTTCTTTAGATTGGCATAGAGGTTATCTTTCCTAAGTGCTAAACATACCTGCCTCAGATGTTGTTGATGATCTTCTCTAGTCCTACTATAGAAAAGTATGTTGTCAAAGTAAACGACAACAAATTTTCCAATAAAGGCTCGTAGGACTTGGTCATGATTCGCATAAAAGTGCTAGGGGCGTTTGATAACCCAAAAGGCATGACTACCCATTCAAATAACCCGTCCTTAGTTTTAAAGGCAGTCTTCCATTCATCCCCTGGTTTGATCCTAACTTGGTGATAGCCGCTCTTCAGGTCAATCTTAGAAAATATAGTTGCACCGGCCATCATATCTAACATATCATCCAAGCGGGGGATGGGAAACCTATACTTCACTGTGATTTTATGTATGGCACGACTATCAACACACATTCTCCATGTGCCATCTTTCTTAGGGGTAAGTAAGGTTAGGACTACGCATGGACTCAAACTCTCCCTAATGAATCCTTTCTTTAGGAGTTCTCCTACTTGACGTTATAAATCTTGGTGCTCGGTAGGGTTCATTCTATAATGGGGAAGGTTCGGTAGGGTTGCTCCGGGGACTAAGTCTATCACATGTTGTATATCCCTAAGAGGTGGGAGTTGGTCGGGCAAGTCATCGGGGAACACGTCTTTGAACTCCTCTAGCACTTCACTGACTTCTGGAGGTTGTTCTTTTGAAAGAGATTCTTGATAATCCTTAATGGTCAAAATCCAAACAGGTGACCCATTGCTAATTTCTTTCTCCATTTCTCTAGCAGTGATCACGTTTATCCCCTTTTTCTTATCACTCAATTGGCTTGATCCTCTCTTAATGGGGTTCTTAGGTGGAGAAGAATGGATTACAATCTTCTTTCCATTATCAGTAAACGAGCAAGAATTAGAACGACCATAGAGTGTTACGTCAAGATCGTACAACCATGGTCGACCTAAAATTATGCTACTTACTCCCATTGGAAGTACATCACACCATACTTTCTCCAGGTAAGATTGGAACTGAATGGTTACTAGGCACCTAGACTTAATGAAAATCGTGGTTGAGTCTATCCAGGATACCTTATAGGGATTAGGATGGGGTACGGTGGGCAATCCTAGGTTTTTAACTGTGTTGGTGGATATGGCATTGACACAGCTACCGTTATCTAAAATGACTTTGCATACTTTTTCACCTATCTTAATGAATGTCTGTAGGATGCTAGTCCTATGCCAATCTTCTTGGGTTTTAGCTTGGGTGAGAATACACCTAACCACTCCTAACAGATCTTGATCTACCAGGACTTCCTCATCCTCATACTCTTCAGCCAAGTTCTCATCTACCTGGTATACTTCCTCCTCAAATTCACCTTGGGATTCTACGACTTCCTCTTCTACTTCCCCTATGTGTAGGGCTCTATTAGGACAGTTGCTAGAATAGTGACCCACTTTGTTACACTTGAAACATGCGTTTAGAGTTCGTTAGGTCTTAGGTGTTTTCCCCTTGTCATCTCTTCGGGTCACAGGCACAATAGGATTGGGTCGGTTGAATCTAGGCTGATTGGATCCTGACTGCTGATAAGGTGCACTAGTCCTAGGGGCTTCGGGCCTACGATAGACTGGACCTCTATGGAATCTCTCAGCATCCCTAGCTATCTGATAGGCCAATTCTAGGTCATGTACCTCTCGCATGAACAATTCTCTTTGAATTTCTTTCCTCAGTCCGGCTCTAAATCTAGACAAGGTCACCGACTCAAATTCATCAACATTGCACCTCATAACAAATTCGTCAAACTTTGCTATGTACTCTGCGACACTCCTATTTTCTTGAGTAAGTCTTTGCCATTGATTTAGGAGTCTTTGGTGGTAGGACATAGGAAGGTATTTTTCCCTAAGCCTAAGTTTCATAGCTCGCCAGGTCAATATGGGCACATCACCTCTCTGTCTAGTGAGTCTCTCAACATTTCCCCAATATAACCTAGCTTGGCGCACAAGTTTAAGCTTTGCAAACTTACACTTGCGCTCTTCACTCATCTCAAACCAGTCAAAATACTGGTCCATCTCACCTTCCCAATCAATGTAGATCTTTGGATCTAAAATTCCATCAAAGGTGGGAGCTTCTAGCCTAATGTTCTTCATGGTTCGGTCATCTTGATCAAAGTGAATTAGGGTGGGTCTCCTGACATTGGGTTCATAGTTAGGCTCATGATGGAATCTCCTTGGGTTGGGCTCGATGGTTTGATCAGGGTGGGGTCCTCTAGGAATTGGATCATAAAACTAATCTTGGGGAGCTCTCCTAGGATTTGTTTCATAGAGAGGGTTTTGATATGGAATCCTTCTAGGGTTCAATGGGGTCTCGAGTTCAGGTGCAAGACTAGGCTCAGGCTCAGTCTGGGCTTCATGATTGCTTTCAGGGGTTCTAGCCTCTAACTGATCCAACCTAGTAGTGATGTGGGCTAACTGCTCATTCATGTCTTGGTTGGTTTGTGCCATATTCTGATTTGTTTGGGCCAATTACTTAGTTAAACTCTATGTCAGTTGGGCCACTTGATTATTTAGGCCTTTGATCAAATTCCCTAAGTTTTGGTCCATGGCTAAACTTGACTGGGCTTGGATTGGTGAATATGGTGTCCCTGCTCTAGTTGTCATGCATGCAAATGGACTCAAGTTCGAGCTAAGGTTTCCTAGACCTAGAGCATAAATTAGAAGTCTAATTAAGTGAACCAACTAGCTAGTAGTACTTATGGGACTTAGCCAGGTAGGTGGAGGGGAGTGAAGGTCCCTGATTGCCAACCTTAGATACCAATCTGAGATTGGCCAGGTAGGCGGACCAAATCACAAGCCCTGATGCACCAATCCTAGACACCAAGCCAGTAAGCACACACCAATTAGCTGACACAGTTAACTTGACCCTAACCTGAACCCAACTTGTTGGTGTCCCTAACCCACTAGGGCAATTAACGTTCTACTCAATTTTAAATAATGGGCTGGGATCGATATGCTGGTTGGTGATTTTTGGGCTAGGGACAGGGATGAAACCCTGACCCTATGTCATATTGATGCCCTTAATTTGATTTCCCATAAGATGAATGAAATGCAAAGGTGCTGCAGAAGTGTGTTGCAGTTTGTAAGTGGTGTGGAAAACGTGATGAAAACAATGTCCAAAAATTCTGAAAAATTCACAGAGGATTCCTAACTTATATGTTTCAATGAATATAAAAGGAAATTTAAAACTAAAATCTATACTACTCTAAGTAGATCCTACAAATGAAGATAAATAAAAAGGACAGAACAGAACCCTAATGATAGTGTATAACTGCAAAAATTTTTATTTTTTTTATAATTTTTTTCTAATGATGAAATTTAATATGGTGATAACTGACTTAAAATGGAACAAGAAAAAAAATATTTAAATTAAAAATTAGTGACTTGCCTTTGGAGCTGCAGACGGATTACAGTAAATAGATGCAAATTTTTAAAAAACAGAACCTAATCAAACAAGTGCAATGGCTTACCCAAAACTTCAATCTAAAAATTCATGTCCGGCCAGGGGCTCATTATTCCCATGGGTCATGACAGTGTACTGGAGTACACTCGCTCAGGAGGCGTGAATTTTAGATCTTGCTTGGATTTAAAGAAAACTATTCTACCCTATTGCAACCATGCTCTGATACCAATTTGATGCGGCATGCATATGATTAATGTTTTTAATATGGTGTTTGTAGAGCAATGAAACCTAATTATACTTAGCATTGTACTCATCTTAATAAGATTTAAGGATTATATGAAAAGGGACTATTACATGATTAGACACAACTCTAAAACTAAGAAGGAAGAAGATCTAGACAATAGGGGCTAATGATTGAGGACTTACCTTGATGAGTTTTCCAACCTTCCTATGATTCAAAACTTGAAACTACTGATGCTCTGGACTGGAGAACTTGGATAACGGTGATCAGAACCCTGGACTTGGGCTTCAGCTTGTTGGTTCATTGTCAAGGGGAACCCTGTTCACAACTCAAGGACTTCGAAGGACCCTGCAATGAAGATCAAAGTTAAGGTTGAAGGATGCAAACATAAAGAAGGGATGGGAGAACTTGTGAACAAAGAAAAGATAGTTGAGAAGATCTGGCCGACTCCAATGCCTTTGCCTTGAGCTTGGATGATGAATTGCTAGGGAAGAGAGTGGCTTTGGGCGTGGAAGAAGAAGATAGGAAAAATTTTACACATAAAACTCAAGACAACTTCACTTCAAACTTCATTCATTTCCAAAATCAATCTCTTTTACAATGGGCGTCCAAGGCTTTTAATAGCCTCACAAAGCTAGCTTTTGAAATTTAAAAACTCCCCAAATCGAGGAGGATTATAAGGGGGGTTGGAGGATTTGGTGGAGAGTTTGGAGGGATGTGGGGGGGTTGGAGGATTTGGTGGAGGACTTGGAGGGATGTGGCCAACCTCCTTGAATTTGAATCTCCCTTGTTGGCGCCCAAAGGGTGATGAGGTGGCTAGTGAAGTGGCACCTGATGACATGGCATGGTGAGGTGGTCTTCTACTTAGATAAGAATGACATGTGGCGCCCAGTGGTCCTAGTTGATGGTCCTTTTCTCTTGCTTGGTTGATGGGTCTTCTCTTCTTCATGTGGTCAAATTCTGGGGTCTAGAATTTGAGTCTTGTTGCTGGCTTTCATGGCTTTATGACTTGATTAGACTTAACTTAACTGAATTAGACTTAACTCAACTGAACTGACTTGACTGACCTAGACTTTAAAACTTGAAATGGACTTACAGGAAATGAAATTTTAAAAGTAATTACAGGACTCAATAAACACTCTTGATTTGAAACTCAAAATTAATTACAGGACTCTTGAAAAGGAAATGAATCTTGAAAATAAAATATTTTTGAACTAAAGGATACAAGGTAACCTAATTATCTTCGATCCAAATTGGGATAAGGCTAACCTTGTTGGAGTGAAGTTTCTTTCAGCTTCTGGTGTCCACACCAATCTAGGAAGGCTTTATCAGCTAATTTGGTCCACTCAAATGTACCCTTCCTAATACAATCAGTTATGGGTGCGACGACAATACTAAAACCCCTAATGAATCTCCTGTAAAAGATTGCTAGGCCATGGAAACTATGCACATCATGGACAATAGTGGATGTAGGCCACTGGACAATTGCCCTAACCTTTTCAGAATTTGCAGAAACTCCCTCAAGGGTGACAACAAAATATAGGAAGATAACCCTATGTGTTAGGAACTCACACTTCTTAAGATTGGCATAGAGGCTTTTCTCCCTAAGGGTCTGGCACACAAGCCTAAGGTGGCTAAGGTGGTCCTTTCTAGTCCTGCTGTAGATCAAGATATCATCAAAGTAGACTACAACAAATTTTTCCATGTATTCTTGTAGGACATGGGTCATAATCCTCATGAATGTACTAGGTGCATTCGAAAGACCGAAAGGCATCACAACCCACTCAAACAGGCCATCCTTAGTTTTGAAAGCGGTCTTCCACTCATCCCCAGGTCTAATTCTAACCTGATGATAGCTCTTAAGGTCGATCTTTGAAAAAATTCTTGCACCGGCCATCATATCTAGCATGTCGTCCAATCGGGGGATGGGAAATCTATACTTCACAGTTATCTTATTGATGGCTCTACCATCTACACACATCCTCCAAGTACCATCTTTCTTAGGGATCAGTAGAGCAGGGACTGCACATGGACTCAAGCTCTCCCTAATGAAACCCTTCCTAAGCAATTCTCCCACTTGTTTCTGCAATTCTTGATGCTCACTGGGGTTCATTCTATAGTGAGGAAGGTTAGGTAAAGTGGCTCCTGGGACTAAGTCTACTACATGCTGGATGTCTCTAAGGGGTGGTAATTGATCAGGTAAATCGTCAGGGAAAACATCCTCAAATTCTTTCAGAGCCTCAATAATTTCTTTAGGGTGTTCCTTTTGGGTCGACTTATGTATTTTTTTGGTGGTCAAGACCCAAATAGGGTTACCCTCAGCAATCTCTCTTTCTAACTCCTTGGCCTTAATCAGATTAACTCCAGGTTTCTTATCCTTAAGGCTACTAGAACCCCTCTTAACTAGGTCTCTAGGGGGAGTTGGGTGAATAACAAACTTATTCCCATGGTAGCTAAAAGCACAAACATTGGTTCGACAATACAGGGTTGCATTATGATCAAAAAGTCAAGGTCGACCTAGAATGATACTACTCACTTCCATGGGGATGACATCACACCAAATCTTTTCATCATAGGTGTGCAATCTAACTAAGATTTGGCACCTAGCTTTAATCTGGATGGAGGTGGAATCTATCCAAGAAACTTTGTAAGGGCTAGGATGGAGAACTGTGGTCAATCCTAAAGATTTAACTGTGTTGGTAGAGACGGCATTGACACAACTCCCACTATCTATGATGATCTTAAGTACCTTATGTAAAACAAAGAACGCGGTTGCAGGTGCCTATGCTAAGCATGCAAAGCAGGGAGCAGGCATGAATTTTAAAAAATTTAAATTCACAGCGAAAAATACCTGCTCCGCACAGGATCTAACAAATTTCGGATGCATGTATAGGCAATACTAGGCATGTACAAAAGCATGTAATATTTATAAACAATTGAAAAACCTAGATCTATACATGCATGAAAAATAATACAAGAAACTATACCTTATTCCTGCCTGGAATAGCCTTGGTATAAAGCTGGAATTGCTGGGATAACAGGAATAACTTTATTCCTGTTGTCTTCTACTTCCAGCACGTTAACAGGTTTCTTCTTTTCTCCAAAAGCTGCAGCAAAACAACAGGGAATTTGCCAATGATTTGATCTCCCTTCCAACACCAAAAGCAAGGGAACAAGTTGGTTGGGCTTCCTTCAATGAGGAGATAATATTTCAACATTTGGAGCCCTTCCTTTCAACCAAAAACTACACCAAAAATTCTGCAACCTGAAAACCTGCAACCTGAAAACAGAGCACAAAAAACAGCAGCAAAGAGGTTGATCCGGCTTCCAAATGCTCAATTGAACACTCTCAAGAGGGGGAACACGCCAGGGGCTTGCTCTGATCCATCTCTCGGGCGATGCTAGTCGCCGGAAGACTTGGAACGGTGGGAGGGAAGAAGGAAGGAAACTAAATTTCTGAAATCTGAAAAAATTTTCAGCAAAATAGAGTTCCTTCTTCCAGCTTTTAAGCACCAGAAAAACAGGGATTAAGGGCTGTTCTCTCTTCCTTTCACTCACCAAATCCCAGCCCTCTAATTCAACGGTGGAATGGAAAAGAATTTTTCCAAGGAAGAAGACTTCACACACTATTTTTCCAGCCTCTCACACACGATCACGTCTCAGCCTTAGAACCAGGGGACAACAGCGATATATATAAGTTGCAGCAAGGGATATAAAGAAATGGAAAAGGATGGGAGGCCAAACGATGCCGGTGGCATAAACACCAATTAAACAGCCATTAGAATGAATAAAGAAGGCCGTTTGGGAGGAGGAAAGGATGCCCGGCCGGTGAAAACATTCAGCCAAGAGGACTCTAGGAATTCCATTCCAGCGATCCACCGTGTAAACGGTCACTGGAAGGAAAAAACCATCGGTTCAAACAATTTAGGTTCAATCCTATTAAACCCAATGGTTCAAACAAATTGAACCGGTTCAAGCCCAAATAAATTTGGGTTCAATTGGTTCACAACCAATTGGAGGCCGAAACAAGCTCCGAATCAGTTCAAAATTGATTCAGAAAAAACCTGGCATAGTCATGGTCAGCCTGGAACAATTTCCAGTTGACGCAGACAAGGGCCAGACGGGAAAAAGTGTGCTCAAAAAATACCGTGATCATAAAACCGAGATGATTCCCAATCGTAATCGATATCCGGATCAGAGAGTTATCCTCTGTGGCATGTGATCTCATAGGTTCGAACCTAAACGGTAGCACTGGAACAATTCCAGTACCAGCACAGGAAACCATCTAGCAATGGGTCCCGGCGTCCGGATAGGTCGAAGATGCGAGAGCATATTATCGAACCTCTGGCATATGGTTACTGTATAATTCATCCCTTTGACCTCTAATGCTCAGGATGACTGATATTGGGCTGCCAACCCAGACTGAGTCAGTCGACTATGTGTCTCAACCTCGCAAGCCCAGTGACTCTTCACTAGGGCTACCCCGACCGAGGATTTACTAAATTGAGATACTGCGAGACATTCAATCCAAACTATTCGGACAGGTCAATTCCATCTTGGTCCATCACTGCTCCACAAGTACTTACCTGTACCCAGAAACCTTCCATCACCGGATTAAAAATCCGGGTAGTTCGATACCAAAACATAGGGAGTTGCTTGCAAGCTACCGTGATGACCTCGGGTCAGAGGGGCACATATACCCATATCCAATCGTGAGTATCCCTTTGGCATAAAGGGGCTTCACGGAGTCACGTTCAATGAGATATCATATATCCCACTTGCAGATCACATCAGTGTCACTACACTCATTTGTACAAGAGGACAACCAAACGATGTGAACTGCAACAACCTATACTTGATATATTGCCGTCCAGTACAATATATCCTTTGGTTGTGAACAGGGTTTAAGGACCAGTCGATATATCCTCTCTGTATCGAAGTCAGTGTAGCCCTAAGGACTTCATCACATGGAAAGAGTTCATTTTTAGGGAAATACAATATGTGATGAGCTGCCAAAAATAATAATTTTATTAATTCATAAAATGAATACAATACACAGCACAACCGCCTACAACCCAGGAGATTGTCTTTGGGACACAATTCCCAACAACTCCCACTTGTACTAAAGCCAATTAGAAGAGTATCTTATACCCATTTCCCATTTACAATAGTCGAACTCTTTGATTCCAAGGGCTTTAGTGAAGGGGTCGGCCAGATTTTCTTTTCCTTCGATCTTCAGAAGATTGATGTCGCCTCGCTCCACGATTTCTCGTACGAGGTGGTAGCACCGCAATATGTGCTTGGTGCGGTGATGAGCTTTAGGCTCCTTAGCTTGAGCAATGGCTCCAGTGCTGTCACAGTACACCGGAACAGGACCATCTAGGGAAGGTGCCACCCCTACCTCTCCAAGGAAATTCCACAACCACACAGCTTCCTTTGATGCAACTGATGCTGTAATATATTCTGCTTCGCATACCGAGTATGCAACAGTTGCCTGCTTGGAACTTTTCCAGCAGATCGCTCCTCCGTTCAGGGTAAATACAAACCCTGACACACTCTTGCTATCATCTTTATCTGACTGGAAACTGGAGTCAGAGTACCCCACAAGTTTCAAGTCAGGTTCTCCATAAATCAGCCATTGATCTTTAGTATTTCTTAAATACTTAAGGATGGTCTTAACCACCTTCCAATGTGCCTCACCTGGGTCAGACTGGTATCTACTCACTACTCCTAGTGAGTATGCCACGTCTGGTCTAGTACAAGTCATAGCATACATGATAGAGCCTACTGCAGAAGCATAAGGTACTCTACACATGCGCTCTCTTTCCTCAGGAGTTGTCGCACAATCCTTCTTAGAAAGAGTAATTCCAGAACCTATCGGAAGATAGCCTTTCTTGAAATTTTCCATGCTGAACCGTTTCAGCACGGTGTCAATGTACGTAGACTGGGACAGTCCCAAAAGCTTTTTAGATCTATCTCTATAGATCTTCATACCTAGTATGTAAGAAGCTTCACCCAAGTTCTTCATGGAGAACTGAGATGATAACCAGACCTTTATTCCTTGTAATGCTGCGACATCATTCCCTATTAAGAGAATGTCGTCAACATACAATACTAGGAATACAATCACAGAACCATTAACCCATTTATAGATGCACGGTTCTTCTCCGTTCTTAACGAAGCCGTACGATTTGATACACCTATCAAACCATAAGTTCCAACTTCGAGACGCTTGCTTGAGTCCATAGATGGACCTCAGCAACTTGCATACTTTTGATTCATCTTATACACCTCCTCTTCCAGCTCCCCATTTAGGAAAGCGGTTCGGACATCCATCTGCCAGATCTCGTAATCAAAATATGTTGCCAAAGCAAGCATGACCTGAATAGACTTGAGCATTGCCACAGGAGAGAATGTCTCGTCATAATCGATACCATATCATTGACGATACCCCTTGGCAACTAGACGGTCTTTATAGGTTTCTACCTTCCCATCTGCGCCCCTTTTCCTATTGAAGATCCATTTACACCCGATGGGTTTTATTCCTTCAGGCAAATCAACCAATGTCCAAACATTGTTGATTTCTATGGACTCCATTTCGGATCACATGGCTCCAAGCCATGCCTCAGAGTCAGATCTCTGAAGTGCATCCATATAGGTGATCGGATCCTAATTGTTCTCATCGAGCTCAATGGGATCGCCATCCCGGACCAAGAAACCGTAGTATCTGTCCGGCTGACACGGTATTCTACTAGATCTCCTGATGGGTTCAGGGTGTGAGTCAATCACAGCCGGTTCCACGATGTCCTTAGAGTGTGCAGGTTCTTCTATTGGCTGAACTTCATTAAGTTCAATCTTAGAGGCTATAGTTCCTTCTCCAAGGAACTCCTTTTCCAAAAAGATAGCTCTAAGAGCAACGAACACTTTTTGTTCATTCTCCAAATAGAAGAAATACCCTTTGGTTTCCTTAGGATAACCAACGAATAAACACCTGTCAGACTTAGGACCAAGTTTGTCTGCGTCTAAACGTTTTACGTAAGTCGGACAACCCCAGACCCGAAGGTGTGAGATTGAGGGTTTACATCCATTCCACATCTCATACGGAGTGGAGACAACATACTTACATGGAACATTATTTAACAAGTAACAGGCTGTCTGAAGCGCATATCCCCAAAAGGATAGCGGCAGAGTTGCAAAGCCCATCATTGATCGAACCATGTCCAACGAGGTTCGATTCCTCCTTTCAGACACACCATTCAACTACGGTGTTCCTGGAGGAGTCCACTGAGAGAGAATTCTATTCTCCTCAAGATATGTCAAAAATGCACCAGATAAGTATTCACCACCTCGATCAGATCGAAGAGTTTTAATACTTTTTCCAGTTTGCTTTTCTACTTCATTACGGTATCGTTTGAACATTTCAAACGACTCAGACTTATGTCTCATTAGAAAGACATAACTGAATCTTGAAAAGTCGTCTGTAAAAGTAATGAAATATTTGTATCCTTCTCTGGCACTAACTGACATCGGTCCACATACATCAGTATGTATTAGACTTAGAAGTTCTGTAGCTCGTTCACCCTTTCCAGTAAAAGGTGACTTGGTCATTTTACCAAGTAAACAAGATTCACAAGTGGGTAGTGATTCAGAATCACTGACCTCGAGAAGTCCATCTCCTCGCATCTTGTTTATCCTATTTTGGTTAATATGACCTAGCCTACAGTGCCAAAGATACAAATCATTAACATTATCTAATCTTGAACGTTTGCTAGAAGTGTACATTACACTAACAGGCCTTGATAGTACGTATATGCCATCATTTAATCTAGCTTTCATTATAACACAATTATTCAAAATAACATTGCAAAAATCTCCTTTTATTGATAGTTCAAAACCACAACTGGCCAAAAGGCCTACAGAGATTATGCTCATAATGAAACTAGAACAATAGTGACAGTCGACTAGTTCGACAGTACAAGACTCAAAGACAAGATGCAGGACTCCAACCGCCAGTACTGGAACACGATTTCCATTCCCGACGCTCAGAAACTGTTCTCCATCTTCAAATCTTCTGCTAACTTGAAGTCCTTGTAACGAATTACAAACATGAATTGGACTACCAGTATCCAATACCCAGTTAGCAGTATCAATAATTGAGTAATTACAAGGTTTTATCATATAAATACCTTGTTCAGCAGACTTCTGCTTTCTCGGCCTATTCGGATCAAGGGACGCAATATAAAGAGGACAGTTCCTCTTCCAGTGTCCCTTCTTCTTGAAGTAGAAGCACTCTGTAGAAGACTGATCACCCTTATACTTCCTGGTCTGACTCGGGCCAGGAGCATTCTGCACCTTCTTTCCCTTTTTATTCATTTTCTTCTTTCCTTTCTTAAAGGGACGACGACCTCTACTTCCTCCCACTAAATTCACCACCCCCTTATTCAGTTGGTGGTCTTTCTCAAAAGTCTACAGCAACCCCAAAAGACTATGGTAGTTGACTGCAGGCTTGTTCATTCTATAATGATCAAGAAAGTCAAGATAGGAGGAGGAGGGAAGAGAATTCAGGATCGCATCCTTGCCGAGCTGCTCGTCCAAGGGGCATCCGAGTTTGCCCAGTTTTTCAATCAGCTCGATCATGTACAATACGTGATCAGTGACTGAACTACCATTCGGCATCTTGGAGTTGTAGATGTCACAAGACACTTTGTACCGTTCTACATCATCCGGGGTGCCGAAGGATTCCTTCAACTTTTGAAGGATTTCATCAGGTTGGGCCTCCTCGAATTTGTGACTGAGCTCGTCGTTCATAGCCGCAAGCATAATGCAACGAACAGTAGTCCGATCAGAAACCCACTTCAAGTAAGCGTCTCTGACCGCACTCCGTGCATTTGCAGGAGGGATTTCAGGCACCGGATCCGTTATTACATAGAGGATCCGTTCATGCTCCAGAACAATTCTTAACCTTTGATACCAACTATCAAAGTTATGACCCTTCAACTACTCATTATCGAGAAGTGACCGGAGCGATAAGTTTGAAGACATCTGAAAAGAAAAATAAGACCAAATTAGTGTATTGAATTAATAATTTAACCAAAAGACTTGGACTTTAGTCTAAAGGTTTTTCCCACTAATTTTTCAGATTGGTAGCCTCTAACTCCAATCCGTGAAAAACAACATCTTTTCAAGTGGGTACTGAAATCCAATAGGCCTCGCATGAGCCTGACTATGGCCAGCTCACCCATACGAGCCTAATGGTAGGTTCGTAAACCAATTGTTTCCCTAAACAATCTTCAGTATTTTATTTTTGCCCCAGAGAACACCCCAATCGGCCTAGGGGCCTCCTATTGCAGGTCTCTGGTTAGGTCCAACCATTAAAATGACAAATCCAATGCTTCCAGCTAACTAAAGACCAAGCCCGACTATGGCCGGCCCACCTGGTCCCGTTAAGGAGGTTGCACTGAACCATCATCGATCAGATAGAAATTCCAGTCACCGGATGTACACCCGTTCTATGGAACTGCCGATGCACACCAAGCTAGTGGACACATTTCTATCCAACTTAATGGGAGGCTAAGACACTGTCAACTCTTTGACTTAGTCTTTTAAGGACCTAATAATTTTAGAGGAATTTTAGTTGTGACAGAAGATAAGAGACAAGGACATGGATCATCCTCTCACTGAATCAATCAGATTCCAGGAGGGTTGAAATAAATCAACAAATGATCCATGGGCACCTAAAGATCAGTCAGACCGATCAACCTGGGTGACATGGGTTAACTCGAGTCATTGAGCTTTTCTAATCAGTTATGGTCGACTCGACTAGCCAGGTAGGTGAGATCATGGGTGAGTAACCCCCATTAACCATCTTTCCTAGACACCAACCAAGTTGGCCAGGAAAGAGGTAGCCTCATACAACCATGATCACAGATGCCAAACCTACCTCGACACCAGTCGGTTTACTAGACTCGATCAGATTAGCCTAAAGACTCGGGCGTCCACAGAGCCACTAATTGGATCCATTTTAGATGAATGGATCAACTATTCTAACTATTAGATAGTTCTAAAGAAGGACCTTAATCAACTTTTGATTAATCTTCTTTTATCCGGTTCAACTAAACCTAGGTCTAACCCAGTTAAGGACCCAATTAGATAACTAACCCAATTAACCCAAAATGGCTTATTCGAGTGTTTTAGATTTCATAAACCTAAAAGATTTTAATAAGCCAAAGATTTAATTAAAACAATTTTTAATTAAGTCATAATGTAAAACATTTTTACATAACCAAAAATCATGCATCATATCTAGATTATTCTTTTATAAACATTACATAGCCCAATAGAAAATAACAAACATGCCAATCAAGTATTTGAATTAAAATAATTTTAATACAAAGATTTCCTTAAAGGATCCTTCTGAAGAGGCCAACACAGACGAACCGCATCGTGTCAAAGACACACGGTCATGGTGAAGGTCTCAATTAGGTTCCTAAAAGTACTTTCAAATCATACTTTATGATCTACAATACCAAAGATTAAACATTTCAATCAACTATACATGCAATCAAGAAATGCTACAACAGAACCTGGCTCTGATACCATTGTAAAATAAAGAACGCGGTTGCAGGTACCTATGCTAAGCATGCAAAGCAGGGAGAAGGCATGAATTTTAAAAAATTTAAATTCACAGCGGAAAATACCTGCTCCGCACAGGATCTAACAAATTCCGGATGCATGTATAGGCAATACTAGGCATGTACAAGAGCATGTAATATTTATAAACAATTAATAAACCTAGATCTATACATGCATGAAAAATAATACAAGAAACTATACCTTATTCCTGCCTGGAATAGCCTTGGTATAAAGCTGGAATTGCTGGGATAACAGGAATAACTTTATTTCTGTTGTCTTCTACTTCCAGCACGTTAACAGGTTTCTTCTTTTCTCCAAAAGCTGCAGCAAAACAACAGGGAATTTGCAAACGATTTGATCTCCCTTCCAACACCAAAAGCAAGGGAACAAGTTGGTTGGGCTTCCTTCAATGGAGAGATAATATTTTAATGTTTGGAGCCATTCCTTTCAACCAAAAACTGCACCAAAAAATCTGCAACATGAAAACCTGCAACCTGAAAACAGAGCACAAAAAACAGTAGCAAAGAGGTTGATCTGGCTTCCAAATGCTCAATTGAACACTCTCAAGAGGGGGAACACGCCAGGGGCTTGCTCTGATCCGTCTCTCGGGCGATGCTAGTCGCCGGAAGACTTGGAACGGTGGGAGGGAAGAAGGAAGGAAACAGAATTTCTGAAATCTGAAAAAATTTTCAGCAAAACAGAGTTCCTTCTTCCAGCTTTTGAGCACCAGAAAATCAGGGATTAAGGGTTGTTCTCTCTTCCTTTCACTCACCAAATCCCAGCCCTCTAATTCAACGGTGGAATGGAAAAGAATTTTTCCAAGGAAGAAGACTTCACACACTATTCTTCCAGCCTCTCACACACGGTCACGTCTCAGCCTTAGAACCAGGGGACAGTAGCGATATATATAAGTTGCAGCAAGGGATATAAAGAAATGGAAAAGGCTGGGAGGCCAAACGATGCCGGTGGCATAAATACCAATTAAACAGCCATTAGAATGAATAAAGAAGGCCATTTGGGAGGAGGAAAGGATGCCCAGCCAGTGAAAACATTCAGCCAAGAGGATGCTAGGAATTCCATTCCAGCGATCCACCATGTAAACGGTCACTGGAAGGAAAAAACCATCGGTTCAAACAATTTAGGTTCAATCCTATTAAACCCAATGGTTCAAACAAATTGAATCGGTTCAAGCCCAAATAAATTTGGGTTCAATTGGTTCACAACCAATTGGAGGCAGAAACAAGCTCCGAATCAGTTCAAAATTGATTTCAAAAAAAACCTAGCACAGTCATGGTCAGCCTGGAACAATTTTCGGTTGACGTAGACAAGGGCAATACGGGGAAAAGTGTGCTAAAAAAATACCATGACCATAAAACCGAGATGATTCCCAATCGTTATAGGTATCCGGATCAGAGAGTTATCCTCTGTGGCGTGTGACCTCATAGGTTCGAACCTAAACGGTAGCACTGGAACAATTCCAGTACCAGCACAGGAAACCATCTAGCAATGGGTCCCGGCGTCCGGATAGGTCAAAGATACGGGAGCATATTGGTGGGGACACCTGAGGCACCAGAATAAGACAGAGGCTTTTCAACCCTCTATAAGTTGATCAATAATTTATGAGTCCATCTGTAATAAGGGCTTAGCTCATCTGAGTCCATTTTAGTTGTTATTTGAGTATTTTTAGTTGTTATTTCAGTTCTGTACTAGTCAGCTCATATTGAGCTAGTTCAGTCCAATGCTAGTCAGCTCATGTTGAGCTAATTTTATTTTTTTGAGTCCTGTCCAAGCATACTGAAGACTCAAGACTATATCATACAAGTGAAGACCAAGTCCAACTAGATTGAAGACAAGGAAGTATAGCCCAAGTCCAACCCAGCTTGAAGATTTGAAGACCCCAGGAGGAAAATTCAGAAAACCCTGATTTCTTGCAGATGCCCTCCAGATGCCCAGATTTCCTTCCAGATGCCAAAATATATTCATAGACCAAGGCATCCATGATTTTAGAGGTCCATCTGCATCCTAGCCCAAAGAAATCAAGCCCAGGCGCCAAGCCCAAGCCCCTAAGAAGCAAGATACCAGGGAATATTCCTGCTACCTGGCTACCAGGCCACCCCAGCTTCTAGAGGCCCAAATGCATGCACCCGGACCCCTTTGGGCCGGCCTTTTGCTGCTCCTAGAAGCCCAACATGCCCCCCTAGGTGTCCTTGGAGTCTTGACCAAGTCAAGAAAATTTTTAGGGATTTTTCTACCTAATATTTCCTTATTTTCTAGCTAGGGTTTGAGAGGGAAAATGATTCTTATGTAAAGACTTATGTACCCTTACTTGGAGCCCAAGGTTAAGGGTCTATTTAAGGGACCCTAGCCTCTTGTATGAGGAGAATTTTTGATGAATGAAAACCTTGAGTTCTTTTATTGAGTGGTGTGATACCCTGCTGTGTGCATAAAGGGGTTTGTGAGAGTTCTTCTTCCCGGTGTTTGCAATCATCTTCCTGCTGCCAACAAACCCTCCAGATCCCTGGACGCCCACTCCAAAAGAAGCCTTCCCTTGATGTTTTTCCTTTGTTTTCTTATTCCTTTGTGAATTTTCTAATCCCTGACAGGTCATTTGCAGGTCCTTGAGTTCCTACGAATCCAACGACTCCAGCCAAGCCTCAATCGGATCACCGAGCAGAAAGCCGGGTATCCGCGGGTCTTTGGCTCGGTTTTCCAGGCCGCATCCGTCGAGGAACGAGAGACCCCTTCGCTGCGATCTTCATAGACGTTGTCAGGTACACCCCTTTACCTCCAGTAGTTTTATTGCAGGAGAACTTGCCCTAACCGAGGCTTCTCAGCCCCGGCGGTCCTTCTTTGCTACTTTTCTAGGTCCTAATCTACATGCTGATCTTCAAAAATTCATACAAAATTCTCTACAAATAATTTTGATTTGAAATTCGGGAATTAATCACCTAACTCAACATGTAAAATATACAAAAAAAATGGCATGCATATTAGTCCCCCATCACATATTATCGAACCTCTGGCATATGGTTACTGTATAATTCATCCCTTTGACCTCTAATGCTCAGAACGACTGATATTGGGCTGCCAACCCAGACTGAGTCAGTCGACTACGTGTCTCAACCTCGCAAGCCCAGTGACTCTTCACTAGGGCTACCCCAGCCGAGGATTTGCTAAATTAAGATACTGCGAGACATTCAATCCAAACTGTTCGGACAGGTCAATTCCATCTTGGTCCATCACTGCTCCACAAGTACTTGCCTATACCCAGAAACCTTCCATCACCGGATTAAAAATCCAGGTAGTCCGGTACCAAAACACAGGGAGTTGCTTGCAAGCTACCGTGATGACCTCAGGTCAGAGGGACACATATACCCATATCCAATCGTGAGTACCCTTTGGCATAAAGGGGCTTCACGGAGTCACGTTCAATGAGATATCATATATCTCACTTGCAGATCACATCAGTGTCACTACACTCATTTGGTCAAGAGGACAACCAAACGATGTGAACTGCAACAACCTATACTTGATATATTGCCATCCAGTACAATATATCCTTTGGTTGTGAACAGGGTTTAAGGACTAGTCGATACATCCTCTCTGTATCGAAGTCAGTGTAGCCCTAAGGACTTCATCACATGGAAAGAGTTCATTTTTAGGGAAATACAATATGTGATGAGTTGCCAAAAATAATAATTTTATTAATTCATAAAATGAATACAATACACAGCACAACCGCCTACAACCCAGGCGATTGGCTTTGGGACACAATTCCCAACACCTTACCCCCTACCTTAACAAAAGTCTGTAGGATGTTAGTCCTACGCCAATCTTCCTTAACTGGGGTTTGGGTTAAGATGCACCTAACTACTCCTAATTGGTTCTCAAACTTAGGTTCCTCCTCCTCACCTTTATACTCATCCAACAACTGGTCATCAGCCTCATAAATCTCTCCCTCAGGTTCAGCTACTGGTTCAGGCTCTTCTTCCCCTTGCTCACCTAAGTGTAGGGCACTAACTAGGAATTGGCTTATAAAATGGCCTGGTTTCTTACATCTAAAACAGGTCGTCTAGGGATTGTAACTCTTATTGACCTCTATAGGTTTACCTTGATCATCTCTACAGGCCATAGAAGTGCTAGGTTAAGGTCGACTCGGGCCTGGTTGACTAGGATTGGGTCGACTCGGACTAGGTCGGCTAGGCATGGGTTGGCTCTGGTGGGACCGGCTAGTTCCTGGGTACTGACTAGGGTATCTAGTGGGCTCAGGTTTACGGTAGACAGGCCCTCTCTAGAAATGCTCATGATCCCTAGCAATCTGATAGGCATGGTCCAGGTCTCTAGCGTCTCTCATATAGAGCTCCTTCTTAATATCATCTCTCAGTCCAGCCCTAAACCTAGACAGAACAACATCCTCAGACTCATCTAAGTCACATCGCATGGAATACTCATCAAATTTTGTGATGTACTCATCTACACTCCTGCTACCCGATTCAATCGTTGCCACTGATCCAGTAAACCACAACGATATGATGGTGAAATGTATTTCCCCCTAAGCTTACCCTTCATGGCCCTCCAAGTGACTATGGGATCATGCCCGCCTAGTCTAAGGGTTCTCTCAACACTAGCCCAATGTAACCTGGCCTTCCGGACCAACTTAAGCTTATCAAACCTAAACTTACGCTCCTCCGACATATCATACCACTCAAAATATTGATCAATCTCTCCCTCCCAATCTATATAGACCTTAGGATCAAGACAATCATCAAAAGTGGGGGCATTAAGCTTAATATGTCTATAGGATCTGTCTTCCTGGTCTACAAAATCCTGATTGGATCTTCTAGGACGATCTTCAGGGATTGGGTCATGACGATGGGCTCTCCTAGGTTCAGCCTCAAGATATGGATCAGGGTTTGGGGTCCTCCTAGGTTCAGTATCATAATATGGGTCATGGTGAGGGATTCTCCTAGGATGGGGAGGGGACTCAAGATCTGGCTCAAACTGTGACCAATGGGTTCTCTCTAAGGTCCCTATCCTATGCTCCATTTGGTCAAACCTCTGATTCAGTTGAGTGAAGGATTGGGCTAGTTGATCAGTAAGGGCTTTCATTTGAGCTTCAAAGTTATCCATGGGTTTAGCCAAAGGTGGAGACGGTGGGTGATATGATGCTCCTGATCTAGTGCTCATGCAAGACTCGATCAAACCAACTACAGCTCCCTAGACCTAGAGTCCAAAACTAGAAGCTCAATCAGGGTAGCAAACTAGCCTATAGTAACCCTGTACTCAGCCAAGCAGGTGTAAGGGGAGTGTTAGGTCCCTGATTGCCAATCCTAGACACCAATCAGAGATTGGCCAGGTAGGCAGACCAGCACACAAGCCCTTTGGGACTGAATCCCTGAACCACCATTTTAGACACTAAGCACAAGGCACACACAGGTTAGCTTGACACAGTGATCTGACACTTAACCCGGACCCGACTAGTTAGTGTCCCTAGCCCACTAGGGCAAATTAAGTCTAATAGATTTTAGTTAGGCTTGGGACTAAATGCAGGGGATGTGGTTTTGGGCTAAGGAGAGGTGATCAAATCCTCCCCCCATCTGACATAACAAGAGTGCCCTTAAAGGTAGTTTATGCGATGATGGTAGGCAGATGATGCAAAATTAGGGTAGAAGTATTTTTGGTAGCTTTTATATATGTAATTTTTTTTTTTTTGTTCTTTTATAGAAATATGATTTGCAGCCAATGACCTAATATGCTAGAAACATACTAAAAACAAAAGATATGCAAAAGAGATGCTAAACAAAACCCTAAACCTTCCAAAGTTGTCTTACTGAAATAGAGCTGAAGATTTGCAGGCTGTATTTTAGCTTGCAGAAACTGCACAGACCGAAATAAAATCTACAAAAATTATGTAAAATACTTTAAATTAACATAAATCTAAAAAATAAAAATCAGAATTTTTGGAGTTTCTTTCAGGGAGAAACAATTAAAGGAACAATGCATATATAGACTATGAATGGTGCAGAGAACGAGCCCTAATCTAAGCTCTGATACCAGATGATGCAGAACTAATATGCATGCGATTATTTTTATGTGTTTTATATGTGGGGTGAGGTGGTTAAATCCCAAATATCAAATCAAAATAAGATATATAGAGTTTTATATGAATTTTAGAAGCTATGCATGTAGATCAAGACCTAAGAAAGCAATAAAAGGGGATCGCTGAGACTAAGAAGCCTCGGTTAGGGCCAGTTCATCTACAATAAAACTACTGGAGAATATAGGGGGTGTACTTGGCAACATCTAATGCACCTGGTGAAGATCACAATGAAGAGATCACTCGTTCCTCGATGGATGCCGCTTGGAAAATCAAGCTAGAGGCCCGCGGATTCCCGGCTTTCTGCTCGGTGGTCCGATTGTGGCTTGGCTGGAGTCGTTGGATTCATAGAAACTTGGGGACCTGTAAACAACCATCAAGGGTGAGAAAACAAAGTGGGAAACAAGAAAATATTTAGAAAAGGTAGCAAGGGGCGTGTTGGAAGAAGAGGTTTGGAAGAAGGTTGGTCGACTAGGATTTCTTCGGGCAGCACTTCGGCAGGACTTCAGGCTCACATAAGATCCCTTAATGCACACAGCAGGGAGGCACACAGTAATTGAAGAATCAAGAGTATTTCATATATCAAAATTAACTTCTCAAACAAGAGACTAGGGTCCTTTAAATAGACTCTTAGTCTTGGGCCCCAAGTAAGGGTACAATAGACTTTACCTAGGAATTCTATTCCCACCCAAACCCTAGCTAGAAAATAAGGAAACAAAGATTGAATAAATCCCTAGAATTTCTCTCCCTCTCCTTGCCTTGGTCGACCAAGGGAGGCGACCATAGGGGAGGCCGACCAAGGGGGGGTGTCCATAAGCTGGTTTGGCTCCTTGGTTCCCTCTTGGGCCTTCACCTGGCCCAATTAGCTACGGGATGCAGTTCAGGGCTCCCGGGCTTCTGATTTCTCCTCCTGAGGTCTTCAAATCTTCAGGCTGGGTTGGACTTGGGCTTCACTTCCATGTTTTCAAACTGGTTGGACTTGGTTTTCACTTGTATGATGTGGTTTTGAGTCTTCAGTGTACTTGGATAGGACTCAAAAAAATAAAATTAGCTCAACATGAGCTGACTAGCACTGGACTGAACTAGCTCAACATGAGCTGACTAATACTGAACTGAAATAACAACTCAAAAGACTCAAATGACAAACTAAAATGGACTCAGATGGACTAAGCCCTTATTACAGATGGACTTATATATTATTAATCAATCCATAGAGGGTTGAGAAGCCTCTGTCTTATTCTGGTTCCTCTGGTGTCCGCACCAAATCCCCAATGCATAGATTCTCTTGATCCAAGAAATATAAGTAAATTCTTCTTCCCAAATTAACTGATCGATTGGCCATAGAAATCCTAGGTTAAGATCGAGCCGGTGGAGCTGTTAGGCCTGCTCGTCCTTCCTTCTTTTAGCTCTTCATTTAACTGGTGCAAAATTATGGGTTCTCTTTCTCTTATAGGCCAAAGCCTTTCTTGGACCCATCTTGCACGGGAATCACACAGATCAAGAATTCACTATGGTCCCTTAGATTTTGGAACTATTTGGAATAGTGAAAAGGTGATAAGGGATGGCTAGAAAAAAGTGAAAAGGTAAAGTAATCTATGTTTTCAATGAAATTTTAAAACCAAGTTTTTGACTTTCAAGTTAGCTCACACAATGCTAGGTCTGCTCGTGTCAGCTCAAGCATAACATAAGATTTTGGATTTGAAAAGGTTGGAGATGGATTCTAGAGGAATTAAACATACTAATTAAGGTTTCACTATGTCTAAAATGATTAGCATTGGCTTTAGGAGTTTTTTAAAAACTTTTAAAAATTTCTAGGTGAAATTTCTAAAATGGATCACATAGACCTATTTTATTTTTAATCATTGTAAATCTATCATCATTAAGTGGTTTAATGAATATATCAGCTAATTGCTTCTAGTGCAAATAAACTCTAGTTCAATATCTCTATTTTTCCCATGATCTTTAATAAAATTATGTCTAATCCTATGTACTTTGTTCTTGAATGTTGAATAGGGTTTTTAGTCAAATTAAAAGCACTGGTGTTATCACATCTGATTAGAATTTTAGTTTGTTTAATACCAAAGTCTTCTAGTTATTGCTTAATCCAAAGCACTTGAGCATAACAACTCCCTACAACAATATATTCTGTCTCAGCTGTAGATAGTGCTACAGAGTTTTATTTCTTACTATACCATGAGATTAAGTTCAACCCTAGAAATTGGTATATTCCACTAGTACTCTTTCTATCAATTTTATAATCACCATAATCAGCATCAAAATAACCAATTAACTTAAATGATGAAGCTTAGAATACCATAATCCTAGATTAGATATTCCTTTAGGATATCTTATAATTCTTTTAACAATAAATATATGTGATTCTTTTGGATTAGCTTGAAATCTAGCATATATATATATACTAAATAGGATATCAGGTTTACTAGCAGATAAATATAGCAAAGATCCAATCATACCTCGATATAACTTTTGATCAATGTTTATTTCTTCTTCATCTTTGTCAAGCTTGCAGGTTGGGCTCATTAGTGCGTAAGGTTGCAAATGGGTCGAGTCGATAGTGACCCGACCTGGTTTGACCCGACCCAGACCCATTTAAAAGACCCATGGATCTGGATCAAATTTAAACATTGGATCCATTCATTTTTTGGATCGGGTCTAGATTTACTGAATTTGGATCTGACCCCACCCAACTCTATCCATAAAAATTCTTGGATTAATTTGGATCTTCAGATATATGACCCGATCCAACTTGACCTTACTCGAAGCAAAATATAAGACCCAAATCTTTTTTAGTATCTATTTGTGGGCTCTGGCTCATATAAATATATTATTTATAATATATTGGGTAAATAGTAAATTGTAATGGCTAATGGGTTTCTGGCTTTGGGCCAAACCCACTGCTCATTCAAACCCACCCCGACTGGCCGACTACGCATAAATCATAAGGCTGAAAGTGATAACTGATAAGGTAGTAAGGCACTGAGGCACTAAGTTTCTCGACTCATTTCGGCCCTAATCCCAATTCCTACTCGACCACTCTTCCTCCACATCTCCCTTAGTCTCCCTCCCTCCTTCGGTCCTCCCATTCCAAATCTTCACCTTTGTCCAATCAATCTTAGTCTGGTGAACAATAACGATGGCCAGCAAGGAGAAGAGTGCATGGTTAGTTGGTGATAGTCACCTTCCGTTCATCAAAGAAACTTCCCCACCTTCTCGAGGCTCGATGCTCGGTGAGAAGAAGTCCGATGATGAAATTCTAGAAAGGAAGCCCCAAAGCCTTCACCATTCGATCATGTGAGTTCTCCTTCTGATCCTTTTTCCAGAGTTCATTTAGCCCCCTTGATTTTTCTTTATAGAGCTTTTACTCAAATTCTGAGTTTTAGGGTTTTGTCCATTATTCTTGATGCAAAACTCTGGTTACCATCTCCTGATCTCCCTATTTATCCGATCAATCTCAATCCAGTGAACAATAATGGTGGCCGATGAGGAGGAGAGTGTGTGGTCACTTATCAGTCAGTGATAGTCACCTTCCATTCATTGAAAAAACTTCACCACCTTTTCGATACTCGGTGCTCAGTGAGAAGAACTCTGGCGATAAAACCCTAGAAAGGAAGCCCCAAAGCCTTCACTATTCAATCAGGCAAGATCTCCTTTTGATCCTTTTTCTCTATCTGGTGTCTCATTGGATTTGTCCATTTTATTGAAATCTGCATTTCTTTATGCCATAGTTCTTCTTGGAGGATGATATATATTAAGTTGTTTGGTATTGGATGATTTTCATGGGGAGCTGGAAGTAGGATCCTATTTCTCCATCGTGGGAGTAGAGATGCAAATGAAAAATTTTCAGATCTTTTCAGGTATACAATAAAAGCAAAGAGTCTAATTGTTTTATGTTTTAGTAACAATTATATTCGCTATAAATCAGTTTCAAAGAATTATGGAGCAGGCTTTCTTCTCCACTTCTTTGCTACCTAATATTTTCTTTGTTGATTTTTAGTTCAAGACTAGCACCTAAGACCTGATCACATCATCGAATCTATGACCCAACCCGACCCAAACCAGACTCGAATCAGACCCATATATTATGTATTGGGTCGGGTTATTAATGCACCTGACCCGACCTAAATGACCCATTTGATCAATAAATTTGACTATTGACTCGACCCGACCTGATCTTTTATTAGATTGGGTGCAGGTCCAATATCAAGACTCGATCAAGGAACTAGGTCAGCTTGGGATCAAGCATAACTCGGTCTGAGCCGACCCATTTGCAGCCCTATTGGTGTGCCGATCTCTTTAGTGGATTCCATCTCAAACTTCTTTAATAATTTCTTGATGTACTTGTTTGATTGATGAATATCCCTTCCTTTGTTTGTTAGATTTGAAGTCCAAGGAAGAAAGTTATCTCGCCCATCATACTCATTTCAAATTCACCCTATATAAGCTCAGCAAATTCCTAGCAAAGATCTTCATCAGTTACACCAAAGATTATATCGTCTATATAAACTTGTACAACTAACATTTCATTTTTTTCCTTTTAATGAATAATGTTATATCTACACTACTTGTAAAATAATTCTCAAGTAAAAATTTGCTAAGTCTTTTATACTAAGCTCTAGAGGCTTGCTAAAGACTATACAAAGTTTTATTCAATTTGAAAAAATGATTAGCTAGATTATGACTTTCAAATCTAGAGGGTTGCTCTACAAATATTTTTTCAAAAATATATTCATTTTAAAAAGTACTTTTTATATCTATTTGAAATAATTTGAAATTCATATGCAAGCAAAAGTAAGCAAAAGTCTTATAGCCTCTAGTCTTGCTAGAGTGTATAAGTTTTATCAAGATCTATTCCCTCTTCTTGATTAATATCCTTTGGTCACTAATCTTACTTTATTTCTTATTACATTACCTTTTTCATCTAATTTATTTCTAAATATCGATTGAGTACCTATAAAAAAATATTCTTTAGGTCTACTAACTAGGGTCCAAACATTGTTCCTCTCAAATTAGTTCAATTTCTCTTGCATAGCTATCATCTAATTTGGATCTTTTTCAGCTTCCTCTATGCAATTGGGTTCAATTTGAGAAACAAATATAAGGTAATCAAAAATATCTCTAAATAAAGACCTAGTTCTAGCATCTTGTAAGGGATCTTCTATAATCAAGTCCTTAGGATGGTGATGTACATACCTCCATTTCTTAGAAAAACCACCATGTTCTTTGCTTACCTTTTCTTCTCTTCTTCAACTTATTTATCTTTTAGGCTCAAGTTCTTTATTCTTTCATTCAATGTATATACATCATTATCTATACACTCTTCTTTTCTTGAACATGAAGGGTTAGATTCATCAAAAATAACATAAATAGATTCTTCAATAGTCAAAGTTCTTTTATTAAATACTCTATAGGCTTTACATGAAATTGAATAAGCAAGAAAGATACCATTATCAGATTTTGCATTTAATTTTTCAAGGTTATCTTTTCTAAAATTTAAGATAAATCATTTACAACTAAACACATAAAAGTAACTTATGTTAGGTTTTCTATCATTCTAAAGCTCATAGGAGGTTTTTTTTAGAATAGGTCTAATAAGAATATGGTTTAGAATGTAACATGCAATGTTTATAGCTCAGCCCAAAAGTACTTTGAAAGATTGCCTTCACATAACATTATTTGGCCCATTTCTTCTAATGTTCTATCCTTTCTCTTCAGAACACCATTTTGTTATGGTATTCTTGGAACTAAAATGTTATGATCAATGGCATGCTCATTACAAAATTTTTCAAAATATTAATTTTTAAATTACATACCATGATCACTTCTTATTGAGATAATTAATAATTTTTTTCTAATTTGAAACCTTTCAATAAAATTTCTAAAAAATAGCGAATGCCTTATCTTTGTATACCAAAAATAATACCTAAGTGAATCTAGAAAAGTCATCTACTACCATAAATCCATATTTTTTATCTCCTAGGCTTGTGGTCCTAGTTGGTCCAATTAAGTCCATATATGGTAGCTCTAAAGGTCTAGATGTTGAAAAAATATTTTTAGATTTAAAACTCTCCCTAGTTTATTTACCATATTGACAAGCAACACATATATGATCATTTTCAAAATTCAGTTTAGGTAAACTTTTAACTAAATTTTTTAAAATAAATTTACATAATGTATGCATGCTAGCATGTCCAAGTCTACTATGCCAAAGCCAACTAGTTTCCTTGATCTTAGCATTCATAGCTACTAGACTTGTACTACTTTTTATGGCTTGACCATTTAAGTCTATCATGTATATGTTTGTAAGTCTGTATCCCATAAATTTAATCTTGAATCCAAAAAACTAGTAACTATGCACATTGAAGATTTAAACAATAATTTAAAGCCTGATAGGTCATAATGTTATCATTAGAATACCATGATTATCAGTTTAAAATTTAACTTCTAATAAATTAAAAATAAGTAGATAGTAGCAAGTCGGGTCGAATCTATGAAGAAGGCAGTGCATTTTAATAATTAAATTTTTTTTATTTTTATAAAATAAAAAAAAATAATTTGAAGTCAAAAAAATAAAAATTAAAAGTGCAAAAAAAGTAAACTTTGGTATGTTTGATCTGCTATTCAGATCTTAGTATCTACTTATATAAAAGTAAATAAGAAAAATTTAAAGTACATAAAAATAAATAATGCATTAATTAAAAGAATAATTTAATTATAAGAAATTAAAAATAACAATCAAATAAACTATTAAAAGTGATAACAAAGTATCCAAAGTTGATTAGCATAGTCTCATCGAAAAGTTGGTTGATGTCACTTCACCTTCTTCCATCATATTCCATGGAGTAATCTAGGTTTCCTCTTCTTCTTTCTTTTGGATCTTAATCTTAGAGATGGAATAGGCTTGAAGATGGTGTAGGGGTAGAACTCTTCTCTAATAAACCTCATCCTTAGAAGACAACCTACAACCTAAAGCCCTCTACCCTGTACCGTACCTTCTCAAGGAAAATTTCTTCGTATCCCAGTGATTCTTTAAATAGGGCTTGGAGAAGGCCGAACCAGTATAGGACTGGGAGTTAGACTCCTAGTAAAATTTTTGGAATTACTATGGTCTATTAGATCACTCCAAATTATGTTGAGTCAAGTTAGAATTATCTTAGGTCATTGGATTTGGTTGTAATCAATGCAAATTATGCTAAAAATTATTATAGATCCCATCCATTTTGACCCTTTTCAAGTTGGACTGAAGCATGGTCATCGGATCAATTGATTAGAGCATCATAAGTTAGCACGAAGATGGGGAGGAAGATGGTTATGGAGACTCGGGATCTTGGGACCAGGAGGAGCAGTGACAATAGAGAAAGGAAGATTGCATGAGAACCTCTGCGATGGAGAGGGGGCGGCGGCAATGGAGGCCGGTGATGGCATGGGAGTGATGGTCTCGGCAAATTAGAGGAAGGCCAGTGATGGGGATAGTGGCCAACGGTGAGCTTGGGGGCAGTGGTAATGGCATCTCGAGTGGTGTTGATAGGCATGCCAGTGGTGATGCAGAGGGAAGATGGTGATGGCAAGCTAGGCAATGGTGTTAGGCGATGGTGGGATGGAACTCAGGAGGATGAAGCTATGAGTGGAGGCTACAGGAGTGATGGTGGGCTATGGCCATGGTAGATCGGTCAACGACAATGGCATCAAGCTTGGTGGTCGACGGTGATAGTGAAAGGATTCCGGTGCAACGCAGCGGAAAGATAATTTCAAAATGATAAAATTTACACCAAAAACCCTTAGCCAGGATCTCCTTATTCAGGATTAAAACATATAAGAAACATGCAAACCTACACTATTAGAATTAGGGCACCAACCTGTTATCGCTAAACCCAATTTTGATGTAGGATCAAAACTTGATGTTGAATGACCCTTTCAAATTCACCAGGCATCCAAATGTCCACCCTCCAATGGTGATCTACAAGAAAATTGATCAAGATGCTTGCTTCTTCAAAAGGTTCCTTCACTTGAATTCTTCTCCCAGAACTCAAGATGACTATGGCTAAAAAACTCCACGGCAGGAACTTCTTACTTCCTTTCTTTCTTCTTCCTCTCCCTTTCTTAAGACCTTGTCCTAAGAATACACACTTGTCTTGAAGGAGGAGGAGGATTTAAGACACAAATGTCTTAATGTAAAGGAAATAGGAAACATAGTATATCTTCTCTTCTTTTACAGTTCGAGAGATTCTTCCTATCTCTTGTTTTAGACTTGAGTTTCAACAGAGAAGAGAACTCTGTAAAAGGGAAACTCTTGTGTCCTAAACAAGCTAAGGAGGAATCAGTCTCCTGGAAAGGAAAGAAAAATAAAAAGAAAAAAACTCTTTTGTACATTAGCCAAAACACCTGAGGCCTCTGTTCCTTAAATAGACTACAAAAAGGTGCCTTCTCAAAAGAACACAACTCTCCGTAAACACCATTCCCTTTTTTCTCACGCCCCTTCCCTATTTTCTCACACCCCAACCTTCCTTCTCACGGCCTTCCGGATAAATCCCATGGCCTTTCTTAAAGGAAAAGTTGCGATGTTTTTAAAAGAAAGGAGACGCGAATTTAAATCTCCGAAGAGATGTTATTTCGTGCAACCGGGAAGCAACAGGTGCTTTCTTCCTTTCTTAAAAACCCATCAACCATTGGATTCCCATCCAAGGGGGCATATCTGAGGCGCTAATTCTAAGAAATGAGGCCGCCCTATCTTAATTCATCGGAGAATTAAGTGGGGCGCGCCAAGAGTCCATGCACCATGGACTCTTCCAAATGGCGCGCCAAGAGTCCATTAGCGTATGGACTCTTGGCATTTTGGCGTGAAAATGCTAAGGGGCGGGTGGGTGGCCAGCCTAGGTGCATGATTAGCCAATAGGGTTAGCCATAATCCCTATAACCTCAATTAGGGTCTAATTAGATCCAATTAGAATCCAAATTGAATCAATCCGGAACCCTAATTCGAATCTAATTCGAAGCTAGGTTTTGCAACACCTGCTAGATTGTCATCATGCAAAATAATTTAATTACAAAATTAAACCCTTGATCAATTCTCTTAAGTGTGTGACCCATTGGGTTCCACATCTAGCCAGCAGTGGGTTCGAACACAAGTTGACCTAATTTGATTAGAACTCTTTCTAATCGATTTAGGTCAAATCAGGCTTACCTGATTATGATCAATTAGGACTCTTCCTAATAAGTGATCATTCAATTTAATCAACCTACAAGACAAGATTGACGTCTAGCAACGTGTCATGTCTATCCGGAAGATATGGAAATTTTGGTGAAATACCAAAACTACCCTTCAGTGGAAAGTTACCGTACAATTAAATCCTTCGATCATCCTACACCCAAAATATAATTATGGATATGGATATATGTCAAATCCAATATTATATCTGTATCTAGCTCAATCTTATATTGATGATTCAATTATCTTGATATTAGAAACCATCTCTAATATCATTACTTTGATCAAAGATTCCTTGAATCATCATCCGATTGATAACTAGCTGGATGCAATGTCCTCTTATTAAGAGTGATCGATTCCTTGTTGACCTACTCATTACCTTCATATGCAATTCACCATTCCCAGTATCAAACCTGTGCATGACTCAGTGTCATGATTAGGATTGAACCAAAGCATGGGTTTATGTACATAAGGTACTTATGGCAGTCTCAGGTCAAAGGATTACTTGTACCACTCCCACTATGAGAACCTTCTATTGACATGTAGCTAAGACTCCATTAGATGTTCTCAAGTTGGATCATATCAGTGAACTCATTCTCTAATGAGCACCCATATCCTAGTATTAGTGTCATACATAAGTAACTGTGAGAGCAGTCACCCTATTCAGTATATATAGGATGTGCTAGTCTTACCGGAAAATCCCTGATCCCCTACTCAGGGTTCCTTTGACTATGAATAATTTAGATTAAGGTTTTAAGACTTTAGGTCTCACTGGTATGATCTCATCATAACCCTAAAATCATAGCCCTAATCTATAGGGTTCATCATATAATATAAACACAGCGAATGATGAAAAATAATGCCTTTATTAGAATATTGTCAATTACAATGGTTTGGGAGATACAACATAGATTGGCTTGTAGGGCATATCCCTTTCAATCTCCCACTTGCACTAAAGCCAATCGCCTTTAAATCTTAATCCCATACACTCGAGGTGGCAATCAAACTTTCGCTGTGGTAGAGCCTTAGTGAACGGGTCTGCTATATTGTTCTTTGTATCAACTCTATTTATGTAGACATCTTGTCTTTCTACTATTTCTCGGACGAGATGGAAGCGTCTCAGAATGTGCTTGGACTTATGATGAGCTCTTGGTTCCTTAGCTTGAGCAACAGCTCCAGTGTTGTCACAGAAAAGTGGCACTGGGTTTTCAATCTCAGAAACAATACCCAACTCTGTGATGAACTTCTTCATCCAGACTGCTTCCTTGGCGACTTCACTGATAGCTATGTATTCTGTCTCTGTGGTTGAGTCAGCTACAGTCACTGCTTGGTACTCTTCTAACTCACTGCTCCACCATTTAGGATAAAAACATATCCCAAAATGGATTTGCTATCATCAGGGTCTGATTGAAAACTAGAATCAGAATAAGCTTCTAGTTTAAGATCAGAACCACCATAAACCAGAAAAATATCCTTAGTCCTTCTCAGGTATTTAAGAATATTTTTAACTGCTTTCCAATGATCCTCTCCTGGATCAGCCTGAAACCTACTGACAATGCCTAAAGCATATGCTACATCAGGCCTGGTACATAACATGGCATACATTATGGACCCTATTGCCGAAGCATAAGGTATAGAATTCATTCTATTTCTTTCTTCAGGTGTCTTAGGAGACATCTTTTAGAAAGATGTATGCCTTGACTCATAGGAAGATAACCTCTTTTACTTCCATCCATGCTGAATCTTTTCAGCACTAAGTCAATGTACCTAGATTGGGATAAACCTAACATCCTCTTAGATCTATCTCTATAGATCTTAATACCTAGTATATAGGATGCTTCTCCCAAATCTTTCATGGAAAACTGGTTTGATAGCCAAACCTTGACTGATTGTAACATTGGGATATCATTCCCAATAAGGAGTATGTCATCTACATACAGAACCAAGAAGACTATGGCACTCCCACTAGTCTTCTTATAAACATAGGGTTCATCCACATTTTTGATAAAACCAAACCTTTTAATAGTTTCATCAAAGTGGATGTTCCAACTCCTTGAAGCTTGCTTTAATCCATAAATGGATTTCTTTAGCTTGCATACTTGATTAGGTTTATTATTTGAAATAAAACCTTCTGGCTGTGACATGTAGACTTCTTCCTCAAGGAAACCATTGAGGAATACAGTCTTTACATCCATCTTCCATATCTCATAATCATGGTATGCTGCTATAGCAAGTAAAATCCGAATTGATTTGAGCATGGCAACAGGTGAGAATGTTTCATCATAATCAATTCCCTGTTTTTGTCTAAAACCTTTTGCCACTAATCTAGCTTTATAGGTTTCAACTTGGCCATCAGCCCCAATCTTTTTCTTATAGACCCATTTGCATCCAATAGGATTAACACCCTCTGGTGCATCGACCAAAGACCATACTTGGTTTACATACATAGAGTCTATCTCGAATTCCATGGCTTCTTGCCATCTATCTGAATCAGTACTTAAGATAGCTTCCGTATAGGTCAGAGGTTCATCATTTTGAATGACTTGGGCTTCATTATTTTCAATAATAAACCCATACCTCTCAGGTGCCCGTGATACTCTATCAGACCTACGGGGAGGAGTTTTGTGTTCTGGTTCTGTCCTAACTATATGTTCTAATGGTTGAGAACTGTCTATCTGTGTTTCTTGTACTTCTCCAAGTTCAATAGTTCTACCATTGTCCTTTTCTAAAATGAACTCTTTTTCTAGAAAAGTGGCATGCCTGCTGACAAAAATCATTTGTTCAGTAGGATGGTAAAACAAATATCCTTTACCCTCTCTAGGATATCCTACAAATAAACATTTATCCGCTCTAGGTTCCAACTTATGTCCAAAATTTCTTTTAACATAAGCTGGACATCCCCATACCTTAAAATATTTAAGATACGGTTTCTTTCCACTCCAAATTTCATATGAAGTACTAACAATGGATTTAGAAGGTACCTTGTTCAGAATGTAAACAGCAGTTTCTAGGGCATAACCCCAGAAGGAAATGGGTAAATTTGTAAAGCACATCATGGATCGTACCATATCTAATAATGTACGATTCCTCCTTTCAACTATACCATTTAGCTGTGGTGTATAAGGAGGGGTCCATTCAGAAAGAATTCCATTAACTTTAAGATAGTCTAAAAACTCCGTGGATAAGTATTCTCCTCCTCGATCAGAACGAAGAACTTTAATACTTTTCCCGGTTTGATTTTCGACCATACTTTGATACACCTTAAATTTATCAAAGGCTTCAGATTTATGTTTCATAAGATACACACATCCGAACCTAGATAAATCATCTGTAAAAGTGATAAAATATGAGCATCCATCTCTGGTCTGAGTTGTCATTGGACCACATACATCAGTATGTATAAGTCCTAATAACTCAGTTAACCTTTCTCCATGTCCAGTAAATGGAGTCTTGGTCATCTTACCCATGAGACATGATTCCCAAGTTCCTAATGATTCATACTCATAAGGATCAAGGAATTTTTTCTTGTATAACTTGCTTATCCTAGACTCATTAATATGACCAAGTCGATGATGCCAAAGTAAAGTATTATTAAAGTCTTCTCTTTTTCTTTCATTATTGACATGAAAAACACTATCATTGGAAGAAAGAGTTAAGAGCCCATTGCTAAATATGCCAGAACAAATAATTTTATTAGACAACATTATCGAGCAACCAGTGCTCGTTACATCCATTACATATCCTTGTTTTAACAACAAAGGAATAGATATAATGTTCCTAATAATCTTAGGCATATAATAACAATTTTCTAACTCCAAGATCTTCCCTGAAGGCAACTTCAGAATATAGGTCCCTACAGCTTCTGCTTGGATGATATCACCACTAGCGCCGTAGAGATTGAAGTCACCTTCCTTCAATACTTTAAGCTTGTGGAGGTCCAGCAAAGATTTGCATATATGGTAACCACAAGCGGTATCCAATATCCAAGTATTTGATATAGATGAATTTAATGTCAATATAGCATGTATCTCATACATACCTTTTGGCGCATCTGATGCACCAGGCTTCACAGTTGCAAGGTAAGCCTTGCAATTCCTTTTCCAATGTCCCGCTTTGCCGCAAAAGAAACAGGTCGACTGTTTGGAGGCCTTCTTTCCTTTCTTATTCTTATTGATGCCACTCTTAGGGTTTAGCCTCCTATTAAAACCCTTTTTGCCTGATTTCTTCTTATTGGTCTTATCAACAAGAAGAAGTGGAGCCTTATCTTTCTTAACATGGCTCTCCGCTATTTTTAACATATTTAACAGCTCAGGCAAGAAAGTGTTCAGTTTGTTCATGTGATAATTCAAGACAAACTGAGAAAATGACTCCGGGAGTGATTGCAGGATTAAATCCCGATTCAACTCCCCATCCATGATAAAACCTAATTGACCCAATCTGGTGATTAAGTCAATTACCTTCAGAACATGATCCTGAACGGATGTTCCCTCTATCATCCTAGCACGGAATAACTACTTAGATATTTCATATCTAGCAGTTCTGCTATGTTCTCCATAAAGCTCTTTTAAATTGAGCATTATGGATTGAGTATCCATGCTTTCATGCTGTCTCTGTAACTCATTGGTCATAGAGGCTAGTATGATACACTTGACAGTTAGGGAGTCATTCTGCCACATCTTGTATGTGGCCATATCTTCCTGTGTGGCATCGTCCCCTAGTGGATTAAGACTAGGGGTATCAAGAATATAAGAAAGTTTTTCTGAACTCAGCACAATCTTTAAATTTCTCAACCAGTCCACATAGTTTCGACCAGTCAGTTTGTTGGTATCTAAGATACTTCGTAGTGATAATGAAGATGCCACTTATCTACATTTAATAAAGAACAATACATAAGCAAACAACCATGAAATGACTTACATAATTAAATTAGGTCTTCAATTTAATTATGTCTCCCACTATTTTATCAAAAAATCATAGCCCTCACTATGATAATCGAGAAGAACCCTGATCGGTTTTTCTTAGTGAGATTGAGATCCTAATAACTTATAAAAGATCTTGCAGAAAACACAACAAATCTTTTATAAGCTCAAAGGTAGGAAACTCTTTCAATTATATCTCATATAATTCTCAAAAAGTAACTTGGCCTCTAGAACATTATTAGTCTTGCAGAAAACACAACAAACCATAATGTTCTAGTTAAGTCAAGACCCTTTCATTTCTATATAGTCAATACTCAAATATAATGCCCTTGCAGATAACACAACAAAGCATTATACTGAATATACTGTAAACATATCTATGCACTAGACTAGTATTATGTCAATCACCATATTAGGTCTTGCAGATAACACAACAAACCTAATGTGGTTCATAACACAATAATGATCCAGCATGAAGGAAGGCCAATACATAGTATTTTTAACACTTAAGCATTTTAGTCAAGATTTAAATTTAATCAAATCGGCCAGGCAAGTGGAAGAGATGTGGGAGTCCCCCCGTTGCTATCCTAGACACCAATATAAATTGGCCAGCTCAGTCAACGAAACCAATTAAAAACCACAATTCTCTTTACCTTCCCAGAACCACCTTTCTAGACACCGAATGATCAATTGTACATCATGACTAGTGATGCTTATTAGTTAAATATACTAAGACTTAATATAATTTTTAAGAGGAGGGATTTATAAATTGCCAGCACATCCTTATAGAATGTATCACAATCAACATATCATTCTTATAAATAAAAAAATATGTGCTAAGTGTGTCATCATACTAGGACAACCATTTACCACATAATGGATCCATCATAATGCTAGGGCAACCTTATTTCAGTATGATGACTTCAAAACTAAACATATCTCTATAATAATTAGGGTTTGAGTGAAAAACCCTAATTAGTGACACACATCAAACATAGATTCTCAAACATACATGCATCCCATAAATTTGCTAAGTGTATCAGCATTCAAGGGTTTAAAAATCGTAACATGCGACACTACAACAAAAGGACATATAAATAATTTCCATATGTTTTAACTGTAATAAGGGTGGCTCTGATACCACTGAAAGGATTCCGGTGCAACGCAGCGGAAAGATAATTTCAAAATGATGAAATTTACACCAAAAACCCTTAGCCAGGATCTCCTTATTCATGATTAAAACATATGAGAAACATGCAAACCTACACTATTAGAATTACGGCACCAACCTGTTATCGCTAAACCCAATTTTGATGTAGGATCAAAACTTGATGTTGAATGACCCTTTTGAATTCACCAGGCATCCAAATGTCAACCCTCCAATGGTGAACCACAAGAAAATTGATAAAGATGCTTGCTTCTTCAAAAGATTCCTTCACTTGAATTCTTCTCCCAGAACTCAAGATGACTATGGCTGAAAAACTCCATGGCAGGGACTTCTTACTTCCTTTCTTTCTTCTTCCTCTCCCTTTCTTAAGACCTTGTCCTAAGAATACACTCTTGTCTTGAAGGAGGAGGAGGATTTAAGACACAAATGTCTTAATGTAAAGGAAATAGGAAACAGAGTATATCTTCTTTCCTTTTACCATTCGAGAGATTCCTCCTATCTCTTGTTTTAGACTTGAGTTTCAACAGAGAAGAGAACTCTGTAAAAGGGAAACTCTTGTGTCCTAAACAAGCTAAGGAGGAATCAGTCTCCTGGAAAGGAAAGACAAATAATAAAAAAAAAAACTCTATTGTACATTAGCCAAAACACCCGAGGCCTCTGTTACTTAAATAGACTACAAAAAGGTGTCTTCTCAAAAGAACACAACTCTCCGTAAACACCATTCCCTTTTTTCTCACGCCCCTTCCCTATTTTCTCACACCCCATCCTTCCTTCTCACGGCCTTCCAGATAAATCCCATGGCCTTTCTTAAAGGAAAAGTCGTGTTGTTTTTAAAAGAAAGGAGTCGCGAATTTAAATCTCCGAAGAGATGTTATTTCGCGCAACCGGGAAGCAACAGGCGCTTTCTTCCTTTCTTAAAAACCCATCAACCGTTGGATTCCCATCCAAGGGGGCATATCTGAGGTGCTAATTCTAAGAAAGGAGACCGCCCCATCTTAATTCATCGGAGAATTAAGTGGGGCGCGCCAAGAGTCCATGCACCATGGACTCTTCCAAATGGCGTGCCAAGAGTCCATTAGCGCATGGACTCTTGGCATTTTGGCATGAAAATGCTAAGGGGCGAGTGGGGGGCCAGCCTAGGTGCATGGTTAGCCAATAGGGTTAGCCATAATCCCTATAACCTCAATTAGGATCTAATTAGATCCAATTAGAACCCAAATTGAATCAATCCGGAATCCTAATTCGAATCTAATTCGAATAGAAGCTAGGTTTTGCAACACCTGCTAGAGTGTCATCATGCAAAATGATTTAATTACAAAATTAAACCCTTGATCAATTCTCTTAAGTGTGTGACCCATTGGATTCCACATCTAGCCAGCAGTGGGTTCGAACACAAGTTGAACTAATTTGATTAGAACTCTTTCTAATCGATTTAGGTCAAATTAGGCTTACCTGATTATGATCAATTAGGACTCTTCCTAATAAGTGATCATTCAATTTAATCAACCCACAAGACAAGATTGACGTCTAGCAATGTGTCATGTCTACTCGGAAGATATGGAAATTCTGGTGAAATACCAAAACTATCCTTTAGTGGAAAGTTACCATACAATTAAATCCTTCGATCATCCTACACCCAAAATATAATTATGGATATGGATATATGTCAAATCCAATATTATATCTGTATCTAGCTCAATCTTATATTGATGATTCAATTATCTTGATATTAGAAACCATCTCTAATATCATTACTTTGATCAAAGATTCCTTGAATCATCATCCGATTGATAACTAGCTGGATGCAATCTCCTCTTACTAAGAGTGATCGATTCCTTGTTGACCTACTCATTACCTTCATATGCAATTCACCATTCCTAGTATCAAACCTGTGCATGACTCAGTGTCATGATTAGGATTGAACCAAAGCATGGGTTTATGTACATAAGGTACTTATGGCAGTCTCAGGTCAAAGGATTACTTGTACCACTCCCACTATGAGAACCTTCTATTGACATGTAGCTAAGACTCCATTAGATGTTCTCAAGTTGGATCATATCAGTGAACTCATTCTCTAATGAGCACCCACATCCTAGTATTAGTGTCATACACAAGTAACTGTGAGAGCAATCACCCTATTCAGTATATATAGGATGTGCTAGTCTTACCGGAAAAACCTTGATCCCCTACTCAGGGTTCCTTTGACTAGGAATACTTTAGATTAAGGTTTTAAGACTTTAGGTCTCACTGGTATGATCTCATCATAACCCTAAAATCATAGTCCTAATCTATGGGGTTCATCATATAATATAAACATAGCGTATGATGAAAAATAATGCCTTTATTAGAATATTGTCAATTACAATGGTTTGGGAGATACAACATAGATTGACTTGTAGGGCATATCCCTTTCAGATAGGTGACGGCGATTGGCAGGTAGTGGGATGGCAACGGCATCATGGATTCATGAAGCAGTGATGAAGCATCGATGGCCAACAGGGATGGCAGGGGCCTTGGAAGAGATCGTGGAAGATGTTGGTTCATAGAATTGAATCCATGGATTTAGCGACCGATCCACGATGGATCATTCGCTCAAAAATCTATGCATATCATATTTTATTTGATTTTAGACTCATCCGACCTTCGATTTGACTCTCGTCTACATCCTTAGAACTTTTAAATCGAGCTCTTCATGTTGGCGAGCTTCAAAATCAATAGTTCTATCAATTCTCTAAGATTCTAGGATTTCAAATATCTTTTTTAGTTTTAATGTACCTCTCAAAGAAGAAATATAAATTTTATATTAAATATTTTAATTGGTATATGGTGCTTTAACTCAATATCTACTTTTCATAAACATATTTTAATTTCATATTTTTCAAAGATATTTTAAAAATAATTAATTTTATAAGAAAGTCTAGTTTAATTATGAAATTAAGATTTTTAGAAGATGTTAGCACCAATAATTACTTAAAATACTTAAATAAATGAATAAACATGTGATTTATCAGACCCCCAACTTACTAATTGCTAGTCCCTTAGCAATATAATAAACATATAAGTATTAAATTATAACCATGTGTCATTAAGAGATTTTTTTATAAAAATAGATCTAAGACTGAAAGTAAATAGATCTAGGATTGAAAGTAAAAAGATCTAACAAGTATCACAAAGTATTGAGTTTTCAAAGTAAATTTCGTAGTCAACAGAATTAGAAACTTTCTTTGAATTCATCTAAAGATCTAAAATGCTTGTATTTGTAATGACTAACATGGCATTTCGATGCTAGCTTGCAAAGGACAAATGCATCTTCGCTCAACACCTACTTTGGTTAATTTTCTATACACCTCTAAATCAAGCTTATAAACTATGATATCTTTCACACTACTAGATTTCTTTTAAAGGTGCTAGTGTTGGAAATTATGTCCCAAAGCCAATCATTTAGGCTATAGATGGTTGTGCTATTTTGTAATTGTATATAATTTTTTAATGAATAAAAGTTATTCTTTTGGCTGTATATCACGTGTGTATTCTTCTAAAAAGAACTCTTATGTGATGGAGTCCTTAGAACTATATTATATTTGATATAGAAAGGATATATCAAGTAGTTCTTAAACTGGTTCACAACCAAAGGATACATTGTTATAAGATGACGATGTATCAAGTATAGGTTGTTGTATCTCACATTGGTTGGTTATCCTCTTGACCAAGAAGTGTGGTGACACTGATGTGACATACAAGTGAAATATGTGACATCTCACTGAATGTGACCATCTACGGAACTCCCTTCTGCCAAAGGGTTGCTTGCAAAGGGATATGGGTATATGTGTCCCTCAAACATGAGGTCACCATAGTAGCTTGCAAGTAACTCACTGTACTTTAGTACTGACTACCTAGATTTCTAATCCAGTACTGAAAGGTTTCTGGGTACAGTCAAGTACTTATGGAGCGATGGTGGATCAAGATGGAATTGACCTCTTCAAATAGTTTGGAGTGAATGACTCGCTATGTCTCAATTTAGCAAAACCTTGGCTAGGGTAGTTCTTATAAGGAGTCATAGAACTTGTAAGGTTGAGACACGATCTGGATAAACCAAATTAGGGTTGGCAGTCAAACCCTAGGTTATCCTGAGCATTTTGAGATCAAAGGGATGAATTATGCGGTAACCATATGCTAGAATTCTAGAAAATTTCTTTGCAATCTTCAACCTATCCGGACATCGGGTATCATTGCTAGATGAGGACTTTGACTGGTACTGGAAGTGATCCAGTGCTATTGGCTTAGTGTTCAAACCTATGGGATCAACACCATAGGAATTTCTATCTAATCTAAAGGCTGATCGATGATTGAGAATCGTTTGCCATCACTGGAGGTCAATGTGATTGACCATGTTCTAAGTGTCGACACTTGGCTGTGATGAGCAAAAATTCTAGGAAGGTTTTGACTTCGAATTTTGAATTTGAATTTCTAAATCTGGCTGATTTTGGCTCCAAGCTTTCATGGAATGATGGTCATTCTTGCCATTTAAGCTTGGAACCTTTTTGGTATAGCCCTCAACTTTCTCCCCCAATCACTCCTCCTTCCTCATTCTCCCTCTCATGGTTGCCTCTATAAATAAGGGTTGTTTTAGGGCTGCCAAGCTGGATGAAAAATCATTTTCTTGTTGAAGAGTTTTCTTGCTGCTGAGATTTTGAGAGGGAAGAGAATAGGAGTTTGTGAGGACTAGGGTATTGGGTGTGTGAATACCTAGCACTCAAGCTAGGTCTTAGGAAGAGATCTAGTTATGAAGGATTCCACCTCTCCTCCTTGTCTTCTGAGAAGAAGAAGATCGGCCTAAAGGATCCTAAGGAGCTAGCACTCTGAATGAGTTGATCAGAGTCAAGCCCCGGTATGAACTACCCATAGAGGCCAGACACGTGTGTGGCTCGAGGGCTTTTCCACAACATCATTCAAAGGTACAATGGTAAGGTATCTTTATATCTTTGGTTTTTTTTTGCTTATGATGTTTATTGCATGCTACATTATCATATTAGGTCCTATTGTAGGCAGTTTGGTAGATCATTTTGATCAATCTACCAAGTCTTTCGCTTATTTTATTTTAAAATAATTTTAAAATATCTTTATGCCGTGCATGTTCACCTACATTTTTTCATCTCCAATAGTATCAGAGCCAGGTTCTTCATAGTATAATAATGATAGCATGCTTTAACATCATAGTTTTCTCTTTCAAAGTACTTGGATTGAGTGCATCACTATGGCCGTCCGGTCATAGGAGAGAAGTAGGGCTGCAAGACCCTCTCTTTCCATTCAATGGGATCTCCTATGGTGTGTAGGGATGCTGCTTGTGATTTGACTCATGAAGAAGAAAGGTAAAGAGAATGTAGATTAAAAGTATTTTAATCAATTCTGGATTGTTATGATCATAAAACATATTTAGATAAGATCTAAGAGTTTTGTTTTGATCAGCTTTGATTAAAAGTTTGAAGAAACTTTGGATTTGAAATCACTATTTTTTGCCTTGTGACAGGCCTTGAGTCGACCCTTAAATCAACTCATGAAGGTTGAAGTGTCGACACTTGGGCTCGTGAGTCGACAGTTTGCCTTGAAGGTGTCGACTCATGAGCGCAAGCCAGAAAACATGGCATTCTATTTTCTTCTATCTTAGGCCATGAGTCAATCCAAGTGTCAACACCTAGTGTCGACACTTGTTCCTAGTGAGTCAACACTTGACATGAGAATGCTGAAAAATAGTGAATTCAAATTTTGATTCATCGTAAAATTGTTTTACATTATTAATTGAAATTATTTCGATTCATTAAGGCTATTGAACTTAATTAAGAATTAAGTTATCTTGAATGACAAAGAACTCTAGAAATATGATTCAAAGATTTTAAATCATTTTAATAAACCTTTATGGTCATGGGTTAGCTTCTATTAGGTCCTTAATTAGGTTAGACCTAAGTTTAGATGCATTGGGCTAAATAGAGAACTAATCTAATCAAATATTGAGTTAGGATTTCTTCTCTACAGATCTCTCTAATAGTTAGATTGATTAGTCCATAGATTTAAATGGACCTAACTTGTGGCTCAGTGGTTAGCCCAAGTCTTTAGACTAGTCTAATCGAGTCTGGTGAACCAATTGGTGTTCAAGATAAGTTTGGCAATTTGATCTTGGTTCTTTGGGGCTACCTCTTACCTGGCCAACTCGATTGGTATCTAAGGCAAGACGGTTAATGATGGAACCCAACCCATGATCTCACTTACCTGGCCAATGTGGTCAATCAGAATTGATTGGATGGCTCATTGACTCGTGTTAACCCATGTCACCCAAGGTTAATCAATCTTGACTAATTTTAGGTGTCCATGGATAATTAGTTATGTGTAACCCTCCTTACTAACTGATGTGGTCAATGGGAGGTTGATCCATGTCTTCTCATCTCTTCTTTTAACACATTAAAACTAAACCCTCTAAATTAGTAGGTCCATAAAAGGACAAAGTTATGGAGAATACCAAGTCCTAGCCTCCCATTAAGTGAGATGGTAATGGGTCGAATAGTTGGGTGTTCATCGACAGATCCAAAGATCGGGTGTTCATCGGGCTATTGGAATTGCCATTCCTAATATGATGACTCAGTGCGACTCTCTTAATGGTGATCAGGTGGGTCGGCCAAAGTCGGGCTTGACTATTCGTTAATTAGAAGCATTGAATTTTGTCATGTTAATGGTTGGACCTAATCGGGACCTTCAATAGGAGGTCCAAAGGTCGATTAAAGTACACCTTGGGGTAAAACCTAAATACTAGAGGTTACTTAGAGAAGTAATCGGTTGAAGAACCTACCTTTAGACATGAATGGGTGGGCTGGCCAAAGTCGGGCTCATATGTTGTCTATTGGACTCTAGTACCTACTAAGGAATTAAAGTAATTCCTCGAATCGGAGGTAAAGGCTACCAGTCTGAACAAAATAGTGGGACGGGCCTTTCGACTAAAGTCCATGTCTTTAGGCTAATAATTTATATACACTAATAAGTTTTGGTTTTCCTTTCAGATGTCTTCCAACCTGTCACTCTAGTCTCATTACAAAAAAACTGAGCTATACCCACATGGAAAATACGTAGATAAAAGCTTAAACAACATGGATATATGTCTACACCCATGTTGGTACACACGTTTGGTTAAACGTGGGTATGTCCGATATGGCTATAGCTTATATCCACATTTTTTTTTTCGTGTGTGTAGATGTGCTTTACCCACGTAATATCTAACGTAGGTAAGATTATATACGTGGGTATAAATCTAGTCTATACCTTCCTTTATAAAACGTGGATAATTAAATATATACGAATTAGAAACGTGGGTAATTAAATACATACGAATTAGAATTTGTTAGAATTAACAGAATATGGATATAAATGAACCTGTACTATCAATAATAAAACATAGGTATATAATTAAATATAGTCACACTCAATCCAATTTCAAAATATGGATCACCTATAATAACAAATAAAAATAGAAAGACATAAAATAACTATAAATAAGATAATTTTCATCATTATATTAAATATAGTTTAACATACATAGTGATAGTCTCACAAAAATATTGTCTCAACAACTTTATTAATTTCATCAAAATCCAAAGAATAACAAACAAAATATAGTACTGATTTCAAAAGAAAGTAAATACTAGAACTCAAAACATATCATAAAACAAGTTCCAACTATTTTGCTACACCATAAAGAGAATAAAGATAAATAAAGTAAACTTTGTAAAATCTCCATTTCTTCCTTGACACCTTCCATTATATCACCTGAATCTGCAAAAATAAAGGAGTCATATAAATATACATCATTTCAGAGATAGTATAAATCATTATTAAACCAATAATATATATAGATACATATATACATATCAAGTATTTCTGCTTTCATTACCAAATCGTATTGTCACAGCAGCTGCAACTCCTTGATTTTGTTCTTGAGCTTGGCCTAGTAGTGGCAGTAGGACTGGAACTGGTAGACGAACTCGTCCACCATGTCCCAAAGCCACTGGTTGGGGAGCTGCATGTTGATGACGCCATGGAGCATGATGCCGAAGAGGCTACAGTAGTTGTCCCAGGACTCGATTCGCTGGCACCCCATGGGGGAGAGGTGGACGTAGACATGGCGGAACCACATCTCTTGATACAGGAGGTAGAAGACATGGTCATTGTTGATGTAAGGGGCCATGGCCTCCATCGACGGCCAGGGGCTCTCGTAGAACATCCGGTCGCTAAGGCTTTGGAAGCTCTCCTCATACATCTAGTAGATCTTGTACATGTTCTTCCCCCAGATGTGTGGTATAGGGTGGACTACGAAGGTCTTCACTGAGTCCGGCATGAAGTTGGGGTCGTAGTCGACGTACGAGGCTTGGGACGACAGCGGATATGAGCGAGAGTCGTACGATGGTTCATCGTAGTCGTATGAGGATGCTATCCTCGTGGATCAATTGCTAGTGTTTTGAGAAATGAAGGAATCAGGTTTAAGATCTGGGGTTCTCGATATGCTAGATCGTGGAGGAAGAAGTAGAGAGAGGAGAGCGACGAAGGATTCTAGGGTTTTAAGCACAGAAAGGGGAGTTACAAAGCGCTTAATCTTCATCATTTGTTTTGCAGATCTTAAGGTTGATCAGACCATCGATAGTGAATAATTTAAAGCTTAGAAACCATGTGCGATGCTTGTACATAAATTGACTATTGTTTACATTCCACCGGGGAGTTTAAATCTTAGAACTGATTGACTTTCATCAAAATTTATGGTCCTTGTCCATTATATTTGATTTACTCACATTTAATAGTTGAAACATAAGTTACAAACTAATTATAGCTTTTTCATGCTTGCCAAACGTGAATAAATATAATCTTTTTTTTAGAATTTGAACATTTACTCATGTATATATTTTGTGTCTAAAAAGCATGGGTATATGTGACTTTTTTTATAGTGTTTTTTCCTGACAATGAGAAGCTCAAGGGTCCCAACTTTGATAGCTGGTATCAAAGGCTCAGGATTATCTTGGAGCATGAATGGATCCTGTATGTGATATCGAATCCTGCACCTGAAACTCCTGCTCCCAATGCTTGGGGTTCGATCAGAGACACTTATCAGAAGTGGCACTCTGATAGGACCACTATCCAATACATTATGTTGGCAGTGATGATGACAAGTTCGGTCACAAATTTGAAGAAGCCTAGCCAAAGGAAATCCTTCAAAGATTGAAGGAGTCTTTCGGCACATTAGATGATGTTGAGAGATACAGGATCTCAAGTGCTATCTACAATGCACAGATGCATGATGGGGCCTCAGTCACTGATCATGTATTGTATATGATCGAGATGATTGAGCGCCTAAACAATCTCGGATGTCCCTTGCATGAACAGCTCAGGAAAGATGCGATACTGAATTCCCTACCCTCTTCCTATCTAGACTTTCTCGATCATTATAGAATGAATAAGCCTGTAGTTAACTACCATGGCCTGTTGGGGTTACTATAGACTTATGAGAAAGACCACCAACTGAATAAAGGTGTGGTAAATCTAGTGGAATGATCTTCGACAGGGTGTCGTCCCTTTGAGAAAGGTAAAAAAAAATAAAGGGAAAAAGGTGCAAAATGCTTCTGAGCCCAGTCAGGCCAAGAGGGTGAAGCTTGATAAGAGCCAAGCAGAGTGCTTCTTCTGTAAGAAGCAGGGTCATTGGAAGAGGAACTGTCCTCTTTATATTGCATCCCTTGATCCGAAAAGGTCCAAGAAAAGAAAGAAGCAGGACGGTGCTGGACAAGATATTTATATGATAACACCATGTAGTTTCTCTATCTATGATACTACTAACTGGGTAATGCATACAGGAAGTCCAATTCATATTTGTAATTCTTTGCAGTGACTTCAAGTTAGTAGAAGATTCGAGGATGGTGAGAGATTCTTGAACGTGGGAAATGGAAGCCAAGTTCCAGTCCTGGCATTGGAAGTCCTCAAACTAGTTTTCGAGTCTTGGACAATCATTTTGAATGAGTGTCATTATTGTCCGTCTTTCATCTTGAATGTCATTTTTGTAGGCCAATTGACCATGTATGGTTATGAACTATCAATAAAGAATGACATTTGCAAAATTATTTGGAATGGTTCTGTTGTGATGAATGGATATATGAACAATCGCATTTATGTACAATAGTGACCTATTAGTATAGGTACACATCTAGAAAACATCATAGGATAGATAATATCAGCGATGCGTACCTATGGCATTGTAGGCTAGGTCATATTAATAAGAATAGGATAAACAGGTTGAAGAGCAAGGGTCTCCACGAGTTTAGTGAAAGTGGTTCACTACCAACCTGTGAGTCCTAGCTTCTTGGAAAGATGACAAAATCACCTTTTACAGGAAAAGGTGAACGAGCCAAAGAGATTCTAAGTCTAGTACATACTGATGTATGCGGACCCATGAATATTAGTGCCAAAGGTGGGTACAGTTATTTTATTATGTTTATAGATGACTTTTCGAGATATGGTTATGTCTTCTTGATGAGACATAAATCTGAATCGTTTGAAATGTTCAAATGATATCGTAATGAAGTAGAAAAATAAACTGGAAGGTATATCAAAATCCTTTAATTAGATCGAGGCGGTGAATATCTTTTCGGTGAGTTTCTGACATATCTCAAGGAGAATGGGATTCTCTCTCAATTGACACCTCCAGGGATATCTCAGTTAAATGGAGTGTCTGAAAGGAAGAATCGAATCCTATTAGACATGGTTTGACCATGATAGGCCTTGCTTCTCTGCCGTTATCCTTTTGGGGATATGCTATAGAATTAGCCTGTTACCTTTTGAATAGGGCTCCAAGCAAGTCCATTAGCAGTACCCAATATAAGATATGGACTGGATGTAAGCCGACACTCTCACACCTTTGGGTCTGGGGTTGCCCGGCTTATATAAAATATTTGGAAATAGACAAACTTGGACCTAGGTTTGACTGGTGCCTATTTGTTGGATAGCTAAAAGAGTCTAAGAGGTATTACTTCTACTTGGCTGAGGAACAAAAGTTGTTCGTCAGTCTTAGGGCTATCCTTTTGGAAAAGAACTTCCTTGGTGAAGGAACTATAGTCGCTAAGATTGAACTTAGTGAAGTTCAACAAGTAGAAGAACTGACACACTTAAGGGACAATATAGAACTTATTGTGATTAGATCACCCAGAGCCCACACAGGAACCATTAAGGAGATCCGGTAGGGTACCGAGTAGACTGAACAGATACTACAGTTTCTTGGTCTGGGATGGTGATCCCATTGAACTCGATGAGAATAATGAGGATCCGATCTCCGATATGGATGCGATGCAGAGGCCCGACTCTAAGAAATAGCTAGGAGCCATGAAATCTAAAATGGAATCCATGGAAATCAATAATGTATGGACATTGATTGATCCACATGAGGAGATAAAACCCATTAGGTACAAATGGATTTTCAAAAGAAAGAGGGGCGTAGACGGGCAGGTAGAGACCTATACAGCCCATTTGGTTGCCAAGGGGTATCGTCAACATTATCGTATTGACTATAAAGAGACGTTCTCTCCTATGGCAATGCTCAAATCCATTCGGATCATGCTTGCTTTTGCAGTACACTTTGACTATGAAATCTAGTAAATGGATGTCCAAACAGCTTTCCTGAATAGTGAGCTGGAAGAGGAAGTGTATATGATACAACCTGAAGGTTTCACATCCATAGACGAGTCAAATGTGTGCAAGCTTCAAAGGTCTGTCTATGGATTGAAGCAAGCATCACGGAGTTGGAACATGCAATTTGATAAGTGTATCAAGTCGTATGGCATCATTAGGAATGGAAAAGAACCTTGCATTTACAAATGGGCTAATGGTTCTGTGATTGTGTTCCTTGTGTTGTATGTGGATGACATTCTCTTAATCAGGAATGACAACCTAGCACTGCAAGGAATAATGGTCTAGTTGTCATCTCAGTTCTTTATGAAGGACTTGGGTGAAGCCTCTTACATACTGGGTATAAAGATTTATAGAGATAGATCTAAGAGACTTCTAGGACTGTCCCAGTCTATGTACATCGACACTGTGTTGAAGCAGTTCAGTATGAAAAATTCCAAGAAAGGCTATCTCCTAATAGGCACTGGAATTGCTCTCTCCAAAAGAGATTGCGCGACAACTCTTGAGGAGAGAGAGTATATGAGTAGAATCCCATATGCTTCGGTAGTAGGTTCTATCATGTACTCCATAATATGTACTAGACCAGACATGGCATACTCACTAGGTGTAGTGAGCAGATACCAGTCTGACCCAAGTGAAGCTCATTGGAAAGTGGTAAAGACCATCCTTAAGTATTTGCGAAATACTAGGGACCAATGGCTGATTATGGAGAACATGACTTAAAACTTGTAAGATATATTGACTCCAGTTTTCAGTCAGATAGGGATGACAGCAAGAGTGTGTCAGGATTTGTCTTTACCCTAAATGGAAAAGCGATATGCTAGAAAAGTTTCAAGCAACCTACTGTGGCGAACTTAGTATGTGAAGCAGAATACATTGCAGCATCAGATGTAGTGAAGGAAGCTGTGTGGTTGCGAAAGTTCCTTGGTGAGCTGGGAGTGGCACATTCCTTGGATGGTCTTATTCTGGTGTATTGTGACAGCACTAGAGCCATTGCTCAAGCCAAAGAGCCGATGTCTCATCACTGCATAAAATATATTTTGCAGTGCTATCACCTTGTACGAGAGATCATGGAAAGAGGTGACATTGACCTTTAAAAGATCGATGGAAAGGAGAACCTGGCTGATCCCTTCACTAAAATCATCGGAGTTCAAGAGTTCGACAGTTGTAAATGGAAAATCGGAATAAGATTTTGTATCGATGGTTTTAGTCCAAGTGGGAGTTGTTGGGAATTATGTCCCAAAGCCAATCATCTAGGCTGTATACGGTTATGCTATTTTGTAATTATATATGAGTTTTTAATGAATAAAAGTTATTCTTTTGGCTATTCATCGCATGTGTATTTTCTTAAAAAGAACTCTTATGTGATGGAGTCCTTATAACTACATTATATTTGATATAGAGAGGATATATCAAGTAGTTCTTAAACTGGTTCACAACCAAAGGATACATTGTTATAGGACGATGATGTATCAAGTATAGGTTGTATCTCACATTGGTTGGTTGTCCTCTTGATCAAGGAGTATGGTTACACTAATGTGACATACAAGTGAAATGTATGACATCTCACTGAATGTGACCATCTGCAGAGCTCCCTTCTGCCAAAGGGTTGCTCACAAAAGGATATGGGTATATATATCCCTCAAACCTGAGGTCACCATGGTAGCTTGCAAGCAACTCACTGTACTTTGATGCCGGACTACCCAGATTTCTAATCCAGTGATGAAAAGTTTCTGGGTACAATCAAGTACTTATGGAGTGCTGGTGGATAAAGATGGAATTGATCCCTCCAAATAGTTTGGAGTGAATGACTTACTATGTCTCAATTTAGCAAAACCTTGGCCAGGTTAGTTCTTGTGAGGAGTCACTAAACTTGTAAGGTTGTGACACGATCTGGATGAACCAAATTAGGGTTGGCAGTCAAACCCTTGGTCATCCTGAGCAATATGAGGTCAAAGAGATGATTTATGCATAACCATATATCAGAGATTCTAGAAAATTGCTCTGCAATCTTTGATCTATTCGAACGTCGGGTATCATTGCTAGATGAGGACTTTGACTAGTACTGGAAGTGATCCAGTGCTACCGGCTTAGTGTTCTAACCTATATGGTCATACACCATAGGAGTTTCTATCTGATCTAAAGGCTGATCGATGATTGAGAATTGTTTGCCATCATTGGAGGTCAATGTGATTGACCATGTAGTGTCGACACTTGGCTATGATGAGCAAAAGTTCTGGAAAGATTTCTGGGAAGGTTTTGACTTCGAATTTTGAATTCAAATTTCAAAATCTCGCTGGTTTTGGCTCCAAGCTTTCATGGAATGATGGTAATTCTTTCCATTTAAGCTTGGAACCTATTTGGTATAGCCCTCAACCTTCTCCCCCAATCACTCCTCCTTTCTTATTCTCCCTCTCATGGCTGCCTCTATAAATAAGGGTTATTTTAGGGTTGCTAATCTGGATGAAAAACCATTTTCTTGTTGAAGAGTTTTCTTGGTGCTGAGATTTTGAGAGGGAAGAGAATAGGGGCTTGTGAGGACTAAGGTATTGGGTGTATGAATACCTAGCACTCAAGCTAGGTCTTGGAAAGAGAGCTAGTTAGGAAGGGTTCCACCTCTCCTCCTCGTCTTCTGAGAAGAAGATCGGCCTAAAGGATCCTAAGGAGCTAGCACTTCAAGGGAGTTGATCAGAGTCGACCCTCGGTCTGAACTACTCGTAGAGGCCAGACATGTGTGTGGCTCGAGGGCTTTTTCCACAACATCCTTCAAAGATATAATGATAAGGTATCTTTATATCTTTGGTTCTTTTATGCTTATGATGTTTATTGCATACTGCATTATCATACTAGGTCCTATTGCAGGTAGTTTGGTAGATCATTTTAATCAATCTCCAAGTCTTCCACTGATTTTATTTTAAAATAGTTTTAAAATATATTTCTACCGTGCATGCTCGACTGCATTTTTTTCACCTTCAGCTAGGTATCCTGGCCTTCCCTTCACCATTTGACTCGAACCTCCACACTTGACCTAAGTACAGAAACCTAGTTACTAAGCTTAGGGCAATCTACATATACTCTATGTTTTGTACTTTTATTTCAAATAGGTTGCTCTTTCCATAAATTTTAGGTAGCTTTCACATTGCCTAATTTTTTTCAAGTAGGTAGCTTTTTTCTTAAATTCAACTTTCTTTAATTGGGGTGTATATCAATTACTAATTTTTAGTAATAATTGAGTTCTCAATTGGCCTTATAACTAACACCTACTTTGCCTCATCAGTGTACATATGTAATTGAAAGTACTAATAGCCTTTAGGTGACTTAAGTAGGTCACTAAAAGACCAACCACTAATCTACTTATTGACTTATTATAGTTATTAGTAAATACTTTATAACTCTATTATTTTTTCCTAATCTATTATGCTCTAGATTTTTTTTCTTGATATATGATTTATTCAAGATAAAAGTTTTCTCTTTAAAAATCTTAAAAGATTTTTTCAAAAATTTTGAAAGATCTTTTAAAAGACTTTACAAAAAGTTTTCCCTACCCCTCAACTTAAATACCTTTGTCTTTAATGGTATAAAAAGGTTAAAAAAATAAATTCAAGTCATAAGGATAAAAGAAAATGTATCGGGATAGATGTTACTTGAGAAGAGGAGCTCATCAACAAGATAAAGGCTGCAACAATCAATTCGAATTAGATTTTATTTTTTTTAAGAGCATGAAAATAAATATTGGGTTGCCTCCCAATAAGTGCTAAATTTATTATCTTTAGCTGACTTTATTAACACTACTCTAAAGAAATTGGATTGCCTCCCAACAAGCACTAAATTTATCATCTTCAACTAGACGTTATGAGGATGTCTGGTGCATAATTAACTTTAATATTTCTCTCACGACATCAAAAGGACAAGGCCAATCAAGAGGTGTCATCATCATAGTAGAAAAATATTCATACAATACTCTATGAGGATTATTTTGAATCAATAAAGTATGCTGGGCAAGCATATCATTCTAGGATTTAAAAATATTATTATAGTTTATATGATGATTAGGAAGAGATTGTATTTGTTGGGCCAAGATTGGAGATGGTCGTTTAGAAATTTTGATGCGGAACTAATATGCATGCGATTATTTTTGTATATTTTATATGTGGGATGAGGTGGTTAAATCCCAAATATTAGATCAAAATAAGATGTAGAGAGTTCTATAAGAATTTTAGAAACTACGCATGCAGATCAGGACCTAAGAAAGCAGAAAAAGGGGATCGCCGGGACTAAGAAGCCTCGGTTAGGGCCAGTTCATCTACAATAAAACTACTAGAGAATATAGGGGGTGTACCTAGCAATGTCCGATGTGCCTGGTGAAGATTGTAGCGAAGAGATCACTCATTCCTCGATGGATGCGGCATGGAAAATCAAGCCGAAGGCCCGCGGATTCTCGGCTTTCTGCTCGGTGGTCCGATTGCGGCCCGACTGGAGTCATTGGATTCGTAGGAACTCGAGCACCTGCAAACAACCATCAAGGGTGTGAAAACAAAGGCTGGAAATAAGAATAATTTTAGAAAAAAGGTAGCAATGGCATGTTGGAAGAAGAGGCTTGGAAGAAGGTTGCATCAGGCAGCACTTCGGCAGGACTTTAGGCTCACACAAGATCCCTTAATGCACACAGCAGGGAGGCACACAGCAATTGAAGAATCAAGAATATTTCATATATCAAAATTAACTTCTCATACAAGAGACTAGGGTCCTTTAAATAGACTCTTAGTCTTGGGCCCCAAGTGAGGGTACAATAGACTTTACCTAGGAATTCTATTCCCACCCAAACCCTAGCTTGAAAATAAAGAACAAAGGTAGAATAAATCCCTAGAATTTCTCTCCCTCTCCTTGCCTTGGTCGGCCAAGGGAGGTGACCATAGGGGAGGCCGACCAAGGGGGGGTGTCCATAAGCTGGTTTGGCTCCTTGGTTCCCTCCTGGGACTTCATCTAGCCCAATTAGCTATGGGCTACAGTTCAGGGCTCCCGGGCTTCTGATTTCTCCTCCTGAGGTCTTCAAATCTTCAAGCTGGGCTAGGTTGGACTTGGTCTTCACTTGTATGATGTGGTCTTGAGTCTTCAGTGTACTTGGACAGGACTCAAAAAAATAAAATTAGCTCAATATGAGCTGACTAGCACTGGACTGAACTAGGTTAACATGAGCTGACTAATACTGAACTGAAATAACAACTCAAAAGACTCAAATGATAAACTAAAATGGACTCAGATGGACTAAGCCCTTATTACAGATGGACTTATATATTATTAATCAATCCATAGAGGGTTGAGAAGCCTCTATCTTATTCTGGTGCCTCTGGTGTCCATACCAATTCTCCTAGGATAGGAGGAACTCGACCTTGTCGAGTGAAGATCAGGCTGGCTCACATGTCTCTCGAGAATGTGCAAGTCAAGGCGTTGCAAGTCCTCTCGAGAAATCCATGAATCGTCCAACTCTGGCCAGCCTTGCCATCAGACCAGGAAGCATTGATAGCCATGGCCCTTGGTTGTAATGGCTTGATCATCCAGGATACACTCGATCTGTTCTCCTCTCTCAGGCCAATTTATTGGTAGACACTCTGGGTTAGGGTCACTCACAAAGGAAGGAGTAGGTCCAAAGGCCTTACTGGGTATTGCCGCTAGTTCCCTATACTCAACCAGGTCTGCGCTATTGAAGGTAGAACTGATGCCCAAATCCGGAGCCAAATCTAACACATAGGCATTTGGTCCAACCTTCTCTATCACTTTAAAAGGTCCGGCTCTGCGAGCATGAAGCTTCTTTAGGCCTAAGCCTAACCATGACAGAATCCACTACATCAAATTCCTTGGCCCTTCTTCAAAAATTAACCAGTTTTTTTCAAAATTAATGTAGGTGGTGAACATGCTGGGCACATGCAGACTCCTAATAGATGCAAAGGACTCATACTAACACCTAATAGACTTGACTATGCATTCCTATCAAAGGAGATTTTATTAAACTCTTTGGACCTAAACCTAACAGATCATAGGTTCTCTAGGTTTGGTCCTAGCTTGACATGCACATGAAAACTTATAATGGGCTCCTAGCAAATTCCATAGGATATGCCAGAAGTATAATGCAAACCTAACATGCACGATGAATGCATGCAGTATGCTAATCTCAGCTAAATGCAATCTAATAATCCTAGAAATGCTAGAGGTGTCTGGAAAGGGCAGAAAATAGGAACTGGGTTCAGAATTAGTCTGGTAGGGTGGAGAAAAAGGTTTCGGGTTAGTTAGATAAAGTACGATATAAGAAGGCATGTCAGGGACTAATCCTAGACTAATGAGGCTAACCTTACGGGGTTGCGGTATATCTATGGGATTTTTATAATGGAAGGATGGGTTATTAATCTCAGGGAAGAGGTCCTTAATGGGAACTATAGGAGGGGGCTCATCCTGAAGGTACTTATTCAAAGAGATCAGGTCCTTAATAAATTCTTCTGGTTCTTATATTTTAGGACTAGACTCTATAATTTGGCTCTCCTCTATAGTTTTCTCTGGTAAGGTGCTAGCAGCAATATCTAAGTTATCTTCCTCTAATTGTTCCTCCATTACAGCTTTAGGCTAGGTATAGTCAGGGTTAACTAACTCTAGATTGGATTCTACCTGGGTACCTATGTGGTCAACTACTTCTAGGCCTTCTAGAGGTGTCTCCTCTTCTCCCTCATACTCATCCACTAAGTTCATATCAGCTTCATACACTTTCGTTTTAATGTAAGCCTTGTGAATCACAGGGGTGGTAGGGAAAGATCGGCTAAGGAAAAATTGGCTAGGTCCTGGTCTCTGATTATGGGCACTACTCCTAGTAGGTTCAGGTTGCCTAAGGGGTAGTGGCTTACTACTAGGCTTATATTTAAGGGTACTAATCCTATGGGATTCAAGTTGACTAGGGAAAACATAATTAGTACTAGGCTGATACCTAGGGGTTATGGGCTCCCTTCTCTCATAGGACAAGGGCACAGATCTATGGGTCATGGGTCTACTGGGCTCATGGAATATGGGCTCATAGGTTCTAGGTTCATAGGATTTGGAGTCAAAAGATCTATAGGTTATGGGTCTCTTGGACTGATAGGACTTGGGTAGGTACTTTCTCCTTAGTTCAAGTTTCATATCACTCCAGGTAGTTATGGGTTCACGGCCTTCTAGCCTAAGTATTCTCTCAACATTATCCGAGTATAACCTAGCTTGGTGAACTAACTTAGCTTTAGCAAACTTGAACTGACATCTTTTAGAATCGAAACCCATATTTTGTTCAAAATACAGGTCCATATCTCCTTCCCAAGCAAGATAATCCTCACACTCAAGATCGCAAAATTTAGGTGCTACCAACACAACGTACCTAGTGGCTCTCCTAGGGTTAGGCTCCAAATAGGGTTCATGGTAAGGGGTTCTCCTAGGATGGGGAGGTGACTCAGGATCTGGCTCAGATTGTGACCCATGGGTTCTCTCTCTGGTCCCTACGTGTTCCTCTACCTGATCAACTATATTGGCTAAGTGTTCAAGTCTATTATTGGTTCGGGTAGTGGATTGAGTCAACTGAGTCATCTGGGTAGTCATCTAGGCCATTTGGTCAGCAAGGGCTTTAATCTGGGCTTCAAGATTGTCCATGGATTCAGACAGAAGTGGAGGTGGTGGATGATATGATGCTCCTGATCTAGTGCTTATGCAAGATTCGATCAAACCAACTACAGCTCCCTAGACCTAGAGTCCAAAACTACATAATCAGGGTGGCAAACTAGCCTATAGTAACCCTGTACTCAGCCAGGCATGTATAAGGGGAGTGTTAGGTCCCTAATTGCCAATCCTAGACACCAATCAGAGATTGGCCAGGAAGGCGGACTAGCACACAAGCCCTTCAGGACTGAATCCTTGAACCATCGTTCTAGACACTAAGCATAAGGCACACACAGGTTAGCTTGACACAGTGATCTGACACTTAGCCCGGACCCGACCAGTTGGTGTCCCTAGCTCACTAGGGCAAATTAAGTCTAATAGATTTTATGTTAGGCTTGGGACCAAATGTAGGGGATGTGGTTTTGGGCTAAGGAGAGGTGATCAAATCCTCCCCCCATTTGACATAGCAAGAGTGCCCTTGAAGATAGTTTATGCAATGATGGCAGGTAGATGATGCAAAATTAGGGTTTAAGTATTTTAGGTAGCTTTTATATATGTATTTTTTTTTTGTTCTTTTGCAGAAATATGATTTGCATCCAATGACCTAATATGCTAGAAATATACTAAAATAAAAGATATGCAAAAGAGATGCTAAACAAAATCTTAAACCTTCCAAAATTATCTTGTTGAAAAATAGAGCCAAGAATTTGCAGGTTGTATTTCGACTTGCAGAAATTGCATAGATTGAAATAAAATCTAAAAAACTTCTATAAAATACGTTGAATTAGATAAATCCATCAAAACAAAAATCAATATTTTGGAGTTCTGAGCAGGGAGAAACAATTAAAAGAACAGTGCATATTTTAAAAGGCCAAAAATTAAAAAAACCCTAAGAACTCCTTGTGATCTTCTTCATGAGCCAATTCACAGCGGCACCCCAACCACCATAAAAGATCCTGTCGATTGAAAAAAAGGGTTTCGAAGACCTAATAATCTCCTATGACCGGACGGCCATGGTAAATCGCCCGATCCGAGTATCCAACGAGAACCGAGCCCAAAACAGGCTCTGATACCAAATGATATGGAACTAATATGCATGCGATTATTTTTATGTGTTTTATATGTGGGGTGAGGTAGTTAAATCCCAAATATCATATCAAAATAAAATGTAGAGAGTTCTATAAGAATTTTAGAAACTATGCATGCAGATGAGGACCTAAGAAAGCAGAAAAAGTGGATCACCGGGACTAAGAAGCCTCGATTAGGGCCAGTTCATCTATAATAAAACTACTGGAGATATAGGGGGTGTACCTGGCAATGTCTGATGCACCTGGTGAAGATCGCAGCGAAGAGATCACTCGTTCCTCGATGGATGCGGCTTAGAAAATCAAGCCAGAGGCTCGTGGATTCCTGGCATTCTGCTCGGTGGTCCGATTGTGGCCCGGCTGGAGTCATTAGATTTGTAGGAATTCGGGGACCTGAAAACAACCATCAAGGGTAAGAAAACAAAGGCTAGAAACAAGCATTATTTCAGAAAAAAGGCAGCAATTGCTTGTTGGAAGAAGAGGCTTGGAAGAAGGTTTCTTCGGGCAGCACTTCGGCGGGACTTCAGGCTCACACAAGATCCCTTAATGCACATAGTAGGGAGGCACACAGTAATTAGAGAATCAAGAGTATTTCATATATCAAAATTAACTTCTCATACAAGAGACTATGGTCCTTTAAATAGACTCTTAGTCTTGGGCCCCAAGTAAGGATACAATAGACTTTACCTAGGAATTCTATTCCCACCCAAACCCTAGCTAAAAATTAAGGAAACAAAGGTAGAATAAATCCCTAGAATTTCTCTCCCTCTCTTTGACTTGGTCAGCCAAGGGAGGTGACCATAGGAGAGGCCGACCAAGGGGGGGTGTCCATAAGCTGGTTTGGCTCCTTGGTTCCCTCCTAGGCCTTCATCTGGCCCAATTAGCTATGGGCTGCAGTTTAGGGCTCCCGGGCTTCTGATTTCTCTTCCTGAGGTCTTCAAATCTTCAGGCTGTGTTGGGCTGGACTTGGTCTTCACTTGTATGATGTGATCTTGAGTCTTCAGTGTACTTGGATAGGACTCAAAAAAATAAAATTAGCTCAACATTAGCTGACTAGCACTTGACTGAACTAGCTCAACATGAGCTGACTAATACTGAACTAAAATAACAACTCAAATGACTCAAATGACAAACTAAAATGGACTCAGATGGACTAAGCCCTTATTACATATGGACTTATATATTATTAATCAATCCACAGAGGGTTGAGAAGGCTCAGTCTTATTCTAGTGCCTCTGGTGTCCGTACCAAATTTCTTCAATTATGAGTTGATCTACCCTACTCCCCTTCTAGAGTATGATGTATTTGGTCAACATCCCTTCCCATTCTAAGGCTAGACACTTTTTCTAGATTAATATTAAACTTATCTCCATACATCATTTAAAAATCTAAAAATATTTTGAAGGCAATCCTTGAGATTAGTGTCGAATACCAAAAAATTAATTATAAAATTTTCAAGATTATGATTTCATATTTCAATAATATCCCATCTGATAGATTCTTTATGTGCTTTTAGAATACAACTAAGTTGGGCTTCCTGGGTAAACATAACTAAAAAAGTTTCAATGGATGCATCAAGAAGTAGTTTCAGTTCTAGATTAGGTGATGATTCTAACAAGAGAGCTATTGGTAAGCTAGGTGATGGCTTATGTTCGTCAATCCATAGTGGGATGATTTCAAAGTAGGGTATTTGTATTAAGTTATGATTTTTATGGTATATCCATATGCATCAGAATTGTCTATCCCAAAATGAGCCAGATAAGGATCTACTCAATCCTAGGAGAGAAATTTGGGGTTGGCTTTCTCTATTATGTTATGTAATTATAGTTCTTGCAAAGAATCAACTAATTCCATCATTGCATCGATTTGTTCTCCCATCCTATTAAAAAGCATGGATAATCATTCTAGGGCACTAGAAAAGGAGGGCATAGGTGAGTGGGGTAATGATAGAATTGGTTCATCCCACTAGTTTAGTTTTTCTATATATTTTTGTCTTAACCAAATTATCTATATTGATCTTTATGATTATGCAGAGTTGCTCTAACATCAGTTCATTCTCAAGGGTTATAGTTGATTATTTAGGAAATATTAGAGGGTTGTTAAAATTTTGGACTAAGTATGGTCCTTCTAGGTTACTCTCGGGCTGACTAGGTAGTTCACCTCCCTCTTTTCTATTAAATTTGGTTAATAGTTGATCAATTTGATCCATTAGTTTATCGATCAATTACTGTTAGACTATAATTATTTGTTGAAATTGAGCAAACCTATTGACATCTAGGTTGGTTTGTAGAAGAGGTGAGTATGATACTTGCTAAACCTTCTCTTCAAATAATGGGCTATAGGTAGTTAGAGAAGGTTGATAATATGGATCAAGCATATCATAGTAGGGTACATCTATAAATTAAGATCTTTATATCATCAAGATAGCCACTAAGTGTGGTTGCCGTGAAAAATTTGGCTGAGCCCCCCAGCTAGCATTATAGGTATTAAGTATAGATTATTTCCTAGCCTGTAGAATATTTAGATTTTATCTTGATAAATTGACTCATACTTGGACTCAAGAAATTGGTATGTAGCTAAGCATTCACTTACAAGGTGAGTGGGGCTCGAGCAAACTTGGTGTGTCAGAAAAAAGGATACTCTACTATAATGATTCATGCTCCTAGCACTGATTTAGTTTGTTGGATTATTCTTATTATTTGGATATGCAATCAAGGTTTTAGATAAAAGAAATCCTTATTTATTTAGATATTTATGTATTTATTTATTTATTTAAGAGGAGGGGTGAGATAAAGAAGGAAGAAAAATAGAAAGGATTCTAAAGATGAAGATCTAAGAAGTCCTAGAACTAAGAGAAAGAAAAAAGAATTAGTTAGGATTTGATATTATTTACAAATAAGTTAGCATAACATGGACTCTCTATCCTAGGGTTGTCCTAAATCTAGATAGCTCCTAACTGCCAAGGCCACTTTGAAGCCCTCCAAGTCAGAAACTAACTGATTAACTAGCTAGTAAGGATAAGATTGATGGGAGTCCTCCATTGCTTTCCTTGGATACCAATTAGATTGGCCAAGCCAATCAACAGAACCAATTAAAAATCACCTTTCTTCAGGGCTATATCATCCTTGAACCCCTTTTCTAGACACCAGTTAATCAACCAATCCTGACCCGATCCAACTCTTCTAAGTGCCTTGTTTATTGAGCTTGATTTTCTTAGGTGCTAATGTCTTGTTAATTTTAATTAGAAGACTTAGATATGTAAAATGCAAGGTGATGGTTTGTCGGCCAAGCAAGGATGATCAAATTTTCACCTTATCTTGTTAATAGGTTAGTTCCCTTAAGATGTTTTATGGAAACATAGAATGCAAAAAGAAAGATGTCCAAAGCAAGTAGTAAGTTTTTAAGAATTAATTAGTTTCTCTATTTTAGTTAAGTATTATATGATATTTTTGTTTTCTTTTTATGTTATATTATTTTAAGCAAGAGGAATAAGAAGTGAGTTTTAAATTTGATTAGTTAAATATGAGAGAAAGAAAACTAAATTAGGTTAGGCATATAAAGCAACTAGATATCCTAAATAGAAGAAGAAAATCAAATCTAGTATTTAAGGTAATTAATTAAAAGGTTGTGATTTTTTTCTTTTTAAGTTAATTTGAAAAGGAAATAGCTAAAAAAAAATTAAGTTAATTTGAAATGAAGGAAACTAATTAAAAGAAACTAAAAATATTTTTTCTTTTTATGTTAATTTGAAGAAGGAAGAAACTAAAAAAGATTTTTCATTTTAAGTTAATTTAAAAAGGAAGAAACTAATTAAAAGAAAGCACATAAAAAAAGAAAATAAATCTGGGGTTAGGGTTGATCTCACCAAATTGAAGACTTTCTTTTTCTCCCCTTTTTTCTCTTTTTTTGATCTACAAGAAAAAAAAGAAAAGTCAGTAAATCAAATTTATAAAAAAATTAAAAATAAATTCAGTATTCATGCCTTCCCTAGCAATGGTGCTAAAAACTTGATAGGTCACAATGTTATTGTTAGGACATCATGATTATTAGTTTAAAATCTAACTTTAATAAATTAAAAATAAGTAAATAGTAACAAGTCGAGTTGAATCCATGGAGAAGGCAGCGCATTTTATGATTCAAAATCTTTAATTTTTTATAAAATTAAAGAAAAATAATTTAAAATCAAAAAAATTAAAATTAAAAGTACATAAAAAGTAAACATTGGTATGTTCAATTTGCTAATTAGATCCTAGCATCTACTTGCATAAAAGTAAATAACAAGAATTTAAATTGCATAAAAATAAATATTGCATTAATTAAAAAAGAATTCAATTACAAGAAGTTAAAAATAATAATCCAATAAACTATGAAAAGTGTAGCAAAGTATTCAAAGTTGATTGGCCCAACCTCATCGGGAAGTTGGTTAATGTCACTTCATCTTCTTCCATCATACTCATGGAGTGAACTGGGCTTTCTCTTTTTCTTTCTCTTTGGATCTTGATCTTAGAGAGGAATAGGCTTGAAGATGGTATAAGGATAGAGCTCTCCTCTAAGAAATCTCACCCTTAGAGGCCAACCCATAACCCAAAGCTAAGCACTATACTTTATACCATACCCTCTCTCTAGGATAATCTCTTCTATAGCCCAGGGGTCCTTTAAATAGGGCTTGGGGAAGGCCAAATCAGTAAAGAACTGGGAGTTAGACTCCTAGTATAATTCTTGGAATTATTATGGTTTGTTAGATCACTCCAAATTATGCTGAGTCAAGTCAGAATTAGCCTAGGTCGTTGGATTTGCTTGTAATCAATGCAAATCATGCTTAAAATTGTTGTAGATCCCATCCAATTCATGCCTTCTCAAGTTCAACTAAAGCATGAACACCAGATCAATTGATTGGAGTGTTGCAAGTTAGCATTGAGATGGGGAGGAAGATGGTTATGGAGACTCATCAGGATCTTGGGATAAGGAGGAACAGTGATAGAATAGAAATTAAGATGGCATGGGAACCTCTGCTTTGGAGAGGAGGCGGTGGTAATGGAGGTTGGTAATGGCATGGGAGAGGTGGTCTCAACAAATCAAAAGAAGGCCGGTGATGGGAGTAATGGTCGATGGTAATCTTGGGGGTGGCAATAATGGCATCTCGGGTGATGATGATGGGCTTGCTGGTGGTGATGGAGAGGGAAGATGGCAACGACGAGCTGGGCTGTGGCATTGGACGATGGTGGAATGGCATGTTGGGAGGATGAAGCTGCGAGCAAAGGCTATAGGAGTGATGGTTGGTGGTGGCCATGGCAGATTGATCAGTGATAATGGAATTAAGCTTGGTGATTGATGGTGATGGGCAACGACTACCTTCAAGGAGTGGGGCAGTGACAGCATCATGGACCGGTGAAGCAGCAGCGAAGCATCAAAGATTGATAAGGGTGGCAAGGGGCTCGAAAGGGATCGAGGAAGATGTTGGTCCATGGAATTGAATCTGTGGACCGAGCGATTGGTTCATGGTGGACCATTTGCTTCAAAATTTGTGTAGATCATGTTTTATATTGATTTTGAGCCCATTTGACCTCTAATTTGACTCCTGTCTATGTCCTTAGAAGCTATAGATCGAGCTCTTCATGTTGGCAAGCTTCTAAATTAGTATTTCTACCAATTCTCTTAGATTCCAGGATTTCAAATATCTCCATTAATTTTAATATACCTATCAAAGAAGAAAGAATATAAATTAATTTTTTTATTAAATATTTTAATGGGTGTCTAGTGCTTTGGCTTGATATCTACTTTTTATAAATGTACTCTAATTTTATATTTTTCAAAGATATTTTAAAATAATTAATTTTCTAAGAAAGTCTAGTTTAATTATGAAATTAAGATTTTTAGAAGATGTTAGCACCAATAATGATAGAAAAATGCACTAAGAGCCAATCATTGTTTGGACCTTTTTGTAAACTTCCAACTCATATATGACATCATTATTCATAATAAAGGCATTTGATTCATCATATACTGCTGTGTCATATTTTTGACTATGATGAATCCCATAGAGTAGGGCAATGGAATTAGGGTTATGATAAAATAAAAGTGAGACCTAATTCCTATAAACCCTAATCTAGAATGTTCCTAGTCATTGGACCATCGATTCGGGGATCGATGAATCCGGTAAGACTAGCTTATCCTATGTATGCTCAGTTGATGAGGGTGGTTGGTCTCACAGCCACTTGTGTAAAGACACTAATACAAGGATAAGGGTGCTCATTAGGTTATGAGTACACTGAACCGATCCGCTCTGGGACTATCTTATGGAAGTCTTACTCATTGTCAAAAGATAGGTCCCAGAGTAGAAGTTGTGCATGTGATCTTCAGACCTGAGGTCACCATGGTTCCTTGTGCACACTAAGCCATACTTTGGTTCATACTCATTCATGACATTACGACATGTACGGGGTGTTCTCGGTATGGTGGAAGGTGTACGAAGGATGTGAGTGGACCAACAAGGAATTGATCAATCCTGGTAAGAGGATATGTTATCCCATGTAATCTCTTTGATAGGTGACTCAAGAAATCTTTGCAAAGTGGGATGAGATTAGAAGTGGCTTCTAATCAGTCATCAGTTGAGTCCTCATGATCGAGCAGGGATTCGATATGATTAAGTGTTATGGTTTGACATTTATTCATACCCATCACTTAATCGGGATAATGGAAGATCAAAAGATTGAATTGCACGATAACTTACTACTGAAGGGTATTTTGGTAATTTCTATCAAATTTGTCATCTTTCGGGTAGGCATGATACATTGCTAGATGTCAATCTTGTCTTGTGGGTTTTCATAAACTAATTGGATTGGTTTCATGAGTCAATTCGATGCATGATTCGAATTGGACAATTAGGTAAGCCGATTTGACCTAATTAGGTCAATCGGGTTCGATCAAATCGAATCGACTCAAACCTAAACATACTGCTGGCTAGATGTGGGATCCAATGGATCACACACAATAGAGAGTAGGCCAAGGAAGTTACTCATGGTTTAATTAGGGTCATGGGATCCTAATTGGTTAACCACATTGCATACTAGCATATATAGGCTAACCCAATTCCTAACCCAATTAGATTTGGTCCGGTTGCTTGCTAATTGGGCTAACATAATTAAGAAAAACCTAAATTAGGTTGAGTCCTAAGTAGGGATAGCCAAATCAGAGCTTGATCTGATTTTATTTTGGACTTTTGGACGTTTTATTGAAGAGTCCATTTGAGTTGGGACTCTAGATGCCAAAATGACACCTTGGCATTCAAAAAGGCCTAGAAGAGTCTATAGTCCTCTAATATAAAATATTTTTATATGGATGGAAAGAGGATTTAATGCTCTTTCTTTTGACACCCATATTCCATATGCTTTGACTAGTCAAAGGTTTCATGGGGTGTAGATAAAGTTTACCACAACATAAAGGGTTTCTTGGCGCCTCTTGTCGTGCACGGGAAATGAAGGTGCGCATAGAAGGACAAAAGTCCTTCTGCAGATGAAACACTTGAGTGCTTCATTTTAGTGGGCACCTTCTCATCTTATCCCATGCCTCTTGGATATATTTGACAGGTCAAGGCTTTTTGAAAGGGCATGAAAAATGGATGGAAGCAAAAGCGCGCATGAAGAGACGCGTCTCTTCATGTGGCGCGCACCCTGAAGCAGAGTCCACTGAAGAGGCACCTCTTGGCTTCCCAGGGATCGATACTTGCCATGTGGCAAGTCACAGATTGTCTAAGAAAATGGACGGATGCCAATATATCTTTTGGTGCATAAGGAGACATATTGGATGTGATTTTTTAGTCTTGAAAAATCATATCTGATAACCTGTTGGAGGACATATCACACGCCCCTCTTAAAACTATAAATAGGGGCGGTGATATGAGTTTCAAATTTTTTCTTTTCACCGTAAAAAAAAAAAGAGATATTCTGAGTGTTCTTCCACTTCTCCCTCCCTCCTTCTAACTTTAGGACAAGACTTGTCATGTTAAGACAAAGCCTTTTCTACTAGGACAAGGCTTAGTTTTAGGACATAAGCCTAAGGAATCCTAGAGAAGGGTTGTCCTAAAACCAAGAGTGGTTTAGGACTGTGTCCAGAGAGCTCTACAGTAGGACAGGGTGTCCTACAGTGGTCAAAGGTCAAAAGGCTGACAAAGGAGTCCTATTGAAGCAAGCAACCCCGGTAGGGATTCTTCCTGGGTACCATTCTCATGTGGATCACCATTAGAGGGCTTTCACTTGTAAGCCTCATGGAAAAGATTGGATTTCAGTGATCCAGGTATGTATTCTGACTTCATTTATGTTTCGTTGATTGGTATTGCATAAGGGGTTCCTAGGAATTAGGGTTTTCTAGCCATATTAGGGTTTTATGCTTAGAATTTTTTTTTGAAATTCACTTCCGCATGCTGTATGATTCTCGGCACCCTAAGAGAATTCCCATCAGTGGTATCAGAGCCAGCCTTATGGCATACCAATTATGAATAATTTTTGAAGTTCATGATTTCCATATATCGAGTCGACCCGACTAGTGATCGAGCCGACTCTTTTCTTGTCATGTCGACTCTATTAGAATCTGGTGATGAAAATGCATATTAGGGTTAATATGTCAGATTTCTAGTTTTTTCATGAAAAAGGCATGTTAAAGAATTGATATGAAATTTTGCATATTAGGGTAATATGTTTAATTTCTATTTTTCATGAAATGCATGTTATCATTTCAAGTATGAAATTATGCATATTGATTGAACCAAGTAACTGCTCTAGATTGGGGTTGCCATAGTCATCCGGTCATAGGAGTAAAGTAGGGTGTAAAAAGCCCACTATGTCCATTCTATGGGTTTCTTATGGCATGTAGGGGTGCAACTTTGTGGTAATTCCCATGAATGAGTGAGGTGAACGGTATTTTACATTAATCATGTCATGTTTTGCATATTAGGATAATATGCATGTTATCATGCTATGCATATTAGGTTAATATGCTTGTTGTCATGTAATGCTTTGCATATTAGGGTAATATGCTTGATGACATGAATGTTTTGCATATGTTAGAGTTATATGCAATATGTTTATATTTGTTATAAACATAGTTATCATGTTTATGTTTATACTTATAGTTATAAATGTAATTATCATGATAGTATTTAGAATCTATTTTTGAGACCATCAAAGCCCTCATAAAAATCATATTTAGTCATAGTAAAAAACTTAGTCATGATGCACAACCGATTAGGGTTTGATCAGCCGATTGGTATCTAGGCAAGTGGTTCTGGGAAGGTAAAAGGAATGAGATTTTTAATTGGTTCCGTTGTCTAACCTAGCCAATTTAATTGGTGTCTAAGGAAAGCAACGGGGGGACCCCCTTACCCCTTCCACTTACCTGGCCAATTTGGTCATATCTAAACCTTAACTTGAGAATGATAATTGATTATGTATAATATAATTTTCCTTCCTTCATGCTAAGCCAAATTAATATCAAAACTATAGTAGGTTTGTTGTGTAACACAAGATCTACTCTAGGGTTTGATATGAAATTTGTATTGGTGCACTTAGTGCTTTATGGCATGGTTGAAAATGTTGCTTTGTTGTGTAACACAAGGGAAACAATCTTCAATTATAGCTATATAGAAATGAAGGGTTTGACTAAACTAAGACATTACAGTTTGTTATGTAACACAAGACTATAATTGTCTTAGAGGCAAAGATAATTGTTGAGAATTGCATGGGTTGCAATTAGAAAGTAAGTCCTATCTTTGAACTTATTAGTGTTTGTTGTGTAACACAAGGCACTAATGAGGAATTAGGATCTCAACCCCACTAAGAAAACCGGAAAGGTTTCTCGCTTACCATAGTTGAGGGTTATGGTATTTAAAGAAAATAGTGGGAGACATAATTAGATAGAAAGTCCTTATCCAGTTATGGATGTCATCTTGAGTGGTCTGCTGATATTGTTCTTTAATTAAATATAGGACATTTATTTTTATAGCTTCAAATTTATCATTGCATGGCATCTTGGATGCAAATAAGTTAACCAATTCAGACTATGTGGACTGCTTAAGGAAGAAAGCTGATGGAGCCTGTTCCCATTGTAGCATGTTTGGGCATTGGAAGAAGGATTGCAAGACTTGTCTTGTAAATATGAAGCTAGATGCAAGTGGTGCATCTAGGGATTTGTACATGATACAAACCAATTTATCATTGAGTGAATCTATTTTTAATTCATGGATATTGGATACCGCATGTGGGTCATATATTTGTAAATCTTTACAAGGACTCCACGGAATTAAAAATTTGAAGAAAGGTGACTTCAAATTATATGGGGCAAGTGAAGAACCCATATATGCTGAAGCTGTGGGCACCTATCTTCTGTTATTACCTTTGGATAATATCATAAGGTTGGAAGAATGCTACTATGTACCAAATATTATAAGAAACATTATTTCAATACCCTTGTTGTTATAACAAGGATATGAAATAAGTGTAAAGAGCAGTGGCTGCTCTATTCTTTATAATAATATAATATTTGGGCATGGTTGCTTTGTGAATGGTCTTTTAACTTTAGTACTCAATGATGAAATACTTCTTATAGATAACAAGAAGAGAAAAAGAGATAATATCAATGTCATATATCTCTGGTATTGCCGGTTAGGTCATATCAGTGTGTCAAGGATAAACAAGTTAGTCAAAGAGGATTACTTTGACCCTGATGATTTTCAATCATTAGGAACTTGTGAGTCTTGCCTCAAAGGGAAAATGACCAAGTCTCCATTCACTGGATATGGAAAAAGGGCAACTGAATTATTAGGTCTTGTATATACTGATGTGTGTAGACCTATGTCAACTCAGGCCAGAGGAGGATATTCTTATTTCATCACTTTTATTGATGATTTATCAAGGTTCGATTATGTGTATCTTATGAAACACAAGTCTGAAGCTTTTGATAAGTTTAAAGAATATCAGAGTATGGTTGAAAGACAAACTGGACTTAGTATTAAAGCTCTTCAGTCTGATCGAGGAAGGGAAAACTTGTTTAGTGAGTTTTTGAACCATCTCAAGGACAAAGGCAATATTTCTGAATGGACCCCTCCTTATACATCCCAGTTAAATGGAGTGGCAGAAAGGAGAAATCACACCTTGTTGGACATGGTGAGGTCCATGATAAGCTTCACAGATCTTTCCATTTCCTTCGGGGACATGCCTTGGAGACTGCTGCATATATATTAAACAGGGTTCCATCTAAGTCAGTATGTAGCACTCCATTTGAGTTATGGAATGGTAAAAGACCAAGTCTTAAGTACTTAAAAATTTGGGGTTTCCATGCTTATGTCAAGAATAACTTTGGACATAAGTTAAGTGCTAGGATTGACAAGTATAGGTTTGTTGGTTACCTAAAAAAAGATAAGAGATACCTCTTTTATAATGCTACTGAGCAAAAGATAATTGTCAGTAGGCATGCTACATTCTTGGAACAAGAGTTTATCCAAGAAGGATGTGGTGATTCTTCACTTGAGTTATGTGAAGAACAAAACCAACAAACTGTTGAGCCTTCAGATAAAGTTCCTCAACCAGAGGTTCTTGTGGATCAAGAATAACCATAATACACACCTCCTCTCTGAAGGTTAAAGAGGGTGCGAGGAGCACCTCTCAGATATGGCTTTGTCATCAGGGATGACAATGAAGCCAGTATCATACATGATGATGATCCTGTGACCTATTTGGAAGTTATCGAGAGTAGGGACTCTGACAAGTGGCTTGGTGCCCTGAAATCTAAAATGGACTCCATGTATTCCAATCAGGTTTGGAACTTGGTAGATCTACCTGAAGGAATTAACCCGATAGGGTATAAATGGATCTTCAAGAAGAAGATTGGAGCAGAGGGTCAAGTTGAGCCCTATAAGGCTAGGCTGGTAGCAAAAGGTTTTAGACAAAAACATGGTATAGACTATGATGAAACCTTTTCTCCAGTAGCCATGCTCAAGTCCATTCGGATACTGCTTGCCATAGCAACATACCATGATTATGAGATCTGGCAAATTGATGTAAAGACTGCTTTCCTCAATGAAAACCTTGAGGAAGAAGTCTATATGTCACATCCAGAGGGGTTTGTCTCAAGTGGGAGACCGAACCAGATATGCAAGATAAAGAAGTCCATTTATGGACTTAAGAAAGCATCAAGGAGTTGGAACATCCATTTTGATGAAACAATCAAAGGATTTGGTTTTATCAAAATGTGGATGAACCATGTGTGTATAAGAAGACAAGTGGGAGTGCCATTATTTTCTTAGTTTTGTATGTGGATGATATACTGATCATTGGGAATGATATCCTAATGTTTCAATCGGTTAAAACTTGGCTATCATTGAAGTTTTCCATGAAGGATTTGGGAGAAGCATCCTATATACTGGTATAAGGATCTATAGAGATAGATCCAAGAGGATGCTGGGCTTATCCCAATCTAGGTACATTGACTTAGTATTGAAGAGATTCAACATGGATGGAAGTAAGAAAGGTTACTTGCCAATGAGTCAAGGCATACAACTCTCTAAGAAGATTCTCCTAAGACATCAGAAGAAAGAGAGAGGATGGCTATGATTACTTATACTTTGGCTGTAGGATCGATTATGTATGCCATGTTATGTACCAGGCCTGATGTCGCTTATGCCTTGGGCATGTGAGCAGGTTTCAGGTAGATCCATGAGAGGATCATTGGAAAGCTGTGAAAAATATCATTAAGTACCTAAGAAGGACTAAAGATATTTTTCTAGTATATGAAGGATCTGAGTTAAAACTAGAAGGTTATACAGATTCTAGTTTTCAATCAGATTCAAATGATTGCAAATCAACATCAGGGTATGTCTTCACCCTGAATGGTGGTGTAGTGAGTTGGAAAAGTATAAAGCAGCCTACAGTAGCTAACTCAGTCACTGAGGCAGAGTACATAGCTACTAGTGAAGCCATAAAGGAAGCTGTCTGGATGAAGAAATTCATCATGAAATTGGGCGAGGTTCCTAATGTACAACAGCCAGTACCATTATACTATGATAACACTGGGGCTGTTGCACAAGCTAAGGAACCAAGGTCTCATCACAAGTCCAAGCACATTCTAAGACAGTTCTACCTTGTTCGAGAGATCATTGAAAGACATGATGTTACCATTGAACGAGTTGACACAAAGAACAATAAAGCAGATCCATTCATTAAAGCATTAGCCAAGCAGCTGTTAGATCACCACTTGGATTGTATGGGCATAAAGTATAAGGGCGATTTGCTTTAGTGCAGGTGGGAGTTTGATAGAAAAATGCCCTAAGAGCCAATCATTGTTTGGGCCTTTTTGTAAACTTCCAACTCATATATGACATCATTATTTATAATAAAGGCATTTGATTCATCATATACTACTGTATCATATTTTTAACTATGATGAATCCCATAGAGTAGGGCAATGGAATTAGGGTTATGATAAAATAACAGTGAGACCTAATTCCCATAAATCCTAATCTAGAATGTTCCTAGTCATTGGACCATCAATTCGGGGATCGATGAATATGGTAAGACTAGCTTATCCTATATATGCTCAGTTGATGAGGGTGGTTGGTCTCACAGCCACTTGTGTAGAGACACTAATACAAGGATAAGGGTGATCATTAGGTTATGAGTACACTGAACTGATCCGCACCGGGACTATCTTATGGAAGTCTTACTCCTTGTCAAAAGATAGGTCCCAGAGTAGAAATTGTGCATGTGATCTTCAGACCTGAGGTCACCATGGTTCCTTGTGCACACTAAGCCATACTTTGGTTCATACTCATTCATGGCATTGCGACATGTACGGGGTGTTTTGGGTATGGTGGAAGGTGTACGAATGATGTGAGTGGACCAACAAGGAATTGATCAATCCTGATAAGAGGATATGTTATCCCATGTAATCTCTTCTATGAGTGACTCAAGGAATCTTTGCAAAGTGGAATGAGATTAGAAGTGGCTTCTAATCAGCCATCAGCTGAGTCCTCATGATCGAGCTGAGATTTGATATGATTAAGTGTTAGGGTTTGACATTTATCCATACCCATACTTAATCGGGATAATGGGATATCAAAAGATTGAATTGCACGGTAACTTACTATAAAAGGATATTTTGGTAATTTCTACCAAATTCCTCATCTTTCGGGTAGGCATGATATATTGCTAAACATCAATCTTGTCTTGTAGGTTTTCATGAACTAATTGGATTTGTTTCATGAGTCAATTCGATGTGTGATTCGAATTGGACAATTAGGTAAGCCGATTTGACCTAATTAGGTCAATCGAGTTCGATCGGATCGAATTGGCTCAAACATAAACCTACTGCTTGCTAGATGTGGAGCTTAATGGGTCACACACAATAGAGAGTAGGCCAAGGAAGTTACTCATGGTTTAATTAGGGTCATGGGTTCCTAATTGGTTAGCCAGATTGCATACTAGCATATGTAGGCTAATCCAATTCCTAACCCAATTGGATTGGATCCGGTTGCTTTTTAATTGGGCTAACCTAATTAAGGAAAACCTAAATTAGGTTGAGTCCTAAGTAGGGATAGCCAAATCAGAGCTTGATCTGATTTTATTTTGGACTTTTGGATGTTTTATTGAAGAATCCATTTGAGTTGGGACTCTAGATACCAAAATGACACCTTGGCATTCAAAAAGGCCTCGAAGAGTCTATAGTCCTCTGATCTGAAATATTTTTATATGGATGAAAAGAGGGTTTAATGCTCTTTCTTTTAACATACATATTACATATTCTTTGACTAGTCAAAGGTTGCATGGGGTGTAGATAAAGTTGACCACAACATAAAGGGTTTTTTGGCGCCTCTTGGCGCGCGCGGGAAATGAAGGTGCACACAAAAGGTCAAAAGTCCTTCTGTAGATGAAACACTTGAGTGTTTCATTTTAGTGGGCACCTTCTCATCTTATCTCATGCCTCTTGGATATATTTGACAGGTCAAGGCTTTTTGAAAGGACGTGAAAAATGGATGGAAGCAAAAGCGCGCATGAAGAGACGCGTCTCTTCATGTGGTGCGCACCATGAAGCAGAGTCCTTCTGCTTTCAGGACTCTTCATATTCTCTGGTTTTTGGAGACTGAAGAGGCACCTCTTGGCTTCCCAGGGACTGGTACTTGCCATGTGGCAAGTCACAGATTGTCTAAGAAAATGGATGGATGCCAATATGTCTTTTGGTGCATGAGGAGACAAATTGGATATGATTTTTCAATCTTGAAAAATCATATCTAATAACCTGTTGGAGGACATATAATACGCCCCTCTTAAAACTATAAATAGGGGTGGTGATATGAGTTTCAATTTTTTGCTTTTCACATTGAAAAAAAAAGAGATATTTTGAGTGTTCTTCCACTTCTCCCTCCCTCCTTCTTACTTTAGGACAAGACTTGTCTTGTTAAGACAAAGTATTTTCTACTAGGACAAGGCTTAGTTTTAGGACATAAGCCTAAATGATCCTAGAGGAGGGTTGTCCTAAAACCAAGAGTGGTTTAGGACTTTGTCCAGAGAGCCCTACAGTAGGACAGGGTGTCCTACAGTGGTCAAAGGTCAAAAGGCTGACAAAAGAGTCCTGTTGAAGCAAGCAACCCCGGTAAGGATTCTTCCTTGGTACCATTCTCATGTGGATCACTGTTGGAGGTCTTGCACTTATGAGCCTCGTGGAAATGATTGGATTTTAGTGATCCAGGTATGTATTCTGACTTCATTTATATTTCATTGATTGGTATTGCATAAGGGGTTCCTGGGAATTAGGGTTTTCTAGCCATATTAGGGTTTCATGCTTAGAATTTTGTTTTGAAATTCACTTTTGCATGCTGCATTATTCCCGGCACCCTGGGAGAATTTCCATCAAATAATTACTTAAAGTACTTAAAATAAATATTTAAATATGTGATTTATCAAAAACCTTTGTCACATAATTGACTAATGCTTAATAGATTATGCTTCACATAATTATACTAACAATACATTTGCAATGAAGTTGAAGGGGGGATTTTGATCTTACCAAAGCTAATAATTCTCCCCTTACCATTATCTCCAAAAGTTATAATGCCACCTTCTTTCATTTTTAGGGTGAAGAATTATTCCTTATCACCCGTCATATGCCTTAAATAGCCATTAAGTACCATCTTTTTTTAAATCCCTAGGCTGCAAGACATTCCTATAAAATAAATCAAGTGAGGTTTTTAGGTATCCAATTTTTCTTAGATCCTTTGGGGTTAATCACCATGATTTCTTTAGAAACCCAAATCTTTTTAACTTTATTTCTATTTTTCTTCCATAGGCTGCATTCATAGGCTTTGTGTCCAGTTCTATTATAGCAAAAACAAATAACATTGGTCTTTTGCAAAGGTTTAGGTGCTAAAAGATTAGTAGCAAGAAATTTTATTGCTAAAATTGAGTTACAGAAAATCTATTCATATAATTAGAGTTGTACCCAATTCTAGCTCTATCATTTAAATATTTTTGGTTTTAAAGATTAACTCAAGTTTGTTAGAAATCAAAGTAAGCTTATCAACCAAGGATTTAAGTTTTTGAACTTCCTTGTTCAAAGTTTCATTTTGTTCTTTTAAAACTCTGAGTTTTTAAAATGCTTTTCTTTTCTTTTTTGTAAAGTCTTGTTACTTTAAAGAACTCCATTTAATTCTTTTTGTAAGATGTTATTTTTCTCTAAAGCATCATTTTTCTTTTTTTGTAAAATCTTATTTGAATGCTTGAGAGATTTAATTTTCAAACTAGATTTCTTAAATTCTACAAGCATGTCATGAAAGGTAGTATACAATTCATCAAAAGTGAATTCAATATTAGGTTCATTGCATACCTCATCTTCTAAAGCCATCAAACAAAGGTTGGTAGATTTTGTTTGCTCTTCCTCTTCATTGGAGCTTGATTCATTATTGCCGCTCAATGTTGCAACCATAGCTTTCTTTTTCTTGCCCTTCTTGTGGCTCTTTTTTAGCATAGGAAAGTCTAATAGATAATGCTCTAGTTTTTTGTATTCATAGCATATGGTTATTGATCCTTATCCTTCCCTTTATATTTTTCATTACTTGGCTCTCTCTTAGTTAAGTGTCTCCTTTTGTACCTTGATCTGTCATTGGCTATGAATCTTCTAAATCTTTTCATCACAAGGGTCATATCCTCATCTCCTAACTCTTCATCAGATGAGGGGCTTTCCTCTTCTTCTTTCTTTTCTCCTTCAGTTATAACTTTAAAAGCTATTATTTTCTTCTTCTTTCCTTCCTCATTACTATGGTGCTTCATATTAAGTTCATTTATCATCAAGGATACAAGAAGCTCTTCAAATAAAAATTTGTTGAGATCTTTAGCTTCCTGAATTGTAGTGTCTTTTGGATCCCATTTGTCTAGCAGTGATAGAAGAATTTTGTCCACCAAGTCACTATTAGATTATGTCTTGCCAAGACTTTCGAGACCATTAATAATATTTATAAACCTTATAAACATTTTAGAAAAGGTCTCAGTGGATCCCATTTTGAACAATTCATAGTTAAGCATGAGCAAGTTAATTTTTGAATTCTTTACTTGGTTTGTGCCTTTGTGAGTGACTTGAAGTCTATCCTAAATTTTTTTTGTAGAATTGTAGGTGATAATTTGGTTAAACTCAATGGGGTCAAGTGCATAATACAAAAGGTTCATGACTTTTGCATTTATTTCAGCCATTTTCATGTCATGATCATCACATTCATCTACCAATTTTGGGATGTCAATGCCATCAACCTTCTTAGCAGGTGTATGAGGACCTTTCATAATTACTCTTCATAATTGGAAGTCTATGGCTTGAATGTAAATTCTCATTCTAGCCTTCCAATAAGTATAATGAGTGCCATTAAAAAGTGAAGGTTTATTACTAGATGTCCCTCGGTTAATGAAGTGCTTATATGGATTGTTATGATCTTTTCTACTAATCATCGGATTAGTGATACCGAGACATGGTTTTGATACCACTTGTTGCCTAGACTGACAATCCAATAGGAGGATGAATTGAGTTTTTAAAAAATAAAAACAAGTATGTGCTTTCGAAAACTTTAATCAAATGTGAGCCAAGTATAGTATGATTTATAGAAGCTAAGAAAGAAAGAAAGAGAAACAAACAATCACACAAACAAAATAAATTTATGGTGGTTCTAAGCAATCCTAGCTCCTACGTCTACTTTCTAAGGTCTACTTGGGATTTTACCATATTCTCACAAGAAAATAGCCAGTTTGTTTTATCCCAGGCTCACAAACCAAAATCTAAGTACAATATTTATTTTATGGGATCACAAATAACTTCATTGGTTTTTCAAGGCTCACCAATCAAAACTCAAGTACACGTTTATTTTTTGGGCTCACAAACAATCCAATTAGTTTTTCAAAGTCAACAATCAAAACCTAAACCCAATTCAAAGTTTTAGCTCACTACTAAAACAAACAATAACTCAAAAGTATGAAAATGAGCAATATAAAATAAATTTTAAAAAGAGCTGATTATTACAATTGAAGCTTGATATATAGCTACTCAATGGCTTCAAAAGTTACTCTTCAAAGCACTCTTCAATCCTCACTTAATGCTTCAAGAGGTTAGATGGGAAGAAGTTGAAGTTTCTCTTATATTTTAATGGCTGCATAGAATATTCTCCTTGTTCTCAATGATTGAAATGAATACTTAAGTTCTCGTTCAAGTGTTTTATTCCTTTGGACTTCAATCCAAAAATCTATATCTTTTTAAATGTTTTTCCATGTGTTTAAAATCATTTCAAGCTATTTATAGCTATTGGAAGCCAAGAAATACCTGTTAGACATCTTAAGAATCAAATTATGCAAGTTCTAGAACTAGTCATTACTATTTCAATCCATGGAATAAGAGTCGGCTCGTAGTAGAGGAGTCGGCTCATATTAGCAGTGTCTAGAAAATCAAGTTCTACCATTCTGAGAGAAAAGGCTCACAGGGTAGAGTCGGCTCTTTTGAACTATCTTACAAAAACTTATTTTATTATTTTTCCTGAGAAAGAAGGCTTACAAAATAGGAGTGGGCTCATTTTTATAGTATCCGAAAATTCAGGTTTCTACCTGTCTAAGAGAGAAGGCTTGCCAGAATAGAAGTTGGCTCTTCTGAACTATGCTAGTCACCGTGCCATGCTAGAGTCAACTCTTCTAGTGTGAGTCATCTCTTATAATCTATTCTTCAAAACTTCAAGAAATTGAAATGATTTGACTCTTTAAGGCTTCTAAGTATCTTCTAGATAATTCTAAGGGTTTCTAGGAATACATATGATCTTGCAAACCATTTAATTACAAGAAATAACTTCTCTACTCTTTCCAAGAAATAAAAAATCTCTCAAAGCATCTAAGAAAATTTAATGAATACAAGTAAACTTTCTATACATAAAAATATTTCTAAAGATTTATAAGAGCTCACCACATACATCCCAATTATTGCATAGAATTCTTAAAGGGATCATCATTAATACAAATGTGCTCACTAACTGTTCCAATATTGTATAGATTTTAAATTAAAGGTTATGCATTGGAAAAGCTTTCTACAAAAATATTCTTAAATATTTGAAAAGTATTAGTATAGAATTCATGCTATAATATTTTATAATCATCAAAATCATTCCTGGAGTCAATAAATTGACAACCGATCGTTAAGTCCTCAAATCGACTACAATGGTGGTGGTCTAGTAATGGTGCTAGATGCAAGTGATATCCTCCTCTCAGAGAGAATCATTCCTTCGAAAAGAATAGTCCTGTAGCTCCGGCACTTTCACCAAAGGCCAACTATAATGGCTTTTGGGAGGTTTCAGGTAGCATGCTAGTAGGTGAATGATGGTGGAGGCTCAATTCCCCAGCCATTCTTTACTTAATGAGCTTGGCAGAAACCCATTGCTCGCATGCCTAATTGAAATTCAACAAATGTCATCCTCTCAAAGAAAGAGGAGTTCTAGAAGGAATGACCAAGGTAGTAATGAATTTCTCATCCTGACCTTCTCATGAATTGCTCCCTAAAGACCCATCCAGTTTGAAGCATGACTGGTCAAAGCTACTCAAAAACTAACTATTGTGCCAAGTGGTGCCTCTCAATAAAGGAGGAATTCCTAGGACTTGGAGAATTCAGTGCACCCCTTTAGGTGATCAATGCCCACATATCTCTAAGTGATCGAATAATGCTCGGTCAGAGCCCTCAAGCAATTAATGCCCACATGGCTCCGAGTCATCGAATAGTACTCGATCAGAGCCCTTAGGCGATCAACATCAACATAGCTCCAAGTGACTAAGTAGCACTAGGTCAAAGCCCTCAAGTGATCAATGCCTACATAGCAAGTAACTGAGTCTAGTCAGAGCCCTAACTCATATCCACATAGTCTAAGTGACCAAGTAGAGCTCAATCAAAGCTATCAAGTAATCAACATCTATATAACTCCAAGCGAGTAGCACTTAGTCAAGCTTCCAAGCAATCAATGCCCACATGGCTCCAAGTGACCAAGTAATGCTTGGTCAGAGCCTCCAGTGATTAATACCCATATGGTTTCAAGTGATCGAGTCATGCTCAGTCAAAGCCCCTAGATAATTAATGCTCACATAGCTCCAAGTGATCAAGTAGCATTCGGTCAGAGCCCCCAGCATTCAATGCGCATATGCCTCCAAGTGATCGAGTAGTGCTCTGTCAGAGCCCTTAGATAATCAATTCTCATATGGCTCCAAGTGACTGAGTAGCACTCGATCAGAGGCCTTAAACGATCAATGCTCATGTGGCTCCAAGTAACCAATAGCACTCAATTAGAGACCTCAAGTGATCAATGCCTACATGGATCCAAGTGATCAACTAGCACTCGATCAAGGTCCTCAAGCGATCAATGCCCACGTAACTCTAAGTGACCAAGTAGCCCTCAATTAGAGCCCTTAGGCGATCGATGCCTACTAGCACCTGCAATGATCCTCAGGAAATTAATGCCCACATGGCTCTAAGTGATCAAGTAGTGCTTGATCTGAGCCCTCAAGCGATCAATGCTCACATGGCTTCAAGTGACTGAATAGCACTCAATCAGAGCCCTCAAGCAATCAATAATGCTCATATGGTTCCAAGTGATTGAGTAGCACTCGACCATAGTCCTCAAGTGATCAATATTCACATGGCTCCAAATGATCAAGTAGCACTCAGTCAGAGCCTTCAGGTGATCGACATCCATTAGAACTCGCAATGATCAACATAACTTAGGCTACCCATGAATTTATGATTGGTTTGAAATGAACCGTTCATCAATCATTTAACTTCAAAGGCAACACAAAAAAAGAAAAATTCTATTAATTCTTAAATAAGGCACCCGAGAGCTAGAAAAGATAGTTACAAAGGTCAAAAGCAAAATAAAATACAACTAGCATTTGCTAGCCTTGAGATTTGCAGCACCCCATCTAGGTGATGGTTGGTTATCTTCGCCACTCCAAGATCCCACTTTGGATGATTAGCTCTGGTCATTCTTTTGTTTTGAGGGCCTCATCGCAATGGCTGGTGGATCCTTTATGACTCTCGAGTTTCCTAGGAAATCTTCCGATCGAAGAGACATCCCCAAATGAGAAGCATCAAACCCTTCCTCCTAAGGTGGGCAAAGGTTCATCATGAGTTCCATAATGAACTTGCCAACATCCATACCCTAAGGATGTTGGCGACAAAGATTAATGTTTGGGTAGAGGACCTGTATCAAGGATTTACAATTGCTGTACCCCACTTGCTGGCCCAAATCGAACATATATCTTTCTGAGATCCTGCTTCCTTGCACTTCACGGGCATTGGTCATGTGATGATGCTCCTTTAAGTAGGATCAACAACTAGGCTATTTGATGGGGAAATCAACATGAAGAAAACATTTTCAACTAATTCTCTTTGATTTTATAGCTAATATAGTCTACTTAAATTTAATAAGAGCCTTGGAATGAAGCCCACCAAGCCCATGAAGCCAACTCCACTTGAAGCACAAATCCATGAGCCGACTCATGAAAGAAAGCCACCATCCTCATGAGTCAACTCAACTCAAGTCAAGACCACATTCAAGCATGCCAAGATGCCACCCAAGTCAAGCCCAATCCAAGAAAGGATGCTACCTTCTCACCTTTATATGGGGACCATTTTCCCATCACATGGAGGACACTTCATGAAGCATCATTGGGAGAAAAAAAGGACATCACATCAAGCAACTTGGAGGGAGCATAAAACCACTTTCCATTCTCCTAACAAATCTCCAACCAACTTGACATGTGGGATGCCACATCACATTATCTACATCAGTAAATAGAGGCCACATCATTGCTATCTAGAAGCCACATGTCAAGTTACTTTAACTTTCTACCCATAAGTTGTTTCTAGTTGGAACCACCTAACCAAACGTTGTTAGATCTAACTAGAATTAGCTAGCTCATCCTTATCCCCTCCTTTCCCCCTTGGCCGAACTACCTTGGATTAGAAGCCTATAAATAGGGCCCTAGGCCCTCTCTTGTATTTAATTCTATCTTGGTTTAATGAAAGAAAACTTTTCTTCTTGTTCTAGCTCCCTTGTGTTCTCTTGTGTGGAGTGAGTGAGATCTTTTTAGTTTGAGGGTTTGAAGTTTGGTTTGAGAAGAGGGCAAGAGGCCCTTGGATTTGTGTTTGAAGGGTGGGACGCCCTTGTGAAGAGTGGAGGGTGAGAAGCCCTTGATTGTTCCAAAGCTCAAGGTCCATTGGTTCCAAGTTGCCGGCCATCATCTACTTCCTTCCTTCCTTCTTTTCTTTTATTTCAATTCCAACCTTTGATTCCTATTCCATGCCTAATGCTTGATTTGTTGCAGGTTTTCTCTAGTTTTCCAAGTCCAAGATGAAGTTCTCCATGCCATGGATCAAGGCCAAGGTAAGTCCTAAAGTAGAGAGTGCTAATCTTGCCATCTAGTTCTCAATCCTTGAGTGTTGAGAGCTTCCTTTCCACCAAATACTTTAGCCATCGTTGTTGGTAGGAAAACTCTTCCTAAGCTTCATTAGATCTGATAATTTCAAGGTTAACATACCCTAGTAGTGATGGTTTCCTTGCCATGAATATCCTAATCTTTGTTTTGAATTAGATCTATATTTTGGGTGTTGTAACTTAGATCAACTAGTCTCCTTACGAAAATTCTTTCCTTGGATTAATTTAGCCCATGTATTTGATAATTAATTGCTCAAGTTTGCTTGCTAGTTAGCTTGCTAAAACTCTCCATCCATTGTTTCATTTTTGTCCTGCATCAATTTTTGGTATCAAAGCTTATGGTTTACTAGGTCAAGTTGCTGAATTTTTGTTCCCTTTGTATGTTACTTGCCTTCATGTCCGAAATTCAAATCCAAAATGTGAGATTTAAATTTTAAGATTTGAGATATAAAATCTTAACTCCAATATCAGAAAGTCCTAATTTAATTTCAGTTTTTTTAAGATTTTTAAATTTAAACTTTGAATTTTGAATCTAGTCAATTGGAGGTTTGCTGATTGCTGAAATTTCTGTACTAGCACCAACCTGAGTATTACATGAATTATTAGTATTTTTTTAAAAAAGAAAAAGAATGCTGCATTTTAGAAGTTTGGAATCCAAAATATAAAATTTAAAAAATGTTTTTCTGGGAGTTATTGGAGTTTAAAATTTGGATTCTTAGGTTGTTTTCTAGAAGCTGTTCAAATTCTGTTTTTCCCTCCCTTAAGTTTAATTTTCAAAAAAAATTCAAAAATATTTTTTTTGAGTTTTGAATTCAAGATCTGAGATATAGATGTTAAAATCTGATGATTTACATTTAAATTCCAAATTTTATAAGGGTTTTAAATTTGAAATTCGAATTTTGAATCAAGATAGTTGGAAGTTTGTTAATCTGCTGGAACCTTCTAGTAACCACTTCTCATAACAACTTCCCTAACCAAATTTCAAAGTTTTTGAATTCAAATATTAAAATATGAGATCTTAAAACTGAGATCTAACTAATTCATTTTTAATTTTTAATTTTTGGGAATTTAAAATTTTAAAATTTGAATTTTTAAAACTAGTTAGTTGGAGGTTAGTTAAGAGGCTGAAATTTTCATACAACCACTTTTACCTCCAAGAATGAATTTTCAAACTATAATTCGAAATTTAAAATTTTAAATTTGAGTTTTAAAATTGAGATTTCCAAATCTAAGATTTTTAATTTAATTTTTAAATTTTTGAAACTTTGAAATTTGGGTTTGACTCATATGTTTGTGCTAGTCTACATTTCTTATTAGCTAGTTGGTTGTTTGTGCATCCATTTCAAAATCATTTTAAGGGCATTCAATATAACATAAAGGAAGGAGGTAATAACCTTTCCTTAGCCCAAAACAACCATCCATCATTGTGCATTGACCTAATCTTAATTAAAATTAAGTATGAACCTAAACTAGGGACACCCTCAACTCGGGTTCAAGAGCAAGATGAGGCAAAGTGCTATTCGAGTTTGTACTTACTCCTTGAAAATTGGTGTCTAAGGCTAGAGGTCCAATGGTAAATGCCTTAAGTGGACTTGTGGTTCTTTAATTGGGTCCTCGCGAGAGCGAGGGGGGCCTCCCGCATTCCCATCTCTTACCCGGCCAGTGGAAAGGGCAATTGCATCCTTAATTAGTAGCTAGTTAAATCCTGTATTTTGAACTTCTAGGTATAGGAACTCTAGAAGCTAGGTTTGTCTTGCTTGTCTATTTGGTCAAGAGCTTTAGACCAACAGTCCTACACTCAGTCTGGTTTACCCATGGACCCCAATTTTGAATTCTTTATGAGGACCATGACCGAAAAGTTTGATACCCTAACTAAATAATTAGGGTCAATGAACAAAGAGTTAGGACAAATGGATAATTAAATCAGGAACCATACTATGTCTAAATCACCTAGTCCGCCTCCCCTTGGTCCAAGAGCCCAATGTCATGATCTCACCCCTGAGTATAATCCTAGATACCCCTGCCAAGACTTTGTAGATCAGGAGGAGAGAGCCTTTAGGAGCAATCAATCCTATGCACCTACTTTCGATAAAAATTTAGATCCTAAAGTATATGTCGATTGGAAGAAGAAAATGGATCAATACTTTGAGTTTAATGAATGTCAGAAGTAAGGAAGTGTCAATTTACCAAATTAAAGTTAGTCCGATATGCTAAAACATATTGGAAAGAAGTTGAGCGTAAAAGTTATTATAGTGGGGATAAAATAATTACTTGGAGAGATATGAAGAGTAAACTAAGAGAAAAATACCTAGGTAGATATTATGAGCAAAGACTTTTAGACCAATGGTACAGATTAAGACAAGATGATGCAACTGTATCTGAGTATATTGCTAAATTCAATGAGTTTGTCAGAAAATGTAGCACAGCTGAATCTGAGGCAATGATCATATCTAGATTTTGAGCTGGTCTACGTAACGACATCCAGTAAGAATTATTTCAATAGAAAATTCACTACCTAGAAGAAGCTTATCAAATTGCTAGAAAATTTGATACATATCAGTAAGAACTCTTGATCAGTTGACCTAAGTCCAACAGGAATAATACATCTGGACATAGGCTTAGTTCTAGTCAGATTCCTTCAAGCAAACCAACTCCTATTATCCCAGTAGTTTGTAAGGAAGAAATCCTTGAACCCATTGAAGAGCCAAAAGTAGATATATGAAGCTGAATCCAATCTCATAAATGAATATAAAGAAGATAAAGAAGAGACTAAGCCCACTAAAAAATTAGAGAAAAAATATCCTGAACCTATTGAAAAATTTAAAGATGAAATAGAATCAAAGTCTTGTCCAAATGAAGGGCTAGAAAGAGAAGATCCTAAACCCGTTGAAGAACTTAAGGAAGATGTTTATGAAGCTGGGTCTAACCTTAAAGATGGGTATGAACAAGAATAATTGCTTGAGGATAAAATAATTATCCAACCTAAAGAAATCAACAACGGGAATAATCAACTTAAAGAAAATGAAGTCCAAGGATAAAACCATGAAGAGCAATCTGAGGAGATAATAGAGGACCTGGAATTAATCAATGTTGAGGATTTAAATCTAGAGATTAATGAATGATCACCTAATGGGGTATTGACCATCAGAGAAAACCTAGAACCAATTCCAAAGGATCAACCCAAGAAATTATAGAACTATTAAAGGATTATTAATATGTATTCCCTTATAGTTGCCCTGAGCCTTATTCACCCTTCTGGAACATCCCCAATCCTAGTCTACCAAGCTGGGACATCCACCATACCATTGATCTGGTCCCAGTAATATTCAACAGTTACTTTTAGAAGACATTATGGCATTTATTAGGCACCAAATTAAGATTCACTGCCACCTACCTGAAGTTGTGTACCAGAGTCTTCAAAGCTATTTAGGGAAATATTAGAAATTAGGAACTTTTGTTTCCTAGCCCAATAATAAAGTTTAGTCCATAGATAATAAAGTCTATTTGAGCTTGTTTTATTTTTGGTATCATTTATGTTTTATCATTTGAAGTCATTTGTATTTGTCTTTTGCCATTTAGTGTCATCTTTGTTTGTCTATTATCATCGATGTTATTTGACCTTTCCATGCATAAGTGTCCATGACTGCGAGAGTCATATGCATAGCATGTTTAGTAAGAAAATTTGAGCAATGGAATTAACTAGCATATGGCTAAACTTTTTTAAGAGTTTTCATGAAAAGACTACATGAAAAGTTGCAAACCTACGGTATAGGTCCTATTCAAATACCAAAGAAATTTGGACCTAATACTACTTAAATTACCATCTGACTTTGGTATAAGTTCCACTTTCAATGTTTCAGACCTAGTAGGATAAAGGAACCAACTATGACACCTAGTAAGTCTTTTTGGACTTAATCTAAATTTTGAGGGTGAACCAATCCTTGAGTGTCTACCAGCCCCACTACCCAAATCAGTGAGATAAGAATGAGCAAATTTAGATAATAAGACTATTACTACCCAAAACAAGGACTATCCAGACTATTTGGTTCATTGGCAAGGTCAACCTAAATCAGAAAACTCATGGATCACCCGAGAGAATCTTCAAAGGAACAGTCCATACCTACTAGCCTATTACCAAAGTCAAATTGATCCATACTCGACAGGGTCGAGTTTCTCTCCACCCCAGAGAATTGATGGGGACATCAAGAAAAGGCAAATAGATTTCAAGCAAATCTTGCAATTGTGAAGGTCTTCTAATCAACATACCCATGGTGAAAACAAGCTACCTCATGGAAGCTAAAACATGGTTAAAAGAAAGCCCCAGCACTTAAGCAATTCACTTTTAAAGAAGCTAGTTCCATGAGCTGACTCAAGAAGGAAAGCCCCAATTTTCGAGTGTCGACTTATGCACCTTGAGTCAACTCAACTTGTCCTTGAGCCAACATTACCCCTCTATCAAGCAATTTTTTCATGCTACTCGAGAGATCATCAAGTCTTTTTTATTTGCCACTTGAGAGTTTATTGTAGCAGCACTTGAAGCACCACTTGAAGCATACTTGAAGAGTCTTGGATGCCATCCCTTATGACATTTGGAAGTCCCATGTTGATTACACTTGGAAGTGTCCTTGGATGCCATGTGGAAACATCTCATGCCACCACTTGGAAGATCACTTTTATTGAAGACTGTTGGCTCCACCCAGTGATTTTGATGAATAACAAAACATTGAGCACATATTGTATTCTAATGTGAATTTCAAGTTGTGAGTTTTCAGGAAGAAAGCACCTCAAAATTCCAAAAACTTATGGTGTATGGCACGCAATGGCACGGAGCAATTCTCACATACCCGGACATTCTCTTCATTGAAAAAGGGCTAATATTTGCTTAACTATTATGTGTTTTTGCATTTATGAACTTTATTTTTGATTTCGAGACTTTTACTCTTGATTCTGGATGTTTTCAGTCTCAAGTGTTGACACCTGGACAGACAAGTGTCGACACTTCAGCATTTGGCACGAAGAAAAATCCTTGGCACGCCAAGTGTCGACACCTAGAATTCAAGTGTCGACACTTAGGTTTCAAGTGTCGACTCAAGGCCTGAGAATTTTGAAAATACAGAACTTGTTGGTTCGAGAATTTTTTGTGTCAAGTGTCGACACCTATGCATAAAGTGTCGACACTTGAATGATCAAGTGTCGACTCCTAGAATTCAAGTGTCGACACCTGACAGCCAAGTGTCGACACCTGACAGCCAAGTGTCGACACTTGCAGCCTGACAGCTCTAACGGATCTATTTTTTTGGCTTGCAGAAATGGGATTTCAAGCTCCAAACGGCTATTTCCAATGCTCCAACGGTCACAAACCATTTTTAGAAGGTTTTTGGTGTATTTAATCTCCACCAACCTCATTTTAAAGCAAGAAAAGTGAGAAGAAGTCAAGAAGAAAAAGAGAGAAGTCTATTCAAGAGCATTCAAGTCCACTCTAAAGCCAAAAAGCCTTTATTCTCTCCAAACTTCAAATCAAAAGCCTCTTCCAGCTTGATTCTACTGAAAAAGCCTACTTGCTCAAATCTACTACATTCCGAAAGGAGGCAACTTGAAGAAGAGTGAAGTCAAAGTAATCCTTGGGCTTCAAAGATTCCAATCCACTCTTGAAGAGAGTTTGTTGTAGCATTTAAATTTTATATCTGATTTGTTGTGCTTTAACCTTGCTTTCAAGGGTGTCTTGAAAGAAGGTTATTGTGGTTTGTTGGTGAGCCAAAGTGTTAAAACCAACTAGGGTTAACTTGTGAGCCCGAAGACAAAACAAGTAGTTAGGTTTGTTGGTGAGCCTAAGTGATAAAACCAACTTAGGTTTTTGACTTGTGAGCCTTGTAAAAACAAGTCAACTGTAATCTGGTGTGGATTATAGTGGAATTCCCAAGGGTGGCTTGGGGAGTGGATGTAGGTGCTAGGTTTGCACCGAACCACTATATATCTTGTGTTTGTGTGTGATTGCTCTTTTCTTTTTGCATTCTTTAATTAAGTGCTATTATCTTGCATCTAATTATTTGTTACTCACAAGCACCACTAGACCATTTGATTTATTGTGTTAAATTTTTTAAAGACCCAATTCACCCCCCCTCTTGGGCTCCATTTCTGGGCAACAAGTGGTATCAGAGCACCGGTACTCTCTTGTAGGTCCAAGGATCTTGAGTAAAAGATCATGGCAGCCCCAATAGGCATGGGTATTGTTGAAGGTCAAGCCTCAAACCGACCCCCACTGTTTAATGGCACAAATTATACATACTGGAAGACACACTTGCGCATATTTATACAAGCTCTTGATTATAATTTATGGAGAACAATAGTAAAAGGTCCTCATCAGCCTACAATGATGATTAATGGCATTCTCACCCCTAAAATGGAAGATGATTGGGATGAGAGTGACATTAAGCAAATTGAGCTTAATGCAAAGGCAATGAACCTTTTATTCTGTTCTCTTGATCCTAGTGAGTTTAACAGAATATCCAACTGTCTCTCCGCAAAAGAGATTTGGGATACACTTGAGGTTACCCATGAGGGTACACACCAAGTAAAGACCACCAAAGTCAACATGCTAATTCACACTTATGAAATGTTTAAAATGGAACCTACTGAATCTATCAGTGAAATGTATACTAGGTTCACAAACATTGTGAATGACATGAGAAGTTTAGGAAAAATAATTTCTAATGGTGAACTTGTAAATAAACTTCTCAGGTCTCTACCAGCTTCATGGGATGCAAAGGTCACTGCAATCGAAGAAGCAAAAGATGTCAATACTCTCCCACTGGAACAACTGTTGGGCTCCTTAATGACATATGAACTATCTATCAAACAGAAGAACGGAGAGGTTGACAAAAAGAAAAAGACAATAGCATTCAAATCTACTACCAGAGAAGACTCAAGCGAAGACTCTGAAGAGGATGACGAAGAAGATGAAACTGCTATGTTGGCAAGGAAGTTCAGAAGGTTTATGAGGAAAAAGAAATTCAACTACAAAAAGAAACCTCTGAAGGGTGAGCCCAGTAAAGAAAAAGATAAGGAGAAGAAGGAGGAGCAGCCCACATGTTTTGAGTGCAAAAATCCAGGGCATTTCAAGGTAGACTGCCCCTTACTAAAGAAAAGCAGAAGAAAGTTAAGGAAAAAGGCCATGATGGCAACCTGGAGCGAAAGTGAAGACTCCAGCTCTGAGGAAGAACAACAGGAAGTAGCAAATTTCTGTCTAATGGCCAATCAAGAAGAGGTATGTTCTGAAACCGAAAATGAATTATCTTTTGATGAGCTTCATGAAATTTTTGATGAACTAGTAATAGAATTTCAAAAATTAAAGTCAAAACATAAAGACTTAAAGAAGCAAAATCTGGAACTAGCTAAAATGAATAACAACCTTTCAAATGAGAATGAATACCTTCTAATAAAAAATAAAAATCTAAATGATAAGATTATGGGTCTTGAAAATGAAAAGAATATACTTGAAAAGAAAAGTAACTTAGTTTCAAATGAAAAATTGTCAAGACAACACAAAGAAATTTTAATGAAAAACAAGAAATATAAAGAGGAAATCGATAAACTAAAGCCTTTTATCGAAAAATTTACTTACAGTTCTGAAAAATTGAATTTACTGTTAAATAACCAAAGAGCAGTATTTGACAAAGCTGGTTTAGGATTCAGAACTCATAAGAAACAAAAACTCCTTAAAAATTTCTTTGTACCTGCATCTTCTTCAATTACATGCTATACTTGTGGTGTTATAGGACATAAATCTTACATGTGCAACAAAAGAAAATTAAGAAAAACTAAGAAAGTTTGGGTTCCAAAAGGAACCAATGCCACTAAACAAAAAGGATCCAAGATGGCTTGGGTACCTAAAGTCTCCACTTGATTTTTTTTGCAGGTATGCCTTGCAACCAACAAGAAGAGAATGTGGTATCTTGATAGCGGTTGCTCAAGGCATATGACAGGAGATGTGGAGCAGTTCTCATCACTCACATATCAAAATGGTGGCAATGTAACTTTTGGTGATAATGGAAAGGGAAAAATCATTGGTATTGGTAAAATCCATATCACCCCTACCTCTTATATTGATAATGTTTTATATGTTGATGGTTTAAAACATAACTTGCTTAGTATTAGTCAATTTTGTGACAAAAATTTTAAAGTTGTTTTTGAATCTTCTTTGTGCATTGTTTCTAGTCTAGATGACAATGGCATTAAATTCATCGGTCATAGGCATGGCAATATTTATATGGTTGATCTTGATGATCTCCCTATTCAGAAAGGTCAATGTCTAGTGGCAATGGAAGCCAAGATCGATGAAGCTAGTTGGCTTTGGCATCGTAGACTAGGACATGCTAGCATGCATTTAATTTCAAAACTTAGCAAAAAGAATTTAGTAAAAGATTTGCCTAAACTGAATTTTGAAAAAGATAAGATTTGCAGTGCATGTCAACTTGGAAAACAAACAAAATCTTCTTTCAAACCTAAAGGAGTAATCTCTACATCTAGACCTTTAGAATTGCTTCATATGGACCTCTTTGGGCCTACTAGAACATCTAGTTTGGGAGGTAAGAAGTTTGGTCTAGTCATTGTAGATGATTTCTCACGTTTTACATGGGTCATGTTTTTAGCACACAAAGATGAAACGTTTTCTGAATTCATAAGATTTCACAAAAGAGTTTTAAATGAAAAAGGTGTTTCAGTAATTTCCTTAAGAAGTGATCATGGAACTGAATTTGAAAATGCCGATTTCAATAAATTCTGTATTGAAAATGGAATTAATCACAATTTTTCTGCACCTAGGACACCTCAACAAAATGGGATAGTAGAAAGAAAAAATAGAACTCTTGAAGAAATGGCACGCACCATACTTTGTGAAAATGATTTACCTAGATACTTTTGGACGAAAGCCATAAATACTGCATGCTATATCTTAAATCATGTTTTAATTCGACCGATTTTATAGAAAACTCCTTATGAGCTTTGGAAGGGTAGAAAACCTTCAATCCGTTATTTTCATGTTTTTGGTTGCCGTTGTTTCATCTTAAACAATGGTAAAGACAATCTAAGTAAATTTGATGCCAAATCAGATGAGGGAGTCTTTCTAGGCTACTCCACATCTAGTAAGGCATACAGGGTCTTCAACAGAAGGACACTTGTTGTTGAAGAATCCATTCATGTAGTATTTGACGAAACTAACCAAAAATCTTCAAGAAAAGAAGATGTACTTTTTGATGAATCAGGTAACAAGAAGACTGAAGAAAGAAACAACAATGATGAACTTACCAAGGAACAGAATGATGATCAGAACATCGACAAGGATCAAGCACAAGGTGATGAAGATACCTCAACTATTGATCCTTTACCAAAAGAATGGAGGTATGCTCATGGACACCCAAAATAACTAATTATAGGTGATCCATCTAAAGGTGTAAGTACTCGATCATCTCTTAGAAATATTTGTGACTACTTAGCTTTTGTGTCTCAAATTGAACCTAAAACTATTGAGGAAGCTGAATGTGATAGTAATTGGATAAATGCTATGCAAGATGAACTTAATCAATTTAAAAGGAGCAATGTTTGGACACTAGTAGATAGGCCCTCAAACACATCAATTATTGGCACAAAATGGGTTTTTCGAAACAAACTTGATGAAAATGGAATAGTAATTAGAAATAAAGTTAGACTAGTTGCCAAAGGATACAATCAGGAGGAAGGGATAGATTTTGATGAAACCTTTGCTCCTGTGGCTAGACTTGAGGCAATTAGGCTACTATTGGCTTTTTCCTGTTTTATGAACTTTAAACTGTATCAGATGGATGTTAAAAGTGCTTTCTTGAATGGATTAACTGAAGAAGTTTATGTTGAACAACCCCCTGGTTTTGAAAATTCTGAATTTCCAAATCATGTTTATAAACTTCATAAAGCTTTATATGGATTAAAACAAGCTCCAAGAGCTTGGTATGATCGTTTAAGCTCTTTTCTACTAAAAAATAATTTTGCTAGAGGAAATGTGGATAAAACATTGTTTTTAAAGAAAAAGAATGATGATCTCTTAGTAGTACAAATCTATGTTGATAATATAATATTTGGTGCTACTAATGAATCTCTTTGTCAAGATTTTGCAAGTCTAATGCAGGGTGAGTTCGAGATGAGCTTGATGGGAGAACTAAATTTCTTTCTCGGACTCCAGATAAGGCAAACCAAAGAGGGGATCTTCATCAACCAAACAAAATACACAAGAGAAATACTCAAGAAGTTTGGGATGCAGAACACTAAGCCATTAGGTACCCCTATGAGCTCTACATGTAGACTTGACAAGGATGAATCAGGTAAATCAATTGATCAAAAATTATATCGTGGCATGATTGGTTCGTTATTATATCTTACTGCCAGTAGGCCAGATATCATGTTTAGTGTCTGTATGTGTGCTAGATATCAGTCCAATCCTAAAGAGTCTCATCTTTTGGCTGTTAAACGCATATTTAGATATCTATCTGGCTCAATTAAAATTGGTTTATGGTACTCTAGAGATTCTTCATGTGATTTAATTGCTTATTCTGATACTGATTTTGCTGGATGTAAACTTGATCGTAAAAGTACTAGTAGAACCTGTCAGTTTCTTGGAGTAAATTTGATCTCCTGGAGTAGCAAGAAACAGAACTCTATTGCTCTATCTACGGCAGAAGCCGAATATATAGTAGCTGGGAGCTGTTGTGCTCAAATCCTCTGGATCAAACAACAACTCGAAGACTTTGGCATAAAACTAACTAAGACACCCATAAGATGTGATAATACTAGTGCAATCAACTTATCTAAAAATCCAGTGCAACATTCAAGAAGTAAACACATTGAAATAAGACATCATTTCATAAGAGATCATGTACAAAACTCAAACATAATTCTTGATTTTGTCTGTACCAATGATCAATTAGCTGATGTGTTTACAAAGCCCTTGAGTGAGGATAGGTTCTGTCTGATTAGAAGGGAGTTAGGTGTAATTGATCCATTCTCCTAGGATTCTCTTAGTATCCTTTTTACCTTGTCCTAAAAGATCAACACTTATTATTTTAAACCCCAAGAATTTTTTTTATTTTTTCCCGGATTTTCTTGAATTTTCTTGGCCAAGTGTCGACACTTGGAAAGTGTGAAGTGTCGACACCTGACCAAGTGTCGACACTTGACAAATTCGAAGTGTCGACACTTGCGAATCTGAACTATTTTAAAACGGGCCGAACGAAAGGTTTTTTGAAAAATTTCCTTCCCCAAATTTCTTGGAACAGTGGTCCCCCCTGTCCAAACCCATCTTTTCACCCTTCAATCCATCTCAAATCAGGTATTTTCCCTCTCTAATTTAGTTTTTATTTCTCTATGTTTTTAACTTTATTGTTTTTAAACCAAACAATCGTGTTTTAAGTTTTTCGAACTTTTTTCTTCAATCTAACTGGATTTTTGTGTGTTTTAGTAAATTTCTAAAACTCCATTTGAGGGAATCTTGTTTTAGATTTGTTTTCCTCGAATTTCCCTCATCTTTTTGGTGTTTTTCAACCCTTTTTCACAAAAATCACTATTTCATCAATTTTGGATAAAATAAAATGGGTTTTCATCTAATTTAAATGTAATAAATCCTTTTATTGATGATTAGGAAGGATTTCTAGTATTGCATTTTGAATATTTTCGCCTATTTGCAAAAACCCTAAATGCTTAAAACCTAAATCCCATGATTTCTTTTCTTTTTTTTCAAAAATAATTTTTGGGATTCAAATGTGCTCCAACCAACACAAATTTTACCTACAAATTTTACTCAAAATCTCTCATCTTGATCAAAACTTATTAATTCTGGTTTTTGAGACCAATTTAAACTCTAATCTCACCTATGGCCAGTCGTTTGTTCTGAACCTTTTTCATTCTTCCTGGTCAGTTGGCTGATATGGGTCCTAGGAAGAGACTTGCAGTTAGAGCAAGGCCTAATCAGGGTAGTGAGAGGAGGTCGAAGGCCAGATTCGATCCCGCTCCACAGAGCAGTTCAGCCACTCCGAGCTCCCCCCCTGCAGAGAGGATGGCAGGGAAGTCAGTAGCTTCAGGGAGGAGAGTAGATCTACACTGTTTCGACAGGCACCATTTTGGCATTAGAGAGATACTCTCAGATGTAGGGTTAGTACCCTTCTGCACCATGCAGGAGAGATACTATCCTCACCTGGTGAGGGAGTTTTACGGTGCCCTTGACTGTCGACAACTCTTATGGACGACATCCGTCAGAGGTATACAGATTTCATTGACTGATGAGTTGCTGAGCCGAGTACGGGAGATACCCCGGAGAGGAGTCAGTGCGTTCTCAGTTGATGATAGAGAGGCAGCTTTCAGATGCATCCTGGAGCGAGAGGATGTTCGTGGTATCTCAGTAGTTACCGCGAACCTGTTATCTTTAGAGATGCGACTGCTGCACCACATTACTGCATGGATCCTTCTACCGAAGACTGGCAGATTTGATTTCATCACAGAGAGAGAGCTGATGTTGATGACCAGTTTGATCGAGAGGAGACCAGTTGACATACCGGCCTTGATGCTGTCACAGATGCATGATGCTGCCACTCAGCGCCGACACTGTTTGCCATACGGGATGGCACTGACCCATCTTTTCAGAGCTTGTGGAGTATCATTGGAGGGGGAGATCCCCAAGGAGATACTGCACACAGATGTATATGATGAGAGGTCATTGCACCGCATGGGTTTCAGGATGGTTGGAGGTCGATGGGTTTGGAGAGAGTCTGGCTAGGAGCCAGATGAGGAGGATGAGATTCGAGAGGCTGAGGCTGGACCATCTGAGCCAGCAGTCCTTCCTCCAGTGGATGTACCATCGACACAGGCAGAGCACCTGTCACCTGATGCTTCAGTTCCTCCACCACCATCTACCAGATTATCCTTTGAGGAGCATGCCAGAGCCCAGTTCATACAGATCAGAGGAGAGGTGACTCAGCTGCGTAGCGAGGTCGAGCTTCTACGAGCACAGACTACCTCAGAGCACGCTGAGATCCGCAGATCTATGGAGGAGGGTTTTACACGTCTTGAGGATCTTCTGAGATCACTTATACCTCCTGCTGCACCTGCTCCTGCTCTATATGATGATGATGATGATGATGACGGCGGCGATCACCAGAGCGACCATGCTGATATTGCTGACGGAGGTGATCAGGATGTTGACCGAGCCACTGAGGTGGTAGGCACTGACAGCGACAGTGTAGGCGGAGCTGATGCTTATGAGGTGGTCAGTCGAGATCCTCCTACTACACCTGCTCCTTCTACTGCACTAGTTGACTTCGTTCCGGATCCTATTGAGCCAGCTGATCATCTTTCGCCTCCTTCTACCAGATCTTCTAGGGTTGTACCCGCTTTTGGTCCTGCCGGCCGTACCAGGAGTCTTAGAGCTTTAGCACCTCCTAGGGCTTTAGCCACCAGATCTAGGATTAGTGCTCCTTTTAGTCTTGATGTTCCTTCTGATGAGGACTAGCCTCACAGATGACTGTTTCAGATCTCTTTTTATGTTTGATATATGTATGTTTCAGTTTTGTTTGTACTAAAAACTTGTCTCATATATATATGTTTGTTATACTTCAGTTTGTCATATTTTAGCTCTGATATAATGGGATATTTTAACTCTGACACAAGCACAATTTCAGCTATAATATTTTCTATACTCTCTTTTTGTATACATGCTAATTGAAAGGGGGAGGTTATTTTTTTTTATGATTGACAAAAAGGGGGAGAGAAAAAGTAATGAGAAAAAGTAATGTTAAAAAGTAATTGTTAAGAAGAAAAAGAGTGATAATTGATGTTTAATTGTTTTTGAGAATTTGAGAACATGTATCTTGTTTAAAAGAAAAAGATGCATTATATTGATTTGAAGTTTACCTTAATAAGAAGTATCTAATTAAGGGGGAGATTGTTTCCTATTAATTAGAAAACTCATGGTTTGAACTATGTTGTCTCTTTTTCTCAAGGTTTTGTCATCATCAAAAAGGGGAAGATTGTTGGCTCCACCCAGTGATTTTCATGAGTAACAAAATATTGAGCACATATTGTATTCTAATATGAATTTCAAGTTGTGAGTTTTCAGGAAGAAAGCACCTCAAAATTCCAAAAACTTATAGTGTATGGCACGCAATGGCACGGAGCAATTCTCACATACCCGGACATTCTCTTCATTGAAAAAGGGCTAATATTTGCTTAACTATTATGTGTTTTTGCATTTATGAACTTTATTTTTGATTTCGAGGCTTTTACTCTTGATTCTGGATGCTTTCAGTCTTAAGTGTCGACACCTGGACAGACAAGTGTCGACACTTCAGCATTTGGCACGAAGAAAAATCCTTGGCACGCCAAGTGTCGACACCTAGAATTCAAGTGTCGACACCAAGTGTCGACACTTAGGTTTCAAGTGTCGACTCAAGGCCTGAGAATTTTGAAAATACAGAACTTGTTGGTTCGAGGATTTTTTGTATCAAGTGTCGACACCTGTGCATAAAGTGTCGACACTTGAATGATCAAGTGTCGACTCCCAGAATTCAAGTGTCGACACTTGACAGCCAAGTGTCGACACCTGACAGCCAAGTGTCGACACTTGCAGCCTGACAACTCTAACGGATCTATTTTTCTGGCTTGCAGAAATGGGATTTCAAGCTCCAAATGGCTATTTCCAATGCTCCAATGGTCACAAACCATTTTTAGAAGGTTTTTGGTGTATTTAATCTCCACCAACCTCATTTTAAAGCAAGAAAAGTGAGAAGAAGTCAAGAAGAAAAAGAGAGAAGTCTATTCAAGAGCATTCAAGTCCACTCTAAAGCCAAAAAGCCTTTATTCTCTCCAAACTTCAAATCAAAAGCCTCTTCTAGCTTGATTCTACTGAAAAAGCCTACTTGCTCAAATCTACTACATTCCAAAAGGAGGCAACTTGAAGAAGAGTGAAGTCAAAGCAATCCTTAGGCTTCAAAGATTCCAATCCACTATTGAAGAGAGTTTGTTGTAGAATTTAAATTTTATATCTGATTTGTTGTGCTTTAACCTTGCTTTCAAGGGTGTCTTGAAAGAAGGTTATTGTGGTTTGTTGGTGAGCCAAAGTGTTAAAACCAACTAGGGTTAACTTGTGAGCCCGAAGACAAAACAAGTAGTTAGGTTTGTTGGTGAGCCTAAGTGATAAAACCAACTTAGGTTTTTGACTTGTGAGCCTTGTAAAAACAAGTCAACTGTAATCTGGTGTGGATTATAGTGAAATTCCCAAGGGTGGCTTGGGGAGTGGATGTAGGTGCTAGGTTTGCACCGAACCACTATATATCTTGTGTTTATGTGTGATTGCTCTTTTCTTTTTGCATTCTTTAATTAAGTGCTATTATCTTGCATCTAATTATTTGTTACTCACAAGCACCACTAGACCATTTGATTTATTGTGTTAAATTTTTTAAAGATCCAATTCACCCCCCCTCTTGGGCTCCATTTCTGGGCAACAAAGACACTTGGAAGAATCCCTTGATGACACATGGGAAGCTAAGAAGGCACCACTTGGAAGTTTGTTGCAACCAAAATTTGTTTTTAATCATTTCTTGTTGGAAGTTGTAACCAATTTTAGTTAAGGCCACCTAATCTAGTGCTTAGCATAACTACTCCATGGATTAGTTATATTTTAATATTTTTTTGGATGAATTTTCTGAAAATTCTTTGGCCTATAAATAGGGCCAAGCCTCCCCTCTTGTATTCATTCCATTTATAAATGAAATTGAGATGATATTGAGTTTGGTTTTCTTCTTGAATTCTAGTCTAGTTTCCTTGTGTGGAGAGGGTGAGATGACCTTTAATCTAGCTAGTTTTCTTCATTCTCTAGTCCTAGATCTAGGTAACTCCTTGAGGGAGAGGATGAGAGGTACATTTGATATTTTAAAGAAGCCCTTCCAAGGTCTTTGAGGCATGTACCAAGAGAAAGAATAGAAGAGCTTGCCGCCTAGCTTCAAGCCATTCCCAAACTTTCCTTCCTTTGTTTTCGTTTGATTTATTTCCTTCCATCTTTGTTTCCATGCCCTTATTGCTGGTTCATTGTAGGTTCTCTCAGGGATTTGAGTTGATGATGAAGGTTTCTTGCCATGATCCAAGTGCAAGGTAAGTTTATAAGTTGAAGGAGTTCTAGTCTTACCATCTAATCCTCTTTCCTAGAGTGTTGTGTGAACCCTTTCACTAAAATATTTTAGCCATCATTGTTGGTAGGAAAGCTCTTTCTAAGCTTCATTAGATTTGATCATTTGAAGGTTAACTTTTCCTAGTAGTGATGGTTTCCTTTCCATGAAGATCATAATCTTTGTTTTGAACTAGACATACATTGTGGGTGTTATAATTTAGATCAACTAGTCTCCTAACGAAAATTCTTTTCTTGGATTAATTTAGCCCATTTTTTGATAATTAATTGCTCAAGTTTGCTTGCTAGTTGGCTTGCTAAAACTCTCCATCCATCATTTCATTTTTGCCCCGCATCACTATTGATGGCACTACGATCGGAATCAATGGCTCGACCGATGGTAACCCTACAATTAAGATCGATGATCGGATCGATGGGCCAATGTTGATCGATGCCTCACCAACTTTAGAATTTACTATCCTGCCAACTTTTAGTGCATGGAGCGACCCCTCTCAGGGTGGTTGGTAGTTTAACATGGCACCATGGAAGATTGCCTTGGCTCCTCAAAAATGCCCACAAATGGTCGACCACCAAGTGTAGAATAAACCCTGTAGGGGGTGGCCTGACTGATATAGAAACAATGGCTAGAGGTGGGCCCCTGGCCTTCAAATCGATTTCCATGAACTTAATCTTTGAAGATCATTTAGGCTAGAAATCTTTCCCCTAGCCCAACAAAGTTCACCCTGGAGTTCCACCGTCCGAGTGGCAAATTTCCATCTTACCTCCCTATAAGAGAAGATTGACTCCAGGAATGAAACTTTTGCCTAGGTTGACTAAAGCTAACATTATAAATGAGCACCATCTTATAGCCAGCAGTAGGTCTATGTCCAAGCTATTTTATTCCAATGATCCTAACCAAAATCTAATTGACTTCCTTGGATAATTTTCTAGCATGTGTGACCCTTTAGACTTCATATGTAGCCAGTAGTAGGTCCAGGTCCAAGCTATTTCAATCCAATCAAAATCGATTGACCTAATTAGGTCAAATCGAGCTAACCCAAGTTAGCCACTTCAAACCAATACTCATGAATCCAACCAATTTAATTCATGAAAACCTATAAGACATGATTGACATCTAGCAACATGTCATGCCTACTCGGAAGATGAGAAATTTGATGAAAATTACCAAAATACCTTTTAGTAGAAAGTTACCATGCAATTCAATCATTTGATCTCTCTTTATCCTGAATAAGTGATGGGTATGGAATATTCACAAACCCTAGCAGTTAATCTTTTCGAATCTTAATTTGATAATGAAGACTCGAACAATGAAAGAATAGAAACCCTATCTAATCTCAACCTGCTTTGATCAAAGACTTCCTGAGTCAACAATCGAAGAGATTACATGGATAAGTCCTCCTCTTACTAGGAGTGATCGATTCCTTGTTGATCCACTCATATCCTTTATGCATGATCCACCATATCTGAGAACACCCCATACATGACTCTTTTTCATGAATGAGTATGAACCAATACATGGCTTTATATGCAAAAGAAACCATGGCGATCTCAAGTCTAAGGATCACTTGCACAACTCCCACTATGAGAACCGTCTTTTGATAAGTAGTAAGACCTCCATAAGATATTCTTGAGATGGATCAGTTTAGTAAACTCATACCCTAATGAGCATCCACATTCTTGAATTAGTATCCTTACATAAGTGACTGTTTGACCAACCACCCTCTCCATCGAGCATATATAGGATGTGCTAGTCTTTCTGGAAACATCAATCCCTGAATCGATGATCCAATGACTAAAAGCATTTTAGATTAGGATTTATAGGAACTTAGATCTCATCGTTATGATCTCCATCATAACCCTAATTCCATTGCCCTAACTTATGGGATTTATCAAAATCTTATTAAGATGCAGCAGTATGATGAATCAATAATTACCTTTTATTAATAAATAATATCATACATGAGTTGGAAGATTATAGAAATGCCTATACAAAGATTAGCTTTTAGGGCATAATTCCTTCATTATACCCATACCCTTTTTGTGAGATACTTTTGATAGTATAATACTCCATAAAGATAGTTACTGTATAGTAAAATGTACTATACTCACCTACATGCCATACTAGTATCTCTATATTTCTTGGTTAAGAGAACAACTAATCTATACGGCACACAATGACCTATTTTCGATAAAAATTGTCATCCTAGGTAACAACATATTTTTATTGAATCAATGTAGTTCTAACAATTCGATACATTAAAGTTCACAGGAAGATGACTTATAGTGTTGAGCTACCAAGAACAATTTATTTTATTAATAATTCTTATACATTTATAAGATAGCTCAACCGTCTATAATCTAGATGATTGGTTTTAAACTAGTTTTTCCAACACTAAGTTCAATTTAAGTGTGGTGAGGAGTAGCTTAGCCAAAACCAAGGAAAACATGGTGATGGCGAGAGTTGATCTGGACTTGGAGAGACCAAAGAGAGAAGCAGAGGTGACGATGAGCAAGAATAGGTTCGAGCAGGAGGTGGAGGTTGCCACAAGGAAGTATAAGGCCTCTACAAACTTCATCGTAGATATGGCCCATGCTTTGGAGAACTTCCAAGCATCGAAAAAGTTTTCCAATGCATGCATCACATTTAGCCATGAGGCCTTTACTGAGGGCCATAAGCTAGGGTTGCTCAAGTGTTGAAGCCAAATAGCTAAGCACCATCAAGGGCTAGATCTCTCTTTATTAGTCGAAGAGAAGTCCAAAGAGGAGCCCTCTGATGAGTATTGTTGCCTCTAATGCCCTAGCAGAGGTCATGCTAGGTTCAGTGCCCGAGGTCACCTCTAACAAGCCTGTTGCCTTCAAGTCGACCACTACTAAGTCGATCACCTTTGAGCCCCCAGCTATGAGTGAAGCTACTCTATCTGACCCTACCACCATAGCCGAGCCATCAACTATTGCCAATCTAATACGAAACTATATATGCATGCAGATTATTTTTGTATTTTTATATATTAAGTTGTATGTTTGAATCCTGAAGATCAGACCAAGAAACTAAGTAGAGAGTTCTATATGAAATTAAGAAGCAAAAAGCATGCATAACAAGACCTAAAAAGCAATAGAAAGTGGATTGCCGAGGTTGAGAAGTCTTGGTTAGGCTAGTTCATCTTCAATAACAGGCTAGCAGGCAGAGGGGGTGTACCTGACAATGGTTGATGTGCCTGGTGAAGATCGTATGTGAAGGGGTCACTCTCCCTCCAAGATGTGGCCTGGAAAATCAAGCCTAAGACCCGTGGATTACTGGCTTTCAACTCGCTGATCCGATTGCTGCCTGGCTAGAGTCGTTGGATTTGAAGGAGTCGAGAGACCTGCAAACAACCTTTCACGGGTGAGAAAACAAAGCAATGATGAAATAGAAAAGGGAAAATAGCAAGGGGAAGATGAGATATGGAGTTGGCAGCCAGGGTTTGGAGAGCTGGATGGCGGCTAGAGGCTGGGTGCAGAACACCGAGAAGAAGGAAGGGCTCACACATAATCCCTTTTAGCACACAGCAGGTAGCACATAGCAATTAGAAGAACTCAATATTATTTCATGAAAAGATACCTTGATACAAGAAAGTAGAGTCTCTTAAATAGACTCTTAGACTTGGCCCCCAAGTAAGGTTACATTAGTCATTACCTAGGAGTTTCAATCCAACCCCAACTCTAGCTAGAATACATGGTAGGTTCAGGTAGAAAAATCCCTTAATTCTCTCCTCCTCTCCTGACTTGGTCAACCAAGATGGGTGACTCTATGTGGCCGACCAAGGAGAAGGTAACCTTAAGCATTTGGTGCCCTATCTCTTCTCCTGGGCCTTGGCTGGCAATCTACTTCAGGCTGCGATCCAGGGCTCTCGGGCTTCCGATGTGACTCCAAGGTTTCTGATTTCTTTTACCGGGCCTTCCATGGTCTTCATGTCTTTAGTTGGGTTGTCCTTCATGTCTTCAATTGGGTTGGTCTTCACTTGGACTGGCTTGGTCTTCTCTTGTACATGGGCTAACATGTACAGGACTCAAGAAGAAGACAAGCTCAACATGAGCTGACTAGTACAGGACTCAAGTGATAAAATAACAACTCAATTGGACTAAGCCCTTATTACAAATGGACTCAAATACTACTAATTAATCCACAGAGGGTTGAGAAGCCTCTGTCTTATTCTAGTGCCTCTAGTGTCCCCACCAATTCTCCTGGGGTGGAAGGAACTCGATCCTGTCGAGTAAGGGTCACACTGGCTCACATATCTCTTGAGAAGGTCTAGGTCGAGGTGCTGCAAGTTTTCTTGAGAAATCCACGAATCGTCCGACTCTAGCCGGCCTTGCCATAGACCAGGTAGTGTTGATAGCCATGGCCCTAGGTCAAATGGCTTGATCGTCCAAGATACGCTCGATCCGTTCTCCTCTCTTAGGCCTAATAGTTGGTGGACACTCTAGGTTAGGGTCACTCAAAATGGAAGGAGTAGGTCCAAAGGTCTCACTAGGTATCACTGTCGATTTCCTATACTCAACCAGGTCATGATATTGAAGGTAGAACTAATGCCCAAATCCGGAGGCAAATCTAACACATAGGCATTTGGTCCAACCCTCTCTATCACTTTAAAAGGTCTGGCTCTGCGAGCATGAAGCTTCTCTTTTAGGCCTAAGCCTAACTATGACAGAATCCACTACATCAAATTCCTTGGCCCTTCTTTGGGATTTAGCCAGTTTCTTTCAAAATTAGTGTAGGTGGTGAACATGCTGGGCGCATGCAGACTCCTATCAGGTGATGCAAAGGACTCATACTAATACCTATCAAACTCGACTATGCATTCCTATTGAAGAAAATTTTATTGAACTCTTTGGACCTAAACCTAACAAATCATAGGTTCTCTAGGTTTGATCCTAGTTTGGCATGCACATCAAAATTTACAATGGGCTCCTAGCAAATTCCATAGAGTATGCCAAAAGTAAAATGCAAATCTAACATGCGTAATGAATGTATGCACTATGCTAATCTCAACTAAATGCAATCTAATGATCCTAGAAATGCTAGAGGTTTCTGAAAAGGGCAGAAAATAAGAGGTGGGTTCAGGATTAGTCTGGTAGGGTAGGGAAAAAGGTTTAGGGTTAGTTGGGTAAAGTAGGATATAATAAGGCATGTCATGGACTAATCTTAAACTAATGAGGCTAACCTTATGAGGTTGCGATATATGTACAGGGTTTGCATAATGGAAGGATGGGTTACTAATCTCAGGGAAGAAGTCCTTATTGGAAACTATAGGAGGGGACTTTTCTTGAGGGTACTGATTCAAAGAGATCAGGTCCTTAATAAATTCTTCTGGTTCTATTATTTTAGGACTATACTCTATAATTTAGCTCTCCTCTATGGTTTCCTCAGGTAAGGTTCTAGCAGCATCTGGTTCTCTTCCTCTAATTGTCCTTCCACTACAACTTTAGGCTGGGTATAGTCAAGGTCAACGAACTCTAGATTGGCTTCTACCTGGGTACCTATGGGGTAAACTAATTCTAGGTGTTCTAGAGGTGTCTCCACTTCTCCCTCATACTTATCCACTAGGTTCACATTAGCTTCATACACTTCTGCTTTAATGTAAGCGTTATGAATCACAGGGGTGGTAGGGGAAGGTCGGCAAAGGGAAAATTGGCTAGGTCCTGGTTTCTGATTATGGGCGCTACTCCTAGTGGGTTCAGATTGACTAAGGGGTAGTGGATTACTATTGGGCTCATATCTAGGGATACTAGCCTTATAGGGTTTCGACCGATGGCATATAGATTCAGATCTAAAGGTCATGGGTTTACTAGGCTCAAAAGGAGTGGGTGCATAGGATCTATGTTCATAGGTTTTGGGTAGTGTGGGTAAAGGTGGCTCAGGTTTGGATCTAGTCTGGGTCCTACGGGTTTTCTCTAGGGTTCCAAGTCAGTTGTCTATATGTTCCAACCTATGGGCTTAGTGATCAACTCTATTGTGGGTTCGGGTATTGGACTGGGTCAACTGAGTCATCAGGTAGTCATCTGGGCCATTTGGTCTACAAGGAATTGAATTTGGGTTTCTAGCTTATCCATGGATTTAGCCAAAGGTGGAGATGGTGAGTGATATGATGCTCCTAATCTAGTGCTCATGCAAGACTCAACGCTGACTCGACTACAGTTGCCTAGACCTAGAGCCCAATTAGAATGGGTTGACTCAGCTTACACACAACTCAAATTCTAGTCTTTCAATCTGGCTAGGTAAGAGGTGGGATGGTGGAAGGCCCCCTTGCTCTCGCAAGGACCTAATTAAGGAACCACCGATCTGCTTAGATCGTTTGACACTGTACCTCTTTCCTAGACACCAGTATCTAGTAATAGTAGATAAATTGGGTGCACTAGTCATCCCACAATGATTGGACTAGACCAATGGGTATCCCTAGCCCACTAGGGCAAATTAAGTCTAGTTAATTTTAGATTAGGCTTGGGATTGAATGCAAGGGATGTGGTTTTGGGCTAAGGAGAGGTTATCAACTCCTCCCCTTATCTAACATATAGAAAGTGCCCTTAAGGTATTTTATGCAATGATGTCAGGCAGAGGAAAATGCAAATTAGGGTTTAGGTGTTTTTGGTATTTTTTAGTGTATGTAATTTTTTTTTTATTTTGGTATTTTCTTAAATAGAAAAATAACTTGTAGAATATGACCAAATATGCAGGGAACATGCTAAAATTAAAGATATGCAAGAATATACTAAAAGATCCCTAAACTTTCCGAAATCAGCTTTGCTGCCAAAATAGAGTAGAACTGTTCTCAGGCAGTGTTTCGGTTGGTAGAAAATCTACATATCGAAATAATTCTTGAGAAAATTTTAAAAATTAATCTCAATTATAGTAAATTCAAAAAAATAAATTTAAGATTTCTCTAAGTTCTATGAAGGCAGAAACAATTGAGAAAACAGGGGATGTACTGAGAAGGCCGAAAGTGCAAAAACCCTAATGGATCTCTTTGTGTTCTTCTTTAGGGGTCAATTCACATCGACACCCCTACCACCATACAAGATCCCATAGATTGGAAAAAGAGGGTCTTGCAGCCCTACTAGTCTCCTATGACCGGACGGCCATGGTGAAGCACCCGATTCGAATATCCAAAGAGAACTGAGCCCAAAATAGGCTCTGATACCAAATGATGCGGAACTATATATGCAAGCAAATTATTTTTGTGTTTTCATATATTAAGTTGTATGTTTGAATCCCAATGATCAAACCAAGAAACTAAGTAGAGAGTTCTATATGAAATTAAGAAGCAAAAAACATGCATAACAGGACCTAAAAAGCAATAGAAAGTGGACCGTCGAAGCTGAGAAATCTCGGTTGGGGTAGTTCATCTTCAATTACGAAACTGGTAGGCAGAGGGGGTGTACCTGACAATGGTTGATGCACCTGCTGAAGATCGCATGTGAAGGGATGGCTCTCCCTCCCGGATGCGGCCTAGAAAATCAAGCCTGAGACCCGCGGACTCCCGGCTTTCAACTCGGTGATCCGATTGCTGTCCAGCTGGAGTCGTTGGGTTCATAGGAGTCAAGGGACCTGCAAATAACATTTCATAGGTGAGAAAACAAAGCAAGGATGAAATAGAAAAGGAAAAACAGCAAGGAGAAGATGAGATATGGAGTTGGCAGTCAGGGTTTAGAGAGCTGGATGGTGGCTGGAGGCTTAGCGTAGAACACCAGAAGAAGAAAGGGCTAACACAGAATCCCTTTTAGCACACAGCAGGTAGCACACAGCAATTGAAAGAACTCAATATTATTTCATGAAAAGATACCTTGATACAAGAGAGTAGAGTCTCTTAAGTAGACTCTTAGACTTGGCCCCCAAGTAAGGTTACATTAGTCATTACCTAGGAGTTTTAATCCAACCCCAACTCTAGCTAGAAAACATGGTAGGTTTAGGTAGAAAAATCCATTAATTCTCTCCTCCTCTCCTGACTTGGTCGACCAAGAGGGGTGACTCTAAGCGGCCGACCAAGGGGAAGGTAACCTTAAGCATTTGGCACCCTAGCTCCTTTCCTGGGCCTTGGCTAGCCCAATCTACTTCGGGCTGCGGTCCAGGGCTCCCGGGCTTCCGATGTGACTCCAGCATTTCTGATTTCTTCTACTTGGCCTTCCATGGTCTTCATGTCTTTAGTTGGGTTGGTCTTCATGTCTTCAATTGGGTTGATCTTCACTTGGATCGGCTTGGTCTTCTCTTGTACTTAGGCTGACATGTACAGGACTCATGAAGAAGACTAGCTGGACATGAGCTAACTAGTACAGGACTCAAGTGACAAAATAACAACTTGACTGGACTAAGCCCTTATTACAAATGAACTCAAATACTACTAATTAATCCATAGAGGGTTGAGAAGCCTCTGTCTTATTTTGGTGTCTCTGGTGCCACCACCAATTCTCTTGGGGTGGGAGGAACTCGACCCTGTCGAGTAAGGGTCACACTGGCTCACATATCTCTCGAGAAGGTCTAGGTTGTGGCACTACAAGTCCTCTTGAGAAATCCATGAATCATCCGACTCTGGCCGGCCTTGCCATCAGACGAGGTAGCATTAATAGCCATGGCCTTGGGTCGTAATGGCTTGATCGTCCAGGATACGCTCAATCTGTTCCCCTCTCTCAAGCGAAATAGTTGGCGGACACTCTGGGTTAGAGTTACTCACAATGGAAGGAGTAGGTCCAAATGCCTCATTGGGTATTCCTGCCAGTTCCCTATACTCAACCAGGTTTGCTATATTGAAGGTAGAACAAATGCCCAAATCCGGAGGCAAATCTAACACATAGGCATTTGGTCCAACCATCTCTATCACTTTAAAAGGTCCGGCTCTGCGAGCATGAAGCTTCTTTTTTAGGCCTAAGCCTAACCAAGACAGAATCCACTACATCAAATTCCTTGGCCCTTCTTCGGGAGTTAGCCAGTTTCTTTCAAAATTGGTGTAGGAGGGGAACATGCTGGGCACATGCAGACTCCTAACAGGTGATGCAAAGGACTCATACTAATACCTATCAGACTCGACTATTCATTCCTATTGAAGAAAATTTTATTGAACTCTTTAGACCTAAACCTAATAGATCATAGGTTCTCTATGTTTTATCCTAGTTTGGCATGCACATGAAAATTTACAATGGACTCCTAGCAAATTTCATAGAGTATGCTAGAAGTAAAATGCAAATCTAACATGCATAATGAATGTATGCAGTATGCTAATCTCAACTAAATGCAATCTAATGATCCTAGAAATGCTGGAGGTTTCAGGAAAGGGCAGAAAATAAGAGTGGGTTCAGGATTTGTCTGGTAGGGTAGGGAAAAAGGTTCAGGGTTAGTTGGATAAAGTAGATATAAGAAGGCGTGTCAGGGACTAATCCTAGACTAATGATGCTAACCTTACGAGGTTGCGATATATGTACAGGGTTTGCATAATGGAAGGATGGGTTACTAATCTCAGGGAAGAGGTCCTTAATGGAAACTATAGGAGGGGGCTTTTCCTGAGGGTATTGATTCAAAGAGATCATGTCCTTAATAAATTTTTCTGGTTCTTGTATTTTAGGACTAGACTCTGTAATTTGGCTCTCCTCTATAGTTTCCTCAGGTAAGGTTCTAGCAGCATCTAGGTTCTCTTCCTCTAATTGTCCTTCCCTACAACTTTAGGCTGGGTATAGTCAAGGTCAACTAACTCTAGATTGGCTTCTACCTGGGTACCTATGGGGTCAACTAATTCTAGGTCTTCTAGAGGTGTCTCCACTTCTCCCTTATACACATCCACTAGGTTAACATCAGCTTCATACACTTCCACTTTAATGTAAGCCTTGTGAATCATAGGGGTGGTAGGGAAAGGTCAGCTAAGGAAAAATTAGCTAGGTCCTGGTTTTTGATTATGGACCCTACTCCTAGTGGGTTCAGATTGACTAAGGGGTAGTGGATTACTATTGGGAACATATCTAGGGATACTAGCCATATGGGGTTCTGGCCGATGGCCTATGGGTTCGGATTTAAAGGTCATGGGTCTACTAGGCTCATAGGGAGTGGGTGCATAGGATCTATGTTCATAGATTTTGGGCAGTGTGGGTAAAGATGGCTCAGGTTTGGATCTAGTCTGGGTCCTATGGGTTTTCTCTAGGGTTCCTAGTCGATTGTCTATATGTTCAAACCTATGGGCTAAGTGGTCAAGTCTATTGTGGGTTCGGGTATTGGACTGGGTCAACTGAGTATCTAGGTAGTCATCTGGGCCATTTGGTCTACAAGGGCTTGAATTTGGGTTTCCAGCTTATCCATGGATTCAGCCAAAGGTGGAGATGGTGGGTAATATGATGCTCCTGATCTAGTGTTCGTGCAAGACTCAACGTTGACTCGACTATAGCTGCCTAGACCTAGAACCCAATCAGAATGGGTTGACTCAACTTACACACAACTCAAATCTTAGTCCTTCAATCTAGCCAAGTATAAGGTGGGATGGTGGGAGACCCCCTGCTCTCGTAGGGACCCAATTAAAGAACCACCAATCCACTTAGGTCATTTGACACTGTACTACTTACCTAGACACCAGTATCCAGTAATAGGAGATGAATTGGGTGCACTATCATCCCATAATTATTCAACCAGACCAATGGGTGTCCCTAGCCCACTATGGCAAATTAAGTCTAGTTAATTTTAGATTAGACTTGGGACCAAATGCAAGGGATGTGGTTTTGGGCTAACAAAAGGTTATCAACTCCTCCCCTTATCTGACATATAGAAAGTGCCCTTAAGGTATTTTATGCAATGATGGCAGGCAGAGGAACATGCAAATTAGGGTTTAGATGTTTTTGGTGTTTTTGAGTGTATGTAATTTTTTTTTGTTTTGGTATTTTCTTAAATAGAAAAATAACTTATAGATTATGACCTAATATGTAGGGAACATGCTAAAATTAAAGATATGAAAGAATTATACTAAAAGAACCCTAAACTTTTCGAAATCGGCTTTGCTGCCAAAATAGAGTAGAACTATTCTTAGGCAGTGTTTCAGTTGGGAGAAAATCCACAGATAGAAATAATTCTTGAGAAAATTTTAAAAATTAACATCAATTACAAAAAGTTTAGCTAAATAAATTTCAGATTTTTCTAAGTTCTATGAAGGCAGAAATAATTAAAACAACAGGGAATATACTAAAAAGGCTGAAAGTGAAAAAACCTTAATAGAACTCTTTGTGTTCTTCTTCAGGGGTCAATTCACATTGGCACCCCTACCACCATAGGAGATCCCATAGATTGGGAAGAGAGGGTCTTGCAGCCCTACTAGTCTCCTATGACCGAATGGCCATGGTGAAGCACCCGATCCGAATATCCAAAAAGAACTTAGCCCAAAACAGGCTCTGACACCAAATGATGCGGAACTATAAATGCATGCAAATTATTTTTATGTCTTTATATATTAAGTTGTATGTTTGAATCCCAAAGATCAGACCAAGAAACTAAGTAGAGAGTTCTATAAGAAATTAAGAAGCAAAAAGCATGCATAATAGGACCTAAAAAGTAATAGAAAGTGGATCGCCGAGGTTAAGAAGTCTCGGTTGGGCTAGTTCATCTTCAATAATGGGGCTAGCAGGAAAAAGGGGTGTACCTAATAATGGTTGATGCACCTGGTGAAGATCGTATGCGAAGGGGTCGCTCTCCCTCCCGAATGCGGCCTGGAAATTCTAGTTTGAGACCCGTGGATTCCCGGCTTTCAACTCGGTAATCCGATTGCTGCTTGGCTGGAGTCGTTGGATTCATAGGAGTCGAGGGACCTGCAAACAACCTTTCACGGGTGAGAAAACAAAGCAAGGATGAAATAGAAAAGGGAAAACAACAAGGAAAAGATGAGAAATGGAATTGGCGGCCAGGCTTTGGAGAGCTGGATGGCGGCTGAAGGCTGGGCACAGAACATCGGGAAGAAGGAAGGGCTCACACAGAATCCCTTTTGGTACACAGCAGGTAGCACACAGCAATTCGAAGAACTCAATATTATTTTATGAAAAGATACCTTGATACAAGAGAGTAGAGTCTCTTAAATAGACTCTTAGACTTGGCCCCCAAGTAAGGTTACATTAGTCATTACCTAGGAGTTTTAATCCAACCCTAACTCTAGCTAGAATACATGATAGGTTTAGGTAGAAAAAATCCCATAATTTTCTCCTCTCTTGACTTGGTCGGCCAAGAGGGGTGACTCTAAGTGGCCAACCAAGGGGAAGGTAACCTTAAGCATTTGGTGCCCTAGCTCCTCTCCTGGGCCTTGGCTGGCCCAATCTGCTTCGGGCTGCGGTCTAGGGCTCCCAGGCTTTCAATGTGACTCCAGGGTTTCTGATTTCTTCTACTGGGCCTTCCATGGTCTTCATGTCTTTAGTTGGGTTGGTCTTCATGTCTTCAATTGGGTTGGTCTTCACTTGGACTAGCTTGGTCTTCTCTTGTACTTGGGCTGACATGTACAGGACTTAGGAAGAAGACTAGCTCAACATGAGCTAACTAGTATAGGACTCAAGTGACAAAATAACAACTCGCCTGGACTAAGCCCTTATTACAAATGGACTCAAATACTACTAATTAATCCATAGAGGGTTGAGAGCCTCTGTCTTATTTTGGTGCCTCTAGTGTCCCCAGCACAATCCCAAGCAGGCTGGGAACTAGAACTTTGTAATTTTTATCTTTTCTTGGAGCTTTTGGCTTTCTTATAATTTTCTTTCCCTAATATTTATAAGAAAACATTTTCAAGTGTAATGGAATGGTATTTTGTGAAAGAAGTGCCTTAAAAGTAAATCATATTTCTTATGAAATAGGAGCTTATCTATAAAATTCTCTTAGCTCAAGTATGAAATCAATAAAAAGTATTTTATTTCATCATATACTATATCTTATACTTTATTGTTTGAGATTATGATGAACTCCATAAATTAGGAAAATGATTTTAGGGTTATGATGGAGTTCGTAATAGTAAGACCTAAGATCTAATAAAATTCTAATTTAAAATTTTCCAGTCATAGGATCATTGAGTCGAGGATCGATATTTTTGGAGAGACTGACACATCCTATATATGCTCGATGGAGAGAGTAGTTGGTCTTACAACTACTTATGTAGGGACAATAATACAAGGATGTGGGTGCTCATCAAGGTACGAGTTCACTGAATTGATCCATTATGAGAACATCTTCTGGAAGTCTTACTTACTTGCCAAAAGATGATTCTCTTAGTGAAAGTTGTAGAAGTAATCCTTAGACCTAAGACCACCATGGTATCTTATATACATGAATCCATATTTTAGTTCATACTCATTCATGACTTAGTAGTCATGTAAAGGATGTACATGGATATGAAGAATTGTGTATGAAGGTTATTAGTAGGTCAATAAGGAATAGATCACTCCTAGTAAAGGGAGTATTTATCCCATGTAATCTCATCGAATGATGACTCAAGAAGTCTTTGATCAAAGTAGGATGAAATTAGAAAAGAATTTTTAGTTTTTCATTGATCGAGTCTTCATTAGTGATTTGAGGTTTGAATGAATAAAGTGCAATGGTTTGATAATTTTTCATACCCATAACTTATTCAGGATAAAGGAAGATTCGAGGATTGAATTACATGGTAACTTTTCATTGAAGGGTATTTTGATAATTTTAATTAAGTTTCATATTTTCTGGGTAGGCATGACATATTGCTAGACATCTATCATATCTTGTAGGTTATCATGAATCAAATTGATTGAATTCATGAGCCAATTAGAAAGATGGTTCAAATTGATAGCTAGGGTTAGCTCGATTTGACCAATTCAATAATTGATTTCTAATCAAACTAAATTGATATGAACCTAGACTTACTGCTAACTAGATGATGAGCCAAAAGGGTCACACATTCTATGAAATTGATCAAGGGGTCATTTATATTTTTATTAGAGTCATGGGATCCTAATTGGCTAGATAATTAATATACTAGCATATGTTGGCTAGCCTAACTCCTAACCTAATTCGATTGGGTTTAAATGCTTGCTATTTGGGCTAACCAATTTGAGTAGGACGTAAATTGGGTTGATTCTTAAGTGGGGTAGCCAAATTGGGATTTATCCTAATTCATCAATCTTTATCCATTAATTAAACTAAGAGTCCCAAGGGCATGGGACTCTTGGTGCCATATTTGTGTGCACATAAAAATGGGGTGCAGAATGACCGAGAGTCCTTTTGCAAATTAATCACCTTTTATGTGATAAGGCTTAGGCCCTATCATATCCATTGGATACCTAAATTGATTGAAATTGGCCAGTCAATTAATGTAAGAAGGTCATGAATAATGAAGGGATGCAACGCTTCATGTATATGGCACATGGATAGAGTCCTTCTGCCTATTAATCATATTTTTCCAAATAAGCTCCCTACTTGATATGCCTATTGAGATGTGGAACCATGTCTTAAATCTAAAATTAAGAATAAATTATCATATTTTTTTGAAGAGTTGCGATAAGTAATTGTCGGCGCTAATAATTAGTGAAACAGTGTTTCACTTTGCACCTTTCTGCCAAGAGACTCTGTCTGATTAAAGGGTCTTATCTAATATGTTAAATATCAGATAAGGGGTTGATGAAAAGGTGTATCAAGTGCCTACTCTCTTCCTATTTAAAGGCTTTGGTGATTGAAGCCAAGGCATCTGAAAGTTGTCCTGATAATTCTCTTCCTTTTCTTGTTAGGACAAGTCTATTATTTTAAGACATGTCCACAATTTTAAGACAAGGGTTTAGAAAAAGAATTTGAAAGGATAATAGGATAGTAAGAAAGTTTTTTGAGAGGCACTAAGCTACTCTTCGAAAGGGAAAAGGTCCTAGAAGGGAGAAAAGGTTGTAAAAGGAAGAAAGGCTACCGAAATGAGTCATCAAGCAAGAGGAGCACTTCCTTGGTTCGGTTCCTATATGGATCACCTCTAGAGGGCATACACTTGTGTGCCTAGTGGAATGAAAAGGATATTAATATTACAGGTATTCTGCTATTTCTAAAATATTTTATTCTATTAATTGATATAATCAAGGGAGTTTTGGGTCTATGGTTTCCGTTGACTAGGGTTTCTAAGTTTAAAATTTTGAAATCCGGTTTTCCACTATGCTATCAAAATCCAATGATGGTATCAGAGCCACCTTGATTCACTGAATTAATAGTCAATTAAATGTTTGAATGATTATATACTATCTAATTAAATGCTTTGCAACTCTTTCTTGAGTGTCATCTTCTCAAGAATATGCCCCGCACACTTGAAATGGTAGTAAAATGGTAGTGATCCACTTCTTCATAGGCTCTCTTTAGCACCTTATGTGCCCTCAGCAATCTCTTCTTTTGACCAACGACCTTCTTATTTATGACTTTGACCTTGGCTTCCTACTCTAAAATATATGCCCTAATATCGATGGTCCCGTAAAGGCATTTGGCGGGCATCGGTGCTCTTGAGGGAAAAGTAATATCCTGAGAGAATCCATGATCAATAAACATGCAAGATAAAGGTGTAGAAGGCAAAATATTAGGTTTCAGTAGCACAACAGAAGACTGGATTTTAAAATTTTGAACCTAGAAATCCTTGTCAACCAAAATCCTAGACTAAGACCCCTTAATTATATCAATTAATAGAATAAAATATTTTAGAAATAGAAAAATACCTTAATGCTAATATCCTTTTCTTTTCATTAGGCACACAAGTGTATGCCTTTCAGAGGTAATCCACACAGGAACCGAACCAAGGAAGCACTCCTTTTGCTTTCTTGACTTCTTTCAGTAGCCTTTCTTTCTTCTACAGCCTTTTCTCCCTTCTAGGACTTTCTCCCTTCCAAAGAGAAGCTTAGTACCTCTCCAAAAATTCTCTTACTATCCTATTATCCTTTCAAATTCTCTTCATAAGTCCTTGCCTTAAAATTGCAAACTTGTCTTAAAATAATAGACTTGTCCTAACAAGAGAAGGAAGAGAATTATCAGGATAACTTTTGAATGCCTTGGCTTCAATCACCGAAGCCTTTAAATAAGAAGATAGTAGGCACCTAATATACCTTTTCATCAGCTCCTTATCTGATATTTAACATATCAGATAAGATCCTTTAATCAGTAAGAGTCCCTTGGCAGAAAGGTGCAAAGTGAAATGCTATTTCACTAATTATTGGTGCCAAGAGTTGCTTATCACAACTCTTCAAAAAAATCTGATAATTAATTTTTAATTTTAGATTTAAGACATGGTCCCATATCCCAATAGGCATATCTAGTAGGGAGCTTATCTAGAAAAAAGTGATTAATAGGTAGAAGGACTCTATCCATGTTCCATATACATGAAGCATCGCATCCCTTCATTAGTCATGCCCTTCTTACATTAATTGACCAGCCAATTCTAGTCAAATTGGGCATCTGATGGATAGGATAGGGGCTAAGCCTTATCATAAAAGTTGTCCTTCTATGCCCCTTTATTTATGTGCTTGCAAATATGACACCAAGAGTCCCATGCCCTTGGGACTCTTGGTTTAATTAATGGATAAAGACTAATAAATTACGATAAACCCCAAATTGGCTACCCCACTTAAGATTCAGCCCAATTTAATTCTCACTCAAATTGGTTTGCCCAAATATTAAGCATTTAAACCCAATCTAATTAGGTTAGCCAACATATGCTAGTATATTAATTAGTTAGCCAATTAGGATCCCATGATCCTAATAAAAATATAAATGACTTCCTTGATCAATTTCTTAATATGTGTGACCCTTTATACTCCTCATCTAGCTAGTAGTAGGTCTAAGTTCATATCGATTTAGTCTGATTAGAAATCAACTAATCAAATTAGGTCAAATCGAGCTAACCTTAGCTTCCAATTTGAACCATCTTTTAAATTGACTCATGAATTCAATCAATTTGATTCATGATAACCTACAAGAAATGATTGACATCTAGCAACATATCATGCCTACCCGAAAGATGAAGAATTTACTAAAATATCCTTTAGTGATAAGTTACTATGTAATTCAATCCTTTGATTTTCCTTTATCCCGAATAAGTGATGGGTATTAAAAATTATCAAACCCTCATACTTTATTCATTCGAACCTCAAATCACTAATGAAGACATAATCAATGAAAAACTAGAAATTCTTTTCTAATTTCATCCTGCTTTAATCAAAGACTTCTTGAGTCATTTTTTGATGATATTACATGGGATACATACTCCCTTTAATAGGAGTGATCGATTCCTTATTGACCTACTCAGAACATTCATACATAATTCACCATATCCATCAATATCCCGTACATGACTACTAAGTCATGAATGAGTATGAACCAAAATATGGATTCATGTATATAAGATACCATGGTGGTCTCAGGTATAAGGATTACTTACACAACTTTCACTAAGAGAATCATCTTTTGGCAAGTAAAACTTCTATAAGATGTTCTCATGATGGATCAATTTAGTGAACTCATACCCTAATGAGCACCCACATCCTTGCATTAGTATCCCTACACAAGTAGTTGTGAAACCAACCACTCTGTCCATCGAGCATACATAGGATGTGCTAATCTCTCTGAAAACATAGATCCACGACTCGATGATCCTATTATTGGAAATATTTTAAATTAAGATTTATTATATCTTAGGTCTCATTATTACGAACTCCATTGTAACCCTAAAATTATTATCCTAATTTATGAGATTCATCATAATATCAAATAATAAAGTATAAGACATAGCATATGATGAAACAAAATAACTTTTATTAATATCATACTTGAGTCATGAGAATTTTACAAATAAGCCCCTATTTCATAAGAAATTTGATTGGCTTTTAGAGAACTATTCTTTCAATCTCACACTTGCACTAAAGCCAATCACCCTTATATTTAATTCCCATACAATCTAAATGGCCATTAAATTGCTATTGAGGAAGGGCCTTAATGCATGGATTTGCTATGTTGTTCTTTGTCTCTACTCATTCTAAAATCATGTCTTGTCTTTCAATGATTTCATGAACAAGATAGAAGCACCTTAAGATGTGCTTGGATTTTTTATGAGACCTTGGTTCCTTAGCTTATGCAACAGCTCTAGTATTATCACAATAAAGTGGCACTGGTTATTGTATCACAAGAACTATATCCAACTTCGAGATGAACTTTTTCATCCAAACAGCTTCCTCAGCGGCTTTACTAGTAGCTATATATTCTGTCTCAGTAACTAAGTCAGCTACAGTTTGCTGCTTGGTACTTTTCCAACTCACTGTATCTCCATATGTAGTAAAGACATATCTTGATATAGATTTGCTATCATCTGGATCTGATTGAAAACTAGTTACGGTATAGCCTTCTAGTTTTAAATCTGATCTTCCATATGTTAGAAAAATATCTTTAGTCCTTCTAAGGTATTTAAGAATATTTTTCATAGCTTTCAAATGATCCTCCCCTGGATCAGCCTAGAATCTACTTGTAATACCTAAGGCATAAGCAACATCAGGCTTGGTACATAACATGGCATACATGATTGATCCTACAGTCAAAGCATAAGAAATTTGATTCATCCTTTATCTCTCTTTAGGTGTCTTAGGAGACATCTTCTTGGAAAGATGTATGCCTTGATTCATGGGCAAGTAACCCCTTTTACTTTTCTCCATATTGAATTTTTTTAATACTACGTCAATGTACCTGGATTGAGATAAGTCGAGCATCCTTTTTGATCTCTCTATAGATCTTTATACCTAGTATATAGGATACTTCTTGCAAATGCTTCATGGAAAACTATTTAGATAACCAAACTTTGACCGATTGCAATATTGAAATATCATTTTCAATGATAAGTATGTCATTAACAAATAATATTAAGAAGATAATGGCACTCCCATTTGTCTTCTTATACACACATGGTTCATCCACATTTTTGATGAAACCAAATTCTTTAATTGTTTCATCAAATTAGATGTTCCAACTCCTCGATGCTTGCTTTAATCGATAAATAGATTTTTTAAGCTTTCATACTTGGTTTGGCCTCTCACTTGAGACAAACCTTTCTAGCTGTGACATATAGACTTCTTCCTCAAGATACCCATTAAGAAAGGTAGTCTTTACATCCATTTGCCATATTTTATAATCATAGTATGCAACTATAACAAGCAAAATTCTAATGGACTTGAGCATTACTATTGGTGAAAATGTTTCATCATAGACAATTCCATATCTTTGTTTGAAAACTTTTGTCACTAGCCTAGCCTTGTAGGTTTCTACTTGGCCATCTACTCCAATCTTCCTTTTGAAGACCCATTTCCAATGTATTATATTTACTCCCTTAGGTGAATCAACTAAAGTCTAAACTTGGTTGGTCTTCATGGAGTCCATTTCAGATTTTATGGCATCAAGCCATTTGTTAGAGTCTTTACTCTTGATAGCTTCTATATAGGTCAAAGGATCATCATCTTGAATGATGCTAACTTCATTGTCATTATCAATGACAAAGCCATATTTGAGAGGTGCATCCTGCACTCTCTCTGACTTGCAGAGAGGAGGTGTGTATTGTGGTGGTAACTTATTAATAGGTACTTGTGGTTGAGGAATTTGAGGTTGATTGTCTATGGAGTAGGTTAATCTTATACTTCATCAAGATAAAGTATCTTCCCACTACCTCCTTCTTGGATAACTTTTTTTTCAATAAAGTGGCATGCCTACTAACAAAAACATTTTATTCAGTAGGATAATAAGAGAGGTATCCAATACCTTCTCAAGGATAATTTATGAACCTATATTTATCAGCCTTAGTACTCAGCTTATATCCAAATATATTTCTAACATAAGCCGAGCAACCCCAAATCTTAAGATATTTTAGACTTGGTCTTTTGCCTTTCTATAAATTATATGGAGTGCTAATTACTGATTTTGATGTTACTCTATTTAGTATATAAGCAGCTATCTCTAGAGCATAATCCCAGAAGGATATTGGAAGATCAGTGAAGCTCATCATAGACTTTACCATGTCTAACAAGGTATGATTCCTCCTTTCTGCTACACCATTTAATTATGGTATATATGGAGGTATCCATTCTGAGAGAATATCTTTGTCCTTAAGATGATCAAGAAACTTACTAGATAAGTATTCTCCTCCTTGATATGATCGAAATATTTTAATACTCTTTCCAGTTTATTTCTCAACCATACTTTGATACTCTTTAAATTGATTAAAGGCTTTGGATTTATGTTTCATAAGATACATATATCTAAACCTAGATAAATCATCAGTAAAGGTGATGAAATAAGAGTATCCTCCTCTGGCTTAAGTTGACATGGGTCCACATACATCTGTATGTATTAACCCTAATAACTCAATTGCCCTATCTCCATGACCAGTAAATGAAGATTTTGTTATTTTACCCATGAGACAGGATTCACAAGTTTTTAATGATTGATAATCATAAGGATCAAAGAATTTATCTTTGTATAACTTGTTTATCCTTGACTTACTAATATTACCTAATCGGTAATGCCAGAGAAAAGTGACATTAACATCTTCTCTCTTTCTTTTCTTGTTTTCAATAAATAAAACTTCATCATTAAGTGAAAGAACTAAAAGACCATTAACAAATAAACCAGTTCCAAAAATTTTATCAAAATGGGAAATAGAGCATCCACTGCTTTTTATATTAATTTCAAAACCTTTTTATAATAATAAGGGTATAGAAATAATATTTTGATAATATTTGGAATATAGTAATAGTCTTTCAATTCTAAAATTTTGCTAGAAACAATAACAACAGATAGGTGCCCACAGCTTCTGCTTGAATGGCTTCATCACTTGCACCATAAAGCTCAAAGTTACCTTTCTTCAAGCTTCTAATTCTATGAAGTCCATGCAAAGACTTGCATATATGAGACCCACATTGGTATCCAATATCCATGAATCAGAAGCTGAAGTACTCAATGACAAGTTAGTTTGTATCATGCACAAGCCTTTTAATGATGCACCAGCATCATGCTTCAAACTAGCAAGATATGACTTGTAGTTTTTTTTCAATGTCCCTACTTGCCATAGTGAAAACAGGTTTCATCAATAGAAGACTTCTTTGCCTTCTTCCTCTTCTCGGTACTTTTCTTAGGGTTTTACTTTCTCTTTAAACCCTTTTTCATTACTATTTTCTTCTTTCCATCAATTAGAAGAAGATAAGCCTTGTTCCCTTTAAAATTGCTCTTAGCTATCTTAAGCATGTTAAGCAGCTTAGGTAATGAAAGGTTCAGTTTGTTCATATGTAATTCATGACAAACTAAGAGAAGAATTCAAGAAGTGATTACAGGATTAGGTCATAATTAAGCTCTCCATCCATAACAAAATCGAATTGTCCTAATAGTGTGATTAAGTCAATCATTTTTAGTACATGGAGTTGAATAGATGAGCCCTCACTCATTTGTGCTCAAAACAACTACTTTGATATTTCATATCAGGCAACCCTACTTTGCTCTCTATAGAGCTCTTTAAGATTGAGCAGTATCAGCTAAGGTTCCATATCTTCATGTTGCCTCTGCAATTCATTGCTCATAGAGACCAACATAATGTACTTGACAATTAAACTGTCATTCTGTCACATTTTATATGTGACCCTTTCCTTCTCAGCATCATCTCCGATCGGATCTGGATCAAGAAAATCGAGGATGTAGGATACCTTCTCCTGAGTTAAGATAATTCTTAGGTTCTTTAACTAATCCACATTATTAGAACTAGTCAACTTATTGATATCTAAAATACCCCACGGTGATAAAGTAGAAGCCATAATATTAATCTACATAAATAAAGAAAAACGTATAAGCATACCACTCAAGATAATATTCATAATTAGATAAAGACTTATCAATCTAATTATGTCTCCTGCTATTTTTCTATGAATACCATAGCCCTCACCTATGGTAAGTGAGAAACCCTAACAAGATTTTTGTAGTGGGGTTAAGATCCTAATTCCTCATAAATGTCTTAAGTTTACACAACAAATAGTTATGAGTTCAAGGGTAGGAAATTTTCTTTTTCAATTGCAACCCATGCAACTCTCAAAATGACAACTGCCTCTATGACACTTACAGCCTTGTATTTTTATAATAAACTATAATGTCTTAGTTTATCAGACCCTTCGTTTCTATATAGTCATGATTAAATAATGTTGCCCTTGTATTCACACAACAAAGTAACATCAATAATCATGTTATAAAGTATTAGATGCACCAAGATAAATTTTACATCAAACCTTATAGTAGGCCTTGTGTTTACACAATAAACCTACTATAGTTTTGACATAAATTTGGCTTAGCATGAAAGAAGGAAATTAATAGCATTTTAATTAATTAGCATTTTCAAATCAAGGTCTAAATCAATCGAATTGGCCAAGTCAATGGGAGAGAGTGGGAGGCCCCTTGTGCTTGCCTTGGACACCAAAAATTTTAGGCTAGGTAAGCAACGAACCTAATTAAAAATTACATTCTCTTTACCATCTTAAAAATATTTTTCTAGACACCAATTGATCAATCAAATCCTAAATGGATTTGCACTATGATTTTATAATACTACGCCTAAATATAATTTTTAAAGAGGGCTTTTATGGTCTCACGCATATCCTATTAATACAAACTTTCTAATAGGCATACAACAACATCAAATGTGCCAAGTATGTCATTATTCTAGGACAACATTACAGTGTAGAAAAATCTACCATTATGTTAGGACAACCTTATCTTAGAATGATGACTGAATAATCTAAATATATCTCTATGTCGATAAGGGTTTAAGTGAAACCCTAATCAGTGGCATATATCAACAATCATATGCTACAACTATCATTTAGATATAATTAGATAGCATATAATCATTCAAACATTTAATTGACTATTAATTCAATGAATCAAGGTGGCATTAATACCATTATTGGATTTCGATAGCGTAGTGGAAGACCGGATTTCAAAATTTTAAACCTAGAAACCCTAGTCAACCGAAACCCTAGACCTAAAACTCCCTTGATTATATCAATTAATAGAATAAAATATTTTAGAAATAGCAGAATAACTATAACATTAATATCCTTTTCATTCCACTAGGCATATAAGTGTATGCTCTCCAAAGGTGGTCCATATAAGAACCGAACCAAGGTACCTCTCCTCTTGCTTGCTGACTCTTTTCGGTAGCCTTTCTTCCTTCTACAACCTTTTCTCCCTTTTAGGACCTTCTCCCTTTCGAAGAGTAGCTTAGTACCTCTCCAAAAACTCTCTTACTATCCTAGTATCCTTTCAAATTCTCTTCTTAAGCCATTGTCTTAAAATTATGGACTTGTCTTAAAATAATAGACTTGTCCTAACAAGAGAAGGAAGAGAATTATTAAGATAACTTTCAGATGCCTTGGCTTCAATCACCGAAGCCTTTAAACAGGAATAGAGTAGGTGCCTAATACATCTTCTCATCAGCCCCTTATATGATATTTAACATATCTGATAAGATCCTTTAATCAGACAGAGTCTCTTGGCAAAAAGGTGCAAAGTGAAACACCATTTCACTAATTATTGGTGCCAACAGTTGCTTATCGCAACTCTTCAAGAAAATCTGATAATTAATTCTCAGTTTTAGAATTAAGACATGGTCCCACATCTTAATAGGCATATCAAGTAGGGAGCTTATCTAGGAAAATATGATTAACAGTCAAAAGGACTCTATCCATATGCCATATACATGAAGCTTCGCATCCCTTCATTGTTCATGCCCTTCTTACATCAATTGACCGGCCAATTCCAATCAATTTAGGCATCCAATGGATAGGATAGGGGCTAAGCTTTATCACATAAAAGGTGTTTAATTTGCAAAAGGACTCTTGGTCCTTCTATGCCCCTTTATTTTTGTGCACACAAATATGGCATCAAGAGTCCCATGCCCTTGGGACTCTTAGTTTAAATAATGAATAAAGATTAATAAATTAAGATAAATCTTAATTTGGCTGCCCCACTTAAGACTCAACCCAGTTTAAGTCCTACTCAAATTGGTTAGCCCAAATAGCAAGCATTTAGACCCATTCGAATTAGGTTTCGAGTTAGGCTAGCCAACATATGCTAGTATATTAATTAGCCAGTCAATTAGAATCCCAAGATCCTAATAAAAATAAAAATGACCCATTGATTAATTCTTAATATGTGTGACCCTTTTGGATCCTTATCTAGCTAGCAGTAGGTCTAGGTTCATGTCGATTTAGTTCGATTAGAAATCAATTATCGAATTAGGTCAAATCGAGCTAACCCTAGTTGCTAATTTGAACCATCTTTCAAATTAACTCATGAATTCAATCAATTTGATTCATAATAACCTACAAGATATGATTAACGTCTAGCAATGTATCATGCCTATCCAAAAAATGAGAAATTTGATTGAAATTATCAAAATACCCTTCAGTGGCAAGTTACCATGTAATTCAATCCTTCGATCTTTCTTTATCCCGAATAAGTGATGGGTATGAAAAATTATCAAACCCTCAAACTTTATTTATTCAAACCTCAAATCACTAATGAAGACTCGATCAATGAAAAACTAGAAATCCTTTTCTAATTTCATCCTGCTTTGATTAAAGATTTTTCGAGTCATCATTCAATGAGATTACATGGGATAAATACTTCCCTTACTAGGAGTGATTGATTCCTTATTAACCTACTCATAACCTTCATACATAATTCACCATATCCATGAACATCCCATACATAACTACTAAGTCATGATTGAGTATGAACTAAAATATGGATTCATGTGTACAAGATACCATGGTGGTCTCAGGTCTAAAGATTACTTACACAACATTCACTAATAGAATCATCTTTTGACAAGTAAAAAAGACTTTCATAGGATGTTCTCATGACGGATCAATTCAGTGAACTCATACCTTGATGAGCAACCACATCCTTGTATTTTTGTCCCTACACAAGTGGTTGTAAGACCAACCACTCTCTCCATTGAGCATACAAAGGATGTGCCAGTCTATCCAAAAATATCGATCCCTGACTCAATGATCCTATGGATAGAAATATTTTAAAGTAGAATTTATTAGATCTTAGGTCTCACTATTATGAACTCCATCATAACCCTAAAATCATTATCCTAATTTATGGGATTCATCATAATCTCAAACAATAAAGTATAAGATTGCATATCATGAAACAAAATACCTTTTATTAATATCATACTTGAGTCGAGAGAATTTTATAGATAAGCCCCTATTTTATAAGAAATATATTGGCTTTTAGGGCAATATTCTTTCACAAAATACCCTTCATTTACACTTGAAAATGTTTTCTTATAAATATTAGGGAAAGAAAATTATAAGAAAGCTGTAAGCTCTAAGAAAAGATAAAAATTACAAAGTTCTAGTTCCCAGCCTCCTTGGGATTGGTAGTAGTTGATAGCTTGGCTACGATAGTGGTGTCATGATGCAGGATGGATGCAAAGACCAATCTAACAATTAAGAGTTAAATTTTGATGAGCAATGGCAGCTATTGACCCCTTGAGTGATTTTGATGATAACAAAATATTGGAGCATGCATTGTCTTACTAACAAATTTTCAAGTGCATTACAAGTTTTTGTAGGATGATTTTAATGCTCATTTGCATCTCCTACAATCCTGTTATATATCACCTGTAGTGTTGTAAAAGTTTCATATAAAGAAGAACCCAAAGTAAAATTGATGTAATATTCATGAAAATGGGTTGCTTCTGTGTGTTTTTCAAGCTTAAAATTCTTTAGAATATATTGTTAGTTGAGTTGGAAAGAGTCGCTGGATGAATTCTGGAGAAGAGTTGAAGATTTTATTAAAAATTCACTCAAGTCGACTCGTGTAAGGAGAGCTGACTCTAGTCCATGGCACGATTGAAGAATTCTGGCATGCAGAGATCTGAACCGACTCGAAGGAACCCGAGCTGACTTATCCAGAGCTTCATTTCTTGAATCAGACAAGTGAGCCAACCCGAAGGCAATCTGAGCCAACTTAACCATTCAGTCAGGCATCCGAGTCGACCCTTCAGTAATTTGAGCCAACTCCTCCAAAGTCTAGAGAAAATCAATTCTGAAAGAATAGCCAGGAGAGTCAACTCTACTAAGGCAAGCCGACTCCTCCAGAGTACAACTTTGAAGACCTGAGAATCCGAGCCGACTCGATTATGGCGAGCCGACTCAACCAGAGTGAAGAGTCAACTCTTTAAGGATCCGAAACGACTCGAAGCATCCGAGCCGACTCAAACATCGATTCCAAGTAAGTAACGGCTAGTTCCAGAACTTTGTTTTTGAATTTAAAAAATGCTCTAACTATGAAATGTAAAATCCCAATGGTCTACAATGACTATATCTACCTAAGAAGAGTATAAGACTCAATAAATGAGGGACTTGGACAACCTTTGAAGAAGCTAATACATGATTGAACATTAAATGAGCTTGTGAGCAAGAGAGCACAAAAAAGAACATTCAAGTCAGACTTCAAGTCTTCACCAACTCCAACCAGAAGCTTGAAGCACTTATTAAAGAAGAAGAAGAAGCCACTAAAGTGCACTAAAGCACATTTAAGAAGGCTTCTTTTGAGCTGCAACTGCAACCATCAGACAACTTGGGTTTGTCATTAGTTGCTTACTTTTTTTTAACTCTTTTATGAGTTTGTAGGTTTTTGGTGAGACTGATTAAAAATCAAGTGTGGGTTGTTAGTGATCCCATTTTAAAACTAATGTTGTAAGGGTTTTTGGTGAGCCCGGTCAAAACCAAGGTTAGGTTCTTGGTGATCCTGTTGAAAACCAAGAGTTGGGTTTTTGGTGAGCCCGGTTGAAAAACCAAGTTGGGTTTTGGATTTTGAGCCCGGTAAAACAATCTGACTATATTCTGGTGATGAATATAGTAAAAATCCCGAGTGGTATCTTGGATAGTGGACGTAGGAGCGAGGTTACTCCAAACCACTATAAAATTGATATGTTTGTGATTGTGCTTTTTCTTCTTTACTTGCTTCTGCTTTAAATATTTGAATCACAGCACCTACCATACAAAAAGATTTAAAAGAGCACATATCTATTTAACTTTTTAAAATTTTCAATTCACGCCCCTCCTGGAAAAGCCACCTCGGCAACAACTGGTATCAAAACAGTGTCTTTGAACTTATTTAGAGTAAAGATTAATGGCTCATCCCATGAGTATCTCCTTGGCCGAAGGCCAATCCACTAATAGACCTCCATTGTTCATTGGCATGAATTATTCTTACTAGAAAGCTAAAATGAAGATATACATTCAAGCTATTGATTTTCAATTATGGAAGGTCATTCTTAAGGGTCCACATATACCCACGATTAAAGTTGATGGCGTGGATGTTCCAAAACCTAAAGAAGATTGGGATGAACACGACATAAAAATGGGTGAACTGAATGCCAAAGCCATGAACTTACTTTATTGTACTTTGGATGCAAATGAATTTAACCAAATTTCCACATGCAACTCAGCTAAGAAAATTTGGGATAAACTCGAAGTGACCCATGAAGGAAATTCCCAAGTGAAGACCTCAAAAATTAATCTTCTAGTACATAACTATGAATTATTTAAAATAGAGCAAAATGAAACTATCTCTACCATGTTTTCACGGTTTACAAATATAATTAACGGCTTGAAAAGTCTTGGCAGGGTTTATTCTAATGCAAACTTAGTACAAAAGATTCTAAGATCACTTTCGAACAAATGGGACCCCAAAGTAACTGCCATCCATGAAGCAAAAGATTTAAATACTCTACCTCTAAATGAATTGATGGGCTCTCTCATCACACATGAACTGGCCATGCAGCATAGAAATGTAGATGATCAGAAAAAGAAGAAAACTATTACCTTCAAAGCTGCATTGGAATCAAACAAACAAAATGAGGAATCGAAAGATGACAGCTCCTCCTCCGAAGATGACTTAGAAGATGAAGATATAGCTACGGTCATGAGGAGATTCAGAAGGTTTATGGGAAAGAAGAAGGGAAGGTACTTCAAAAAATTTTACAAGAAAGGTGAACACAGTAAGGACAAGGAAAGGAAAAAAAAAAGGGATCAAATGCCCACATGTTATGAATGTAAGAAACCTGGGCATATCCATCCTGATTGTCCTTTGTTAAAGAAAACATTTAAAAAGAAGAAGAAAGCGATGGTTGTGACTTGGAGCGATTGTGAGGAGTCGACTTCAACAAAAGAAGAAGAGACCACAAAAACTGCCAATCTATTCCTCATAGGTCTCGAAGATGAGGTAATGTCCTCGGAACCTCAAGTAGAATTTACTTTTAATGAACTAAATTTTGCATTCCATGATTTGCTTTCAGAATTTAAAAAGGCTGGAATAAAAATTAGAGCTTTAAAGAACAATAATGATTCTTTGTTAAAAGAAAAGAAAGAGATTTCAAAAAAAATAAGTTATTACAAAAAGAATTAATTATCTTTTCTAAAAATAATAAAGCTTTGGAAATTAAGAAAAATCTATATCTTGAGAAAAATAAAGCTTTGATTGATGAAAATGCTTATTTAAAAATGAAGATGGAAAAACTCAAGTCTTTGGTTGAAAAGCTAACTTTATGTTCAAATAAGCTTGAGTTGATTTTGAAAGAGCAAAGAATTTCAAGTGATATGGCTAGAATCAGCTATAATTCTTCGAATACAAATGGAATTTTAGCTACTAGATTTGTATCTTCAAAAGCATTTGTCCCAAAATCTATTTCTCAAAATGCTTTTGTATCAAATGCTTTCACATCCATTTCAAGAGCTTCAAAGTACATACCTAAGATTTCAAATCAAAAGTCTTTTAAGTAAAATGGTTCTACATCTGCATCATATGCTTCTACATCTAGAACTTCAAATTTTACATCTTTTCAAAATACAAGAATTGGTTGCTATGCATGTCATGGGGTTGGACACAAATTTTTCCAATGCAATTAGTTAAAGATAAATGGAAATGCAAATAATAGAATTAGAAAGATTTGGGTTCCCAAAGGAACCACCTCTGCTAACCTATAAGGATCCAAGGTAGCTTGGGTACCTAAAAAAACTTCTTGATTATTTTGCAAGAATGTCTTGCCACCCAAAAAATGAAGAAAAGATGGTATCTAGACAGTGGATGTTCAAGACATATGACGAGTGACAAGGATCAATTCATCACCCTAGAGATGAAAAAAGGAGGTTTGGTAACTTTTGGAGATAATGGCAAGGGAAAAATAATCAAAATTGGTAAGATCAAAATATCCCCCTCTACTTTTGTTGAAAATGTATTGCTAGTAGATAAATCGAAGCATAATTTGTTAAGTATTAGTCAATTATGTGATAAAGGCTTCGAGGTTGTCTTTGAATCATCTATGTGTATAGTAACTAGCTCACTTGATTCTAGCAACAAATTTATTGGACATAGACTTAGAAATATTTATGTGGTAGATCTGAATGATCTAGCCATGTCTAGTAGTTCCAGTCTAGTAGCAATGAATGCTAAGATCAAGGAGTCTTGTTTACTTTGGCATAGACAATTAGGTCATGCTAGCATGCTACTATTGCCAAATTAATTTCCAAGAATCTTGTTAGAGGTTTACCCAAATTTAAAGTTGATTTTGAACATGTTTGCGATGCTTGCAAAATGGGTAAAAAAACTAAGGGAAGTTTTAAATCTAAAAATATGATTTCAACTTTTAGACCCTTTGAGCTACATCACATAGACTTATTTGGACCAACTAGGACCACAAGCCTAGGTGGTATGAAATATGCACTTGTGATAGTAGATGATTTTTCAAGATTTACATGGATTTTATTTATTGCACATAAAGATGAAACTTTCAAAGTTTTTCAAAAATTCCATAAGAAAGTTTCAAACCAGAAAATTCTTTCAATTGTATCTATTAGGAGTGATCACGGCATGGAATTTGAAAATCAATTTTTTGATGATTATTGCACATAAAACGGCATTGATCACAACTTCTCCACTCCTAGAATACCACAACAAAATGGTGTTGTAGAGAGAAAAAATAGGACTTTAGAAGAGATGACCCGAACAATGTTATGTGAAGCAATCTTCCAAGGTACTTTTGGGCAAAAGTGATGAATACTGCTTGTTATATTTTAAACAGTATTTTGATTCGACCAATTTTAAAGAAACCCCTTATGAGCTTTGGAATGAAAAGAAACTAAATATTAATTATTTTCATATTTTTGGCTATAAATACTTTGTGCTGAATAATAAAAAGGATAATCTAGAAAAATTTGATGCTAAATCTGATGAAGCAATTTTTCTTGGTTATTCAATATATAGCAAAGAATATAGAGTATTTAATAAAAAAATATTAACTGTAGAAGAATCAATACGTATTATATTTGATGAAACTAATCCCTCACCTTCGAAGAAAGAAAAGTGTATAGATAATGATGTAGGTACACTTGAAAAGAAAATAGAAGATATGAGCATACAAGAGAGACCAACTCAAGAAGAAGAAGAAGAGATGGTAAGTAAAGATCATGCTGATTTATCAAGAGAATGGAGGTATGTAACTTCTCATCCAAGAGACTTAATTATTGGTGATCCCTCTCAAGATGTTAGGACTAGGTCATCACATAGAGATGCATATGATTACCTAGCATTTGTATCATAAATAGAGCCACATAGCTTAGAAGAAGTTAAAAATGATCCAAACTGGATGTTGGCCATGCATGAAGAACTAAACCAGTTTGAAAGAAATAATGTGTGGACTCTAGTTGATAGACTATCATACCTTCCCATTATAGGAACCAAATGGGTGTATAGAAATAAACTAGATGAACAAGGTAAAGTAATTAGAAACAAAGCTAGATTAGTAGCTAAAGGATACAACCAAGAGGAAGGAATAGACTTTGATAAAACCTATGCACCCGTAGCAAGACTAGAGGCCATAAAATTACTACTTGCATTTGCTTACTATATGAATTTCAAACTTTTTCAAATAGATGTAAAAAGTATATTTTTTAAATGGTTTTATATCAGAACAAGTTTTTGTAAAACAGCCACCAGGTTTTGAAAGTCATGCTTTTCTTAATCATCTTTTTAAACTCAATAAAGCATTGTATGGACTTAAACATGCACCTAGAGCTTGGTATGATAGATTGAGAAAATTCTTACTTGAAAATAATTTTATAAGAGAAAATGTTGATAAAACCTTATTTATCAAAAAGAAAAATAATGATATATTAGTTGTACAAATTTATATTGATGATATTATATTTGGTGCAACTAATGAAATTCTTTGTAGAGAATTTGCTGAGTTAATGCAGGGTGAATTTGAAATGAGTCTAATGGGTGAACTAAATTACTTCCTTGGACTTCAAGTGAAACAAACAAAAGAAGGGATCTTCATAAACCAGGCCAAATACATCAAAGAAATCATCAAGAATTTGGTATGGAGACAAGCAAAGAAGCAAGCATACCCATGAGCCCTACCTGCAGATTAGATAAAGAAGAAGATGGGAACAACATTGATCAAAAACTCTATCGAGATATGATCGGATCACTATTGTACTTAACTGCTAGTAGACCTAATATCTTATTTAGCGTATGTGTTTATGCTAGATTTCAATCTAATCCTAAAGAATCACATATGCTTGCAGTAAAAAGAATTATAAAATATATAAGAGGAACAAGTAATTTGGTCTATGGTATTCAAAGCAATCTTCATTAAATTTAATTGATTTTTCGGATGCTGATTATGGTAAATACAAAATAGATAGAAAAAGTACTAGTGGTACATGCCAATTTCTAGGGTTGAATTTAATCTCATGGCACTGTAAGAAATAAAACTCAGTAGCACTATCCACTGCTGAGATAGAGTACATAGCTGCAGGGAGTTGTTGTGCACAAGTGCTTTGGGTTAAACAACAACTAGAAGACTTTGGTGTTACACAATCTAAAATTCCTATCAAATGTAATAACACAAGTACTATTAATTTGTCAAAAAATCTAATTCAGCAATCTAGAACAAAGCACATAGAGATTAGACATTATTTTATTAGGGATCATATTTTAAATGGTGATATTGTCCTTGAATTTATTCCTACTGAAATTTAACTTGCTAATAATTTTACTTAACCTCTTAACTTAGATATATTTCAATTCATTAGAGGAAAATTAGGTCTATATGACCCATTTTAGAAAACTTGATCTAAATTCTTCAAAATTAAGGAAACATTATCTAGAAAGCCTACTACATCACACTAAGGATAATGACCATTTCTCTTAGTATATATCTTTCATTTGAGACTATTTTTGAACTGTTTGGAACCTTCTATGGAGTTTCTACTCGAGTCGACTCGAGCAATTTAGGATGAGCCGAGCCGACTCAGATGTCGGGTTAGGCATTTTTTTGTTTGAGCCATAGGACTTAACCTAAGCCCTTATACTTTGTCATTTCATTCCTATTGGCTTAGAACTCTAATTTCCAACCTAATAACTCCTTCCTTCCATCTCGACCGACCTTTTCTAGCTTAAACACTTGCAATCCTCTTGAGCTCAAGCAATGGCATCGAAGAAAGCTATCGCAAAATGCCCCCGAAGTAATGAAGAAAGCTCTCTAAGAGAAAGAAGATCAAAAAGAAGAGAAGATGAGTTGACTCAGAGTCGACAACAGGCAGAAGAACAAGAGGCTTCACCTTCTCCACCAAGACAAGTAGTTTCCATGGCAATCCATCCGGTCACAAGTGGAAGAAGGATAATTTTTTCATTCCTAAAGGACCTAGGGCTTTGGATTGGTGACATGATTTAAGATCAAGGTTGGTCATTCTTCTGTTCCTTGAATGTTCCTACATATCCCAACCTGGTTTGAAGTTTTTATGAGAATTTAATTTTGGAAGAACATCACATTGAATCCACTGTCAAAGGAAAGAGAATAATTGTGACAGAAGAAAGGTTGAGCAATCTGCTTGAAATGCCTAATGAGGGTCTTAACCATCTAGTTATATAGGACAGACAAAAAACCCACATAACCATCTTGGAAAGGAGTGATGTGAGTGGAATTGGAAATGTAAAAGCTAACTCCCTTTCCTTAGAGATATAATTGCTACACAACTTCATCAGCAAAATTTTTATCCATGGAACAGGTCGATTTTACTAGGTGAGTGAGAGAGACCTGTGCTTCATGGGACATCTAATTGAGGGGGAGGCCCTCAATTTGCCACATATCATGCTTTTACAAATGAAGGAAGCAATAAGAAAGGTAAAGGCATGTATCCTATATGGAATGGTTTTCACATTACTGTTTCAGGCCTCCAGAGTTGACTTAACTAGTGAGGATGGTAGGCCAATGCACCATATGGATATTTACTCTTCCAAGTCTTTGCAAAGAGTGGGTTACCAATTGAGAAATGGAACTTGGAGGAAGAAAGGATCTGGACAGAGGGCAGTAGGCTCATCTAGTGATGATGGTGAGGAGGAGCCTTAGGAGTAGCTACCTGAGGAGACTGCCACTGCTGTTGGGCATACTGTTCCTGATGCCGAGTAGTTTGAGCATAGAGAGAGAGTCTGGGAGTCCTAGGACTTCTCCAGCATCTCCACCAGCACCAGCATCTCCACCAGCACCTTCAGTGACTGCTGATACTCCAGGACCATCTGCTGATACTCCAGGACCATCAGTGTCTCATGCATTCTTTGCCCAGTAGATGAGACTGCTATCTCAGACCCTGACCAGCTCCATTAGTTTGTTGTTTGGCAAAATTCGTCAAATAGTCGACACCAAACTTGAGGAGATCTATGGTGAGTCTGCCAGACCAGAGCCATAGATTGACATACAGTCATTGTCAGACTCCTTCATGTTAGTATCTAATGACATCTGATGGACCGTTGATCATAGCATTGAGGAGTTTAAATCTGAGTTGAGAGAGCTATCTTATCGGATGGGATCAATGGAAGAGACCAGGAAGATGGAGAATGACTACACCAAAGGAGTGGGGATTCTTAGGGCTAAATTTGGTAGATTGAGAGGTTCGGCTGAAGCATTTGCCAATGCACAGGCTAGTGAGCTCATTGCTCTCTAGGAAGGGATGAAGAAGATTTAGACAGAGCTGAGCACTGTATGGGTTTTTTTAGCGAAACTATCTTTAGTCATTGAGACTCTTGGAGCATCTAGACCTCATCCTAGTCAGCCTACACCTCATCCTAGATAGCCTGCACCATATTTTAGACAGCCTCCACTTCATTCTACATAACCACCACCTTTTATACCTCCTGGTTTATTTGATCCAGAGCCTGTTTCTTCCAAACCACCACCTGGACCATCAACTAGCACTAGAGGACCTTCTAATCAACCTAGGTTTTGGCACGATAAATCTGAACCTATTATAGAAGAACCTAGTGATAGTGACTAGGCTAGTGTTTATTATTTCTGCTTCCAAACTTTTGCAAGTTGTATTAAACATTTTGAAAGAAATGAAAGTATTTCCTTTCTTACTTATTATGTATGCAATGTGACTTGTGCAATGATGTTATTTGTGTATGCAGTTCAAGATCATTTTATATCAGATTATCATAATTTTTTATGAGAAAGTCAAATTATCTCAAATAATGTTTATAATATTCTCATTCTATTTCAAATATTGAGCTTGAAGTATTTAACAAAGGGGGAGAATGATATTAATTGAATACCTTTTTGATTAGTGACAAAAAGGGAGAGAATGGTATTGATAATGAATGCATGAAAAACTGGCAGAAGAAAAGAATGAAAAACATGAGGTTTCAAATTTTAAGAACATACAAAAAGGGAAAGAAAAATTGTTGAAACTGAATGGCTTGAATACATTTAGTTATGCTCTCAATATTTGCAAATTTGCTCTATTTAGAACTTGCTATAAACATCTATTGATATCTCAATACTTGATACTTATGCCAATCTAAAACTCTGATACATTTCAGGCAAAAATAGCTTTTGATAAGTGTTTATTATGATACATATTGGACTTATTTCAAAAGCTCTGATATATTGTCAATAAGCCTTAATTCTTTCAAATACATTCTTGGTATACAGCTCATACATGTTAATATTTACTTCCAAATATATTTATACGTGGAATTGTAAAGTTTTTCCATGCCCGGTGTTTTGTCATCATCAAAAAGGGGGAGATTGTTGACCCCTTGAGTGATTTTAATGATAACAAAATATTGGAGCATACATTTTTCTTACTAACAACTTTTCAAGTGCATTACAAGTTTTTGTAGGATGATTTTAATGCTCATTTGCAACTCCTACAATCCTATTATATGTCATGTGTAGTGTTGTTAAAGTTTCATGTAAAGAAGAACCCAAAGTAAAATTGATGTAATATTCATGAAAATGGGTTGCTTCTGTGTGTTTTTCAAGCTTAAAATTCTTTAGAATCTGTTGTTAGTTAAGTTGGGAAGAGTCTCAGTGATTAAGAGTTGCTGGATGAATTCTGGTGAAGAGTTGAAGATTTTATTAAAAATTCACTCGAGCCGACTCGTGTAAGGAGAGCCGACTCTAGTCCATGGCACGGTTGAAGAATTCTGGCATGCAGAGATTCGAGCCGCTTGAAGGAACCTGAGCCAACTCGTCCAGAGCTTCATTTATTGAATTAGACAGGCGAGCTGACCCAAAGGCAATCTGAGCCAACTCAACTATTCAGTCAGGCATCTGAGTCGACCCTTCAGTAATCCGAGCAAACTCCTCCAAAGTCCAAAGAAAATCAGTTCTAAAAGAACAGCCAGGAGAGTTGACTCTACTAAGGTGAGTCGACTCTTCCAGAGTACAACTTTGAAGACTTGAGAATCTTAGCCGACTCGATTATGGCGAGAAGACTAGACCAGAGTGAAGAGTCAACCCTTTAAGGATCTGAGCCGACTCGAAGCATCCGAGCCAACTCGAACGTCAATTCCAGGCAGGTAACAGCTAATTCCAGAACTTCATTTTTGAATTTAAAAAATGCTTCAACGGTGAAATGTAAAATCCCAACAGTCTACAATGGCTATATCCACCTAAGAAGAGTACAAGACTCTATAAATAAGGGATTTGGACAACCTTTGAAGAAGCTAATGCGTGATTGAACATTAAATGAGCTTGTGAGCAAGAGAGCACAAAAAAGAACATTCAAGTCAGACTTCAAGTCTTCACCAACTCCAACCAGAAGCTTGAAGCACTTATTGAGGAAGAAGAAGAAGCCACTGAAGTGCATTAAAGCATATTTAAGAAGGCTTCTCTTGAGCTGCAACTGCAACCATCAGATAACTTGGGTTTGTCATTAGTTGCTTACTATTTCTTAACTCTTTTGTGAGTTTATAGGTTCTTGGTAAGCCTGATTAAAAACCAAGTATGGGTTGTTAGTGATCCCATTTTGAAACTAACGTTGAAAGGGTTTTTAGATTTGAATTTTAAATTTTAGATTTTAAATTATAGAAATTAAATTTGAATTTTTTTTGAGATTAGGTTGGATAAATTCAAAATATAGATATGCCAAAATCTTATCTTAGGTTGTGCTTAGAAGATTAACATGCAATCTTTCAAGCAATTAACAAATCAAACATGCAAACACTAAGCACAACTAATTTTTTGATATCGGGTTATCACGTCTGGCTGTAGCTCATTACTTCCATGGGTTGTGACAGTATACTTGCATATACCCGCTCAGGAGGCGTGATTTTTCTTCCACCAGAAAGTACTAAGAAAACAATGCAATTTTTTTGAAAAAAATTTCAGATTTGAAATCTATGAGAGAAGATTATAGATCTAATTTTAATCTAACTAAATTACTAAAATTAATGCAAAGGAAGCTAAGATCTAAAGAGCTATGGAAGAGCCTTCCGGATCCAATGCTAGAGTAGAGCAGAATTTTCAACTAGTCACTAAATGTCCTAGTCTAACCTTTGGCTATGATATCAAAGTTGATGCGGGATGGATGCAAAGACTAATCTAACAATTAAGAGTTTAATTTTGATAAGCAATGGCAGCAAACTCAGATAAGCTATCAAATTAATTTAATGAAGATAGACTAAGTCTCTACTAGCTACCCGTAATATAATCAGCTTGCAATCTCATAAAGTACCCTGGATTCGATGATTGTGAAACCACCGAAACTAGGATGTCCTGACTTCAAACAACCAGATCTAATGAGATTCGGATTGTTACTTATCAATAATGCTTTTCCCTACTCCATTTCAATAGATCTGGATTCAACTCTCAAGATCTCGCGGTAGGATTGTAAATTTCAGTTCCTTCGGAGCAAATCTTCTCGTTGATGGTTGGATGGAAAGGGAAACCTCCTCTTCTAATCGAGAGCTCTAGGGATCCTGTAAAGAACGGTGATTAGTAGTGTAGAAAAGATGTGAAAATATGAAAAAGAGAGGGAATGAGGGATTGTTTGGCATGGATTCGGATTTGGGTTGGATGTCGGAGATGGCGATGTCTGGCTACTTGGATCTTGGACTCTTGGAATATAATTGGCTTCGGCACTCCACACACACTAATACAATATTTAACCAGCAGAGCACATTACAATGCTTAACCAGTAATTGTAAGACACATTATAGTGCTTAACCAGCAATTGTAAAATGCAAACTGATAGAGTTCCATTAATAATTCAAAAGATGGTTTACAAGAGGGGAATGGGGTGGTAATAATAGACCCCTTACATAGTAGCATGATAAGAACAAATTTATTTAAATACAAGATAGACAAAGATAGAGCCCCTTGAGAGGATAATATTGGACTCTCATCTCCTTTTGAAATTGAATGAAATCTCCTTGAATTCAAGTTGAGTAGACTCCCTTGCACTTGGACTCTTCCATGGAATGGGCGATGAAATAATGTTGGACGACAAAATGAGAAGAGATGGCACCCATTCCTCTCACAAATAGTGCTAATCCATCTCCCCTCTTGGCATGAACTCCTTCTTGCCATTAGGATAAGCTTTTTGATAAGAGAAAACTCTTTGAATGTTGGATGAACCTTGGAAGGAATATGACTTGATAAGAGAAAACTCTTTGAGTTTGAGTTTTAGATGAACCTTCCATTTGAATTTAAAATAAATACTTGAGTTGGCCAACCATCCTTGGAGTAGGCAGCAAAGGAGAAATGTGGGATGAGGAGTCCTTCTACTTTACTCTTCTTAAATTCCTTCAAATGAGCAATAAAATGAGGCACCCTCCTTGGAGATAACATAAATGAGGTGCCCACCTTGGATAAAAAAAGATAAGGTCTTCTGATGTCCTATTGACTTGTTATCCGGATGTCCTGTTGTCCTGTTATCTCGATTTAAAAAAAAAAGACAATCTTATTTGACATTGAATTGGCCATCCAAGGTGATGTAGTGAAGCATACCACTCTAAGTGGCAAGTGACAAGGCTCCATGTGGTATGAATTCAATAATTGGACTTGACCTTGGCTAACAATTGAGCTTGAACCCCATTGACTAATTCAATTATAAGACTCAACTTCAAGCAAACCTATCTTGACTAATTTGCAAATCAAAGCAAACTAATTTATTTATAGGACTCAAGATGAAATTAAAATAGAATAACTAATCATTGGTGATCCACAAAGAGCTTGGAGGCTTCTGACATCTCTTTCTAGCTTTGGTGTCCTCACCAGGTCTGATAGAGTAGCTTCACTCATAGCCGAGAGCTCAAAGGCAATCGACTCAAAAGTGGCCAACTCGAAGGCAACAGGTTTGCTAGAGGTGACCTCCGATGCCTAATGGTGTGGGCACCAGGATTAAGCAGAGGCTCCTCAATCCTCTGTGGATTTCTGATTAGGGTTCTAAGTCTTTATTGAGTCATTTAATAAGGCTTAAGACATTTAAGCCTAAGTAATTTGCATTCGAGTCATGTAATTAGTTTTAATTTTAATTTAGTCTTGTAATTTGGCCAAATTGAGTTAATTTGGTCTAGTTAGGAGCAATTGGTCTTGTAATTAGCCAAGTAGGTTCACAAATTCAAGTCAATTTGAAGATGGGTTCACACATTCAAGCTAATTTGAAGATTGGTCCACAAATGAGCAAATAAGTCAAGCCAAATTGAAGAAGAATCAAGCCACTTCTCCTCCATGCCAAGTTGGATTTCCAACTCATCTTCCAAGCCATGGGGAATGCCACATCACCAATGCCACATGTCATGAAAGGTGCCACATCACCAAGACCAAGTCAAGCAACTTGGGTGGCCAAGCTCCAAGAAGAAATTTCAAATTCAAACTCTAAGTTGGGCACCCGCTAACCTACCTTGATTCATGTAAGCTACCACCCTCATTCCACTCCATAAATCAAGCTTGTAACCTCTTTCAATTTGAATTCAAATGAGGACTTGGGAGCTTATAAATATGGCCCTAACCCTCTTGTAAAGACTTAATGATGAATGAATGAAATTCTAAAATTTTTTTAGCCCTTGTCTTGTGACTTGGAACTCTGTGAGAGAGTGAGCCTTTGCTACATAGCATTGAGGGGTGTGAGGCCCTAAGTATCTTCTTCCCACACAAGCCAGCAACCCACCTCCCAAGCTTGGATGCCCCACTGGAAACCCCCCCTAGATGCCCCCCAAGAAGGATCTCCTCCTGACCACCACCCTCAACTTCACCCCTTTTCATTGTTTATTATCTTATTCTCCATAATTCCCTCTTATTTTTCTAACTCGGGTCTAGGTTGCTCACAGGTCCCTTAGGTGCTATGCACAAAGGAGTCAACCTACCTTGCCTTTAAGACCATCTGACAGAAAGTCGATGAATCTGCGGGGTCGAGGGCTTGACCTTCCATGCCATATCCGGAAGTGTGAGCGAACTCAGCATCGGGCGCTTCAGAGTTTTGAGAGGTTTGCATTCCCTAATCTTCTTAGTAGAGTTATTGAATTAGAGCTAAGTCCTACCGGGATTTCTCAATCCTGAGGTCCTGCTTTATCTCTGTTTAGGATCTATTTCTGCATGCTAGAGTTTCTTGATCATTATGTGAGTCTCCAGATTTCTTCTTAGTTTGATTTCGGGAATTTGCCAACTCATTAAAACATAAAACAACAAAACAATCACTTGCATGCTTTTAGTCCCTCATCATTTGGTATCAGAGCATGTCTAGGACTTAGCTTTGTCCTCTTTAAACCCTTCCATTGAAGAATTCATGCCTCCTAAACGGAGTATATGCAAGTATACTGTCTGTCCATGGGAGTAATGAGCTACGGCCGGACATGAGTTCCTTAGGGTGAAGGTCCTACAGAAATTTCTGCATAATTAAATTTTGCAGGTTAATTATGCATCTAGAATTAATTTCTGCATGATTAGATTTCTGCATCATATAGTATTTCTGCATGATTAGATTTCTGCATCATATAGTATTTCTGCATCTTTAGGTTTCAGCAAGTTAGTTTCAGCATATAGTTATTTCAGCTTCATTAAATTTCAGCATACTATCATTTCTGCATACTTAGAAGTTAGTTTACATGATTTCTGCATAGTTTAATTTCTGCACCTTAGGTTCATATTATTTAATTTCCAGCAATTTATATTTCTACCAAAATACATCAAAATACACACAAAAAAAAAAAACTTAGGTGCATCTCATTAGATTTCATATGTATGCCATCATATACATAACTTACTCTAAAGGCGACAATATCATAAGATAAAGGAAGGAAGTCATTACCTTTCTTTAGCCCAAAAACAACCACCCTTGCATTCGAACCTAAGCCTAACTTAAAATCTACTAGCAACCTAAAGTAGCTTAGGGATACCAACAAGTCGGGTTTAACCATTATGGAAAACTAGTGCATGTAACCCTTCAATTAGTACCAGGAATCTGGTGTCTAAGGCAAGAGGTCCAGTGGCAAATGCCCTAAGTGGAATGGTGGTTCTTTAATTAGGACCCTACAATTAGTAGGGAGAGCCTCCCACCACCCCACCTCTTACCTGGCCAGTGAAAGGACTAGTTGTTATGTTGTGTGTAATCTGAGTTAACCCATTTTGTTTGAACTCATAGGTTTAGCAAACCATAGTACCTTCCATTGTGTGTTTCATGTCAACTAGGTCAAGAGTCCAGTATCACCCACATCACACTCAGTCGGGTGAACCCATGGATAACAACCTTGAAAATCTAATTAGGACCCTCACTGAGCAAATTGTCCAGTTGACCCAAAGATTTGATAGAGTTGAAACAAGGCTAGGAACTCTAGAGGAGGTCCAGGAGCCTCATACTGAACCAAAGTTTGAGTCACCTCCCCACCCTAGGAGATTCCCACGAAATGATCCCTTCTTAGAGGCTAAGCCCAGAAGAGTCCCACACCCTGACCCAACCCAAGAGGTTCACCCTAGGAGACCCAATCGGAGTTCATGGCCAGGAAGAGAGAGCCATCAGGAACATCAAGCTAAAGGCACCCACCTTTGATGGCAATCTAGATCCTAAGGCTTACATAGATTGGGAGGAAGACATGGACCAATACTTCGAGTGGTATATGATGTTGGAGGGGATGAAGTTCAAATTTGCCAAACTTAGATAAGTCTGCCAGGCTAGGTTATATTGGAGTAGTATTGAGAGGATGATCAGACAAAGAGGACATGAACCCATAGTAACCTAGAGGGCCATGAAAATTAGGCTTAGAGAGAAGTACCTCCTCATGTCTTACCACCAAAAGTTATTAGATCGATGGCAAAGATTGACTCAGGGGAACAAGAGCGTGACCGAGTATAATGCATTCGATGAGTTTGTCATGCGATGTAATATAGACGAATCTGAATCAGTGACCCTATATAGGTTTAGGGCTGGCCTACATGAGGATATCCAAAGGGAGCTTTATTTTAGAGAGGTTTATGACTTAGAGCAGGCTTACCAAGTTGCTAGGAATTATGAGCGATTCCAAAGGGCACCCACATATCATAGACCGGAACCCATTAAAAACCCTAGCCGAATCCCAGGATCTAATCAAGCCTACCCGAGTCAACCCAACCCAAGCTAACCCAGTCCGAGCCGACCTAACCTAAGTCGACCCAGTTTCAGTAAAGAGGATAAGGGTAAGTCAATTGAGGTCCAGAGAAGCCCCAATCCTCACAACACATGCTTTAGATGCCATAAACCTGGACATTATGCCAGCCAATGCACATCCAAAGCCCTACATATAGGAGAGCTAGATGAAGAAGAGTTAAAACCCACTGCTAAGCCAGAAGGAGAGGTTTATGAAGTGGAGGATCAATTGTTAGAAGAGTATGATGGAGAGGATGAAGTGCTTAAGCTTGAAGACCTATTAGGAGTGGTTAGGTGCATCTTGATCCAAACCCAAACTAAGGAAGACTGGTGTAGGACTAGCATTTTACAAACCTTTGTCAAGTTAGGAGGTAAGGTGTTTAAGATCATAATTGATAGTGGGAGTTGTGTCAATGCCATCTCTGCAAGTATAGTCAAATCTTTAGGATTGACCATAGTGCCCCATCCTAGCCCTTATAAGGTCTTTTAGGTAGATTCTATATCCATTCCGATAAAGTCTAGGTGCCAAATCTTGATTAAACTGCAATCATATGAGGAAAAGATTTGGTGTGATATCCTTCCCACGGGAGTTAGTAGTATCATCTTAAGTGGACCATGGCTTTACGATCATGATGCAACCCTATTTGGTCGAACCAACATCTGTACCTTTAGTCACCATGGGAACAAGTTTGTGATCCATCTGACTCCACCCAGAGATCCAGTTAAGAGAGGTTCTAGCAGCCTTAAGGAAAAGAAACCAGGAGTTAATATGATTAAGGCTAAGGAATTTGAGAAGGAAATTACTGAGGGTAACCCTATTTGGATCTTGACCACCAAAGAAATTCATGAGCCGACCCAAAAGGAACACCCTCCAAAAGTAGTTGAGGCTCTAAAAGAGTTTGAGGATGTCTTTCCTGATGAATTACCTAATCAATTACCACCTCTTAGAGACATCCAGCATGCCATAGACTTGGTCCCAAGAGCCACTTTATCAAACCTTCCTCACTATAGGATGAACCCCACTGAGCATCAAGAGTTACAAAAATAAGTGGGAGAATTTCTTAGGAAGGGTTTCATTAGGGAGAGCTTAAGTCCATGTGCGGTCCCTGCTCTACTGACCCCTAAGAAAGATGGTACCTAGAGAATGTGCATAGATAGTAGAGCCGTCAACAAGATTATGGTGAAGTATAGGTTTCCCATCCCCCTATTGGATGACATGCTAGATATGATGGCCGGTGCTACAATTTTCTCAAAGATCGATCTTAAGAGTGGCTATCATCAGGTTAGGATTAGACCTAGGGATGAGTGGAAAATCATGTTCAGAACTAAGGATGGCCTATTTGAGTGGGTTGTGATGCCTTTTGGACTTTCGAATGCACCAAGTACATTCATGAGGATCATGACTCAAGTCCTAAAGGATTACATTGAAAAATTTGTTATGGTATATTTCGATGATATACTGATCTATAGTAGGACTAAAGAGGACAACCTTAGTCATCTCAGGTTAGTGTGTCAGACCCTTAGGGAGAATAGCCTCTATGCCAACCCCAAGAAGTGTAAGTTCATGACACATAGGGTTATCTTCCTAGGTTTCATTGTCACCCTAGATGGAGTTTCCGCAGACCATGAAAAGGTTAGGTCTATTATCGAGTGGCCTGTACCCTCTAGTGTCCACGATGTTCGTAGCTTCCATGGCCTAGCAAACTTTTACAAGAGATTCATTAGGGGTTTTAGCACCATCGTCGCACCCATTACAGACCACATTAAGAAGGGCACTTTTGAATGGACCAAAGTTGCTGATAAGGCCTTCCTAGAAATTAAGGGTAAGATGACCCACGCACCTATCCTTAAATTACCAGACTTCTCGAAGGTGTTTGAGGTTGCGTGTGATGCATCGAGAGTAGGAATTGGTGGGGTACCGAGTCAAGAAAATCATCCAATAGCCTTCTTTAATGAGAAGCTGAATGAGGCTAAACTTAAGTACTCTACCTATGACAAGGAATTCTTTGTAGTAGTCCAGGCCCTCAGGTATTGGAGACACTACTTACTACTACAAGAGTTTGTCTTATATTCTGACCATGAGGCACTCAGGTTCCTAAACTCCCAAAAGAAGCTCAACCCTAGTTATGGTAAATGGGTTGAGCACATCCAGGCTTACACCTTTGTCCTAAAACACCGTGCCGGGATAGAGAATAAGGTCACAGACGCCCTTAGCCATAGGTCTTTGCTTTTGAGTTCAGTCAGCACTAAAGTCATAGGGTTCGATCAATTAAAGGATGAGTATGAAGCCTACCCTGACTTCAGTGACATTTACCAGACCATTAGGCTAGGACCATCCAGTATCCATAGCAAGTATACCATTCAGGATGGCTACCTATTCAAGAACAATAGGCTCTGTATCCCCAGAACTTCACTTAGAGAATTCTTGATTTGGGAGACCCATGCTAAAGGATTAGCTGGTCACTTTGGTAGGAATAAGACCATCTTAGTGATAGAGGACCAGTTATATTGGCCAGGACTTAAAAGGCATGTTGCCCGGATAGTAACCAGGTGTAGAACTTGTGCTGTTGCAAAATAGCATAAGCAAAACACTTGTCTCTATACATCTTTGCCAGTGTCTGATCTCCCTTGGCAAGATCTTAATATGGACTTTGTATTAGGATTACCTAAGACCTAAAAGAGACACGATTCCGTCTTTGTAGTGGTCGATAGGTTCTCTAAGATGGCTCACTTCATCCCATGCTCCAAAACCTTCGATGTGTCTAGAGTAGCCAACATTTTCCTAGACAACATGGTTAAACTCCATGGCCTGACCAAGACCATCGTATCCGATAGGGATGTTAGGTTCACCAGTTATTTCTAGAAGACCCTCTGGCACCTGTTAGGGACCAAACTCAAGTTTTCTACATCCTACCACCGCCAGACATATGGCCAAATCGAAGTGATGAATCGTAGCCTAGGAAATCTTCTTAGATGCCTGGTAGGTGAACACACAGGAAACTGGGACTTATTGTTGCCCCGAGCAGAGTTCGCCTATAATAGCTCAGTGAATAGGTCCACGGGCAAGAGTCCTTTTAAGATAGTCCAAGGGTATAAGCCTAATTACCCCTTCGACTTGATTCCCTTACCCATCCATGCATGAGTCTCAGAGTCTACAGAGTCATTCACACAGCATATTAGAGACTTGTATAAAGACATTAGCCAAAAGATTAATCTAAGTAATGAAACATTTAAGAAACTAGCTAATTCCCGAAAGAGAGCCAAGGAATTTAATGTAGGGGATTCTGCTATGATTAGGCTTAGGCCTGAGCGGTTCCCACCAGGGATCATTAAGAAGCATCATGCTCGTGGAGCTAGACCCTTTACATTGATAAAGAGAGTTGGCCCTAATGCCTATGTGCTTGAGTTACCACCATACTTTGGCATTAGCTCAACTTTCAATATCTCAGACTTAGTTGAGCACAGGGAACCAGCAGTAATACCTAGAAAGCCATTTGGACCTGACCCATCCTTTGTGAGTGAACACAACCCTGAGTGTCCACCTCTAAATTTACTAGGAAGAGGAGAATGGATCGAGCGTATCCTAGACGATCAAGCTATCATGACCCGGGGCAAAGGCTATCAGTGCTACCTAATCCGTTGGCAAGGTCAACCAAAATTCGATGACTTATGGATTACCAGAGAGGACTTGCAGCACCTCGACCTAGGCCTCCTTGAGCACTACCCGAGCCAGACACACCCTTACTCGATGGGGTCGAGTTCCTCCCATCCCGGGAGAATTGGTGCAGGCACCAGGATTAGGCAGAGGCTCCTGAACCCTCTGTGGATCTTGATTAGGGTTCTAAGTCTTTATTGAGTCCTATAATAAGGCTTAAGACATTTAAGCCTAAATAATTTGCATTCGAGTCATGTAATTAGTTTCAATTTTAATTTAATGTTGTAATTTGTCCAAATTAAGTTAATTTGGTCAAGTTAGGATCAATTGTTCCTGTAATTAGCCAAGTAGGTTCACAAATTCAAGTCAATTTGAAGATGGGTTCACACATTCAAGCTAATTTGAAGATGGATCCACAAATGAGCAAACAAGTCAAGCCTAATTGAAGAAGAATCAAGCCACTTCTCCTCCATGCCAAGTTGGATTGCCAACTCATTTTCCAAGCCATGAAAAATGCCACATCACCAATGCCACATGTCATGAGAGGCACCACATCACCAAGACCAAGTCAAGCACCTTGGGTGGCCAAGCTCCATGAAGAAATTTCAAATTCAAACTCTAAGTTGGGCACCCACAAACCTCCCTTGATTCATGCAAGCTACCACCTTCATTCCACTCCACAAATCAAGCTTGTAACCTCTTTCAATTTGAATTCAAATGAGAAATTGGGAGCTTATAAATATGGCCCTAAACCTCTTGTAAAGACTTGATGATGAATGAATGAAATTCTAAATTTTTTTTTAGCCCTTGTCTTGTGACTTGGAACTCTGTGAGAGAGTGAGCCTTTGCTACATAGCATCGAGGGGTGTGAGGCCCTAGGTATCTTCTTCCCACACAAGCCAGCAACCCACCTCCTAAGCTTGGACGCTCCACTGGAAGCCCCCCCTGGATGCCCCATAAGAAGGATCTCCTCCTGACTACCATCCTCAACTTCACCCCTCTTCATTGTTTATTATCTTATTCTCCATAATTCCCTCTTGTTTTTCTAACTCAATTCTAGGTTGCTCACAGGTCCCTTAGGTGCCATGCATAAAGGAGTTAGCCTACCTTGCCTTCAGGACCATCTGACAGAAAGCTGATGAATCTCCGAGGTCAAGGGCTTGACCTTCCAGGCCGTATCCGGAAGTGTGAGCAAACTTAGCGTCGGGTGCTTCAGAGTTTCGAGAGGTTTGCATTTCATAATCTTCTAAGTAGAGTTATTGAATTAAAGCAAAGTCCTACCGGGGTTTCTCAATCCCGGGATCCACTTTATCTCTATTTAGGGTCTATGTCTGCATGCTAGAGTTTCTTGATCATTATGTGAGTCTCTAGATTTCTTCTTAGTTTGATTTCGGAAATTTGCCAACTCATTAAAACATAAAACAACAAAACAATCACTTACATGCTTTTAGTCCCACATCACCGAAGCTAGCATGACCTCTATTAGGGCATTTGAGGTAGCAGTTTCATTAGAGGGCTCCTCTTTGGACTCCTCTTTGATTAAGAATGAGAGATCTAGCCCCTGATGGTGCTTGGTGATTTGGCTTCAACACTTGAGCACCCCTAGCTTGTGGCCCTTAGTAAAGGCCTCGTGGTTAAATATGATGCATGCATTGGAAAACTTTTTCGATGCTTGGAAGTTCTCCACAGCTTGGGCCATATCTATGATGAAGTTTGCAGAGGCCTTAAACTTCCTTGTGGCAACCTCCACCTCCTGCTCGAACCTATTCTTGCTCGTCGCCGCCTCTGCTTCTCTCTTTTGTCTCTCCAAGTCCAGATCAACTCTCACCATCACCATGTTTTCCTTGGTTTTGGCTAAGCTACTCCTCACCATGATCAAATTGATCTTAAATGTTACAAAAAATATTTTAAAGCCAATCATCTGGATTATAGATGGTTGAGCTATCTTATAAATGTATAAGAATTATTAATAAAATAAATGTTATTCTTGGCAACTCAACACTATTTGTCATCTTCCTATGAACTTTAATGTATCGAATCCCTAGAACTACATTGATTCAATAAAGGAGGATCTATCGAGTGGTTCTTAAATCAGTTCACAACCAAATGATATGCTGTTACTTAGGATGACAACGTTTATCAAAAATAGGTCATTGTGTGCCATATAGGTTAGTTGTTCTCTTAACCAAGAAATGTAGAGATACTAGTATGGCATGTAGGTGAGTGTAGTACATTTCACTGAACAGTAACCATCTCTGTGGAGTATTATACTGTCAAAAGTATCTCACAAAAAGGGTATGGGTATAATGAAAGAATTATGTCCTAAAAGCTAATCTTTGTATGGGCATTTCTATAATCTTCCAACTCATGTATGATATTATTTATTAATAAAAGATAATTATTGATTCATCATACTGCTACATCTTAACAAGATTATGATAAACTCCATAAGTTAGGGCAATGGAATTAGAATTATGATGGAGATCATAACGGTGAAACCTAAGTTCCTATAAATCCTAATCTAAAATGTTCCTAGTCATTGGATCATCAATTCAGGGATCAATGTTTCTGGAAAGACAGCACATCCTATCGATGCTCGATGGAGAGGGTGGTTGGTCTCATAGCCACTTATGTAGGAATACTAATATAAAGATGTGGATGCTCATTAGGATATGAGTTCACTGAACTGATCCATCTGGAGAACATCTTATGGAGGTCCTACACTTATCAAAAGATAGTTCTCATAGTGAGAGTTGTGCAAGTGATCCTTAGACCTGAGATCACCATGCTTTCTTATGTACATAAAGCCATGTTTTGGTTCATACTCATTCATGACAAAGAGAAATGTATGGGGTGTTCTCGAATGTGGTGGATTGTGCATGAAGGATGTAAGTAGATCAACAAGAAATCGATCACTCATATTAAGAGGAGGACTTATCCATGTAATCTCTTCGATTATTGACTCAGGAAGTCTTTGATCAAAGCAGGATGAGATTAGATAGGGTTTCTAATCTTTCATTGATCAATTATTCATTATCAAATTAAGATTCGAATGGATTAAGTACTAGGATTTGATAATTCTTCGTACCCATCACTTATTTGGAACAAAGGGAGATCGAAGGATTGAATTACTGTAACTTTCCACTAAAAGATATTTTGATAATTTTTATCAAAATTCTTATCTTCCAGGTAGGCATGATATGTTGCTAGACATCAATCATGTCTTGTAGGTTTTCATGAATCAAATTGGTTGGATTCATGAGTCAATTTGAAAATTGATTCGAAATGGCTAACTTGGGTCGACTCGATTTGACCTAATTAGGTCAATCGATTTTGATTGGATTGAAATAGCTTGGACCTAGACCAACTACTAGCTAGATATGAAGTCCAAAGGGTCACACATGCTAAGAAATTAGCCAAGGAAGTCCATTGGATTTTGGTTAGGGTCATTGGATCCTAATTGGCTAGCTAATTAACATACTAGCATATGTTGGCTAGCCCAACTCCCAACCCAATTGGATTGGATCAATTAGCTTGCTATTTAGGCTAACCAATTTAAGTGGGACTTAGACTAGGTTGAGTCTTAATTGGGGTAGTAATTATCTGTATTTATCTAGAATTATTTGGAGCTTTATCCTTGAATTATGGAAGAGTCTAAGTGGGATTAGACTTTTGGTGCCAAGCTTCGTGTGTGCCAAGATTAAGGTGTGTAAAAAAACCAAGAGTCCTTCTACCACTTAATCACCTATTCTAGATAAACACAAGGACCCTCTCCCATATCCCCACACCCATTTGGATTGGGCTTGACCGATCAAAAGAAGGATTAGGCATGGAATTGGATGGTGCGCACAATGAAGGGACATGTCCCTTCATATTTTGTGTAGATTTAAAATCCAGAAGTCCTTCTATTTGAAGGCTTCTATTTTCTTGGATACATCCCTTGGAATCCCATGCCCCTTAGCCAATTTATGACCAGTTATATGCCACATGGCAAGTGGGAATAATGCTGAAAAAATGAAAAGACATATATATGTCCCTTGGTGCATGATATGACATGTCAAGATAAGTCTTTTCACCCAAGGGACTCCTGCTTGAAGGGTCTTATCAAGGGCTGAAGAAAATATTTATCAGGTGTCGTCTCACTCTTTATAAATAAGCATCGATAATCTAATGCCAGAGTATCCAAAAAAAATCTGAAAGAAGTCCTTTCCATTTTCTCTTCCTTGTCTTAGGATAAAGATCCCTTTTAAGACAAGGCTTGTCTTTTTAAGACAAGACTTGTCATTTTAAGATAAGAGCCTAGGAAGAGATATAGGAGGGATAATTAGATTTTGAAGAAGATTCAGAGAGGTCTCTAAGTGCCCTACAGGAAGGTAGGGGTTCTAGCAAAGGGAAAGGTAGAAAGCTTACTGGGAAAAGTCTTAGTCAAATTAGCATGCTTGATAGGAGTGCTTCCTTGGTCTAGTTCCTATGTGGATCACCTCTAGAGGGCATACACTTGTATGCTTTGTAGAAATTAAGGAGTATAGCACTACAGGTATTCCTCTATAATCCTAAATTATGATTTATTAGTTATCATGGTCAAGTGGTCCTTGGGTCTAGGGTTTTGGCTGATTAGGGTTTCAATATTAAAAATTTTGAAATCTAGTCATTCACTACACTAGCCCGAAACCTAACATATAAGTATCCCTCCAACCTGAGACTATCATGGTGACTTGGCAAGCAACTTACTGTACTTTGATGCTAGATACCAAAATTTTTAATCTAATGATGAAAGGATTTTGGATGCAGTCAAGTACTTGTTAAATCGATGTTAAGTCAAGAAGGGATTGACCTTCCAAATTACTTGAGTAAATACTTGGTAGTATTTCAATTTAGCAAAACCTAGGCTGGGGTAATCCTAGTAAGGATGTAGGGTTTTGCATGGTGCTTCCAAGCCTTGGAAAGACTTGGAAGGCCATGGTAGAGATACTGGAGGCGATCCCTGGAGCTTGGGGGTGTGTCCCAAGCTATCCTGGAGGTGTTCTAGGGGTTTCTAGGGGTTGTCCCCAAGGCTTTGAGTCATATTTAGATCACGGCATACTGGGCCAGGGGCTTGATCTAGGATTGAGTATTTTTCTGATGTGACTTAAGGAGGAGTTTTTTTAAGAGATTGTAACATAACCCAATTGGGTTATGGGGTTGGGTCTAGGTTTGTTAAGTTGGTTAGGAGGTTAGCCAGTTGGTTGGTTAGTTAGTTGGTTATAACCAATTAGGAAGCCCGACCATGTGAGGTGTTCTAACCAGTTTGTTATTTGACCATTCAAGTCCTAACCGTCCATGTGATTGAGTCTTAACAAGATCGAAGAAGTTATTAGCCCGAGTAGTCCAAGATCAAGAAGCCCAAGAAGACCAAGTCACCGCCCCATGTGCTATAAGAAGTGGGGCATGCGATGATATGCGATGTCTTGGGGTCTCTTGGTTTGGAGAGAGGCCGACCAAGAGGAGCGTGCGTGAGAGGAGACCATGAGGATGTCTCTCAGTTTGGAGAGAGGCTAACTATATGGAGTCTTGGATGCCCAAGATCATCTCCAATTTGTGTGAGAGGAGATCATGGGGGGAACACCCCCCCTTTGGGGTATCCATAGTTTAAGGTAGGATGTGAGGCTTGGCTCACAGTCCTAGCTTGGTGGCATCTTCTTGTGTGTGGAGACTGCATGGAGGGAGTCCACGTGGGGACTTGGCCATGGAAATCGACGTGAGGGAGTCCACAGGTAGAGACCTCCTGGGTTTCAAGGAGGCCATGGTGGAGGGCTTCAGAGAGGTGCACATGAGGGAGATATCACAAGGAGGGCTTGGACCGTGGGGTGTTCCACGGGGCTTTGGAGAAGGGATCCTGCGTGAGGGAGTCCATAAGTGGAGCTTCTTCTCAAGTTTCAGAGAGGAAGGGATGCACATTAAGGTATTGTTCATGTGTGGGCATACGTGGGTTCTTGGAGCGTGAAGCCTGCAAGAGAGAAGACATGCTGGTGACGGCGAGAAGCTTCTGGGGTTTTAGAAGGGGTGCCATGGGTTTGTCTTGTCTTGTAACAAGGTTCTTCTCTAAAAGAATACAATCTCTCTTTTTCTCCTACATACATTTCTATTCTATATCTCCTTTGTCGCATGATATTAAATCCAAGAATAGGTTGTTGCTGGTTCTTGATCAAAATGGTTAGTTCTTGATCTTTCCCTCACTGTTTCCGCTGCGTAGGCGCTGATTTGGATTCCCAGCAAGTGTGTGTCAGTGCCTAGGAATTTTCAACAAAGGAGTCCTAGGATTTAGTAGGTCAAGACACATTCAGAAGTACTAATTTAGAGTTGGAAGTTGTTTCTAATGTAATTTGGAGTATTAGGTCAAAGGGATAAATTATAAGGTAATCATAACCTGGGTTCTTGAATATTGCTTTGCCATCATTCGATCTATCCAGACGTTGGGCACCATTGCTAGATGATCACATCGATTTGTTTAAGAAATGGTTTCTGAGCTAGTAGTTTAGGATTCGAACCTATGAGGTCAAACATAATAGAAATTTTTGATTGATCATGATGGTTAATCGATGATTGAGAATTATTTAGTAACAAAATTATAACTATAATTAATAATTTACCTGATACAAATAATAAAAATAAATTATTAATTATTAATTAATTTTAGAATAATTAATTAGTAATTGAATTGCTAATTGGCTCAATTTGATTAAGAGAAGAGGATTTAATCAAATCTAATTGAATTTAGTTCAATTGGATTTCATCCGATTAGGTTATTCGATGATCTAATTGCTAAGGAATTTTGATATTGATTTAATTTAGATTTGGACTTGATTAATTTTTTATTAACTAAGTTCAATTGGAGCCTAATTAGATTAGGTTCAAGTTATTTAAATTGATCAAACCAAATTAAATTGGAATTAGAATTAAGGTTGACCAAGTTAAACTAAGAAACCTTTTTTTCCCCTACACCACATCCATCCTCATGCCAAATTGAACTTTTGCATGTTGATTCTCCATGCCAATTTGTGATTAGTGTCCTCCTTCTTATCCATTCTAATTGGGATTAAGGAAAGATAAATTTTAAAAGAAGTTTTAATGAGGATTATAACCAATTTGACCAAGTCAAAATCCTATCTTGCACCTCAAACTTTCTCCATGCTAATTTGATTTTTACATGATGATTTCTCATGCCAAATTTGAGATTCCACATCCTACCTCACTCCTCTTTGGATTAGGATAGGTTAGTTTAATTTTGATTGAGTTTGAAAGTCAAAATCAATAAGAGTTCTAATGAGATTTGAAGCCTTAGAAGCATTCAGCTTGAGTTTGGTCAGCTTTCAACTTCTTGGTCTGACCTGGCTTAGTCACCAAAGTACTTTGTACATTTTTCTTATTTTTCTTCTTTCCTTTCTTAAAGAGACGACACCCCGTCAATCCTTCCACTACATCTACCAATCCTTTATGGAGCTGATGATCCTTCTCATTGGTCTATAGTAACCCCAACAGACCATGGGTAGTTTACAACAAGCCTTGTCATTCTATAATGATCAAGAAATTCAATGTAAGATTTTGATAAAGAATTAAGGATAGCATCCTTTCCCAGCTATTCATGAAGAAAAAAGCCAAGTTTCCCAAGCACTCAATTAGTTCAATCATGTACAATACATGATCAGTGATCGAGACCCCTTCCCTTATCCTTGTGTTAAGAATAGCACAAGATGTTTTATACCTTTCAACATCATTGGGAGTCTCGAAGGATTCTTTCAACACTTAAAGCATGTCCTCCAACTAAGTATTCTTAAGCTTGCAATTCAATTCATCATTCATGGATGCCCGCATAATACAACAGACCATGGTTCAATCACTGAGCCACTTTTAATAAGTGTCTCGAACTGCACCACAGCATTCTAAGCAAGCTTCTTAAGTGCTGGATTTGTCAGCATATACAAAATCCATTCATGCTCCAGGACTATTTTTAGCTTTCAATACAAGATATCAAATTTGGATCCCATTAATTTTTCATTATCTGACAATGAATGGAGTGACAAAGTGGTGGCCATATTAATTTGAAAAGAGAGCAAGACCTAATTAGTATATGAATTATTTAATCCTAAAGACTTGGACTTTAGTCTAAAGGTTCTCCCACTATTTTTGATCAAATTAGTAGCCTCTACCTCCAATTCGAGAAATTGCACCAATTCTTCAGCAGGTACCAAAATCCAATAGACTTCATATGAGCTTGACTTTGACCAGCTCACTCATGTGCATCTAAAAGAAGGTTCTTAACCAATTATTTCTCTAAAAGTTTGTTGATAATAATTTTGCCCCAAGAACTAATTAGTAAGCCTTCTAGCCAGCAATGCCCAAGCCTGACTTTGGCCAGCTAACCTGACCATCATTTAGAAAGGACTAAGCCATCATAATATGAATAATAATTCTAATAGCCAAAAGAGCACCAGATCTTTGGACCTCTAATGATCATCTTAACTATTGGACTCATTATCACTCTCTTAATGAGAGGTCATGACTCAATTATCTCAATAATTTTATCACTTAAGGGACCTAATAATTTTATAAAAAATTAATTAGAGAATAGAGAAGAAGACATGAACTAATGAGCAATCTTCTCACTGACTTCATCAAGTGACGAGGGTCAAATCACATTAGCCAAGGGCACCTAAATCACTTAAACTAATCTTCCTTACTGGCATGGATTAACTCAAATCAATGAGCTATCTGATCAAATTATGATTGATGATATTGGCCAAGTAAGTGAGATCAATAAAAGAATTCTGTCATTAACCTCTTTTCTTAGATACAAAATAAGTTCACCAGGTAAGAGGTATCCCCAATTAATGACCATGATCAAAATGCCATACTTATCTTAGACACCAATTGGTTCATTAAATTTGATTAGACTAGCCTAAAGACTTGGGTTTGATCGTTGAGCCATAATCATGTCCATTTGCTATAATATGGACTTGATCAAACTATCACTATAGATTTGATCTAGAAAAAAACTTGATATAATCCTAATCAACTTTTGGTTAGATTAAATTCAATTCTCTATTAGATCCATATTATTCTAAATTCTAACCCTAGGTCTAACCCAGTTATTTGACCTGATTCAAGCTAATCCAAAGCCCATGATTTATGAAATATGATTAGATCTTTAATTCATAATTCTAAATATAATCTTAGAGCTCTTAATTTTAGCAATTAATTAAAATTAATTTTGCTAAATTTTAGATCCAAATAATTTATATACATCACATAAACATTAAACACTTTTAGATCTCAACTATGCAATATAGTCTTATGCTAAAATTAATTTTATATTTCATGTTCTAAATATAAAAAAAATCCTAATATATTAATTTCAAATCAAAAATAAAAAATTAATCAAGATTAAATAGATAAAAAATAGATCTAATTATTGAAATAATTTTAATGATTTTTCTTTTATCTCACTTATTCATAGGATATAACTACAAATGACATCCCTACACGCCATAAGAGATTCTATTGAATGGAAAGAGAGAGCCTTTAAACCTTACTTTTCTTCTATAACTGGATGGTCATGGTGATAAACCCAATCTAAAGTAGTTACTCGGATTAAAATTACATCTAATATGTAAGGTTCTTCATCTATATATCATGCTATGAAAGCCTATTGCTCTGATACCACTATTGAAAATCACCTAGGATTTCATGCATGATTTTTTTATAAATTTATAGCAAAAGTGAATCTATTTTAAAACTATTTTAAATAAAAAATATGTATTTAGAATAATTCTAATAAATCTTAAATAAGATCGTAATATGATATGCAGTATAGAAAATAAAATCAGTGTGCATTGATCTACCCGATGCATGTTGTGGATCTAATTTATAAATAAAATGAAATCTAATTTCATACATGATCACAGGTTGATGATCGTCATTGTTGATGGCATGTGATATGGGAACATCAATGGTATTAGAGTGCGCCTCTTAACGAGGATGATTTAAGTGCAACAAAATTGGTGGTTCGCAAAGCATTTGACTTACCGATAATCTCCCATTTCCGTCGTCAAGTGACTAACTATAAGACTTATAGCATTCTAGAAACAGGAAGTTGAGATAGTTAGACATATACCCCAAAATGCTCCCAGGCTCTCCACATAGCTTCACAGCCACACAAGATATCTGGCCTCTACAAATCGTCCACACGAAGCCCCAATGCAATCAACCTTCTTGGACTGCTAGATCCACATGAAGGCCACTAGGTAGCTGAAAATAATTTATTTCTTGGATTTTTTTAAGCCTTTCAATAAATCCAAGAAGAAGATGAAGGGGTCTAAATCAAGGAGGAAGAAAACAAAAAAATAAGAAACATTTTTCAACTAATTTTCTATTATTTTCTCTCTCCCTTCAACCCTTGCTCCTAAAAGAACCTCTCACGCCCATCTAGAATTCATGCCTCCTTTTTCTCTTATTTAATTAGTAATTTCACTTAAATTTTTTTATGATAATTGGTCTCTTAATGTTGTATATATAACAAAAAACTAAAGTAAAATTTCATTGATTAAAGGAGAGATTAGATTAGGATAAATATATTGTTTGAATAGGACTGGGTGTTCTATTCCTAATAGAACTCCTCCAATCAAATTCAAATAAATCTAAATTTAATTGAAACCAATCCTAATCTATATGAAAATGAGGAAGGATGAAAAAAGTAAATTTTTTCATGAAGAATTTTTAGGAAAGAAAACAAGTTGGACTAGGTTAGGGTTTGACCAAGTTTGGACAAAAATTAGTTAGGAACCAAAACTAATTTGGTTATAACAAATTTAACTAACTTGGACTCAATCCAATTAGGTCCCAAGTAGTCTTAATTTAATTTCAATTAAATCTAAAATTAATTAAGCTTAAGTCTAAATCAAACCATAATTAGAAATCTTTAGCAATTAGGTCATTGAATAACCTAATCGGGTGAAATCCAATTGAACCAAATTCAATTAGACTTGACCTAAACCATTTTGCTCAATCAAATTAAGCCAATTAGAAGTCAAATTACTAAATAATTCTCTTATAAGTAGTTATAATTAATTAATTATTAATTTATAATATTTATGTAGGGTTAATTATTCATCATATTTATAATTTGTCACTGAATGATTTTTAATCATTAATCAGCCATCATAATCGATCAAAAACTTCTTATATGTGTGACCCCATAGGTTTGAATACTAAGTCGGTATCCTAGAAACCAATTCCTAAACTAATCGATGAAACCATCTAGCAATGGTGCCCGACATTCGAATAGGTCGAATGTTTGCAAAGCAATATTCAAGAACACAAGAATATGGTTCCCATATAATTCATTCCTTTGACCTAATACTTAGGATGATTTCAGAGTTAACTGCCAACTTTGAATAATGCATCCAACTATGTCTAAACCAGCTAAATCCTATGACTCCTTATGAGGATTGCCTTGGCCAAGTCTTACTAAATTGAAACATAATAGAGCATTTTCTCCAACACCTTGGAGTGGTCAATCTCATCTTGACTCATCACTGACTTAACAAGTACTTGACTACACCAAGTAATCTTCTATCACTAGATTAGAAATCTAGGTAATCTGGCATCTAAGTACAATGAGTTGCTTGCAAGTCATCGTGATAATCCTAGGTCAGAGAGATACTTGTACCCATATCCTTTTATGAGATACTTTGACAGCAGAGTACTTAATAGAGTTGGTCGCGTTCTTTGTCATGTATACCTACACTCACTTGCATGCCATACCAGTGTCTCCACAGTCCTTGGTTATGAGGACAACCAACCCATATGGCATACAATGACCTATGCTCATAAGCATTATCATTGTAGTTAATAATGCATCATTTAGTTACAAACATGTTTAAGAACCAGTCAATAAATTTTTCTTTATTGAATTGAAGTAGTTCTAAGAACTTCATCTCAAAAGAGTACAAAGGAAGATGCAAAAAAAGATGAACTGCCAAAAATAACTTTTGTTTCATTAATGATTCATGTATAAATCATAAAGAGCTTAACTGTCTATAACCCAAATGATTGATTACAGAACACATTTCCTAACATTGGGATCCCGTACATCCCCTAAAAGTGAAGGACATCCTCCCTGGTCATAATGGAGCATACCCTTTTGAACTTGTAGGAGCAGGTGATGCAGGACAAATAAATTAAACTAAATTACTATGAGTAAGATCTAATTATCTAAGAAAAGTAGAGAATAATTTTTATATTTTTTTTAGATTTTAGAAGAAGACATGAAGGAGACAGCGAAGGAAACTAGTTTAGTTAACTACCCGCACAAGTAAACCTAACAAAATAACCAGGAAAGTAGGATCTGGTGGCTAAGAAACTACCAAAACTAGGATTAACTTTCAAACAATCAGAAACTAAGAGGATGGAAGTGGTTTAAAGTTACCAACGAAGATCGATTCTTCAAATCTAATAGGACTCTCAAGATTGTCGCGACAGGATTTCAAGAACTCAATCCCAGGCTTCGATCTTTCATGCAATGTCAGTTCTGAGGCAAGATTACCTGACTTCGATTCTTGATCACCTGCAAACACTCAACAAAGGAAATTCAAGTTAGGAATCAGCAAAGAAAGGAAAAGAAGGAAAGGGAAGGGTTAGAAGCGATGGTTGGATTTTCTTGTCGGCTGGATAGGTAGGGCCTCACACCCCGTGATGCACACAGCAAAGGAAAAATTTTGGCATAATAGCTTTCTTTATTGATGAATGAATGAATTAATAATTACAAGGGGTTGATGGATATTTATAGATCCATAACTAGTGGTGTAAGGGACTCAAACAGTAAACTCCTTCTTCCTTGGATTACAACTCCTGGAATTTTGGTCTAGGTGGCCTGGACTCATGCTTGTTGGGCTGATCTGGACTCCTTTCAAAAGTGAGCAGCAACCATGAGCTTCTCATCCAATGTGGGTGCCAAAATGGAGATAGGGTGATGTGGCTTGATGTAGGGTCAAGATGCTTCATCACTTGGCCTTGGTTTCATTATCTAGAGTCTAGATAATGTAACCTTCTGTAGGTGAGTGGACTCTTCAGTCTGGATTGAAGAAGACTCAAGAAATTTGATGAAACTCTTGAGTTCTAGGAATTTAAGCAGTTGGTAACCTATTTGATTGAAATACTGGAAGTAGAAACCCTTGGACCTCCAACACTTTAGATGAATTAATTTGGCTTGAAATTCTTTGGCAAATGACATCAAGGAAGAGGCTAACATGCTTGGCCGACTTCTCTTGTTTTGGCATGGAATAACTTGAGTGGAGAGCACCAATTAAGAGGAGTCCTTCACACTTACTTATCTTAAAAGGGAGGGTGCCAAATATTTCTCATGTAGGCGCTAATTATTCTCACATGGACCGACCAATGAAGTGTGACATGGAGTGTGAAGTTGCCCAAAAATAAATTGGCTTGACATGTCCAAACATGACATGTGTTGATGTCCCCTGATGATGTGGCAATGATGTCCAAAAATCTTACAAAGATGGTGCCATAAGTATTTCCTCTTCTACATAACTCATCTACTAAGTTCACCTCAGCTTCATATACTTCCACTTCAATGTCATCCTGGTGAACCAATAGGGTAGTAGGAGTAGGTCGGTTAAGGAAAAATTGGCTAGGATCTGGGCTAGTAGGGATGGGTCGGCTTGAATTAGGGTTGAGTCGGCTCGGGTGAGAATCGGGTTGACTCTGGTGGACTTGGTCAGAACCTAATTTTTTATAAGGAGCACTAATCCTAATGGGTTCTGGCTGACTAAGCGAAACCTGACTAGCACTAGATTGATACCTAGGGGTTATGGGTTCCTTAGGTTCATAGGATATGGGCTCAGATCCATAGGTCATGGATCTGGGTTCATAGGAGCTTGGTTCAAAGGATCTGGGTAGGTACATTTTTCTATGTTTAAGTTTCATGTCACTCTAGGTAGTTATGGGTATGTCTCTTCTTCGTCTGATCATTCTTTCGACATCATCCCAATAAATTCTAGCCTAGCATACTAATTTATGTTTAGAAATCTTAAGCTTTCCTTCCTCAGTCATTTGATCTTTCTCAAAATACAGATCCATATTTCATTCCCAATCAAGATAATTTTCAAGATCAAGATCACCACCAAATTTAGGTGCTTCTACCCTAAAGTTCATAGTGGCTCTCTCATCCTGGTCTTTGGAATCATAATTGGGTCTCCTATGGTTATTCTCCTAGATTGGGTCCGGTGAGGGACTATCCTAGGGTTGGGTTCTAGGAATGGGCCAGGGTATGTTTCAAATTTAGGTTCAGGATGGATCTTACGGGTTTTCTCTAGGTTCCCTAATCGTTGGTCTAATCGATCAAACTTATGGTTCATTTGGGTACATTATTCAGTGAAGGTCCTAAGAAAGGTCTCAAAACTGGGATCCATGATTAAATTGGATTGGGTTTAGGAGAGACTAATAGGGTGTGCCTGACCTAGTTGCCATGCAATGCAAACACATCGAACTCGACTCAGACTAGGGTTTCCTAGACCTAGAGCTCAAGTAGAATGGGACAGCTCAAATTACAGCCAATTCAATAAGTACCATGTCCACTGGCCAGGTAAGAGGTGGGATTATGGGAGGCTCCCCCTGCTCTCGTAGGGTCCTAATTAAAATCCATGAAATTGCTTAGGGTGTTGGCCTTTGGACCTCTAGTCTTAGACACCAGATTCAAGTGATAATCACAGGATTGGGTGCACTAGCTTACACACAATACCTGGAACCTGACCTATTGGTGTCCCTAGCTCACTAGAGCAATTATGTCTAATTGATTTTAATTAGAGTTAGGCTCAGATTTAAAGAAGGTTGTTGTAGGCCCAGGATAGGTGATGAGTTGCTGCCCTGATTTGAGATACTCAAGTGCCCTTAAGATTAGGTTACTTGATGATGCACATACAAGATGAAACCCTTGATGCAATCAAACTAAAATAAGTAAAATAATAGAAAAATAAAATTAATTATTTTATTTGTATTTTGTTCTTTTGTTTTCAGCAAAGATATAGTTTGCAGAAAAATATCTAAGATGTAGGAAATTAAAATATGTAAAATTTATGCAAAAAGAACCCTAAACTAGAATTGCTGAAATTCAGGACAGATCTATTCTCAGTCAGTTTTCCGGCGAGCAAAAAATTTACATACCAAAATAATTTATGTAAAAAATATGAAAAATACTATCAATTATGATGGATCTAGAAAAATAAGAATCAGGTGATTCTGAGTTATCTAAATGCAAAAGAAATTAAAAAAATAAACCATGTACTGTAATAGACGTGATGCATAAAATAAATCCTAAAGATGCCTATCTCTTTGTTTTCTTCTTCAAGGGTCAATTTATAGCAGCACCCCTACATGCCATAGAAAATCCTGTTTAAATGGGATGTGAGGGTCTTGCAGCCCTATATTTTTCTATGACCGGACGGCCATGGTGAAGTACTCGATCCGAGTACTTAAAGAGAAACTAAATCAGCACAAAAGAGATTAAACCCTAGTTTAACCTGCTCTGATACCAAAACTGATATGAGACAAATAAATTAAACTAAATTAATATGAGTAAGATCTAATTATCTAAGAAAAGTAGAGGATAATTTTTATATATATTTTTAGATTTTAAAAGAAGACTTGAAGGAGACAGCGAAGGAAACTAGTTTAGTTAATTACCACACAAGTAAACCTAACAAAATAACTAGGAAAGTAGGATCTGGTAGCTAAGAAACCACCGAAACTAGTTTTAACTTTCAACCAATCAGAAACTAAGAGGAAGGAAGTGGTTTAAAGTTACCAACGAAGATCGATTCTTCAGATCTAACAGGACTCTCAAAATTGTCGCGGCAAGGTTTCAAGAACTCGATCATGCACTCCGATCTTTAGTGCGATGCCGGTTCTGAGGCAAGATTACCTGAGTTCGATTCCTGATCACCTACAAACACTCAACTAAGGAAATTCAAGTTAGGAATCAACAAAGAAAGGAAAAGAAGGAAAGGGAAGGGTTAGAAGCAATGGTTGGATTTTCTTGTCGGCTGGATAGGTAGGTCCTCACACCCCTCGATGTTCCATATAACAAAGGAAGGGCCTCACACCCCGTGATGCACACAGTAAAAGAAAAATTTTAGTAGAATAGCTTTCTTTATTGATGAATGAATGAATTAATAATTACAAGGGGTTGATGGGTAATTATAGATCCACAACCAGTGGTGTAAGGGACTCAAACAGTAAACTCCTTCTCCCTTGGATTACAACTCCTGGAATTTTGGTCTAGGTGGCTTGGACTCATGCTTGTTGGGCTGATCTAGACTCCTTTCAAAAGTGGGTGGCAACCATGAGCTTCTCATCCAAAGTGGGCGCCAAAATGGAGATAGGGTGATGTGGCTTGATGTAGGGTCAAGATACTTCATCACTTGGCCTTGGTTGCTGGATTCTGGAGTTTGGATAATGTAGCCTTCTGCAGGTGAGTGGACTCTTCAGTCTGGATTGGAGAAGACACAAGAACTTTGATGAAACTCTTGAGTTCTAGGAATTTAAGCAGTTGGTTACCTGTTTGATTGAAATACTGGAAATAGAAACCCTTGGACCTCCAACACTTTAGATGAATTAATTTGGCTTGAAATTCTTTGGCAAATGGCATCAAGGAAGAGGCTAACATGCTTGGCCAACTTCTCTTGTTTTGGCATGGAATAACTTGAGTGGAGAGCAACAATTAAGAGGAGTCCTTCACACTTACTTATCTTAAAAGGGAGGGTGCCAAATATTTCTCATCTAGGCGCTAATTATTCTCATATGGGCCGACCAATGAAGTGTGACATGGAGTGTGAAGTTGCCCCAAAATAAATTGGCTTGACATGTCCAAACATGACATGTGTTGATGTCCCCTGATGACATGGCAATGATGTCCAAAAATCTTGCAAAGATGGTGCCAAAAACCAATTGACTTGGCCTAGCACATGGCTTGTCTTGGGCTTGCACATGGCTTGTCTTGAGCTAGCATATGGGTCTTCAATTGGATGCACATGAAGTCACATGGGTCTTCAATTAGATGCACATGAAGTCACACGGGTCTTCAATTGGGTCCCCCTTGTAATACAGGACTCAATAACTAATTTTTACAAGACTCAAAACCAAATAACTAAAGCCCGTTTGATCGATTGATCAAAAGGCTTAACCTCATGTAATAAAAAGAATAGATTGGTAAACGAGGTTTGGCCCAATAGGATTCGACACAACCGATAAATGGGGTTTTGATCAATATGGTAAAAAGGGTTTAATCCAAAAGGCTAAATAACAAAATCCTAATTACAATTTATAAACGGGGCTAACCCTAACTAACCCAAAATAATAGAAATTAAAATAAAATATTTACATGGTAAAAGGGGTTGGGTCTAGGGCTTTATTCACAGGTGATCCACAAGAATGTGGGTTCAACCTGTCGATATTTTCTAGCCCTAGTGTCCACACCAGTAGGCACCGGAGCTGGAGTGGCAATTGGAGTGCTCGGACCAGCCAACTGACTGGTCTGACAGACAACCCTAAAAGGGGATTCTTCCTTTTCATGGTCTGAGGGCTCAGATCTATATAGATATGGCCGCTCAAGGCCAAGAAGCCTAGCCACATGGCTCACCAAGTGGCATCACCCTTGGATGAACTCATGCTAATAGAATAGGGGAAGAAGACAAAATCATAGCAGAAGGGGGTTTAAGTGGAAGACAAGGCCATCAAGCATGGCTTTGCACAAAAAACCCTAAGAAAAACCAACAAGAAGACAAAGGTAGAGGGCAAGAGGCTAGGGAAGAAGAACCAACCTCTAGAAAGAGGGAACTCTCAAGGGTAGACTGGGCCTAGAGATCCCTTTCTCTCTATCTCCTCTCTCCAAATTGATGGAGAAGCAGCCTTAGAAGCAGTGCTAAGAAATCCCTTTTAAACCCGATCCAACAATCAAGATTCAAACCTTCCCAACATCCTCTCAGATTTGGACATGTGGCACATAATAAGGCGAAGGCATCATGTCGCCTCAAAGCTTTCTCCCATCCATTAACTCCTCACCCTAGGGGATGAAAGTAGATCATTTCAAATCATCAACTTTGAGACACGCGACTACTACCCAATGGTCACAAGAGAACGTGCAAGCCACCTACAGCATTGAGGAATAAATGCGGTCTTTCAGCACTCCATCTTGGTAACTCTCTCTCCCATGATTGGAACATGACTAGTAGCAACGTTCCACTAGGAAAGCCGATTGTTGACCCCTGGAATGATTTTGATGATTACAAAATATTGGAACATGCATTTGATACTAATACTTTTTAAATATTTAAGAAGCTTTTGTAGGGTAATTCACATAGACAATTATCCACCCTGCATTTCTAAGACCTTTGGAATGAATTCATGTACTCAAAGAAAAAGTTGTGTATTTAAGAAGGCCTAAATAAATTCAATTGTATATTCATGTAAAAGGTCCAAATTTATGTAATTTTTAGTATAAATATCTTAGATTAGGTTTAGAAGTTGTTTGGAAAAAGTTTGAAATTGTTTGGAAGCATTTGGAGAAGTTTCACTCGAGCCGACTCAATATTATAGCTAATACATTTTCTTGGCAAGGCACAGAAATTTCATGATACAGTCATCTGAGCTGACTCAAGGAAGAATAGAGTCGACTCCTCCAGACTGACAGAAAACTATTTCTAAGAATGCAGTCATTTGAGCCGACTCTAACTGAAATGAGCCGACTCTTACAAAACTATAGAAATTCTTCTCTAAGCATCTGAGCTGACTCAATCATCCAAGCTGACTCTAATCCCAGTTTTTCAACAGTAACGGCTAGTTCCAAAATTCAAATTTCTTGAAGAAAAAGCCTCCCCAATGGCTAGTTTTCGATTTCCAAGGAATTCTAACGACCATATTTACTTAGGAACACTTCAAGGAGCTATAAATGAAGGATTTAAGTGAAGAAAAAAGATGGTTTTAAAAAGCTTTTACAAGAGAGAAGATAGCATTGAATATTCTAAGTGCTTTCAAGAGAAAAACTCAAGTTCTTCAACTACTTCCCACCAACTGAAAGTTTAAAAGGCATAGCAGGCAGACAGACTATATTTTAAAACTATTTTAAAGTACAGTATAATAGAAGACTTGGTAGATCGATCAAGTCGATCTACCAATCTGCCTATAATAGAATCTGGCATAATAAAAGTGCATGTAGAGATATTAAGAGCAAAGAAAAGTAAAGGGTACATTACCTTTAACCTTTGGGGATGAAGAGCTGCTGAGCCACATAAATGTCTGGGCTCTATGGGTAGTTCACACCAGGGCTCAATCCCAATCAACTCCCTTAGAGTGCTAGCTCCTCAGGATCCTTGAGGCCAAACTTTTCCTTCCTTGGACCTGCAAGACTTTCTTGAAGCCGCCGGAAAAATTTGGTTGGAGGACAATGAGGGAAGTAGAAGTGGAATGCTTCCCAACTAATTCTTTCTTCCCAAACCCTATTTTGATTGCTAGATAGGCTTACACCCAAAACCCAAATTCTCTCGAAACCCCACTCTAAGGATACCTTTCCTCCCTCTCTTAGAAAAGCCCAGCAAAAGTCAACCTCAACTTCACTTTGCTAACCCTACAAAGACACCTATTTATAGTAACAGCAAAGAGGGAGAGAGATATGAATGAAGTGATTGGGGGAGAGGGTTAATGGTTGAACCAAATTAGCTCTAGGTTTATATGGAAAAATAATTGCATTCTAAATAATGCATTCCATAAAAACCTTGAAGCCAATTTCAGCCAAGATTTGAAATTTGAATTCAAAATTCAAATTTGAATCTTTTAAAGGAAAGTGATCATGGCAAATCAAATCTAATTTGATCCAAACCCAAATTATATTTGGCTTGACCCATTAGGTTGTAATCTTATTGCAAATAAGTCCTCCAAAAATTTACTTATCAAATTAGTGAAAAATCTTTGTCACGGCCAAGTGTCGACTCATGGAAATGTCAATATTTGGGTCATGGTCAATCATATTGAACCCCTAGTGATGCCAAACGATATTCAATCATCGATCAACCTTTAGATCAGGTAGAAATTTCTATGGTGTGTGACTCCATAGGTTCGAACACTAAGTCGGTAGCACTGGAACGTTTCCAGTACCAGTCAAAGTCATCATCTAACAATGATACCCGACATCCAGATAGATCAAAGATGCAGAGCAACTCTCTAGAATCTCTAGCATATGGTTACCGCATAATTCATCCCTTTGACCTCATAATGCTCAGGATGACTTAGGGTTTGACTGTCAACCCTGATTTAGTACATCCAGATCGTGTCTCAACCTTACAAGTTCTATAACTCCTCACAAGAACTATCCTGGCAAAGGTTTTGCTAAATTGAGATGTAGTGAGTCATTCACTCCAAACCATTTAGAGGGGTCAATTCCATCTTGATCCACCACTGCTCCATAAGTACTTGACTGTACCTAGAAATCTTCCATCACTAGATTAGAATTCAGGTAATTCGGTACCAAAGTATAGTGAGTTGCTTGCAAGCTACCATGGTAACCTCGGGTTTGAGGGACACATATACCCATATCTCTTCGCGAGCAATCCTTTGATATAAGGGAGCTCCACAGATGGTCACATTTAGTGAGATGTCATACATTTTACCTATATCATATCAGTGTCTCTACACTCATTGGTTAAGAGGACAACCAACCAATGTGACATACAACAACCTATGCTTCATACATCGTCATCCTATAATAATGTATCTTTTGGTTGTGAACCAGTTTAAGAACTACTCGATACATCCTCTTCGTATTAAATATAATATGGTTCTAAGGACTCCATCATACAAGAGTTCTTTTCAGGAAAATGCACATGTGATGAACATCCAAAAGAATAACATTTATTCTTTTAAAGAATTCATATACAATTATAAAATAGCATAACCATTTATACCCTAGACGATTGGCTTTGGGACACTATTCCTAATACCAACTTCTTGAGTTATTCTTTGAGAAATTAAATGAGCCTTAAAGAGCATTGAAGAAGCAATCAAGAAGGCTGCATTAAGAGCTTCAACTGCAACCATCTGATACTCTTTGGTTTTTCTTTGTGTTGCTTCTTTTGATACTCTATTTTGAGTTATTTCAAGTACAGCAGGTGGCTGTAATTTGTGATTTATTTTTAGGTTATTAATGAGCCTTGAAAACCAAGTTAGATTGTTAGTAAGCCTGGGACAACTAACATTGTATTGGATTTTGGATTGTGAGCCCGTAGAAAAATAAGCTGGCTATATTCGGGAAGAATATAGTGAAAGTCCCAAGTATGCACCTTGGGTAGTGGACGTAGGAGCTGAGTTGCTTCGAACCACTCTAAATTTATGGTGTTTGTGTTTGTTCTTATCTTTGCATACTCATTTGCTTCCACACATAATACTTTATACACTTCACTCACCATACAAAGTCTTCAAAAGGCACATACTTGTTGAAATTATTTTCAAATCCAATTCACCCCTCCTCTTGGGTTGGCTAACTGGGCTACAAGTGGTATCAGAGTCACATCTCAGTGCCATTAATCTAATGATTAAGAGAAAAGTTCAATGGCAACCCAAATAAGCACTTCTTTGGTCGAAGGTCGATCAAGCAATAAACCTCCACTGTTCACCGACACAAATTATACTTATTGAAAAGCTAGAATGAAAATATATATACAAGCTATTGATTTTTAATTATAAAAGATAATCTTAAAAGGACCTCACATTCCCATGAAGAAAGTTGATGGCATAGGCATCCCTAAACTAGAAGAGGAATGGGATGAATATGACATAAAAATGGGTGAACAAAATGCCAAAGCTATGAATCTTTATTATTATGCTTTGGATGTTAATGAGTTTAACCAGATTTTTACTTGCACTTCGACAAAGAAAATTTGGGATAAACTACAAGTTACCCATGAAGGCACAACACAAGTGAAGACCTCCAAAATTAATATTCTTGTACACAATTATGAGCTTTTTAAAATGAAATCAAATGAAATAATATCTGAAATATTTGCTAGATTTACAGATATTATTAATGGTTTGAAAAGTCTTGGCAGGGTATATTCTAATGCTGATCTTGTCCAAAAGATACTAAGATGTTTACCAGATAAATGGGATCCCAAGGTCACTGCAATTCAAGAAGCCAAGGACTTAAACACACTTCCACTTGATGAACTTCTTGGTTTTTTAATTACACATGAGCTAACAATGCAGCACCGTAACGAAGATGACAACAAGAAAAAGAAGTCTATAGCATTCAAGGTTGCAGCTGAAATCAAGAAGCAAGAAGAAGAAAAAAAAGAAGAAAGCCCCTCCTCAGATGAAGAACTAGGAGATGATGACATAGCCTTAGTCATGAGAAAATTCAAGAGGTTTATGGGCAAAAGAAAATCAAGATATTGGAGGAAGTACCTTAGCAAAGGTGAGCAAAGTAAAGATAAGGAGAAAGATAAAGACAAAGAAAAGGAGCAACAACCCATATACTATGAATGCAAGAAGCCGGGCACTACAGTTCAGAGTGTCCTGCATTGAAAAAGGGATACAAGAAGAAGAAGAAGAAAGTAATGATGGCAACATGGAGCGATAGCGATGAATCTACTTCAAATAAAGAGGAAGAGACATCAAGGTCAACAAATATATGTCTAATAGGTCTAGAAGATGAGGTAACATCTACTGAACCCACTGATAAATTTACTTATGATGAATTACATATTGCTTTTTATGAACTTCTGACTGAATATAAGAAAGCTGGTTTGAAAATTAAAACCATGAAAAATAATTATGATACATTATTAAAAGAAAAGAATAAAATTTTTGAAAAGAACAATCCATTACAAAAAGAATTAAGTAATATTTCTAAAAAATGCAAGGTATTGTAAACTAAAAAAGATGAATATTTTGAAAAGAATAAAAGTTTGCAAAATAAAATGAATAGACTCAAACCTCTTGTTGACAAATTAACTTTTAAGTTCTAACAAACTTGAGTTAATTTTGAAAATTCAAATGATATCTAATAATAAAGCTAGAATTGGGTATAATTCAATGCATACAAACAAGTTTTTAGCTCCACAATATTATGCATCAAAGTTTTCAACATCCATTTCTTTTCAAAAGCCAAAAGTAATCTATTTTTGTAGTAATGGGGTTGGACATAAAGCATATGAATGAAATCTGAGATGGAAGAATAAAAATAAAGTGAAAATGATTTGAGTTCCTAAAGGAATCGTAGCTACTAACCATCAAGGACCCAAGAAAGCTTGGGTACCTAAAAATTCTACTTGACTGTTTTGCAGGAATGTCTTATAGCCCATAATTTAAAGAAGAGATGATATTTAGATAGTGGCTGTTCAAGACATATGACGGGTGACAAAGATCAATTCATCATCCTTGAAATAAAAGATGGTGGAATGATAACATTTGATGATAATGGCAAGGAAAAGATCATTGGAATTGGTAAGATCAAAATAACCCCTTCTACTTATATTGAAAATGTATTGCTAGTAGACAAATTGAAGCATAATTTATTGAGCATTAGTCAATTATGCAATAAAGACTTCAAAGTTATACTTAAATCTTCAATGAGTATGGTAACTAGCTCTCTTGATTCTAGTATTAGATTTGTTGGTCATAGACTTGGAAATATCTATATTGTAGATTTGAATGATCTAGCGATGTCAAGTAGTAAAAGTCTAATAGCTTTGAATGCTAAAAACAAGGAATCTAGTTACTTTGGCATAGAAGATTGGGTCATGCTAGCATGCATACTTTAGCCAAATTAATCTTCAAAGACTTAGTTAGAGGTTTACCAAAATTTAAAGTTGATTTTGATAATGTTTGTGATGCATGTCAATATGGTAAACAAACTAGGGGGAGTTTTAAATCAAAAAATATTGTTTCAACATCAAGACACTTAGAGCTGCTACACATGAACTTATTTGGATCAACTAGGACCACAAACCTAGGAGGTATGAAATATGGACTTGTGATAGTAGATAATTTTTCACGATTCACATGGATTTTATTTCTTGCACATAAAGATGAAGCTTTCAAAGTTTTTTAAAAATTTCATAAAAATGTTTCAAATTATAAAAATCTTTTAATTATTTCAATTAGAAGTGATCATGGTATATAATTCGAAAATCAATACTTTGAAGAATTTTGTATAGGACATGGCATTGATCACAACTTTTCACCCCCTAGAACACCATAAAAAAATGATGTTGTGGAAAGGAAAAATAGAAAATTAGAAGAGATGGCCCGAACCATGTTGTGTGAAGGCAATCTTTCAAGGTACTTTTGGACAGAAGCTGTGAACACTACTTGTTACATATTAAACCATGTTTTGATTAGATCAATTTTGAAGAAAACCCTCTATGAGCTTTGGAATGATAGAAAACCAAGCATTCATTACTTTCATATTTTTGGATGTAAATGTTATATCTTGAACAATGGAAAAGATAACTTAGATAAATTTAATACAAAATCTGATCAAGGAATATTTCTTGGATATTCAACTACTAGTAAAGCATATAGAGTTTTCAACAAAAGAACTTTAACTGTTGAAGAATCTATTCATGTTATTTTCGATGAGTCTAACCTCACACCTTCAAGAAAAAAAGAGTCTATTGATAATGATACAGGTTCCCTGAATGATGAAGTGAAGGACTTGAGCTTGAAAGAAAAATAAGTTGAGCAAGAGAAGGAAAAGGTAAGTACAGAACATGATGAGCTACCAAAGGATTAGAGGTACGCACTTCTCACCCTAAAGAGTTAATTATTGGTGATCTTTCACAAGGAGTAAGAACTATGTCATCTTTTAGAGACACCTTTGACTACTTAGCATTTGGTCCATATTGGATGATGGCTATGCAGGAGGAACTTAATCAATTTGAAAAAAACAATGTATGGATCCTAATAGCTAGACCTAAGGAACATCCTGTTATAGGTTCTAAATGGATTTTTAGAAATAAATTAGATGACAAAGGTAATGTAGTTAGAAATAAAGCCAGATTAGTTGCTAAAGGATATAACCAAGAAGAAGGAATAGATTTTGATGAAACTTATGCACCTATAGCAAGATTAGAAGTCATAAGACTCTTACTTGCATTTGCATGTCACATTAAACTTAAACTTTTTTAAATGGATGTAAAAAGTGCTTTTTTAAATGGCTACATTGAAGAAGTTTTTGTAGAACAACCTCTAGGTTTTGAAAATCACTCTTTCCTAAATCATGTTTTCAAACTAAATAAAATTTTATATAGTTTGAAACAAGCACCTAGAGTATAGTATAAGAGGTTGAGCAAATTTCTTTTAAAAAATAATTTCAAAAGAAGTAAAGAGATACAACATTATTTATCAAAAGAAAAGATGATGAATTATTAGTTATACAAATATATGTTGATGATATAATCTTTGGTGCAACTAATAAAATTTTATGTCAAGAGTTTGCCAAGCTAATGCAGGGAGAATTTGAAATGAGCATGATGGGTGAACTTACTTTCTTCCTTGGATTGCAAATCAAACAAACAAAGAAAGGGATATTCATCAACCAAATAAAGTACATCAAAAAACTATTGAAGAAGTTTGGGATGGAATCTGAAAAAGAAATTGGCACACCCATGAGCCCAACCTGCAAACTTGACAAAGATGAGGAAGGTAACAAAGTTGATCAAAAACTATATCGAGGTATGATCGGATCTCTACTTTATTTAGCCGCAAGTAGACCTGATATACTATTTAGTATTTCTATATATGCAAGATTTCAATCTAATCCTAAAGAATCACATATAGTTACTGTTAAAAGAATCATAAGATATCTTACAGATATATCTAACTTAGGATTATGGTATTCTAAACCTTCATCTTTAAATTTAATTGATTATTCAGATGCTGATTATGGTGGATGTAGAATTGATAAAAAGAGCATTAGTGGTATATGTCAATTTTTAGGATTGAACTTAATCTCATGGCACAGTAAGAAGCAAAACTCTGTGGCACTATCTACTACTGAGATAGAGTATGTGACTGTAGAGAGTTGTTGTGCTCAAGTGTTATGGATTAAGCAACAACTAGAAGATTATGGTGTTATTCAATCTAAAATTCAAATCAAATGTGATAACAAAAGTGCTATTAATTTAACAAAGAATCCTATTCAGCATTCAAGAACTAAATATATTGAAATTATACATCATTTCATTAGAGATCATGTACTAAATGGTGATATTGAACTTGAATTTTTTTGTACTGAAAATTAATTGGCTGGCATCTTTACTAAACCACTTAGTGAGGATAGATTTTAAATGATTAGAGAAGAATTAGGCCTTTGTGATCCTTTTTAGATGTTGACCTAATTTTTTTAAAAATTAAGGAAAAATTATCTAGAAAACCTCCATCAGTTATCTAAGCTAGATAGACACCCATTTTAGTATTTTTATAAGAGTAAAAATCATTTTCCTGAATGTTAGACCCTTTTTCTTTATTTTTTCTCAAGCCGACTCGAGTAGGAAAACCCTCTGGCAGAGCCGACTCGAACAGCGGGCCTAAATAATAGCCGAATTCCCTAGAAATTCCATTTCACTTCCCCATTCACTGTTGAAACTGAACTCTAGGGACCACTTTCCACTATAAGCTTAGGGACCACACAACCCTTCCATTTTCCCCTTAGATCTTGATTCTATGGCACCCAAGAAAGCTGTGGCCAAGAGACCTAAGCGGGTGGCACCCAACACTGCAAAAGTCGAGAGAAGATCCAAGAGAAGGGAGGATAAGCCGACTCAAGAGAATCCCCAAGAATATCAAGCTCCATAGAGGTAAATCATCCTAATGGGTAATCATCCAGTCACTTCAGGAAGAAAATTAGATTTTACTTTTCTTGAACATCAAGGGTTTCGGATTGAAGATTGGAATGAAATCAAGGTTGGAAATATTTTTGTTCACTAGACATTCCTACTTACCCCACACTAGTTAGAACATTTTTTGAGCATTTAACACTTGGAACACATCAAATACTCTCCATAGTAAAAGGGATTACAATTTCAGTTGATGAAGCTAGACTAAGTAGGGTTTTACAGTTACCTAGAGTTGGGAAGTGTTATTTAAATATCAAAGATAAGCAAGACTTTGAGGACTGTGCTTGAGAAAAGAAATGTAGAGGGAATTACAAATGTACAAGCTAATATACTTTCATTGGAAATGAGACTGCTACATAACATCATCAATAGAGTGTTCTTACCTAGAAATGGAAGATTCGACTAGGTAAGTGAGAGAGACCTGATGTTTATGAAGTACTTAATTGAGGGGGAGGCCATAAATCTACCTTTCATTATGATGAGCCAGATCAGGGACACAGCTAGGAAGTCCAGGGCATGTTTTCCCTATGGGATGGCTTTTACTATTTTGTTCCAGGATTGTAGTGTAGACCTGACTGGTGAGGATAGCAGACCCCTACTTCATACAGACAGATACTCAAAAAAATCCTTACATAGGATGGGGTACACTGAGTAGAGGGAGTTTGGATGAGGAAGATTTCAGGATAGAGGGCAGCACATTCTGATGGTGATGAGAGTGATGATGATGTTCCAACTGATATAGATGTTGCTAAGTGGACTGTTAATGAGGATGAGTCAGAGGATAAGGCTGGACCTTTAGAGCCAGCTCCTACCACACCTCCTCTGATAGTTCCATCTGAGCCCTATACTGGTGGGCATCATGATTATGAGCAGGTACAGATACTTCAGGCTGATATTTCGACTCTAAGATTTGATTTACATACTGTCTAGGCATAGTTACATTCCAGGATTGATCTACTATAGAAAGAGATGCGAGATGGATTCAATTAGATTCTGGCAGCTATACATCATAACACTTCAGCTGGACCCTCCAGATCATCTCCACCACCACCAGATCATGATGGTCAAGACTTTGATCACCAAGCTGATGAGCATGGCATGGACACACCTGTAGTACTTGAGTCAAAGCAGCCAGAGCAGAGCATCCCAGATACACCAACTACTCAGATACTCACCAGGACTAGTACACTTGCTTTATCAGATGCCTTCACAAATCAGAGGACTCCTGTGCTTTCAGAGCCTACTCCTCCAGCACCCACTCGAGACACACCGAGACAATACCATAAGACCAGAGTCCCTAGAGCCGGCCCTTCACTTAGGACTAGGAACTTGACACACCAGACTCCTAGATCTACTGCATATAGGATTATGGCTAATATTGTACTAGACCTTCCATCTGATGAGGACTAGCTTCACAGATGTCTTTTGTTGTGTCTTATATATGTTGTGTTTTAGTGTATTACATGTATTGAACCAAAATTCTAATGTTTATGAAATTTCACTTTTAATGGCAAATACAGTTATTTATTCTTGTTTCTCTCTAAATATGTGATTCTATTGAATTCTATAATAAGGAGGAGCATTTATACTTTTTGTTGATGACAAAAAGGAAAAAAAATCTATAAAGCATGGAAAATAATCATATAATAAATAAGTGAAGCATGGGAAATAATCATCTAATATGATAATATCAAATGCATAAAAAATATGAGGAAAATATAGATTACAATGAAAAATTACATGAACAATTATATGTGCAATGCGTGTATATTTCTTGAAATTAGGATGAGCCTTCGTATTTCACTTTTAAGCTTTGATACTTTTGTTAAAGCTTTAACAGCTCTGATATTTTAGTCAAATTGCAAAAGCTCTGATACTTAAGTAAAATTATAAAATGAACTCTCATATAAAGCTCTAATACTTTAGTCATTTTATAAATTGAATGCTTGACAGCTCTAATACTTAACTTGTAAAGCTATGATACTTAACTCATACAGCTCTGATACTTAACTTGCAAAGCTCTAATATTTTAATCAAGCTATAATACAATTGTCATACACTAGATCATAATTTGAATAGACAATTTGAATTGCTCGATATACTGCATAGCATTTTAAACTTGTTTACTCTATTACAGTTGTCATTTACTATGATACAATTAAAATGTAAAGATACTTGTTATATTTCCATGCCTAGTTGTTGCCCAGGTGGCTTTTTCCAAGAGGGGAGGTGAATTGAGAATTTTAAAAAATTTAAGCAAGTGTGTGTTCTATTAAATGTTCTTTAGTATAGAAAGTGTTGTGATTAGAATAATTAAAGCAAAAGCACAAAAGGCACAATCACAAACATAGCAAGTTTATAGTGGTTTGGAGCAACCTCGCTCCTATATCCACTACCCAAGATACCACTTAGAATTTCTACTATATTCACCCACGGAATATAGCCAGATTGTTTTCACGGGCTCACAATCTAAAATCCAAACTTTGTTTTAACCAGGCTAACCAAAAATCCAAACTTGGTTTTAACCGGGCTCACCAAAAACCCACTATAATGTTAGTTTTAAGATAGGATCACTAACAACTCACACTTGATTTTTAACAGGCTCACCAAGAACCTAACAAACTCACAAAAGAGTTAAGAAAATACAAACAACTTTATGACAAACCCAAGTTGTCTGATGGTTGTAGTTGCAGCTCAAAGGAAGCCTTCTTAATTGCACTTGAATGCTCCTTAATGGCTTCTTAGATTCCTCAATAAATGCTTCAAGCTTTAGATTAGAGTTGGTGAAGACTTGAAGACTCTCTCTAATGCTTTCTATTGAATATTCTCACCAAATAAACATTAAAGATCATTAGCCTTTCAAGAGATGTCCAAATCCCTTATAAATAGAGTCTTATACTCTTCTTTGGTGGATATAGCCGTTGTAGGTCATTGGGATTCGAAATATGACCATTGGAGCTTGATTTGATTTCAAACAGCAAGTTCTAGAACTAGTCGTTACTTGCCTAAAACTGAAATTCGAGTCAGCTCGGATGCTTCGAGTCAGCTAAGATTCTCAGATAGGTCAGAAGGTTGTACTGGTCGAGTCGGCTCCTCTTCATCGAGTCAGCTCACTTGGCTTGTTCTTCAGAACTGATTGTATCTGAACTTTATAAGAGTCGGCTCGCCTATTTGTTTGAGAAATCCTTACTCTGGTCGAGTCGGCTCAAATACCCTCGAGTCAGCTCGGATTCTAGAATTTCAAAACTTGAACTCTGCTTGAGTCGGCTTTTTGCTTTTGAGTAGGCTTAAATTTTTGACTGAGAAATTGAAGAGCTGGACGAGTTGGCTTGACTTCCTTTGAGTTGGATCGGATATCTGCGTGCCAGTAAGTTGTGTTTTATGCTAGAACTCAAGTCAGCTCTTTATGATTTGAGTCGGCTCTTCACTAAAGTTGCCCATTTTCATGAATTATTTAGTGATTTTTCTTGGACACTTCTTTTCATAAAATATTTCTAATATTTCCAAAAATTTGCTTGACATACTTAAAAAGTTGTAGGAAGTGTGAATGTGCATTAAAATCATCCTACAAAAACTTAGAAAAGACTTAGAAGTAGTTAGCAAAATAAATGCATGCTCCAATGTTTTGTTATCATCAAAATCATTCAAAGATTCAACAATCTCTCCCTTTTTGATGATGACAAAACACCGGGCATGGAAAAGAAAACCTTACAATTACATGTATAAAGATATTTGGGAGTTAGTATCAACATGTATGAGCTATAAATCACAAATGTATCTATTGCCCAGGTGGCTTTTCCAAGAGGAGGGTGAATTGGAAATTTAAAACGTTTAAGCAATTATGTGCTCTTTAAAAATCCCATGAAGTGTTGAGTGTTGTGATTAATATAACTGAAAGCAGAAGCAAGATATAAAAAGAATGCACAATACAAATACATAAAATTTTATAGTAATTCGGAGCAACCTAGCTCTTACATCCACTACCCAAGATTACCACTTGGGATTTCTACTATATCTCCCATTGGAATACAGTCGAATTGTTTTAACAGGCTCACAATCCAAACCTCTACACTTTGGTTTTTAAATCGGGCTCACCAAAGAAACCCAACACTTGGTTTTAATAGGATCACCAAAAATCCAACACTTGGTTTTAACAGGATCACCAAGAATCCAACACTTGGTTTTAACAGGACACCAAGAACCTATTTGGCTTTTAAACCGGGCTCACCAATAACCCAACAATTCAAAAAGAATTATAAAGAGAAAGCAACAGAATGACAAACAAATTTTATCGAATGGTTACTGATGCAGCTCAAGAGAAGCCCAATTAATTATACTTTAGTGCACTTAATTGGCTTCTTCAACTTCTTCAATAAATGCTTCAAGCTTCTGTTGGGAGTTGGTGAAGGCTTGAAGACTATCTTGAATGCTCTTGCAGTGCTCTCTAGCTCACAAGCTCAAGTTAGCATTAAACATTCATTCCTTCTTTTTAAAGTAGTTTAAATCCTTCAAATATATAATCTTGTACTCTTCTTAAATGATTTTAGTCATTGTAGACCATTGGGATGTGATATTTGACTGTTGGAGCACTTTTTGGATTCAAATTTCAAGTTCTGGAACTAGCTATTATAAGCCTGAAATCAATCTTCGAGTCAGCTCGGATCTACTCGAGTCGGCTCAGATCCATAAAGTAGTTCTGGTCCTGTTGGCTCTCTTTAATTGAGTCAGCTAGGTTCCTCGGTAGCTTGATTCCTTACTTTGGAAGAGTCGGCTCACCTTACTTCGAGTCAGCTCGGATTCACAGGCATTCAGAAATCCAGTCTGGAAGAGTTGGCTCTTTCTCATTAGAGTCGACTCAGTTGGCTGTTCACTCAGAACTCTCTTTCTGGGCTCTGGAGGAGTCAGCTCGAACTTCTGAAGGGTCGACTCGGATGTCTGACTGAATGATAGAGTCAGCTCGGACTTCCTTTGGATCGGCTCGGTTGTCTGATTCAGGAAATGATAGTCAGGATGAGTCACCTCGGGTCCCTTAAAGTCGGCTCGGATATCTGCATGCTAGAAAGCTTCATGCATGCCATATGCCATAGTTGGCTCTCTTCTCTTCGAGTCGGCTCGGATGAATTCTTCAGTGAATTATCAATTTTTCTCCAGAAATCATCCAGCAAGTCTTCAAAGTCTCAAGATGCCTTCAAACTCTTCTAACCATATTTCTAAGAGATTTTAAGCTTGAAACACATCTAGAAGTAACCTATTTTCATGATTTTTACTTAACCTTTTCTTTGGATTCCTTTTTACATGAATTACTTACAACATAACTCATTTCAAAAACTAAGGATGTAGGAGTTGTAATGGAGCATTAGAATCATTCTACAAAAACTTATAACACACTTGAAGAGTTGTTAGTAAAATAAATGCATGCTCTAATGTTTGGTTATCATCAAAATCATTTATGGGGTCAACAGTATCGGAGTATATTGACATAATATCAAGGATTTTGAAATAGTTTCATTATGAATTAACATTTATCCAAGCCTATTTTTGCCTAAATTAAAGTCAACAAGTATAAGGCAAAATTGATAGGAAAAAATATATCAAAATTCAAAATTTGCAAATTGTATTAGATCTTAAGATAGCAAAAGGCATTGGTGTTGGCAATAATGTATCAGAGCTTATTCAGAGCTAATGGTAGTAGAACTATTGAATGTATTAGAGCTAATATGTATCAAGGCTAAATTTAGGAAACATATCAGAGCATAAAGCTAAAAATGCATAGCTCATTAAGTTCAAAATCAATATAAAGCTAAAAATTGCTAAAAATTCATAACACATCAACATAAAGCTCTCCCTTGTATATTTCTCTGAAACAATGAATGTTTGGATTTTCCATGCACATACACTTCATTAATATCATTCTCCATTCTCCCCTTTTTGTCATTAATCAAAAAGGTATACAATTTGAAGTTGAATAAACAATCATCATTGTACAAACATAAAAAGTGAAAAAAAAGAAATGCTTTCATTACTTTCAAAATTTTTCATTACAACTTACAAAACTAGAAAGCGGAAACACTAAAGACTAGCCTACTCACTGTCACTAGACTCAACTTTAACAGATTCAGACCTACCATACCAAGATCTAGGATGACTAGAAGAACCTCTAGTCCCAGTAGATGGTCTAGGAGGTGGTTTAAAAAAAATAGAGTTTGGATCAAATGCTCCAGGAGGTACAAAAGGTGGTTGAGTAGAGTGAGGTGGTGGCTGTCTAGGGGTAGATGAGCTAGCTTTTCTAGCAGTAGAGGATAGCTGAGACAAGAAAAGCCAAACAATGATAAGCTCAGTCTGTATCTTCTTAATCCCCTCATGAAGTGCAATGATCACACTAGCTTGAGCATTGGCAAAAGCTTCTGCAGATCCTCTCAATCGGCCAAACTTAGCTTGGATATCCCCACTCCTGCAGTGTAATCATCCTCACTCTTCTTGGTCTGCTCTAGTGACCCCATCTGAAAAGATAGCTCTCGCAATTCTGATCTAAACTCCTCTAATCCATGGTCTACTATCAATCGAATATCATCAGACACTGACCTGAAAGAATCTGTCAGTGATTGAAAGCCTCTCTATGGCTCTACTCTGGTAGACTCAATTGTGTCCACTTTGGAGTGTAACTATCTCAGCTCTCCATAGATCTCCTGAAGTCTAGTATCGATTGTTTGACGAAGCTCACCAAACATCGATCCAATAGTGCTCATCAGGGACTGTGATAACTGTCTGATCTGTTGAGCAAAGAAAGCATGTGATATAGATGGTGCTGAAGTATTTATTGATGGTCCTGGAGCAGGTGTAGTAGAAGGTATAGGGTTAGAAGTCTTTGCTGGTGCTGGTACTGGTGCTGGTGAAGGTGGTGGTGCTAGTGAAGGTGTTGGTCCTAGTGAAGTTGCTGGTCCTGGTGAAGTCCTAGGACTCTCAGGCTCTCTCAGTATCTATGCATGCTCATCAGCCTGTATGTCATCATCTCCTCTATCAATAGTATCAGTACCATTAACAGAATGCTCAATCTGATTATCTTCACCTTCGTTCTCATCTGAAGAGGTCTCAACTCTCTGTTCTGATGACTTCTTCGACCAAACTCCTTCAATTTATTGATAACCCATCCTTTGAAGAGATTTAGCTAAATAAGTGTCAGTGTAATGCAATAATCAGCTATCCTGTCCATCAAATTTAATACCAAAATGTCTGAATATTAAGGTGAAGGCCATACCATAAGGTAGACATGCTTTGGCCTTATGAACTGCATCTAGCATCTGAATCAGCATAATATATGGTAGATTGAGGGCCTCCCCCTCAATCATGTATCTCATGAACATCATATCTCTTTTTCTAACCCAGTCAAAATGTCCGGTACAAGGCAAGAAGATTCAGCTTATGATGTTGTGTAGAAGCCTCATCTCTAGGGATAAAACATTGGCTTTCGCATTTGTTATCGCATCTACACTACTGGACTCTAGAATAAGCCTTAGAGTTCTTTGCTATCCTTCATGATTAGGTGACATTCTCCTCTGTTAGGTATTTGAAGAATTTGGCTTAAGCTAGCTTCATTCATAGACATTCTAACCCCTTTAATAGATGATGTTATCCCGTGCTCTTCTAGGGTTTAGATTCTTAAAAAAGGTTCTTATAAGGCTTGGGTAAGTAGGAATATCTAAAGAGCAAAAGTATTCCCAGCCTTGAATTTCAATCCAGTTGCCTATCCAAAACCATTGGTTTTCCAAAAATAAAAAATTTATCTTCCTACTAGTGGTTACGGGGCGATTCCCCATTTGGATGACTTGTCTTGGAGGCGCTGGAGGCGGATTTCTGATTTCTTCCTGTTCTTCCTTTTATTCCTAATGAGTCAGCTCTTCCTATCTTCACTTAGTCCTTCTTTCTCTTTCAGTTCTTAGATCAACCCTCTGAGATCTCTTATGGACTGCTCTTTTTGGTGCCATTGGGAGAGAAAAATTAGGTTTGGATTGGATTGAGTGGATTTTGGGAGAGAAGGGTAGGAGAGAGTATTCTAAAGCTTGGTGAGAGAGTTCTTAAGTTCAGCTATGGTTTGACTAAGAATAAGGTCTAAGAAGGGTTCTACAGGTTTTATATAAAAACGTTCAACCCGATATCGAGTCAGCTCGACTTGAGCACTGATGCTCGAGTCGACTCGAACCAAAACTCTCTAGATGGTTCAAAAAGGTTCTGAATTGGTTTCTAAAGAAGGGTATACACTTATAAAGATGGTCAATATCCTTAATTTGATGTAGGAGGCTTTTTAGATAATTTTTCCTTAATTTTTTAGAGAAATTAAATCAACAAACACTAAAATGGGTCACATAAGCCAAATTCTCCTCTAAGAATCTCAAATCTCTCTTCATTAAGTGGCTTAGTGAAAATGTCTGCAAGTTAATTCTCTGTAGGAATAAATTCAAGTTCAATTTCTCCATTTAAAACATGATCTCTTATGAAATGATGTCTAATTTCAATATGCTTTGTTCTTGAATGCTGAAATAGATTTTTTGTCAAATTTATAGCACTTGTATGATCACATTTGATAGGAGTTTTAGTTTGTGTAACACCAAATTCTTCTAGTTGTTGCTTAATCCATAACACTTGTGCACAACAACTCCCCGTAGCTACGTACTCTGCCTTAGCAGTAGATAGTGCTATAGAGTTTTATTTCTTACAATGCCATGAGATTAAATTCAATCATAGAAATTGGCAAGTACCACTAGTACTTTTTCTATCAATTTTATAACCAGCATAATCAGCATCCAAAAATCCAATTAAGTTTGAAGATTGCTTTGAATACCATAGACCTAGATCACTTGTTCCTCTTAGATATTTTATAATTCTTTTTATTGCAAGCATATGTGATTCTTTAGGATTAGATTGAAATCTAGCACATACACATATCCTAAAAAGATATCAAGTCTACTTGCAATTAAATACAATAGTGATCCAATCATACCTCTATATAGCTTTTGATCAATATTGTTGCCATCTTCATCTTTGTCTAATCTGCAGGTAGGGCTCATGGGTGTGCTCATTTGTTTGCTTGACTCCATACCAAACTTCTTGATGATCTCCTTGATGTACTTTGCTTGGTTTATAAAGATTTCATCCTTTGTTTGCTTTATTTGGAGTTCAAAGAAGTAGGTTAGTTCACCCATCAAGCTCATCTCAAATTCTCCCTACATTAACTTAGCAAATTCTCTACAAAGATTCTCATTAGTTGCACCAAATATAATATCATCTACATAAATTTGTATAACTAACATATCATTATCCATCTTTTTGATAAATAAAGTTTTATCTATATTTCCTCTTACAAAATCATTTTCAAGTAAGAATGTACTTAATCTATCATACCAGGCTCTAGGTGCTTGTTTTAGTCCATACAATGCTTTATTAAGTTTAAAAATATGATTTGGAAAAGCAAGATCTACAAAATCTAGTGGTTGTTCTATAAAAACTTGTTTTGATATAAAACCATTTAAAAATATACTTTTTATATCCATTTGGAATAGTTTGAAATTCATGTAGCAAGCAAATGCAAGTAGTAATCTTATGGCTTCTAGTCTTGCTACGGGTGCATAGATTTCATCAAAATCTATTCCTTCTTCTTGATTATATCCTTTAGCCACTAATCTTGCTTTGTTTCTAATAACATTTCCTTTTTCATCTAGTTTGTTTCTATAAACCCATTTAGTTCCAATGATAGGATGGTCTAATGGTCTATTTATTAATGTCCATACATTGTTTCTCTTAAATTGATTAAGTTCTTCATGCATGGCCATCATCCAATTAGAGAATTTTCAACTTCTTCTAAACTATGTGGCTCTATTTGTGATACAAATGCTAGGTAGTCATGTACTTCTCTATGTGATGACCTAGTCCTAACATCTTGAGAAGGATCACTAATAATTAAATCTCTTGGGTGTGAAGTTACATACCTCCATTTCCTTGGTAGATCACCATGATCTTTACTTACCACTTCTTCTCCTTCTTGTGTTGGCTTGTCTTTTAAGCTCATATCCTCCATTTCTTTTTCAAGTGTACCTGCATCATTATCTATACACTCTTCTTTCTTTGAAGGTAAGGGGTTAGTTTCATCAAAGATAACATGTACTGATTCTTCAACAGTTAGTGTTCTCTTATTAAACACCCTATATGCTTTGCTATTAATTGAATAACCCAGAAATATAGCTTCATCAGATTTTACATCAAATTTTTCTAAGTTATCCTTTCCATTATTTAACACAAAGCATTTACAGCCAAAAATATGAAAGTAATTAATATTTGGTTTCTTTTCATTCCAAAGCTCATAAGGGATTTTCTTTAAAATTGGTCTCATTAAAACACGGTTTAAAATATAACAAGCAGTGTTCACCACTTCTGTCCAAAAGTACCTTGGAAGATTGCCTTCACATAGCATTGTTCGGGCTATCTCTTCCAAAGTCCTATTCTTTCTCTCTACAATACTATTTTGTTGTGGTGTTCTAGAAGCGGAGAATTTGTGATCAATGTCATTTTCTATATAATAATCATCAAAAACTGATTTTTAAATTCCGTGCCATGATCACTTCTAATAGATACAATTGAAAGATTTTTCTAGTTTGAAACTTTCTTGTGAAATTTTTGAAAAACTTTGAAAGTTTCATCTTTATGTGCAATAAATAAGACCCATGTAAATCTAAAAAAATTATCTACTATCATAAGTACATATTTCATACCACCTAGGCTTGTGGTCCTAGTTGGTCCAAATACATCCATGTGAAGTAGCTTAAGGGGTCTAGAAGTTGAACCATATTTTTAGATTTAAAATTCTCCTTAGTTTGTTTACCCATTTGACAAGCATCACAAACATGTTCGAAATCAATTTTAAATTTAGGTAAACCTCTAACTAGATTCTTAGAAATCAATTTTAAATTTAGGTAAACCTCTAACTAGATTCTTAGATTTTAGTATGCATGCTAGCATGACCTAATCATCTATGCCAAAATAAGCTAGACTCCTTGGTTTTAGTATTCATTATAACTAGACTTGTATTACTAGTCATGGCTAGATCATTCAAATCTATCACATATATATTTCCAAGTCTATGTCCAATGAGAGTGGTGCTAGAATCAAGTTAGTTAGTTACTATACACATAGATGATTCAAAGATAACCTTGAAGCCTTTATCATACAATTGACTAATACTTAATAAATTATGCTTCAATTTGTCTACTAGCAATACATTTTCGATGAAAGTAGAAGGGGTTATTTTGATCTTACCAATTTTGATTATTTTTCACTTGTCATTATCTCCAAAAGTTATCAATCCTCCTTTCATTTGTAGGGTGATGAATTGCTCTTTATCACCCATCATATGCCTTGAGCAGCTGCTATCCAGATATCATCTTTTGTTTGAATTCTTGGGTGCAAGACATTCTTGCAAAACAGTCATGGAGTATTTTAGATACCTGATAACTACATTAAACATAAATATAAAAGTATATTAAAATATCATTATTTCTCCAAAATTAATACTTTTATATGTCATTTATAGGAAAGAACATCACCAACATGGAAAGCTCAATTTTAGAAGTCCAACGGCGCGAACGGCACTCGAATCAGACTCAAAATGGGTCCAAAATGAATTTTTGAAGAATTTACTAAGAATCGCATGAAGTTTAAAGCAGCCGGTCCACAGTGGACCAGCCGCTTGGTCAACCGAATGCACCATGGGCCACGATCTACCATTAACGCGGTCCATGGAAGTAGATCCGTGGACCACCATGCTCCAATCACGCCGAGACTCGCCAGAGAGCTATCCCCACCGCCGGGGAGGTCGCTGGCATGCTCACCGCCGGCCGGAGAAGCCCCGGTGGCCGGAAAAATGCTTCTGAAGGGGGCGGTTTTCATTGTTTTCTTTTCTCTTGGCCAAACCTCAACGCACCCACCGTTCCTCGCCACCGGACTGCCTACCCAGTCCACCGCTGACCGGAGAAGATGGCGGTGCACTCTTCCTCACCGCCGGGAGGTTCCTCATGATGAATTATAGCTGTTGACGGTGTTCTTCAGTTTGGACCAAATGTGGACCAAGCCATGTGCTGGGTGGACCGAACCGGGAAGAAGAATCTGGAGCACCACCGAATGAGCTGGAAATCGATGGAGCGTCTTCGTTGCAACCGTGGAGCATCTTCGTTCCAACCGTGGAGCGGCGTTCGTTGCTCTGTTGAGTTTTTTTCAACAGTGGAGCGGGTTGGTCGGATCGAGGTAGCGGGTTGGGAGCAGGGAGAGCCTATATAAAGGGGTCCAGGGGAGCTAGAAGAGGGTATTCGGGGGATCAGTGAGGAGCCACCTGCAGTTCTTTTTCCCTGTGTTCTTCTTCTCCGAGCTTCTTCTTCTCCATCACAAAGAGCAAAAGTGCCTTCTCTTCTCCATTCCACAAAGAGCAGCAAGCCTTTTCCCACCACTCCAGCTTAGTCGTAGAGACCCCATTCCAGAGTATAGTCCATTCTTCCAACCCTCGGTTCAGTCACAGTCCCAAAAATCTTCCCTGCGATCTATTGGTTTTCTGCTATTCCACTTATTCCAGCTTTATTCCCATTTTTCCAACACTATTCCATGTTTATCCCAACTTTATTCCAGCATACCTATTCTCTATCGATCAGCGCCATCGTCATGCCGAAATCAACCGAGTATGGAGCTACACTTGGAAAAGGGGGTTTTATTTTTGGTTTTATTACTTTGATGTACTCCCTCTTACTTGAAATAAAGAAATCATTCAGGTAATTGATGTTCTGTTGTTTTTGTTTTTGATTCAGATGCATTGCTAGGGCAAAGCTTTGGAGGTAAGTCAAGTGAAATTAATCCTGACTGACCTATTCCCAAGTGAGTATGGGCTGTACTCTCGTGAGATAGATCATATCTAGGTTATTTCACTAGCATTTTGATCAGTCTATTCCCGACAAGGGACGGGTCGTGATTCACGGATATGGTTCGTGCTCTCTATCGAATAGATCATTTCTTAAGTTACCTTTACTGCCGATTACTTGTTAATTTTCTTTTATAGTTTTAAGATTTCAATTTCTGTTGCATATCGATTGTTTTCAAAGTAATCAGGAAAGTACTTGTGGATTCGACCCTTACTCCTGCTATCCTATTTTAGAATAGTAGTTTTAAGTTTATTAAATCGGTGTGTTACGACGCGCATCAGATTTTTGGCGCTGTTGCCGGGAACTTTTGGCATTATTTTGAAAAATTCAAAAAAAAAATTCAAATAAAAAAATTCAAATAAAAAAATTCAAATTTCAAAAATTCAAATTTTTGGTATTTTCATTTTGTTCTATTTGATCTCCTTTTTAGAATTACTTAGGTAAACTTACTTTCCTGCAAAGTGAAATCAAAAAAAAAAAAAATTCATAATTCATTAGGGAATTAGATACTTAATTATCAAAATTAAAAAAAAAAAGTAATTAGTTTAGTTTTGTTTGATAATTTCAAGATATGGACACCTTGCTTATTGCATCCATTTCATTTCTCCATAATTCATCTTAAGGGCATTAACCTCATTAATCAGATAAGGTGGGGATTTCATTACCCTTCCTTGGCCCACAAATCATTTCCCATCATTTGCATTCACCTTAGCCTCTAACCCTAAAATCAATTAGACGCCAGCCCTAAGGAATTCGAGCTCAATAGGACAAGGGAACCCTAGAGTTATACCAGGTTCAGGTCAGTTAACTACTTGGTGTCTAAGGAAAGTGGTTCAGGGACAAGAGCCCGAAGGGAGGTGCTTTGGTTCCGCTTACCTGGCCAATTTTAATTGGTGTCTAAGGAAAGCGATAAGGGAACCTTCACCAACCTTACACTTACCTGGCCAAGTTAGTTGGGTGATTTTGGACTTGGAGTGTTCAAAGGTGACTTTGGAACAGTTAGGAGCTGTCCAGGTCTAAGCTAACCCTAGGATAGAGTTTTGTAAATTGTTTGTGTAAAGTGTTTGAAAAAAAAAAAAAAATCATCTAGTTCTAGGATTCTCTTAGGAGTCTTTCCTTTAGACCTTTTCTCATTTTTGCATATAAAAAAAATCTTATAAAAATTCTGCTATTGTTTGCTCTAGAATACCATTGTAGGGTGTATGTTAGGTCGTCGGTCACTAGAACCGGAACTTGTACCCCTAGACCTAGAAATTGATAGAACTTGTAGAACAAACAAATCAGGTACTATGGGCCCTAATCATGAAATTGATCCTCCACGTCAGTTGAGGGAGTACTTCACTCCTTCAAAGTATACCTATTCATCTTGTATCCAAGTACCTCCAGTTCATCATTTGAATGACTTGGGCTTCTTTATTTTCAATAATAAACCCATACCTCTCAGTTGCCCGTGGCACTCTATCAGACCTACAGGGAGGAGTTTTGTGTTCTGGTTCTGTCCTAACTATATGTTCTAATGGTTGAGAACTATCTATCTGTGTTTCTTGTACTTCTCCAAGTTCAACAGTTCTACCATTGCCCTTTTCTAAAATGAACTCTTTTTCTAGAAAAGTGGCATGCCTGCTGACAAAAATCTTTTGTTCAATAGGATGGTAAAACAGATATCCTCTACCCTCTCTAGGATATCCTACAAATAGATATTTATCTGCTCTAGGTTCCAACTTATGTCCAAAATTCTTTTAACATAAGCTGGACATCCCCATACCTTAAAATATTTAAGATACAGTTTCTTTCCACTCCAAATTTCATTTGGAGTACTAACAACAGATTTAGAAGGTACCTTGTTCAGAATGTAAACAGCAGTTTCTAGGGCATGACCCCAGAAGGAAATGAGTAAATTTGTGAAGCACATCATGGATAGTACCATATCTAATAAGGTACGATTCCTCCTTTCAGCTATACCATTTAGCTATGGTGTATAAGGAGGGGTCCATTCAGAAAGAATTCCATTAACTTTAAGATAGTCTAAAAACTTCGTGGATAAGTACTCTCTTCCTCGATCAGAACGAAGAACTTTAATACTTTTCCCGGTTTATTTTTCGACCATACTTTGATACTCCTTAAATTTATCAAAGGCTTCAGATTTATGTTTCATAAGATACACACATCCGAACCTAGATAAATCATCTGTAAAAGTGATAAAATATGAGTATCCACCTCTAGCCTGAGTTGTCATTGGACCACATACATCAGTATGTATAAGTCCTAATAACTCAGTTGACCTTTTCCCATGTCCAGTAAATGGAGTCTTGGTCATCTTACCCATGAGACATGATTCGCAAGTTCCTAATGATTCAAACTCATAAGGATCAAGGAAATTTTTCTTGTATAACTTGCATATCCTAGACTCATTAACATGACCAAGTCGATGATGCCAAAGTAAAGTAATATTAAAGTCTTCTCTTTTTCTTTTATTATTGACATGAAAAACGCTATCATTGGAAGAAAGAGTTAAGAGCCCATTGCTAAATATGCCAGAACAAATAATTTTATTAGACAACATTATCGAGCAACCAGTGCTCGTTACATCCATTACATATCCTTGTTTTAATAACAAAGGAATAGATATAATGTTCCTAATAATCTTAGGCATATAATAACAATCTTCTAACTCCAAGATCTTCCCTGAAGGCAACTTCAGAATATAGGTCCCTACAGCTTCTGCTTGGATGATATCACCACTAGCACCGTAGAGATTGAAGTCACCTTCCTTCAATACTGTAAGCTTGTGGAGGTCCTGCAAAGATTTGCATATATGGTAACCACAAGCGGTATCCAATACCCAAGTATTTGATATAGATGAATTTAATGTCAATATAGCATGTATCTCATACATACCTTTTGGCGCATCTGATGCACCAGGCTTCACAGTTGCAAGGTAAGCCTTGCAATTCCTTTTCCAATGTCCCGCTTTGCCGCAAAAGAAACAGGTCGACTGTTTGGAGGCCTTCTTTCCTTTCTTATTCTTATTGATGCCACTCTTAGGGTTTAGCCTCCTATTAAAACCCTTTTTGCCTGATTTCTTCTTATTGGTCTTATTAACAAGAAGAAGTTGAGCCTTTTCTTTCATAACGTGGCTCTTCGCTATTTTTAACATATTTAACAGCTCAGGCAAGAAAGTGTTCAGTTTGTTCATGTGATAATTCAAGATAAACTGAGAAAATGACTCCGGGAGTGATTGCAGGATTAAATCCTGATTCAACTCCCCATCCATGATAAAACCTAATTGACCCAATCTGGTGATTAAGTCAATTACCTTCAGAACATGATCCTGAATGGATATTCCCTCTGTCATCCTAGCACGGAATAACTGCTTAGATATTTCATATCTAGCAGTTCTGCTATGTTCTCCAAAAAGCTCTTTTAAATTGAGCATTATGAATTGAGTATCCATGCTTTCATGCTGTCTCTGTAAGTCATTGGTCATAGAGGCTAGTATGATACACTTGACAGTGAGGGAGTCATTCTGCCACATTTTGTATGTGGCCATATCTTCTTGTGTGGCATCGCCCCCTAGTGGATTAAGACTAGGGGTATTAAGAATATAAGAAAGTTTTTTTGAACTTAGCACAATCTTTAAATTTCTTAACCAGTCCACATAGTTCGGACCAGTCAGTTTGTTGGTATCTAAGATACTTCGCAGTGATAATGAAGATGCCATTTATCTACATTTAATAAAGAACAAAACATAAGAAAACAACCATGAAATGACTTACATAATTAAATTAGGTCTTCAATTTAATTATGTCTCCCACTATTTTATCAAAAATCATAGCCCTCACTATGATAATCGAGAAGAACCCTGATCGATTTTTCTTAGTGAGATTGAGATCCTAATAACTTATAAAAGATCTTGCAGAAAACACAACAAATCTTTTATAAGCTCAAAGGTAGGAAACTCTTCTAATTATATCTCATATAATTCTCAAGAAGTAACTTGGCCTCTAGAACATTATTAGTTTTGTAGAAAACACAACAAACCATAATGTTCTAGTTAAGTCAAGACCCTTTCATTTCTATACAGTCAATACTCAAATATAATGCCCTTGCAGATAACACAACAAAGCATTATACTGAATATATTGTAAGCATATCTATGCACTAGACTAGTATTATGTCAATCACCATATTAGGTCTTGCAGATAACATAACAAACCTAATGTGGTTCATAACACAATAATGATCCAGCATGAAGGAAGGCCAATATATAGTATTTTTAACACTAAGCATTTTAGTCAAGATTTAAATTTAATCAAATCGGCCAGGCAAGTGGAAGAGATGTGGGAGTCCCCCCGTTGCTTTCCTAGACACCAATAAAAATTGGCCAGGTCAGTCAACGAAACCAATTAAAAACCACAATTCTCTTTACGTTCCCAAAACCACCTTTCTAGACACCGAATGATCAATTGTACATCATGACTAGTGATGCTTATTAGTTAAATATACTAAGACTTAATATAATTTTTAAGAGGAGGGATTTATAAATTGCCAGCACATTCTTATAGAACGTATCACAATCAACATATCACTCTTATAAATAAACAAATATGTGCTAAGTGTGTCATCATACTAGGACAACCATTTACCACATAATGGATCCACCATTATGCCAGGGCAACCTTATTTCAGTATGATGACTTCAAAACTAAACATATCTCTATAATAATTAGGGTTTGAGTGAAAAACCCTAACTAGTGGCATACATCAAAACATATATGCAATCAAAGATATGCTAAGTGTAGTAGCATATTAGGATTTAAAAACTCTAATATGTGACATACAAACTATCATAGATTATAGTCCTAATTAAGGTGGCTCTGATACCACTGTAGGGTTCCGGTGCAACGCAGCGGAAGGATAATTTCAAAATTAAAACTAAATTCACACCAAAAACCCTAAACCAGGAACTCCTTAAATAAGACTAGAATATATGACAAGCATATCTATGCAAATTAGGATTAGGGTACCAACCTGTAATCGCTTATTCCAACAAACTTGAAGTTGAAGGGGCTAACTGAATTCACCAGGCATCCAGGTGTCCACCCTCCGATGGTGATCCACACAGAGCAATGATCAAGAACACTATCTTCTTGTCCAATGGTACCTCCTATTGAGTTCTTCATCCTAGAACTCAATTCTTCGGATTATGGCTGGAATTCTTCCACACAAGAGGTTGCCTCCCTTTCTTTGATCTCTTCTCCTCCTTCCACTAAGAACTTGACCCTCTAAGATACCCTTGTCTTGAAGATAAGGCCTTGTCCTAAGAGGATTTAGGCTTGTCTTAAATTGGAGGAGAAATTAAGACAAGAATGTCTTAATGTAAGAAAGAAAGGAAAGAATAAAATCAGAACTCCTTCTTTCCTTTACCGTCGGAGACCTTCTCTTTTATTCTTGTTCAGCAACAAAGTTTTGACAGAGGAGTCCTCTGTAAAGGAAACAATGTAAAATAAGAAAAGAGGGAAGGAGTCTTTTGGAGAGGAAGAAGAAAAATAAAGCATTACTCGGTTCTGATTTTTCCTGACCCCTTAAATAGATTTCAGATAGGCGCCCACACATCTCTCCGTGAAAGACTTCTCACGCCCTTTCTTATTTTCTCATGCCCTTTCCTTCTTCTCACACCCTTCTCTTCTTTCTCACGGCCTTCTGGATTAATTCTCACGGCCTTTCAGAAAGAAAAAATAGCGATGTTTTAAAAAGAAAGGAGTCACGACTTTTCATCTTCGAAGAGATGTTATTTCGCGCGACCAGGAAGAAACAGCGCTTTCTTTCTTTCTTAAAACCCCACCACCCGTTATATTTCCATCCAAGGGAGGACAAGTGAGGCGCTAAGGTAAGAAAGAAAGGCTGCCCCATCTTAATTCATCGGAGTATTAAGTGGGCATGCCAAGAGTCCATGCACCATGGACTCTTCCAAATGGCACGCCAAGAGTCCATTAGCGCATGGACTCTTGGCATTTTGGCATGAAAACTCAAAGGAGAGGGTGGAGGGGCTAGCCTAGATACTTGGTTAGCCAATAGGGTTAGCCATAATCCCTATAAACTCAATTAGGATCTAATTAGATCCAATTAGAACCCAAATTGAATCAATCCGGAACCCTAATTCGAATCTAATTCGAATAGAAGCTAGGATCTGCAACACCTTCTAGAGTGTCATCATGCAAAATGATTTAATTATAAAATTAAAACCTTGATCAATTCTCTTAAGTGTGTGACCCATTGGGTTCCACATCTAGCCAGCAGTGGGTTCGAATACAAGTTGACCTAATTTGATTAGAACTCTTTCTAATCGATTTAGGTAAAATCGGCCTTACCAGATTTTGATCAATTAGAACTCTTCCTATCAAATGATCATTAAATTTGATCAACCCACAAGACAAGATTGACGTCTATCAACGTGTCATGTCTACCCAAAAGATATGGAAATTCTAGTGAAATACCAAAACTACCCTTCAGTAGAAAGTTACCGTACAATTAAATCCTTCGATCAGCCTGCACCCAGAATATAATTATGGATATAGATATATGTCAACTCTAATATTATATTCGTTTCTAGCTCAATCTTATATTGATGATTCAATTATCTTGATATTAGAAATCATCTCTAATATCTTTACTTTGATCAAAGATTCCCTGAATCATCATCCGATTGAAACTAGCTGGATGCAATCTCCTCTTACTAAGAGTGATCGATTCCTTGTTGACCTACTCATTACCTTCATATCTAATTCACCATTCCCAGTATCAATCATGTGCATGACTCAGTGTCATGATTAGAATTGAACCAAAGCATGGGTTCATGTACATAAGGTACTTATGGCAGTCTCAGGTCAAAGGATTACTTGTACCACTCCCACTATGAGAACCTTCTATTGACATATAGGTAAGACTCCATTAGATGTTCTCAAGTTGGATCATATCAGTGAACTCATTCTCTAATGAGCACCCATATCCTAGTATTAGTGTCATACACAAGTGACTATGAGAGCAGTCACCCTATTTAGTATACATAGGATGTGCTAGTCTTACCGGAAAAACCCTGATCCCCTACTCAAGGTTCCTTTGACTAGGAATATTTTAGATTAAGGTTTTAAGACTTTAGGTCCCACTGGTATGATCTCATCATAACCCTAAAATCATAGCCTTAATCTATGGGGTTCATCATATAATAAAAACACAGCGTATGATGAAAAATAATGCCTTTATTAGAATATTGTCAATTATAATGGTTTGGGAGATACAACATAGATTGGCTTGTAGGGCATATCCCTTTCATTATTTGGATTTGGGGAATTGAAACCCATGTCGGTAACATTGCAGTTAGCAGATCGATCAATTAAGGTACCTCGTGGATTATTAGAGGATGTGTTGGTGAAAGTCGACGAGTTTTACTTTCCTGTTGACTTTCTTGCCTTGGACATGAAGTCTAGCGGTAATCCTAGCCAAATACCCATTATTCTTGGAAGACCTTTTCTAGCTACCGCTAATGCTTGTATAAACTGTAGGACAGGGGTTATGGATGTATCTTTTGGAAATAAAAAGATGAGATTGAACATTTTTAATGCATTCCAAGGACCACCTGTATTTGATGAAGTGAACATGCTTGAGGAAGTTATAGACAAGAAACTCCCCATTCTACTCGAGGCAGACCCTCTGCAAGCATGTTTGACACATGTTGGATCAGATGAGTTTGATGAAGTAAGTGCTTTGTTAGAGCCACCAAAGTCTAACACTACTCCTCCTTGGACTGTCAAGTTTGAACCTTTACCGACTCAATCAACCCCTTTAATGCCATCCTTAGAAAAATCACCCATGCTTGAGTTGAAGCCTCTTCCTGAAAAGTTAAAATATTCTTTTCTTGGACCCAAGGATACTCTCCCAGTGATCATTGCATCTACTTTAACCCCAGATCAGGAAGAGAAATTGGTTGAAATACTTATGGAACATAGAGAAGCAATAGGATGGGCAATAGAAAGGGAATTGACCCTTCTGTTTGCCTAATCATATTCACTGAACAATCTAAACCATGTAGGGAATGCAATGAACATGAGGGAAGTTGTTAAGAAAGAAGTGGTAAAATGACTCGATGCTGGAATCATTTACCCAATCTCGGATAGCCAATGGGTTAGTCCAACTCAGGTAGTACCTAAGAAGTCAGGTATTACTGTTGTTGAGAATAAAAAGGGTGAGTCAACTCCTACTCGAATGCCAACTAGTTGGAGAGTGTGTATAGACTATCGAAAACTGAATGCCATCACTAAGAAAGATCACTTTCCTTTGCCTTTCATTGATCAAATTGTAGAACGGCTAGCTGGGCAGAGTTTCTTCTTTTTTTAGATGGATATTCAGGATATAACCAAGTTCCGGTATTTCCTGCTGATCAAGAAAAAACCACCTTTACCTGCCCCTTTGGAACATTTGCCTTTAGACGTATGCCATTTGGTCTGTGCAATGCACCAGCCACTTTTCAACGATGTATGTTATCCATATTTTCTGATATGGTTGGTCAAATTCTTGAAATATTTATGGAAGACTTTTCGGTGTTTGGATCTTCATTTGATGATTGTCTCCGAAACTTGACTAAGGTTTTGAAACGATGTATAGAAATGAACCTAGTCCTAAGTTGGGAGAAGAGCTATTTTATGGTTCATGAGGGAATCGTGCTCGGACATATTATTTCGGAGCGAGGTATTGAGGTTGACAAAGCTAAGGTAGAATTGATCTCGAAATTGCCTCCCCCAACCTCGGTTAAACAAGTACGATCCTTCCTTGGTCATGCTAGATTTTATAGATGTTTTATCAAAGATTTTAGAAAAATTTCATGACCTTTGTGTAATCTGCTCATTAAAGACAATCCATTTGATTTTAATAAGGAATGTGTGGCTACTTATGAGATTCTGAGAACTGCTTTGACCATCGCACCAGTGATCAAGCCTCCCGATTGGACCCTGCCTTTCGAAATCATGTGTGATGCCTCTGATTATGCTGTAGGGGTAGTTTTAGGATAGAAGTTTAATAAGGAACCACATGTGATTTATTATGCTAGTAAAACTCTTTCGGATGCACAAATAAATTACACCACTACTGAAAAGGAGTTGCTAGCGGTTGTTTTTGCCCTGGAGAAATTCTGATCATATCTGTTAGGGTCTAAGATCTTAGTTTACACTGATCATGCAGCATTACGACATCTGCTATCTAAGAAAGACACAAAGCCCAGACTGATTAGGTGGATCCTTCTACTACAGGAATTTGACATAGAAATCTTAGATAAGAAGGGTTCTGAAAATTTGGTAGCATATCATATTTCTAGGATCTTAGTAGAATACAACAAAGAAACAATTAGAGATCAATTTCCTGATGAGCAACTTTTCTTTATTTTATCTAATAGCCTACCCTAGTTTGCCCATATTGTGAATTACTTAGCAATAGGGCAAGTTCCTTCCCACTAGTCCAAACAAGAAAAAGATAGATTTTTCTCACAAATCAAATATTACTTTTGGAAGGAGCCTGAGTTGTTTAAGTACTGTTCAAATCAGGTGATTAGATGATGTGTCCCTGAGAGTGAATTCCAAGGCATACTCACTTTTTGTCATTCTCTTGCTTGTGGGGAGCATTTTAGTGGAAGGAAAACTGCAGCAAAAGTATTGCAGAGTGGGTTCTACTGGCCAACTCTTTTTAAAGATGCACATGAATTTGGCCGTAATTGTCTGAGATGTCAACAAACGGGGAATATTTCGCGTAGAGATATGATGCCTCTGACCCCTATTTTAGTTGTTGAGATTTTTGATGTCTGGGGCATTGACTTCATGGGGCCATTCCCTTCTTCTTTTGGGTTTGAGTATATTATGGTTGTAGTTGATTATGTGTCTAAATGGATCCAAGCCATAGCAACCCGAACTAATGATCACAAAGTTGTAATCAAGTTCATTCAGTGTAACATCCTTAGTCGATTTGGGTGCCCAAGGGCAATTATTAGTGATGGGGGCACACATTTCACAAATAAACATTTTGAAGGATTAATGAAGAAATATGGAATTACACATAAGGTAGCCACACCTTACCATCCCCAAACTTGTGGCCAGGTTGAAGTATCAAACAGAGAAATTAAACACATCCTGGAGAAAACGGTAAGGCCCGATAGGAAAGATTGGTCAGAACGTTTGAATGATGCATTATGGGCTTACCGGACTGCCTTTAAGACTTCCCTAGGAATGTCTCCATACCGGTTAGTGTTTGGCAAGGCATGTCATTTACCAGTAGAGTTAGAACATCATACATTTTGGGCTATCAAGCAATGTAATTTTGATTTGAAGATTGCGGGTTCTAATAGGAAACTTCAATTGAGTGAATTATAAGAGCTGCAGAATGAAGCTTATGAAAGTTCAAAAATTTATAAGGCTCGAACAAAGGCATATCATGATAAATTCATTAATCAAAAAATGTTTAAACCTGATCAGAAAGTGTGGCTCTACAATTCTAGGATGCGCCTTTTTCCTGGAAAACTTCGCTCACGATGGGATGGACCCTTCATCATTACTCAAGTATTTCCTCATGGCACGATTGAACTTAAGGATCCCAAACAAGGAAATATTTTTAAAGTAAATGGGCAACGCTTGAAACCCTATGTTGAGGATATTCATGATGGAGAAATTGTTGAAATTCTTGATCTTATGAATCCAGTACTACCATCAGCTGAGTCTGGCTGAAGACTTTAAACTTAGCGCTCCTGGGAGGCAACCCAGTTTATGCTTTTAATTTTTAACTAGTTTTTTTTCTTTTCTTTTTAGAGGAATAAAGTGAGGGAGTGCAGCAACAAATGAATCCAATACTTCATGAAACCTTCGAAGCACATTTTCCCAAGGTGTATTCTTTCCTATTATACTTCTCATTTTTTTTCCTACTCTATCGAGGACAATGTCGATTAAGTTAGGAGGGGAAGATTTACTTGACTTGCTTAGATCTTCGAGTGCAGTTAGAAATGATTAGGTTATGTGTACCTAATTATTGTCTCGAACTAGAGTTACTTATGCACCTTAATCAAATGATTGATTAATGGCCTAGATAATACTAGAGATGCTGAGGGATAAATCATTAAAGAAACTCAATAAATGGTAGGGTATGGATCATAAATAATTTCATGAAGTAATTTCAAAGCCTTTTGACCATTAATCTTAATAAAGAGTCTACATTTTAGGGATATAAATCAAAAGATCAAGTATGCTAAGGTTTTTCCTTAAAAAAAAAAAAAAAAAGGTTAGTCTAGTCTCACAGCTTTACTTGAACTCTTACTAAGTAACCAGGCCCTTTCGCCTAAGTAAGCATTGTGGTTCGTGTCAAAAGGTGAGAAGATCAAGAAATCTGTTAAGCAATGGTACCTCCTTGAGTAACCGGGCCCCTTTGCCTAAGTAAGCGTTATGGTTCGCATCAAAAAGGAAGAGAATACTAATACTTATGAGGCTTGGATTTAACACATGAAAAATGAAAGGGGAAAAATCATCTAGCAGAAAGGTATTGAAATAAATCCCAGAAAGTTAGAGAATTTTAAAGTGAGATGGAAAGTTGGTAGAAGAAGAACTCTAGAAATCTTTATGAGCTCTACCTGACCACTAAAAGAGTTGAATTAATAATCCAATGAAGTATCTCAATAATAGTCTGACCAGGTATCATCTTCTTTTAGGGTTGCCTGGGTTAACATCTAATTCAAGGATGGGTTGATATACATAGATAATCTTTCTACTTTACTCGAGGACGAGCAAAGTTCAAGTTGGGAGGTGTGATAACTACATTAAACATAAATATAAAAGTATATTAAAATATCATTATTTCTCCAAAATTAATACTTTTATATGTCATTTACAGGAAAGAACATCACCAACATGGAGAGCTCAAATTTAGAAGTCCAACGGCATGAACGGCACTCGAATCGGACTCAAAATGAGCCTAAAATGAATTTTTGAAGAATTTACTAAGAATCGCACGAAGTTTAAAGCAGCCGGTCCATAGTGGACCGGCCGCTCGGTCCATCGAATGCACCATGGGCCACGATCTGCCATTGATGCGGTCCACAGAAGCAGAGCCATGGACCGCCATGCTCCAGTCACGTCGAGACTCGCCGGAGAGCTGTCCCCACCGCCGGGGAGGTCGCCGGTATGCTCATCGCCAGCCAGAGAAGCCCCGGTGGCCGGAAAAATGCTTCCGAAGGGGGTTGTTTTCATTGTTTTCTTTTCTCTTGGCCAAACCTCACCGCACCCACCATTCCTCGCTGCCGGACCACCTACCCAGTCCACCGCCGACCAGAGAAGACGGCAGTGCACTCTTCCTCACCGCCGGGAGGTTCCTCATAATGAATTGTAGCCATTGACGGTGTTCTTCGATTTGGACCAAATGTGGACCGAGCCATATGCTGGGTGGATCGAACCAGGAAGAAGAATCTGGAGCACCACCGGATGAGCTGGAGATCGATGGAGCATCTTCATTGCAACCGTAGAGCATCTTCGTTGCAACCGTGGAGCGGTGTTCGTTGCTCTGTTGAGTTTGTTTCAACAGTGGAGCGGGTTGGTCGGATCAAGGGAGCGGGTTGGGAGCAGGGATAGCCTATATAAAGGGATCCAGGGGAGCCAGAAGAGGGTATTCGAGGGATCAGTGAGGAGCCACCTGCAGTTCATTTTCCCTGTGTTCTTCTTCTCCGAGCTTCTTCTTCTCCATCACAGAGAGCAGTAGTGCCTTCTCTTCTCCATTCCACAGAGAGCAGCAAGCCTTTTTCCCACCACTCCAGCTTAGTTGTAGAGACCCCATTCCAGAGTATAGTCTATTCTTCCAACCCTCGGTTCAATCACAGTCCCGAAAATCTTCCCTGCGATCTTTTGGTTTTCTGCTATTCCACTTATTCCAGCTTTTTTCCCATTATTCCAACACTATTTCATGTTTATCCCAACTTTATTCCAGTAGACCTATTCTCTACCGGTCAGCACCATCGTCATGCCGAAATCAACCGAGTCCGGAGCTGCACTTGGGAAAGGGGGTTTTATTTTTGGTTTTATTACTTTAATGTACTCCCTCTTACTTGAAATAAAGAAATCATTTGAGTAATTGGTGTTCTGTTGTTTTTTGTTTTTGTTTTTGATTCAGATGCGTTGCTAGGGCAAAGCTTTGGATGTAAGTCAAGTGAAATTAATCCTGACTGACCTATTCCCAAGTGAGTACGGGTTGTACTCTTGTGAGATAGATCATGTCTAGGTTATTTCACTAGCATTTAGATCAGTCTATTCCCGATAAGGGATGGGTCGTGATTCACGGATACGGGCTGTGCTCTCTATCGGATAGATCATTTCTTGAGTTAGCTTTACTGCTGATTACTTGTTAATTTTCTTTTATAGTTTTAAGATTTCAATTTCTATTGCATATCGATTGTTTTCAAAGTAATCAGGAAAGTCCCTGTGGATTCAACCTTTGCTCCTGCTATCCTATTTTAGAATAGTAGTTTTAAAGTAATTAAATCGGTACGTTGCGACGCGCATCAGTACCCAAGCCACCTTGGGTCCTTTCAGGTTAGTAGGATTGGTTCCTTTGGGAACCCAAATTCTTCTAATTCTATTTTTGTTTTTCTTTAACATATTACATTGAAAAGATTTGTGTCCAACCCCGTTACATGCATAACAAACAACTCTAGAATTTTGAAAAGATATAAATTTTGCTGCTCTAAAAGTTGAAGTATTCGATGCAGATATAGAATCATTTAACTTGAAAGACTTTTTATTTGAGATTTTGGGTACATACTTTGAAGTTCTAGAAATAGATGTAGAAGCATTTGATCAAAAGCTTTTTGAAATAAAAGATTTGGTACATAAGCTTTTGAAGATACAAATCTAGTAGCTGAAATTCCATTTTTATTCAAAGAGTTATAGCCAATTCCAACCTTATTACTTGAATCTCTTTGTTCTTTCAAAATTAACTCAAGCTTATTTGAACTCAAAGTTAGTTTTTCAACCAAAGGCTTGAGATTTTCTACCTCCTTTTTCAAACCAATGTTTTCTTCAAGTAAAGCTTTGTTTTTCTCAAAGTAACTATTCTTTTCAGTTTGCAAAGCTTTATAATTTTCAGAAAAGGTAATCAGTTCTTTTTGCAATATCTTATTCTTTTCTGAAATTACAACATTTTCTTTCATTAATGAATCATTGCTATTCTTTAAAGCTCTCATTTTTATCCTAGCTTTTTTAAATTTAGATAGTAAATCATGGAATGTTGAATTTAGCTCCTCAAAAGTAAATTCATTGTGAGGCTCAGGAGACATTACCTCATCTTCGAGACCCATAAGACATAGATTGGTAGTTTTAGTGGTCTCTTCCTCTTCGATTGAAGTCGACTCCTCACTATTGCTCCAAGTAGCAACCATCGCTTTCTTCTTCTTTTACTTATATGTTTTCTTTAATAAAGGGCAATCAGTACGGATATGCCCCGACTTCTTGCACTCATAATAGATGGGCATTTGATCCTTTTCTCTTTCTTTCTCCTTGTCCTTGTCCTTGCTGTATTTACCTTTCTTGTAAAATTTCCTATTACGGGACAAAGGGGGGCTAGCTTGGAGGATCGTTGGAAAGCTGAGAAGTCTCTTATGATTAAGGTCAAAAAGGCGGAAAAAATATGTAGGGGCAAGAAAGATGGATACTCTATGGACTTGGGACTTACCATCACGGAGAAACGTCGCACCTCTAGAGCATCTCACCCACCCAACTACATGTAGTATAGGGCATCCCACCCATCTCACTACATGCGGAGCCTAGGGCGTCCCACCCAAATCGCTACCTAGGGCTGTGAAGGAGAAGCTCCAAGATCATAAAGGGGACTCAGTAAGGGAGAAGATAACTGGGGCCTCACATCCCTTGACACCCGTAGGTGAAGGAAAAATGGGCCACATGCCCTCTCCTAACGGAGGCAGAACCAAGAAACTCTTTTCTTAAAAATTCATATTCTTCTTATATTATTCAAGAGAGGAGGTGCCTTTATATAGGCTTACAAAACTTGGGGTCCAAGTAAAGAATATAAGGCATGCATCTCAAAAAAAGGTGACATCCCAAACCTGCTTTGTTTGCAGCCTAAAAATATGGTAGAAATCTAAACACAATCCTCCCTATATGGTCAAAAATAAAACTAATTATAATCTAAAACTAATTTTAAAAAAAACTTTCCAACTGGTCCATACATCCAGATTTAAAATAAATAAAATACAATCCAAATTCATCAAGATCCATGCTGAGTTATTCTGAAATCCGTGCAGGCTTGAGGACTGTGCAGAAAATTCTTGCTATGAGAAGCTGCGCTTTGGAAATCATGCAGCTCCAAGAACCGTGCTACTTTCACGTTCGTGCGCTGCAGGTTCCTTCTCCACGGACCGAAGGGCCTAAAATATGGCAGATGTGGAGGTCGGGACAGTCGATGGGGGGCACGGGTGGTCGATGGGAAGAAGGGGCAGATGGAGCGCGGCATGGACGGGCAGAGAACGGCCGTTGGCTGGGGGGAAGGTGGCGGCACAGCAGTGGCTGGGCATCGTGGGAGGCATGGGGCTGCCGGCTGGAGACGACTCCGGGCGGAGGGGCATCGGGTGCGGAGAAGGGAGGCGTCACGGGCATGGGCGTCATGGGCGTCATGGGCATGAAGCAGCAGGGCGAGATGGATGACCGACGGGGTCCATCCAATCATCGGGCGTGGTAGCGCGAGGGAGATGGAGGGCCGTCAGGGAGGTCGCCGATGGTCAGGCGTGGCATATCCGGGACGAACGGAAGAAAAATGGTGAAAAAATGGAGTTCTGGAAGTTTTCTGGGAGGAAGAAGATGACAGGCATAAACATGGAATAAGTCGAGAATAAAAGAAGGATAAAGTTGGAATAGCGGGGATAGGTGGAATAGATGGAATAAGAAAATAAAAAATAAAATCTGGGATAAAAAAAAAACCCGGATGGGTTTTGATGTCCCCATCATTCCCCTGGGGTGGGAAAAACTCGACTCCGTCGAGTCAGGCTTGCTGCAATTTTTTTTTTCTTCTTTTTTTTTTTCTCTTTTTTTTTCTTTCTTTCTTTCTTTTCTTTTTTTATTTCAACCCTAATACTCTCCTGCTCTGATACCAAAATTGTTGCGGGACAAAGGGGGGCTAGCTAGGAGGATCGTTGGAGAGCTAAGAAGTCTTCTGTGATTAGGGTCAAAAAGGCAGAAAAAATATGTGGGGGTAAGAAAGATGGATACTCTATGGACTTGGGACTTACCTTCATGGAGAGACGTCGCACCATTAGGGCATCTCACCCACCCCACTACATGTAGTCTAGGGCATCCCATCCATCTCACTACATGTAGAGCCTAGGGCGTCCCATCCAAATAACTACCTGGGGCCGTGAAGGAGAAGCTCCACGATCATAGAGGGGACTTAGCAAGGGAGAAGATAACTGGAGCCTCACACCCCTCGACACCCGCAAGTGAAGGAAAAACGGGCCACATGCCCACTCCTAACGGAGGTAGAACCAAGAAACTCTTTTCTTAAAAATTCATATTCTTCTTATATTATTCAAGAGAGGAGGTGCCTTTATATAGGCTTACAAAACTTGGGGTCAAAGTAAAGAATACAAGGCATGCAGCCCAAAAAAAGGTGACATCCCAAACCTGCTTTGTTTGCAGCCTGGAAACATGGTAGAAATCTAAACACAATCCTCCCTATATGGTCGAAAATAAAACTAATCATAATCTAAAACTAATTTAAAAAAAAACTTCCCAACTGGTCCATACATCCAGATTTAAAATAAATAAAATAAAATCCAAATTCATCAAGATCCATTCTGAGTTATTCTAAAATCTGTGCAGGCTTGATGACTATACAGAAAATTCTTGCTATGAGAAGTGTGCACTTTGAAAATCGTGCAGCTCCAAGAACCGTGCAGCTTTCACGTTCGTGCGCTGTAGGTTCCTTCTCCACGGATCGAAGGGCCTGAACTATGGCAGATGCGGAGGTCGGGATGGCTGGCGGTGGGCATTGGTGGCCGATGGGAAGTAGGGGCAGACGGCGGTGCAGTAAAGGAGGGGCGCGGCATGGACGAGCAGAGAATGGCCAACGGCTAGGGGGAAGGTGGCGGCTGGGCATCACGGGAGGCACGGGGTTGCCGGCTGGAGATGACTCCGGGCGGAGGGGCATCGGACACGGAGAAGGGAGGCATCACGGGCATGGGCGTCATGGGCATCATGAGCATAGAGCAGCAGGGGGAGATGGACGGCCGACGGGGTCCATCCAATCATCGGACATGGCAGTGCGGGGGAGATGGAGGGTCGTCGGTGGTCAGGCGTGGCAGATCCGGGACGAACGGGAAGAAAAATGGAGAAAAAATGGAGTTCTGGAAGTTTTCTAGGAGGAAGAAGATGACAGGGATAAACATGAAATAAGTTGAGAATAAAAGAAGGATAAAGTTGGAATAGCGAGGATAGGAGGAATAGATGGAATAAGAAAATAAAAAAAGAAAAAAGAAAATATGGGATAAAAAAAAAACTCGGATGGGTTTTGATGTCCCCATCATTCCCGTGGGGTGGGAAAAACTCGATTCCATCGAGTCAGGCTCGTTGCAAAATTTTTTTTCTTCTTCTTTCTTTTTTTTTCTCTTTTTTTTCTTTCTTTCTTTTCTTTTCTTTTCTTTTTTTTTTTCAACCCTAATACTCTCCTGCTCTGATACCAAAATTGTTGCGGGACAAAGGGGGGGCTGGCTAGGAGGATCGTTGGAGAGCTGAGAAGTCTTCTATGTTTAGGATCAAAAAGGCGGAAAAAATATATAGGGGCAAGAAAGATGGATACTCTATGGACTTGGAACTTACCTTCACGGAGAGACGTCGTATCTCTAGGGCATCTCACCCATCCCACTACATGTAGTCTAGGGCATCCCACCCATCTCACTACATACGGAGCCTAGGGCGTCACATCTAAATCGCTACCTAGGGTCGTGAAGGAGAAGCTCCACGATCATAGAGGGGACTGAGCAAGGGAGAAGATAACTGGAGCCTCACACCCCTCGACACCCGCAAGTGAAGGAAAAACGGGCCACATGCCCACTCCTAACGGAGGTAGAACCAAGAAACTCTTTTCTCAAAAATTCATATTCTTCTTATATTATTCAAGAGAGGATGTGCCTTTATATAGGCTTACAAAATTTGGGGTCGAAGTAAAGAATACAAGGCATGCAGCCCAAAAAAAGGTGACATCCCAAACCTGTTTTGTTTGCAGCCTGAAAACATGGTAGAAATCTAAACACAGTCCTCCCTACATGGTCGAAAATAAAACTAATCATAATCTAAAACTAATTTAAAAAAAAACTTCCCAACTGGTCCATACATCAAGATTTAAAACAAATAAAATAAAATTCAAATTCATCAAGATCCGTGCTGAGTTATTCTGAAATCTGTGCAAGCTTGATGACTGTGCAGAAAATTCTTGCTATGAGAAGCGTGCACTTTTGAAACTATGCAGCTTCAAGAACCATGCAGCTTTCACGTTCGTGCGCTGCAGGTTCCTTCTCCATGGACCAAAGGGGTTGAACTGCGGCAGATGCGAAGGTCGGGATGGCCGGCGGTGGGCACGGGTGGCCGACGGGAAGCCAGGGAAGACGGCGGCAAGGTGAAGGAGGGGCGCGGCACGGACGGGTAGAGAACGACCGGTGACTGGGGGGAAGGCGGCGGCATGGCGACGGCTAGGCATCGCGAGAGGCACGGGGTTGCTGGCTGGAGATGACTCCGGGCGGAGGGGCGTCGGGCACGGAGAAGGGAGGCATCACGGGCATGGGCATCATGGGTGTCATGGGCATGGAGCAGCACGGGGATATGGATGGCCAACGGGGTCCATCCAATTATTGGGCATGGCGACACGGGGGAGATGGAGGGCCGTCTGGGGGGGGGGGTCGCCGGTGGTCGGGCATGGCAGATCTAGGACGAATGGGAAGAAAAATGGAGAAAAAATGGAATTTTGGAAGCTTTCTGGGAGGAAGAAGATGACAGGGATAAACATGGAATAAGTCAGGAATAAAAGAAGGATAAAGTTGGAATAGCGAGGATAGGTGGAGTAGATGGAATAAAAAAATAAAAAAAGAAAAAATAAAATATGGGATAAAAAAAATAAAAACCCGGATGGGTTTTGATGTCCCCATCATTTCTTGAAGTATCTTCCCTTTTTCTTGTCCATAAATTTTCTAAATCTCCTCACAACCAGTGCTATGTCTTCATCTTCTAATTCATCTTCGGAAGAGGGGCAGTCTTCTTCACATTCATCTTCTTGTTTCTTCATTTCTGATGCAGCTTTGAAGGTAATAGTCTTCTTCTTTTTCATTTGAGCTTTTCAATAAGAATATATTGTGCCAGTAAACAATGGAGGTCTATTTGTTGATTGGCCTTCAGCCAAGGAGGTACTCATGGGATGAGCCATTAATCTTTACTCTAATTAAAATTCAGAGACACTGTTCTGATACCAGTTATTGCCCAGGTGGCTTTTTCTAAGAGGGGCGATGAATTGGAAATTTAAAAAAAACTAAGCAGGTGTGTGCTTTATTAAATGTTCTTTAGTGTGGAATGTGCTATGATTAGAATAATTAAAGTAGAAGCAAGCAAAAGCAAAAAAGGCACAATCACAAACATAGCAAGTTTATAGTGGTTTGGAGCAACCTCGCTCCTACGTCCACTATCCAAGATACCACTTGGGATTTTCACTATATTCATCCATGGAATATAGCCAGATTATTTTCACGGGCTCATAATCCAAAACCAAACTTGATTTTAACCGGGCTAACCAAAAACCCAAACTTGGTTTTAACCAAGCTTACCAAAAATCCACTACAATATTAGTTTTAAGACGAGATCACTAACAACCCACACTTGGTTTTCAACAGGCTCACCAAGAACCTAACAAACTCACAAAAGAGTTAAGAAAATACAAGTAACTTTATGACAAAACCAAGTTGTTTGATGGTTGCAGTTGCAGCTCAAAGGAAGCCTTCTTAATTGCACTTGAATGCTCCTTAATGGCTTCTTATATTCCTCAATAAATGCTTCAAGCTTCATATTAGAGTTGGTGATGACTTGAAGACTCTCTTGAATGCTTTCTCTTAAATATTCTCACCAAATAAACATTAAAGATCATTAGCCTTTCAAGAGATGTCCAAATCCCTTATAAATAGAGTCTTGTACTCTTCTTTGGTGGATATAGCCATTATAGACCGTTGGAGCTTGATTTGATTTCAAACAGCAAGTTCTGGAACTAGCCGTTACTTGCCTAAAACTAGGATTCGAGTCGGCTCGGATGCTTCGAGTCGGCTTGGATTCTCAAATAGGTCAGAAGGTTGTACTGGTCGAGTTGACTCCTCTTCATCGAGTTGGCTCGCCTGGCTTGTTCTTCATAACTGATTATATCTGAACTCTGTAAGAGTCGGCTCTTCTGTCCTTGAGTTGGCTCACCTGTCTATTTGAGAAATCCTTACTCTGGTCAAGTCAGCTCAAAACTTGTACTTTGCTTGAGTCGGCTCTTTGCTTTCGGGTCAGCTCGAATTTTTGACTGAGAAACTGAAGCACTGGACGAGTCTGCTCGACTTTCTTCGAGTAGGCTCGGATATCTGCATGCCAATAAGTTGTGTTTTGTGCCAGAACTCAAGTCAGCTCTTTATGATTTGAGTCAGCTCTTCACTGAAGTTTCCCATTTTCATGAATTCTTTAGTGATTTTTCTTGGACACTTCTTTTCATAAAATATTTCCTATATTTCTAGAAATTTGCTTGACATACTTACAAAGTTGTAAGAAGTATGAATGTGCATTAAAATCATCCTACAAAAACATAGAAAAGACTTGGAAGTAGTTAGCAAAACAAATACATGCTCCAATGTTTTGTTATCATCAAAATCATTCAAGGGTTCAACACCAGTATTTTGTCAACATCAAAAAGGGAGAGATTATTGACCCTTGGAATGATTTTGATGATAACAAAACATTGGATCATGCATTTGATACTAATGCTTTTTAAATGTTTAAGAAGTTTTTGTAAGGCAATTCACATAGACAATTATCCACCCTACATTTCTAAAACCTTAAGAATGAATTCATGTACTCAAAGAAAAAGTTTCATGTATTTAAGAAGGCCTAAAGAAATTCAATTGTATATTCATGTAAAAGGACCAAATTTATGTAATTTTTAGTATAAATATCTTAGATTAGGTTTAGAAGTTGTTTGGAAGAAGTTTGAAGTTGTTTGGAAGCATTTGGAGAAGTTTCACTCGAGCTGACTCAATATTAGAGCTGATATATTTTCTTGGCACGGCACAAAAATTTCATGATACAGTCATCCGAGCCAACTCAAAGAATAATAGAACCGACTCCTCCAGAGTGATAGAAAACTTTTTCTGAGAATGTAGTCATTTGAACCGACTCTAACTGAAATGAGCCGACTCTCACAGAACTATAGAAATTCTTCTTTAAGCATCCGAGCCAACTCTAATCCCAATTTTTCAACAGTAATGACTAGTTCCAGAATTCAAATTTCTTGAAGAAAAAGCCTCCCCAACGACTAGTTTTCGATTTCTAAGGAATTTTAATGGCCATATTCACCTGGGAACACTTCAAGGAGCTATAAATGAAGGATTTAAGTTAAAAAGCTTTTATAAGAGAGAAGATAGCATTGAATATTCTAAGTGCTTTCAGGAGAAAAACTCAAGTTCTTCAACTACTTCCCACCAACTTCTTGAGTTATTCTTTGAGGAATTAAGTGAGCCTTGAAGAGCATTGAAGAAGCAATCAAGAAGGCTTCATTACGAGCTTCAACTGCAATCATCCGACACTCTTTGGTTTGTCTTTGTATTGCTTCTTTTGATACTCTATTTTGAGTGTTTCAAGTAATGCAGGTGGCTGTAACTTGTGATTTGTTTTTAGATTATTGGTGAGCCTTGAAAACCAAGTTGGATTATTAATAAGCACGAGAAAACTAACATTATATTGGATTTTGGATTGTGAGCCCGTAGAAAAACAATCTGGCTGTATTCAGGAAGAATATAGTGAAAATCCCAAGTGTGCACCTGGATAGTGGATGTTGGAGCTGAGTTGCTCCGAACCACTCTAAATTTATGGTATTTGTGATTGTTCTTGTCTTTGCATACTCATTTGCTTCCATACATAATACTTTATACACTTCACTCACCACACAAAATTTTCAAAAAGCACATACTTGTTGAAATTGTTTTCAAACCCAATTCACCCTCCCTCTTGGGTTGGCCAACTGGGCAACACCGATGAATGACTAGATCATACCCAGATCAATCCAATCCCTGAGGTCACTAAGTTGGCTACTTCCTTTGCTCAGAAACAACAAAGGCATGAAGCTTTCTAAAATTGAAAGTGGAGAGCATCTGATGTAGCAACTGCTGATGTAACCTCAATGACTTCCCAGACCACTGCTCACACCGCCAGCTATGACAAACATGGCCACCCAACTCTAGATGATAAAGCTATCGACTAAGGCAATGATACCAGAGCCAATTAGCTATTCACCAAGGACGAACCAATGAAAGGTGTCATCGACTAGGTGATCCCTTCTTGACCGACTACCCATTTCGATATCGAGTAGCAACTACCCATCAAGTCCGACCAAAATTTCATCTCAATACAAGCACATCGACTTCTTGCTCGGACCGACTAGCTAGACGGACAGGCTAACCAACTTGTCTTCATTCACAACCAAGTCTTCTCTCCTACCCGGGATATATGATACCCAAGTAGCTATCGACTATTCCAACTATAGCTAGCCTGGCATAAATCATTACGGACAAAATCCCTACGAATCCTGACACTATAATGGAAAGATTCTGATAGTGAAGATCCCGGGAGACAATCTTATCACCTCAACCAAGTTTGTTATGCCTGTCAAAGACAGATATCCCTTGCGACGACATTCTATCATGCCACAACCATACAAATAAGTAAAACCTCTAAATAGGTATGTTCCGAATGTTTCTACATGTTCTTGCTTACACAATCATCGAACCCCCACAAGTTCTCAACTCTGACCATTGTAGCATCTCATTGTCCATTACTGATTTGAATATCGAAGTATCCCCGTTAATACCCTAGCCAGGTTTTCTACAAGTTTCTATGGAAGAACAACGTTCCTCCAGGAGAAGCCTTCAACCTTCGCTAGAGAAGATCGGGAGATCGTCGGGCGCTGCCAAAATCTAGTAACAGACGATCCGATGGCAACAGATAGGTTCTCTAACAAGAAATGACAGGAAAATCTTATTTCAACAAGCCATGACAACTTTCCATGTATACAAACAGCATTAAAAGTCCTTATCTGAAGCTCAAAACGATCTCAAGTTTCAGGCACATTTCTTTGATTTTATTCTCATCATCAGCTTACCAGCACATATGCAGTGACTAGTGACTAGCTTATTGAATTTATCTAAGAAAGCACCCCTATTCCAATTGCCCTGTTCTTCAAGGAACCAACATCATCGACCACAAAAGGCATACCTTATGAGAGACCCATAAAGGATCATAAATCTAGTTTAGTGTTCTACTGAACCCTTAATATGAAGCCATCTTGAAGCAAAAGCTTTTGCACCATAGAACCACCTAAGCCAATGTCATGATGATCTTCATGGTTTCTACACTTTATTAATGGTTAAGCTTCCTGCATCTTGCAAACCTGCCACTGCAAATTAAATATATAACATCAAAATGTACTTTTGCAAGAAACCCTTAGAGATATTACCACTAGGACACTCAGAGAAATCATATACACAAAAGGGGAAGACAAAAGCCTATCATGCGGTCTTTCAAACATCCTGCTCAGAACTGGCAGAGTTGCTGTACAGAAATTCATACTACTGAACTTCCTAAAACTAACACATGAACAAAATCCCCATCAATGCTCACACAGACCATGAAATATCTGCCGAACATCTACCATGAAGCATAATTTTGCCATTTGTACTTAGAATTACAATTCCATTCATAGCATGATAATCAACTTACAAGGCATATGCTCATCCTATGTTTTTTAAACGCAGATGCAAGCAACTAAGGAAGATAGAATTAAATAGGATAAACAATACACCTTGGGCGACCATTTGCCTTCACTTAGCTTGCTAGAACATTAAATTTCTATCATATTGAACCATGAAATCTATCCTGAAATGGCTGCCCATGAACAACATTGGAAATCTGCCTTGGCATTCACCTCATAAGCCAACCCATTTCACCCATTTGAAAGCTTTGCCTACTTCGAAAGGAAGCTCATAATCCCTTGAAACAGCAGGTTCTCTTCTTACTGCCTCTGGTTCAGACCACACATATACCCCACGTTCTTACCAGCTTCCAGGAACAGTGTTGTCAAGGATCACAGCCACAAGAAATGCAATGACCATGTTGAGTGACAGCAGTGTGTTCAAAACATAATTTACCTGACGAGAACACAAGACAATTAGATCAGTGTATGCAACATAATTTACCTGACGAGAGATGCAATGAAATGCAATCACGATGTTGAGTGACAGCAGTGTGTTCAAAACATAATTTACCTGATGAGAACACAAGTATAAGACAATTAGATCAGTGTATGCAACATGCTACAAAAGTTGGTCATGAATGAAATACAAATGCATCAAGTGCTTTGGCAAAACATTTCTCCCCATGTCTATGAAAGGACAAGCATGGTTGCAAATTGCTTCTTTATGGTTATCTACACATCAGCCCCACTTACAATAATGCATGCGCAGAGGAAACCAAGACCATACATGTATTAGAATACATTAGCTTTAAGCATCAAACAAAGCACATTTTTGACACTCTGCGAAGAAAGCCTCCTCAGATTTGCCAGTACACTGCCTTGTTCAGGGTGACCTGGAACAGGACAGAAAGCAAATGTAGTCTTGTTCTGAATAATCCTTCCAACCCATTTGAAGCCCTTCAAAACGCAGTATTTACCGATGTCTTGACAGATGCAGTCACAGATAGAAAAGGGAGAAGGCAAAACAAATGCACATTTATCCTCCAAAACAATTGAGAAAGAATTTCTGATCATTGAGGAATTCATCTATGGCATTCTTTGGAGAGTTTAATCAATCAATATGGTCACTGAAATAGGATTTTGTGGGTCTTATGTCGTTCTGGTGTTATTTGACTTGTGCTTATTTTTTATGCCTTGGTTTTTTAGCAGCATCATCTGCCACGATCTTTTAGAAGGAAAGGTTTGTTTTCTAGGACTATCTAACATCATTCATTACAGAAGCCATGGTGAATCTATTTTCAGCATGGATTAGACTGCACTGGTGGGTACATCTGATTCTACTTATTATTAAGATTTAAAGTCAAATACTCATCTGACAATCACCAAGGGTGTGGATGGTATGCGCCATCACATGCCATGCCAACCAATGAGATCAAATTTTGAGATGACTGGCATTTTGTACAGCCTATTATGGCCATTAAAGTTATTCTTTTTATTTGTATTTTTCTGATACTCTATTGTCTTAATGCTATATTTTGCAAGAAATATGGTAGTAGTATCACCATATGAACCCTAATCATAATTTTCGATGTGCTGACATTTTATATATTACAGAACGTCATATAACCTGCAACTACGAACATATTGATAACATATATGTGTTAATACATGATACCAAAGATTCCTGGAATTCCCATGCTTCAATCCTAGATTCATGATCCAAGGCATGAATTCAATGATCAGAGACATTAGATCCACTAACAACAGAATCCCCAGCTTGTCTTTTCAATTAAACACTATATAACCTTCAAAAATTTTCAAGAAATTGAAAAATAAGGGACGCACAGAGTGATTTATTAATCTAGAATGATTATCTCAAAAATCTCCATGGTGTCTGCTTCAATCCTGCATTCCTTGCCTTCAAATAAACAGTTCTAGCTCCCTTCCCTCTTCTTGTTCCAATCTTCAAATGGTGGGAAGCAAAATTTACAAGCATAGAAAGGCACCTCCCAAGTGCAATCAGGATGTACTGCTTGACCAAACCAAAGCAGTCCACCATATCCAACTTTATTAGGTGCCAATATGGGTGGTTTGTACCGCCACCACACCCCACACCCCCCAACCCCACCCCCCAACTTGGCCCTAATGAAATCTAATCAATATAGGCAATATTTTAACCATGGTCATTATACAAACTTTGCCATAATGCTTATCATCTTTTGGTACATCATGTCCTATCATCACCACCAATATAAGCCAGCTCTTCAAAAATATAGATATAGAGCATACAATACAAAATTTATGTCATCACTTAACAAACAACCATCTAGTGACTTCTCCGTTTGGAGATCATAGACAAGCCATCAAATGCCCCCCTTGCAGAATCACAATAATTTGCGAAGTAGATATCACAACAATGCCAAGTTGACCTCAACTGCACAATAACTTGATCCCAATTATCCATCTACTTGATCTTTAGAGGATGAAAGAATAGTGCCCTGTAAGCCAATTGCTTGAGTGATGCGATGAAATTATTCTTTATATTATCTTCTTATTCATATACATAACATTAATTAATTATTAATAAAATAGGTATTTTATTTCATCATATATTGCATCTTATTGCTTGACTAAGATTATAGTGTACCCCATAGATTATGGCAATAATTTTAGGACCATGATGAGATCATGGCAGTGAGATCTAAAACCTTGATAGCCCCAATCTAAAATATTTCTAATTATAGGATCATTGAATCGGGGATCAATGATACCAGTAAGATTAGTATATTCTATATATGCTCAATAAAGAGAGTGATTGATCTCAGAATCACTTGTATAGTAACATTAATACAAGGATGTGAGTGCTCATTAGAGAATGAGTTTATCAAATTGACCTATAGAGAATATCTGATAGAGCTTTATAAGTATGCTAGTAGATGGTTCTTTAGTAAGAATGGTAGAAGTGATCCTTAAACCTGAGATCACCATGGTACCTTCTGTATATGGATCTGTGTTTTGATTCATATCCTAACTCTTTGAGATATATGTGGGATATTTTGGACATGATAAAGAACGCAAGGAGATTATAAGTGGTCAATAAGAAATAGGTCACTCCTTATAAAAGGAGAGAACATACTATGTGATCTCATACAATGACTCAAGAAGTCTCCGGCCAGAGCAAGATGAAAACTAGAAAGAATTTCTTATGTTACATCAACCAATCATCGTCATTGGATCGAGATACATATGAATAAATATTTGGACTTGACATGATTCCATGCCCATAACTTATTCGAGATGTTGTTTGATCAAAGGATTGAATTGCATGGTAGCTCATCACTAAAGGATATTTTAATAATTTTCACCAAAATTTCATATTTTTTAGGTAGTCATGACACTTGCAAGACATCAATCTTGATTAGTAGACTTGCTAGAATTAAAAGAGTTTAATTCAACAATTAATTAGAAGAGTTCTAATTTCAATTGGGTTTAACCTAATTCTAATTGATGCATTTGGGCTTGACCTAATTCTAATTGGAATAGAGCCTAAGTCTACTATGATGGAAATTGGATGTGTAGCGAAAGCAGATTTTAAAAGTCTACTATGATGAAAATTGGATGTGTAGCGAAAGCAGATTTTTAGGACCATGATAACAAAGTATGATTTAATAACTTAAATCATTGCATCCGAAACCCTAACCAAGTTCTCTTGTATATATCAAAAGAACATGAGTGACTAAAAATAAATGTGTACCTGAACTATGATCGTCCAATGCCGGTCTATAATCCACGAGGCTCTCAAGCGCAAGCCCTTCAATGGTGATCCATATAGGAACCTCTCAGGGATCTCAATTGAATTAAACTCACTGAAATTCTTCTCAAGAATTTTAACATTTCTCCTTCTCAAAAAGATGCACACCTTTCTCTCTCGATTGTAATCTCTTCTCAAAAAATCACAAAACCCTCTATTTATCCCTTCCCTTTACTCTCTTAGCCTTCTCTTAGACTAAGAAATTGATTCACTCAAGGAATACTAAACCGGTACCAAGCCCCGTATTGTTCACCAACCAGTATGGTATGGTACCGTACCATACCATACCGGATCCCGTACTAGGCCAATGAAATTATAAAAAAATATCTTTCTTTTCCATGGCTGTTGTTTAACCTGAATCAGACCCGAATCGGAAACGAACCGGCAAAATATACCGGTACGATATCGTACCGATCCAATATATGGTCTTTTGAATGATCTGGCATTCCGAATCATTTTGCATGATTGAACCATACGGGCTCTTGGTCTAACAATATGATATGCACCAAACTGAACGGTTCAGGATGATACCGAGAACCATGGATTCACTCCAACCCTTAGAGGTCCCTCTAATTTATAGAATTCACACCAAACCCTTTTGGCATAGAAATCTAATAAAATTAGACTCCCTAATCAACCCCAGATTTAATCCTAACTTCACCAAGAATAGAAATCAAATTGGGATGCTAATTTTGGCATGTGAGAAGGATAATGCGTAGAGTAATGTGAAGAAAGGGAGCACCGAAATCAGATGTCATCCCACTAGGACTCCTAGTGCTGTGAAATCCTAGCGCCAACCACTTTATGCACTACATTTTTCTCACCAGTATTTTACTTCCTTTTGGTACTAATTTGAATCCCCATCTGATAGGGATTAAGTAGAGAGAGTCCCAGAGGTGCCAATGACCTAGTCAAAACCCCTTAGGACTCCTAAGGGAAGCCAACTTCTACCTAGCGCCAAGACTTTTTTGAGCCAATAATTATTCATGCCAAAAGCTTATCCAAATGGAGCGGAGAGAAGCTCAGCAGGACTCCTCTTAAAGCACCATCTAAAGCACTTTCATGCTAGAAAAAATCAAAGTAAAAAGATATGTGGCGCCTCTTCAAATTGAGTGCAAATAGAAGTCCTATTGGATTTTGAAATTTGACCTAGTCAAAATAGGTCATTCAATTCAATTAAAAACTTTGATCTAAACCATGTGCTAGCAATCCTATTAGATACATAGGATTATACTAAATCCTATTAGATTAGATCTATGATTGATTCCCTATTATGTATGACCCATTAGATTCCATACCTAGCCAGCAGTAGACTTAAGTTCGAACCCAATCCAAATAGGTCAAACCCTAGTACACTAATTAATTAGAACTCCTAATTAATTACTGAATTAAATTCTTTAATTCGTGTAAGTCCACAAGCCAAGATTGATGTCTAGCAACATGTCATGGCTATCCAGAAGATGTGAGATTTTTGTGAAATTATCAAAACATCCTTCCATGGCAAGTTATCGTGCAATTCAATCCTTCGATCACACATTCCTAAAAGACCATGGGCATGGAATCATATCTAGCCCAAATACCTAATCATGTCTCGATCCAAGATGACGACTCGATCGATGGAATACTAGAAACTTTCTGATTTTCATCCTACTTTGGCCAAAGTCTCCTAAATCATCATCCTATGAGATCACATAGGATATTCTCTCCTCTTAAAATGAGTGATCGATTCCTTGTTAACCATCTACAACCTCCATGCACACTTTACCATGTCTAGAACATCTTGCATATGTATCAAAGCACCATGATAAGGTAAGAACCAAAGCATAGATCCATATACACAAGATACCATGGTGATCTAAAGTCTAAGAATCACATGCACCACTTTCACTAGAGAAATATCTATTGACATGCTTGTAAGGCTTCATTAAATATCTTCTCTACAGGTTAGTCCAGTGAATCATTCTTCAATGAGCGCCCACATCCTTTTATTAGTATCCCCACACAAGTGACTGAGATCAGTCACCCTCTCTATTGAGAGCAAAAGCATACATAGGATGTATCAATCTATCTAGTATCATCGATCCCATACTCGATAATCCTATGATTGTAAATATTTTATATCAGGGCTATCAACATTTTAGGTCCCACTAGCATAATCTCATCATGGCTCTAAAACTATTATCCTAATCTATGGGATTCATCATAATTCAATATTAAAAGAATGCAACATATGATGGAACACTACCTCTTAGTTAATGTCATTTACATGAGTAGGGAGATAAAATACGAAATGTTCCATTGCATCAACTATGCAATTGCTTGTAGGGCACTATTTTTTCAAACTCCTGTTTATACTAAAGCCAATTGCTCTTGTGTTAAATGCCCATGCAATCAAAGTGGCGGTCAAATTGCTGCATTAACAAGGCCTTAGTAAATGGGTCCACCATGTTTAGTGTTTGCAACTCTTCTAACTCACTGCTCATCCATTATAAAATAAATACATACCTTGAGATGGATTTGCTATCACTGAAAAATATCTCTTGTGCTTCTCGAGTCTTGAGAATGCTATTCACAGCTTTCCAATTTATATCCATCATGTTGAACTCTTCAATACAAGAACTATATACCTAGATTGGGACAAGCCAAGCATCCTTTTAAATCTATCCCTATAGATCTTAATACCGAGTATATATTCAGTACCAAGTACTCGATTTAGCTAAGTACGCTTCTTGATGTAGTCCTCCATTCTTAGTGTTGTAGTCGATGGTTGGGGAGCTCCCTAGTTGGTGAAATAGTCAATAATCCGATTGGCAGTCAGGCATTTGGCTACTCCTCGAGACTAAGTAGTCACCATAACAATTGTCATTGACGGTTATTGTTAGAGTTGCAATGATTTTTATAAGGTGCCAAACTGCAAAAGAATATTCATCAAATTTTGGATTCTTAACCTTGAGCTGTGGACATTTAATTGATCAACATTAGATATGGCAGGTTTACTATTGTACCTGTTGGGATATCCTGGTCCAGCTATGAACCAGGCTCCGGTTCGACTTATCGAAGCCCCGGTTCTCCGGACTACGGACTTCGGACTAAGTGAAGGCCAACTGTAAGCAACTCAAGGCTTCACACCGAACTACAACATCCGAAGGCCAGTCCTTTGGGTAGCACCTTCGGCCCCGGCCATAGTCTGAACTACTCATCGACTTCCGAAGACACGAACTTCGGTCCCTGCCGTAGACATGATCTCCGGCCTCGGGAAAATATCAAGCCTTCGGCCCATGCAAGGGAAAACCTGAAGCTTGAACCACAATCTGTTCCAAAAAGGAAAATGTAACTAACGGTTATAATCGACACTCATCATGCCATGATCATGACATGCAATTCCTACAGCCATGCCTCCGATCTGGCCGGAACCGCTCATTGACAACCCACGATCGCCAATCATGGGAGTGAATGGCTCCCCATGATCTCCGGAAAAAGAGCGGGCCATAGACCGGAGGCCATATTTTAAATATGGGTAAGAAGGATGGCTCGAGAGGTACGCGTGAATAATCTCGCACATATACATTTTCAATCTCCAAGAGCTCTTTTTCTCTTCCACTCTCGACATCTTCCCTATTCTATGGCTGGAATCCATCACTGACTTAGGCATCGGAGTGTCCTCCGCCGGAACAACTCCGGCAAGGGACCTGTTTTGCAGGTGAACCAGGGAGCGGTCTTGCGACGCAGCGGCTCTGACCGGCCGATCCAGGGATTCCATGCCAACAGTACCAACAGAAAACATACTGTGACAGCAAATTGTGCCATCAAGTTTCCCTTCTTTTAGTGCTACATGGTGTTATGTAATGTCAAAATGTCCAAAACCATGTGCAGTCACTTCCTTGGATAGGGAATGATACTGCAGACTGCTTAAAAAGTGCCTCAAATTTCTGGAGACTCGATATATAATGTAATTCACATTTCTCTAAACATTTCCCTCTTCTGAATAAATGCATTCCCATCTCATAAATATGTAGTCATTTACGATCCCTGATAGTTCCAACACTTTGGCTGTCTATGACTTATTAAGACACAAGCAAAGGCTCCAAAACAAGCCTCATAATCAGAAACTAAGAGTGCCAAAAACTAGATTACCTGATCTTTAACTACAGTAACTAGATATCTAAATGGTGGCAAAGGCCCTATGGTTCCAACACTTTGGCTGTCTACGACTTATTAAGACACCAGCAAAGGCTCCGAAACAAGCCTCATAATCAGAAACTAAGAGTGCTAAAAACAAGATTATCTGATCTTTAACTACAGTAACTAGATATCCAGATGGTGGTAAAGGCCCTATGGTCAACAAGAATTACAACATCTTAACAAAGGAAAAAAAGAGAATTGCCTTGTTATTAGCATCAGTCATTCCCACAAATTTTCATCATCCTTCCAGAGCACGCTTCAAGAAAATGATACACATCACAAAACAACACAGCCTTCGAAAGATTTCACCGAAACATCAAACCTATGTATTTTGTCTAAAGTCTAAATCCCTGTTTGCCCTTTCATCCTAATCATTTGGACACAATGAAATTCCTGTTTTCTACAGTACATAGAAGCCAACTCCAAAACTAAAAATTCCTTTTGTTTAACTTTCACAAGGTTCCAATTATCCCAAAACTAGTAAAGGTCAGATCACTATTTCCTGCATAAGATGAAGTGTGTGTCTGTGTGTTTGTGTGTCTATATATATATATATATTGGGGGGAAAAAGAACAGTATGAAAAATCAGCGAGATATATTCCTACAAAATAATGAATTGTTGGTCCCAGGCATCTCTTACTTTCAAGATCAAAAAACACCGAAACAATATGATTTCCCTCCTTGATAAGTAAAATCAAGACCAATAAATTGAATTTTATATAACTCAGATGTGATTTATGAGAAAGTTGATGACATACCCCTCCAAAACCCGTATGGAAAGGTCCATGAGATGCAATAATATATGGCTGGAAGTAACTTGGCACAGACGAGTTTGCATTAGGAACAAGACCATATTGCTGAAAGTAAGCAGGTATGGATAAGGAGAAAAACAACGAGAGCCCGACTATGATATTATTTCTGGAGCTTCCTGTCTCACTGTAACGGAGGTTTGACAGGCCCAGAGCAGCAAGCATGGCCCACATAAAGCAAAGAAGAGCAGCAACCATGACATCAGGGATCGAAGCAATAAATCCTCCAACTTTACCTGTATGCGTTAGAGACAATCAAGCAGCGCATAAGGGCATACATAATATCTTAAGAAGACAACATTAAGAAAGCAGGAAGAGAGATACTACAATAAATTGAAAGAAACAAAATACAGTAAGATCACTTCCATCTCAGTGAATTTCATCCTCCATGTGCAATTTGGTCAGTCAACTGTTGAAAACATAAACTGAAAGATAAGAAAACCACCGCTTACCAACAAATGATAACAGTATCAGAATGATGGCACCCAATTCAACTGCTGTCCGGCTACCCATTTTGGTTACAGCAATGGTGTGCACATTTTCTGTAAGTGTTGTCGATGCAACTCCTGTTTGTTGGTTTAAGGAAACCAAATAATTCAGAAAACAAAAAAAATGAAATCTGGAACAAGAACAGCAGTAATTGTTGTTTTTTTAAGAACTGAACAACACAATGTTCAGCAAAGCAAAAAAACATACAGAACTTTTGGGTTACAGGTTTTTCTCTGTTTTTGTCCCCTTTCAACGTTAAAAAAAACTAACAAAACAACTGTTTACAAACTGACACATTTAAATATAAACTACAGTTCTAACTGCATACTCCTAAACAGCATTCTTAACATTCCTCCTTGCTTTAGGATCTGCACATACCAATCTTCTTTCTTAATTCTTCAAACCTTGCAACAGGTAATGGCTTGGTGAATATATCTGCCGGTTGATCTTCTGATCTGCCATAAACCAGCATAACAGCGCCTTCTTTCTGAACTTCCCTCAAAAAGAACAATTTGATGTTGAAATGCCTGGTTTTACCATGGAAAACAGGATTATGAGAAATAGCTATTGCAGCCTGATTGTCAACAAATATTTCCGTACTCTTTTCCTTCACAAAATTCAGATCAGTTAAAAGTTTCTTCAACCACAAAGCCTGATTAACACATGCAACAGCAGCAATAAATTCAGCTTCGGCAGTTGATTGGGCTACTATTTCTTGTTTTTTTGAGCTCCAAGAAAATATTCCAAAACCCAATGTAAAACAATAGCCTGATGTACTTTTCATGTCATCAATTGAACCTCCCCAATCACTGTCTGAGTATCCAATTAATTTAAAATTCTTGTTCCTTGAGCACTTTATGCCAAGATCACTTGTACCCTTTAGGTATCTAAGTAATCTTTTTGCTACTTTGAGATGCAAAACACTTGCACAATGCATGAATCTGGATAATACACTGACGGCATTCATAATATCACGTCTGGTGGCTGTTAAATACATCAAGCATCCAATCAAACCTCTGAAGAAAACTGGATCTATTTTCTCTGACCCATCTTCTTTACAGAGCTTTTCTTTTGAATTCATTGGAGTACTCATTGCCTTGCATTCATCAAGTTTAAACTTTTTCAATATCTCCTTGGCATATTTTTTCTGGCAGATAAAAATTCCATTTATACTTTGTTTAATTTCCATTCCAAGGAAGAATGTCATAAGACCGAGATCTATCATCTCAAATGACTTCATCATCTCTTCCTTGAACTTCTTTACTTCACTTGAATTACTTCCTGTTACAAGTAAGTCATCAACATAGAGTGATATAATTAAAATGTCATCTTCATTATGCTTCACATACAATGTTGATTCAGATAGACTTTTGGTAAATCCATAGGCCAGCAGATGTTCATCTATCCTACTGTACCAAGCCCTTGGAGCCTGCTTCAAACCATAAAGTGCTTTTTTAAGAAGATAAACCATTTCTTCTTTTCCTTCTTTAACAAAGCCTTTTGGTTGCTCCACATAAACTTTTTCCTACAGCAACCCATTCAAGAATGCAGATTTAACATCTAACTGGTATACCTTCTAGTTCATCTGTGCTGCAACTGCAAGTAGGAGCCTGATGTGTCAAGTCTTGCCACTGGAGCAAAAGTATCTAAGTAGTCTACTCCAAATACTTGAGCAAACCCTTTTACAACAAGCCTTGCTTTATATTTATTGACTGTTTCATCAGCATTGAGTTTAGTTCTAAACACCCACTTGACTCCAATTACTTTCTTGTCATGTGGTCGATCAACTAGCTCCCATGTTTTATTTTTTTCAATCATAAACAACTCCTCCTCCATTGCAGCTTTCCACTTAGGATTTAATTGAGCTTTTTCATAATCTATAGGTTCACTCACTGCAATATTGCAAGTTTGATGAATATCTGTAAGTAATCTTGTACCTTGTACTGGAATGTCATCAATCATTTCATTCTGCATATCATCTGGGCCTTCTTCCATCTCTTCTGTGATCAAGACTAGAAGTTTAAATTGCTGTTCTTTTGGAGTTGAATAATGTTTTGCTTCATCCCAATTCCATTCTTCTTCTTCCATAAAATGAACATCCCTGCTAATTTCAATCTTCCTGGTTTGTGGTTGATAAATTTTGTAGGCTTTTGCAACACTACTGTAGCCAATGAAAATACCCGGAAGAGCTCGTTTGTCTGGTTTGTCTCTTTTGACTTGTAAAACATGAGTAGAACAAAGACATCCAAAGACTTTAAAGAATTTCAACGTTGGTTTAAACCCATACCATGCTTCAAAAGGAGTTTGATCCTTCACTACTCTTGTAGGAATTCTATTCTGAATAAATACAATAGTATTTGCTGCTTCAGCCTAGAATTTCTTTGGCAGGTTCTTCTCATACAACATGCACCTTGTCATCTCCAAAATATATCTATTTCTTCTTTCACTTACTCCATTTTGTTGAGGAGTATATGGAGCAGTTAATTGATGTTGTATGCATGCTTCAATATAGAATTGATTGAATGCAATAGAAGTATACTCCTTTCCATTATCTAACCAAATGATTTGGATCTTACATCCACATTCATTCTCAACCATAGTCTTAAATTTCCAAAAATCTGAGCAACTTTAGATTTAAATTTCATGAAATAAATCCAGCACATACGGGTATAATCATCAATGAAAAGAATGTAATAGAGACTACCATTCAAAAATGGAGTTCGTTGTGGCCCAGCAACATCAGTATGAATCAACTGCAACTTCTTTGATGCTCTCCATGTAGCTTTTGGAAAAGGCTTTCTACTTTGTTTTCCAATATGACAAATTTTGCAGTTTGGAATATAATCATTCAACTCTGGCATGCCGTCCACCAACTTCTTGACATTCATCTTCATTAATCCTTGATGATGATAATGTCCAAGCTGTTTGTGCCATATGTATGTTTGTGCTTCTTTTAGCATGAATGCAGACTGCTCCTCCTTCAATGGATTGAGTGCAAAACATCTTCCATCCATTTTAATCTTGAAGACTTCTTTACCTTCAGAGTCTTCAATCAAACACAACTTATTTCTAAAGAGAACATTGAATCCCTTCTCCAATAACTGACCCACACTCAGCAGATTTTGATCAATCTCTGGAACATATAAAACATCTGAAATTAACTTAGTTCTAGAACAACTTTCAACTGCAATGGTGCCCTTTCCTTTGATAGTAATAAGTTCACCATTTCTAATCCTTACTTTCCTTGTTTTAGTGCTTCTTAAATCTCTAAACAATTCTTTATCATTTGTCATATGTTTTGTGCATCCACTATCTATCAACCAACCTTCCTTTGAATCAAATCCAGAAAGACAGGTTGTAACGGACAAGTGTTTTTCCTCTTCTTTATCAGCAACTTGGGCTTCAACAGGTTGCTGAAATTTATTTCTGCAAATCACCGCTTCATGACCGGTTTGTTTGCATTTGTGGCACACTGCATCAGGTCTTTTCCAGCATCTGTGAGGAGGATGACCTTTCTTACCACAATGTTGACATGGAACATGGTTCCAACACTTGTACGGTGGATGCCCCTTCTTGCCACAATGCTGACAAGGAGGAAAGTTTTCCTTTTTGTTGCCTTTGCTATTATTGCTTGATGCATTGTTTTCCCATCTTGAACCTTGATATTTTTTGAAGTTGTTCTTCTTGTTCCTTTCTTCTTCAAGATGCTTGATTGCTAAAGCCCCTTCAACAGCACCCTCTTGTCTCATTACACGACACTGCTCTTGTGCTTGGAATGCACTTAAGAGTTCAGCGAGTGTAATCTTGGACAGGTCCTTGGTGTTTTCCAAGGTTGTAATGGTTGCTTCAAATTTTTCAGGTACTGTTACAAGGATCTTCTGAATGATCCTTGCATCAAAAAGTGAAGAGCCTAACAATCTAACTCAGTTTGCTATGTTTAGCAACCTATCATAATACTCTTTGATACTTTATGTTTCCTTCATTCGCTGTAATTCAAACTCCCAAACCAAGTTCAGAACTTGCATACCTCGAATTCTTTCATCTCCCTCATATTCAGACTTGAGATAATCCCATATCTCTTTTGCTGATTTCAGGGACATAATTCGAGTGAAAATGGTTACAGAAACAGTAGCAAATAAACAGGCTTTTGCCTTTGATCTCTTGGTTTTCCTTTCCTTGAATGTCTTGATCTGAGCCACGGTTGGATTGTTTAGCAATGGAACTATTTCGTAGTCCTCTTCCACAGCCACCCAGAGATCTGACGCCTCTAGGATTGTCTCCATCCTCACCGCCCAGATCTTGTAGTTTTCACCGTCAAACACAGGTGGAGTCATGGTGGAAAAACTCACATCTCCTTCTCCTTCCATGATAAATGATGCCCAAGTCCCTTAAGAATGAGCTCTGATACCAATTGTTGTTTTAAGGAAACCAAATAATTCAGAAAATAAAAAAATGAAATTTGGAACAAGAACAGCAGTAATTGTTGTTTTTTTAAGAACTGAACAACACAATGTTCAGCAAAGCAAAAAAAACATACAAAACTTTTGGGTTACAGGTTTTTCTCTATTTCTGTCCCCTTTCAATGTTAAAAGAAAAACTAACAAAACAACTATTTACAAATTGACACATTTAAATATAAACTACAGTTCTAACTGCAGACTCCTAAACAACATTCTTAACACTGTTCCCCAGAGACCAGCTAAGACACTAGAGAAACCTTCCATACCAATTCCCCTACTGAGTACCCCGGCTGTTGGGGGTCTTGATGCCACCAATAGAGATGATTCATGGTATGACCCAACCTTGAAGAAGAAATGACATGATATTTTAAGAAAAGATGAAAGAAGTTTCCATATTTATCTTTCAAGAAATTAACATGGTAAGTAGAAGTGGCTTTCATTATCTTATTGCATCAAAATATAACTCCAAACAGAAAAAAATGGCAAGATAATAGTCTAACCACAAGGCTCTGAAAGGTTCTCATGAAACTCTCTGGTGTTTGTATTGGCTATGTTATTATGTTATTGGTGCAAATGTGGAAAGAAAACAGATGAGTTGCATGCATGACAAAGACCCTCAAATGTCACATATTAGGCAATACAGATTAGAGTAGTCATTGCGTAAACTACCATAACCATCTAGCCTTTTGCCAACTATCTAACATCAACTTTATGGATCCTCATGCACCAAGTATTCCTATTTACACATCTGATGTTTATTCTAGGAGAGATCCTTCCTCACAACATTCATCCATGTTGGCTAAGGTCTTCTACTCCTTTTCATACTATCATCAATGCAAATCAAAGTACCTCTCTTTATTATATCTTGTTGCATGTTCGTCGTATATATCCATACCATCTCAATCAGTTTTCTTAGATTGTGCAACTCCTATAGCTCCTCTAATATATTCATTTTTTTTTATTTGATACGAATAGCAAAAATTCTGCTTCAGGCCCGCTGGCAAGGTTTTTGCATCAGCTCGGCCGGCCTTCAACCCCGTCCAATCCGATCTACCCTCATTGATTGTGGACAATATGAACCGCCTAACCCACAAGAAGTGGGCTCTCAGATTTGCACAAACCATGATCCTGCATCTCTAATAACAGCAAGGCATATACAAACAAGACAATTCATCCCTATCATATCATTCCTATCAAATCACATAGAAATGGTAGATAACGTCAAGCGCATTACTCTTAATGAGGCCCAGATAACAGCCTAGCACTTCGTTTTCTGCATGACATCTCAGCCTTTACCTATAAATAAAAATTCATAAGGGATCCTAGGTAAGCAATCATCTTTCTCTCACATTCACTCATTCCCTTTCTATTCTAGAATATGTTGGGTTTTGGTGATACAGCGGAAGCATGGATTTCAAAAATTTTCATTTTTGAAACTTCAATGACTTGAAACCCTAAGCCCGAGATCACTTATTACAATTAACAAGTCAATAAATTAGGATTCAGAAAAATACCTGGAATGCTAATTCTTTTCTTTCCACTAGGCTCACAAATGCAAGCCCTCCAGAGGTGATCCACACAGGAATTAAATCTAGGAACCACTCATTTGTAGGTTACTTGATCAACTAGGACTCTTCTGATGGTTTTTCAACCTTCAGCAGCCTTTCTTTCCTTGCTCAGATCTTCGCCCTTCAATAGAGCACTTCGAGCCCTTTCCAAATCTACTCTTATCTTTTTCTAATACTTTCTAATTCTCTTCCTAAGCCCATATTAAAATGGAGGACTTGTCTTAAGACAAAGACCTAAGTCCTAAAAAGGGAAGGAAGAGACAAGGAGGATAGAGTGTAGGAGAGTTTGGAGTGTGTAAGAAAGAAAGATAATTTCTGAGATTCTCTTGGCATAACACCATAGGCTATTTATAAGAGAAGGGGGGGGCGCCAATCATGCCTCTTCATTAGCCTTTGATCTGTCTATCAACAGATCAAATAAGACCCTTCATTAAGGAGTCTTATCTTGAAAAGTCAAGACCCTTCATGTGCCAACCACCCTTAGCCAATCCTTCTGATTATTTTGGGATTTTTTCTTCATGCCACATGGCATGTAACCAATGATAAGGCTTCTCAATTGGCATGGAAATGAAAAGATTTATTCATCTGATAAGTTCCTTAAAGCAAAAAGACTCTCTGCCATCATAACTGGAGGCAACAGTGAAGGGACGCAACCCTTCACTTCATGCGCACCAAAAACTTCTCCGCCAATTCCTTCTTTCCATCGATGATTACCAATTTAGATAAAGATGAAACATAGCCAAGGGATGCCACCTTTTAGATTTAAATAAATTCTGGAAAGCAGAAGGAATTCATTTCTTTCTGCGTGCCAACAGTGAAGAGTCGCGACTCTTCAATTGTCAGTCAACTTTCTCCATGCCATATGCTACCTTTGACTAGTCAAAGTATATCCAATATGGGTGTCAAATAAAAAGGGGTTAAATGTACTTTATCACCATATAAGTGATTATCAAGTAGGACTCTTGGTCCTTCTGTGTCCCTTTATTTGCTGAGCACTCAATTTTGGTGCAAAGAGTCCCATGCCATTGGAATTCTTGATATATGGTGCATAAAATGTCCAAAAATTATCAAATAAATTTTGATAATTTCATCCCACTTAGGACTCAACCCAATTTAGGTCTCCTATAAATTGGTTTTAGTCCATTTAGCAACCTTTAGACCCAATTCAATTTGGGTTAGTAGTTAGGTTAGCCTACACATGCTAGTGTGTAATCTAGCTAACCAATTAGGATCCCATGACCCTAATTAAATGTCAATTGACTTCCTAGGTTAATTCGGAATGTGTGCAACCCTTTAGGTTCCATATCTAGCCAACAGTAGGTCTAGGTTCCAGCCAATTTGATCCAATCAAATCCAATTGACCTAATTAGGTCAAATTGAGCTGACCTAAGTTGCCAATTCGAACCAGCTTTTGAATTGACTTGAATTGACTCATGAATTCAATCCAATTGATTCATAAAAACCCACAAGACATGATTGATGTCTAGCAATGTGTCATGCCTACCCGAAAGATGAGAAATTTGAAAAAAATTACCAAAATAACCTTCCATGAAAAGTTATCATGTAATTCAATCTTTCAATCTCCCTTTATCCCAAATAAGTGATGGGTATGGATAATTGTCAAATCCTAGCACTTAGTCATTTAGAATCTCACTTTGATAATGATGACTCTGCTAATGACTGATTAGAAATCACTTCTAATCTCATTCTGCTTTGATCAAAGACTCTCGAGTCATCAATTGAAGAGATTACTTGGGATAACACTTTCTCTTACTAGGAATGATCGATTCTTTGTTGATCCACTCACATCCTTCATACACCTTCCACCATATCCGAGAACACCCCGTACATGACTCAATGTCATGAGTGAGTATGAACCAAAATATGGTTTAGTGTGTATAAGGAACCATAGTGATCTTAGGTCTAAAGATCACTTGCATAACTCCCACTATGAGAACTATCTCTTGACTAGTAAGACTTCCATAAGATATCTCAGTGCAGATCAGTTCAATAAACTCATACCCTGATGAGCACCCTTATCCTTGTATTAGTGTCTCTACACAAGTGGCTGTGAGACCAACCACCCTCTCCATCGAGCATACATATGATAAGGTAGTCTTTCCGGAAGCATCGATCCCCGAAACGATGATCCTATGACTAGGAACCTTTTAGATTAGGGTTTATAGGAACTTAGATCTCACTGTTATGATCTCCATCATAATCCTAATGCTATTGCCCTAATCTATGGATTTCATCATAATCTTTAAATAAGATGGCAGTATGATAAAACAAAATGCCTTTATTAATATTATAATGTCATACATGAGTCAGAAGATTACTAAAATACACAAAGATCTTTTAGCATTTTTCTTTCAATCGCACTATTTTATACCCATACAATCTAAGTGGCGATCAAACTGTTGCTGAGGTAGTGCTTTAATGAATAGGTCTGCTATATTTTTCTTTGTATCAACTCGTTCGATGACAATATCTTGTCCTTGAATGATGTGGAAGCATCTTAGGATGTGCTTGGGCTTATTATGAGACCTTGGTTGCTCAGCTTGCACAACAACTCCACTGTTACCATAATAAAGTGACATCAGTTGTTCTATAGTAGAAACCATGCCTAATTCTATGATGAATTTCTTCATTCACACATCTTCCCTTATGGCTTCATTTTCAACTATGTATTCTATCTCAATGACAGAGTCAGCTATAGTTGGCTGCTTTGTACTTTTTCAACTTACTGTACCACTATATAGGGTGAAGACATATCCTGATATGGATTTGCTATCAATTGAATCTGATTAAAAACTAGAATTTGTATAATCTTCTAATTTTAATTCAGATCCACCATATATGAAAAACATCCTTAGTCCTTCTCAAGTACTTCAGAATATTTTCATAGCTTTCCAATGATCCTTCCCTGGATCAGCCAGGAACCTGCTTATGATGTCCAAGGCATAAGCAACATCAGGCCTGGTACATAACAAGGCATACATAATTGATCCAACAGCCAAAGCATAACGGATCAAACTCATTCTCTCTCTTCTGGTGTCTTAGGAGATATCTTCTTAGAGAGGTGTATGCCTTGACTCATGGGCAAGTAACCTTTCTTACTTCCTTCCATGTTGAATTTCTTGTTGACCCTTGGAATGATTTTGATGATCACAAAACATTGGAGCATGTATTTGATACTAACTCTTTTTAATTACTTAAGTAGTTTTTGAAAGGATTATGCCCTGCAAGCCAATTAAAACTTGTAATTTTATTGGGATATCATGAAAACATCCAAACTTTTGTATTGACAATTATATATATTAAAAGGCATCTTTTTCATCATACGCTGTCTTAGATTTATGATATGATGAACCGCATAGACCAGGGCTATGGTTTTAAGGGTTAAGATGAGATCATACCAGTAAGACTTAAAACCTAAAAATCCTAATCTTAAGTATTCCTAGTCAAAGGGACATTGAGTAGGGGATCAATGTTTTCAGAAAGACTAGCATATCCTTTGTATGCTCATTAATGAGGGTAATTGATCTTACAATTACTTATGTAGGATGCTAATACAAGGACATGGGTGCTCATTAGAGAATGAGTTCACTGAATTTGATCCGACTTGAAAACATCTAATGGAGTCTTATCTACTTGTCAATAGACGGTTTTCATAGAGGGAGTAGTGCATGTAATCCTTTGACCTGAGACTACCATAGTGCCTTGTATGCATGACCCATGTTTTGGTTCACACTTATTCATGACATTAAGTCATGTACAGGGTTGATACTGGATATGGTGAATTGTATATGGAGGTTGTGAGTAGGTCGAACAAGGAATCGATCAACCCTAGTAAGAGGAGATCGCATCCAGCTGATTTCAATCAAATGGTGATTCAGGGAAACTTTGATCAAAGTATGAATATTAGAAATAGTTTCTAATACTTCATCATTTGAATCATCATTATTAGATTGAGAAAGAATCGAATGTGATATTGGATTTGACATGGTTCCATATCCAAAGTCATATTCAGGGTGTAAGCTGATCGAAGGATTGAATTGCAGGTAACTTTCACTAAAGGGTATTTTTGGTATTTTCACTAAAATTCCACACCTTCCATGTAGGCATGATACGTTGCTAGACGTCAATCTTACCTTGTGGGTTTTTGATTTAATTAAAGAGTTTAATTAGATCAAGAATTAGAAAGAATTCTAATTGTCAATTGGGTTAGCTCAATTTGACCTAAATTGGCTAGGTTAAAGCCTAAATCAAATTAGGTCAAATTGCACCCAACCCACTGCTGGCTAGATGTGGAACCCAATGGGTCACACATAAAGGGAATTGATTAAGGGTTTAATTGGATTAAACTATGTTTGCAAGATGAACATGCTAGCATATGTTGCAAACCATTGCACCTTGATTCGAATTAGGTTCGAATCGGGTTCCAATTTGGGCTGATTTGGTCTAATTAAGGCTAAATCAATTTAGGCTCATGTGTTAGGCTAACCCTTGGCTAGTTAACCAAGGGATTGGACTTTTAAATCAGCCACATGGCTGGTTTAATTCAGATTGGACTCTATCCTAAATTAAGCACCTAAAGGTTTGACTGGGTCAAACTATTTCTACGTAATAGTTACGTTAAAAAATTTTATGAAGAGGCGCCATATTAGAAGAGTCCTTCTGCTGTTGAAACACGGTAGAGGACCAGATAAACCATCATCCTTGCCACCCCTTGCAGATAAGTCTTTGATATTTTTCATGCGCCATTTCCTATGACCCATCAAAGTAAGAAAGACAAGGGGCGTGGACTCTTCCTTCACGCCCCTTGGTGTTTCACGCCATATGGCATTTGGCATGGATAAAGGTGGCCATTTGATGGCTGATGGGTGGCCATGATGCAAGGATATTCGTGAAACATAAATAAAAGGAAGCGACTCTTCGTAAAGTTTTTTTTATCCGAAGAGTCCTTCTGTTTTAATTCTCTTAAGTTTTGAACGAAGAGAAGTGTTGTCTGGATAAGGGACACGTTCTATTGAAAAGGACATGTCTTATGACATGGAAGGGATGTCTTAAAGCATCCCTCATATTACTATTTAAGGAGATGGGCGCCCGGGGAATGGTGTTCGGAGTTTTTATTCTAAAAAACATTTCTTTCATGCATTCTCTGTCTTTGTCCTAAAAGATTTCTAGTTAAATTAAGACAAGCCCTTAACTTTGGTTAGGAGAGTCCTATTTGAGTGATCTTACAGGCATTGGAAAGAGGAAGAAAGAGGAGGAAAGAAAGGTTGATAGGAGGAATATCAATCCAAATAAGAGGAGTTTCTGCCTGAATTAAATTAGGCCTTAGAGGTCTAATTGAAGGAACCGATTTTGAAGCGTTGCATTTGTCTTGATCAAAGCCTTGTGTGGATCACCGTTGGAGGGCGAACACTTGGGCGCCTAGTGATCAGATCATAATGACTAGATTAAGGTTACTACATCGAATTGGATTTTTGCGATCGAGGTTGGTGTTTAAACCCTAATTTATATTTTTTATGATTTATGTTCTTAATAAGGTGTTCTTGGGATTAAGGGTTAGGTTATGATTTCATAATATTTTGAAATCCATGCTTCCGCCCTAGTAACCAAACCAATCAGTGGTATCAGAGCCACCTTATTAGGGCTAAATCATACAAAATTTGAGGTTGCCCATTTTGGTAAGACTCTTGAGGTTGCCCATTTTGGTAGGACTCTACAAAATTGAAGTTGCCCAATTTTGTAGGACTCTTGAGGTTGCCCATTTTGGTAGAACTCTACAAAATTGAAGTTGCCCAATTTTGTAGGACTCTTGAGGTTGCCCAATTTGGCAGGACTTTACAAAATTGAAGTTGCCCAATTTTGTAGGACTCTACAAAAGTTTAAAGTTACATATGATTGATATGTTTATGCATATATGTATGTCACTGGTTAGGGTTTTCACTTAAACCTTAACCGATATAGAGATATGTTTAGCTTTCTAGTTATCATACTGAAATAAGGTTGCCCTGGCATAATGGTGGATCCATTATGTGGTAGATGGTTGTCCTAGTATGATGACACACTTGGCTCATTATAAAATGATATATGATGCATGGTTGATTGAATGGTAATATTAGAATGTGCTTCTGTTTGAATTGCCCTCTAATAAAATAATATTAAGTTGTTGTGTCATATACCAAAAGCAAAAATCAATCATTAGTTGATCATTCGGTGTCTAGGATAGGTGGTTCATGATTGGTAAAGAGGATGTGGTTTTTAATTGGTTCCATTGTCTGACCTGGATAATTTATTGGTGACTAGGAAAGCAACGGGGGGACTCCCACTACTCTCCCACTTACCTGGCCGATTTTATTAACTTAATTCTTGATTGATATGCTTAGTGTAATGTTCACTACATTAGGCCTTCCTTCAATCTAAGTCATAATTGTGTCATGATCCATTTTGGGTTTGTTTGTGCTAACACAAGACCTATTATGGGGACTAACATAGTTATGGTTTAGTGCATTTAGATGCTTACAGCATATTTGATATAATGCTTTGTTGTGCTAACACAAGGGCATATATATACAAATATGACTGTATGATAATGAAGAGTCTAACTTAACTAAAGCATTATGGTTTGTTGTGCTAACACAAGACTATTAATATTTTAGAGGCTAGTTTTTGTTGAGAATTGCATAAGATGCAATTGGAAAGAGTTTTTCTACCTTTGAACTTGTAAAAGGTTTGTTGTGTAAACACAAGATCTTTTATAAGGAATTAGGATCTCAATCCCACTAAGAAAACCAATTAGGATTTCTCGATTATCATAGGGGAGGGCTATGATGTTCGATAAAATAGTGGGAGGCATAATTAAATTAAAGTCCTAATTTAATTATGTGGTGTGGACACCAGAAGCCGAAAGAAACTTCACTCCAACAAGGTTAGCCTTATCCCAATTTGGATCGAAGATAATTAGGTTACCTTGTATCCTTTAGTTCAAAAATATTTTATTTTCAAGAGTCATTTCCTTTTCAAGAGTCCTGTAATTAATTTTGAGTTTCAAATCAAGAGTGTTTATTGAGTCCTGTAATTACTTTTAAAATTTCATTTCTTGTAAGTCTATTTCAAGTTTTAAAGTCTAGGTCAGTCAAGTCAGTTCAGTTGAGTTAAGTCTAATTCAGTTGAGTTAAGTCTAATCAAGTCTTAAAGCCATGAAAGCCAGCAACAAGACTCAAATTCTAGACCCCAGAATTTGACCACATGAAGAAGAGAAGACACATCAACCAAGCAAGAGAAAAGGACCATCAACTAGGACCACTGGGCGCCACATGTCATTCTTATCCAAGTAGAAGACCACCTCACCATGCCACGTCATCAGGTGCCACTTCACCAGCCACCTCATCACCCTTTGGGCGCCAACAAGGGAGATTCAAATTCAAGGAGGTTGGCCACATCCCTCCAAGTCCTCCACCAAATCCTCCAACCCCCCCCCACATCCCTCCAAACTCTCCACCAAATCCTCCAACCCCCCTTGTAATCCTCCTCGATTTGGGGAGTTTTTAAATTTCAAAAGCTAGCTTTGTGAGGCTATTAAAAGCCTTGGACGCCCATTGTAAAAGAGATTGATTTTGGGAATGAATGAAAATTGAAGTTGAAATTTTGGAAGTAGAAGTTGTCTTGTATTTTTTTCTTATGTGAAAGTTTTCCATCCTCTTCCTCCACGCCAAAGCCATTCTTTTTTTTCCCTAGCAAAGCATCTTCCAAGCTCAAGTGAAGGCATTGGAGTCGGCCAGATCTTCTCAAAATTCTGTTCTTAGTTCATAAACTCTCCCATCCCTTCTATATGTTCCTATCCTTCTTCCTTAACTTTGATCTTCATTGCAGGGTCCTTCGAAATCTTTGAGTTGTGGGCTGGGTTCACCTTAACAAAGAACCAACAAGCTGAAGCCCCAAGTCCAGGGTTCTGATCTCTGTTATCCAGGTTCTTTAGTTCTGAGCATTGGTAGTTTCAAGGTATGAATCAAAAGAAGGTTGGAAAGCTCATCAAGGTAAGTCCACAATCATTAGCCCCTATTGTCTAGATCTTCTTCCTTCTTAGTTTAGGATTGTGTCTAATCAAGTAAAAGTCCAATTTCTTATAATCCTTAAGTCTTATTATGATAAGTACAATGCTAGTGTAATTAGGTTTCATTGCTCTACAAACCATATTCAAAACATTAATCATATGCTTGCCGCTTCATCTTGGTATCAGAGCATGGTTGCATTAGGGTAGAATAGTTTTCTTTAAATCCAAGCAAGATCTAAAATTCATGCCTCCTGAGCGGGTGTACTCCAGTACACTGTCACGACCCATGGGAATAATGAGCCCCTGGCCGGACGTGAGTTTTTAGATTGAAGTTTTGGGTAAGCCATTGCACTTGTTTGATTAGGTTCTGTTTTCTGAAAATTTGCATCTATTTACTGTAATCCGTCTGCAGCTCCAAAGGAAAGTCACTGATTTTTTATTTAAATATTTTTTTTCTTGTTCCTTTTTAAGTCAGTTATCACCATATTAAATTTCATCATCAGAAAGAAATTATAAAAAAAATAAAAATTTCTGCAGTTCGACACTGTCATTAGGGTTATGTTCTGTCCTTTTTATTTATCTTCATTTGTAGGATCTGCTTAGATTAGTATAGGCTTTAGTTTTAAAATTCCTTTCATCTACATTGAAACATATATGTTAGGAATCCTTTTTGAATTTTTTAGAATTTTTGGACATTTTTTTCATCACGTTTTCCACACCACTTTCAAATTGCAACACACTTCTGCAGCACCTTTGCATTTCATTCATCTCATGAGAAATCAAATTAAGGGCATCAATTTGACATAGGGTCAGGGTTTCATCACCTGTCCCTAGCCCAAAAATCACCAACCAGCATATCGATCCCAGCCCGTTAATTAAAATTGAGTAGAACGTTAATTGCCCTAGTGGGTTAGGGACACCAACAAGTTGGGTTTAGGTTAGGGTCAAGTTAACTGTGTCAGCTAATTGGTGTGTGCTTACTGGCTTGGTGTCTAGGATTGGTGCATCAGGGCTTGTGATTTGGTCCGCCTACCTGGCCAATCTCAGATTGGTGTCTAAGGTTGGCAATCAGGGACCTACACTCCCCTCCACCTACCTGGCTAAGTCCCATAAGTACTACTAGCTAGTTGGTTCACTTAATTAGACTTCTAATTTGTGCTCTAGGTCTAGGAAACCTTAGCTCGAACTTGAGTCCATTTGCATGCATGATAACTAGAGCAGGAACACCGTATTCACCAATCCAAGCCCAGTCAAGTGTAGCCATGGACCAAAACTTAGGGAATTTGATCAAAGGCCTAAATGATCAAGTGGCCCAACTAACTAAGAGTTTAACTGAGCAATTGGCCCAAACAAATCAGAATGTGGCACAAACCAACCAAGACATGAATGAGCAGTTAGCCCACATCACTACTAGGTTGGATCAGTTAGAGGCTAGAACCCCTGAAAGCAATCATGAAGCCCAGACTGAGCCTGAGCCAAGTCTTGCACCTGAACTCGAGACCCCATTGAACCCTAGAAGGATTCCATATCAAAACCCTCTCTACGAAACAAACCCTAGGAGAGCTCCCCAAGATCAGTTTTATGATCCAATTCCTAGAGGACCCCACCCTGGTCAAACCATCGAGCCCAACCCAAGGAGATTCCATCATGAGCCTAACTATGAACCCAATGTCAGGAGACCCACCCCAATTCACTTTGATCAAGATGACCGAACCATGAAGAACATTAGGCTAGAAGCTCCCACCTTTGATGGAATTTTAGATCCAAAGATCTACATTGATTGGGAAGGTGAGATGGACCAGTATTTTGACTGGTTTGAGATGAGTGAAGAGCGCAAGTGTAAGTTTGCAAAGCTTAAACTTGTGCGCCAAGCTAGGTTATATTGGGGAAACATTGAGAGACTCACTAGACAGAGAGGTGATGTGCCCATAGTGACCTGGCGAGCTATGAAACTTAGGCTTAGGGAGAAATACCTTCCTATGTCCTACCACCAAAGACTCCTAGATCAATGGCAAAGACTTACTCAAGGAAATAGGAGTGTCGCAGAGTACATAGCGAAGTTTGACGAATTCGTTATGAGGTGTAATGTTGATGAATCTGAGTCGGTGACCTTGTCTAGATTTAGAGCCAGACTGAGGGAAGAAATTCAAAGAGAATTGTTCATGCGAGAGGTACATGACCTAGAATTAGCCTATCAGATAGCTAGGGATGCTGAGAGATTCCATAGAGGTCCAGTCTATCATAGGCCCGAAGCCCCTAGGACTAGTGCACCTTATCAGCAGTCAGGATCCAATCAGCCTAGATTCAACCGACCCAATCCTAATGTGCCTGTGACCCGAAGAGATGACAAGGGGAAAACACCTGAGACCCAAAGAACTCCAAACGTATGTTTCAAGTGTAACAAAGTGGGTCACTATTCTAGCAACTGTCCTAATAGAGCCCTACACATAGGGGAAGTAGAAGAGGAAGCCGTAGAATCCCAAGGTGAATTTGAGGAGGAAGTATACCAGGCAGATGAGAACTTGGCTGAAGAGTATGAGGATGAGGAAGTCCTGGTAGATCAAGATATGTTAGGAGTGGTTAGGTGTATTCTCACCCAAGCTAAAACCCAAGAAGATTGGCGTAGGACTAGCATCCTACAAACATTCATTAAGATAGGTGAGAAAGTATGCAAAGTCATTTTAGATAGCGGTAGCTGTGTCAATGCCATATCCACCAACACAGTTAAAAACCTAGGATTGCCCACCGTACCCCATCCTAATCCCTATAAGGTATCCTGGATAGACTCAACCACGATTTCCATTAAGTCTAGGTGCCTAGTAACCATTCAGTTCCAATCTTACCTGGAGAAAGTATGGTGTGATGTACTTCCAATGGGAGTAAGTAGCATAATTTTAGGCCGACCATGGTTGTACGATCTTGACGTAACACTCTATGGTCGTTCTAATTCATGCTCATTTACTCATAATGGAAAGAAGATTGTAATCCATTCTTCTCCACCTAAGAACCCCATTAAGAGAGGATCAAGCCAATTGAGTGATAAGAAAAAGGGGATAAACGTGATCACTGCTAGAGAAATGGAGAAAGAAATTAGCAATGGGTCACCTGTTTGGATTTTAACCATTAAGGATCATCAAGAACCTCTTTCAAAAGAACAACCTCAAGAAGTCAGTCAAGTGCTAGAGGAGTTCAAAGACGTGTTCCCCGATGACTTGCCCGACCAACTCCCACCTCTTAGGGATATACAACATGCGATAGACTTAGTCCCCGGAGCAACCCTACCGAACCTTCCCCATTATAGAATGAACCCTACCGAGCACCAAGAATTACAACGTCAAGTAGGAGAACTCCTAAAGAAAGGATTCATTAGGGAGAGTTTGAGTCCATGCGCAGTCCCAACCTTACTTACCCCTAAGAAAGATGGCACATGGAGAATGTGTGTTGATAGTCGTGCCATAAATAAAATCACGGTGAAGTATAGGTTTCCCATCCCCCGCTTGGATGATATGTTAGATATGATGGCCGGTGCAACTATATTTTCTAAGATTGACCTGAAGAGCGGCTATCACCAAGTTAGGATCAGACCAGGGGATGAATGGAAGACTGCCTTTAAAACTAAGGACGGGTTATTTGAATGGGTAGTCATGCCTTTTGGGTTATCAAATGCCCCTAGCACTTTTATGCGAATCATGAACCAAGTCCTACGAGCCTTTATTGGAAAATTTGTTGTCGTTTACTTTGACGACATACTTATCTATAGTAGGACTAGAGAAGATCATCAACAACATCTGAGGCAGGTATGTTTAGCACTTAGGAAAGATAACCTCTATGCCAATCTAAAGAAATGTGCTTTCATGACTACTAGAGTTATCTTCCTAGGATTTGTTGTGACCCCTGAAGGAGTATCCGCTGACCCTGAGAAGGTTAAGGCAATTGTAGAGTGGCCAACACCCAATAATATTCATGAAGTAAGAAGTTTTCATGGCCTCGCTACGTTTTATCGAAGATTTATTAGAGGGTTTAGCACCATAGTTGCTCCTATCACGGATTGTATTAAGAAGGGCCACTTTGAATGGACAAAGTCAGCTGATAAGGCCTTCCTTCACATCAAAGATAAGATGACCCAAGCACCAGTCTTAAGACTACCCGATTTTTCTAAGGTCTTTAAAGTAGCATGCGATGCTTCGGGAGTAGGTATTGGTGGAGTTTTGAGTCAATAGAACCATCCCGTAGCATTCTTTAGTGAGAAATTGAATGAAGCCAGGAAGAAATACTCCACATATGATCGGGAGCTTTATGCGGTAGTGCAAGCATTAAGGTATTGGAGGCATTATCTCCTATCGCAAGAATTTGTTTTATTTTCAGACCATGAAGCCCTTAGGTTTTTGAGTTCCCAAAAGAAACTAAATCCTAGGCATGCCAAATGAGTAGAGTACATCCAATCCTATACGTTTGTCCTAAAGCATCAATCAGGAACCGATAATAAGGTAGCTGATGCCCTAAGTCGTAGAACGTTACTTTTAACCTCAGTCAGTACTGAAGTCATAGGTTTTGAAAGACTTAAGGAGCAGTATGAAACCTGTCCAGATTTTGGTGAAATTTATCAGGTTTTGCGTCAAGGACCATCTAGTGATCATAGTGACTATACCCTTCTAGATGGTTATCTTTTTAGAGAGAATAGGCTTTGCATCCCAAGAACCTCCTTAAGAGATTTTTTAGTTTGGGAGATACATGCGGGAGGTTTGGCTGGCCACTTCGGACGAAACAAGACTATCTTGGCTGTTGAGGAACAATTTTACTGGCCAGGTCTTAAGAAACAAGTAGCAAACCTTGTAGCCCGATGTAGGACATGTGCTGTTGCAAAGCAACAAAAGAAGAATACCGGGCTATACACTCCATTACCTGTACCTGAGTGTCCATGGCAGGATCTAAGCATGGACTTTGTTCTAGGATTACCCAAGACCATTCGAAAACATGATTCAATCTTTGTGGTGGTCGACCGGTTTTCAAAAATGGCCCATTTCATACCTTGCACCCAAACTTCCGATGCCTCTAGGATAGCCAAACTCTTTCTTGATCAAGTAGTCAGACTCCACGGGTTACCAAAAACCATTGTTTCTGATAGGGATGTCCGCTTCACAAGTTACTTCTGGAAAACCCTTTGGCACCTATTAGAAACCAGACTGAAATTCTCCACTGCCTACCATCCCCAGACTGATGGACAAACCGAGGTTGTAAATAGAAGTCTAGGGAACTTGCTGAGATGCCTAGTGGGAGAAAGTCTAGGAAACTGGGATTTGTTATTGCCACGTGCTGAGTTTGCTTACAACAGTTCGGTCAATCGATCTACGGGCAAAAGTCCCTTTGAGATAGTCCATGGTTGCAAGCCTAGGAAGCCTTTAGATCTAATCCCACTACCTATTCACACACGAGTCTCTGAGTCTGCTGAGTCTTTTGCACAGCATGTCACAAATCTACATAAAGAAATCAGTAATAAGATCAACCTGAGCAATGAAACTTACAAACACTTAGCTGACTCACATAAGAGGGCTAAAGAATTCTGTGAAGGGGATTATGCGATGATTAGGCTCAACCCTGAACGGTTTTCCCCTGGAACCATAAAGAAGCTGCATGCCCGCGGAGCGGGACCTTTTAAGATCTTAAGGAAAATAGGGCCTAATGCATATGTTTTGGAACTTCCACCTGATATGGGTATTAGTACAACCTTCAATGTTTCAGACCTAGTAGAATACAAAGAACCACTACTAATACCTAGTGAGCCTTTTGAGCCAGAAACTTTCATTGAGAGTGAACATATTTCCGAGTGTCCACCACCAACCTTACCTGAGCAGAGAGAGAGGATTGAGAGAATCCTGGATGACAAGATCATTTCTACCAGGAATAAGGACTATCAGCGATACCTGGTTCAATGGCAAGGTCGACCTGAGTCCGACAACTCTTGGATTACTCGAGAGGACCTGCAAAGACTTAACCCAGACTTGTTCGAGCATTACCAGGGCAAAACTGAACCATACTCGACTGGGTCGAGTTCTGCCCACCCTAGGAGAATTGGTGTGGACACCAGAAGCCGAAAGAAACTTCACTCCAACAAGGTTAGCCTTATCCCAATTTGGATCGAAGATAATTAGGTTACCTTGTATCCTTTAGTTCAAAAATATTTTATTTTCAAGAGTCATTTCCTTTTCAAGAGTCCTGTAATTAATTTTGAGTTTCAAATCAAGAGTGTTTATTGAGTCCTGTAATTACTTTTAAAATTTCATTTCTTGTAAGTCCATTTCAAGTTTTAAAGTCTAGGTCAGTCAAGTCAGTTCAGTTGAGTTAAGTCTAATTCAGTTGAGTTAAGTCTAATCAAGTCTTAAAGCCATGAAAGCCAGCAACAAGACTCAAATTCTAGACCCCAGAATTTGACCACATGAAGAAGAGAAGACACATCAACCAAGCAAGAGAAAAGGACCATCAACTAGGACCACTGGGCGCCACATGTCATTCTTATCCAAGTAGAAGACCACCTCACCATGCCACGTCATCAGGTGCCACTTCACCAGCCACCTCATCACCCTTTGGGCGCCAACAAGGGAGATTCAAATTCAAGGAGGTTGGCCACATCCCTCCAAGTCCTCCACCAAATCCTCCAACCCCCCCCCACATCCCTCCAAACTCTCCACCAAATCCTCCAACCCCCCTTGTAATCCTCCTCGATTTGGGGAGTTTTTAAATTTCAAAAGCTAGCTTTGTGAGGCTATTAAAAGCCTTGGACGCCCATTGTAAAAGAGATTGATTTTGGGAATGAATGAAAATTGAAGTTGAAATTTTGGAAGTAGAAGTTGTCTTGTATTTTTTTCTTATGTGAAAGTTTTCCATCCTCTTCCTCCACGCCAAAGCCATTCTTTTTTTTCCCTAGCAAAGCATCTTCCAAGCTCAAGTGAAGGCATTGGAGTCGGCCAGATCTTCTCAAAATTCTGTTCTTAGTTCATAAACTCTCCCATCCCTTCTATATGTTCCTATCCTTCTTCCTTAACTTTGATCTTCATTGCAGGGTCCTTCGAAGTCTTTGAGTTGTGGGCTGGGTTCACCTTAACAAAGAACCAACAAGCTGAAGCCCCAAGTCCAGGGTTCTGATCTCTGTTATCCAGGTTCTTCAGTTCTGAGCATTGGTAGTTTCAAGGTATGAATCAAAAGAAGGTTGGAAAGCTCATCAAGGTAAGTCCACAATCATTAGCCCCTATTGTCTAGATCTTCTTCCTTCTTAGTTTAGGATTGTGTCTAATCAAGTAAAAGTCCAATTTCTTATAATCCTTAAGTCTTATTATGATAAGTACAATGCTAGTGTAATTAGGTTTCATTGCTCTACAAACCATATTCAAAACATTAATCATATGCTTGCCGCATCATTATGTTTTGTCAAACATTGGTTGTTTGCTTTTGTAATGTTCTTTGTTTATGTAGATATAAATGGCTTCTTCACTATCATTATGTTGTATACTTGATACCAATATAAATTGACTAGTCCTAATTATGTGGACTGGTTGAGGAACTTAAAAATTGTACCCAGTCAAGAGAAACTTTCCTACATTCTTGACATCCCTAATTTAGAGCCATTAGGGGAAGATGCTACTGAGGAAGAAAAGTCCACATTTAAGATGTGGCGAAATGACTCCCTTACTGTTAAATGCATCATGCTCGCCTCAATGAGTAATGAACTTCAGAGACAGCATTATGGCATGGACACTCAATCCATATTGCTCAACTTAAAAGAGCTTTATGGAGAACATAACAGGACTGCTAGATATGAGATATCTAAGCAGTTGTTCCATGCCATGATGACAGAAGGAACATCCGTACAAGACCATGTGCTAATGGTTATTGACCTGATCACTCGATTAGGTTAATTAGGTTTTGTGATGGATGGGGAGTTGAACCAGGATATGATCCTGCAGTCACTCCCAGAGTCATTTTCTCAGTTTGTTCTAAATTATCATATAAACAAATTGAATGTATCACTACCTGAGCTGCTGAATATGCTCAAGACAACAGAGAGCCATATCAAGAAGAATAAGGCTCCTCTTTTTCTTCTGGATGGGATCTCAAAGAAGAAGGCAGGCAAAAAGGGTTCAAAAAAGAGGCTGAACCCTAAAGGTGGCATCAATAAGAAGAAGAAGGGAAAGAAAGCCTCTAAACAATCAACCTGTTTTCACTGCGGCAAAGCAGGTCATTGGAAAAGGAATTGCAAGGCTTACCTTGCAAGTGTGAAGACTGGTGCTAGTGATGCACCAAAAGGTATGTATGAGATACATGCAATTTTGTCATTAGGTTCTTCTAATTCAAACTCTTGGGTATTGGATACCGCTTGTGGTCACCATATCTGCAAATCATTGCAAGGGCTGCAGAACATTAGAGTTTTGAAGGAAGGAGACTTAGAGCTCTACGGTGCTGGAGGAGATTCCATCCAAGCAGAAGTTGTAGGGACTTATATATTGAAGCTACCTTCTGGGAAGATCTTAGAGATAAAAGACTGTTATTAGATGCCTAAGATCATTAGAAACATTGTATCTATACCCTTGTTGTTAAAACAAGGGTATGTACTAAATGTAATGAGCAATGGTTGCTCGATTCTTTTTATAATGAAATTATTTATTTTGGCATTTTCAATAATGGTTTATTGACTCTATCTCAGAATGACAAAATTCTTCACATTGATAAGAAATGAAAAAGAGATGAAATAAATCATACTTTACTTTGGCATTGTCGACTTGGTCATATTAGTGAGACAAGAATTAACAAGTTATACAAAGAAAAATTCTTTGATCCTTATAATTATGAATCATTAGGAACTTGTGAATCATGTCTTATGGGAAAAATGACCAAGACTTCATTTAGTGGACATGGAGAAAGGACAAATGAGTTGCTGGGACTAGTACATACATATGTATGTGGTCCTATGACAACTCATGCTAAAGGAGGATACTCTTATTTTATAACACTCACTGATGATTTATCAAGGTTCGGATATGTGTATCTTATGAAACATAAATCCGAAGCCTTTGATAAATTCAAAGAGTATCAAAGTATGGTTGAGAAACAAACAGAAAAAAGTATTAAAATTCTTCGATCAGATCAAGGGGGTGAATACTTATCCATGGAATTTCTTGACTATCTTAAAGAAAAAGGGATTCTCTCTGAATGGACTCCTCCTTATATACCTCAATTAAATGGTGTAGCTAAAAGGAGGAATCCTCTATTGGATATGGTACAATCTATGATGTGTTTCACAAATCTACCTATTTCCTTTTGGGGTTATGCCCTGGAAACCACAGCTTACATTTTGAACAGAGTACCATCTAAGTCTGTCTCTAACACTCCTTATGAAATATGGAGAGGAAAGAAACCCAATCTTAAGTATCTTAAGATATGGGGATGTCCAGCATATGTCAAAAGAAATTTTGGACATAAACTAGATGCTAGAGCAGATAAGTGTCTATTTATTGGATATCCTAGAGATAGTATAGGATATCTATTCTACTACCCTACTGAACAAAAGGTATTTGTCAGTAGGCACACCACTTTTATGGAGAAAGAATTTATCCTACAAAAGGGCAGTGGGAGAAATATTGAACTTGAAGAAGTTCAAAATAAACAAATAGACACATCTTAACCAATAGAACACATAGTTAGGGTAGAACAAGAACACACAACTCCTCTCCATAAGTCTAATAGAGTGCGACAAGCACCTGAGAGGTATGGGTTCATTATTGAGAATAATGAAGCCCAAATCATTCAAAATGATGAATCTCTGACTTATACGGAAGCTGTCATGAGTAGGGACTCAGACAGATGGCAAGATGCCATGAATTCCGAAATGAATTCCATGTATGTCAACCAAGTATGGACTTTGGTTGATGCACCAGAGGGTGTTAACCCTATTGGGTGCAAATGGGTCTATAAGAAAAAGATTGGAGCAGATGGCCAAGTCAAAACCTATAAAGCCAGATTAGTGGCTAAAGGTTTCAGACAAAAATAGGGTATTGATTATGATGAAACATTCTCCTCTGTTGCCATGCTCAAATCTATTCAGATCATGCTTGCTATAGCAACATACCATGATTATGAGATCTGGCAGATGGATGTAAAAAATAGCCTTCCTCAATGGTTTCCTTGAGGAGGAAGTTTACATATCACAGCCAGAAGGTTTTGTCTCAAGAGACAAACCTAATCAGGTGTGTAAGCTTAAGAAATCCATTTATGGATTGAAGCAAGCTTCAAGGAGTTGGAACATCCGTTTTGATGTAACAATCAAAGAGTTTGGTTTCATCAAAAATGTGGATGAGCCTTGTGTATATAAAAAGACTAGTGGGAGTACCATAGTCTTCCTGGTTCTGTATGTAGATGACATACTTCTCATTGGGAATAATATCCCAATGTTACAATCAGTCAAAATTTGGCTATCTAGTAAGTTTTCCATGAAAGACTTGGGAGAAGCATCCTACATACTTGGTATTAAAATCTATAGAGATAGATCCAAGAGGATGCTAGGCATATCCCAGTCTAGGTACATTGACTTAGTGCTGAAAAGGTTCAGCATGGATGGGAGTAAACGAGGTTACTTATCTATGAGTCAAGGCATACATCTCTTTAAAAGGATGTCTCCAAAGACACCTGAAGAGAGAAATAGAATGAGTTCAATACCTTATGCTTCGGCGGTAGGCTCAATAATGTATGCCAAGTTATGTACCAGGCCTGATGTGGCATATGCCTTAGGCATAGTCAGTAGGTTTCAAGCTGATCCAGGAGAGGATCATTGGAAAGCTGTGAAAAATATTCTTAAGTACTTGAGAAGGACTAAGGATATTTTTCTAATATACGGAGGTTCTGATCTTAAACTAGAAGCATACTCTAATTCTAGTTTTCAAACAGATCCAGATGATAGTAAATCCATTTCAGGATATGTCTTTATCCTAAATGGTGGGATAGTAAGTTGGAAGAGTACTAAACAGCAGACTGTAGCTGACTCAACAACAGAGGCAGAATACATAGCTGTTAGTGAAGCCGCCAAGGAAGCAGTCTGGATGAAGAAGTTAATCACTGAGTTGGGCATGGTTCCTGAGATTGAGAATCCAGTACCACTTTATTGTAACAATACTGGAGCTGTTGCTCAAGCTAAGGAACCAAGAGCTCATCATAAGTCAAAGCACATTTTGAGACGCTTCCATCTCGTTCGAGAGATTGTCAAAAGACAAGAAGTCTGCATCAAGCGAGTAGAGACAAAGAATAATATAGCAGACCCGTTCACAAAGGCTCTACCACAGTGGGAGTTTGATCACCACCTCGATAGTATGGGGATTAGATATAAGGGTGATTGGCTTTAGTGTAAGTGGGAGACTGAAAGGATTATGCCCTACAAGCCAATTAAAACTTATAATTTTATTGGGATATCCTGAAAACTTTCAAACTTTTGTATTGACAATTATATATATTAAAAGGCATCTTTTTCATCATACGCTGTGTCTTAGATTTATGATATGATAAACCCCATAGACTAGGGCTATGGTTTTAAGGGTTAAGATGAGATCATACCAGTAAGACTTAAAATCTAAAAATCCTAATCTTAAGTATTCCTAGTCAAAGGGACATTGAGTAGGGGATCAATATTTTCGAAAAGACTAGCATATCCTTTGTATGCTCATTAATGAGGGTAATTGATCTTACAATTACTTGTGTAGGATGCTAATACAAGGACATGGGTGCTCATTAGAGAATGAGTTCACTGAATTTGATCCGACTTGAAAACATCTAATGGAGTCTTATCTACTTGTCAATAGATGGTTTTCATAGAGGGAGTAGTGCATATATAATCCTTTGACCTAAGACTACCATAGTGCCTTGTATGCATGAACCCATGTTTTGGTTCACACTTATTCATGACATTGAGTCATGTACAGGGTGATACTGGATATGGTGAATTGTATATGGAGGTTATGAGTAGGTCGAACAAGGAATCGATTAACCCTAGTAAGAGGAGATCACATCTAGCTGATTTTAATCAAATGGTGATTCAAGGAAACTTTGATCAAAGTATGAATATTAGAAATAGTTTCTAATACTTCATCATTTGAATCATAATTATTAGATTGAGAAAGAATTAAATGTGATATTGGATTTGATATGGTTCCATATCCAAAGTCATATTCAGGGTGCAAGCTGATCGAAGGATTGAATTGCACGGTAACTTTCACTAAAGGGTGTTTTTGGTATTTTCACTAAAATTCCACACCTTCCAGGTAGGCATGATACGTTGCTAGACGTCAATCTTGCCTTGTGGATTTTTGATTTAATTAAAGAGTTTAATTAGATCAAGAATTAGAAAGAATTCTAATTGTCAATTGGGTTAGCTCAATTTGACCTAAATCGGCTAGGTTAAAGCCTAAATCAAATTAGGTCAAATCGCACCCAACCCACTGCTGGCTAGATGTGGAACCCAATGGGTCACACACAAAGGGAATTGATTAAGGGTTTAATTGGATTAAACTATGTTTGCAAGATGAACATGCTAGCACATGTTGCAAACCATTGCACCTTGATTCGAATTAGGTTCAAATCGGGTTCCGATTTGGGCTGATTTGGTCTAATTAAGGCTAAATCAATTTAGGCTCATGTGTTGGGCTAACCCTTGGCTAGTTAACAAAGGGATTGGACTTTTAAATCATCCACATGGCTAGTTTAATTCAGATTGGACTCTCCTAAATTAAGCACCTAAAGGTTTGACTGGGTCAAACTATTTCTACGTAATAGTTACGTTAAAAAATTTTATGAAGAGGTGCCATATTAGAAGAGTCCTTCTGCTGTTGAAACACAGTAGAGGACCAGATAAACCATCATCCTTGCCACCCCTTGCAGATAAGTCTTTGATATTTTTCATGCACCATTTCCTATGACCCGTCAAAGCAAGAAAGACAAGGGGCGTGGACTCTTCCTTCACGCCCCTTGGTTTTTCACGCCATATGGCATTTGGCATGGATAAAGATGGCCATTTGATGGCTGATGGGTGGCCATGATGCAAGGATATTCGTGCAACATAAATAAAAGGAAGCGACTCTTCGTAAAGTTTTTCTTATCCGAAGAGTCCTATTTTAATTCTCTTAAGTTTTGAACGAAGAGAAGTGTTGTCTGGATAAGGGACACGTTCTATTGGAAAGGACATGTCTTATGCCATGGAAGGGATGTCTTAAAGCATCCCTCAGATTGCTATTTAAAAAGATGGGCGCCCGGGGAATGGTGTTCGGAGTTTTTATTCTGAAAAACATTTCTTTCCTGCATTTTCTTTCTTTGTCCTAAAAGATCTCTAGTCAAATTAAGACAAGCCCTTAACTTTGGTTAGGAGAGTCCTATTTGAGTGATCTTACAGGCGTTGGAAAGAGGAAGAAAGAGGAGGAAAGAAAGGTTGATAGGAGGAATATCAGTCCAAATAAGAGGAGTTTCTGCCTGAATTAAATTAGGCCTTAGAGGTCGAATTGAAGGAACCGGTTTTGAAGCGGTGCATTTGTCTTGATCAAAGCCCTGTGTGGATCACCATTGGAGGGCGAACACTTGGATGCCTGGTGAGCAGATCAGAAAGACCAGATTAAGGTTTCTACATCAAATTGGATTTTTGCGATCGAGGTTGGTGTTTAAACCCTAATTTATATTTTTTATGATTTATGTTCTTAATAAGGTGCTCTTGGGATTAAGGGTTAGGTTATGATTTCATAATATTTTGAAATCCATGCTTCCGCCCTAGTAACCGAACCCATCAATTTTTTAGGTAATTGGTTACCTTTAGTTTAAAATAGTTTTCAAACTGATTTGAGGGTAATGCAATTTTGTATAAACTTTTATGAACTTGAACTTGTAAAAGCCCTAGTTTTATTAATCTTGTAATCTTGTAAAATGGGTTGAAAATTGTAAAAATTAAAGAGTATGCAGATTAGCTTCTACTTGATTTAATATTGAAGACTTTTAGAAAAGCTTGAAGCATTTTTTAAAGATTTGCAAGAGCAGACTCTTGGATCAAGAGCTAACTCGGGGTGGCACGGCACGAAGAAAGTTTCAGTGTTTCAGCATCAAGAGCCGACTTCTATCCCAAGAGCCGACTCATGGAAGAAAGCTTTTTTCTGAAGCCTGAGATCTCAAGCTGACTCCTGCCCCAAGAGCCGACTCGTCCAGAGTTATGTATTTTGAAGGTCTGAGAACTCGAGCCAACTATGCCTTGAAGAGCCGACTCTAAGTATTCATGGTTTTGACTTGACTGAAGGCAAGAGCTGACTCCAGCCAGAAGAGCCGACTCTTATAGAATTTTATTTTGGATTGTTTTGAGACTTCGAACTAACTCGTGGACCTCGAGCTGACTCGTGGAGCGATTTTCTGCACTCCAACAGCTAGTTGCTGAAGTTGAAATTTGAACTCCAATTCATCTCCAACAGCTATTTCATGAATCCTTAGGCCCTACAATGGCCATATCTCTTGAAAAGATATAAAAGGGATTGTTTTTAAAGGATTAAACAAATTTTAGAGTTTTATTATGGAATTATCTTGAGATATTGAAGAGCTTTCAAGTCATTCACCTACCTACCTCAAAGAGCTTTCAAGTTGGATTCAAAGCTTCACCAACTCTACTCCATCATTGAATCCACTCATTGAAGAAGGGAAGAAGCAGCTTGAAGAGCACTAAAGAGCATTCAAGGCTTGACTTCATCTTGATCTACATCGGCAACACTTAAACAAACTCGGTTTGTTGTAGTTGCTTGTTTATCATTTCTTTATATTATTTTTCTCTTTAAGAACAGCAAGGGGCTGTGTCTTAAGAGAGGGTTGAAGGTTTTTAGGTGAACCTCATGAAACCTAAGTTGGGTTCTTGGTGATCTCGGTGTAAAACCAAATGTTTGGGTTTTTCTTTGGTGATCCCGTTTAAAACCAAAGGGAGTTAGGGTTTCTTGGTGATCTTGGTAAAACCAAAGTATATAGGTTTGGATTGTAAGCCTGGTAAAACAATCTAACTATATTCCGGTTGGGAGATATAGTGAAAACCCCAAGTGGTGCTTGGATAGTGGACGAGAAGCCGGTTACTTCGAACCACTCTAAATCTCTGTGTTTGTGATTGTGTTCTTATTGCTTTATTGCTTTTACTTAATTACTTCCGCATTGCATATTGCACCACAATACCAAAAGAATTTGAAAGTGCACATTATTGTAAAAAGTTTTTTAATCTCAATTCACCCCCTCTTGGGAAGCCACCTAGGCAACAAGTGGTATCAGAGAAGAGTCTCTGAAAGTTACTTAGAGTAAAGACATATGGCACATCCCATGAGCACTTCATTGTCCGAAGGTCAATCCACAAATCGACCTCCACTTTTCACCAGAACCAATTATACATATTGAAAGGCAAGAATGAAAATATACATTCAAGTCGTAGATTTTTATTTATGGAAGATTATTCTGAAAGGACCGCACACACCCACAATTAAAGTTAATGATGTAGAGGTTCCCAAACCAGAAGAGGATTCGGACAAGAATGATATGAATTTAGCTGAATTGAATGCCAAAGCAATGAACTTATTGTATTATGCTTTGGATCCAAATGAGTTTAACAGAATTTCAACTTACAATTCTGCTAAGAAAATTTGGGACAAGCTGGAAATTACACACGAAGGCACATCTCAAGTTAAAACATAAAAAATCAATCTTCTTGTACATAATTATTAGCTATTTAAGATGGATCCTAGTGAGACTATATCTGCTATGTATACTCACTTTACTGATATTATAAATGATCTCAAAAGTCTTGGTAGAACTTAATCTAATGCTGATCTTATTCAAAAAGTTTTAAGATCTTTACTAGATAAGTGGGAAGCCAAAGTGACAGCAATTCAAGAGGCGAAGGACCTAAATACTCTGCCACTGGATGAACTACTTGGATCACTGATCATGCATGAATTAGCTATGCAACAAAGGACTGAGAAAGATACAAAAAGAAAGAAAGCCATTGCATTTAAAGCTATTGAAGAAGATAAGAATGAAGAATTAGACTCATCAGATGATGATGATCTTGGAAATGATGAAATTGCCCTTGTCATAAGAAAATTCAAGAGGTTTATAGGTAGAAGAAAATCAAACAGATAGAGAAAGAAATATATAAAAGGTGATTTTGGAAAAGGAAAAGAAAGACATAAAGAAAAAGAGAAGGATAAAGATAAAGATCAAGTACCTATCTGCTATGAATGTAAGAAGCCAGGACACATTCGTCTTGATTATCTTGAAGGAAAGAAAAAGATGTTCACTTATGATGAATTGCATAATGCTTTTTGTGAATTATTGGTATAATACAAAAAAGCTAGTTTAAAAATGAAAGATTTGAAAAATCAATGTGATGTATTTGAAAAAGACAAAATGAATTTTGTGAAAGAAACAAAATCTTGCAAAGAGAATTAAATTTGGTTTATGAAAGACTTAAGATTGTTCAAGTTGAAAAAAAAAGAGATCTTGAGAAAAACAAAGGTTTGAAAAATGAAAACTATGATTTAAAGAAGGAAGTTCAAAAACTAAAACCCTTGGTTAAAAAACTAACCCTAAGTTCAAACAAACTTGAATTAATTTTAAAATATCAAAAAAAAATAAATAATAAATTTGGAATTGGTTATAAAGGTTCTATTTCAAACAAGTTATTAGCATCTACTTCATATGCTCCTAAGTTCGTTAATTCAAAACAAGTTAGACCTAAATTTGCATCATCTCATGGTTATTATTCAAAATCAGAAATTATATGCTATGCATGTAATAACCTTGGTCATAAAGCATTTGAATGTCATTTGAAATATAATAACAAAAAGAAAATTAAGAATGTTTGGGTTCCAAAAGGAACCATTTCCACTAACTTGCAAGGATCCAAGAAAGCTGGGTACCTAAATTTGTTAAATGATTGTTTTGCAGGGATGTCTTGCAGCCACAAGTATAAAGAAAAGATGGTATCTAGACAGCGGCTGTTCAAGACACATGACGGGTGATGTTGATCAATTCTTCACCCTAGAACAAAAGAATGGTGGAATGGTAATATTTGGTGATAACCGAAAAGGAAGGATAATCGGTATTGATAAAATTAAAATTACTCCTATATTCATTGAAAATGTGTTACTTGTAGAAAAGTTAAAGCATAATTTTTTGAGTATTAGTCAGCTATGTGACATTGGTTTTAATGTTCTTTTCAAGTCATCAATGTGTATAGTAGTTGATCCACTTGACTCTAGTACTAAATTCATTGGACATGGACTTGGTAACATTTATGTAGTAGATCTTAATGATCTAGCTATGTCAAGCAATACAAGTCTTGTAGCAATAAATGACAAGAGCAAGGAATCAAGTTTACTATGGCATAGACGACTTGGTCATGCTAGTATGGACACAATAGCTAAACTTATTTCAAAGGAGTTAGTCAAAGGTTTACCAAAATTTAAAGTTAATTTTGATTATGTTTGCGATGCTTGTCAATTAGGAAAACAAGTGAGAGGGAGTTTTAAATCTAAAAACATTGTTTCTACTACTTGATCCTTAGAGCTACTTCATATGGACTTATTTGGACCTACTAGGACTACCAGCCTAGGTGGTATGAAATATAGCCTTGTAATTGTAGATGACTTTTCAAGATACACATGGATTTTATTTATCGCATATAAAGATGAAACTTTTAATGTATTCAAAAAGTTTTACAAAAGAGTTACAAATTTAAAAATTTTATCTATTATTTCAATTCGTAGTGATCATGGCACCAAATTTGAAATCAGTATTTTGATCATTTTTGCACAAAGCACGATATTATCATAACTTTTCTGCACCTAGAACACCATAGCAAAATGGTGTTGTAGAAAGAAAGAATCATACATTGGAAGAGATGTCCAGAACAATGCTTTGTGAAGGAAATCTTTCAAAATACTTTTGGGCAGAAGCTATGAATACTGCATGCTATATTTTGAATAGAGTTTTAATTAGACCTATTATCAGGAAAACCCTCTATGAGCTTTGGAATAATAGAAAACCAAATATTAAGTATTTTCATGTTTTCGAATGCAAATGTTTTGTTCTTAACAATGGAAAAGACAATCTTGGTAAATTCGATACAAAATCCAATGAAGCTATTTTTCTTGGATATTCTTTAAATAGTAAAGCCTATTATGTTTTCAATAAAAGAACTTTAACTGTTGAAGAATCTGTATATGTTGTTTTCAATGAATCTGATATTACATCTTCGAGAAAGGAAGATTTTGTTGATGATGATGCGGGTACTCTAGAACATGGAATGAAAGACTTGACTCTCAAAGACAAACAATCAAGTGAACCACATGAAGAAGAGGTAAGTAAAGATCATAATGATATACCCAAGGAATGGAGGTATGTACAATCGCACCCTAAAGAATTAATTATAGGAGACCCATCTCAAGGTGTTAAAACTAGATCTGCACCTAGAGATGCACATGATTTAATTGCTTTTGTTTCGCATGTAGAACCACACAATTTAGAAGAAGCTGAAACTGATCCTAATTGGATGTTAGCAATGCATGATGAATTAAACCAATTTAGGAGAAATAATGTTTGGACCATAGTTGAAAGACCCAATGACTATCCTGTTATAGGTACTAGGTGGGTTTATAGAAATAAACTAGATGAAGATGAAAATGTAATTAGAAATAAGGCTAGACTGGTTGCACAAGGATATAATCAAGAAAAAGGAATAGATTTTGATGAAACTTATGCACCAGTAGCTAGATTAGAAGCCATTAGATTTCTACTAGCTTATGCATGCTTTATAAACTTTAAATTATTTCAAATGGATGTAAAGAGTGTATTTTTGAATGGTTTTTTATCTGAAGAAGTTTTTGTTGAGCAACCCCTGAGTTTTATTGATCATACTTTTCTAAATCATGTTTTCAAACTGAATAAAGCTTTGTATGGTCTGAAATAGACACCTAGAGCCTGGTATGATAGACTAAGTAAGTTTTTAACTGCTAATGATTTTGTAAGAGGTAGTGTTGACACCACACTATTTATTCAAAGAAAGAATAATGATATTTTAGTTGTTCAAATATATGTTGATGATATTATGTTTGGATCTACTGATGAATCTTTGTGTCAAGATTTTGCTAAGATAATGCAGGGAGAATTCGAAATGAGCTTAATGGATGAGCTGAGTTACTTTCTTGGACTTCAAATCAAACAAACTAAAGAAGGTATCCTAATCAACCAGGCCAAGTATATCAAAGAGATTATCAAGAAATTTAGCATGGAATCAAGCAAAGAAAATGGAACACCCATGAGTCCTACATGTAGACTGGATAAAGATGAGAATGGCACAAATGTTGATCAAAAGCTATACCGAGGTATGATCGGTTCATTACTTTATTTGACAGCTAGTAGACCTGACATTTTATTTAGTGTTTGTATGTGTGCACGATTTCAATCTAATCCAAAAGAGTCACACATCGTGGCTGTTAAAAGAATCATTAAATATCTGAAAGGCACATGTAATGTAGGTTTATGGTATTCTAAGCACACATCATTGAAGTTAATTAGTTATTCTGATGCTGATTATGGAGGCTGTAAAATTGATAGAAAAAGTACAAGCGGCACTTGTCAATTTCTAGGTGTTAACTTGATTTCTTGGCACTATCGCAAATAGAACTCTGTAGCACTATCTACTGCTAAGGCAGAATATGTGACTGTTGGGAGCTATCATGCTCAAGTATTATGGATCAAGCAACAACTAGAAGATTATAGTGTTGTCGAATCTAAAATTCCTATTAAATGTGACAATACTAGTACTTTTAATTTATCCAAAAATCCAATTCAGCACTCACGAACTAAGCCATTGAAATTCGACATCATTTTATTCGTGATGATGTTTTAAACAATGTTGTTGAACTAGAATTTGTACCTACTGAAGATCAACTAGCAGACATTTTTACTAAACCACTTAATCTAGATAGATTTGAGAAATTAGAGGTGAATGAGGGCTATGTGACCTATTCTGAACCTTTTTTGACCTAATTTTTGAAAATTAAGAAAAAATTATCTAGGTGTTTCATTTTTTTTTTTAAAGCATAGGACAACCTAGTTTAGGATCAAGAAACCTATAGAAACTGAGTTTAACCACTTTTGACCTTTAGACTGATTTTTTGCTCGAGCTGACTCAAGTTATCAGGGCGCTCGGCGAGCCGACTCGAAGGTCAGGCTGAATGTTTTTAAATAGGGCTTCCATGTTTTCTATTCTTTGTGTTTTTAAGTTTTGGCCATTTCCACTTAGCCGACTCCACATTCCACTCTAGGAAACCTTTCAAAAACTCTCTCACCCCTCCAATCCTTTAATCTTAGCAAGATGGCACCCCACAAAGCCGTAGCCAAGAAACCCTTGCAGGTGGTTCGGACAATCGCGGAAGAAAGGAGAACCAAGAGGTGGTTGGACACCTCCAATTCGGAAAAGGAATAGCCAATTGAGCAGGAAGAAGAACCTTAAGCATCCCAGCAAGTAATTCTTATGGGAAATCATCAGGTTACTCCGGGTAGGTGCATTGATTTTGATTTTCTGGAGAAAGAACAATTGCATATCAGGGATTGGCTTGAAAAATAGGGGTGGAAAGATTTTTATCTGTTGAATGTTCCGACATATCCTAATTTAGTCCATCAATTTTTTGAAAATATGTCATTGGGAGCATTTCATTTAGAAAGAACAGTTAAAGGAAAGCATATAGAGATAAGTGAACAGAAGCTTTCAAGTATACTAAAAATACCAAACGAAGGGGAGTGTTATTTAGTTTTAAAGGAGAAACAAAAGACCCTCAGACTCATACTGGAGAGATCAAATGTGAAGGGTATTGTGCATGTGAGTGCAAATTAGCTGTCATTGGAGATGAGGTTGTTGCATAATATTATCAATAGGATTTTCTTGCCCCGGACGGGGAGATTTGATTGGGTCAGCGAGCGTGACCTTATGTTTTTGAGGCGACTGATTAAGGGGGAGGCCCTCAACTTGCCATTTATCATGCTCTTGCAGATGAGGGAGGCAGCCCGTAGGGCACAGGCTTGTCTGCCATACGGGATGGTTTTTACATTATTATTTCAGGATGCGCTGGTAGATTTGACAGGAGAGGATAGTCGACTACTGCTGCACACTGACAGGTATACTGTGAAATCCCTTACCAGAATGGGATTCATTAAAGTAGATGGCAATTGGGTCAGGAAGACTTCAGGTGTTCTTATAGCACATTCGGATGATTCAGAGGATGACACTCAGGTAGCTCAGGACTTGGTGAGGAGACTGATACACAGGTTGATGAGGCTAGACCGTCAGAGCCAGCTCCTACCATACCTCATTCACTAGTCAGGAGATCCATAGCTATTAGACCTGATGCAGAGGACAGACTTTAGAGAGTCTTGGAGGAGATATCGTGTCTCAGATCGGACACTGATAGCAAGATCACTCTACTCTAGTCTGAGATGCAGCAGGGATTTTGTGATGTTATGACCATTTTGCGATAGCTTTCTACAGCTAGCTAGCATGTACCATCGACTTCCACAGCACCTAGCACTGGCACTGGCACTGATCGAGAGCAGGGACCGGTGGCACATTCCAGTGACATACCTTCTCATGCCACACCTGTTGATGTTGAGCCCGAGGCCGGTATGGAGGCTACAGGATCTGAGGTTGGACAGACTCCGGCTACCCAGATACTTTCGACCTCCAGCACCTTGGCATTATCCTTTGATCCACCGATTGCCAGACCCACACCCATTGTTATATCCTCATAGTCCAAAGCCAAAGCTAAAACTAAAGTGTCTAGGACTACCACTCCTACTAGGACTAGGATTAGGGATCTTCGACCTAGATTTCCTAAGTTTAAACCTAGTCTAGAAATCTTAGAAGTTGGTTCCTCCTCTGACGAGGAAGAACCTGATAGTGATGATCCTAGTCCATCTTTTTGATGTTTAGGCTTTTATCTTGATGTTTTTGGGACTCTATATTGTTATATTTTGCTGGTTGTGATACAATTTTGTAGTGCTGATGTATGGCTATAATGTATCACCTATGTACTCATTTTCATATATATAGATATCACTTTTTATATATATATCTTGAATTATTGTGAATGAATGTTCTCTTCTATACCTTTTGTTGATGACAAAAAGGGGGAGAACGGAGGTTATGCATGAAAAAGCTACATGGATGATGTTGATTGTTTTGAAAATATGAAAATTATTATGAAAATATGAAAATATGAATGTTGAAATGAAAATTTGAATGATTCATAAAAATTTGATGAAATTTAGAAGTGTTGCCGATCCCGCTGCCGCGCCTGTGGCTTTGGAACCGCCGATCCGACTAGACCGTCTCGTCCCTGGGGCCTCCTAGCTTGACCAAACCTGCAAGGCAAGGTTAGGAACCCTGGCCGGGGATCCTGGCGAGGGAGCTCCGATGGTCAAGTTAGTAGACGGCGAGAGGGAACAAATTCTCTGGGACGGGCCCCCGAAGGAGTCCCAGACTTAGAGAACGTGCTAGCAAAAAAGGGTGCCAAAAAGAACAGAAACCCAGCTGGGTCCCTTCGTCGTGCTTACGCCAAAGGGCCCCCACTCGGGACCTTGGATCTTGCTCTTGGAGCGGAGTCTCCAGCCTTCGTTTCTTGCTTGCCTTGTCGTCTGTTCTCTCCTTCCTCTTATCTCCTTCTGTTGCCCTCATCTCTTCCCCTCTGTCCCTTTCTCTTTTCCCTTCCGGATCAGAGAGCGGGCGGCTTTCCGGCCTCATTCACCGAGCCCAGCGAGGAAAGAGTAGGGGAGGGGGGCGCCGGTCAGACCACCGACCAGACCTCGGGCCGAGCAGAGCGCTCTCCTTCCCAGGCACCGACGTTGTCCGTTATGGGGTCCTGTTTTGTCAGGGCCTTGCTTCTCGACTGCAGAACCCGTCGGGCCGATGTAAGTGATGTCTCGCGTGTCGCCGCCATCCGTACGGGGTGCCTTTCTCGGGGTGTGGCGCGCACGGCTCGAGGGGCAACCTCGGAGCCCGCGCCTCCATTCTTCGGGGCCTTCTCTGTATAGGCTGGCCCGCATCAGCCGAGGTGGACCCCTCTCGGGTGGACACCTAGCGGAGCGGTAGAAGGATGCTCGGCTTCGGTCGAGGTGGTCCCGTCTCCGGGCGCCACCTGGCGAAGGAGCGAAGGGGCCCGGCTCGACCTCAGCCGGGGTGGGACCATCTCAGGGTGCCACCTGGCGAGGGAGCGATGGAGCCGCCGGCCTCGACCGAGGTGGACCCCTCCTTGGTGGACACCTGGCAGAGCGGCAGAAGGATGCTCGGCTTCGACCGAGGTGGTCCCGTCTCCGGGTGCCACGTGGCGAAGGAGCGAAGGGGCCCGGCTCGACCTCGGTCGAGGTGGGACCGTCTCAGGGTGCCACCCGGCGAGGGAGCAGGGGAGCCACCGGCCTCGACCGAGGTGGACCCCTCCTGGGTGGATACCCGGTGGAGCGACAGAAGGATGCTCGGCTTTGACCGAGGTGATCCTGTCTCCGGGTGCCACCTGGAGAAGGAGCGAAGGGGCCCGGCTCGAACTCGGCCAAGGTGGGACCGTCTCAGGGTGCCACCTGGCGAGGGAGCAGGGGAGCCACCGGCCTTGGCCGAGGTGGACCCCTCCTGGGTGGACACCTGGAGGAGCGGCAGAAAGACGCTTGGCTTTGGCCGAGGTGGTCCCGTCTCCAGGCGCCACCTGGCGAAGGAGCGAAGGGGCCCGGCTCGACCTCGGTCGAGGTGGGACCGTCTCAGGGTGCCACCTGGCGAGGGAGCAGGGTAGCCGCCGGCCTCAGCCGAGGTGGACCCCTCCTGGGTGGACACCTGGCGGAGCGGCAGAAGGATGCTCGGCTTTGGCCGAGGTGGTCCCGTCTCCGGGCGCCACCTGGCGAAGGAGCGAAGTGGCCCGGCTTGACCTCGGCCGAGGTGGGACCGTCTCAGGGTGCCACCTGGCGAGGGAGCAGGAGAGCCACCGGCCTCGACCGAGGTGGACCCCTCCGGGGTGGACACCTAGCGGAGCGAAAGAAGGGCCCGGACCGAGCTCGACCTCGGCCGGGGCGGAGCTGCATCTGACTCAGCCAAAAAAAAAACTCCACATGGCTCGAATCACGCCCAACGAAATCGGAGACATGCCACATCATCGTTACAGTCATAAGAAGAAGGAATGCTATTACAAATAGTAAGGGAGAGCTTTACTTCAAATATTATCATGAGATTCACTTCAAATGTTTGGTAATTTTATAAGTTTCGATACGCACTGTACAGATGATACTCTTGATACATTCTGTGTTGATACAACATTCATATGATGCGGAAAATATCATGCATCGATACATATGATACTTTATGTTAATAGTGTTCAGTTTTATACATTTGATATATATGATACATTATGGCACACTGTGTTGATACATTAATACCTAATCTGTGTGACACATAAATTTGAATATACCGTAATTGTAAAGTATTTTAATTTTTAATCATGCCCAGTATTTTGTCATCATCAAAAAGGGAGAGATTGTTGACCCTTGGAATGATTTTGATGATCATAAAATATTGGAGCATGTATTTGATGCTAACTCTTTTCAATTACTTAAGTAGTTTTGCAGGAAATTGGTTACCTTTAGTTTAAAATAGTTTTCAAACTGATTTGAGGGTAATGCAATTTTGTATAAACTTTTATGAACTTGAACTTGTAAAAGCCCTAGTTTTATTTATCATGTAATCTTATAAAATTGGCTGGAAATTGTAAAAATTAAAGAGTATGTTGATTAGCTTCTATTTGATTCAATGTTGAAGATTTTTGGAGAAGCTTGAAGCATTTTTTGAAGATTTGCAAGAGCTGACTCTTGGATCAAGAGCTGACTCATGGTGGCACGGCATGGAGGAAGTTTCAGTGTTTCAGCATCAAGAGCTGACTCCTATCCCAAGAGACGACTCATGGAAGAAAAATTTTTTCTGTAGCCTGAGATCTCGAGCCGACTCCTGCCCCAAGAGCCGACTCGTCTAGAGTTATGTATTTTGAAGGTCTGAGAACTCGAGTCGACTCTGCCTTAAAGAGCCGACTCTAGGTATTTATGGTTTTGACTTGACTGAAGGCAAGAGCTGACTCCAGCCAGAAGAGCCGACTCTATGTATTTATGGTTTTGACTTGATGAGTCCGAAGATGAAGAAGAAGAAGAAGGTGAAGAAGCCCTCCTTGCACGTAAGTTTAGAAGATTTTTGAAGAGGAGGAAGTTTCCCTACAAAAAGAAATATCAGTCCAAGGAAAAGGGAAAGTAAAAAGAAAAAGAGAGAAAAGGAAAAGGAGAAGGAAGTACCTATATGCTTCCAGTGCAAAAAGCTGGGACATTACAAGTTTGACTGTCCTCTCCTTAAGAAATTAAGGAAGAAAGCAATGATAACCACTTGGAGTGATAGCGAAGACTCTAGTTCAGAGGAAGAGTAGAATAAAGTTGCAAATCTCTGCTTCTTGGTGCATCAGGACAATGATGAGGTATGTTCTGACTCTAAAGTTGATTTTACTTTCGATGAACTTAGAAATGCTTTTGAAGAATTAATGCATGATTATAAATTAGTTTTATCTAAAAATAAGAAATTAAAAAAGCATGCAAATAGTTTTTCTTTAGAAAACAACTCTTTACTAAATGATGTTAGTTCTTTGAAATCTAAATTAGATGTTTTAGAAAAGAAAAATGGTGCTTTATGTACGGAAAATGAAGTCTTAAAAAGATCTAAAAATGTTGTCTAACAATGATCTTTTAAAGAAAAACAAGGATTTAGAACTTGAAAATGCTAAACACAAAAATAAACTTGAAAAGTTAAAACCTTTTGTTGACAAATTTACTTATAGCTCAGAAAAGTTAAACTTACTTTTAAACAATCAAAGAGCAGTTTTTAATAAGGCAGGTTTAGGATATAAACCACAAAAGCAACAAAAGTATTTCAAAAACTTTTTTGTACCTGCATCATCCAGCATTACTTGTTTTACTTATAAAAAATATGGTCATAAATCATATCAATATAGTTTTAAAAAAATCATGTCTTTTGGTAGAGTATGGGTTCCAAAAGGAACCATGTTTGATACTAACCCTAAAGGACCCAAGTTAGCTTGGGTACCTAAAAATAAAGCTTGATCTTATTGCAGGTGTGTCTTGAAACCAAGGAAAACAAACGAGTCTGGTATCTTGATAGTGGTTGCTCAAGACACATGACTAGAGATGTGAAGCAATTCACTTCTCTTGAAGCTTTGAATGGAGGGAGTGTGACCATCGGTGATAATGGTAAAGAAAAAATCATTGGTATTAGTAAGGTTCACGTAACTCCTTCTAATAGTATTAGTAATGTACTTTTAGTAGATGGTTTAAAGCATAATCTTTTGAGCATTAGTCAGTTTTGCGATAAAGGTTTTCAAGTAGTTTTCAAATCATCATACTGCATGATTACTAGTCCGGATATTAATGGAGTACAATTCATTGGAAAAAGGCATGGAAACATTTATTTGGTGGACCTTGATGATCTATCTTTACCTAATGGAGAATGCCTTGTTGCAATGAATTCTATTAAGGAAGAGACTAGTTGGTTATGGCATAGAAGATTAGGGCATGCTAGTATGTATCTCATTTCAAAACTTAGTAAAAAGAATTTAGTTAGAGATTTACCTGAAATTCACTTTGAAAAAGATAGAATTTGTCAAGCATGTCAATTTGGTAAACAAGTCAAAACTTCTTCTAAACCAAAAGAATTTGTAACTACTAGTAAACCACTTGAACTACTTCATATGGATCTCTTTGGACCAACTAGAACATCAAGTCTAGGAGGCAAGAGATATGGATCAGCCATTGTGGATGATTTTTCAAGATTTACTTGGGTTTTCTTTCTAGCACAAAAAGATGAATCATTTTCTGTATTTGTAAAGTTCTATAGAAAAGTTTCAAATGAAAAAGGTGTTTCAGTTGTTTGTATCCGTAGTGATCATGGAACTGAATTTGAAAATCAAGATTTCAAAAACTTTTGCAATGAAAAAGGTATAGAACATAATTTTTCTGTACCTAGGACACCTCAACAGAATGGGGTGGTAGAAAGGAAAAACCTACTTTGGAAGAAATGGCATGCACTATGCTTTGTGAAAACGATTTGCCAAGGTTTTTTTGGGTTGAAGCTTTAAATACAGCCTGTTATGTTTTAAATTGAGTTTTAATTCATCCTATTTTAAAGAAAACTCCATATGAGCTTTGGAACCAAAGAAAACCAACTTTGAAATATTTCCAAGTTTTTGGTTGTAAATGTTTTATTTTGAACAATGGAAAAGATCATCTTGGAAAGTTCGATGCCAAGTTTGATGAAGGTATCTTCTTATGATACTTTACATCAAGCAGGGCATACAAAGTATTTAATAAACGAACTTTGGTTGAAGAAGAGTCAGTACATGTTGTATTTGAAGAATCTACTAATAAATCCTCGAGAAAAGAAGATAAATCTGATGAATGTGCAGGTGTTGACAAACTTCAGAAGCTGACACTGAATGATCAAGCTCAACCAAATGAAGAAGAACAAGACAATGATGAGAAAGAAGATGATACTCCAAAGCATCAAGATTTACCTAAGGAGTGGAGGTATGCTCATGGACATCCTAAAGAATTAATCTTAGGAGATCCATCCAAAGGGATAATAACTCGAGCTTCTATTATAAATGAATGTGATTATATAGCATTTGTATCTCAAATAGAACCCAAATATTTTGAAGAAGCTGAAAAAGACTCTAACTGGATCAATGCTATGCAAGAAGAACTAATACAATTTGATAAAAATAATGTTTGGATACTTGTAAAAAGACTATCTAATGTTTCAATTATTGGCACTAAATGGGTATATAGGAATAAATTAGATGAAAATGGTATTGTTATTAGAAATAAAGCTAGGCTAGTTGCTAAAGGCTATAATCAGGAGGAAGGGATTGACTTTGATGAAACTTTTGCTCCTATTGCTAGACTTGAAGCAATTAGACTATTATTAGCATTTGCCTGTTTTATGAACTTCAAATTATTTTAAATGGATGTTAAGAGTGCTTTCTTGAATGATTTTATAAATGAAAAGGTTTTTGTTGAACAACCACCTGGATTTGAAAATCATGCACATCCTGATCATGTTTTCAAATTACACAAAGCACTTTATGGATTAAAGCAAGCACCTAGAGCATGGTATGAAAGACTAAGCAAATTTTTTATTGAAAATAAATTTTTTAGAGGAAATGTTAATAAGACTCTATTTTTAAAAAGGAAAGATAATGATTTATTAGTAGTACAAATATATGTTGATGACATCATTTTCGGTGCTACTAATGAAATTCTTTATCAAGAGTTTGCTAAGCTAATGCAGGGTGAGTTCGAGATGAGCACTATGGAAGAACTAAACTTCTTTCTCGGACTCCAGATCAAGCAAACTACAGATGGTATTTTCATCAACCAAGCTAAGTATACAAGAGAAATCATTAAGAAGTTTGGAATGGAGACTACTAAACTAATAGGTACGCCTATGAGCCCCTCTTGTAGACTTGATAAAGATGAGCATGGTAAATCAGTAGATCAAAAGTTGTATAGAGGTATGATAGGCTCTTTATTGTATTTGACTGCTAGTAGACCAGATATAATGTTTGGTGTTTGTATGTGTGCTATATATCAGTCTGAACCTAAAAAATCATATCTTATGGCTGTTAAGCGCATTATTAGATTTCTGTTTGGTACTATTTGTATTGGTTTATGGTATGCTAGAAATTCATCTGTTGAATTGATTAGATATTTTGATGCGGATTTTGCTGGTTGTAGACTAGATAGAAAGAGTACTAGTGGAACTTGCCAATTTCTTGAGATGAACTTAATCTCATGGTTTAGCAAGAAACAAACTTCAGTTGCACTATCCATAGCTGAGGCTGATTATACTGCAGCAGGAAGTTATTGTGCTCAAATCTTATGGATTAAGTAACAACTCGAAGACTTTGGAATCAAGTTGACTAGTACTCCTATTAAATGTGATAATACCAGTGCTATTTGCTTGACTAAAAATCCTGTTCAACATTCTAGGAGTATGCACATTGAAATTAGACATCATTTTATTAGGGATCATGTAGAAAACAATGATATTTTGCTTGAATTTATTAGTACTAAATTTTAATTAGCTGATATTTTGACTAAACCTCTTCTAGAAGATCGATTCTATATGATTAAAAGAGAGCTCAGTATCATCAATCCGTTTGATTAAGTTTTTCCAATAATTTGACTCAAACTGTATCAATTTGATCTTATTCATGATAAATCATGTTGATTGACTCTAGATTTATCTCACTTCAATTGATTTTGATCTTTCTGAGAAATTCCAAATTATTTCAGTTTTGAAGTTGTTGAGTCGACACATTTATGTGTCGACACCAAAATGTGTCGACACATGCGTGAGCCGACACATGACCGACAGCGAACTGAGATTTAAGGGGTTTCCGAACCATTTTTCTTCCAAATTCTTTTCTCCTCCGAGTCGACACCTGGATTTGAGGTACGCATACTGTTCATCCTTCCACTTTACTATTTTTTTTGCCCGTCGTTTTCTTGGATTCAAACGTTTGGTAGCCGTTTTTGTTGGATTTCTTCCTAGGTTTAGCTTCCTAAATCTTAGAAACCCTCTTTTTCAATCGAAAACCTTGCCCAAACTTCGAATCTTGACAATGGGTCCTCGCAAGCAAGTTGTTTGTCGACCTCGTCAGTCACAGCAAGAAGAAGAGTGAAGGATGAAGGTCAGACATGAGTCTAGAGCTCCGGATCTACCCGCACGATCTTTGTTTGTTCCTTCTAGCCGAATGAGCTCCAAGACAGTGGTTGGAGGATGCCGAGTGGACTTTTCCTTTATAGACCAGCAACATTTCTGTGGATTCGACATGCTGGGTTGACCGCTTTTTGTTCACTCAATGAGAGATATTACCCGGGCTAATGAGAGAGTTTTATGATTCACTTGCCCACGGAGCAGATGGTTGGATTGCACAAGTCAGAGGATGGGATATCCCCATTTCATCAGAGATTTTGAGCCGAGTATGGGATATACCGATGACCGAATCAGTTGTTGATAGCTTGATGGACCGAGTCAGTGGTCTCCAGTGTATTTTCGAGTCAGACATCTTACCAGAGGGAGCCACTCTTCCAGCATCGAGGCTATTCGTAGAGATGAGACTGCTACACCATATCATCGCCCAGATTCTTCTGTCGAAGACCAGATGCTTTGATTATATCACTGAGCGAGAGTTGCTCGTGATGGTCTCATTGGTTCAGTGTACGCCAATATGCCTTCTTGTTCTGATGGTACATCAGATGACTAAGGCGACATCTAGCCAGCGGCTCTGCTTACCTTATGGCATGGGATTGACTGTATTATTCAGGAAGTATGGAGTTAGCTTTTAGGATGAGCGTTATCGCACATTGATTCATACCGATGTGTATGATGTCAGGTCATTGCATCGGATGGGTTATCATTTGGTCCGAGGCCAGTGGACACAGAGGATATCTAGTCAAGCCGAGGATAAAGATGATGATGAGGACACAGCAGAGGAGGAGCAGATTCTTTCAGGTGAGGTAGGACCAAGCGAGACAGCCTGAGACAGCAGCACAGCCAGCGGTTGCTCCTCAGTCTGATCCTTCTACTTCTGCCCAGCCTCAGCCAGCACAAATGGAGACTCCTGGCACTTCAGATAGCTTAGAGGACAGAGTCAGACGCATCGAGATTGACGTGTTCATCATGAGGCAGCGTCTTGATATTTTTATAGCTGAGACTAGAGAGAGCCATATTGGTCTTAGTGATGGCATCTCAGCTATTCTTTCAGTACTATCCAGATCTTCGACGAGTGCTCCGGCTGCAGATACTGCTCCTGCACCTGTTTATGTACCTGCTCCTGCACCAGCTGATGATATTGTTGACATTGATACTGGTGTTGATACTACTGTTGGAGATGGAGTTGGAGATACAATTATTGGAGATGATGATGGAGATGAGGAGACTGACTCAGACCAGTTTGACATCGCTAATCTTATGTCAGAGCCAGTTGAGGAGGTGATGGCTGATTTGCCTGCGAGCCCTATTGCTGACCCATCTTTGTCAGCTACCCAGATTCCTGATCCATCTTCTCCTTCTAGATCGGTTGATCGCACTTCTGTTCTAGTTCCTATTCCTATTCTCACTCCTATTATCGATACACCTGTCATTGACTTACCTGATAGTGATTCTCCTGATATTCATACACCTGTCATTGAGACTCACACTATTGATACACCCATTATAGATACACCGATACCTTCTATAACTGATATTGTTATTCTTGATACACTTGTATCATCAGCTGTTACCCCTACTTTTGACACTCAGATTTTTGACACTCCTACCCTTCATACATCATCAGTTATTCGAAAGCTTGGGTTTTATATACCCGACTTTCAGTATCTTGACTCTGGACCTTCTTTTGATTGCACACATCTCCCAGCGATGGCTGAGTTGGTTGACCCGATCACTTCCGTTCCTGCGGAGGACATAGCTTATATCTCTACTGCTCCAGCCAGAGGTCGGACTTATGCTTGTCACCGAGGATGTGGTCGTCGTACCCCTCCACAGCCAACCAGGATCAGATTTTGAGATCTTCGATCACGATGGCCAAGAGCTCAATGCTTCACTGATATAGGACCGATTGAGATCGATTCATCTTTTGATGATTCAATGGATGAGGATTAGGATTTTGATGTATTTCTAGATAGTTTACTTTCATGCTTGCATGTACTTTTACCTTTGTTATGTCTCAGTTGTACAAATTTTAAGCATATATGAAAAACTCTTTAATTCCTCACATCTATGTGTTTGATGAAAATGAATTTTATATCTTGAATTGCTTTTATGCTTCATTATCTTGACTATTCAATTTCTTACCTTTTTAATGATAACAAAAAGGGGGAGTAATTTAGTGAGATTTAAGTATAAATGGGGAGTAATTTGAGTAATTGAGACAAATTTTTGAAAATGTGGTATGTGTACTTGTGATATACAAGAAATAGACATTTGTTTTAAAAACAAAAACCTGAATTAAAGATCATTTACAAATTTTTTTAAGGGGGAGCTTTATTCTATGTTCAAAGTGAATTTAATCCTTAAAACCCATCTTTCAATGTTTTGAAAAGATTCTTACAAATTTCGTTATGAATCATTGATTCAGGAGGAGCTTTGTTATTTGCTGAATTTTTCTTGTAAGAGTATCTTGATACATGTTCTCAAATTCATTAGAATGAATATCAAAGTTATGATACTCTCTATCTTTGTAACAAGCTCTAATACTATTACTTGTGCTTTGAATGATCACCTCCTTAATGCAAGTAATGTTGATATACTTAATGCTTTCAATATTGTGCACCTTGATTAATTCTCTTAAAGCCTTATTTTAAAAGCAATTTATACTTAAGGGTTTTGTCATCATCAAAAAGGGGGAGATTGTTGACTTCACTAATTAATTTTGATGATAAGCAAAATAGTTAAGTATAAGTTGAGGACTAATAATTTACTTTAAGTATTTTTTTTTTATTGAAAGGGTGTTCATAAAATTTGAAGAAGCCCAATTGTTTTGAAGGAGCCAAGTTTGTAATGAAAAGATTGATCAAAAGAAGACTTGGACACTTAAGATATGGTTGAATGGATAATTAAGTTAAGTGGAAACCTGTTCAGCTCAAAATCAGCAGTTTCTGTGTATTTTTCAGTGATGTATCGACTCAAAGTGTCGACACATGACATGAAGTGTTGACACATGAAGATGAAGTGTCAACTCAGGTGGTACGCAGCATAATTTCAAATGGCACAGATCAAGTATCAATATATGGACCTAATGTGTCGACTCAAGGTGTCGACACATGGATCAACACATTGCCGGAGACTTTCAAGCCACAGAACTTGCAGAAGTTGAAGGAACAGTTGAAGTGTCGACACATGGAAGCAAGGTGTCAACTCAAGGTGTCGACTCAACTGAGAAGGTGTCAACACATCTGAGATTTCTAGAGAATTTGAATGGAGCTTTTTGAACTATGTGTCGACTCAAGAAGAACATGTGTCGACCTTATATGTCGACTCAACTGAGAAAGTGTCAACACATGGAGTTCTGACAACAATAACGACTAGTTTTTTCAAGCACAGAACTCACCCAAAATACCCCCAATGACTAGTTTTTCAAGTGTAACGGCTAGATTTCAGTTTTGAGGCCTTGGGAGGGTATTTATGTGCTCCAAATCAAATCAAAAAGAAGAGAATTGAATACCATTGAAAAGTCTAAAAAGAAAAGAAGAGAGAAGAGCCTTAACTCCTATTCATTCAAGTTTCAACCACTCTCAAGCTAAAGGAAGCCTTCAAGCATTCAAAAGTCTTCAAGAGTATTGAAGATGATTCAATCTTGGGCATCCAAAAGGCTTCATCAAGGGCAAAGCAACTCTACATCGAACTACATCGACATATTAGCTTTGTTATTGAAAGCTTATATTGGTTCTTTATTTCTAAACCTTATTTCTTGTAAGGGTTCTTAGTTAGCCTATTGTAAAACCAAGTGAGGTTATTGATAAGCCTTGAAAACCAATTAGGTTGGTGGTTAGCCCACAAAACCACTAAGGTTCTTGGTTAGCCCAGAAAACCAAGGGAGGTTGTTGGTTAGCCTTGTGAAAACCAATTAAGTTCTTGGTAAGCCCGTAAAACCAAAAGAGGTTGTGACTTGTGAGCCTTGTAAAATAAGTCGGGTTTTGATTAGTGAGCCCGGAAAACTAATCGACTGTAATCGTATGATTATAGTGAATTCCTAAGGGGATCTTGGAGAGTGGATGTAGGTGTATTGTTGGCACCGAGTTACTATAGCTTTTGGTGTTTGTGATTGCTTGATCTCTCTCTCTCTTTGCTCTTTATTTATTGTAATTAATTTCTGCTGCACTTATATCTTAGAGCATTGCTTTTGATTCATAGTACCTTGATTTATATATTTGTTGGATTGGATTGCTTTCATTGAGATTGTAATTTGTGATTAGCTTAAATTTTTAGAGACCCAATTCACTACCCCCTCTTGGGTTGCTTTTTGGGCAACATCTTCAATACTAAGTCAATGTACCTAGATTGGGATAAGCCAGGCATCCTTTTAAATCTATCTCTATAGATCTTTGTAACCTATAGGATGCCTCCCAAATCCTTCATGGAAAACTGCTTTGATAGCCAAGACTTGACCGATTGCAACATTGGGATATCATTCCCAATGATGAGTATGTCATCGACATACAAAACCAAGAAAACAAGGGCACTCCCACTTATCTTCTTGTACACATATTGTTCATCCACAATCTTGATGAAACCAAACTCTTTGATTGTTTCATCAAAGCAGATGTTCCAACTCCTCGATGCTTGCTTTAATCCATAAATGGACTTCTTAAGCCTATATACTTGGTTTGGTCTCTCACTCGAGACAAACCCTTTTAGCTGTGATATATAGACTTCTTTCTCAAGGTATCCATTAAGGAAAGCAATCTTTACGTCCATTTGCCATATCTCATAATCATAGTATGCAGCTATAGCAAGCAATATCCGAATGGACTTGAGCATGACTACTGGTGAAAAAGTTTCATCATAGTCAATGCCATATTTTTTTTTAAATCCTTTCGCCACCAGCCAGGCCTTATAGGTCTCTACTTGACCATGTACTCCAATCTTCTTCTTAAATACCCATTTACACCTGATTGGGTTTACTCCCTCAGGTGGATCAATTAATGTCCAAACCTGATTAGAGTCCATGGTTCCATCTCGGATTTCATGGCTTCTAGCCATTTGTCAGTCCCCACTCATGATAGCTTCCGTATAAGTTATAGGATCATTATCCTGTATGATATTGGCTTCACTATCATTCCCAATGACAAAGCCATATCTGAGAGGTGCACTTCGCACTCTCTGACCTACGGAGAGGAGGAGTGTATTGTGGTTGTTCCTGAATCTTAGGAACATCTGGTTTAGGAATTGTTTCAGGTGTAGGTTGAACTTCTTCAAGTTCAAATATCCTCTTATTGTCCTTTTCTTAGATAAACTCCTTTTCCAAGAATGTGGCATGCCTACTGACAAAGACCTTCTGCTTAGTAGGGTGGTAAAAAAGGTAACCTATACCTCCTTTAGGATATCTTACAAACCTGCACTTGTCAATCCTAGCACTTAGCTTATGTCCAAAAACATTCCTGACATAAGCAGGGCAACCCCAAATCTTAAAATATTTAAGACATGGCCTTTTTCCATTCCATAATTCATATGGAGTGCTCTTAATAGCCTTTGATGGCACTCTGTTTAGTATGTGGGTAGCAGTCTCTAGGACATAATCCCAGAAGGATACTGGAAGATCTGTGAAGCACATCATGAACCGTACCATGTCCAACAAGGTTCGGTTCCTCCTTTTTGCTATACCATTTAACTGTGGCGTATATGGAGGGGTCCATTCAGAGAGAATTACTTTGTCTTTAAGATGATCGAGAAATTCACTAGATAAGTATTCTCCTCTATCATATTGAAGGATTTTAATACTATCCCCAGTTTGTTTCTCTACCATACTTTGATACTCTTTGAATTTTTCAAAGGATTTGGACTTGTGTTTCATAAGATACACATATCCAAACCTTGATAAGTCATCAGAAAAACTGATAAAATAAGAGTGTATCCTCCTCTGGCCTAGGTTGTTATAGGACCACACACATCTATGTACTAAACCTAACAACTCAGTTGCCCTATCTCCATGTCCAGTGAATGGAGATTTGGTCATCTTACCCATGAGACAGAACTCATAAGTTCCTAATGATTCATGATCAAAAGGTTCAAAGAAATTTTCTTTGTATAACTTGTTTATCCTAGACTCACTAATATGACCCAAACGGCAATGCCAGAGATATGTGACATTTATATCATCTCTCTCTTCTTGTTTTCAACATGCATAACTTCATCATTAAGTGATAGAATAAAAAGACCATTAACAAATGTACCACAACCAAAGAACTTTGAAAAGAAGATCGAGCACCCATGGCTCGAAATATTTATTTCATAACCTTGTTTCAACAACGGTACAAAAATAATATTCTTTATAATGTTGGGTACATAATAACAAGCTTTTAATTCAAGAATATTACCCGATGGCAATAATATCAGATAGGTGCCAACAGCTTCAGCATGAATGGGATCACCACTCATGCCAAACAGCTCGAAGTCACCCTTCTTCAAGCTTCTAGGTCTCTATAACCCCTGTAATGACTTGTAGATATGAGACCCACATACGGTATCCAATACCCATGTATCAGAATCTGAAGAACTTAATGATAAGTTTGTTTACGTCATGTACAAACTTTTGGATGCATCACCAACATCTTGCTTCTGAATTGCAAGATATAACTTGCAATTCTTCTTTTAGTGCCCTTGCTTTCCACAGTGATAGCAGGTCCCACCAGCATAGGGCTTCCTTGCCTTTTTTTCTTTTCTTGAAACTACTCTTAGCGTTCATTTGTGCTCGGAACAACTGCTTCGATATTTCATATCGAGCAGTCGACTATGCTCTCCATAAAGCTCCTTGAGATTGGGCAATATGGACTGAGGTTCCATTTCCTCATATTGTCTCTGTAACACATTACTCATTGAGGCCAACATGATGCACTTGACAGTCATGCTGACATTTTGCCACATTTTATATGTGGCTTTTTTCTCAGTAGCATCCTCTCCTACCAAATTTAGGTCAGGAGTATCAAGGATATAGGCAATTTTCTCCTGAGCTAATATAATTCTCAGGTTCCTCAACCAATCCATATAATTTGGATCAGTTAACTTATTAGCATCCAAGATGCCCTACAATGAAAGAGTAGAAGCCATAATGTAACAATCTACAGTAAGTAAAGAACAACTATAAGCAAACCACTAATGATGATATTTACAATTAGATAAGGACTTTCGCATCTAATTGTGTCTCCCACTATTTTTTATCAAATACCATAACCCTCAATTATGGTAAGCAGGAAACCCTCCCAGGGCTTCGTTAGTGGGTTGAGATCCCAATTCCTTATAAATGCCTTATGTGTACACAACAAACACTTATAAGTTCAAGGATAAGAAATGACCCTATCCAATTGCATCCCTTGCAATTCTCAACTTAACTTTTACCTCAAGACACTTATAACCTTGTGTGCACAACAAACCATAATGTCTTAGTTTAGTCGAACCCTTCATTTCCATATAGCCATGATTGAATAACGTTGCCCTTGTGTGTACACAACAAAGCAACATTATCAGTCATGCTATAAAGCACTAGGTGCATTAAGACAAATTTTATATCAAACGCTAGAGCAGGCCTTGTGTGTACACAACAAACCTACTATAGTGTTGATATAAATTTGGCTTAGCATGAAGGAAGGCTGTTTGTAGTATGCTTAACCAATTAGCATTTCCAATTTACGATTTAGATGTGACCACATTGGCCAGGTAAGTGGGAGAGATGAGGGGGTCCCCCCGTTGCTTTTCTTAGATACCAATTAAATTGGCTAGGTAAGACAACAGAACCAATTAAAAATCTCATTCCCTTTACCTTTCCATAACTACTTTGCCTAGACACCAATTGGCCAATCAAACCCTAATCGGATTTGCATCATGATTAACTTATACTATGACTAAATGTAATTTTTATGAGGGCTTTGATGGTCTCTAACACATCCTAATATAGACTCAACCTAACATTCATGACATCATAAAACCTAACATTCATGGCATCATAATGTATTCATAACCCTACACATATGACATGATATTCATTCCATCATTCAAACATATTAATCCTAATATGCATACTATAAGCATGATTGTAATATCAATCCATTCACCTCACTTGTTCATGGGATATGGCCACAGTGGCACCCCTACACTCCATAGGAGACCCCACTGAATGGGAAGAGAGGGCCATGAAATCCTAAATAACTTCTATGACTGGGCGGCCATGGTGACTAACCCAATTCGAAACAGTTACTAGGATATAACACATTTCAAATATGTGACAGAATTAACCATGCATAGAATCATATAATCATTCAATATATAATTGAACCCTATTTAGTGGCATGCATCAGAATATAATTCCCATATATGATCATATTCATTATCACATAAGCATATTCAATTAACCATTAATTGAATGAAATAAGAGGGCTTTAATACCACTGTTGGGTTTCGGTGATGCAGCGGAAGCAAGGATTTCAAAAATTTTCATTTTTGAAACTCCAATGACATGAAACCCTAAGCTCGAGATCACTTATTCATTACAATTAACAAGTCACAAAATTAAAAATCAAAAAAATACCAGGAATGCTAATTCCTTTTCTTTCCACTAGGCTCAAAAATACAAGCCCTCCAGAGGTGATCCACACAAGAATTAAACCTAGAAACCACTCCTTTGTAGGTTACTTGATCAACGGGGACTCTTCTGGTCTTTTAACCTTCAGCAGCCTTTCTTTCCTTGCTCAGATATTCGCCCTTCAATAGAGCACTTCGAGCCCTTTCCAAATCTACTCTTATCTTTTTCTAACACTTCCTAATTCTCTTCCAAAGCTCTTGTCTTAAAATGACGGACTTGTTGGTGTGGACACCAGAAACCGAAAGAAACTTCACTCCAACAAGGTTAGCCTTATCCCAATTTGGATCGAAGATAATTAGGTTACCTTGTATCCTTTAGTTCAAAAATGTTTTATTTTCAAGAGCCATTTCCTTTTCAAGAGTCCTATAAATGTTTTATTTTCAAGAGCCATTTCCTTTTCAAGAGTCCTGTAATTAATCAAGAGTGTTTATTGAGTCCTGTAATTACTTTTAAAAAAAATTTCATTTCTTGTAAGTCCATTTCAAGTTTTAAAGTTTAGGTCAGTCAAGTCAGTTCAGTTGAGTTAAGTCTATTTCAGTTAATCAAGTCTTAAATCAATGAAAGCCAGCAACAAGACTCAAATTCTGGACCCCAGAATTCGACCACATGAAGAAGAGAAGACACATCAACCAAGCAAGAGAAAAGGACCATCAACTAGGACCACTTGGCGCCACATGTCATTCCTTATCCAAGTAGAAGACCATCTCATCATGCCACGTCATCAGGCGCCACCTCACTAGCCACCTCATCACTCTTTGGCTCCAACAAGGAAGATTTAAATTCAAGGAGGTTGGCCACACCCCTCCAAGTCCTCCACCAAATCCTCCAACCCCCCCATCCCTCCAAACTCTCCACCAAATCCTCCAACCCCCCTTGTAATCCTCCTCAATTTGGGGAGTTTTTAAATTTCAAAAGCTAGCTTTGTGAGGCTATTAAAGGCCTTGGACACCCATTGTAAAGGGGATTGATTTTGGAGGAATGAATGAAAAGTGAAGTTGAATTTTGGAAGTAGAAGTTGTCTTGTGTTTTTTTTTTTTTTCTTATGTGAAAGTTTCCTATCCTTTTTTTCTCCACGCCAAAGCCATTCTTTTCCCCTAGCAAAGCATCTTCCAAGCTCAAGTGAAGGCATTGGAGTCAGCCATATCTTCTCAAATTTATGTTCTTAGTTCATAAATTATCCCATCCCTTTTATATGCTCTTATCCTTCTTCCTTAACTTTGATCTTCATTGCAGGGTCCTTCGAAGACTTTGAGTTGTGGGCCGGGTTCACCTTGACAAAGAACCAACAAGCTGAAGCCCCAAGTCCAGGGTTCTGATCTCTGTTATCCAGGTTCTTCAGTTCTGAGCGTTGGTAGTTTCAAGGTATGAATCAAAAGAAGGTTGGAAAGCTCATTAAGGTAAGTCCACAATCATTAGCCCCTATTGTCTAGATCTTCTTCCTTCTTAGTTTAGGATTGTATCTAATCAAGTAAAAGTCCCATTTCTTATAATCCTTAAGTCTTATTATGATGAGTACAATGCTAGTGTAATTAGGTTTCATTGCTCTACAAACCATATTCAAAACATTAATCATATGCTTGCCGCATCATCTTGGTATCAGAGCATGGTTCCATTAGGATAAAATAGTTTTCTTTAAATCCAAGCAAGATCTAAAATTCACGCCTCCTGAGCGGGTGTACTCCAGTACACTGTCACGACCCTTGGAAATAATGAGCCCCTGGCCGGATGTGAATCTTTTAGATTGAAGTTTGGGTAAGCCATTTCACTTGTTTGATTAGGTTCTGTTTTCTGAAAATTTGCATCTATTTACTGTAATCCGTCTGCAGCTCCAAAGGCAAGTCACTAATTTTTTATTGAAATATTTTTTTTCTTGTTCTTTTTTAAGTCAGTTATCACCATATTAAATTTCAGCATCAGAAAAAAATTATAAAAAAAATAAAAATTTTTGAAGTTTGACACTATCATTAGGGTTCTATTCTGTCCTTTTTATTTATCTTCATTTGTAGGATCTGCTTAGAGTAGTACAGATTTTAGTTTTAAAATTCCTTTCATCTACATTGAAACATATAAATTAGGAATCCTCTGTGAATTTTTCAAAATTTTTGGATATTTTTTTCATCATGTTTTTCACACCACTTTCAAACTGCAACACACTTCTGTAGCACCTTTGCATTTCATTCATCTCATGAGAAATCAAATTAAGGGCATCAATTTGACATAGGGTCAGGGTTTCATCACCTGTCCCTAGTCCAAAAATCACCAACCAGCATATCGATCCCAGCCCGTTAATTAAAATTGAGTAGAACGTTAATCGCCCTAGTGGGTTAGGGACACCAACAAGTTGGGTTCAGGTTAGGGTCAAGTTAACTGTGTCAGCTAATTGGTGTGTGCTTACTAGCTTGGTGTCTAGGATTGGTGCATCAGGGCTTGTGATTTGGTCCGCCTACCGGCCAATCTCAGATTGGTATCTAAGGTTGGCAATCAGGGACCCTCACTCCTCTCCACCTACCTGGCTAAGTTCCATAAGTACTGCTAGTTAGTTGGTTCACTTAATTAGATTTCTAATTTGTGCTCTAGGTTTAGGAAACCTTAGCTCGAACTTGAGTCCATTTGCATGCATGACAACTAGAGCAGGGACACCAAATTCACCAATCCAAGCCCAATCAAGTGTAGCCATGGATCAAAACTTAGGGAATTTGATCAAAGGCCTAAATGATCAAGTGGCCCAACTGACTAAGAGTTTAACTGAGCAATTGGCCCAAACAAATCAGAATGTGGCACAAACCAACCAAGACATGAATGAGCAGTTAGCCCATATCACTACTAGGTTGTATCAGTTAGAGGCTAGAACCCCTGAAAGCAATCATGAAGCCCAGACTGAGCCTGAGCCTAGTCTTGCACCTGAACTCGAGACCCCATTGAACCCTAGAAGGATTCCATATCAAAACCCTCTCTACGAAACAAACCCTAGGAGAGCTCCCCAAGATCAGTTTTATGATCCATTTCCTAGAGGACCCCACCCTGATCAAACCATCGATCCCAACCCAAGGAGATTCCATCATGAGCCTAACTATGAACCCAATGTCAGGAGACCCACCCCAATTCACTTTGATCCAGATGACCGAACCATGAAGAACATTAGGCTGGAAGCTCCCACCTTTGATGGAATTTTAGATCCTAAGATCTACATTGATTGGGAAGGTGAGATGGACCAGTATTTTGACTGGTTTGAGATGAGTGAAGAGCACAAGTGTAAGTTTGCAAAGCTTAAACTTGTGCGCCAAGCTAGGTTATATTGGGGAAACGTTGAGAGACTCACTAGACAGAGAGGTGATGTGCCCATAGTGACCTGGCGAGCTATGAAACTTAGGCTTAGGGAGAAATACCTTCCTATGTCCTACCACCAAAGACTCCTAGATCAATGGCAAAGACTTACTCAAGGAAATAGGAGTGTCGCAGCAGAGTACATAGTGAAGTTTGACGAATTTATTATGAGGTGCAATGTTGATGAATCTGAGTCGGTGACCTTGTCTAGATTTAGAGCCGGACTGAGGGAAGAAATTCAAAGAGAATTGTTCATGCGAGAGGTACATGACCTAGAATTGGCCTATCAGATAGCTAGGGATGCTAAGAGATTCCATAGAGGTCCAGTCTATCATAGGCCCGAAGCACTAGGACTAGTGTACCTTACCAGCGGTTAGGATCCAACCAGCCTAGATTCAACCGACCCAATCCTAATGTGCCTGTGACCCGAAGAGATGACAAGGGAAAAACACCTGAGACCCAAAGAACTCCAAACTCCTGTTTCAAGTGTAACAAAGTGGGTCACTATTCTAGCAGCTGTCCCAATAGAGCCCTACACATAGGGGAAGTAGAAGAGGAAGCCGTAAAATCCCAAGGTGAATTTGAGGAGGAAGTATACCAGGCAGATGAGAACTTGGCTGAAGAGTATGAAGAAGAGGAAGTCCTGGTAGATCAAGATCTGATAGGAGTGGTTAGGTGTATTCTCACCCAGGCTAAAACCCAAGAAGATTGGCGTAAGACTAGCATCCTATAGACATTCATTAAGATAGGTAAGAAAGTATGCAAAGTCATTTTAGATAGCGGTAGCTGTCTCAATGCCATATCTACCAACACAGTAAAAACCCTAGGATTGCCCACCGTACCCCACCCCAATTCTTATAAGGTATCCTGGATAGACTCAATCACGATTTCCATTAAGTCTAGGTGCCTAGTAACCATTCAGTTCCAATCTTACCTAGAGAGAGTATGGTGTGATGTACTTCCAATGGGAGTAAGTAGCATAATCCTAGGCCGACCATGGTTGTACGATCTTGATGTAACACTCTATGGTTGTTCTAATTCGTGCTCGTTTACTCATAATGGAAAGAAGATCGTAATCCATTCTTCTCCACCTAAGAACCCCATTAAGAGAGGATTAAGCCAATTGAGTTCCCAAAAGAAACTAAACCCAAGGCATGCCAAATGGGTAGAATACATCCAATCCTATACTTTTGTCCTAAAACATCAATCGGGAATTGACAATAAGATAGCTAATGCCCTAAGTCGTAGAACGTTAATTTTATCTCCAGTCAGTACATAAGTCATAGGTTTTGAAAGACTTAAGGAGCAGTACAAAACCTGTCCAGATTTTGGTGAAATTTATCAGGTTTTGTGTCAAGTGTTGGGAATTGTGTCCCAAAGCCAATCGCCTGGGTTGTAAGCAGTTGTGCTAAGTATTGTACTCATTTTATGAATTAATAAAATAATATTTTTGGTAGCTTATCACATACTTAATTTTCCTGAAATGAACTCTTTCAATGTGATGAAGTTCTTAGGACTACACTGACTTCGATATAGAGAGGATGTATCGAGTGGTTCTTAAACCCTGTTCACAACCAAAGGATATATTGTACTGGACGGCAATATATCAAGTATAGGTTGTTGTAGTTCATATCGTTTGGTTGTCCTCTTGACCAAATGAGTGTGGTAACACTGATGTGATCTGCAAGTGGGATATTTGATATCTCATTGAACGTGACTCCGTGTAGCCCCTTTCTGCCAAAGGGATACACACGATTAGATATGGGTATATGTGTCCCTCTGACCTGAAGTCATCATGGTAGCTTGCAAGCAACTCCCTGTGTTTTGGTGCCGGACTACCCGGATTTTTAATCCGGTGATGGAAGGTTTCTGGGTACACGCAAGTACTTGTGGAGCAGTGATGGACCAAGATGGAATTGACCTATCCAAACAGTTTGGATTGAATATCTCGTAGTATCTCAATTTAGCAAATCCTCGGTCGGGGAAGTCCTAGTGAAGAGTCACTGGGCTTGCAAGGTTGAGACACGTAGTCGACTGATTCAGTCTGGGTTGGCAGCCCAATCTCAGTCGTCCTGAGCATTAGAGGTCAAAGGAATGAATTATACGGTAACCATATGCTAGAGGTTCAATAGTTTGCTCCTGCATCTTCGAGCTTTCCGGACGCTGGGACCCATTGCTGAAAGGGATATGCCCTACAAGCCAATCTATGTTGTATCTCCCAAACCATTGTAATTGACAATTTTCTAAATAAAGGCATTATTTTTCATCATATGCTGTTTTTTTTTTTAATTAGTGATGAACCCCATAGATTAGGGCTATGATTTTAGGGTTATAATGAGATCATACCAGTGAGACCTAAAATCTTAAAACCTTAATCTAAAGTAATCCTAGTCAAAGGAACCCTGAGTAGGGGATCAGGGTTTTTTCCGATAAGACTAGCACATCCCGGGTATACTGGAAAGGGTGACTGCTCTCACAGTCACTTGTGTATGACACTAATACTGGGATGTGGGTGCTCATTGGAGAATGAGTTCACTGATATGATCCAACTTGAGAACATCTAATGGAGTCTTAGCTACATGTCAATAGAAGGTTCTCATAGTGGGAGTGGTACAAGTAATCTTTTGACCTGAGACTGCCATAAGTACCTTATATACATGAACCCATTCTTTGGTTCAATCCTAATCATGACACTGAGACATGCACAGGATTGATACTGGGAATGGTGAATTGGATATGAAGGTAATGAGTAGGTCAACAAGGAATCGATCACTCTTAGTAAGAGGAGATTGCATCCAGCTAGTCAATAATCGCATGATGATTCAGGGAATCTTTGATCAAAGTGAAGATATTAGAGATGGTTTCTAATATCAAGATAATCGAGTCATCATTATAAGATTGAGCTAGAAATAAATATAATATTGGATTTGACATATATCCATATCCATAGTTATATTTTGGGTGCAGGCCGATCGAAAGATTTAATTGTACGGTAACTCTCTACTGAAGGGTAATTTTGGTATTTCACCAGAATTTCCATATCTTCCGGGTAGACATGACACGTTGCTAGACGTCAATCTTGTCTTGTGGGTTGATCAAGTTCAAAGATCACATGTTAGGAAGAATCCTAATTGATCGAATCGGGTAAGCCCGGTTTGACCTAAATCGATTAGAAAGAGTTCTAATCGATTAGGTCAACTTGTATTCGAACCCACTGCTGGCTAGATGTGGAACCCAATGGGTCACACACTTAAGAGGATTGATCAAGAGTTTAATTTGGAATTAAATCATCTTTGCAAGATAACACTCTAGCAGGTGTTGCAAACCCTAGCTTCTATTCGGATCAGATTCGAATTAGGGTTCTGGATTGGTTCAAATTGGGTTCTAATTGGACCAATTAGACCCTAATTAAGAAAACAGGAATATGGCTAACCCTATTGGCTAGCCATGTAGCTTGGCTAGCCTCCCCACCGGCCCCCTTTATTTTTCCATGCCAAATGCCAAGAGTCCATGCGCATATGGACTCTTGGAGCGCCATTTGAAAGAGTCCATGGCGCATGGACTCTTGGCGCGCCCCAAATATTTCTCCGATGATTTTATTTGGGGCGGCCTCCTTCTTAAGCAATTAGCGCACCATCTCTCCCCCCTTGGATGAGAATCCAATGGCTGATGGGATTTTGAGAAAGAAGGAATACGCTAACTCCTCCCGGGCGCGCGAAATAACATCTCTTCGGAGATGAAAAGTCACGATTTCCTTCCTTTTAAAACACCGCGGTTTTTCCTTTAAGAAAAGCCGTGGGATTTAATCTGGAAGGCCATGAGATGGGAGGATTGGGCGTGAGAAATAGGGAAGGGGCGTGAGACAAAGTGGAATGGGGTTTACGGAGAGTTGTGTTCTTTTGAGAAGACATCTCTCTGTAATCTATTTAAACAACAGAGGTCTCGGGTGTTTGAACTAATGAACGACAGAGTTTATTTATTGTCTTTTCTTTCCAGGAAACTGATTCCTCCTTAGCTTGTTTAGGACAAAGAGAGTTTCCCTCTTACAGAGTTCTCTTCTCTGTTGAAACTCAAGTCCAAAACAAGAGATAGGAAGAATCTCTTGATCAGTAAAAGAAAGGAACTCCTACTCTGTTTCTATTTCCTTTACTTTAAGACATTAGTGTCTTAAATCCATCTCCTCCTTCAAGACAAGAGTTTTATTCTTAGGACAAGGTCTTAAGAAAGGGAGAGGAAGAAGGAAGAAAGGAAGTAAGGAGCCCCTACCCTGAAGTTTTAGAGCCATAGTCCTCTTGAGTTCTAGGATAAGAATTCAAGTGAAGGAATTTTGAAGAAGCTTGCATCTTGATCAATCATCTTGTGGATCACCATTGGAGGGTGGACATTTGGATGCCTGGTGAAATCAAAAGAAGCATTCAACACCAAGTTCTGATTCTACATCAAAATTGGACTTGGCATTAAAAGGTTGGTGCCCTAATTCTAACAATGTTAGTTTGTATGTTTTAATTCTGAATAGGGAGATCTTGGCTAAGGGATTTTGGTGCCAATTTCATCATTTTTGAAATTACACTTCCGCTGCGCTGCACCGGAATCGCCAACAGTGGTATCAGAGCAATCCTTATTACAGTTGAAACATATGAAAATTATTTATATGCGTTTTTGTTGTAGTATCGCAATTAGGGTTTTAAACCCTTGAATGCTGATACACTTAGAATAATTTAAGGGATGCATATATGATAATTAATGTTTTGATGTATGCCACTAGTTAGGGTTTCTCACTCAAACCCTAATTATTATAGAGATCTGATTAGTTTTGAAGTCATCATACTGAAATAAGGTTGCCCTGGCATAATGGTGGATCCATTATATGGTAAATGGTTGTCCTAGTATGATGACACACTTAGCACATATATGTTTATCAGAGTGATATCATTGTGATATGTTTTTATAAGAATGTGCTGGCAATTTTAATAAAGCCCTCTTCTTAAAATTATATTAAGTCATAGTATATTTAACTAATGAGCATCACTAGTCATGATGAACAATTGATCATTCGGTGTCTAGAAAGGTGGTTCTAGGAAGGTAAAGAGAATCGTGGTTTTTAATTGGTTCGGTTGACTGACCTGGCCAATTTTTATTGGTTGTCTAGGAAAGCAACGGGGGGACTCCCACATCTCTTCCACTTGCCTGGCCGATTTGATTATATTTTAATCTTGACTTATATGCTTAGTGTTAAAAAATGCTATATGTTGGCCTTCCTTCATGCTGGATCATTACTGTGTTATGAACCACATTAGGTTTGTTGTGTTATCTGCAAGACCTAATAGGGTGATTGACATAATATTGGTCTAGTGCAAAAATATGCTTACAGTGTATTCAGTATAATGCCTTGTTGTGTTATCTGCAAGGGCATTATATTTGAGTACTGACTGTATAGAAATGAAAGGGTCTTGACTTAACTAGAACATTATGGTTTGTTGTGTTTTCTGCAAGACTTATAATATTCTAGAGGCCAAGTTATTTTTGAGAATTATATGAGATATAATTGGAAGAGTTTCCTACCTTTGAACTTATAAAAGATTTGTTGTGTTATCTGCAAGATCTTTTATAAATTATAAGGATCTCGATCTCACTAAGAAAACCGATCAGGGTTCTTCTCAATTATCATAGTGAGGGCTATGATTTTTGATAAAATAGTGGGAGACATAATTAAATTGAAGACCTAATTTAATTATGTAAGTCATTTCATGGTTGTTTGCTTATGTATTGTTCTTAATTAAATGTAGATAAATGGCATCTTCATTATCACTGAGAAGCATCTTAGATACCAACAAATTGACTGGTCCAAACTATGTGGACTGGTTGAGAAACTTAAAGATTGTAGTGAGTTCAGAAAAACTTTCTTATATTCTTGATACCCCTAGTCTTAATCCACTAGGGGATGATGCCACACAGGAAGATATGGCCACATACAAAATGTGGCAGAATGACTCCCTCACTGTCAAGTGTATCATACTGGCCTCTATGACCAATGAGTTATAGAGGCAGCATGAAAGCATGGATACTCAATCCATAATGCTCAATTTAAAGGAGCTTTATGGAGAACAAAGCAGAACTGCTAGATATGAAATATCTAAGCAGTTATTCCGTGCTAGGATGACAGAGGGTACATCCGTTCAGGATCATGTTCTGAAGGTAAATGACTTAATCACCAGATTGGGACAATTAGGGTTTATTATGGATGGGGAGCTGAATCAGGATTTAATCCTGCAATCACTCCCGGAGTCATTTTCTCAGTTTGTCCTGAATTATCACATGAACAAACTGAACACTTCCTTGCCTGAGCTGTTAAATATGTTAAAAACAGCAGAGAGCCACGTTAAGAGAGAAAAGGCTCCACTTCTTCTTGTTGATAAGACCAATAAAAAGAAATTGGGCAAAAAGGGTTTTAGTAGGAGGCTAAACCCTAAGGGTGGCATCAATAAGAACAAGAAAGGAAAGAAGGCCTCAAAACAGTCAACCTGTTTCTTTTGCGGCAAAGCGGGACATTGGAAAAGAAATTGCAAGGCTTACCTTGCAACTGTGAAGCCTGGTGCGGCAGACGCACCAAAAGGTATGTATGAGATACATACTATATTGATATTAAATTCGTCTATATCAAATACTTGGGTATTGGATACCGCTTGTGGTTACCATATATGCAAATCTTTGCAGGACCTCCACAAGCTTAAAGTATTGAAGGAAGGCGACTTCAATCTCTACGGTGCTGGTGGTGATATCATCCAAGCAGAAGCTGTAGGGACCTAAATTCTGAAGTTGCCTTCAGGGAAGATCTTGGAGCTAGAGAATTGTTACTATATGCCAAAGATTATTAGGAACATTATATCTATTCCTTTGTTATTAAAACAAGGATATGTAATGGATGTAACGAGCACTGGTTGCTCGATAATGTTATCTAATAAAATTATTTGTTCTGGCATATTTAGCAATGGGCTCTTAACTCTTTCTTCCAATGATAGTATTTTTCATGTCAATACTAAAAGGAAAAGAAAAGACTTTAATGATACTTTACTTTGGCATCATAGACTTGGTCATGTTAATGAGTCTAGGATTAGCAAGTTATACAAGGAAAAATTCCTTGATCCTTATGAGTATGAATCATTAGGAACTTGCGAATCATGTCTCATGGGTAAGATGACAAAAACTCCATTCACTGGACATGGGGAAAGGTCAACTGAGTTATTAGGACTTATACATACTGATGTATGTGGTCCAATGACAACTCAGGCTAGAGGAGGATACTCATATTTTATCACTTTTATAGATGATTTATCTAGGTTCGGATATGTGTATCTTATGAAACACAAATCTGAAGCCTTTGATAAATTTAAGGAGTATCAAAGTATGGTCGAAAAACAAACCGGGAAAAGTATTAAAGTTCTTCGTTCTGATCGAGGAGGAGAATACTTATCCACGGAGTTTTTAGACTATCTTAAAGTTAATGGAATCCTTTCTGAATGGACCCCTCCTTATACACCACAGCTAAATGGTATAGCTAAAAGGAGGAATCATACCTTATTAGATATGGTACGATCCATGATGTGCTTCATAAATTTGCCCATTTCCTTCTGGGGTCATGCCCTAGAAACTGCTGTTTACATTCTGAACAAGGTACCTTCTAAATCCGTTGTTAGTACTCCATATGAAATTTGGAGTGGAAAGAAACCATATCTTAAATATTTTAAGGTATGGGGATGTCCAGCTTATGTTAAAAGAAATTTTGGACATAAGTTGGAACCTAGAGTGGATAAATGTCTATTTGTAGGATATCCTAAGGAAGGTAGAGGATATCTATTCTACCATCCTACTGAACAAAAGATTTTTGTCAGCAGGCATGCCACTTTTCTAGAAAAAGAGTTCATTTTAGAAAAGGGCAATGGTAGAACTATTGAACTTGGAGAAGTACAAGAAATACAGATAGACAATTCTCAACCATTAGAACATATAGTTAGGACAGAACCAGAACATAAAACTCCTCCTCGTAGGTCTGATAGAGTGCCACGGGCACCTGAGAGGTATGGGTTTATTATTGAAAATAATGAAGCCCAAGTCATTCAAAATGATGAACCTCTGACCTATACGGAAGCTATCTTGAGTATTGATTCAGATAAATGGCAAGAAGCCATGGAATCCGAAGTAGACTCTATGTATGTAAACCAAGTATGGTCTTTGGTTGATGCACCAGAGGGTGTTAATCCTATTGGATGTAAATGGGTCTATAAGAAAAAAGATTGGGGCTGATGGCCAAGTTGAAACCTATAAAGCCAGATTAGTGGCTAAAGGTTTTAGACAAAAACAGGGAATTGATTATGATGAAACATTTTCACCTGTTGCCATGCTGAAATCAATTCGGATTTTACTTGCTATAGCAGCATACCACAATTATGAGATATGGCAGATGGATGTAAAGACTGCATTCCTCAATGGTTTTCTTGAGGAAGAAGTCTACATGTCACAGCCAGAAGGTTTTATTTCAAAGAATAAACCTAATCAAGTATGCAAGCTAAAGAAATCCATTTATGGATTAAAGCAAGCTTCCAGGAGTTAGAACATCCGCTTTGATGAAACTATTAAAAGGTTTGGTTTTATCAAAAAATATGGATGAACCCTGTGTTTATAAGAAGACTAGTAGGAGTGCCATAGTCTTCTTGGTTCTGTATGTAGATGACATACTCCTCATTGGGAATGATATCCCAATGTTGCAATCAGTCAAGGTTTGGCTATCAAACCAGTTTTCCATGAAAGATTTGGGAGAAGCATCCTATATACTAGGTATTAAGATCTATAGAGATAGATCTAAGAGGATGCTAGGTTTATCCCAATCTAGGTACATTGACTTAGTGCTGAAAAGATTCAGCATGGAAGGAAGTAAAAGAGGTTATCTTCCTATGAGTCAAGGCATACATCTTTCTAAAAGGATGTCTCCTAAGACACCTGAAGAAAGAAATAGAATAAATTCTATACCCTATGCTTTGGCAATAGGGTCCATAATGTATGCCATGTTATGTACCAGGCCTGATGTGGCATATGCTTTAGGCATTGTCAGTAGGTTTCAGGCTGATCCAGGAGAGGATCATTGGAAAGCAGTTAAAAATATTCTTAAGTACCTAAGAAGGACTAAGGATATTTTTCTGGTTTATGGTGGTTCTGATCTTAAACTAGAAGCTTATTCTGATTCTAGTTTTCAATCAGACCCTGATGATAGCAAATCCATTTCGGGATATGTTTTTACCCTAAATGGTGGAGCAGTGAGTTGGAAGAGTACCAAGCAGCAGACTGTAGCTGACTCAACCACAGAGGCAGAATACATAGCTGTTAGTGAAGCCGCCAAGGAAGCAGTCTGGATGAAGAAGTTCATCACAGAGTTGGGTGTTGTTCCTCAAATTGAAAACCCAGTGCCACTTTACTGTGACAACACTGGGGCTGTTGCTCAAGCTAAGAAACCAAGAGCTCATCATAAGTCCAAGCACATTCTGAGATGCTTCCATCTTGTCCGAGAAATAGTAGAGAGATAAGATGTCTACATAGATAGAGTTGATACAAAGAACAATGTAGCAGACCCGTTCACTAAGGCTCTACCACAGCGAGATTTTGATCGCCACCTCGAATGTATGGGATTAAGATTCAAAGGCGATTGGCTTTAGTGCAAGTGGGAGATTGAAAGGGATATGCCCTACAAGCCAATCTATGTTGTATCTCCCAAACCATTGTAATTGACAATTTTCTAAATAAAGGCATTATTTTTCATCATACGCTATTTTTTTTTTTTAATTAGTGATGAACCCCATAGATTAGGGCTATGATTTTAGGGTTATGATGAGATCATACCAGTGAGACCTAAAATCTTAAAACCTTAATCTAAAGTAATCCTAGTCAAAGGAACCCTGAGTAGGGGATCAGGGTTTTTTTTTTATAAGACTAGCACATCCCGGGTATACTGGAAAGGGTGACTACTCTCACAGTCACTTGTGTATGACACTAATACTGGGATGTGGGTGCTCATTTGAGAATGAGTTCACTGATATGATCCAACTTGAGAACATCTAATGGAGTCTTAGCTACATGTCAATAGAAGGTTCTCATAGTGGGAGTGGTACAAGTAATCTTTTGACCTGAGACTGCCATAAGTACCTTATGTACATGAACCCATTCTTTGGTTCAATCCTAATCATGACACTGAGACATGCACAGGATTGATACTGGGAATGGTGAATTGGATATGAAGGTAATGAGTAGGTCAACAAGGAATCGATCACTCTTAGTAAGAGGAGATTGCATCCAGCTAGTCAACAATCGCATGATGATTCAGGGAATCTTTGATCAAAGTGAAGATATTAGAGATAAGATATTAGAGATGGTTTCTAATATCAAGATAATCGAATCATCATTATAAGATTGAGCTAGAAATAAATATAATATTGGATTTGACATATATCCATATCCATAGTTATATTTTGGGTGCAGGCCGATCGAAAGATTTAATTATACGGTAACTCTCTACTGAAGGGTAATTTTGGTATTTCACCAGAATTTTCATATCTTCCGATAGACATGACACGTTGCTAGACGTCAATCTTGTCTTGTGGGTTGATCAAGTTCAAAGATCACATGTTAGGAAGAATCCTAATTGATCGAATCGGGTAAGCCCGGTTTGACCTAAATCGATTAGAAAGAGTTCTAATCGATTAGGTCAACTTGTATTCGAACCCACTGCTGGCTAGATGTGGAACCCAATGGGTCACACACTTAAGAGGATTGATCAAGAGTTTAATTTGGAATTAAATCATCTTTGCAAGATAACACTCTAGCAGGTGTTGCAAACCCTAGCTTCTATTCGGATCAGATTCGAATTAGGGTTCCAGATTGGTTCAAATTGGGTTCTAATTGGACCTAATTAGACCCTAATTAAGAAAACAGGAATATGGCTAACCCTATTGGCTAGCCATGTAGCTTGGCTAGCCTCCCCACCCGCCCCCTTTATTTTTCCATGCCAAATGCCAAGAGTCCATGCGCATATGGACTCTTGGCGCGCCATTTGAAAGAGTCCATGGCGCATGGACTCTTGGCGCGCCCCAAATATTTCTCCGATGATTTTATTTGGGGCGGCCTCCTTCTTAAGAAATTAGCGCACCATCTCTCCCCCCTTGGATGAGAATCCAATGGCTGATGGGATTTTGAGAAAGAAGGAATACGCTAACTCCTCCCGGGCGCGCGAAATAACATCTCTTCGGAGATGAAAAGTCGCGACTTCCTTCCTTTTAAAACACCGCGGTTTTTCCTTTAAGAAAAGCCGTGGGATTTAATCTGGAAGGCCATGAGATGGGAGGATTGGGCGTGAGAAATAGGGAAGGGGCGTGAGACAAAGTGGAATGGGGTTTACGGAGAGTTGTGTTCTTTTGAGAAGACATCTCTCTGTAATCTATTTAAACAACAGAGGTCTCGGGTGTTTGAACTAATGAACGACAGAGTTCATTTATTGTCTTTTCTTTCCAGGAAACTGATTCCTCCTTAGCTTGTTTAGGACAAAGAGAGTTTCCCTCTTACAGAGTTCTCTTCTCTGTTGAAACTCAAGTCCAAAACAAGAGATAGGAAGAATCTCTTGATCGGTAAAAGAAAGGAACTCCTACTCTGTTTCTATTTCCTTTACTTTAAGACATTAGTGTCTTAAATCCATCTCCTCCTTCAAGACAAGAGTTTTATTCTTAGGACAAGGTCTTAAGAAAGGGAGAGGAAGAAGGAAGAAAGGAAGTAAGGAGCCCCTACCCTGAAGTTTTAGAGCTATAGTCCTCTTGAGTTCTAGGATAAGAATTCAAGTGAAGGAATTTTGAAGAAGCTTGCATCTTGATCAATCATCTTGTGGATCACCATTGGAGAGTGGACATTTGGATGCCTGGTGAAATCAAAAGAAGCATTCAACACCAAGTTCTGATTCTACATCAAAATTGGACTTAGCGTTAAAAGGTTGGTGCCCTAATTCTAACAATGTTAGTTTGTATGTTTTAATTCTGAATAAGGAGATCTTGGCTAAGGGATTTTGGTGCCAATTTCATCATTTTTGAAATTACACTTCCGCTGCGCTGCACCGGAATCCCCAACAATTGCTAGATGGTTTCCTGTGCTGGTACTAGAAATTGTTCTAGTGCTACCATTTAGGATCGAACCTATGAGGTCACACGCCACAGAGGATAACTCTTTGATCCGGATACCGATTACGATTGGGAATCGTCTCGATTTTATGGTCACAGTATTTTTGAGCACATTTTTTATCCTTCTTGCCCTTGTTTGTGTAACCAAAAATTATTCCGGGTTGACCAGCACTACGCCAGGATTTTTCTGAATCAGTTTTGAACTGATTCGGAGTTCGTTTCGGCCTCCAATTGGTTGTGAACCAATTTTATTCCTTGAACCAGGTTCCATTGGATTGAACCGTTTGGTTTAATGGGATTGAACCAAAATGGGTTGGTTTAAATGGTTTGACCATTTTTTCCATGGACCGGTTCTGGTTCCATGTTTTTTTTTTCTCCCGTGGCCGTTTCACACGGTGTTTTGTGGAAGGCCAATCGAATGGAATGGAAGTCCAAACGTATGGGAGAAAAGCCAAAATGGTGAAGGCCGAACGCTGGCGTCTTCTCCTCTCCCTCGCCCGTGGGCTGATTAATGGCTTTAATCCCTCGTTTAAGGCTGTTTATTTGGGTTAACAGCCGCTGCCTCTTAGCCTCCCGTCGCTCCACCTCCCTCTCCCTGCTGCTAGCTTATATAAACACCCACAACTGTCCCTGTTTTGAGAGTTGAGTTTCAACGAAAGTTTTCATCGTGAGAGTGTTTTGAAAGGGGTCTTTGTAGCTTGAATTATCCTTCTTCTTTGAGAGGCTTAAGGAGAGACTTTTGGGGCTGGGTTTAGGAGCTTTAGAGGGAGAAAAAATCCCTTGTTTTGAAGTGCTCTTGTTCTGCCCAGTTGCAGAAATCCTGTGACCGTGAAGCCCTCTTCCAGCGGCTAGCACCGTGCATGGAGGCGAATCCGAGAGCCCCGGGCATGTCTCCCCTTTAGAGGGAGTATCCTTCTACTCCTAGGAGCAAGCTACGTAGACCGAGATCGCCCCAGCTACTCCGAAACGAAGGCCAAAGTCTGCTGTCCAGTTCTGCTGCAGAAATCTGGCAGCAGGCTTTGGTGATTTATATTAATTTTTTGGCTTACATTTGGTTGCAGTAATCGGTGGCAAATCGAAGAAGACTTGTCCAAGTTGCTGCTGCTCAAATTTGGGAGCAAACGGAGTTCCGGAAGGTAGTGTTCCGACGATGTTTTGCAAGCCAAAAAAAATAGGGTCCCAAGAAGGAAGATGACTGGAATAACTTTATTCCAATTATTCCAGTCTATTCCAGGTTAATTCCAGAGTTATTCCAGGTAGAATAAAAGGTATGGAAAATTATTTTTTTAATCATGCATTGATAGATTAAATTGTTTAATATTTTATAAATATTTTATATGCTTATGCATGCCTAAATGCAACTAGATTTAGATTAGTTCCTGGCGGAGCAGATTCCCACTGCGTGAATTTTAAAAATTATTTTAAAATCCAATATGCTCCCGCAGATGTTTGCATGCCTAGTGTAGAATCTTGTCAAACTACCTGTATCAGTTTACTTTCATTGGTATCAGAGCCACGTTGAATTTGTAATCTAATCTAGTATGCATGCTTATAGATTAAAATTTGTTTAATCTTAAAAATGTATCAAGTTTTCTTTTTGGAACCTAGTTGAGATCTTCACCATGACCGTGTATCTTTGACACGATGCGGATCGTCTATGTTGGCCTCTTCAGAAGGATCCTTAAAGAATATTAAAAATTAAAATTATTTTAATTTGCAGATATATGATTTAGGCATGTTTTATAAAATATTTGTAAAATATTTTTTGATGCATAATTTGGTATGTAAAATTATTTTACATAAAGACTTAATTAAAAAATATTTTAATTAAGTGTTTGGCTTATTAAAATTTTTTTTAGGTTTATGAAATCTAATACAATTTGCATAAGCCATTTTTGGGTTAATTGGGTTAGCTGACTAGTTGGGTCCAAAACTGGGTTAGACCTAAGTTTAGTTGAACCGGATAATAAGAAGTAGATTAAACAAAAGTTGTTTAAGGTCCTTCTTTAGAACTATCTAATAGTTAGAATAGTTGATCCGATCATCTAAAATGGATCCAATTAGTGGCTCAGTGGACGCCCGAGTCTTTAGGCTAGTCTGATCGAGTCTGGTAAACCGATTGGTGTCGAGGTAGGTTTGGCATTGTAATCATGGCTGTATGAGGCTACCTCTTTCCTGGCCAACTTGGTTGGTGTCTAGGAAAGATGGTTAATGGCGGATACTCACCCATGATCTCACCTACCTGGCTAGTCGAGTCGACCAGAACTGATTGGAAAAGCTCAATGACTCGAGTTAACCCATGTCACCCAGGTTGATCGGTCTGACTGATCTAATAGGTGCCCATGGATCATTTGTTGATTTTTTTCAACCCTCCTAGAATCTGATTCATTCAGTGCGAGGATGATCCATATCCTTGTCTCCTTTCTTCTGTCACAACTAAAAAGTCCTCTAAAATTATTAGGTCCTTAAAAAGACTAAGTCAAGGAGTTGATAATGTCTTAGCCTCCCATTAAGTTGGATAGAAATGTGTCCACTAGCTTGGTGTGCATCGGCAGTTCCATAGAACGGGTGTACATCCAGCGACTGGAATTTCTATCTGATCGATGATGGTTCAGTGCAACCTCCTTAACGGGACCAGGTGGGCCGGCCATAGTCGGGCTTGGTCTTTAGTTAGCTGGAAGCATTGGATTTATCATTTTAATGGTTGGACTTAACCAGAGACCCGCAATAGGAGGCCCCTAGGCCGATTGGGGTGCTCTCTGGGGCAAAATAAATTACTGAAAATTATTTAGGGAAACAATTGGTTTACGAACCTACCTTTAGGCTCGTATGGGTGAGCCGGCCATAGTCGGGCTCATGCGAGGCCTATTGGATTTCAGTACCCACTTGAAAAAGTGTTTTCACGGATTGGAGTTAGAGGCTACCAATCTGAAAAATTAGTGGGAGAAACCTTTAGACTAAAGTCCAAGTCTTTTGGTTAAGTTATTAATTCATCAACTAATTTGGTCTTATTTTCTTTTCAGATGTCTTCAAATTTATCGCTCCGGTCACTTCTCGATAACGAGAAGTTAAAGGGTCACAACTTCGATAGTTGGTATCAAAAATTGAGAATTGTTCTGGAGCATGAACGGATCCTCTATGTAATAGCGGATCCGGCACCTGAAATCCCTCCCGCAAATGCACGGAGTGCGGTCAAAGATGCTTATCTGAAGTGGGTCTCTGATCGGACTACTGTCTGATGCATTATGTTAGCGGCAATGAACGACGAGTTCAGTCAAAAATTCGAGGAGGCCCAACCTGATGAAATCCTCAAAAATTGAAGGAATCCTTCGGCACCCCGGATGATGTAGAATGGTACAAAGTGTCTTGTGCCATCTACAACTCCAAGATGCCGAATGGTGGTTCAGTCACTGATCATGTATTGTACATGATCGAGTTGATTGAAAAGTTGGGCAAACTCGGATGCCCCTTGCACGAGCAGCTCGGTAAGGATGCGATCCTGAATTCTCTTCCCTCCTCCTATCTTGATTTTCTCGATCATTACAGAATGAACAAGCCTGAATGAACAAGCCTGCAGTCAACTACCATGGTCTTTTGGGGTTGCTGCAGACTTTCGAGAAAGACCACCAACTGAATAAGAGGGTGGTGAATTTAGTGGGAGGAAGTAGAGGTCGTCGTCCCTTTAAGAAAGGGAAGAAGAAAATAAATAAGAAGGGAAAGAAGGTACAGAATGTTCCTGGCCCTAGTCAGACCAGGAAGTATAAGGCTGATCAGTTTTCTGCAGAATGTTTCTACTGTAAGAAGAAGGGACACTGGAAGAGGAACTGTCCTCTTTATATTGCGTCCCTTGATCCGAACAGGCCGAGGAAGCAGAAGTCTGCTGAACAAGGTATTTATATGATAAAACCTTGTAATTACTCAATTGTTGATACTGCTAACTGGGTATTGGATACTGGTAGTCCAATTCATGTTTGTAATTCATTACAGGGACTTCAAGTTAGCAGAAGATTTGAAGATGGAGAATAGTTTCTGAGCGTCGGGAATGGAAATCGTGTTCCAGTACTGGCGATCGGAGTCCTGCGTCTTGTCTTTGAGTCTTGTACTGTCGAACTAGTCGACTGTCACTATTGTCCTAGTTTCATTATGGGCATAATCTCTGTAGGCCTTTTGGCCAATTGTGGTTTTGAACTTTCAATAAAAGGAGATTTTTGCAATGTTATTTTGAATAACTCTGTTATAATGAAAGCTAGATTAAATAATGGCATATACGTACTATCAAGGCCTATTAGTGTAATGTACACTTCTAGCAAATGCCCAAGGTTAGATAATGTCAATGATTTGTATCTTTGGCACTGTAGGCTAGGTCATATTAACCAAAATAGGATAAACAAGATGCGAGGAGATAGACTTCTCGAGGTCAGTGATTCTGAATCACTGCCTACTTGTGAATCATGTTTACTTGGTAAAATGACCAAGTCACCTTTTACTGGAAAGGGTGAACGAGCTATGGAACTTCTAAGTCTAATACATACTGATGTATGTGGACCGATGTCAGTTAGTGCCAGAGAAGGATATAAATATTTCATTACTTTTACAAAAGACTTTTCAAGATTCGGTTATGTCTTTTTAATGAGACATAAGTCTAAATTATTTGAAATATTCAAACGATACCGTAATGAAGTAGAAAAGCAAACTGGAAAAAGTATTAAAACCCTTCGATCTGATCGATGTGGTGAATACTTATCTGATGCTTTTTTGATATATCTTGAGGAGAATGGAATTCTCTCTCAGTGGACTCCTCCAGGAACACCACAGTTGAATGGTGTGTCCGAAAGGAGGAATCGAACCTTTTTGGACATGGTTCGATCCATGATGGGCTTTGCAACTCTGTCGTTATCCTTTTGGGGATATGCGCTTCTGACAGCGTGTTACTTATTAAATAATGTTCCAAGTAAGTCTGTTGTCTCCACTCCGTATGAGATGTGGAATGGGCGTAAACCCTCAATCTCACACCTTCGGGTCTGGGGTTGTCCGGCTTACGTAAAGCGTTTAGACTCAGACAAACTTGGTCCTAAGTCTGACAGGTGTTTATTCATTGGTTATCCTAAGGAAACCAAAGGGTATTTCTTCTACTTGGAGAATGAACAAAAGGTGTTCGTTGCTCTTAGAGCTATCTTTTTGGAAAAGGAGTTCCTTGGAGAAGGAACTATAGCTTCTAAGATTGAACTTGATGAAGTTTAGCCAATAGAAGAACCTACACACTCTAAGGACATCGTAGAATCGGCTGTGATTGAATCACACCCAGAACCCATTAGGAGATCCGATAGAATACCGCGTCACCCAGATAGATACTACGGTTTCTTGGTCCGGGACGGTGATCCCATTGAGCTCGATGAGAACAATGAGGATCCGATCACCTATATGGATGCTCTTCAGAGATCTGACTCTAAGGCATGGCTTGGAGCCATGCGATCCGAAATGGAGTCCATGGAAATCAACAATGTTTGGACATTGGTTGATCCGCCTGAAAAAATAAAACCCATCGGATGTAAATGGATCTTCAAGAGGAAAAGGGGCGTAGATGGGAAGGTAGAGACCTATAAAGCCCGTCTGGTTGCCAAGGGGTATCGTCAGCGATATGGTATCGATTATGACGAGACTTTCTCCCCTGTGGCAATGCTCAAGTCCATTCGGATCTTGCTTGCTTTGGCAGCATATTTTGATTACGAGATCTGGCAGATGGATGTCCAAACCGCTTTCCTAAATAGGGAGCTGGAAGAAGAGGTGTATATGATACAGCCTGAAGAGTTCACATCCACAGATGAATCAAAAGTATGCAAGTTGCAGAGGTCCATCTATGAACTCAAGAAAGCATCTCGAAGTTGGAACTTACGGTTTGATAGGTGTATCAAATCGTATGGCTTCAATAGGAACGGAGATAAACCGTGCATCTATAAATAGGTTAATGGTTCTGTGATAGTATTCCTAGTACTGTATGTTGATGACATTCTCTTAATCGGGAATGATGTCGCAGCATTACAAGGAATAAAGGTCTAGTTATCATCTCAGTTCTCCATGAAGGACTTAGGTGAAGCTTCTTATATACTAGGTATGAAGATCTATAGAGATAGATCTAAGAAGCTTTTGGGACTGTCCCAGTCTACGTACATTGACACTCTGTTGAAACGGTTCAGCATGGAAAATTTCAAGAAAGGCTATCTTCCGATAGGTTCTGGAATTACTCTTTCCAAGAAGGATTGTGCGACAACTCCTGAGGAAAGAGAGCGCATGAGTAGAGTACCTTATGCTTCTGCAGTAGGCTCTATCATGTATGCTATGACTTGTACTAGACCAGACGTGGCATACTCACTAGGAGTAGTGAGCAGATACCAGTCTGACCCAGGTGAGGCGCATTGGAAGGTGGTTAAGTCCGTCCTTAAGTATTTAAGAAATACAAAAGATCAATGGCTGATTTATGGAGAACCTGACTTGAAACTTGTGGGGTACTCTCACTCAAGTTTCCAGTCGGATAGAGATGATAGCAAGAGTGTGTCAGGGTTTGTATTTACCCTAAATGGAGGAGCGATCTGCTGGAAAAGTTCTAAGCAGGAAACTGTTGCAGACTCGATATGTGAAGCAGAATATATTGCAGCATCAAATGCGGCAAAGGAAGCTGTCTGGTTGCAGAAGTTCCTTGGAGAGCTAGGGGTGGCACCTTCCCTAGATGGTCCTGTTCCAGTGTACTGTGACAGCATTGGAGCCATTGCTCAAGCTAAGGAGCCGAAAGCTGATCACCGCACCAAACATATTTTGCGGCGCTACCACCTCGTATAAGAGATCGTGGAACGAGGCGACATCAATCTTCTGAAGATCGATGGAAAAGAAAATTTGGCCGACCCCTTCACTAAAGCCCTCGGAATAAAAGAGTTCGACTATTGTAAATGGGAAATGGGTATTAGATACTCTTCTGATTGGCTTTAGTATAAGTGGGAGTTGTTGGGAATTGTGTCCCAAAGCCAATCGCCTGGGTTGTAGGCGGTTGTACTAAGTATTGTACTCATTTTATGAATTAATAAAATAATATTTTTGGCCGCTCATCACATACTTAATTTTCCTAAAATGAACTCTTTCAATGTGATGAAGTCCTTAGGACTACACTGACTTCGATATAGAGAGGATGTATCGAGTAGTTCTTAAACCCTGTTCACAACCAAAGGATATATTGTACTAGACAGCAATATATCAAGTATAGGTTGTTGTAGTTCACATCGTTTGGTTGTCCTCTTGACCAAATGAGTGTGGTGACACTGATGTGATCTGCAAGTGGGATATTTGATATCTCATTGAACGTGACTCCGTGCAGCCCCTTTCTGCCAAAGGGATACTCACGATTGGATATGGATATATGTGTCCCTCTGACCTGAGGTCATCACGGTAGCTTGCAAGCAACTCCCTATATTTTGGTGCCGGACTACCCGGATTTTTAATCCGATAACGGAAGGTTTCTGGGTACAGGCAAGTACTTATGGAGCAGTGATGGACCAAGATGGAATTGACCTGTCCAAACAGTTTGGATTGAATGTCTCGCAGTATCTCAATTTAGCAAATCCTCGGCCGGGGAAGTCCTAGTGAAGAGTCACTGGGCTTGCGAGGTTGAGACACGTAGTCGACTGATTCAGTCTGGGTTGGTAGCCCAATCTTAGTCGTCCTGAGCATTAGAGGTCAAAGGGATGAATTATACGATAACCATATGCCAGAGGTTCGATAGTTTGCTCCTGCATTTTCGACCTATCCGGATGCCAGGACCCATTGCTAGATGGTTTCCTGTGCTGGTACTAGAAATTGTTCTAGTGCTACCGTTTAGGTTCGAACCTATGAGGTCACACGCCACAGAGGATAACTCTTTGATCCGGATACCGATTATGACTGGGAATCGTCTCGATTTTATGGTTACAGTATTTTTGAGCACATGTTTTCTCCTTCTTGCCCTTGTCTATGTCAACCAAAAATTATTCCGGGTTGACCAGCACTACGCCAGGATTTTTCTGAATCAATTTTGAACTGATTCGGAGTTCATTTTGGCCTCCAATTGGTTGTGAACCAATTTTATTCCTTGAACCAGGTTCAATTGGATTGAACCGTTTGGTTTAATGGGATTGAACCAAAATTGGTTGGTTTAAATGGTTTGAACCATTTTTTCCATGGACCGGTTTTGGTTCCATGTTTTTTTTTTTCTCCCATGGCCGTTTCACATGGTGTTTTGTGGAAGGCCAATCGAATGGAAAGGAAGTCCAAACGTATGGGAGAAAAGCCAAAACGGTGAAGGCCGAACGCTGGCGTCTTCTCCTCTCCCTCGCCCGTGGGCAGATTAATGGCTTTAATCCCTCGTTTAAGGCTGTTTATTTGGGTTAACAGCCGCTGCCTCTTGGCCTCCCGTCGCTCCACCTCCCTCTCCCTGCTGCTAGCTTATATAAACACCCATAACCGTCCCTATTTTGAGAGTTGAGTTTCAACGAAAGTTTTCACCGTGAGAGTGTTTTGAAAGGGGTCTTTGTAGCTTGAATTATCCTTCTTCTTTGAGAGGCTTAAGGAGAGACTTTTGGGATTGGGTTTAGGAGCTTTAGAGGGAGAAAAAATCCCTTGTTTTGAAGTGCTCTTGTTCTGCCCAGTTGCAGAAATCCTGTGACCGTGAAGCCCTCTTCCAGCGGCTAGCACCATGCGTGGAGGCGAATCCGAGAGCCCCAGGCATGTCTCCCCTCTAGAGGGAGTATCCTTCTACTCCTAGGAGCAAGCTACACGGACCAGGATCGCCCCAGCTACTCCGAAACGAAGGCCAAAGTCTGCTGTCCAATTCTACTGCAGAAATCTGGCAGCAGACTTTGGTAATTTATTTTAATTTTTTGGCTTACATTTGGTTGCAGTAATCAGTGGCAAATCGAAGAAGACTTGTCCAAGTTGCTGCTGCTCAAATTTGGGAGCAAACGGAGGTCCGGAAGGTAGTGTTCCGACGACGTTTTGCAAGCCAAAAAAAATAGGGTCCCAAGGAGGAAGACGATTGGAATAACTTTATTCCAGTTATTCTAGTCTATTCCAGGTTAATTCCAGAGTTATTCCAGGCAGAATAAAAGGTATGGAAAATTATTTTTTTAATCATGCATGGATAGATTAAATTGTTTAATATTTTATAAATATTTTATATGCTTATGCATGCCTGAATGCAACTAGATTTAGATTAGTTCCTGGCAGAGCAGATTCCTGCTGCGCGAATTTTAAAAATTATTTTAAAATCCAATCTGCTCTCGTAGATGTTTGCATGCTAGTATAGAATCTTGTCAAACCACCCGCATCAGTTTACTTTCATCAAGGACCATTTAGTGATCATAGTGACTATACCCTTCTAGATGGTTATCTATTTAGAGAGAATAGGCTTTGCATCCCAAGAACCTCCTTAAGAGATTTTTTAGTTTGGGAGATACATGCGGGAGGTTTGGTTGGCCACTTCAGACGAAACAAGACTATCTTGGCTGTTGAGGAACAATTTTACTGGCCAGGCCTTAAGAAACAAGTAGCAAACCTTGTAGCCCGATGCAGGATATGTGCTGTTGCAAAGCAGCAAAAGAAGAATACCGGGCTATACACTCCATTACCTATACCTGAGTGTCTATGGCAGGATCTAAGCATGGACTTTGTTCTAGGATTACCCAAGACCATTCGAAAACATGATTCAATCTTTGTAGTGGTCGACCGGTTTTCAAAAATGGCCCATTTCATACCTTGCTCCCAAACTTCCGATGCCTCTAGGATAGCCAAACTCTTTCTTGATCAAGTAGTCAGACTCCACGGGTTACCAAAAATCATAGTTTCTGATAGGGATGTCCGCTTCACAAGTTACTTCTGGAAAACCCTTTGGCACCTATTAGGAACCAGACTGAAATTCTCCACAGCCTACCATCCCCAGACTGATGGACAAACCGAGGTTGTAAATAGAAGTCTAGGGAACTTGCTGAGATGCCTAGTGGGAGAAAGTCTAGGGAACTGGGATTTGTTATTGCCACGTGCTGAGTTTGCTTACAACAGTTCGGTCAATAGATCTACGGGCAAAAGTCCCTTTGAGATAGTCCATGGTTACAAGCCTAGGAAACCTTTAGATCTAATCCCACAACCTATTCACACACGAGTCTCTCAGTCTGCTGAGTCTTTTTCACAGCATGTCACAAATCTGCATAAAGAAATCAGTAATAAGATCAACCTGAGCAATGAAACTTACAAACACTTAACTGACTCACATAAGAGGGCTAAAGAATTCTATGAAGGAGACTATGAGATGATTAGGCTCAACCCTGAACGGTTCCCCTCTGGAACCATAAAGAAGCTGCATGCCCGCGGAGCGGGACCTTTCAAGATCTTAAAGAAAATAGGGCCTAATGCATATGTTTTGGAACTTCCACCTGATATGGGTATCAGTACAACCTTTAATGTTTCAGACCTAGTAGAATACAAAGAACCAGTACTAATACCTAGTAAGCCTTTTGGACCAGAAACTTTCATTGAGAGTGAACATATTTCTGAGTGTCCACCACCAACCCTACCTGAGCGGAGAGAGAGGATTGAGAGAATCCTGGATGACAAGACCATTACTACAAGGAATAAGGACTATCAGCGATACCTGGTTCAATGGCAAGGTCGACCTGAGTCCGATAACTCTTGGATTACTCGAGAGGACCTGCAAAGACTTAACCCAGACTTGTTCGAGAATTACCAGGGCAAAACTGAACCATACTCGACTGGGTCGAGTTCTTCCCATTCCAGGAGAATTTGTGTGGACACCAGAAACCGAAAGAAACTTCACTCCAACAAGGTTAGCCTTATCCCAATTTGGATCAAAGATAATTAGGTTACCTTGTATCCTTTAGTTCAAAAATGTTTTATTTTCAAGAGCCATTTCCTTTTCAAGAGTCCTGTAAATGTTTTATTTTCAAGAGTCCTGTAAATATTTTATTTTCAAGAGCCATTTCCTTTTCAAGAGTCCTGTAATTAATCAAGACTGTTTATTGAGTCCTGTAATTACTTTTAAAAAAAATTTCATTTCCTATAAGTCCGTTTCAAGTTTTAAAGTTTAGGTAAGTCAAGTCAGTTCAGTTGAGTTAAGTCTATTTTAGTTAATCAAGTCTTAAAGCAATGAAAGCAAGCAACAAGACTCAAATTCTGGACCCTAGAATTTGACCACATGAAGAAGAGAAGACACATCAACCAAGCAAGAGAAAAGGACCATCAACTAGGACCACTTGGCACCACATGTCATTCCTTATCCAAGTAGAAACCATCTCATCATGCCACATCATCAGGTGCCACCTCACTAGCCACCTCATCACTCTTTGGCGCCAACAAGGAAGATTTAAATTCAAGGAGGTTGGCCACACCCCTCCAAGTCCTCCACCAAATCCTCCAACCCCCCCCATCCCTCCAAACTCTCCATCAAATCCTCCAACCCCCCTTGTAATCCTCCTCAATTTGGGAAGTTTTTAAATTTCAAAAGCTAGCTTTGTGAGGCTATTAAAGGCCTTGGACGCCCATTGTAAAGGGGATTGATTTTGGGGGAATGAATGAAAAGTGAAGTTGAATTTTGGAAGTAGAAGTTGTCTTGTGTTTTTTTTTTTTTTCTTATGTGAAAGTTTCCCATCCTTTTTTCCTCCATGCCAAAGCCATTCTTTTCCCCTAGAAAAGCATCTTCCAAGCTCAAGTGAAGGCATTGGAGTCGGCCAGATCTTCTTAAATTTTTGTTCTTAGATCATAAATTCTCCCATCCCTTCTATATGCTCTTATCCTTCTTCCTTAACTTTGATCTTCATTGCAGGGTCCTTCGAAGACTTTGAGTTGTGGGCCGGGTTCACCTTGACAAAGAACCAACAAGCTGAAGCCCCAAGTCTAGGGTTCTGATCTCTGTTATCCAGGTTCTTCAGTTTTGAGCATTGGTAGTTTCAAGGTATGAATCAAAAGAAGGTTGGAAAGCTCATCAAGGTAAGTCCACAATCATTAGCCCCTATTGTCTAGATCTTCTTCCTTCTTAGTTTAGGATTGTATCTAATCAAGTAAAAGTCCCATTTCTTATAATCCTTAAGTCTTATTATGATGAGTACAATGCTAGTGTAATTAGGTTTCATTGCTCTACAAACCATATTCAAAACATTAATCATATGCTTGCCGCATCACTTGTCTTAAGACAAAGACCTAAGTCCTAACAAGGGAAGGAAGAGGAGGATAGAGTGTAGGAGAGTTTGGAGTGTGTAAGAAAGAAAGATAATTTCTGAGATTCTGTTGGCATAACACCATAGGCTATTTATAAGAGAAGGGGGGGTGCCAATCATGCCTCTTCATCAGCCTTTGATCTGTCTATCAACAGATCAAATATGACCCTTTATTAAGGAGTCTTATATTGAAGAGTCAAGACCCTTCATGCGTCAACCACCCTTAGCCAATCCTTCTGATTATTTTGGGGTTTTTTCTTCATGCCACATGGCATGTAACTAATGATAAGGCTTCTCGATTGGCATGGAAATTAAAAGACTTATTCATCTGATAAGTTCCTTAAAGCAGAAAGACTCTCTGCTATCATAACTAGCGGTAACAGTGACGGGACGCAACCCTTCACTTCATGCATGCCAAAAACTTCTCCGCCAATTCCTTCTTTCCATCGATCATCACACAATTCATATAAGGATGAAACATAGCCAAGGGATGCCACCTTTCATATTTAAATAAATTCCTGAAAGCAGAAGGAATTTATTTCTTTCTGTGCGCCAATAGTGAAGAGTCGCGACTCTTCACTTGTCAACTTTCTCCATGCCATATGCTACCTGTGACCAGTCAAAGTATATCCAATATGGGTGTCAAATGAAAGGGGATTAAATGTACTTTATCACCATATAAATGATTATCAGGTAGAAGGACTCTTGGTCCTTCTGTGTCACTTTATTTGCCGAGAACTCAGTTTTGGTGCAAAGAGTCCCATGCCACTGGAATTCTTGATATTTGGTGCATAAAATATCCAAGAATTATTAGATAAATTCTGATAATTTTGTCCCACTTAGGACTCAACTCAATTTAGGTCTCCCACAAATTGGTTAGTCTATTTAGCAACCTTTAGACCCAATTCAATTTGGGTTAGCAGTTAGGTTAGCCTACACATGCTAGTGTGTAATCTAGCTAACCAACTAGGATCTCATGATCCTAATTAAATGTCAATCGACTTCCTAGGTCAATTCCGAATGCGTGCAACCCTTTAGGTTCCACATCTGGTCTAGATTCTAGCCAATTCGATCCAATCGAATCCAATTGACCTAATTAGGTCAAATTGAGCTGACCTAAGTTGCCAATTCGAACCAGCTTTCGAATTGACTCATGAATTCAATCCAACTGATTCATGAAAATCCACAAGACATGATTGATGTCTAGCAATGTGTCATGCCTACCCGGAAGATGAGAAATTTGAAAAAAATTACTAAAATAACCTTTCGTGGAAAGTTATCATGCAATTCAATCTTTCAATCTTCCTTTATCCCAAATAAGTGATGGGTATGGATAATTGTAAAACCCTAGCACTTAGTCATTTAGAACCTCACTTCGATAATGATGACTCTGCTAATGACTGATTAGAAATCACTTCTAATCTCATTCTACTTTGATTAAAGACTCTCGAGTCATCAATCGAAGAGATTACTTGGGATAACACTTCCTCTTACTAGGAATGATCGATTCCTTGTTGATCCACTCGCATCCTTCATACACCTTCCACCATATCCAAGAACACCCCGTACATGACTCAATGCCATGAGTGAGTATGAACCAAAACATGGCTTAGTGTGCATAAGGAACCATGGTGATCTCAAGTCTAAAGATCACTTGCACAACTCCCACTATGAGAACTATCTCTTGACAAGTAGTAAGTCTTCCATAAGATATTCTTAGTACGGATCAGTTCAATGAACTCATACCCTAATGAGCACCCTTATCCTTGTATTAGTGTCTCTACACAAGTGGCTGTGAAACCAACCACCCTCTTCATCAAGCATACATAGGATAAGCTAGTCTTTCTGAAAGCATCGATCCCCAAATCGATGATCCTATAACTAGGAACCTTTTAGATTAGGATTTACAGGAACTTAGGTCTCACTATTATGATCTCCATCATAACCCTAATTCCATTGCCTTAATCTATGGGATTCATCATAATCTTTAAATAATCACAGCAGTATGATGAAACAAAATACCTTTATTAATATTATAATGTCATACATGAGTCAGAAGATTACTAAAATATCCTTACAAAGATTGGCTTTTAGGGCATTTTTCTTTCAGAATCCTATCTTAAGTGTTAAAAAGTCTCCACTAGAGCTAACTCCGATCAAGGACTTCTTTTCAAGATTCTTGAAGAAAATCCAAGATCTATTGCACAACAGAAATTAAAACCATTTTAATTTTAAAAATTCAGATCTAAAAATCTCAGCAAACACAAACCAGGATATCCCATTGCTATTAAGATTAAGATGCAATAAAATAAACAAGATCAAATCTTTTGCTTTGCACAGGTAGTTATTCACCACAATCAATGATTGTATGTCTTCTCGGTCCTTCAAAGCTACACAAACATCTATCCTCTCCAAGTATGCACACGAGGTCGTGCGCTGATCAGAACACCTGATCTCACCAGGGTGCTAGCTTCCTTGTAGAGATCTTTCCCTGATGGCTAAATTATTTTTTTCTTTTTCTCCTTGTTGCTGAATTTCTTTTCAAGTAAATTTAGCATCCTTAATGAAATTCTTCTCAAGAATTTTCAGCACATTGTAAAGGATGGAGGAAGAGAGGGAGAAGAGAGAGGCGGTTGGCGTTATTTTCATCCCTAAATCTGTCACACAAAACACCTTTGGCATAAGGTTTAATTAGGGCATGGATGAGAGTACCCAGTGAAATTAACTCCTTTTAATCGCCCAACCTTTAGACGTGTGAGATGGAGATTTTTTTTTTTGTTGCACAAAATCATTCCTAAGAGCCCCTTTAATTATGCACCCAAAAGTCCTCAAAGAAGACTCTTAATTTGTGGGCATTAACATGAAAGAGTCATAGTCCAACTAGAACTCCCTTTGTGCACCAAAGGGAGTCCTAGTCCGACTAGACTCTTAATTATGCACCAAAAAATCCAACACCCCACATTTTATTCACGTTAAAAAGGATTAGGGCATGGGAAGGAGAGGAGTCCTTTTAGGATTTTTAAGAACCAATCAACTGACTTAATCCTTAACCTTAAGAGAGAGAGTCCTAGTCCAATTGAGACTTCTTCTATTGGCACCAACACTTAGCACCTGTCCCTTATTTTTCACGTAAAAATCATATGGGGTGGGAGAGATCTAGAGTCCTATAAATGAATCACCTTTTTGACCAGTCAAATCCTAGGGGATAAAGACTCCTCAATTAAGTTATCTCATAATCCAAATTAGCTTGATCAGATCAAAACCAAACAATCCAACTAAATCCAATTCAATTTGATTTAATCTTAACCCTAATTTAATCAAATCAAATTAATTAATCAAGCAACAATTACACATTAATCCTTCTATGAACTCACTAACTATTAGCAAGTTCTCTTTTGCAACTTTTGTATTTAGGATCACTTATTTGTAACAATTATAAATTAGTCCATTATCAATTACATTGATTATTAAATCCTAAGGCAATTCATAATCGCAATTCAACCATTCGATCAATCACAAACTTTTATGTGTGTGAGCACACAAGTTCTATTCTATCTAGAAGCAAGATATATCATGATCTCTATCTATAATATCATTGAAACTCCTTTCAATGAACTGGAACAGTTTCAACTCACCCGATAAGAATTATTGACCATCAATATAATTCTCACAAGTTTCACAATCCACCAGTGACATCTAGCAGTATGTAGTGCCAGTCCAGAAAAATAGAAAAGATGAATCTTTAAATGCAATTACTGTATGATACAGTCCTATCGTGAGTCCCGACAAGATAGAGGTTATAAGATTTTTCATCAAATCCCATTGTTTATCATATATCAGTTTCATTTGACTTGAGCTCATAATGTGAAATCTTGAGAAAACTCTTTTTCACTTTTCACACTACCCTGGCCCATGATTTTTTAAATTGTCTCACAAATCATATAGGACCAACTCCATTATCTACCAAAAGCTAAGGAAAGAGTTTCTATGAAAAACATCAAAAAAATACTCTTTTATTTTTTGGTATTTAGCTCCTTGAGTTAAAAAGGAGAGAATAGGATTTGTGGTACCATCCCGTACCACCCGGTACGGGGCATACTGTACTGTACCGACCAAAAATCGATACGGTTCATATATAAAAAATGGTCCGACACTCCAGACCGTTAAAAAAATTTAAAAAATTATATTTCGTATGGTACAGTATGGTACAAGGATTCAAGTCCCAGTGAGACATCCCACAGGACACCAAGACGGGATATTATCCCATGTGTCAGGATAGGACATCCTTCCAGCATTCCAATGTCCAAATCGAGGTACCTTGGGACATCCCCTGTCCTAAGTGTCGGGACGGGACGGGACGCCAACACATCCCATTTCAGGAAAGAATTGGGACAGCCCTATCCCATTGGATTTAAAATCTTGGTACGGTACTTACTGTACCATACCATACCGCTCGGTTCAGGCTCAATTCGGTCCAGTTTGAGTCCGGTTCATGCCCGATTCAGGTTAAACAATTTTTTAATAGAAAGAGAAGGAATATTTTTAAGATTTTGTGGATTCAGTACGGAGCAGGTACAATATAGTATGGTACGATATCGTACCGTACCATACTGGTTGGTGATCGGTATGGGACCCAGTACCAATTTCGAGTTCCTTGGGAGAGAAGGCTACTGAGTTCTAGTTTAAACTAGGTCCATCTCTATGCTTGAAAAAAGACCTGCAAGGATCTAGCAATCCACGGGTCATGATGATTTGGTGAGGAAAGCTCCATGTGGATACCAGTAGAGGTCGGGCGTGTGCACGGCTCCGACGAATCCTGATAGGTCTGATTGATTCAACAGATCTGATACTAAAAGAGGGAGTTAAGCGATCTAAGTGGATCCTTCATCTTATAATTTTATAAGATTTTAGATCTAATATTATTATTATTCCAGCATATTAGAAGGTTAAATAGATAATTTATGATTTAATTTTGAATCAACATGCTTGTGAAAATTGTTTTGCATGATCTCTGCTTCTCTTGCATCTAGAGTTTCGAACCTAGTTCTGCATGCTAGTTATCTATGGTTGAATCCTAACACCTGTACCCTAATCAATCATTCGTTGGTTTAAAGTTAATGATTATTGGCAACCAAGCACTACTTGGTCACTTGGAGCCATGTGGACGTTAATCGCCTAAGGGGTCTAACCGAGCACTATGCAATCACTTGAAGCCATATAGGCATTGATCACCTGAGGACTCTAAGTGCTACTCAGTCACTTAAAGCAATGTGGACATTAATCGCCCGAGAGCTCTGACCAAGTGCTACTCGATCACTGAAGCCATGTGGGCATTGATCGCTTAATGACTCTGGCCAAGCGCTACTCGATCACTCAAAGCCATGTAGACGTTGATCACTTGAGAGCTCTGGTCGAGCACTAGTCGGTCATTCGGAGCCATGTGGACATTAATCGCCTGAGGGCTCTGGCCAAGCACTACTCGATCACTCAGAGCCATGTGGGCATTAATTATTTGAGGGCTCTGGCCAGGCGCTACTCGTTCACTTGGAGTCATATGGCATTGATTGCTTGAGAGCTCTGGCCGAGCACTATTCGATCACTCAGAGCCATGTAGATATTGATCGCTTGAGGACTCTGACCGAGCGCTACTCGATTACTCGGAGCCATGTGGGTATTGATCACCTGAGAGCTCTCAAGCACTATTTGATCACTTAAAGCCATGTAGACGTTGATCACCTGAGGGCTCTGACCGAGCGCTACTCGGTCACTCGAAGCCATGTGGACATTGATCGCCTGAAGGCTCTGACTAAGCATTACTCGGTCACATGGAACCATGTGGGTGCGGATCGCCTGAGGACTCTGGTCACTTGGAGCCAATGGACGCTGATCGCCTCAACGGTGCCTCAATTTCTTCATTCTCCGGGATCCCTTTTTATCGAGAAGTGTCACTTGGTGCAACAGTTGGTTTTCGAGAAGCTTTGACCAGTCATGTTCCAATCAAGACAAGCCTTCCGGATGCATTTCACGAGATGATGGGAGAACCTGTTGCGGCCCCTGTCATTCCTTCCCGGAGGTACCCATTTTTCGAAAGCGACATTTGCCAAGTTTTGGTTGGGCATGCATGCAGCAAGCTTCCTACCGGGCTTGCTATAAAAGGATAGCCAGGGGGCGTCAATCCTCTATAGTTCCTTCTCTTGTCACCATGCTACCGAAAGTTTCCAAGAAGCCATTATGGTTGGCCTTTGGCGAAAGGGTCGGAGCCACTGAACCATTCTTTGCAAAGGAGGGATTCTCTTCGGGAGGAGGATATCATGGGCGTCTAGAGCCATTATTGGGCCACCACCATTGCAAACAGTTAGTGGACTAAATGGCCGGTGTCAATCTGCATTAGTGAAGCTATAGCCAACTGGCAGACTTAATGCGAGCCAGAGGGCTCAAGCTTCATGCCACCTCATCTAAGCTTTCTTGCTCAGGAGGCTACTTTGCTTCACTCAAGAGGTAGATTGGGAGCTCCCCCCAGAGGTTATGGATGGCAGCATCAGCTTGAGCATAGATTGGGAACAATTTTCCAATTTTTCGATCAACCTTTGCTCACCCATGAGCTTCATCCTTCCAGTGGTGGGATGCTTTGCCAAATGCTGCCTCCCGACTTCGCTTCCACCTCGTCCTCCTCGTCGGGGTTGCCGGGTGTATCTCCATCACACTGGCTATTTCTTAAAGGAGAGTACTATGCTTGTGCCCTCAGTCACTTCCCATCTTTCCAACCATTTTGCTGAGGACGCCGGTGCACTTGATCGCTCAGAAGGCAATCCCAGCTCTGTAGAAGAGCTCAAGATTCCAAGAGACATCCAGTCCTTCGATGGACATTGCTATTTGTCCTGTACTTTAGAAGTCTAGGAACAAAGTTATTAGCTAAGAGGATCCATGCAATCCAGCCATAAGACCACGTATGTAACACATCTTATCAATGAGAAATTTTTAACATCTTTGTGCTTTATATTGTATCTGTTGGTAATTTCTAGGATTGCTTGTTTGTTTTGTGCTATGACCATAGAATTGTCAGGGCAGAGGTCCAAGCGGTCAGCCACGATACCTCCAATCATATTTTTTTTGATACCGGGGCTAACAAGCTTTTAATCGTCACTTTTCCCGATCGCTAGAGCCTACTGGCTTCAGATCGTCACTTTTCTCGATCGCTGGAGCCTACGGGCTTCCGATCGTTATCTTTCCTAATTGCTGAAACCAATGCACTTTCGATCATTATCTTTCTAGATCATTGGAGTCTATGGGCTCCCGATCGTTATCTTTCTCGATCGCTAAAGCCTATGGGCTTCCGATCGTCACTTTTATTTTTTTTTTTGGTTGAGGGTCCTTCATGTAGGTCCTTTAGGGGTGATCCTTTAAGCCAACAGGCTTTTAAGCCTCTCAACAAGGGATCTTGATCCTGCAAGTGGCCTACCTTCTAGCCGAAAGTCATTTTAGATGAATTTCCTAAGTCTCATTCAGCCTAAGGAACTCACACTCCAGACTTTCATCAAAGGACCCTCTTACCATAGATATTAACATAAGAGCTTTTATTTAACAAAAAAGGGACACATTACCAATGATAGATCTGCAAATTTGCGGAGTTCCATGATCAGAGTAGAGGGTTCCCGTCCAACTATTTCAATCGATAGGTCCCGGGCTTGATGGCTTCCTCCACCCAATAAGGTGCCTCCCAATTTGGTGAGAACTTGCCTCTTTGGCAAGGTTGGAAAACTTCTGCTCGTCGTAGTACCAAATCACCAACTATAAAGACTTTGCGTCGGATATTAGCTATGAAGTAATGGGCGACCTTATGTTGATACACCACCATTTTGATGTGTGCTTTCGCCCGGACCTCATCTATCAGGTCCAGGTCTGCAAGCCACCTTTATGGGTTGGTCTGCTCATCATAGTTTGTGATCTATGCCAAGGATATTTCTATTTCAATGGATATCACTGCTTCAGTTCGAAGGCCAGACTGAAAGATGTCTCCTCGATTGAGACCCTTGGCATCGTTCGATAAGCCCAGACTACATGATGGAGCTTATCAACCAAAGATCCTTTGGCCTTGCAGAGCCTCTTTTTGATCCCTTGAAGAATAACCTCGGCTTCTCCACTAGAGGGGTGTGCCACCGAGGTAAGGTGATGCAAAATCCCATGTTAACAAAATTCTTCCAACCAAGCACCAACGAACTGGCATCCATTGTCGATGATCAATACCCTGAGGATGTTAAAGCGGCAAGTGATAGCCATCCACATGAATCTATCACCTTTGATTCGATGATGCAGGCTAATGGCTTGGCCTCTACCCATTTTATGTAGTCGACGGTGACTATCAGAAACTTGTGTTGCCCCGAGACTAGGAGAAATGGACCAAAGATATCCATCCCCCATTGTGCGAAAGGCCATGGGACGCATATGGAGGTGATCGGCATGACTGGAAGATGCTAAATATTGGCATTCCTTTGACAAGCATCACATTTTATTATGAATCTCTCTGCATCCTGCCTCATGTTCGAACAATAATAGCCTTGTCAAAGAAGTTTGTATGCTAGGGATCTCTTTCCGATATGATCTCCACAGATCCCTTCATGAACCTTAGTGCAAATTATGCCTCTCAAGGTCGCAGGCATTTAAGCAAAGAAAATGATCGTTTATAAAGTTTTTCCTTGTTCACCAAGTACTTGGAGGATCTATATTTGATCTTGCAAACTGCCTTCCGATCAGCAAGGAGTCGATCATCTTTTAGGAAGTCAATTAGTGGATCAATCCAGCATGGTTCATCGGGCAGCATAATTTTTGATGGCTCCCTGATGGTCAGCCTTCTAATTTGCTAGAAGCAGGCTCCTCAAGGAAGCACCATGGGTGGGTGTAGTGGTTACTGCCTTTGGCTAACAAGTATGCCTGAATGTTGTCTTCCCTTGAAATCTATTTAATTTCAAGACCATGAAAATCACTAGTTAGTTCCTTGACCCTTTGGAGATATTTGATCATATTTTCCTCCCAAGCCTCAAAATTGCCTTTGATATGGCCGATGACCAGTTGAGTCACTGTAGACTCAAATCTTGCACTCAAAATTCTTTGACGATGCCGAGCCCTGCTATCAGGTCCTCGTACTTGGCCTCATTGTTGGTTATGGAGAACTCAAGGTGCAGACCGTGCTCGGCAATGATTCCTTCAGGGCTGACTATGACCACTCCCATGCCCGATCCCTAAGGTTTGGATGATCCATCCATATATATTTTCCAGGCATAATTTGTGCTCAGATGTGTGTCCAATAACAGCTCGATGGCTCCATTGCTTCTAGATCGACCAGTTCATTAGGGATGGTGCATTCAACTAAGTCGGCCAGTATTTGAGCCTTAATCGATAGTCAAGGATGATATTTAATATCAAACTCTGAGAGCTTGATTGCCTATTTGGTGAAATGTCCAAACATATTAGGTCATGGAGAGTATTCTTCATTGGCTGATCGGTCAGCAAGTTGATGGTATGAACCTAAAAATATGGGTAAAGCTTTCGAATGATAATGAGTTATATCAGCTTCTCCAACTTTGAATACCGGGTCTCCCCATTTCTTAAAATTTTGCTGACATGGTAGATGAATTTCTGAACCCTATTCTTCTCTTGGATCAATACCACTCTCATAGCCGAGGGGGAGGTCACCAAATATAAGAATAGCTCTTCGCTGGGATCCTGCCTCCCCAACAGTAGAGGGAAGTTGAGATAACCCTTGAGATCATCAAAGGCCTTCTGGCACTTCCATCCAACAAAGATCCTTTGGATGCTTCAGAATTTGAAATAACGAGAGGCAGTGCTCAGCCAATTTGGAGACAAACCTGCTGAGGATTGCGATCCTTCCGATAAGGTATTGGATATCTTTGACTATCTTTGATGGGCTCATATCGTAGAGACGCAATGGCTTTGATCTTCTCTAGGTTAACCTCCAGCCCCTGTTGGAGACCATGAAATTCAAGAATATACCTGAGACCACTATGAAGGCACATTTGGCAAGGTTCAACTTCATTTGATATTTCTATAGCATTAAAGGTCTCCTGGAGATCTTCAATATGGGTCTTGGTGATTTTGCTTTTGACAAGCATGTCATCCACATATACCTCCATATTCCATCCAATATGGTTTTTGAAGACCTTGTTCACTAAGCGTTGGTAAGTTGCACCCACATTCTTTAGTCTAAATGGCATAACTCTATAGCAAAAGAGATCTCGGTCAATAATAAACGTAGTCTTATCTTCATCTTCCAAAACCATCCGGATCTGATTGTATCCGGAAAAAGCATCCATGAAGCTAAAAAGATCATGGCCCGAGGTCACATCGATCATTTGATTGATTCATGACAAAAGGTAGCCATCTTTCGGACACGCCCTATTGAGATCTATGAAATCTATGCAGATTCGCCACTTGTCATTCATCTCTCACCATAACCAGGTTGGCGATCCATTCTAGGTTGGTAGTTTCCTGGATGAAGCTAGCATGAAGCAATTTGTCAATCTTAGTGCTCGGACGTGAAGCTCCATTTCTTTTGCTTGTCAAGTCGGTGCTTGGGATCTACATTCAGCTGGTGTACCATCACTGAGGGATCGACACTCAGCATATATATGGATGCATATGTGAAGACATCAACATTCTACAAAAATGAAGTTGGTTGATCCCTAGTTACCTGATCCAAGTTGGAATCAATCCTGACCGTATGTTCAGGATTTTCATCGACCAAAGATATGGGGATGAGGTCCTCGACCAGCTCCCCTCATTCGGTGAGGTCGTTTCAAGCATCAAGCCCTTCAACGGAATAGTTTTCAACAGTCCTTTTTCCTTAAAGCTCGATATGGTAACAGCATCATGCTAGGTTCTGATCTCCGTGGATCTCTCCAACTCCGTATGTTATTAGAAATTTCACTTTTAGACAATAAACGAAAATAGCAGCTCGGAAGGCATTAAGACCTAATTATCCAAGAATGGAATTGTAAGCTAACGACGTCCAAACAACCAGGAAGTCCACTCGAGCGACTAATCGTAGAGGATAATATCACATTCTCATGGTCAAGATAATCATTCCCTCTACTAGGATCGCATTTCCTAAGTCCACTCGAGCGATCAATCGTAGAGGGTAATGTTCCATTCTCACAGTCAGGGTAATCATTCCCTCAGATCGCATCTCCTATAAATCCAACCAAAGAAGAGTTCACCCGAACCAGCCATTCGGGTGATAATCCAATTTTCAAAAGTTCATCATAATACAAACCAAGGATCGTTGAACCGGTACCGGGACCCGTACGGTCAGCTGCCGGTATGGTATGGTACGATACAGTCCATACCGTACCATACCGGAACGTGTACCGAGACTAAGAAAATGATAAAAAATTCTCTTCCTCCTCCCTCTCAAGCAAAGATTATTAAACTTGACTTGAACTAGACCCGAACCGAGCCAAATCGAGCCCGAATTGGGCTGAACCAGGCGGTACGGTACGGTATGCTATAGTACCATACCGTACGAAATTTATTTTTTTTTAATTTTTTTAACAATCCGAGGTGCCGAATCATTTTTTATATGTGAACCATACCGGCTCTTGGCTGGTACAGTACGGTACGCCCCATACCGGGTAGTACGAGACGATATCGCAAACCCTGATACAAACCATCCGTCAAATTTTCATTATTAATAAGGATGCGATGTACATCATAATTTTCAACGTTCAGAGTTACAACCACCGCATCATTATAGGGGAACTAAACACCCTCATCATCTTCGAGAAAACTTACCGGGGTTACTCATTTTTTTGCTGGTTGCCTGGGGTGGCCACACCCCCAGTTATCATTTTCACTTATCCTGATGGCATGGGATCACCTCTCTCGAGAGGCGAAAGCGATTATGATTGTTCAACCGGTTATGGTGATCCTGGCTGCTCCCTTGACTTGCTCTGTTATCAAATAAACCGATTGAGATGACCTCACCTTATCAGCTCCTCAATGTTGTTACGTAGCTGGATGCATTCCTCAATATCATAGTCGTGGTCCCGATGGTATAGACAAAATTTGTTTTGATTCCTTGCCAACGGCATTCGCATATTTTGAGGCTTTGAGATATGCCCTTTGTTCTTCAGATGAGTGTAGGTATAGAGCTTCCCTAGCAACAGTACTTGAGGGGATTCCCTGGATCGGTGATCTTTGAAGAACCTGTTCCTCTCCCATGAGAATCTAAAGCAAGATCGAGCTCTTCCCTCATGCCTCAGGGAGAGTTTGCATTCTCGCATTTCCTTCCCATCCACAGTGTAGAGGTGGGTAGATTCTCTTCCAATATAAAAGCTTCTTCCATCCGAGCATACTTTTCAGCTCAGGCTAGCATACCTACAAAATCCTTAGGATAGGTTTTGGCCAGTAACTTCTTAAGGTCATTTTCCAAATTGTGGATCTCCAAAGTAGCAGCATTAAAATGACTCACAAAGGTTTGGATCGTCTCTCCTTCCCTTTGTTTGAGAGTATGGAGATAGTCCGAACATTGTTGTGGTCTCTAACTGCTGACAAAGTGATCTGCAAATACTCGACTCAACTATTCAAAGGAGTGTACCAATCCCGGCTTCAGGCTTGAGTACCAGTGCCAAGCCACTCCCATCAAGGTTAAAAGGAAGGCTCACAGAGAATGGGATCAGGAGCCCCATGCAAGAGCATCGTCGCTCTAAAACTCACCAGGTGATCGTCGATGTCAGTGGTTCCATCATAGCTTTCAAGCTATAGGATCTTGAAGTACCGGGAAAATGGTGTCCACATAAACTTGTCATCAAATGGTGGCTCATTGCTGACCCCATGTTCGGTTTCGAAAAACGATTGCAGATTTTCTTGATTCATCGATCCATCTCATTGAGCCTTCGATCAATCTCAAGGTTCTGATTGCCAAGGCCTCCGATAGCTACCAGGATCGACAATCAGGAGTGGAGTCATGCTCCAATCGGGGGCTTTTAGGACATTATGATGGGGACCGAGAGTCTATTTTATTTTATTTTATTCGAGTCCAATAGTACTGTGTCACTTAAGTCAAAGTGAGCTAATTGAGTCCTATAATAAAGTGAAACATGTGAGTCCAATTGAGTCTTTGAGTTAGTCCAGTCTTGTACAAGAGTCCGCAGACCAGGAGATTCACCAGGCCCCCCCAACCAGAGCTGGCCTTCATGCACCCGAGCCCTTTCATGCCACCAAGCCAGCAAGAGAGAGCACAAGTCCAAGACAAAGCCCCACTGTTGACCAGGTCCACCAGGATTTATTGGCCCATAAGTCAGGGTTTCTTAGCCCTCAAGTCATGTACCCTGGAATGAATCTATAAATACCATCCCTCCCCTCTTATATGAGTATCTTTTTCTTATGAATACAAACAAAAAAATTATTTTGATTTGAGTTTTGAATTTTTCTCCGGATTGGAGTGGGTGTGATGCCCTGGTTCTCTATTCTTAAGTGCAAGCCCTAATCCCCTGGTGACTTCTACGCTCATCAGCGATCCCCCACTTCTCTATCCCGCATCAACTTGGTATTAAAGTCCAGATGGATTAGGGTACGTTTCTTCTTCCGACTCTTCTCTGTGCTGACACCCTTGCTGCCATCGCCCGTGAAGCACTCCACTGACACCGATCCGAAAGTTCACAACCGAACCCCTCCTCCGCATCCATCCCGTGACCCTCCCCAACGCCCCACCGGCGTCGTCCGTCTGTGAAGCCACTGCCAGCAGCTGACAGCCCATCTTCGACCAAGTTCCTCCCACCGACCGGCACCGCCCCAGGCCTTTAGAGCGACGCCTCCACCCGTGAAGCCCGATCCCTCAGGCACGGTAGATCCCCACACCGCTGACCTCCAGCCTTCGTCGAGTCTGCCATGACCACTGTCGTCGGCAAAGCACGCCGGAAGTCCCTGCTCTGCCCAGCCACCGATCGTGGAGGCCTCCCTGTGCCACAAATCTGTGCGACGCTGCCTCCTGCCAAATCCATCCCTGTAGCCGACGACCACCAGAAACCCAATCCGCCGCCTGATTCACTGCCGTCCTCCGGCCTCGGATCAAAGCTTCCACAGCCGTGTGAGCTCCGCCCCTTCGTGCCTTCCCGCCCAACTGCTAGGAAACCCTATGCTGTAGGTCCGTGCGATGCCCCCACTGGATTTCCACCATGCTCCCTGTCAGCCGTCCATCCCCTCCGCCTGTAATCGGAGACAGCCTATTCGACCACTGCATCCTGTCGGAGTTTCCATTCCACCCTGGTTCGGTCCGTGAGGAAGGGGATAGCACGAACGTGAAAGCAGTTCCGTCCTCTATTGCCGACTTCAGTGCACAATTTTTGGAGCAGCGTGGTTTCTAGAGTGGCTTATAGGGTTGCATGATTTTTAGAGCAGAGATGAAAAAAATAAAAAAAAGAAAAGAAAAGAAGTTGAAAAAAAATAAAAATAAAAATGGGTGAACCCAGCATCGAAGTCCTTTTTTTATTGGTTTCGGTTCCATCAATCCCCGCTCATCCAAACTCAACAGAGTCGAGTTCTCTCCACCGCAGGGGAATGATAGGGACCGAGAGTCTATTTTATTTTATTCGAGTCCATTAGTACTGTATCACTTGAGTCAAAGTGAGCCAATTGAGTCATGTAATAAAGTGGAACATGTGAGTCCAGTTGAGTCTTTGAGTTAGTCCAGTATTGTACAAGAGGAGAGTCTGCAGAACTGAAGATTCACCAGGCCCCCCTAACCAGAGCTGGCATTCATGTACTTGGGCCCTTTCATGCTGCCAAGCCCACAAGAGAGAGCACAAGTCCAAGACAAAGCCCCACTGTTGACCAGGTCCACCAGGGTATCTTGGCCCACAAGTCAGGGTTTCTTAGCCCTCAAGTCATGTACCCTGGGATGAATCTATAAATACCACCCCTCCCTTCGTGTATGAAGAATCTTTTTCTTATGAATACAAACAAAAAAATTATTTTGATCCGAGTTATAAGTTTTTTTTTGGATTGGAGTAGGTGTGACACCCTGGTTCTCTATTCTTGAATGCAAGCCCTAATCCCCTGGTGACTTCTACGCTTCCCAGCGATCCCCCACTTCTCTGTCCCGCATCACATTATCTCCTGGCCTCTAAACTCTTAGGATGTCAGCGATGGTGATGAGTGGTCCCTCCAAGATCTTTCAAAGGGACCCGTGATTGCTTTGACAGTTTAGGCACCTCTCCGGCTACTGGATGCTGCATCACTAGATGTAGTGCAGGTATAGGTAGTGTCGAAGGTTGGGAGATTGCATGTGGTGCAACCGATGGGAGTGTTGCCGGAGATGGTGCAAGGGTAGCCTAAATGGCTTGGACAGCTACCATCAAGTTCTAAACTTGTTCGACAAGTTGAACCGATCCAGGCCCACCACCGCTACTTGTGGCGGTGGTGAGATTCCTGCTAACATAGGGAGAGACGGGTCATTTGCCTAGCTCTTGGCCATCCTTTCCACTGGCCAAGCGGCCACGATGTTGGTTCGGCGATAGGCAGTCTTCTTGGATGGCATAGCCTTCCAGTCTTGCAAGTTACACTTTCCATAAATATTCAGGCCCTTCATTTAAACTGTTGGTGCCAAAATTCATCAAGCACCAAAAGAAGAGCTTGAGCTGGTGGAAGTGCTGGAAAGAATAGTGCAGACCGATCTTCGAGAAGCGGTACTTGCAAAAAAGCCCCATCGAGGGTGGCCCCGACGATGGCACCCCAATGCTTAATTTAGTATAGATGCCAACAGTCGAGAGTGTAAGCAGGAAGGCTTGCATACCACTGGGAGCCTACATAGAGCCTCTTTTATAGAGAGTTCAGGGTATTCCAGATGAGACCAAGATCCTGCCGGATTTGGTGAAAGGTGGCTGGACCTCCATGTCGCCTGGGGCCTTTTGCTGGTAAAGGGATATCTTGTCTTCTTAAATGCATCCTTATTGTTAGTCCAAGGTAAGCCACGCTTCTTTGAATGGTGACTCAAGTTAAAGGGCATTCAGGCACACTCATGGCTCTTGTCAAGATCCCGCAATGATTTGGTGATTTTAGGATCGATGAAAAACCCTGCCAAGTGGTGCACGGTGGTGATGAGCATCAGAGTGCTGCATTATGAGGGCTAGAACGAACGTGTTGCTGAGGTAATAATGGCTTGCGTTCTAGATATGGTTCAGCCATGCTGAGAATTTAGGAGCCTCTTAATCGATGTATACCAAAAAGCTTCAACCGAGTGCCTTAGGAGCAGTCTGCAGGGCTCGCTGATACTTTGAGACATAGGAGTTGGCCTCTGCTGCCATCCGTTCAAGGGCTTTTGGCCGAGCACCTCAGGGGTGGTCGGTAGGGCTTGCTAATACTCTAGGACATAGGAGTTATCATCTGCCGCCATCCATCAAGGACTTCCGGCCAAGTGCCTCAAGGGCGGTCGGAGCATTCATACCATCATGGGTCCCATGTAACTGATCGGATCGTAGTTTTCACCAACAGATAGTGTATAAAATTTTCCTTGAATCTTTAAGATATGCACTTATTACATAATATTCTAGATATGCTTCTCCAGTTCAAACCAATATAGCCACTACAAAAACTGATACAAATTATTAGCATAAATTTATATGGTCTGCAAAAGTAACAAGAATAAGCAACCTATATGCTATATATATCTAAGAACAAAACAATTTGCCTCTCCACCAAAATAATGATGTAAATTCAACATTACGAAAATGCTTTACATAACAACATTTTTCTGATCTCAACACAGATCTCCACAATTATTAGGAAAAATAACCCAAGTTAAAATTGTAAGCATTCATGGTTTATCTTTTACTAGTTTTAAATTTCTTCGCTATACTTGCCTATCTACTATTGTATAGAGAGAAATCTTGGAGTTAGACATGCATACATGCATGAAATACTAGTTGTACCTAAAGGACAGAATATGTATTTGGACAGGTAACTTGGTGCATATGGTTACGCCACCCACCACCCAGCCAATGTCCTCACGCTTGAATTCTCCATTTTTGCTCAAGCCACGTTGCCATGTGACAACTATGACTGCCTCAATCTTATTATCATAGATTCAAGTTTTGTATCATAAGTTCAATCTATATTTAAAAATTACTTCTTTTATCAATAATGAGAACCGGAAAATTCTTAGGGAAAAAGTTCGGTATAAGCGAAAAAGTATGTCTACAAATAATTAACATCATACAAAAGACACCATTGTTGACATGACTAATGGAGCCAGATACCAAATAATACAGTTTATACCAACAGGTTGGTGCAAGTACTTGCTATGACTGGTCCACTATTTCATGACGTAACAATATTCAACATAAGGAACAATCCTTCACAAAATGCAAGTTACATCAGCTCCAAGTAAAATGAAGTTACAAGACTAATTTTATTTTAAAATACATAGCAACCCGGTCCACAATGTCAAATTATCTTCTTTAGTAATTAGTAAACAAATGGTGCTGTCCTACACTCCTGCCTCTGGTCTGCCATTTCTTATTTACAGAAATATCTCTGGATTCTTGAAAGAGTATAGACAAATTATTCTCATAAGGATGCATAGGTTTCAGTATTCAACAATTTCTTAGGATATAGCTTATCTATGACAAAATAATTTCACCATGGAAATTTTGGTTAAGGCCTCTTTAATGAATTAGCAAAGCACTAGCAACCTGCATCACTCATTTAAACTTCTATCACTGCTAACTTTGCAAAGCAAGTTCTGTCGCACTGGCCAGTATTAGCCATATCATATCCGATAAGGTATATGTATGGTACCAAGGTTCAATTTGGTATATAAGTAAAACAGGCCTATACTGGTCTGCATTGAGCAACACTATCTGTACTACATGGTACCTCTCGAAACTGGGGTGCATACTCTATCCAGTACCATCCAATTTTAGATGGTACCATGATAAAAATTAAGAAAAAAAGAATGTTGGGAGCTATCTCAATACAGGGTGCATACCGTACCAATCATACTATATCAAACCAACAATGTATCAGAATGATACTTGGTACTGAGATTACAGAACTTCTAGCAACGAGTTATCTGGTACATCATTCAACTTATAACATTGACTCGTACGAAACTACTAAAAATCACCATCGATTGGCACATATTCTCTTCCAAGGGTTGCTTCCTTGTGTTCCTCCAAAGGGTGAATGGTGACAAATATGTTTGAGATAAGTTTTAAAACATTAGGAATTGTAGGCAGACTCAATTCAATGTCCGAACACAACAAAAAAATAGCAAATATTTTCAAGTACATGTATCATGCTTGTGTAAAATTGCATAGCTACAGAATAACATTAGATTTTAGCTATGATATGGTGGACATGACTGTCCATGTCACGTTTCACATACACTTCTGACATGCATCAATGTCACGGTAAAACATTTGATTTAACATATGTTGACTATAAAGACATGCATGTTCATGTTCTAGTTGATTTATTACTAAGTACTGTCCCAAGGCAATATTACCTTGGGTTGACAATGTAGATAAGCAGAAAAGAGATACCGTGTCTGACAACATGAACACAATAGTTGTGATAACATGTGAAACTTTGAAGATCAAACTACAATTTTGTATAATCATACTAAGCATGAAACTTCATCAAGAAAATTCAAATAGGGATATTTTCTTCACCTCATGATGGATCAAGCATGGAGGTTGCTGAGATTGTCAGCAAATGCATCAACTTCTGCTCATCAAAATTCTCTATAAGCACTTGATTAAAGATTCCATTCTACATCAATTTGGGGGTGACCCTTGGCACAAGTAGTAAGGTTGCTCCATTGTATTGTAGAGGTTACAAGTTCGAACCACAAAAATAGTTGCTCTGCAGATGGGGGTAAGGTGCATATATTTGACCCTCCCCCGACCTGCAATGGCGAGAGCCTCGTATACTAGGCCGCCTTTGTTTTTTAACAGCTTGAGAAGGTACACTAGAATTACAATACAGGAAGTTATATTTAATGTTCTTTGTATTCCCTGTTTGATTGTAAATTTCTTTTACAACCCACAATCATTCACACAAATCCACATACAACAAGCCAATTTTGGTCATCATAAGAGGACAATGAGAAACCAGCAATGGCTGGTCTCGTACTTAATTAGCATTTTCCAGGTAAACAGCTAATGCACGCAGACCCCTCCATGATAGCATTTATGCATATGCAGTTCAATAGTTATTCTACCAGTGCTAAGCATCTTGACTATAAAGACAAGCAGATGCTGACAGTAAACGGTTACCTTTCTATTTTACCTAAACATTAGTAGTTGTTAGTTGCGCTATATCACAACTGAGTTTGCCTTATTTTCATAATTACAGCAAGAATTCATGATTTAAACAAGTGGGACAATATCCATGGTGCTACCACTCTTTCGAATTTAGAGCTAGTTAGAATGAACAGAAAAAACATAGTGACAGACTGACCAGGCATTCAAAGGATAGACATAGTAATATTAGCTTGGTAATCACTGGACTTACCAGTAAGATTGGCATGAATTAATAACAAAATCATTAAAATAAACATTGATATACTTAATACAAGTAAAAGACAAATCATGTTGAAAGGCCAAAAAATACATACCGAATCAACTGATGCAATGATGGATACTGCACACATCACAAGGGCTATTTTCCAGTTAAAAAGAGGTGTTCCCCATTGCAATGGATATGGAAATCTAAACCAGGGTGAAGAACTTAATGCATGAGATGTATCAAGACGACAATGTTTCATCCTTGGTACATGTTTCCTGCAGTAAGCTGATATGGTATTTGAGGGAGGTACATTAATACCACAACCTTTATAGCTATAAACTCCAGTTTCTGTGAGAAGAAAAGCAATAGCCCATGTGATTGCCAGGCCCAGTGGAACCTGTAAATGACACAGCAAAACAATTATTAATGCTGATGAAATTTTGCCATGATAATGTAGTCTTGAGAACATGAATGGAGTGGAAAATTTGAGCATGCTAAAGAAATTCAACTGTCAGTTTTTTGCAACAGCTTACCGCATAGACTAAAAGTATACGATGGCCAAATATTCGTATCTTCCTAAGATACTGCAACCAGAATGTTAAGGTACATAAGTTCTGGCACAAATACCAGTAAAAAGCAGATAATAAATTGCAATATTAGCAGGACAAGGTATAAATGCCATGATCAAATTGAACAGAAGCAATATCAGAGGAAATCTATGCCCTAAAGTGACAGTATAAATTGCATAATTAAATTGAGCTGCAACAATATTAGAGGAAAATTATGCCCTACTCACGAGTGAAAAAATAACCACAAGCAACATCTGCACTACACCAATCTCCAGACATGTTCCCACTCGAGTAAAACCATAACTGTAAAAGGAAAGTCCAATAGCTGCAATTGTTGGAGATACAACAACCGGATTGATCAACCTGAAACAGAAACTTGAGGGAGAATAAGTTATAGTATGGCAACATGCCAGTGCAGAGCAAGGTGCAAAATGCTTTTGGAACACATCAACAACAAAAGTGGAATGTAAAGGAAGTTTATAGATACTCAAATAGTAACAAATATATGCATGATATTATCTTATGAAATAGAGATGATCTTGTGCAGTAAACCTACGAGCGTAGAACCGTGAAGTGCGAACACTGATTGATATATGCCAAAGAAAATATTTAGTTAATTGGGGATTATCCATGTTCCACTCTTAAGTTCATGATCAAGTGATTATAGGCATAATGGCTATCCTTCCTACAATGGCAGAACCAGGTGATGGGGAACACAAACAAAAGAAAAATAAAATAAATTCAAAGAAAAAAAATCAAATAACCTTGAGATTCAATTCAATCATTTAAGCATGTCTTTCTCCATAAAATTGGAGCCCTTAAATATAGTAACAAACCATAACCTAATAAAAATCAAACTACTGATTCCTAATAAAATTAAAAGTCCTAATAAAGGAACCTAATAGAATTGAACATTTCCGGGTGGGGTGGGGGCCTGCAGGGGTAGCTACACTAAATTTATCCCCCTATCCCTTTTCTTTACCCAAAAAAAAAAGGAAATCTAATGAATTAAAAGAAATCCTAAATAAACCCTCCTAGAATAGAATTAGGGCTAGGATTCCTCAAAGTACATGATGTTTCCTTCTAAAATATGTTTGAATTTTTCAATTCTCATCATTCCCTCCTAGCTAGAAAGAACTCAGCTTTGGCGAGGAATTGAGATAGGCTTCTAACAAATCTGAATCAATATGGAGCAACTCTTTCTCAAAAATTTAAGTAGTATCTGAATTTGGATGACGATACCACTTAATCAAAAATTTTTGAAATCCTCAATCAGCAAGAAAAACAGCTTCATTAGTGATAATGCATTCATTATGGTCTGGCGAAGATGATGAAAGTGAAGCAAGAACTAGAATTAGCATTGGAGGAAACTAACTGTACCCCGTGTGAAATCATCTGCATGCATGGTAGGAGACTCGAATGTGTCTCGATAAGGTAGCAAATCTTCAACATTGAAAACTGAACTAAATTTTAAATTCAAAGGTAATTATATATAATAAGCATTAGGGCCAAGTTTATGAAGGATGCGAAATAGACCAGTGGATTGAGCATGCAACTTTTTGAATGAATATAAGGGATAACGTTCTGGACAGATATGAACCATCACACAATCACCCTCGTTAACCTCTACATCTTTATAGTGAGCATCAGCAACGAGCTTATATTTCTTAGTAGTCATAGCAATATTTTGCCTAATATTAGCGTGAATGTCATGTGTTTGACAAAAGAAGTGGTAGGCTCATAACTATAGTTATTAATAGGTAAGAAAACAAAATCAATGAATTAGCAAGGATTAAAGTCATGAACAATTTCAAAGAAACTCTTACTAATAGATCGATTTACTGAGCTATTATAAACAAATTCAGTTATAGGCAACAACAAATCCCATATACCAGGTCTATTTTAGAGTGGTCCTAAATAATTTTTGATAGCACTGGAATCTACTCGAACACCAGAGTAGGCTGGAAATAAGATGTCGATGGCTGTACCTGTAAAAGAAGTCCTGGCCAAAGTGGCTCCGGCGAAGGCTCTCTGACACTAAAGTCAGTATCTCAAACCACCAAGTAAAAGTGGAGCAGCGAGATAAGAGTGCAAGCACATGCATATGCGTGTGGGCGCGTACCTTGGGGGCTTCGCTGAAAACCCCCTTTTATACCCGAGCCCCAAGGGTAATCTAGAGATAACATGACATGGCAACTAGTGGACAAAAGGTGGCTGGATTTTAGGATCCTTGTCAAAATTTCTGGATGGAAATCATCATTCTATCTAGAATATCCTCCTTCCATTAATGGAAGGTTTTGTCTTATGTGTCTTCCTGCCATTTGTCTTAATGGTTCCAGAATTTATGGCCCAGGGAGAGGCCATGCTTCATTAATAGTTGAGATATATTCTTGATTATGGGACTAGACTGTTTGTCTATTGCAAGAGGCATACGAAGGAAAGCGTTGGTAGATTCCTCCTTCAGCCATTCGATGGACACCTTTATGAGACATGACTGGCCAAGCTTGGATTCTAAGTGCTATAATTCAGTAGGCCTAGGAACCCTTCGAGATTGGAGTTCCACAGAACTTGTGGGCTGAAAGGACCGGGTGCCAATTATATCAAAGGTAGGTGGGCGAATATATCCTAACTGGAGTTCTGTGAAACAGTAGTTCAAAAAACCGAATGTTTATTAGAACAAAGTCTGGAAGGCCAAAGGTTAACTCTGGCAGAGACCCAGAAGGATAGATATACCTTAATAAGGTGATCGATAGGATCGGGAGTCAAAATATTACTCCTAACTTCTGCCCTCAGGGAACGGGACTGAGTGATCGATGAGGTACTTTAGGGGAGCATCCCGAGACAGGACTTATCCTTTCAAATGATTCAATAGCATGCCACTCTGGTTATATAAATTTGGTTATTTCTAGATAATGTGGGTGTTTATTCTGTATACGTGTCCAAAATACCGTGGACTCAACAGGGAAGGCAAAAATAGCCGGGTGAAGCTCCATCTTGTCCCAAAATAGATTCGGTCAATCCTTCCCCAGTCCTAAGACCTTCAAGATCCCGAGGGTAGAGTTTCTCCACATCAATTGCACCCCACTCCTTAGTCAGAATATGAAGTATTTGAGTCGAATAGTTCCGGCATTCACATGAATATTAGGCAAAAGATTGCTATGACTACTGAGAAATATAAGCAACAAGATAAGGGTGCAAGCACATGCATATGCGTGCGAGCGCATAACTTTGGGGTTTCATTGAAAACCCCCTTTTGTACCCGAGCCCAAGGGAAATCTGGAGATGACATGACATGGCAGCTAGTGGATAAAAGGTGGCTGAATTTTAGGATCCTTGTCAAAATTTCTAGTTGGAAATCATCATTCTTTGTTTGGAATATCCTCCTTCCATTAATAAAAGGTTGTCTTATGTGTCTTCCTGCCATTTGCCTTAATGGTTCCAAAACTTATGGCCCAGGGAGGGGCCATGCTTCATTAATAGTTAAGATCTATTCTTGATTATAGGATTAGACTGTCTGTCTATTGCAAGAGGCATACGAAGGAAAGCATTGGTAGATTCTTCCTTCAGCCATTCGATGGATGCCTTTGTGAGACGTGACTGGCCAAGCTTGGATTCCAAGTGCTATAGCTCGGTAGGCCTAGGAACCCTTCGAGATTGGAGTTCCACGGAACTCGGGGACCGAAAGGACCAGGCGCCAATTATATTGAAGGTAGGTGGACGAATATATCCTAACCGGAGTTCTGTGAAACAGTAGTTCAAAAAACTGAATGTCTATTAGAACAAAGTCTGGAAGGCCAAAGGTTAACTCTGGCAGAGACCCGGAAGGCTGGATATACCTTAGTAAGGTGACCAATAGGATCGGGAGTCAAAATATTACTCCTAACTTCTGCCCTCAGGGAGCGGGACTGAGTGATCGATGAGGTACTTTGGGGGCGCATCCCAAGACAGGACTTATCCTTTCAAATGATTCGATAGCATGCCACTCTGGTTATATAAATTTGGTTATTTCTGGATAATGTGGGTGTTTATTCTATATAGGCGTCCAAAATACCGTGGACTCAACAGGGAAGGCAAAAATAGCCAGGTGAAGCTCCATCTTGTCCCAAAATAGATTCGATCAATCCTTCCCCAATCCTACGACCTTCGAGATCCCGAGAGTGGAGTTTCCCTACATCAATTGCCCCCCACTCCTTAGTCCGAATGTGAAGTATTGGAGCTGAGTAGTTCTAGCACCATGCCCAAGGGATCCCGAGAGCCATGTTGAATTTTGTGTTCTCGAAAAATAGGCTTATCAAAGAAAGTTGTATTCTACATTTGTGATATTTCTTCAAAGAACGCGAAGAATTAATGTGGCCATTTCTCCTTATAAAGGAGTTTTAAAGGTGGTCTATCATCACCAATATTTCTACTAGGGAGATCATTCATTAAGTGGTGATTTTCGATAGAAAAGGTGATTTCCAGCAGGTTTTCTAGGAAATCTTTCGATGGCTCGAGTATTCCATGGATCCACGTGATGTTGGAGATTTGTGGAGAGCAGACTTGAAGCACTGATGGACTAGTGCTTCGGATAATAAAGATCCTAGTCCACTCACCGGTGCTCCTAGGGCCAAAGCATTGGGAAGTGAGTCCAGTGTCCCAGATTTCCGAGGGGCACATTACCTATCGAAGAACGAGTTTGAGCTTTTCTTCAGGTGGAAAACAATCACCAGTCTTGCGAAATAGGGTCTGAAGAATACAGGCGCATGGCCTGAGTCTGTTATACTGGTATAAAGAAGGTTCATCGCTCAATGTTTATGGCATTACTTTATTTCTCACCATTTTCTCTCCTTTTGACATGGTGTTGTCCATGGAGCCATTCTGCATAGTTGGCTCATCACCTTAATTTCTTCATGAGATCGACTGAGGCTACTGAGGCGAGGATTGCGACAATGGAGGACAAGGTCACCAATGCGAAGGAGCTTAATGAGGTGAGATTCGAGATTCCGTAGCGAAAGGGGAGTTTCGGGAGCAAAAGGAGAGTGCAGACAGATTATCAAAGAATATTGTTTGTTCATCAATAAAATTGGGTGAGGTGGGCAGTCACATGGCTTCAATGCATCGGAAGGTCAGTGATGCATGCCGTGGAGAAGCCCAAGCTATCTCGAATGCTAAAGCCAAAATTGTCAAGCTGGAGAAGAGTTTTTGGGGTGAAATCAGAGATTTAAAAGCGAAGGCGGATGGTCGAATCCAATAGTTCTAGAAGGAACTTAAAGTGAGAATGAGTGATTATCGAAAGAGCTTTGTTCGGCTCGCAATCGAATACAAGATGATTGGCCCTCCAATCAGGATGAGAGGGTTCAGCAAGCGAAGCGTCCTAGAGACAAAGCCCTAGCCAAAGTGTAGTTCCTTTGGCAAGCAATAGAAGAAAAAGATAAGAATGCATCCGCATTCTAGTGGGTTCAAAATCATCATGCCACGAAAGTTGAAGAGAACTTATTTTTGCATAACCAACTGAAGGCAGTCGGAGTTACTATTGGACTGAAGAAGAATGTCGATGATTATGGCGATGAAATCATGAGACTGCAAAATAAATTGTCCCTAGCCAAAGCATGCATGGGGGCTGCCGACACTTGCCTTCACTATGTCAAAAACAAGGCATATGAGGCTAGGTTCGAAGATTGCAGGCTTTTAGCAATCCAGATTCTGTCGAAGGCTAGAGCTCGCTTGCTTTGGGTTCCCATCACAATGCAAGCGACTATCTCTTCTTGCGAGCCAGATGAATTGGGAGCGAGGGTAAGAAATCCAAGATTCCAATCAAATGTAATCTTTTGTTTCTTTCTTTTTTTTTCTATCGTGACTATAATTATCTTTGAAATGAATAAAACATGAACTTTTTCTAAGTGTCATGATTCAGTGTTTTTGGAAGTATTCCATTGTCCATAAGTAATTTTGGTTTTGTTGGTTTTCCTTCGAAATTCTTTGGAGCGATAGTGGAATGACCAAAGTTTTTTATCGGTCAAATTGCTTTGATTCCCAAATCTTCATCGATAGGGTACAACATTCGAAAAAATGTCCTGTCGTAAGTCACGCAGGGAATGAGAGGTATTAATTATGTCATGATATCCTAGGACGATATGGTGCTTAAAAAGGAATGATTTCCACCTAGAAACTGAAGGGTCGGCAGAAAGTATTCGAGGCATTTCATCATTAGTGATCCGTGGGAATTCAATCTGGCCTATCTTTGGGCACCACTTGTCGACCTTCCGCTAGAAACGATTTTATCTCAGCTAAATCTGGGTCATTGATAGAATTTTTATAAATAAGAGAATCTTCGATGCCTCGACCGCCCTTTGTTTACGAAACTATCTTCTTCCTCGTGTTTCTTCTCTCAAGTTTCTTTCTTCTGTCCAGCAGTTGCCTTCGGTGAGCTTGCCGATGTTCTCCATTCTCTTTTCTGCTTTGTTTTCGTTTTAGATTTCGAGGAAATTCCTTTAGGTTTGTTAGGAAGTTTCTCTACTTCTTTTGGAGTACTTTTTTGTCTCTCATTTCTAGTTTTGAATCTTAGTTCTTCCTGCCTATTTTTAAGATGATTTTCCCTAGTTTTTGGATATTTTTACTCAAACTTCCAATATCAGATTCAAAGTGGCCTCTTGAGTTGGATGGTTCATGGCCTTCAGACCATGAACCTACTGAATTCGGGGTTTCTGCTAGGGGTGCGAAAATCATCCCGGACGGTGAGGTAACCTTAGTTGCAACCCAGAGAATTAATGGATCCTGAAGGAGGATCCTCGGTGAACCTTGAAGAACTCCTAAAGGGCCCCAAAGGGAATTTTCCGAGGGGTCCCAAAGGAGACTTTCTTCCCGTGCTCATCTAGTTTGAAATTTGGAAATCTCATTTGGAAAAGCTATGAAGTACCAAGTTTCTCCGAGTTTCGAATTGGAAATCCCACTCAATATTGACCGCACGTACAACCCTCCCCCGCGTCGATTGACTTTATATAAAGAATATTTTCCAGTTGGGTTAAGGTTGCCTTTGTTTCCTTTCTTTGTAGAATTTAGGATTATAGATCTTCCTCCCTGTACAGTCATACCGAACACATGGTGATTTATGATTTTTCGATAATTTGTCTCGACCAGGGTTTGCCCTACAATTCTACTCTTTACAGCCTTCTTTTCTTTTGGCAAACACCGCCGCCACTACTGGTGGTAGTTCACCTATCACTGTAGAGAGCAGCGTCCCTTGATTCAAAGTATTCTCTCTTCTATTCACCATTGGAAGATGCAGTTCTTCTTCGTAAGACATCTAGATGTCAGTGATTGGGGTTTCACGTAATGGGGCATCCAATCTTGCCAACTAACTCGTCCCGCCCTTTTCTCCGAGGAGAAGGAATGGATAGAGTTTTTCAGCATTTTCAAGTTCCTGGCTTGAAAGTTCTGATGTCCGAGGCACCCTTTTTAAGACGGGATTTAGCCAAGTTCAGCTGAGACGTAAGAAGAATCCCGATCTATTTCTTCTGCTTCTTTACTTCAGTACTTGTTTTCCAAACATCCTTTTTCTTTGATTTCTGATATGAATCCACAGAACGCCCACGAGTTGAGAAGGGCTACTCTGAAAAAGAGGAAGCTGACATGGCTCTCACTATTGGAGAGCCGTCGAGGGTTCAAGCTGTGGCCGTCCCCGAGCCTGAGGTCATTCTGGCCGATCTTCTGGAGGTCGCTCCTCCGATCACTTTAAAGCACTCCCGGGCATCAAAGGCCAGGACTTCCTCCTCTACCCCTCAATCGACAACTTACGAGGGGATCCCGGATGACCAAGTCCCGGGTCCAAGGTCTGCATATTTGACAACTAGGAAGTCGCCAAAGGCATGTCCGAGGACTTCATCACCCAGTTGACGTACAGAGTTGTCGGAGAGGGCAATCAGCAATGCCGAAGGGATGCAATTTTAAGCATTATGAGGGTTAGTTTTTTTTTTTCTTTCTATTGAGTTCAGCTTTTATCGTTCGATGACTCACCGTTAGATTTGCTACTTCGTAGGTATGCCATTTCATCAAGGATTACTATGATTTGAGGGATCACTGCGCGACCGAAGAAAAGAAGAAAGATTTGGCGGCATGCCTAAAGGAGGTGGAAGCCTGCCAAAAGATGGTTGAAGCTTGTCTAATACACATTGAGTCTGAAAATGGTCATCTTGACCAGGAGGTTAAGAACCTGAAGGAGGAGCTTTCTGTAGGGATGGGATTCTTAACCTGAATGAATTAAAAATGATTCAACCTTAGGTAATAGCACAGGCAACGACATAGGTGATTCTCATTGGAATGGGTTATCCAACACTGAATGTTAACCAAACTGGGAACTTCTCATTGTAAGGCTTAAAATAATTCAGCCCGGACCTGACTAGGAAGCTGAGGATGTTCGATATTATTTTCATTCAGTTGTCAATCCACCAGTGTTGATATGGTTCCCAACAAAGGCGGCTTTAGAGCATTGGACATCTAGTTATAAGCTTTCTAGGACTAAGTATAGAGTTCGGTTATTGGCTTCCAGGCACTCACCAATGCTAGCCCAACTAGAGGCTTTCAGGAATGGAACGCTAGGCCAAAAAATTTTGGGTATTAAATCTTCACATCTCGATCAAAGACTTTCGAGAATTCAGCATCGAGCCCAAAGCTTTCTAATGCTGGACCGGCCAAAGACTTTTGGACGATGAATCTTCACATATGGCTAAAAACTTTCAGGAGTTGAGCATTGGGCCAAAGGCTTTCCAATACTAGCCCAGCCAAAGGCTTTCAAGCGATGAATCTTCATGTCCCAGCCAAAGGCTTTCGGAAGTTGAGCGTTAGGCCAAAGGCTTTCTAATGCTGGCCCGATCAAAGGTTTTCGATGTTGAACCTTCACGTCCCAATCAAAGACTTTCGAGAATTGAGTATCAGGCCAAAAGCTTTCCAATGCTTGTCCGGCCAAAGACTTTCGGATATTAAATCTTCACATCCTGGCCAAAGACATTCTGGAGTTAGGCGTCAGGTCAAAGACTTTCCAATGCTGGCCCGACCAAAGGCTTTGGGGCATTGAATCTTTACATCCCAGTCAAAGACTTTTGGGAATTGAGCATCGGACCGAAAGCTTTCCAATACTAGCCCAGCCAAAGACTTCGGGCATTGAATCTTCATGTCCCAGTTAAAGGCTTTCAAAAGTTGATCGTCGGGCCAAAGACTTTCTAATGCTGGCTGGGCCAAAGACTTTTGGGCATCGAATCTTCACATCCCGGCTAAAGACTTTCAAAAGTTGAGCCTCAAGTCAAAGGCTTTCCAATGCTGGCCCGACCAAAAACTTTCGAGCATTGAGTCTTCACATCCCAGTCAAAGGCTTTCGGGAGTTGAGCGACAAGACAAAGGCTTTCCAACACTGGTCGACCAAAAACTTTCAGGCTTTGAGTCTTCACGTCCGGGCCAAAGGCTTTCGAAAGTTAAGCATCAGGCCAAAGGCTTTCCAATGCTGGCCCGGCCAAAAGCTTTCGAGCTTTGAATCTTCGCATCCCGGCCAAAGACTTTCGGGAGTTGAGCATCAAGTTAAAGACTTTCCAACATTGGCATGTTCAAAGCTTTTGGGCATTGAAACGTCACGTCCTGGCCAAAGGCTTTCAAGAGTTGTCACAATTGATGCATTAGCCCACCTTTGTGAATTCTTGAATGCTCAAGATAGGATGTACGGCTGGTGAGTAATATCAAATCCTGAGAATTTTGGACTAATTTCTTGAGCCAATAGTACATGCACGGCACTGCTGGTTTAGGAATTCTGTAAGATTTTTATACCTATTTTTAGGTGAGAAAAATAAGATTTTATCCCAAAAATTTGCCATGTCTGCCTTCCTTTTCAAAAATTTTTTATTATAGAGACATGTCTACCATCAATCGATCATCAATTTGGACAACTCTTGCCTAGTTTCCTATTAAATAGGGAGTTTGGCCGGTTTCCCCAGTGGTGTCATTGGCCACAGGTATGGGTAATGAAAATGTATGATTTTCTTTCCAAACAGGTAAGTTTCTCTAGCAAGAGTTTCTCGATTCCCTGAACTCTAGCAAGAGTTTCATTTTTCCATGACATTTTTGGCCTGGTTGCTGCTTCAGCCTTTAGGATTTCCTGTTAATCAAAACACAGCTTTCATATACTTTCAAAAGAGAAAAGATGCACTACTGATAATACATTCATAGGTTTTCTCAGTTCCAAGGTTGAGAAGGCAATAAGTGCCAGGTTGGATGGCCTTCACCTAATACTGTCCTTCCCAATTCTGGAAGAGCTTCCCTTGTTGAGTTGGCTGGGATACTTTGGCCAACCTCAAAATTAGGTCCCTAACTTTGAAAAACTTGTCTCAGACTCAGACATTGTGGTAGCGGGCGACCTTCCATCGGTAAGTGGCTATCCTCACAACAATAGCTCCCGAACTTCCCCTAACAAGTCCAGATTTGTCTGTCATTTAGAGTTGCTTCCCTCATTAAAACTTTCCACTCTCGAGAATGGAGCCCAACTTCCAGGAACTTCCACAGGGATTATAGCTTCAGTCCCAAAGGTAACGTGAAAGGGGGTTTCACCCGTCGATGTCCTCTATGTGGTTTAGTAAGCCTAGAGGATGTGATATAACTTGTTCGCCCACCATCATTTTGCTCAATCTAGGCATGTTTTCAGCCCCTGCAAAAGAATTCAATCAGCAACTTTGGCCTCCCCGTTAGCTTGGGGATGGCTGATAGAAGTAAAACACTAGGTAACGCCCAGATCCTGGAAAATTCCAGCATGTTTAAGCCACTAAATAACTGGCCATTATAAGTAATGATGGTTTCGGATAGTCCAAAGCAACAAATGATGGGCTTTTAGATGAAGGTTTTTACCTTCACTTCAGTAATTTTGGCAAGTGGTTTGGCCTCTATCCACTTGATAAAATAATCAATCATCACAAGCAAAAACTTCCATTCACTAGTAGCCAAGGAAAAAGGTCCTAATATGTCCATGTCATTGAGCAAAAGACCATGGTGCACTCAAGGGAGTGAGCAGAGCAGCTAGCATTCGCTGTATATTATAGTGGCACTTGCACAGGTCACACTTCCAAACCATGTTCCTTGCATCTTGTCAATGGTAGGCCAATAATATTCTTGTTTCAAAATTTTAAGGAATAAGGCTCTGTTCCCTGAGTGATTGCCACAATTCCTTTATAAACTTCTTGGAGGGTGTATTTCACTTCAAAAGGGCGTAGGCATTTCAGCAAGGGTTGGGAAAATCCTCTTATAGAGTTTTTATTCATGAAATATAAACCTGGAGCTCAGTTTCGTGTCTTACGGGCCAAGGATTCAGGTCCCGACAGGACATCCCATGGGATACCAGGATGGGGTACCATCTCCTGTGTTGGGACAAAACATCCCGTCAATGTCCCAGCATCCCAATCGGAACACCTTCGGACAACCCCTATCTCGAGTGTCAAGACAGCATGGGATGTCAATGCATCATGTTCCATGAAAAAACCGGGATAGCCCCATCCCACAGGATTTAAAACATTGTCACGGGCTTCCTCTCTATCTGGGAGGAGGCTCCCATTACGGAGATACTGGATAAGTGGGTCCATCCAGCAGGGCTCAATTCTATTTAGAGCACTGGTGTCGGTTTGTTGATGCTAGACTCCTCCAAAACTTCAAAGAAGACTTGCGCACACAAGTCCTTGGGTATGGATGTAGCGAGCTTGGATAGCCCAAACATTTTCCTATGAAAATTTGCTGAATATCAAAACTACAAAAGACCGAAATCAGGTCCTTAGCCTTTTGGAGATACTGCTTCATGTTTTCTTCCCGAGCCTTATAATCATTCACAATGTGGCTCACTACAAGCCAGGAATTGCTATGGACCTTCGGATGTTAAACTCCCAGTTCTTTGGCGATAGCGAGGCCGGTAATTAAGGTCTCATATTTAGCTTTGTTGTTGATAGAAGAGAACCCGAACCAGAGGGCGTACTGAATGTCCCATCTTTTTGGGCTATTAAGTATGAGCCCTGCTCTGGAGCCATTAGCATTTAAGGCCCCATCCACATGCATCGTCCATTGATTCTCAGGGTCTTCAAGCATTGGATCTTGTTCTTCGGATTTTCCATGAATGGTATATTCGGTGACAAAATCAGTGAGTACTTGTACCTTGACAGGTCTCGGATGGAATGCCAAATCAAACTCAAAGTTCAAAAGCCATTTGGCCATCCTGCCAGAAGTTTTAGGTTGGTGGAGCCATTCGAACATGTTGGTTCACGAGGACTGCCACCAAATGGGCTTAGAAATACAGCCAAAGTTTTCTGGCCGATATCACAAGAGCAAAAATGAGCTTTTCTAGTCAGGTATACCTGGTTTCGACATTTTGTAGAACCCGACTGACATAATACACCAGCTTTTGTGTCTGATCTTTTTCACGAACAAGGATAGAGACAATGGCAGAAGGGGAAACCACCAAGTATAGATATAGCTCCTCACCTTCTTTTGGCTTGCTAAGATGTGGAGGGGTATCGAGATAGGCATTTAGCTCCTCAAATACCTTCTAACATTTCTCGATCCACTGGAAATCCTTCAACTTTTTCAGTGGAAAAATGGTAAACATCATTCGACCAATTTAGAAACAAATCGACTGTCAGCAACAATTCGTCTAATAAGCCTCTGGACATCTTTCATAGTCTTTGAGGAAACCATCTATCTTACAGCCTGAATTTTCTCTGGGTTGGCTTTGATCCCTCGATCCGACACCATAAACCAGAGGAACTTCTTGAAGGTCACTCCAAATGCACATTTGGCAGGGTTCAATTTTATCTGGTATTGATGCAATGTGACAGGTTTTCGTAAGATCTTCCACATGACTCTGGGAGACATGACTCTTGACTAGCATGTCATCAACATAAACCTCCATGTTACAACCAATTTGATCCCTGAAGATCTTGTTTACTAGCCACTGGTAGGTTGCTCCTGCATTTTTCAAATCAAACGGTATCATCATGTAAAAAAGTAAACCCTGGTCAGTAATAAAGAAAGTTTTTTCCTCATCTTTAGATGCCATTTGGATTTGATTGTATCCTAAAAATGCATCCATGAAGGTTAGGAGTTTATAGCTGGTCATCGCGTCTACTAGCTAGTCGATGCGAGGAAGAGGATAGCTATCCTTCGAACAAGCCTTGTTAAGGTCCGTGAAGTCTATGCACATCCGTCATTTCCAATTGGCCTTTTTCACCATCACTATATTAGCCAACCATTCGGAGTAGTTGACCTCTATGATGAACCGACAGTTAGCTTCTGCACTTCTTCTACTATGATCTTTTGACATTCTGGTGCAATGCTTCTTTTCTTTTGTTTCACGGGATGATGAATCAGGTATACCTTCAAGTGGTGCGTCATTACTTCAGGATCAATTCTGGCATGTCTGTAGGAGTCCAGGCAAAGATATCAGCATTTTTTTATAAGGCTGTCAATCGTTGCTTTGTCACCATCTAATCTCGAGCCTATTTGGACAACAAACCGGGGGTCCCCATCATGCAGGGGTATGGCAACAAGGTCCTTTACAAGCTAACCTCTTTCTTCGATAAGTTCATCTCCGGTGTCCAATCCTTCAACTGGAAGACCATCTACACGTTTGATTTGCTTGATTTAACGGGCCACCAGGTAGCATTATCTTGCTAAAGTTTGGTTTCCATGTACTTCTCACAGTGTAGGGAATCTCATTAGCAAGTAATAAGTCGACACTATCGTCCGTAGAGCGTTCAGTCTTGGTTAGCCAAATATAACATTATAAGTCGAGGGAGTCTTCATAACTATAACAGTGAGATGCACTTGAGATCGTTCAGAACATTCCCTGCTATCACCGGCAAAGTGAGATAGTACCCTCAATAAGGACTGATTCTCCCAAAAATCTTGCTATCGGTGCATCTACCTTTTTCAGTCATTTAAGAGGAATGTTCATCTTTAAGAGTGCATAATAAAATAAAACATCTACCAATCTTTCCCTATCAACAAGTACATGGTTGGCATTATAGTCATCAATATTGAATTATAACGACGAGATTGTGGTGGAATATTGAATCCCTTTTCCATCAACCCAAGTGAAGGTTATGGTTTCATCAAGGGCCCCCTCCTGGCTACTAGCTGTAGCTTCTTCCTCCGATCCTCCAATGATAGCATTGACACCGTCTCTAGTAGGTCAATAGGATACGAAGGCATTGGTTGATTCTTCTCTCAGGTTTCAATTGCATCTTCCTAGCCTCAAGTAGTTATCCCTGAATCTACATCAAAACATATGCACGTGGGATATTTAGAGGGTGTACGAGCCGAACCTTCATGGCAATGGCATGCCCAATCGATGAGGGCTTCGAGGATGCTGAATCTGGGGAGGTGTCCTTCGGCGTCGTGGAGGCGATTGGCTCCTTGGCCTTTTTCCCTGGCCTTCTTTTCTCAAGCAAAGTCCTGAGGCTAAGGGCTGCACCTTGGATGCTTAAGCAAATAACAAAGTAGAGGATCAAGTGAGAGCCAAGGTGGATGGAATAGTCAAAGGAATGTGAGCACCGTATGCATCCTCCGCATGTGCATACTTTTTAGTCCTGATGAGCATCTCAGAAAAACCCATCGATGGTTTCTTTTTCAATGAGAAAAGAAATGAACATTGCTGGAGGCCATACTTCAAGGCGATCATGGCAACCGAATGATCAATGGTTGTATACCTCTAAAGCCACTTCATTAAACTGGCTTACATAAGACCTAAGGGATTCTCCTTCACTCTGTTTAATGTGAATCAGGGAGTCCGAACTCTGTCGTGACTTCCTGCTACTAGCAAAATGGAAAACAAAAGACTGACTTAAGTGGTCAAAGGACCACATAAAATCTTTACCATGCTGATTTTTTGAGAGTTGAGGGAAAGGCATGATATAGCACCGCATCGATGGCTATATGCAAGAGCATCATCATTTTGAAGCCCTATAGATGGCCCATCGGATCGATACATCCATCATATGTTTCCAACTATGGCATCTTAAAATGCCTTGATAACTATTCTTGCATGATACGGTCTTCAAAAAGTGGTTCAATGGTGAAACCAAGATCTTCATCTCTAGACGGTGCTAAGCCTCGCAATACTTCAATGAACCGATCTATCTCTTGAAACTTGTGATCCACTTCAGCATCTCTAGTTGGGTGTGCTTCAGAAGATCATGAGGGTGAGTAGGTCGAAGTGGACCCTTCGTTCAATCGAGGCAAAGGGGAATGCCTCCTTGCTTGCCTGGGATTCTCCAGTGCTATGGGAGGAACATGTTTCACTCGATGTCTTGAGGGAGCAGGAGCTATCGAGGCTCCAAGCGTGCCACTCCTAAGGGTGCTGGAGTTTGCGAAGGCATGGCTTGATATGCTTCTAGCTGGGGTGCAACTGCTAGTACAGCAGAATTGCCAGGTATTACATCGCTTGAATAGTGGCGATCAACTCATGAGCTTGCTGAGGAAGATGTTTTAGAGTATTAGGTTGATTTTCTTGTGGGATGATGTCAACCTGAACCCCTAGACCTGGACACTCTATGGGTTGACTATCCTGTTGAGAAGTGGTGGTGCCAGTGGATACACCTTTCGATGACATGTAATTTGCACAAAGGTCATCTTCAAACAACAAGCGAATAGTAGGCCCTTCCTCTATCTGATGGTGCTGGAATCCACTCGAACACCAGAGTAGGCTGGAGATAGGATGTCAATGGTTGTACTTACAAAAGAAGTCCTGGTCGAAGATGGCTCCGGCAAAGACCCTCCAATGCTCAAGTCTGTGTCTCATACCACAGAATAAAAGTTGAGCAGTGAGATAAGAGTGCAAGCATATGCATGCACATGGATGTGTACCTTGGGGGGTTCGATAAAAACCCCCTTTTATATCCAAGCCCTAAGGGTAATCTGGAGATAACCTGACATGGCCACCGGTGGACAGGTGGTTGGATTTCGGGATCCTGTCAAGATTTCTAAGTAAAAATCATCCTTCTTTGTCTAGAATATCCTCCTTCCACTAATGGGAGGTTGTCTTATGTGTCTTTCCATCGTTTGCCTTAACGACTCCAAGATTTATGCTCCTGGGAAGGGCCATGTTTCATTAATGCTTGAGATATGTTCTTGATTATGTGACTTGACTGTTTATCTGTTGCAAGAGGCATATGAAGGTGTTGGTAGATTCTTCCTTTAGCCATTCAATGGATGCCTTTGTGAGGCGTGACTGGCCAGACTTGAATTCTACATGCAACGGTCCGGTAGGCCTAAGAACCCTTCGAGACTGGAGTTCTGCAGAACTTAGGGGCTGGAGGGGTCCGGCGTCAATTATACCGAAGGTAAGAGGATGAATATATCCTAACCAGAGTTCTATGAAACAGTAGTTCAAGAAGACAAATATCTATTCAGACAGGGTCTAGAAGGTTGGAGGTTAAGCCTGGAGAGACCCAGAAGGCCGGATATACCTCAATACGGTGACTGATAGGATCGAGAGTCAAAATAGTACTCCTGACTTCTACCCGTAGGGAGCGGTACTAAGTGATCGGTGAGGTGCTTTGGGAGAGCATCCCAAGACAGGACTTATCCTTTCGAATGATTCAATAGCATGTTGCTCCAGTTACATAGGTTCGATTATTTCTAGGTAATGTGGGCATTTATTCTGTATATGCATCCAAAATACTATGGACTCAATAAGAGAGGCAGAAACAGCCCGGTGTAGCTCCATCTTGTTCCGAAATAGATTCGGCCAATCCTTTCCCAGTCCTAAGACCTTCGGGATACCAAGGGTGGGGTTTCGTCCCATGTCAATTTTCAAAGGATCTTCCAAAATAACTTGTAAATTCGACATCACGGTCAAATTCAATCTCAGGATGTGGGGGGTTATTTTGAAATTTTGAGGTTAATTGAATTTTACCCTTAGAAATGACTACTAACATGATTTCAGACTCCGAACTCTTCTTAAATTTCATGAATTAAAATGTGACAGTTTATCTAATTAGAAGTTTGAGAACTCCATCTTTTTTTAAAGGCTGTGATGTGCTAGATTTAGCATGGTTTAACCTAATTTTCTTCTTGTTATGTATAAAAATATAGGTATTCTTCCTATCAAAATTATGAGCATCTACATCATAAATCCAAGATCATCCTAATAAGACACTAGCTGCCTCTATGGATGATGCATCATATATGAATTTAACAAAATAGGCTCCCATCTGAATCAGCACTAAACAACATTTTCTAATAGGAATTGATATTGTATCCACCCAAGAAACTTGATAATAGTAAGGATGGGGTTGAGGCTTCAACTTTAGTTGACTGACAGATTTAGATACAACATTCATGAAACTACCATCATCGATAATAAGCTTGTATACCTTATCCCCATATTAGGCATAGATATAGAAAATGCTAGTATGTTTCCATACTTCAGAATTTGCAGGAGTGATGACTATCATTGCATGACATTAAAATATCATCCTGATTCCTTATAATCTCCCTTATACTCTTCCTCTAAAATAGCTAGTTCTATAAGGTTAAAGTTTTCTAGTATATTTTTAGATAAAGTTTTCTCACATCCTATTTCCATGGCTAGAATATGGCATGGATAATGAGCAGCCATGTGACCATTTTCATGATAAAAATAACATTCTATATTGGAAGAACTAGCTGATTGTGACACAATCGAAATAGAGTCTCAGATCTTAGTGACCATGGAATGTGGGCTCGCACGAGAAAGCACTGGTTGTGAAACATTCCTCACGTGATTGACAATAAACCTAGACTGTCCAGAGTCATTAGAAAAATGAACTCTCCTTTGGGATAAAGTTTTATGAAACTTTTAAATCTTTAAAGCTTTGTGATAGGCTTCTCTAGCAAAGTCAGGTGAATGCAATGAAATGTTTCTTTTCAAATTAGTCATTAAACCGCTGATAAATTTAAATACCATTTTCCACGACTCTTCAAAGATATTGTTGAATGTATATCCTAAAGCCAATTAGGCCGGCTCATGTAACACTTTCTAAAGGCATAGTTTGTGATTTTGACTTACAAATAAAGTTGGATTATTTTTTCATTCATATTGTGTTTTGGTATCCATGAATCATCCAAAAATTAATAAGATGACACACATTCTCAAGAGTTGAAAATTTAAGATATTGGTGATTAATTCTTAAATTATTCTCGATCGATGGATCATGATGGAGACAATGAATGATCCATTTAGATTGGTGCAAGGATAACTTCCATCTGGATAGATGAGTCTCAAGTCTACAGTATGGAGATATTGAGCGAGAGTGCAGGTGCTTGTTAAGAACAAGGGTATTGAGCATGACCAATATGAAAAGTCACTTGAATGGCTACCCACCCACCAATGACTTACTCGATGCTACAATAGAGTTATTGGTTTTTAGACCCACGATGCCTCAGCTATTCACAATAAGGCTACTATGGTTTGACTGCACATAAACTTGGTTCCTAGCCATATTGATCCTTGTAGTGCATGTTGGCTGTAGTAGGTTTGTTGTAGGAATATGATGTGCACTTATATGAAACCTATCATCCTTGGTAGATAAGTCCTATGCAGGGTTCTTCGAACCATGCCGAACTGGCTGGTTCAGGGCATACCGAACCAGACCGGTGGCCGGCCGGCACGATTCGGCTACATAAAATGGTTTCCGTCCCATAAAAATTTAATATATATATATATTATACCGGCCCGAACCGGACCCGAACCGGTTGCTGAACCGGTCGAAATGATGCCGAACCTCTTGGTTCGGTCAGTTCGAGTCTGATTCAGCCCAGTTCGAGTCCGATTCGGCTTAGTTCGAGTCCGGTTTGGTAAGTTCGCATGGGGGGGTTTTTTTTATTTTTGTCACATGGCTACCGTAGCCATGTGACATGGTGGGGGGCTTCTGAAAAAGCTCTTAAGAGCTTTAACAATTATTTATTTTGCAACGACAAGATTAAAAAAAAATTAATCCATTTCAATGCAATCAAACATCCAGAAATCGAAGAGGATTGTAGAATCAAGGTACGTATAGCTTTCCTTTCCCCTATTTCCCTCTTCCCTCTTGTTTTTTTATTAAAATCCATGCAAAATAAAAAATTAAATAAAAATGCTATCAAAATTTTTTTGTTGGCTATGATTTTAGAGTATGTAGTAGATGTAGAATAGATTTACACAATGATACTAAGATCTTAATTTTTTATTAAGTATATAATTTTTTTAAATTAAAAATTAATTTTAGATTAATAAATTAATTAAAAAATAATAATTAGTAAAAAAACTATAATTATAAATTATTAATCTAGAGCTTGTAAGCTATTTTTACTATAAATTTTATATCGATTTATTCAAGTTTTGATGCGTCTCATGAATAGTGCTTTAGGTCTTAAATTGAAGAAAAACTGACTTCTAATGCATTTCTAGGATCTTAAAAAAATATATGTAGTATGTATGATGGAGTCTACATAAATCTAAAATTTAAACTTTTTTATTTTTATTTTTTAAAATTTTTTAAATAAAATAATAATAATAATAATTTAAATTTTAAAAATTAGGTTAATAAAGTATTAATTAATAAACATTATTATTGACCTTATATATAATTCAAGTATTCAGGTATGGATCCATCGAGGAAGAAGGATCTAAAGCGGGACATTGGTTGGTTACATGGAGAGATGCTTTCGGGTCGGCATCACTGGAGGTATAAATGGAGCAATACTGAATTCAAAGGTATGGGTAACAAGGTTGAAGCAGCACTTGGCTGGTGGCTATCATGATGTATCTGCATGCCGACAGTATCCACAGGAAGTCCGTCAGTTGATGAAAAAATACTTTACTGATTTTAAAACCGGGAAGGAAAGAGCAGCAAAAGAAGAAGGCAGAGATGGAGCGCAGAGCCATAGAACTACCTTCTTATTACTCTAAGAAGTCAGAGAGAGCATTTATTCCTTCTGATGAAGAGGCATAAATGGAGGCTACTATTCAGGTGAACTTGTATGAGCAGAAGTAGCAAGAGGAGGCAGCCAAGCATAGACAGCGATTTAGGCTATCAGCTTTTGAGTCAGGATCAGGATCCACTTCGCTAGTGCTGCAAGAGAGTCTGAGACAGTTTAGGAGGACCTCAGTCAGAGCCCGTCGGGAGAGGCACCAGCCGTATTGTATCCATGTTATGAGCATTTGGCAGTAAAAGGAAGTCTTCTAGGAACATTCCAAAGGGAGCCACTATCCATGATGTCGATCCACATGCCTTTCCTAGAAGAGATTCCAAGTAATAGAGGATTAATACAATGCAAAAAGGATAAGAGGAAGGATATGTGGCGGGCCATCTCCTCCTGATTTCATTTCAGTCATATCCCAGCCCATGCAGTAGACAATCCATATTATTGCTCTGCTATTTCATCTATACAGGCTACTAGTACAGGTGTAGATCCTCTAGCATCGAGAGATATCTATGGTCAGCTTCTGGATAGCAATAAGGAGCTAGAAAAATGGATATCCTTATATCAGAGCAAGTGGCCCATGTATGGGTTGACGGTGATGTGTGATGGTTGGACTGGTCCTACTAGACGGAGTATCGTCAAGTTCTTGACTTATTATGATGGAAAGACTTTTTTTAAAAGTCTATTGATGCTTCAGATTAGGTGCACGATGCCAGTTATATTCTCAGATTGATGGAGGTGATTGATCAGATGGGAGAGCATAATGTCGTGCAGGTCATTACTAATAATGGACCACAGTACAGGACCGCAGGGCAGATCTTGATGGAGCGGCGACCGCATATTTTCTGGATCCCTTGTGTTGCACATTGTATAGACCTCATGTTGATGGATATTGGAAAAATCCATAGGGTGCAGAAGATTATGGAGCTAGCACAATCTATCACCATATTTATATATAACCATATATTAGTCTTATCATTGATGAGGAGCTTTAAAGGAAGAAAATATTGAGACCAGGGATCACATGATTTGTTACTAATTACATTACACTTGATAGTCTTCTTGGCAAGAAAGCAAAGCTACATCAGATGTTTGTTAGTCAGGAGTGGTAGCAGAGCAGATATGCCAGGGCAAATACTGAGAAAAGCAATGTGGAAAATTTAGTGACGAGACACATTCTGGCAGCAGGCTAAAAGGATAGTAGAGGCTATCAAACCTCTATATGAGGTACTTCATGCTGTGGACTCCAAGAGGTATGCTTAGATGGGCTTCTTGTATTTCATGATGCAAAGGATAGGAAAAGATCCAAGAGGCAGATCCATCACATGCATCTGAGTATATCCGGATCATTGATGAACGGTGGAGTTATCAAATGAGTTCGGATTTGCATCTAGCAGGTATGCAGTAATTTATGAAGTCCCTAAAAATTTAAATTCAATTAGATTTGAACAAGTACGCTTGACTAATTTTTAAAATATGCGCAACTTACTATCTGAATTCAAGATTTCAGTACCCCATACCGGACATTGACATGGATGAAGATCTTATGTCTGCCCTACGCAATGTTATATATAAGATAGAGCTCGATCCAGATGTCGCTGCTTTGTGCCTAGAAAAAGTTAGGTTGAAATTATTGAGTGATTTTTTTGAGCATTAATTTCAACAAGTTGCACAAAATAACAAAACTTTTTTCTGGTAGACGAAATTTTTTAGGGAGGGCACAGATTTATTTAGATCCACTGTGGCAATCAGAAGGAATCAAAGATGAATCCTGGTAGGTACCACTAAGGAGTAAGTGTAATATTATATCAAAATTATTTTTTTTATTTTGCTAAATCTAAAATTCTAAATGATGTAATATCTTTTGCAGCTAAATGGTGGGTGTATTTTGATGGATCTGCTAAAAATTTGAAAGTTCTTGCAATTAAGATCCTCTCCCAGATAGTGTCATCTAGTGGATGTGAGCGCAACTGGTCTATATTTGGCCTTATCCACTCTAAGCAGAGAAACCATCTGAAATAGAAACGTCTCAACGATCTTGTGTATGTACACTATAATTTAAGGCTAAGGCTAAAAAGTATTCAGGAAGAAGTTGAATTGAAATATCTCGATCCCACTGCAAGTTCATATGTTGATGAGGATGAAGATCCAATGATTGGGTAGGTCATGAGTCAGCAGCAGCAACAGCCAGAACTTGATGAGCCAGGATCGCCTCCTCGACCAGTCAATTTAATAGCTAGTGAGACTGGGGTGGTGTTAGACAATGGGCAACAAGCCATATTCCTCACAGGGCTCCAACAGATACAGCACGTCATCCCTCCCCACCATCTATTCAGTCTGGAGACAAAGGGAAAGAAAAGGCAGTTGCATTTTCATTAGAGCACTCAGTCTATTTAGCTTCAGATACCAAAGAGAGTGATGATAGTGCTTCAGATAGTGGAGGATCTAGTGATCAGGGAGGGACTGGAGGACTGGAGGACAGGAGTCGCAACCATCTATTTATATTCGATTTGCTAGGAAGTTGCAATTTAGCCATGCCACACAGGATACAGATTATAGATTACCATCTGATAGACCTCGTGATGATACGATTCCATATAGGCGACAGGATCCACGAGGTCGTTCAGGACATGATGCAGCTGCAGCTCTTGCACGTGGAGTAGGATCCAAGGATGTATCTATGTCATCCTCATATTCAGGATCCTCTTTTCTGCAGCTACCGGCAGCGTCTGGTCTATATGATCCATATGGTGCATCATGATGTCATCTTCCAGTGGTTATTATCCTATGTAGCCCGAAGCATTTTATGGATCTGATTTTGCTGCTAGTATATTTGGATGGGCCCCTGCAATGCTATATCATCAGTTTCTGGATAGCTCTCAGAGTCTGGACATCGGAGAGGGATCTATGATGAGTTATGATCCATCAGCATACCTCCTGGGATGACCTTAGAGGAGTATCATGCTTCCTAACTGGAGCGATATACCGATCTGCCTATAGAGTACATAAATGATCCTTATATTTATGGACATCGACACTCTACCCGATTCTAGAAACTGGTATGTAATATGTTTATGCTACATTTCACTTTCATTAATTGCTGATAATCTTAGTTTAATTATCATTTTATATCTTATTTCAATTGGAAGTAGTCTTAAATCTTTGAATCGGACATATCTTAAATTCTAAATTTCAAGCATTTAGTACTCCTAAACACTAAATTCTAAACCCTAAACTCTTAAAAAATAAAATAAAAACCTTAAAATCCCAAAATCCATCAAACAAAATAAAAAAAAAAAAGAAAATTGGGCGTGCCAAAAATGGTTGCCCCACCGTACCGTGTATCGGCATGGTATGGCACGGTACCGTACCAGTACCGACCGGCCATCAGTACGGCTTCCAGTATCGGTATCGATCGACCATCGATACAGCTCCTGGTACCTGGAACCTTGGCCCTATGTGATCTATGTGATAGAGTTCAAAAGACCTTGGCCAAAATAGTATGTATGAAAGGTGGAAAGGAGTTATCATATTCCTAAGAACTCAAGTCAAATAGATTTGATATGATAGATGATGGGATTTGACGAGTAATCCATAACCTCCATCTTGTCAGAATTCTGACAAAGGAACTGTATCACACAATAACTGTACCTAGAGATTCGCTTTCTAGTCATTTGGGTTGCCACAACATGTTGCTAGGCATCACTGATGGATTGTAGGACTCGAGGATTATCTTGATGACCGATAATTCGTATTAGAAAGAATTAGAACTGTTCAAATCCATTAAAAGAAGTTTCGATGATGTTATGATAGAGATGACATGTGTTACTATCAGACTGAATAGAATCTATGGGGTTACACATAAGGAGTTGTGACTAATCACATGATTGAATTCACCACATAATTATTGCTCATTAAGTCATTTGGTTTAATAAGATTGAATCAAATGATTGGGCTAGGTTTGAGTCAAGTTAAATTTGATTTAATTTGATCAAACCCAAGATTGAGTTTAACTCAATCTAAATTTGGATGAGATCTGAATTTAAAAAAAGGTTGGAATCCTATATCACTTGGTCTTTGACCAAGTCAAAGGAGGGATGCCCCAAATACTTGGGGCATGGGAATTATGCATCCAGATTTTCTGTGAAGGATTTCACACCAAGAGGAGTTACTTCATAATTCATGCCAAAAGAAAAATATGGCACCACTTGAGAAGGAGAGTCCTCATTTAAGGTTTTGACTATTCAAGGATTTTAGAAATCCTAAACTCTATTAGTTTTGACTAGTCAAAGCAAATCCTGATCCTAATTGGAGTTGGACTCCTAATTGCTTGAATAAGGACTCGCCATGCCCAATCTGAGTTATGTGCCACTTTTAGCGTGAGAAATATTTCCTATGCACAAAAGGGTGGGACGTTCCCTTGAGGCATGGAAAAAAGTTTGACTCCTTTTGGGTTTTGGAAAAGGGATCTAGGATTTTTGTTTACCTATAAATAAGTGCTGCCCTAGAACTCCTATTCCCAGAATTTTTTGAGCAACTTTTGAAGTTCCTTTGATCTTGGATAGCTCCTCTCCCTCCTCTCTTCCTCCACTCCACACCCAAGTGTTGGGCTAGGTATATTCCTTCTACGCATTCAAGGAAGTTGAATAGGTAGCCTTTGAATAATTCAACAAACAAGAGAAGGCTTCTGCAAGGGAGCTAGCACCCTAGTGTAGCTGGGATCTCAAGATCAATCCACAACTCTGTGTAGACACCTATAAAGACCAAGTATATTCGCAACTTCAAGAACTGAGATTTTAAAGATTCTTAGCCAGTAAAAGGTATGCAAGAAGATAGGATCTTCTTCTACATTTATTTTCATCACAAAATTTGGTTTTGTTCTTATTCCACTACAAGCATGATCTTGCTCATGTTTTCCTTGAATCATGAACTCCGGAATAGAGATCTCGGAGTGATTTATTATTAGTTTTTAATTTATTCCACCAAGCATAGTGATGCATGGTCAAGGAAAATTAAAAAATTGCTTCAAGTGGTATCAAAGCAACCTCGTACATGGAATAAGGACCGTTATTTGGGTATGGATCAATTGCTTGATCATGAAATTGGTTAAGGGATTGGATTTAAATATCCAAATCAGGTTTTGTTCTTCTTTATATGTGATATGAATTAGGGTTTTTATCTAAATATGAAATATGTGTTACTTTTTATTTTCTTGACATATGTGATATGTTTTAGGGTTTGCAAAGTTATTTACTTATTCTAGTTACCTTATTAATGTTTCCATATGAGATATGACATAAAGGTAATTAAAATAGAAAATCAAAAGGGATACCTAAATAAAAATTATGTTATTTATAATATAAGATTTTTATCAATCAAAGTTCATCCTGACATAAGGTTGTCCTAGCATAACGGGATTATTATGTTCAAAAGGTTGTCCTAGAATGAAAAGAGATTAAAAACATAAATCATAACGCGTGTTTCTTGGATACATGTAGTTATCACCATAGATCACTACAGCCCTGGTTGTATCATGAATACACAAGTTCTTTATGGTTTGCAATTTGCATTCTGGGGTGACAGAAACCAACGGCTAATCTAGTTTTAAAATAAAATAAATCGATTAGTGTCTAAGGAAAGTGTTTAAGAACGTTGGTTACTTAATTAGATTGTTGCTTATATAGCCAATTAATCGGTGTCTAAGGAAAGTACGGGAAGCCTTCCACCAATCTTATACTTACCTAGCCAATTTGGTTGATGGAGTCCCGAATTTGGGTTGCTTAAGGTGAAAAGTTCACTGCAAGCATTTGCGACCATGATTCCCACTTGATGAACCATATCAGGATCTCTCAAGTAGATCCATTATAATTGTGAATATACATAAGATGTAAATAAACAATTAAAATTTAAAGAAATTTAAATTATATCTTCTTACAAATATTAAGTCGAGCGGTCTTTCACCGTTATAGACCTGCGGGCGCTCTACTAGTATTGATTATCTTAGCTGGTCATAGTGCTTCAGTTGTACTAGGAAAGCACAACCACTCTATAACATGAAATGTTCCAAGTGAAGACGAGGTTGGACCTAATAACCATTAGGTGACGGTCCCAATGACAGCTTCACTTGCTGGTGAATGGCAGATCTAACTTAACTAAGAAATGGGACCAATAACTATCATGTAAGGCTTCAAGACTTAAAGACTGATGACCACTGCAACTTGCTTGAGAAGCATTGGACAAGAATTGTCCACTCATTGATTGTCACATTGCCAATAACTATCAGGTAAGGTAGATGTGCAAGCAATGGAACCACAGTATCCACTTGAAATCTTATTCATGAAGATTTTTATTTCTCCACCTAAGTGTGAAAGATTCAAAGAAATAGTGGTAGGTCATTTGTTTTTAAAATAAAATCCCTAAAACAAACTAACACAAGTCAAATACAAAATCTAACTAGCATCTTCTCTATAGAAAATGTATGCTTCTAACCCTCCTGCTCGTATCCTAGAAACCAACTATTTGACTGGGTCCAATTACAAAGATTAGCTCCAGAACTTGAAGATAGTCTTGAGTTCCAAAAAGTTGAGTTGTCCTAGACCAGATTATCCCCTTTTTAACACAGCATCCAACCATTGATCAAAGGGTAACCCGTGAGTAATGACGACAAAGTTGGGTGCTACATGCTGGCTTCCATGCCCAATGTGCTCCAATGCCAGCACAAGGACATGATAACTGCCAGGGACATGCTGACTCATAAGAGTTACACGATGAATAAAGCCACGCAGCTCATGACAAAGTATCCAAAAGACTCTTCAAGGTGAGGATGCATGATAGGCAATCTGTCCATGACCATTATTTGGCAATGATCAAGAACTTAGAAGAGCTTGAAAAGCTTAGCATGACCATGGTCGAGGAATTATAGATAGATCTGATACTGTAGTCCCTTATTGATTTGTATGGACAGTTAATTGTAAACTACCATATGAACAAGATCAAGTGCACCAAAGCTGAGTTGTTAAATATGTTGTTAACTACTGAAGGGGCCTTAAAAGGTTCAAGAGGCACCATTCTTGCTATGGAACGGACTTCATCTTCCAAGAGAAAGTCTACGTGAAAGAAGAAGGTCGTGCAAAACCAAAAGGAGAATAGGCCTAAGTAGGAAGCTCTGATAAAGAAGGCTACAGACAAGGAAAAGTGTTACCATTGTAACTCTAACGGCCACTCGAAGAGAAACTGTCATGCCTACCTGGCAAGCTTGAAGAACAAGGATGACATGCCTTCTGCAAGTATGTCTAACATGCTCATTATTGAAACTAAACTTATGGTTTATTCTACTTCCAATTAGGTCTTAGACTCTGGTTCTAGTGCTTATCTGTGCACTTCAATGCGGGATCTAGAGGAAAGTAGTGAAGGTGAAAAACACCTACACCAAGCATACAATATGCAAGAAACAGGACAGAGAATATGCATTTTAAAACTATTTTAAATCATGCATAGTGGAAGGCTCGGTAGATAGATCTAAACAATCTATCGATCTGCCCGTAACAGGACCTAGCATAATAATGTAGCATGCATATAACATCAAAAAACAATAGAAGAACATAAATAAAGGTCATACCTCTATACCTTAGTGCATGAGAGAAGCAGTGAAGGGCAGTGAGAAGGAGGGCGCTCGAGCCACACTCGCGTATGGCCTCTACAGGATGTCCACACCTGGGCTCGACTCTGATCAACTCCCTTGGAGTGCTAGCTCTTCGGGATCCATGGGCTGAACTTCTTCTTCTAAGAAGATTGGAATGAGAGAAGGAACCCCTTCCCAAACCTCTTTCCCAATACCTAGCTTGATCGCTAGGTCGCTCACACCCAATCCCTAAACTGATGGGGACATCGCTAGCACAGATCCCGGAGCAAGCACGAATCCTGAAGCTGCACGAATCTCGGAGCATATCTAGAATAAAGTAGTTTGGGATTTTATCTTTTGTTTGAAATTTAAATAAGGATTTGGTTGGTTAGGATTTAGATATGGATAGGCTTGTCTTATCCTATCTTGTGTTTGAATTTGAATCATCTCTATCATTTTATCCTGTATTCAAATTCAAATGACGGTTGGACAAGTCTATAAGTACCATCCTCAGTCCTTTGTAAAAAAAAAAAAAGTTTTTAGAGTTTAGTCAAGTTTTGGGAATGAAAATGAGTTTTAGAACATTGTGGTTTTTTTATTTCACCCCATGAGGAGAGGGTGTGAGACCCAACCCCAGGACATGATATGAGGTCATGCCCAATTATCCCCCTTCCCATTCCATCTTCTCTATTCCCTCGTGACCTTTGAGATCCATCCTAGTGCCTCCAAGTATCGAGGAGGGTGTAATGCCCTAGATGTGAGAGGCCTCTTCGTTAGGGTGAGTCCCAAAGTCCATGAGATTCAAACCCCTGTCTTCCATCCCCATTATTTCCTTCACCACCCCTTACAAAAAAAAAAAATACCAAAAAAAAAATAGTATCCTAATTTAGATGACTTCTAGGCTCGCCAACGATCCTACCCCCATCTGTCCCTCATCATTTTTTAGTATCAGAGCTAGAAAATTAGGATACCTTCATATCAATCCAGATTCCCCACCACTGATCCAATTTTTTTTCCATCCTATCATCTTCCCAGATTCCAAAAAAAAAATTGTTTATCCAGGTCACCAATAATTTTTCTTCCCGGATCAAAAAAAAAAAAAACCCCAACACCACCTTCACCACCGACGAATCCCTCCTCCCCACCAGCGAGGACCTCGTCCTCCTCCCACCCAACACCTCTGTCCTCTACTCCCCTCCTAGTCACCGACCGGGGAAGAAGAAGTCGCCACCTCCGCCGTCTCGCCCGAGGCCACCTCGTCGAGCCCCTCATCTTCCCCCGCCTACGGCTGCCACGATCCTTCATCCGAAGCCTTTCGACCACTCTCCTCCCAAGAAGAAGATCAAGGAGGCTGAAGTCGCCACCTCCGCCATCCCGCCCGAGGCCACCGCATCGAGCCCACCGCCACCGCCGCGTCCCCCTCATCTCCCTTCACCAGATCCTAGGGTCGGCGATCCCTCGCTTCCGCCCACCCCACTCCACGTCCCCGAGGTCCTCCTTCTTCCGTCAGAGACCTAGTCTGCCGCCCGGAGTCGCCCACAGCCACATCTTCCGGATGCTCCGCCCATCTCCCTGCTGCCGCGAACACCCGTCGCCAGAGCAATCGCCCTTACCAAGCTCGGTGCCCTCGCCTCCCGCGGGATCAAGTTCACCGACGCTACTGCCCGAAGCCCCATTCCTCCGCCTCCAACAGGGAACACCGGCACCTCCTCCATCGCCAGCAGCCGACGACCGGGGATCCATTGACGAGCCTCCACCCGACCTTCACCCATCCAGGTCCGCCCGTCCCGACCGGACTGCCTCCCCTGCTCCACCCCACAACGCTCCGTGAAGAAGCCCATCGTTTCCGCATCCTGCAACCAAATGGAAGCAGCTTTGTCCTCCAGTCCGTGATGCCCTCAGCCCTGGATCACTGCACCGCAGAGTTTCGACCCAGGCCTGGCTCACCTCCCTGCTCCTCGGGCTCACTACAACAATTCCGGGCATCCTCGACCCCGGCCTCTTCTACATACCACCTCTTCTCAGAGTTCTCGCCCGAACCAGGCATGCCTCCCCTGTTACCAAGCCCACGGCGTCCCTTCCGGACGTTCCCGAACTCCCAGCTCCGTCCGAGCGTCTGCCCTGAGGTTCTCCCATCGCAGCTCGACTCCACGTTGAAGGACGATTCCCCGTCCTCCCTCGGAGCTCGCCCCGCCGCCAGCCTCTTCTCCAGACCAAACCCTCCAACAGAGTTTCCGCCCAAGTTCCGAATCCTCCCCTCCCTGCTCCCGAGCTCGCGGCTTCTTCCCCGGATGACTGCTGCCATTTTTTCTACTGAAGTCCGACTCCTCCCCTGCTTCTTGAACGAAGCCCCAGCCTCCTCGGAGATCGCCCGATGCTCGCTCCTTCTCCGGACCACCGACCTTGGAGTTTCCACCCCATCTACGGATCGGTTCCCCTATTTTCACGAAGCATCCAGCGGCTGTTGTGAAGAAAACTCATCGATCTGCTGTTGAAGAAGACCGGAATAGCTATTATTCTAGCTATTCTGGCTATTCCACATATATCCCGGATTTATTTCAGCTTGGAATAAATCCTGTTTACTTTAAATTGGGTAATGTGCATTCTAGAGCCAGCCTAACTCGACGGAGCCGAGTTTCCTCCACCTTAGGGGAATGATGGGGACATCGCTAGCATGGATCACGGAGCAAGCACGAATCCTGAAGCTACACAAATCTCAGAGCATATCCAGAATAAAGTAGTTTGGGATTTTATCTTTTGTTTGAAACTTAAATAATGATTTGGTTGGTTAGGATTTAGATATGGATAGGCTTGTCTTATCCTATCTTGTGTTTGAATTTGAATCATCTCTATCTTTTTATCCTGTATTCAAATTCAAATGACGGTTGGACAAGTCTATAAATACCACCCTTAGTCCTTTGTAAAAAAAAAGTTTTTAAAGTTTAGTCAAATTTTGGGAATGAAAATGAGTTTTAGAACATAGTAGTTTTTTTATTTCACTCCATGAGGAGAGGGTGTGAGGCCCAACCCCAAGACATGATGTGAGGTCATGCCCAATTATCTCCCTTCCCATTCCATCTTCTCTATTCCCTCGTGGCCTTTGAGATCCATCCTAGCGCCTCCAAGTATCGAGGAGGGTGTAATGCCCTAGAGGTGAGAGGCCTCTTCGTTAGGGTGAGTCCCAAAGTCCATGAGATTCAAACCCCTATCTTCCATCCTCATTATTTCCTTCACCACCCCTTACAAAATAAAAAAAAATACCAAAAAAAAATAGTACCCTAATTTAGGTGACTTCTAGGCTTGCCAACGATCCTACCCCCATCTGTCCCTCATCATAAACCTCTCACAAAACCCTTCTTCTTCCTCTCTTTTCTCTATGTTGTAACCCCAGCAGCCACTACAAAGACCTCTATTTATGGGAGCTGCCATGAGAGGGAGAAGAAGGAAGGAGGAGAGATGGAGGGAGAGAATGGGGGAGAAGATCAAGGCCATTCCAAATGGGTCCAACCCATTAAGGTAAGTATGACATTCATACCATAAAGCCTTGGAGCCAAAATTGGTTTGAATTCGATATTCAAATCAGGTCAAAACCTGGCCAAAAATCCTCCACGAAGTCCTCCCAGATTTCTACTCGTCACAAGAAGTGTCGACACTCAAAAATGGCCAAGTGTCGACACTTCAAGTGTCGACACCTGCAAAAATCCAAGTGTCGACACTTGGAGCAAAGTCAACTATATTGACTTCAGGTAATGGCAAATGATTCTCAATCGTTGATTAGCCCAAAAGATCAGATAGAAATCCTCTATGGTGTGTGACCCCATAGGTTCGAATACTAAACCGGTAGCACTGAAACATTTCCATTACTAGTTAAAGTCCTATCTAGCAATGATACTCGATGTCCGGATAGGTCGAAGATGCAGAGCACCTTACAAGAACCTCTGGCATATGGTTACTATATAATTCATCCCTTTGACCTTATAATTCTTAGGATGACCTAGGGTTAGACTGCCAAACCTAATATGGTTTATCTAGATCATGTCTCAACGTCATAAGTTCTGTGACTCCTCACAAGAACTACCCTGGCCAAGGTTTTGCTGAATTGAGATATAATGAGTCATTCACTCCAAACTACTTGGAGAGATCAATTCCATCTTGATTCACCACCGCTCTACAAGTACTTGACTGTACCCAGAAACCTTCCATCACTGGATTAGAAATCTAGGTAGTCCGGTATCAAAGTACAATGAGTTGCTTGCAAGCTACCATGGTGACCTTAGGTCTGAGGGACACATATACCCATATCTCTTCGCGAGCAACCCTTTGGCAGAAGGTAGCTTCGCAGATGGTCACGTTCAGTGAAATGTCATACACTTCACTTGTATGTCACACCAGTGTCTCCACACTCTTTGGTTAAGAGGACAACCAACAAATATGACATACAACAACCTATACTTGATACATCGTCGTCCTATAATAATGTATCATTTGGTTGTGAACCAGTTTAATAACTACTTGATATATCCTCTCTATATCAAATAATGTAGTTCTAAGGACTCCATCATACAATAGTTCATTATAGAAAAATGTAAAATGATGGACAACCAAAAATAAATAACTTTTATTAAAAATTTATATACAAATACAAAATAGCACAATCGTCTACAGCCTAGATGATTGGCTTTGGGACACAATTCCCAACAACTCCCACTTGAACTAAAGCCAATCAGTACAGAATCTCATTCCCATTTTTCTTTTACATCAGTCGAACTCTTGAACTCCAACGGGTTTAGTGAAGGGGTCAGCCAGGTTCTCCTTTCCATCGATCTTTAGGAGCTCAATGTCACCTCGTTCCATGATCTCTCGTACAAGGTGATAGCACCACAGAATTGCGATGATGAGACTTCAGCTCTTTAGCTTGAGCAATGGCTCTAGTATTGTCACAGTACACCAGAACATGACCATCTAGGGAAGGTGCCATTTCCAGCTCGCCAAGGAACTTCCGTAACCACACAGCTTCCTTCATCGCATCAAATACTGCAATGTACTCTGCTTCGCATACAGAGTCCGCCATAGTAGGCTACTTGGAACTTTTCTAGCAGACAGCTCCTCCGTTCAGGATAAAGACAAAACCTAACACACTCTTGCTATCATCTTTATCTAACTAGAAACTGGAGTCAGTATACCCCACAAGTTTCAAGTTAGATTCTTCATAAATGAGCCATTGGTCCTTAGTATTTCGTAAATACTTAAGGATGGTTTTAACTACTTTCCAATGAGGTTCACCTGGGTCAGACTGGTATCTGCTAACTATACCTAGTGAGTATGCCACGTCTGGTCTAGTACATGTCATGGTGTACATGATAGAACCCACTGCCGAAGCATATGGAATTATACTCATACGCTCTCTCTCCATAGGAGTTGTCGCACAATTCTTTTTGGAGAGATCAATTCCAGTGCCTATCAGGAGATAGCCCTTCTTGGAATTCTCCATGCTGAACTGTTTCAGCACGGTGTCGATGTACGTAGACTGGGACAGTCCTAGAAGCCTCTTTGATCTATCTTTATAGATCTTCATACCCAGTATGTAAGAGGCTTCACCCAAGTCCTTCATCGAGAACTGAGATGATAACCGGACCTTTATCCCTTGCAGTGTTGCGATGTCATTCCCGATTAAAAGAATGTCATCCACATACAGCATAAGGAATACAATCACAGAACCGTTAGCCCATTTATAAATGTAAGGTTCTTCTCCGTTCCTAACGAAGCCATATGACTTGATACACTTATCAAATCGCATGTTCCAACTCCTAGATGCTTGCTTCAGTCCATAGATGGACTTTTGAAGCTTGCATACCTTTGACTCATCTGTGGATTTGAATCCTTCAGGTTATATCATATACACCTCTTCCAGCTCACCATTCAGGAAAGCTGTTCGGATATCCATTTACCAGATTTCATAGTCAAAGTACGCCGCCAAAGCATGCATAATCCGAATGGATTTGAGCATTGCCATAGGAGAGAACGTCTCGTCATAGTCAATACCATAACGTTGACGATATCCCTTGGTAACCAGACGGGCTTTATAGGTCTCCACCTTTCCGTCAGCGCCCCTTTTCCTCTTGAAAATCCATTTGCACCCAATGGGTTTTATTCCTTCAGGTGGATCAACCAATGTTCATACATTGTTGATTTTCATGGACTCCATTTCGGATTTCATGGCTCCTAGCCATGATTTAGAGTCAGACCTCTACAATGCATCCATGTAGAAGGTCGGATCCTCATTGTTCTCATCGAGTTCAATGGGATCACCATCCCGGACCAAGAAATCGTAGTATCTGTACGGTCGGCTCGGTACTCTACCAAATCTCCTTAATGGTTCTGGAGTGGGCTCTGGCTGTGATCTAATCACAGCCGGTTCTATGTGGTTGCTTAAGTATGTCGGTTCTTCTACTTGTTGAACTTCACTAAGTTCAATCTTAACGGCTACAGTTCCTTCACCAAGGAACTCCTTTTCCAAAAAGATAGCCCTAAGACCGACGAACAACTTTTGTTCCTCAATTAAGTAGAAGTAATATCCCTTAGACTCTTTCGAACACCTAATAAATAGGCACCGATCAGACCTAGGTCCAAGTTTATTCGTTTCCAAACGTTTTACATAAGCCAGGCACCCCCAGACCCGAAGGTGTGAAAGTGTTAGCTTACGTCCAGTCCGTATCTCATATGGTGTTTTTCTAACGGACTTACTTGGAGCCCTATTCAGAATGTAAAAGGCTAATTCTAAAGCATATCCCCAAAAGGATACCTGTAGAGAAGCAAAGCCCATCATGGACCGAACCATGTCTAACAGGGTTCGATTCCTCCTCTCAGACACTCCATTTAACTGGGGTATCCCTGGAGGCGTCCATTGAGAGAGAATCTCATTCTCCTCAAGATATGTCAGAAACTCACCAGAAAGGTATTCACCACCTCGATCGGATCGAAGGTCTTGATACACTTTCTAGTTTATTTTTCTACTTCACTACGATATCGTTTAAACATTTCAAACGACTCAGACTTATGTCTCATCAAGAAAACATAACCGAACCTCGAAAGGTCATCTATAAAAGTAATGAATTAAATGTACCCACCCCTGGCACTAACATTCATAGGTCCGCATACATCAATATGTACCAGATTTAGAATTTCTTTGGCTCATTCACCTTTTCCAATAAAAGGTGACTTAGTCATTTTTCCAAGAAGACAGGACATAGGTTGGAAGTGAACTATCTTTACTAAAATCGAGGAGACCCTCAGTTTTCAGCCTATTTATCATGTTCTTGTTGATATGACCTAGCCTACAATGCCATAGGTATGCTTCACTAACATTATCTATCCTAGGATGTTTGCTAGATATGTACATTACACTAACAGGTCGCGATAGTACATAGATGCCATCACGCATTTGTCCATTCAAAATTACAGAACCATTCAAAGTGATTTTGCAAATATCATTCTTTATTAATAGTTCATAACCATACATGGCCAACTGGCCTACAAAAATGACATTCAAAATGAAAGAAGGACAAAAATGACATTCATTCAAAATGACAGTACAGGACTCGAAAACTAGTTTAAGGACTCCTAACGCTAGAACTGGAACTCGGCTTCCATTTCCCACGTTCAAGAATCTCTCGCCGTCCTCGAATCTTTTACTAACTTGAAGTCCCTACAAAGAATTGCAAATGTGAATTGGACTTCCTATATCCAATAGCCAGTTAGTAGTATCGCAAACAGAGAAACTATAAGATGTTATCATATAAATACCTTGTCTAGGACTATCCTGCACCTTTCTCTTCTTGGACCTGTTCGGGTCAAGGGACGCGATGTAAAGAGGATAGTTCCTCTTCCAGTATCCCTGCTTCTTGCAGAAGAAGCACTATGCACGACACTGATCAGCCTTCACTTTCTTGGCTTGACTAGGCCCAGAAGTACTAAGCATCTTTTTCCCTTTATTCTTCTTCTTCCCTTTCTTAAAGGGACGACGCCCTCCCGAGGAACCTCCAACTGGATTCACCACCCCTTTATTCAACTGGTGGTCTTTCTCAAAAGTTTGCAGCAACCCCAATAGATCATGGTAGTTAACTGCAGGCTTATTCATTCTATAATGATCAAGAAAGTCTAGATAGGAGAAGGGGAGAGAATTCAAAATTGCATCTTTTCCAAGCTGTTCATGCAAGGGACAGCCGAGCTTGCCCAGGTGCTCAATCATGTACAATACATGATCAATGACCGAGGCCCCATCATGCATCCGTGCGTTGTAGATAGCACGGAGACCCTGTACCTCTCAACGTCGTTTGGTGTCCCGAAACACTCCTTCAACTTTTGAAGGATTTCTTCCGGCTGGGCTTCCTCGAACTTGCGACTAAACTCATCGTTCATCACAGCCAGCATGATGCATCAGATAGTGATCCTGTCAGAGAGCCACTTCTAATAAGTGTCTCTGACCGAACCCCGAGCATTGGTAGCAGGGATCTCTGGTGCCAGATCCGATATCACATATAGGATCCATTCGTGCTCCAGGACAATCTTGAGCCTTCGATACCAGCTATCGAAGTTGGGTCCATTGAGCTTCTCATTATCGAGAACAGACCGGAGTGACAGGTTTGAAGACATCTGAAAGGAAAACCAAGACTAATTAGTGTATATGAATTATTAACCTAAAGACATGGACTTTAGTCTAAAGGTCCCTCCCATTATTTTGCTCAGATTGGTAGCCTCTACCTTCAATCCGAGGAATTACTTTAATTCCTTAGCGGGTACTAGAGTCTAATAGACAACACATGAGCCCGACTTTGGCTGGCCTATCCATGTGTGTCTAAAGGTAGGTTTTTTAACCGATTACTTCTCCAAGTAATCTCCAGTAATTGGGTTTTGTCCCAAGGTACACTTCAATCGGCCTTTGGGCCTCCTATTGAAGATCCCGCGGTTAGGTCCAACCATTAACATGACAAAATTCAATGCTTCTAACTAACAAATAGTCAAGCCCGACTTTGGTCGGCCCACCTGACCACCGTTAAGAGAGTCACACTAAGCCATCATATTAGGAACAGCAATTTCAATAGCCCGATGAACACCCGATCTTTGGATCTGCCGATGAACACCAAACTAATGGACACATTACTATCCCACTTAATGGGAGGCTAGGACTTAGTTATCTCTATAACTTTGTCCTTTTAAGGACCTAATAATTTAGAGGGTTTTAATTAATATGATAGATGAAGAGATGAAAAGACATGGATCAACCTCCCACTGACCACATCAGCAATCAAGGAGGGTTACACATAACTAATTATCCATGGGCACCTAAAATCAGTCAAGATTGATTAACCTAGGATGATAAGGGTTAACACGAGTCAATGAGCCATCTAATCAATCCTGATTGACCACATTGGCTAGGTAAGTGAGATTATGGATTGGGTTTTGCCATTAACCATCTTAACTAGACACCAATAGAGTTGGCCAGGTAAGAGGTAGCCCCAAAGAACCATGATCATAATGCCAAACTTATCTCGATACCAATCGGTTCATCAGACTCGATTAGAATAGCCTAAAGACTCAGGCTTTTCACTGAGCCATAAATTAGATCCATTTAGATTATGGACTAATCAATCTAACTATTAGATAGATCTAGAGAAGAAATCCTAACTCAACTTTTGATTAAATTAGTTCTCTAACTTGTCCAATGAATCTAAACTTAGGTCTAACCCAATCAAGGACCTAATAGAAGCTAACCCATGACCCTTAAGGATTATTGAAATGACTTAAGATCTTTGAATCACATTCCTAGAGTTCTTAGTCAATCTTAATTCAAAATTAAGTTCAATAACCATAAATAAATTAAAACAATTTTAATTTAACATGTAAAATAATTTTACAACAAATTCAAATTTTAAATTCACTATTTTCAGTATTTTCTATAGCCAAGTGTCGACACTTCAAGAGCAAGTGTTGACTCAAGGCCTGAGGTAGGGAAAAGAAAACAGAACAACATGTTTTCTCGCATGCCTCAAGTGTCGACACTTCAAGGGTCAAGTGTCCACACTTCAAGCTTAAGTCTCGACACTTCAGGGACAAGTGTCGGCACTCCAGCCTATCTCAAAACAAAAGACAGAAACTAGATCTCAGGAAAAATTCCCATGAGCCGACACTTCAAAGGCCAAGTGTCGACTCACAGCCTGAGACAAAGAAAAAATAGTGATTTTAAATCTGATGTTTTTCCAAACATACAATCAAAATCGATCAATAAAAACTTTTAGATCTTATCTAAAGTTATTTTATGATCATGTCATTAGATTAAAATATTTTTACCTACAAATTACTTTCTACTTATTTTCTATTTCATGAGCCTATCACAGTGGCACCCCTACATGCCATAGGAGACCCCATTGAATGGGAAGAGAGGGTCTTGCAGCCCTACTTCTCTCCTATGACCGGATGGCCTGGTGAAGCACTCAATCCAAGTACTTAAGAAGAAAGGAGATGTTAATATAAGCACTAGCATCATTATACTATAAAATGAACCTATTGCTCTGATACCATTGAAGGTGAAAAATACCTACACCAAGCATACAATATGCAAGATACAGGATAGAGAATATGCATTTTAAAACTATTTTAAATCATGCACAGCAGAAGGCTCGGTAGATAGATCTAAACGATCTACCGATCTGCCTGCAACAGGACCTAGCATAATAATGTAGCATGCATATAACATCAAAAAACAACAGAAGAACATAAATAAAGGTCATACCTCTATACCTCAGAGAGTGCAGGAGAGAAGCAATGAAGGGCAGTGAGAAGGAGGGCGCTCGAGCCACACTCATGTCTAGCCTCTACAAGATGTCCACACTTGGGCTCGACTCTGATCAACTCCCTCGAAGTGCTAGCTCTTTGGGATCTGTGGGCTGTACTTCTTCTTCCAAGAAGATTGGAATGAGAGCAAGAACTCCTTCCCAAATCTCTTTCCCAATACCTAGCTTGATCGCTAGGTGGCTCACACCCAATCTCTAAACCTCTCATAAAACCCTTCTTCTTCCTCTCTTTTCTTTGTGTTGTAACCCCAGCAACCACTACAAAGACCTCTATTTATGGGAGCTACCATGAGAGAGAGAAGAATGAAGGAGGAGAGATGGAGGGAGAGAATGGGGGAGAGGATCAAGGCCATTCCAAATGGGTCCAACCCATTAAGGTAAGTATGACATTCATACCATAAAGCCTTGGAGCCAAAACTGGTTTAAATTCGAAATTCAAACAAGGTCAAAACCTGTCCAAAAATCCTTCACGAAACCTTCCAGATTTTTGCTCATCACAGGAAGTGTCGGCACTCGAAAATGGCTAAGTGTCGACACTTCACCAAGTGTCGACACCTGCAAAAATCCAAGTATCGACAATTGGAGCAAAGTCAACCATATTGACTCCAGGTGATGGCAAATGATTCTCAATCGTTGATTAGCCTAAAAGATCATATAGAAATCCTCTATGGTATGTGACCCCATAGGTTCGAACACTAAGCCGGTAGCACTGGAACATTTCCAGTACCAGTCAAAGTCCTCATCTAGCAATGATACCCGACGTCCGGATAGGTTGAAGATGCAGAGCACCTCACAAGAAACTCTGGCATATGATTACCATATAATTCATCCCTTTGACCTTATAATGCTTAGGATGACCTAGGGTTAGACTGCCAACCCTAATATGGTTTATCCAGATCATGTCTCAACCTCATAAGTTCTGTGACTCCTCACAAGAACTACCCTGGCCAAGGTTTTGCTGAATTGAGATATAGTGAGTTATTCACTCCAAACTATTTGGAGAGGTCAATTCTATCTTGATCCACCACCGCTCCACAAGTACTTGACTATACCCAGAAACCTTCTATCACTGGATTAGAAATCCAAGTAGTCTGGCATCAAAATATAGTGAGTTGCTTACAAGTTGCCATGGTGATCTCAGGTCTGAGGGACACATATACCCATATCCCTTCGCGAGCAACCCTTTGGCAGAAGGGAGCTCCGCAGATGGTCACGTTCAGTGAAATGTCATACACTTCATATGTATGTCATACTAGTATCTCCACACTCCTTGGTTAAGAGGATAATCAACAAATGTGACATACAACAACCTATACTTGATACATTGTCGTCCTATAACAATGTATCATTTGGTTGTAAACCAGTTTAAGAACTACTTGATATATCCTTTCTATATCAAATAATGTTGTTCTAAGGACTCCATCATACAAGAGTTCATTATAGAAAAATATAAAATGATGGACAGCCAAAAATAAATAATTTTTATTAAAAATTCATATACAAATACAAAATAGCACAACCGTCTACAGCCTAGACGACTGGCTTTAGGACAATTACCAACAAGTAGAAGGCTGAGATAAGGAGAAATAATCCTACGAGCCAGAAATGGAGCAAAAGTTGATGTAGCTATAGAGACCTATCCTCTGCAACTACCATTTGGTTTTGGTTTAATTTTAAGGACTTATTTTGTACATGACACTAGAAGGATTTTGATTTTTGTTTCATCTTTAGTGCTGGACAATTATGCTTTCAATTTCAATAAAGACTATTGTACCATTTATTTTGGAAACAAAATGATTAAACATGGTTTTTTAATTGACAGTCTCTATCATTTATATGTTAATGTATCTGTGAATATAACTTAGTGGAATGTGCATGCCATAAGGTCTAAGAGTAGGGATGGCAACAAAATCCAAATCCGTGGACACCCGACCCGGCCTAACCTGATTGGGTTAGGTAATCAACACTTTGATTGGATTTGGACTGGATTTGGATAAAATCCAAATGTCTATCTTTGGATTTGGGCCGAGACTAGGTAGATATGCACCCGACCCGAACCCAACCCGAACTATTTTAATATTTTAATATATATTATATTAGACATATTTTATCAATTATCATCTAGTAGTTATTAAACTTCTATAAGATAATTTGAATTTTATTTTGATTGAATATGGAACTAAGTGTTATTGAACTAATATAGCACAATTTTATTTGTTTAAGATAGGTATGATTTATGAAATGGTAGGATGGCATTAGAGTTGACTGAAATAAAAAAAATGGCTCAATATGATTCAATTGGGTTCAGGCCAGATAAACCTGAATTACCCGATACCCAATTGAGATGGGTTTGGAAAAAAAAATCTAGTCTCGATAATGTTTAGGCTTGGTTTGGATAATTTATGGATATTTGGATTTGGATTTGGGTAGTTAGAAATCCATCCTGAATCCGGCCCAACGCCATCTCTATCTAAAAGACCCAGAAATAAAACTAACCTTAAGTATATGTGGCACCTTAAGCAAGGTCATATAAAAGAAAAAAGGATTAACAGATTGAAGAAAGATGGGCTCTTAGGGTCATTAACTACCGAGTCTTATCCAATCTGTGAATCCTACCTTCAAAAAAAGATGATCAAGCTGCCCTTTGTTTGACAAGAGGAAAGGACCACAGATGTACTAACCCTAGTACATACTGATATATGTGGCTCATTCAATGTGCAGACCAGAGGATCTTACATCTACTTCATCGTCTTTACTGATAATTTCCCATGATATAGGTATGTTCTTATGAAATACAAAACTAAAGCCTTTGAAAAGTTCAAGGAATTCAAAAATGAAGTAGAAAAGCAAACTATAAAACCCCTAAAGGTTCTTTAATCAAATCAAGGAGGTAAATATCTTAGTAGGAAATTCCTAAGTTATCTCAAAGAAAATGGCATAGTCTCATAATGGACTCCGCCTAGAATGCTTCAACTTAATGGAGTTTTAGAACGGAGAAATCAAACTCTATTAAATATGGTTCGGTCCATGATGAGTTTCACTGAGCTTTCCTTATTTGGGGACATGCTTTACTTACCGCTAACTACCTGTTGAATTGGATTCCCTCTAAATCCATTCCTACGACATCATATAAGACATGGCAGGGTAAGAAACCAAGTCTAGATCATCACAGGATTTAAGGATGTCTGACCCATGTCAAAAGACTACAGGAGGACAAGTTAGAGGCCAAATCCATGAGAGCTTGTTTCACAAGGCATCCTAAAGAATCCTTAGGATATTACTTCCACTTTCCAGAGAATCACAATATGATTGTAAGTCGACATGCTATCTATTAAATATATGCCCTAGAACCCAAATTGATCGACACTTGTAAAATTTCTTAGGGCATATTTTGTCATATTGATTATTTATATTAATAAAATTGGATTTTTTCATTTATATTTGAGTTCAAAGTGTCTATGAATCGTTCATTGAATTAATGGTTATAATGACACATTTTTAAAAGTTGAGAATTTAAGACATGTATTATTAATAATTAATTTATTATTGCTCCCGATTATAGGATCATAACAGGAATAGTATTTGATCTAGAAAAATTGGTGAATGATCACTTCCCTAGGATAAATAGATCCTGAATTTACGGTGTAGAGACACCAAAGAGAGAGTGCAGGTGCTCATTAAGAACAAGGATACTGAGCATGACCAAATACGAGTATTCATTAGGATGTTTACTTACTTGTCAATGTTGTATTCAATACTGTGATAGTGTAAATAGTTATATAACCTGAGATGCCTTGGTTGTTCATAATGAGAGTGTTGTAATTTGACTACATCAAAACTCGATCTCCTAGCCATATAAAGTCTTAAGGTGTAAGTTGGTTGCAGTATATTCATTATAGGAATAGAATGTGCAACAAGATAGGATCTATCGATCTCGGTAGATGAGTAGTCCTATATAGATCATGAGACAGTTCTAAAGCCCATGGCCATGGTAGTGGGAATGATGGAAAGATATTTTCATAAGGTTTCACAACAAACTCGAGTCAACTGAATCTATCATATGACAGGGTCAGGATTGATGAGTTATCCTTAACCTATGCCCTGTCGGGACTCACGATAGAAGAATTAAATCACAAAGTAACTACACCTAAAGGTTCATTTATTCAATTCTGATGGATTGCCACAATATACTGCTAGGTATCATTGATGGATTGTGGAACCAATTAGAATTAGTTAGATGATCAATATTTCTAATTGGCTAAATTGGAAAGAGTTATGATCTATCGAAAAGAGTTTCGATGATATTATTAATGAAGATCATAATATGTCATTACCAAACAGAATTGAGCCTATGGGATCACACAAACAAGGATTGTGATCTTTGATTACTTAATTAGACTCGCATAGTCTGATTGGATCTAACGAAATCATGCTAGCACATGATTAGATCCAAGGATTTAAGTCCCGATGGGACATCCCACAGGATACCGAGATGGGGTATTATCCTATGTGTCAAGACAAGATATCCCGCCAGCATCCTAGTGTTCCAACAAGACACCTTGGGACATCCCATGTCCCGAGTGTTGGGACGGGATGCTGATGCATCCCGTTCCAGGAAAAAAACTAGGACAGCCCTGTCCCACGAGATTTAAAACCTTGATTAGACCCATATTTTTTCTTAATTAGGTTTTCTTATTAGATAGGACTTGACCTAATCTAATTGGACTTATTTACTGTCTCCTTAATTTAGGTTCTTAATTAGATTGGACTTACCTAATCTAATTAGACTCATTTATTTTTTATTTTGGATTTCTAATTAAATTGGATTTAACTCAATTAAATTGGGCTTGCAAGGGCACCAAGAGTTAATGCCACCTGGGTAACCAATTTGGATTAGGATGAGGCGTCAAGTGTTGGTGCCCCCTCTTTTTTTTACATGATTTTTCGTTCGCAAAAGAATGAGAAGTGTTGCCCAGATATCGTGCCCAGGAGGGGGGGTAAATTGGGTCTTTTTAAAAAATAAAGCAATATATGTGCTATCAAGTTCAAATGTGAAGAGTGATAGTGCTCAAGTAATTATGCAACGGAAGCAATGAAAGATAACAACAATTAAAGAGCAAAAGAAGATAAAGAGTAAAGCAATGCAAACACACAAAACGTATAGTGGTTCGGTGCACCTAGCACCTACATCCACTCCCCAAGCTCCACTTGGGAATTTCCACTATAATCTTCTCTAGATTACAACCGACTTGTTTTACAATGCTCACAAGTCAAAACCTAAGTTGGTTTTTCTACCTAGGCTCACCAACAAACCTTACACACTTGTTTTGGCTTCGGGCTTACAAGCAACCCTAGTTGGTTTTATCAATTGGCTCCCCAACAAACCTCACACTAGTTTCAAATTCCCTTGAAACTAGGCTAACACAAATAGAGTATGAATACAATGAATAAAAACAAGACAAACTCCTTTTTGAGCAAAAATAATTCGATGTAGCTCTTGTTGGAGACTCTTCAAGTCTTCCTCTTGGAATCTTGGACCTCACTAAATGCCAAATACTTGAAAGCTGGATTCCTCAAAAATGAAAAGCTTTTGGCTAAGGAATCTCTTGGATTTTCACTCTTTTTGGCTTAGGATTGATTGAAGGCTTTGTACTTTTACTCTCTCCTTTTTCTCTTTGTCTCCTTTACTTTTTTGAAGTTAGGTGGAGGTTAAATACCTCATTCAAGCTGAAACAACTCCACAAGATCGTTAGAATAAAAAATATGGCTGTTTATGGCCGTTAGAAATCAAATCAAAAGTTCAGAAAAACTAGCCGTTATGCCATGAGTCGACCTCATGAGTCGACCTCTGGATCAAGTGTCAACCTCATGAGTCGACCTCCAGTTTATCTTAGGCAAAAATCCAGAAAACCATAGTTCTACCCAGTTTGAATTCTCAGGCGATGAGTCGACCTCTGGTGTCGACCTCTGGACAGGTGTCGACCTCTGGTGGTCGACCTCTAGAGCGTGCCACTGAAATTTTGCCATGCTGACATTGCTGAACTTTTCTTTTATTTATGAGTCGACCTCTGGTGGTCGACCTTTGGCAAGGTGTCGACCTCTGGTCTGAAAATTTCTGAAACTCTGGAGAGGTGCGTGCCATGCTTGAGTTTCTCTAAGCCTTTATTTCTTTTGTCAATTACTTCTTAATAAGAAGGTCCAATATGAGAAACTTGATCTTGTTTAAGGTAGGAAAGCTCTTTCCCAAATCAAGCAAGCTTGGTTTCATCATTGTACTCTTGATACTCTTTTTGAATAACCTAAGGCCTGAAACTTTATCTTGAAATGAAACATTAGTCCAAACATATACTCAACCTTTTGTTAATCATCAAAACTAAGGAGCCAAAGCCAACAATCTCCCCCTTTTTGATGATGACAAAACCTTGAGTATATATGCAATTAAGTCCAAAAGGAAAATATAGCATTAAAAAAATTTTCAAAGAAACCTCACATATATGAGTATATCATAAAAATTTTACTTTTCATCTACTTCTTTCTTTTTGTGAAAACATTCTCATGAGTCAAAAAGATAAGAACCAAAATAGCTTTACTCTACTCTATGAAAGAGTCATAAGAACCATATATACTTTACTATACTTTTACCATATACACTTTACAAACTTTTCTATACTCCCCCTTTTTGTCAAGAATCAAAAAGCGCATTCTTTGTAGTAAAAGATATATTAAAGAAAATTATGTTCCATTACAATGAAGTACTTAGTTGCATAAAATACATGCTCCCCCTCAATTTGTGCATTCGATATAGCAAAGAGATTCCAACTTGAGGGTTTAAAAGGATAAAAGCTAAGAGCTGGTATCAGACAGTAAAATACCACAATGTAGATAAATATATGAATGTATTCAGTTACAAAATTGCTTACATAGCAAGCACAAAACACTGATACATCAGAATATACAAAGCAAACTAGTACATCATATATCAAGCAAATCTATGAGGCTACTCCTCATCAGAAGGTATATCAAAAGAGATTGGAGCCGAGATCCTAGATGAGGATTTTGGAGTCCCATGAGTGAGACTCCGAGTCCTCAAAGAGGGACCAGACCTAGGGGTAGTCCTACGAGATCGATAGGTCCGAGGAAAAGACTCCGAAGGTGTCCTAACAGAAGTAGTAGCAGTAGGAGTAGGTGGATCAGTATGCTGAGTAGACTGAGCTGGAGTGTGCCTGCTGACGAGCTCATAAGCAGTGGGATCATCAATATCAGTCTCTATATGCTCCACTCTATCATCTGGAATGCCTGTAATAGTCTCAAAGAGTGACTCAGTAATCTTAGTATCTACAGGCATGTCTGCAGCTGGAGGATCTGTACTGGGAAGATCAGTAGAAGGAGGATATGCAGAAAGGGGAATCTCTGGAATCGGATCAGCAGGTGGAATATCAGAGCAACCTGCTCCAGGCTGATCTTCATCACTGTCACTGTAGCCACTGGAGTCATCATCATTATCATCATCAGCATCATCATCATCATCAGAATGTGGAGGAGGCACTGTCGGATCTACAGTCCCTAGTGGCAATGCCAATCTCAGTAAGCTGAGGATCTGTCGGAATCCTATATCGACAGTAGCTGATAGAGCTCCAATGCGCATGTCTGTGTGGATCCTCGGACCATGTAGCTCCTGTCGTACACCAGCAATCTCTATCCGGACCTCTGAAATATGATCAGTCACTCTCTGCTCAAAGTCCGATGTGCTCGCTGTAGTCCTCCGTGGTGTAGCAGTAACAGAAGGTGCTAGAGCAGATAAGGGTGGTGGCGTGAATGGCTCAGGCTCCGCAGTCTCTGACTCTGGTGCTGGACGAGGAGGTGTACCATGATCAGTAGGCTCTGAAGGCCCTGCCTCAGCAGCTCGAATCTCATCCTCCTCATCTGGCTCCTGGCCAGACTCATGTCGCACCCATCGATCACCAATCAGTCGAAATCCCATCCTATGCAGGGATTTCTCTCCATATGTGTCAGTATGCTGCAGCTGACTGAAGGGTATGCCAACAAATGAGACTCCATACTCCCTGAATAACTGTGTCAGCCCCATGCCATATGGCTGAACTAGTCTCCTGTGAGATGCTGCCTCACCCATCTGCTGAAGCATGATCCTGGGAAGGTTGATGGGAGTCCGCTGTCTCAGGGACACCATCAACACCAGCTCACGCTCAGTAATAAAGTCGAATCTCCTGCTCTTTGGAATCAAGATGCGGGCGATGATATGATGCAGCACTCTCATCTCCAATGATAGCTGGTTAGCGGCTACTGTGGAAATGCCGCTAACATCCTCACGCTCTAAGATACATCTGAAGGCGCGCTCTCTGTCGCTGATAGAAGTGGCGGCTGTGCCATGAAGTGGAATCCTCCAAACACAACTAATGGCCTCCGGTGTCACTGGAATCTCGATCCCACGAACAGTAGCAGACCATCCGATGCCATCAGTGGCCATGGATGCATAGAACTCCCTGATGAGGTCTAGGTAGAATCTCTCAGTCATCGTGCAGAAGTGAACCAGACCTGCATCTCTCAGTACGTCCCCAATAAAAAAGTGATGCTGATCCCAGAAGGGTATGTCCACACGTCTCCCGCTCGCAATGCTCTTCCGTACTAAGCTGGCTGGCACTGGTGCAGGTGCCTCTGGGGTCGGCTCACGCTCATGTCTGGTCTTTCTTCGTCGCTCAGTACTACCCTGGCCTTGTTCCAATCTCCTTTTCCTTACTGCCAAATGCTTCCTTCGACCCATATGGATGGAAGAGGGGTAAATTGGGGGGAAGTAGGATAATGTAGTGCTAAGAAAGAGGAGAACCAAGAATTTTGGAGAGGAGAAAAGGATTTCACAGTTGGGCGAATGAAGGAACCTTGTAAAGGTAAGTGAGGATTTGTGAAATTGAGAAGAAAGGAGAGCAAATAGAGGAAATGTACGAAATGGAGGGAAGAAATGAGTGTTTTCAATCGAATATCAACCGATATTTGAGGGTAGATAAAGGCAAAAGCTTTCGGTTGTCCAAAAACAAAGAATACGGTCAAAACGGTTCGGTTCAAAACAAAACAAGAGGAGAGGAGAAGATTACCCAAAAAGAGAAAGGAGAGGGTTGGAAATCCACTGTTTAGAGCTTTAGGAGCGATGGAGGGGGACCACACGAAGGAGAAAAGGAAAGAAATGGGAGAAAAAAGGCTTGCGGACGGGTTTTTAAAAAACAGATTTTCCGTTCAAGTGTCGACCTCTAAGAAATTTCAGGGGTCGACCTCAAGTGTCGACCTCTGAAATTCTAAGTGTCGACCTCCGAAAATAAATTTATCAAAATAAAATTTGAAAAAATTTAAAAAATTTAAAATGAATTCTTAGAGAGGCTTTAAATATTTTTGAGAATTTATAAATCATTTTTTGAGGAATTTTGAAGGAAATTGAAGAGTTTTAAGCAAAAGGGTCAATGACTCCCAATTCTCTTCTGATCATGCAAAATCTATCTTCATTCAATGATTTTGTAAATATATCAGCCAATTGATAATCAGTACAAATGAATTCTAACAACACATTAGAGTTTTGAACATGATCTCTTATGAAGTGATGTCTTATTTCAATATGTTTGCTTCTAGAATGTTGTATAGGATTTTTCGTTAAATTGATTGCACTAGTATTATCACATCTTATGGGTGTCTTAGTTAGTTTAATGCCAAAGTCCTCGAGTTGTTGTTTGATCCATAGAATCTGAGCACAACAGCTTCCAGCTGCTATATATTCGGCTTCCACCGTAGATAGAGCAACCGAATTATGTTTCTTGCTGCTCCATGAAATCAAATTAACTCCTAGGAATTGACAAGTTCCACTAGTACTTTTACGATCAAGTTTACACCCAGCAAAATCAGCATCAAAGTAAGCAATCAATTCTGATGACTCTCTAGAGTACCAAAGACCAATTTCAATTGACCCAGATAAGTATCTAAATATACATTTTACAGCTAAGAGATGTGATTCTTTAGGAGCAGACTGAAAACGTGCACACATACAAACACTAAACATTATATCTGGTCTACTGGCAGTTAGATATAGCAATGAACCAATCATGCCTCTATATAATTTTTGGTCTACTGATTTACCACATTCATCTTTATCTAATTTACATGAGGAGCTCATAGGGGTACCTATTTGTTTGGTGGTCTCCATCCCAAACTTTTTCAATATTTCTTTTGTGTACTTGGCTTGGTTGATGAAGATCCCCTCTTTGGTTTGCTTAATTTGGAGTCCAAGGAAGAAGTTGAGTTCTCCCATCATGCTCATCTCGAACTCACTCTGCATTAACTTTGCAAACTCTTGACAAAGACATTCGTTAGTAGCACCAAAAATAATATCATCTACATATATTTGTACTACTAAGAGATCATCATTTTTCTTTTTCAAAAATAATGTATTATCTACATTACCCCTAGAAAAATTATTCTTCATCAAAAATGAACTTAATCTATCATACCAAGCTCAAGGAGCTTGCTTTAAACCATATAATGCTTTATGCAATTTAAAAACATGGTTAGGAAATTCATGATTTTCAAAACCAGGAGGTTGTTCAACATAAACTTCCTCTTCAATAAATCCATTTAAAAAAGCACTTTTAACATCCATTTGAAATAACTTGAAATCCATAAAACAAGCAAAAGCAAGTAAAAGTCTAATTACTTCCAGCCTAGCAACAGGAGCAAAGGTTTCATCAAAGTCAATCCCTTCTTCCTGGTTGTAGCCTTTAGCAACAAGTCTAGCTTTGTTTCTAGTTACAATACCATGTTCATCAAGTTTATTTCTAAAAACCCATTTTGTGCCAATTACAGAAACATTAGGGGGTCTTTCAGTTAAAGTCCAAACGTTATTTCTTTTAAATTGATTTAGTTCATCTTGCATGGCATTAATCCAGTTACAATCTTTTTCAGCTTCTTCAATTGACTTAGGCTCTATTTGAGAAACAAAAGCTAAATAATCACAAACATTTCTGATAGAAGAGCGTGTACTTACTCCCTTTGACGGATCACCAATAATTAGCTCTTTGGGATGTCCGTATGCATACCTCCACTCTTTAGGTAAAGGTTTTGGTGAAGTTGCATTGATCTCTTGAATTTGATCTTCATTTTCTTGATCATCATTTCCTTTGGGCACATCTTCATTGATTGTCAATTGTTCAAGCTTCTTTGTACCTGTTTCATCATCAATAGAATCTTCTTTTCTAGAAGATTTTTCGTTAGTTTCATCAAACACTACATGAATTGATTCTTCAACTAGAAGAGTTCTTCTGTTGAAGACCCTGTATGCCTTGCTAGAAGTAGAGTATCCTAAGAAGATACCCTCATCTGACTTGGCATCAAATTCACTGATATTGTCTTTGCCATTGTTTAATATGAAACAGTGGCAACCAAATACACGAAAATACTTAAGATTAGGTTTTCGATTTTTTCAAAGCTCATATGGTGTTTTCTTCAAAATAGGTCGAATTAAAACATGATTTAAAATGTAACATGAAGTATTAATGGCTTCTACCCAAAAATATCTAGGTAAATCATTTTTGCAAAGCATTATGCGTGCCATTTCTTCAAGAGTCTTGTTTTTTCTTTCTACCACCCCATTTTGTTGAGGTATCCTAGGTACAGAAAAATTATGACTAATGCCATTATCATTACAAAAAGCTTTAAAATCATGATTGTCAAATTCAGTTCCATGATCACTACGCAAAGAAACAATAGTGAGATCTTTTTCGTTTGAAACCCTTTTATGAAATTTAACAAAAGCTGAAAATGTTTCATCTTTATGAGCTAAAAACATTACCCGAGTAAATCGTGAGTAATCATCTACAATTACTAGCCCATATTTCTTACCTCCCAAACTAGTTGTTCTGGTTGGTCCAAAGAGGTCCATATGCAATAATTCAAGGGGTCTAGTAGTAGATACTACTCCTTTAGGTTTGAAAGTAGATTTAGTTTGTTTTCCAAATTGACATGCAGCACAAATCTTATCTTTTTCAAATGTGAGTTTTGGCAATTCTTTTACAAGATCCTTTTTGCTTAATTTTGAAATCAAATGCATACTAGCATGCCCTAGCCTGCGATGCCAAAGCCAACTAGTTTCACTTGCCTTGGCTTCCCTAGCCACTAGGCATTGACCACTTTCCATAGCTAGATCATCAAGATCAACCATGTAAATGTTTCCATGCCTATGACCAGTGAACTTGATGCCATCGACATCTAGACTAGACACCATGTACAAAGATGATTCAAAAATTACTTTAAAAACCTTATCACAAAACTGACTAATGCTGAAAAGATTATGCTTCAAGCCATCAACAAATAATACATTATCTACATAAGCATTAGGGGTGATATGGATTTTACCAATTCCGATGATTTTACCTTTTCCATTATCACCAAAAGTAACATTTCCACCATTTATAGCTACTAGTGATGAGAATTGCTTCACATCCCCAGTCATGTGCCTTGAGCAACCACTGTCCAGATACCACATTCTTCTTTTATTTTTGGTTGCAAGACACACCTGCAGAAATTGATTAAGTTGAAACTTTAGGTACCCAAGTTATCTTGGGTCCTTTAGGGTTAGACAAATTGGTTCCTTTTGGAACCCAAATCTTTCCAAAGGTACTTGATTTTCTTCTATTACAAGTATATGATTTATGTCCTAACTTACTACATGCATAGCAGGTAATATTAGAAGATGCAAGTATGAAAAAGTTTTTGAAAAGTTTTTGCTGATTCTATGGCTTAAATCCAAGTCCAGCTTTGTTAAAAACTGCATGTTGACTGTTTAAAAGCATACTTAATTTTTCTGAACTATAAGTAAACTTTTCTACAAAAGGTTTCAATTTGTCTAATTCTTCTTTGTAATTCTTGTTTTGAAGCAACAGTTCTTTGTTTTGTTTTTCAATTTTATCATTAGTTTCAAAACTTCTATTATTTTTCAAAGAATCCTTTGCTTTTATAAGACTGTCCTTATCATTTTTAAGGTCTTTACATGTTCAGTTAATTTATTATTTTCTTGAATTAAATCTTCAATTTCAGTTGAAAACTTGTTTGAACTTTTGGTAAGCTCTTGATTTAGCTTTCTTAATTTCTTATTTTTCAGTTTTAGTTTTTCATACTCCATAACTAAATCATCAAAGGCATCATGTAATTCATTAAAAGTAAATTTATTTTCTGGTTCAGAATTTACCTCATCATCTTCATTGGCCATGAAACACAGGTTGGCGACTTCCTGCTGCTCTTCATCACTGCTGGAGTCTTCACTCTCACTCCAGGTAGCCATCATGGCTTTCTTTCTTAACGGCCTTCGACTCTTTTTAAGCAAAGGACAATCCATTTTATAATATCCAGGCTTCTTACACTCGAAGCAGATGGGTGGATCCCTTTCTTTTTCTTTCTCTTTATCTTTATTGTAATCACCTTTTTATGGCCTTTTCTTGTAGAAGCCCTTCTTCTTTTTCATGAATCTTCTGAATTTTCTTGTAATGAGGGTTGTCTCATCATCATCAGCTTCTTCTTCTGATTCATCACTTGACTCTTCCTTTGTAGTGGACTTGAAGGCTATGGCTTTCTTTTTCTTGTCATTGTCCACTGTCTTCTGTCTTAGTGAAAGCTCATAAGTCATCAGTGATCTAAGAAGCTGCTCAAGAGGTAGAGTATTGACATCCTTGGCTTCTTCTATGGCCGTTACTTTCGCATCCCATGAAGCCGGAAGAGACCTGAGAAGTTTGTTAACAAGTTCACCATTAGATATAATCTTTCCCAAACTCCTCATACCATTTACTATATTGGTAAATCTAGTGTACATTTCACTAATACTTTCAGTTGGTTCCATCCTGAACATCTCATGCATATGAATGAGCATGTTCACCTTTGTGGTCTTCACTTGGTGTGTACCCTCATGGATAACCTCAAGCGTATCCCAAATTTCTTTGGCGGAAATACAATTTGATATTCTATTAAATTCACTTGGGTCAAGTGCACAGAATAGCAAATTCATCGCCTTAGCATTTAACTCAGCTTGTTTGATGTCATTGTCATCCCATTCTTCTTCAGATTTTGAGGTGATAATGCCATTAACAAAGTGAGTGGGCTGATGAGGCCCTTTAGTAATTACTCTCCATATATTATAATCTATAGCTTGTAAATAAATGCGTATACGAGTTTTCTAGTATGTGTAGTTTGTGCCATTAAAGAAAGGAGGGCGATTTGATGCTTGACCTTCAACTAAACCCATTCCAATTGGGGCGGCCATGATCTTTCACTCAAGATCGTTGGACCTACAAAAGAGTACCAATGCTCTGATACCACTTGTTGTCCAGATATGGTGCCCAAGAGGGGGGGTGAATTGGATCTTTTTAAAAAATAAAGCAATATATGTGCTATCAAGTTCAAATATGAAGAGTGATAGTGCTCAAGTAATTGTGCAACGGAAGCAATGAAAGATAACTATTGGGATTCCAGTGCACCACAGGGGAAGTGTAATTTCAAAAATGATGAAATTTGCACCATAATCCCTTAGCCAAGATCCCCTTATTCAGGATTAAAACATACAAACTAACATTGTTAGAATTAGGGCACCAACCTTTTTAATGCTAAGTCCAATTTTGATGTAGAATCAGAACTTGGTGTTGAATGCTTCTTTTGATTTCACCAGGCGTCCAAATGTCCACCCTCCAATGGCGATCCACAAGATGATTGATCAAGATGCAAGCTTCTTCAAAATTCCTTCACTTGAATTCTTATCGTAGAACTCAAGAGGACTATGGCTTTAAAACTGCAGGGTAGGGGCTCCTTACTTCCTTTCTTTCTTCTTCCTCTCCCTTTCTTAAGACCTTGTCCTAAGAATAAAACTCTTGCCTTGAAGGAGGAGGAGGATTTAAGACACTAATGTCTTAAAGTAAAAGAAAATAGAAACAGAGTAAGAGTTCTTTTCTTTTACCGATCAAGAGATTCTTCCTATCTCTTGTTTTGGACTTGAGTTTCAACAGAGAAGAGAACTCTGTAAGAGGAAAACTCTCTGTGTCCTAAACAAGCTAAGGAGGAATCAGTTTCCTGGAAAGAAAAGAAAATAAAAGACTCTGTTGTTCATTAGACCAAAACACCCGAGACCTCTGTTGTTTAAATAGATTACAGAGAGATGTCTTCTCAAAAGAACACAACTCTCCGTAAATATCATTCCACTTTGTCTCACGCCCCTTCCCTATTTCTCATGCCCTATCCTCCCATCTCACTGCCTTCCAGATTAAATCCCATGGCTTTTCTTAAAGGAAAAATCATGGTGTTTTAAAAGGAAGGAAGTCGCGACTTTTCATCTCCGTAGAGATGTTATTTCGCATGCCCGGGAAGAGTTAGCACATTCCTTCTTTCTTAAAACCCCATCAGCCGTTGGATTCCCATCCAAGGGGGAGCAGATAGTGCGCTAATCACTAAGAAAGGAGGCCGCCCCAAATAAAATCATCGGAGATTTAAGTGAGGCATGCCAAGAGTCCATGCGCCATGTACTCTTCCAAATGGCGCGCCAAGAGTCCATATGCGCAAGGACTCTTGGCATTTGGCGTGAAATAGCAAGGGTGGTGGGTGGGGAGGCTAGCCAAGTTACATGGCTAGCCAATAGGGTTAGCCATAATCCTATTTTCATAATTAGGGTCTAATTAGGTCCAATTAGAACCCAATTTGAACCAATCCGGAACCCTAATTCGAATCCGACTCGAATAGAAGCTAGGATTTGCAACACCTGCTAGAGTGTTATCCTGCAAAGATGATTTAATTCCAAATTAAACTCTTGATCAATCCTCTTAAGTATGTGACCCATTGGGTTCCACATCTAGCCAGCAGTGAGTTCGAATATAAGTTGACCTAATTTGATTAGAACTCTTTCTAATCGATTTAGGTCAAACCGGGCTTACCCGATTTGATCAATTAGGACTCTTCCTAATAAATGATCTTTGAATTTGATCAACCCACAAGACAAGATTGACGTCTAGCAACGTGTCATGTCTACCCGGAAGATATGGAAATTCTGGTGAAATATCAAAATTACCCTTCAGTAGAGAGTTACCGTACAATTAAATCTTTCAATCAGCCCGCACCCAAAATATAACTATGGATATGGATATATGTCAAATCCAATATTATATTTATTTCAGGCTCAATCTTATATCGATGATTCAATTATCTTGATATTAGAAACCATCTTTAATATCTTTACTTTGATCAAAGATTCCCTGAATCATCATCCGATTGTTAACTAGCTGGATGCAATCTCCTCTTACTAAGAGTGATCGATTCCTTGTTGACCTACTCATTACCTTCATATCCAATTCACCATTCCCAGTATCAATCCTGTACATGACTCAGTGTCATGATTAGGATTTGAACCAAAGAATGGGTTCATGTACATAAGGTACTTATGGCAGTCTCAGGTCAAAAGATTACTTGTACCACTCCCACTATGAGAACCTTCTATTGACATGTAGCTAAGACTCCATTAGATATTCTCAAGTTGGATCATATCAGTGAACTCATTCTGCAATGAGCACCCACATCCCAGTATTAGTGTCATACATAAGTGACTGTGAGAGCCGTCACCCTTTCTGGTATACATGGGATGTGCTAGTCTTACCGGAAAACCCTGATCCCCTACTCAGGGTTCCTTTGACTAGGAATACTTTAGATTAAGGTTTTAAGATTTTAGGTCTCACTGGTATGATCTCATCATAATCCTAAAATCATAGTCCTAATCTATGGGGTTCATCATATAGTATAAACACAGCGTATGATGAAAAATAATGCCTTTATTTAGAAAATTGTCAATTACAATGGTTTGGGAGATACAACATAGATTGGCTTGTAGGGCATATCCCTTTCAATCTCCCACTTGCACTAAAGCCAATCGCCTTTAAATCTTAATCCCATACACTCGAGGTGGCGATCAAAATCTCGCTGTGGTAGAGCTTTAGTGAACGGGTCTGCTACATTGTTCTTTGTATCAACTCTATTTTTGTAGACATCTTGTCTCTCTACTATTTCTCGGACAAGATGGAAGCGTCTCAGAATGTGCTTGAACTTATGATGAGCTCTTGGTTCCTTAGCTTGAGCAACAGCCCCAGTGTTGTCATAGTAAAGTGGCACTGGGTTTTCAATTTCAGGAACAACACCCAACTCTGTGATGAACTTCTTCATCCAGACTGCTTCCTTGGCGGCTTCACTAACAACTATGTATTCTGCCTCTGTGGTTGAGTCAGCTACAGTCTGCTGCTTGGTACTCTTCCAACTCACTGCTCCACCATTTAGGGTAAAAATATATCCCGAAATGGATTTGCTATCATCAGGGTCTGATTGAAAACTAGAATCAGAATAAGCTTCTAATTTAAGATCAGAACCACCATAAACCAGAAAAATATCCTTAGTCCTTCTTAGGTACTTAAGAATATTTTTAACTGCTTTCCAATGATCCTCTCCTGGATCAGCCTGAAACCTACTGACAATTCCTAAAGCATAGGCCACATCAGTTCTAGTACACAACATGGCATACATTATGGACCCTATTGCCGAAGCATAGGGTATAGAATTCATTCTATTTCTTTCTTTAGGTGTCTTAGGAGACATCCTTTTAGAAAGATGTATGCCTTGACTCATAGGAAGATAGCCTCTTTTACTTCCATTAATGCTGAATCTTTTCAGCACTAAGTCAATGTACCTAGATTGGGATAAACCTAGCATCCTCTTAGATCTATCTCTATAGATCTTAATACCTGGTATATAGGATGCTTCTCCCAAATCTTTCATGGAAAACTGGTTTGATAGCCAAACCTTGACTGATTGCAACATTAGGATATCATTCCTAATGAGAAGTATGTCATCTACATACAGAACCAAGAAGATTATGGCACTCCCACTAGTCTTCTTATAAACACAGGGTTCATCCATATTTTTGATAAAACCAAACCTTTTAATAGTTTCATCAAAGCGGATGTTCCAACTCCTTGAAGCTTGCTTTAATCCATAAATGGATTTCTTTAGCTTGCATACTTGATTAGGTTTATTTTTTGAAATAAAACCTTCTGGCTGTGACATGTAGACTTCTTTCTCAAGGAAACCATTGAGGAATGCAGTCTTCTCATCCATCTACCAGATCTCATAATCATGATATGCTGCTATAGCAAGTAAAATCCGTATTGATTTGAGCATGGCAACAGGTGAGAATGTTTCATCATAATCAATTCCCTGTTTTTGTCTAAAACCTTTAGCCACTAATCTGGCTTTATAGGTTTCAACTTGGCCATCAGCCCCTATCTTTTTCTTATAGACCCATTTGCACCCAATAGGATTAATACCCTCTGGTGCATCAACCAAAGACCATACTTGGTTTACATACATAGAGTCTATTTCGGATTCCATGGCTTCTTGCCATCTATCTGAATCAGTACTCAAGATAGCTTCCGTATAGGTCAGAGGTTCATCATTTTGAATGACTTGGGCTTCATTATTTTCAATAATAAACCCATACCTCTCAGGTGCCCGTGGCACTCTATCAGACCTACGGGGAGGAGTTTTGTGTTATGGTTCTGTCCTAACTATATGTTCTAATTATTGAGAATTGTCTATCTGTGTTTCTTGTACTTCTCCAAGTTCAATAGTTCTACCATTGCCCTTTTCTAAAATGAACTCCTTTTCTAGAAAAGTGGCATGCCTGCTGACAAAAATCTTTTGTTTAGTAGGATGGTAGAATAGATATCCTCTACCTTCTCTAGGATATCCTACAAATAGACATTTATCCGCTCTAGGTTCCAACTTATGTCCAAAATTTCTTTTAACATAAGCTGGACATCCCCATACCTTGAAATATTTAAGATATGGTTTCTTTCCACTCCAAATTTCATATGGAGTACTAATAACGGATTTAGAAGGTACCTTGTTCAGAATGTAAACAGCAGTTTCTAGGGCATGACCCCAGAAGGAAATGGGTAAATTTGTGAAGCACATCATGGATCGTACCATAACTAATAATGTACAATTCCTCCTTTCAGTTATACCATTTAGCTGTGGTGTATAAGGAGGGGTCCATTCAAAAAGAATTTCATTAACTTTAAGATAGTCTAAAAACTCCGTGGATAAGTATTCTCCTCCTCGATCAGAACGAAGAACTTTAATACTTTTCCCGGTTTGTTTTTCGACCATACTTTGATACTCCTTAAATTTATCAAAAGCTTCAGATTTATGTTTCATAAGATACATATATCCGAACCTAGATAAATCATCTGTAAAAGTGATAAAATATGAGTATCCTCCTCTGGCCTGAGTTGTCATTGGACCACATACATCAGTATGTATAAGTCCTAATAACTCAGTTGACCTTTCTCCATGTCCAGTGAATGGAGTCTTGGTCATCTTACCCATGAGACATGATTCGCAAGTTCCTAATGATTCATACTCATAAGGATCAAGGAATTTTTTCTTGTATAACTTGCTTATCCTAGACTTATTAACATGACCAAGTCGATGATGCCAAAGTAAAGTATCATTAAAGTCTTTTCTTTTTCTTTTAGTATTGACATGAAAAACACTATCATTGGAAGAAAGAGTTAAGAGCCCATTGCTAAATATGCCATAACAAATAATTTTATTAGATAACATTATTGAGCAACTAGTGCTCGTTACATCCATTACATATCCTTGTTTTAATAACCAAGGAATAGATATAATGTTCCTAATAATCTTTGGCATATAGTAACAATTTTCTAACTCCAAGATCTTCCCTGAAGGCAACTTCAGAATGTAGGTCCCTACAGCTTCTGCTTGGATGATATCACCACCAGCACCGTAGAGATTGAAGTCGCCTTCCTTCAATACTTTAAGCTTGTAGAGGTCCTGCAAAGATTTGCATATATGGTAACCACAAGCGGTATCCAATACCCAAGTATTTGATATAGACAAATTTAATGTCAATATAGTATGTATCTCATACACACCTTTTGGTGAATCTGACGCACCAGGCTTCACAGTTGCAAGGTAAGCCTTGCAATTCCTTTTCCAATGTCCCACTTTGCCGCAAAAGAAACAAGTTGACTGTTTTGAGGCCTTCTTTCCTTTCTTGTTCTTATTGATGCCACCCTTAGGGTTTAGCCTCCTACTAAAACCCTTTTTGCCTGATTTCTTCTTATTGGTCTTATCAACAAGAAGAAGTGGAGCCTTTTCTTTCTTAACATGGCTCTCTGCTATTTTTAATATATTTAATAGCTCAGGCAAGGAAGTGTTCAGTTTGTTCATGTGATAATTCAAGACAAACTGAGAAAATGACTCCGGGAGTGATTGCAGGATTAAATCCTGATTCAGCTCCCCATCCATAATAAACCCTAATTGACCCAATCTGGTGATTAAGTCAATTACCTTCAGGACATGATCCTGAACGGATGTACCCTCTGTCATCCTAGCACGGAATAACTGCTTAGATATTTCGTATCTAGCAGTTCTGCTTTGTTCTCCATAAAGCTCTTTTAAATTGAGCATTATGGATTGAGTATCCATGCTTTCATGCTGCCTCTGTAACTCATTGGTCATTGAGGCCAGTATGATACACTTGACAGTGAGGGAGTTATTCTGCCACATTTTGTATGTGGCCATATCTTCCTGTGTGGCATCATCCCCTAGTGGATTAAGACTAGGGGCATCAAGAATATAAGAAAGTTTTTCTGAACTCAGTACAATCTTTAAGTTTCTCAACCAGTCCACATAGTTTGGACCAGTCAATTTGTTGGTATCTAAGATGCTTCTCAGTGATAATGAAGATGTCATTTATCTATATTTAATAAAGAACAATACATAAGCAAACAACCATGAAATGACTTACATAATTAAATTAGGTCTTCAATTTAATTATGTCTCCCACTATTTTATCAAAATCATAGCCCTCACTATGATAATCGAGAAGAACCATGATCGGTTTTTCTTAGTGAGATTGAGATCCTAATAACTTATAAAAGATCTTGCAGATAACACAACAAATCTTTTATAAGCTCAAAGGTAGGAAACTCTTCCAATTATATCTCATATAATTCTCAAAAATAACTTGGCCTCTAGAACATTATAAGTCTTACAGAAAACACAACAAACCATAATGTTCTAGTTAAGTCAAGACCCTTTCATTTCTATACAGTCAATATTCAAATATAATGCCCTTGCAGATAACACAACAAGGCATTATACTGAATATACTGTATGCATATCTATGCACTAGACCAATATTATGTCAATCACCCTATTAGGTCTTGCAGATAACACAATAAACCTAATGTGGTTCATAACACAATAATGATCCAGCATGAAGGAAGGCCAATATATAGCATTTTTTAACACTAAGCATTTAAGTCAAGATTTAAATATAATCAAATCGGCCAGGCAAGTGGAAAAGATATGGGAGTCCCCCTGTTGCTTTCCTAGACACCAATAAAAATTGGCCAGGTCAGTCAACGGAACCAATTAAAAACCACGATTCTCTTTACCTTCATAGAACCACCTTTCTAGACACCGAATGATCAATTGTTCATCATGACTAGTGATGCTTATTAGTTAAATATACTATGACTTAATATAATTTTAAGAAGAGGGCTTTATAAAATTGCCAGCACATTCTTATCATATCACAACCATATCACTCAGATAAAAACAAATATGTGCTAAGTGTGTCATCATACTAGGACAACCATTTACCACATAATGGATCCACCATTATGCCAGGGCAACCTTATTTCAGTATGATGACTTCAAAACTAATCATATCTCTATAATAATTAGGGTTTCAGTGGAAAAACCCTAACTAGTGGCATACACCAAAACATATTTGCAACAAAAATATGCTAAGTGTTATCAGCATTCAAGGGTTTAAAACCCTAACATGCAACACTACATCAAAAACACATAAAAATTTTCATATGTTTTAACTGTAATAAGGGTGGCTCTGATACCATTGTTGGGATTCCAGTGCACCGCAGGAGAAGTGTAATTTCAAAAATGATGAAATTTGCACAATAATCCCTTAGCCAAGATCTCCTTATTCAGGATTAAAACATACAAACTAACATTGTTAGAATTAGGGCACCAACCTTTTTAACGCTAAGTCCAATTTTGATGTAGAATCAAAACTTGGTGTTGAATGCTTCTTTTGATTTCACCAGGCGTCCAAATGTCCACCCTCCAATGGTAATCCACAAGATGATTGATCAAGATGCAAGCTTCTTCAAAATTCCTTCACTTGAATTCTTATCCTAGAACTCAAGAGGACTATGGCTTTAAAACTGCAGGGTAGGGGCTCCTTACTTCCTTTCTTTCTTCTTCCTCTCCCTTTCTTAAGACCTTGTCCTAAGAATAAAACTCTTGTCTTGAAGGAGGAGGAGGATTTAAGACACTAATGTCTTAAAGTAAAAGGAAATAGAAATAGAGTAAGAGTTCTTTTCTTTTAGCGATCAAGAGATTCTTCCTATCTCTTGTTTTGGACTTGAGTTTCAACAGAGAAGAGAACTCTGTAAGAGGGAAACTCTCTGTGTCCTAAACAAGCTAAGGAGGAATCAGTTTCCTGGAAAGAAAAGAAAATAAAAGACTCTGTTGTTCATTAGACCAAAACACCCGAGACCTCTGTTGTTTAAATAGATTATAGAGAGATATCTTCTCAAAAGAACACAACTCTCCGTAAATATCATTCCACTTTGTCTCACGCCCCTTCCCTATTTGTCATGCCCTAACCTCCCATCTCACGGCCTTCCAGATTAAATCCCACGGCTTTTCTTAAAGGAAAAACCATGGTGTTTTAAAAGGAAGGAAGTCGCGACTTTTCATCTCCGAAGAGATGTTATTTCGCGCGCCCGGGAAGAGTTAGCGCATTTCTTCTTTCTTAAAATCCCATCAGCCATTGGATTCCCATCCAAGGGGGAGCAGATGGTGTGCTAATCACTAAGAAAGGAGGCCGCCCCAAATAAAATCATCAGAGATTTAAGTGGGGCGTGCCAAGAGTCCATGCGCCATGGACTCTTCCAAATGGCGTGCCAAGAGTCCATGTGCGCATGGACTCTTGGCATTTGGCATGAAATAGCAAGGGTGGCGGGTGGGGAGGCTAGCCAAGTTACATGGCTAGCCAATAGTGTTAGGTTCGGTGACCAGTGCGGAAGTGTGGATTTCAAAAAACTTTATGAAATCAGGTCCGAACCCTAATCCCAAAATCTTCTTATTAGCAATTAAAACTTATGACTACATGCATGTCCAAATTTAAACATAGTTTAGATACTAACCTCAGATCGCTATATCCAATCTGATGTAGAAATAAACTCCAAATGGAGTAACCTTTTGAACACACCAGGCGTCCACTTGTCCGCCCTCCGATGGTGATCCACACGAGCAGATGATCAAGACAGTGACTCCTCAATTGGGTTCCTTCCAATCAAGTTCTACCCCAAGAACTTGATATATGGGCTATTGGCTAGGACACCTTTAGCCAAACAGGGACTAAAACTTTCTCTCTTACCCTTCTCCCAGTTTTTGGCAGTTCTGGCCTCTTAAGACACTCTTGTCTTAAGAATAAGCCCTTGTCCTAAAATGAGACAAGGCTTGTCTTGGAGGGAGAAGAAAATTAAGACAAAGTTGTCTTAATGTAAGAAAGAAGGAAAAAGGGGGCGCCTTCTTCCTTTACCGTCGGAGAGTTTCTCTCTCTGACTCTCCTTCTGTTCTGAGATTCGACAGAGCCTAGGCTCTGTAAAGGAATCAAAGAAGAAAGAGAGGAGGGGAAAACAGTCTTCTGGAGAGGGAGAAGGAAAGAGAAGCAAGGCTTCGCCGTAGAAAATCTGGAATGAATTTTTACGGTGAAGCCTTCTTCTTAAATAGGCGACAGAGAGGCGCCTTCTCCTTCTGAAAAATCCTCTCACGCCCCTCTCTCCCTTCTCACGTCTTCTCTCTTAATCTCACGGCCCTTGGGATTAATCTCACGGCCTTTGGGATTAATCTCACGGCCTTTGGGATGGACAGACGCGAAGAGGGATCGAGAAAAACTCAGAAGGGCGCGCGCAGAGAAAAGAGTCGCGCCCCTTCGGAGTTTTTTCTCTTTCTTTTCACCGTAATTCCCATTTTGAAGAGTCCACGCCTAGGTGGACTCTGATCCACGCCTCATCAGCCAAAAGACGCCGTTCCCTTCTTTCTTTTCACGCAAAAACGCGATTTGGAGAGAGTCCACGCGCGTGTGGACTCTTCTCCTTGCGCGCGCGCGTGGGAAGAGAGGGGGAGGGGTTTTAGGCGATGTGGGAAAGGGGTTTAGCCTCTTAGGTTAGCCCAATTGCTAGCCTATTGTTAGCCCAACATTTTAAATCTTCAATTAGATTCAAACCGGAATGAATTTGGATCTAAAAAAGACCAAATCGGAACCCTAACTCGAATCCGATTCAAGTAGAAGTCATGGTTTGCAACACATGCTAGTGTGTTCATCTGCAAACGAGATTTAATTCCAAATTAAATCCTTGATTATCTGTCCTAAGTGTGTGACCCATTGGGTTCCATACTTAGCCAGCAGTGGGTCCGAGTGCAAGTTGACCTAATCTGATCAGAACTCATTCTAATCGATTTAGGTCAAATCGAGCTAACTCGAGTCAGTCAATTAGGACTCCTCCTAATTAGTGATCCAATTAAACCATTTAATTTGATCAACCCACAAGACAAGATTGACGTCTAGCAACGTGTCATGTCTACCCGGAAGATATGGAAATTCTGGTGTAATTCCAAAACTACCCTTCAGTGGAAAGTTCCCGTACAATTCGATCCTTCAATCATCTTGCATCCCGAATATAACTATGGATATGGAATCATGTCAAATCCAGTTTATACTCATTCCCAGCTCAGTCATACACTAATGATTCAATTAATTTGATATTAGAAATCATTTCTAATATCTGTACTTTGATCAAAGATTTCCTGAATCATCATCTGACCTAATTTGGCTGGATGCAATCTCCTCCTACTAGGAGTGATCAATTCCTTGTTGACCTACTCATTACCTTCATATACAATTCACCATACCCAGCATCAACCTCGTACATGACCCAGTGTCATGATTGAGATTGAACCAAAGCATGGGTTCATGTACATAAGGTATTATGGCAGTCTTAGGTCATAGGACTACTTGTACAACTCCCACTATGTGAAACATCTATTGACATGCAGCTAAGGCTCCATTAGATGTTCTCAAACTGGATCTATTCAGTGGACTCATTCACTAATGAGCACCCACATCCTTGTATTAGTGTCCTACACAAATGACTGTGAGAGCAGTCACCCTTTTCAGCATACATAGGATGTGCCAGTCTTACCGGAAAACCTGATCCCCAACTCAGGGTTCCTATGACTAGGAATATTCTAGATTAGGATTTTAAGGCCTTAGATCTCACTGGTATGATCTCATCATAGCCCTTCAACCATAGCCCTAATCTATGGGGTTCATCATATAATGACACAGCGAATGATAAAAATTATTGCCTTTATTAATTTGTCAATTTACAATGGTCTGGGAGATACAGATATTGGCTTATAGGGCATAATCCTTTCAATCTCCCACTTGCACTAAAGCCAATCGCTCTTATTCTTTAACCCCATACAATCAAGGTGGCGATCAAACTCCCGCTGTGGTAGAGCCTTAGTGAACGGGTCTGCTATGTTGTTCTTTGTATCTACTCTATTGATGCAGACTTCTTGTCTTTCGATTATCTCTCGGACAAGATGGAAGCGTCTCAGAATGTGCTTGGACTTGTGATGGGCTCTCGGTTCCTTAGCTTGAGCAACTGCTCCAGTGTTATCACAATAGAGTGGCACCGGGTTCTCAATCTCAGGAACTACTCCCAACTCTGTGATGAATTTCTTCATCCAGACAGCTTCCTTGGCGGCTTCACTGACAGCTATGTACTCTGCCTCGGTAGTTGAGTCAGCTACAGTCTGCTGTTTAGTGCTCTTCCAACTTACTGCTCCACCATTCAAGGTAAAGACATACCCTGAAATGGATTTACTATCATCTGGGTCTGATTGAAAACTAGAGTCTGAATAGGCTTCTAGTTTAAGATCAGATCCTCCGTATATAAGAAAAATATCCTTAGTCCTTCTCAGGTACTTAAGAATATTTTTCACAGCCTTCCAGTGATCCTCTCCTGGATCAGCCTGAAATCTACTGGCTACACCCAAGGCATATGCCACATCAGGCCTAGTACATAACATAGCATACATAATCGACCCTATAGCCGAAGCATAAGGTATAGAACTCATTCTATTTCTTTCTTCAGGTGTCTTAGGAGACATCCTCTTAGAAAGACGTATGCCATGACCAATAGGTAAGTAACCTCTTTTACTTTCCTCCATGCTAAATCTCTTTAGCACCTGGTCAATGTACCTAGACTGGGACAAGCCAAGCATCCTTCTTGATCTATCTCTATAGATTTTTATACCCAGTATATAGGATGCTTCTCCCAAGTCTTTCATGGAAAACTGTTTCGATAACCACACTTTGACTGATTGTAACATTGGGATATCATTCCCAATAATAAGTATATCATCAACATATAGAACTAAGAAAACTATGGCACTCCCACTAGTCTTCTTGTACACACAAGGTTCATCCTCATTTTTGAAAAAATCAAATTCTTTGACTGTTTTATCAAATCGGATGTTCCAACTCCTGGATGCTTGCTTTAATCCATAAATGGATTTCTTTAGCCTACATACCTGATTAGGTTTAGTCTCCAAGACAAAACCTTCTGGTTGTGACATATAAACCTCTTCCTCAAGGAAACCATTGAGGAATGCAGTTTTTACATCCATTTGCCAGATCTCATAATCATGATATGCTGCTATAGCAAGCATAATCCGAATGGATTTGAGCATGGCAACAGGGGAAAATGTTTCATCATAATCTATTCCCTGTTTTTGTCTGAAACCCTTAGCCACCAATCTGGCTTTATAAGTTTCAACTTGGCCATCTGCCCCAATCTTCCTTTTATAGACCCATTTACACCCAATAGGGTTAATACCCTCTGGTGCATCAACCAAAGACCATACTTGGTTGACATACATGGAGTCCATCTCGGATCTCATGGCTTCCAGCCATTTGTCTGAGTCTCTACTCATGACTGCTTCCGTATAGGTTAGAGGCTCATCATTTTGAATGATTTGGGCTTCATTATTTTCAATTATGAACCCATACCTCTCAGGTGCCTGTCGCACCCTATCAGACCTACGGATAGGAGTGTGTTCAGGTTCTATATTAACTATGTTGTTACTTGACTGAGAAGTGTCTATTTGTTGAATCTCATTAAGTTCGATATTTCTACCAGTGCCCTTTTGTAGGATAAATTCCTTTTCCATAAAAGTGGCATGCCTACTGACCAAAACCTTTTGTTCAGTAGGGTGGTAGAACACATATCCTATACTATCTCTAGGATATCCGATAAATAGACATTTGTCTGCTCTAGCATCTAGTTTATGTCCAAAATTCCTTTTTACATAGGCTGGACATCCCCATATCTTAATATACTTAAGATTGGGTTTCTTACTTCTCCATAATTCATATGGAGTGCTAGAGACAGTTTTAGATGGTACTCTATTCAAGATATGAGTTGCTGTTTCCAAAGCATATCCCCAGAAAGAAAAAGGTAACTCCGTGAAGCACATCATGGACCGTACCATATCCAATAAAGTACGATTCCTCCTTTCAGCAACACCATTTAATTGTGGTGTGTAAGGAGGAGTCCATTCAGAGATGATCCCCTTATCTTTAAGGTGATCAAGAAACTCAGTGGATAAGTATTCACCTCCTCTATCTGATCGGAGGATCTTTATACTTTTTCCTGTTTGTTTCTCTACCATACTTTGATACTCTAAGAATTTTTCAAAAGCATCGGACTTATGTTTCATTAGATACACAAATCCATACCTTGAAAAATCATCAGTAAATGTGATGAAGTATGAGTATCCACCATAGGCTTGAGTTGTCATAGGCCCACATACATCTGTGTGTATGAGTCCTAATAACTCTTTTGTCCTTTCTCCATGTCCACTAAATGGAGTCTTGGTCATCTTACCCATGAGACATGATTCACAAGTTCCTAATGACTCATAGTCATAAGGATCAAAGAAATTTTCTTTGTACAACTTGTTAATCCTAGTCTCACTAATATGTCCAAGTCGACAATGCCAAAGTAAGGTATTGTTAACATCATCTCTTTTCCGTTTGTTAGAAACATGAAAAACATTGTCATTAGTGGAAAGAGTTAAGAGACCATTGCAGAATATGCCATAACATATAATTTCATTAGATAAAGAAATTGAGCAGCCACTGCTCATTACATTCATAGTATATCCTTGTTTAAGTAACAAGGGTATAGATATGATATTTCTAATGATTTTTGGCATATAGTAACAATTCCTTAGCTCCAAGATCTTCCCTAAAGGTAACTTCAAAACATAAGTCCCTACAGCTTCTGCTTGGATGGGGTCCCCTCCAGCACCGTAGAGCTCAAAGTTGCCTTCCTTCAATACTTTAAGCCCCTGAAGTCCCTGCAATGATTTGCAGATGTTATGACCACAGGCGGTATCCAACACCCAAGTATTTGAAATGGAAGAATCCAATGACAAAATAGTATGAACTTCTTTCATACCTTTTGGTGCCTCTGATGCACCAGGCTTCAAACTTGCAAGGTAAACCTTGCAGTTTCTTTTCCAATGACCCGGCTTGCCACAATGAAAGCAGGTCATCTGTCCGGAGGCCTTCTTTCCTTTCTTCTTCTTAATGCCCCCTTTGGGATTCATCCTCTTATTGGAACCCCTTTTGCCTGTCTTCTTCTTATCCACAAGAAGAACTGGAGCCTTATTTTTCTTTACATGGCTCTCTGCTGTTTTCAACATATTCAACAGCTCAGGCAAGGAAGAATTAAGTTTGTTCATATGGTAATTAAGAACAAACTGTGAAAATGACTCTGGGAGTGATTGCAAGATCAAGTCTTGATTCAACTCCCCATCCATTACAAAACCTAATTGACCTAATCGAGTGATTAGATCAATTATCTTTAATACATGGTCTTGTACTGATGTACCTTCTGTCATCCTTGCACGGAACAACTGCTTAGATATTTCATATCTAGCAGTTCTACTGTGTTCTCCATAAAGCTCTTTTAAATTTAGCAGTATGGAGTTAGTATCCATGCTATCATGCTGCCTCTGTAACTCGTTAGTCATAGAGGCAAGCATAACACATTTGACAGTAAGTGAGTCATTTTGCCACATATTATATGTGGTCTTCTCCTCTTGCGAGGCATCTTCCCTTGGTGGTTCCAAAATCGGGGTATCAAGAATATAGGAAATTCTTTCTTGACTGAGTACTATTTTCAAATTTCTCAGCCAATCAACATAATTCGGCCCAGTCAATTTGTTGGCATCTAAAATACTACGGAGTGAGAGTGAAGAGGCCATTTATCTACATTTAAACAAAGAACGAAAACATAAGCAAACAACCATGAAATGACAACACATAATTAAATTAGGACTTTAATTTAATTATGTCTCCCACTATTTTATCGAGCATCATAACCCTCCATACGATGATCGAGAAAACCTTAATTGATCTTTCTTAGTGGGGTTGAGATCCCAATCCCTCATAAAAGACCTTGTGTGTACACAACAAATCTTATATAAGTTCATAGGTAGGAAAACTCTTTCCAATTGTAACCTGTACAATTCTCAACTTATCTCGGCCTCTAAAATATTAATAGCCTTGTGTATACACAACAAACTATAATATTTTAGTTAAGTAAGACCCTTCATAGCCATATAGTCATGACTTTAATAGTAATACCCTTGTGTGTTCACAACAAAATATTACTTTAAATCATGCCATAAACAAATAATTGTATTAGGCCAAAAATTGTGTTAGTCACCATATTAGGTCTTGTGTGTACACAACAAACCTAGTATAGATCATAACACAATGATGACCTATCATGAAGGAAGGCCAATAATAGTATTTTAACACCAAGCATGTTAGTCAAGAATTAAATCAATCAGATCGGCCAGGCTAGTGGAAGAGATGTGGGGGTCCCCCCGTTGCTTTCCTAGACACCAATTTAAAATTGGCCAGGTCAGTCAACGGAACCAATTAAAAACCACGATTCCCTTTACCTTCCCAGAACCACCTTTCTAGACACCGAAATGACTAATTATCCATCATGACTAATAATGCTTATCGGTTAACTATACTACCACTTAATATAATTTTAAGAGGGGTTCATGCAATGCCAGCACATTCAATTAAAAGCTATCACATATATTAATACATGCTTTAAACTAAGCAAATATGTGAAATGTGTGCCATCATACTAGGACAACCATTTACCACATAATGGATACACCATTATGCCAGGGCAACCTTATTTCAGTATGATGGCTCCAGGGCTACTCATATCTCTAAGACAATTAGGGTTTCAGTGGAAAACCCTAACTGGTGGCAATCATCAAACTCATGTTCAATCAAAGACATGCACTGTGCATCAATATTAAAACTTTAACATGATACTACATCATGAATTGTACTTCATAAGTTTTAATCCTAATAAGGATGGCTCTGATACCACTGTTAGGTTCGGTGACCAGTGCGGAAGTGTGGATTTCAAAAAACTTTATGAAATCAGGTCCGAACCCTAATCCCAAAATCTCCTTATTAGCAATTAAAACTTATGACTACATGCATGTCCAAATTTAAACATAGTTTAGATACTAACCTCAGATCGCTATATCCAATCTGATGTAGAAATAAACTCCAAATGGAGTAACCTTTTGAACACACCAGGCGTCCACTTGTCCGCCCTCCGATGGTGATCCACACGAGCAGATGATCAAGACAGTGACTCCTCAATTGGGTTCCTTCCAATCAAGTTCTACCCCAAGAACTTGATATATGGGCTATTGGCTAGGACACCTTTAGCCAAACAGGGACTAAAACTTTCTCTCTTACCCTTCTCCCAGTTTTTGGCAGTTCTGGCCTCTTAAGACACTCTTGTCTTAAGAATAAGCCCTTGTCCTAAAATGAGACAAGGCTTGTCTTGGAGGGAGAAGAAAATTAAGACAAAGTTGTCTTAATGTAAGAAAGAAGGAAAAAGGGGGCGCCTTCTTCCTTTACCGTCGGAGAGTTTCTCTCTCTGACTCTCCTTCTGTTCTGAGATTCGACAGAGCCTAGGCTCTGTAAAGGAATCAAAGAAGAAAGAGAGGAGGGGGAAACAGTCTTCTGGAGAGGGAGAAGGAAAGAGAAGCAAGGCTTCGCCGTAGAAAATCTGGAATGAATTTTTACGGTGAAGCCTTCTTCTTAAATAGGCGACAGAGAGGCGCCTTCTCCTTCTGAAAAATCCTCTCACGCCCCTCTCTCCCTTCTCACGTCTTCTCTCTTAATCTCACGGCCCTTGGGATTAATCTCACGGCCTTTGGGATTAATCTCACGGCCTTTGGGATGGACAGACGCGAAGAGGGATCGAGAAAAACTCAGAAGGGCGCGCGCAGAGAAAAGAGTCGCGCCCCTTCGGAGTTTTTTCTCTTTCTTTTCACCATAATTCCCATTTTGAAGAGTCCACGCGCGTGTGGACTCTTCTCCTTGCCTGGGAAGAGAGGGGGAGGGGTTTTAGGCGATGTGGGAAAGGGGTTTAGCCTCTTAGGTTAGCCCAATTGCTAGCCTATTGTTAGCCCAACGTTTTAAATCTTCAATTAGATTCAAACCGGAATGAATTTGGATCTAAAAAAGACCAAATCGGAACCCTAACTCGAATCCGATTCAAGTAGAAGTCATGGTTTGCAACACATGCTAGTGTGTTCATCTGCAAACGAGATTTAATTCCAAATTAAATCCTTGATTATCTGTCCTAAGTGTGTGACCCATTGGGTTCCATACTTAGCCAGCAGTGGGTCCGAGTGCAAGTTGACCTAATCTGATCAGAACTCATTCTAATCGATTTAGGTCAAATCGAGCTAACTCGAGTCAGTCAATTAGGACTCCTCCTAATTAGTGATCCAATTAAACCATTTAATTTGATCAACCCACAAGACAAGATTGACGTCTAGCAACGTGTCATGTCTACCCGGAAGATATGGAAATTCTGGTGTAATTCCAAAACTACCCTTCAGTGGAAAGTTCCCGTACAATTCGATCCTTCAATCATCTTGCATCCCGAATATAACTATGGATATGGAATCATGTCAAATCCAGTTTATACTCATTCCCAGCTCAGTCATACACTAATGATTCAATTAATTTGATATTAGAAATCATTTCTAATATCTGTACTTTGATCAAAGATTTCCTGAATCATCATCTGACCTAATTTGGCTGGATGCAATCTCCTCCTACTAGGAGTGATCAATTCCTTGTTGACCTACTCATTACCTTCATATACAATTCACCATACCCAGCATCAACCTCGTACATGACCCAGTGTCATGATTGAGATTGAACCAAAGCATGGGTTCATGTACATAAGGTATTATGGCAGTCTCAGGTCATAGGACTACTTGTACAACTCCCACTATGTGAAACATCTATTGACATGCAGCTAAGGCTCCATTAGATGTTCTCAAACTGGATCTATTCAGTGGACTCATTCACTAATGAGCACCCACATCCTTGTATTAGTGTCCTACACAAATGACTGTGAGAGCAGTCACCCTTTTCAGCATACATAGGATGTGCCAGTCTTACCGGAAAACCTGATCCCCAACTCAGGGTTCCTATGACTAGGAATATTCTAGATTAGGGTTTTAAGGCCTTAGATCTCACTGGTATGATCTCATCATAGCCCTTCAACCATAGCCCTAATCTATGGGGTTCATCATATAATGACACAGCGAATGATAAAAAATTATTGCCTTTATTAATTTGTCAATTTACAATGGTCTGGGAGATACAGATATTGGCTTATAGGGCATAATCCTTTCAAATAGGGTTAGCCATAATCCTATTTTCACAATTAGGGTCTAATTAGGTCTAATTAGAACCCAATTTGAACCAATCCGGAACCCTAAATCGAATCCGATTCGAATCGAAGCTAGGGTTTGCAACACCTGCTAGAGTGTTATCCTGCAAAGATGATTTAATTACAAATTAAACTCTTGATCAATCCTCTTAAGTGTGTGACCCATTGGGTTCCACATCTAGCCAGCAGTGGGTTCGAATACAAGTTGACCTAATTTGATTAGAACTCTTTCTAATCGATTTAGGTCAAACCGGGCTTACCCGATTTGATCAATTAGGACTCTTCCTAATAAATGATCTTTGAATTTGATCAACCCACAAGACAAGATTGACGTCTAGCAACGTGTCATGTCTACTCGGAAGATATGGAAATTCTGGTGAAATACCAAAATTACCCTTCAGTAGAGAGTTACCGTACAATTAAATCTTTCAATCAGCCCGCACCCAAAATATAACTATGGATATGGATATATGTCAAATCCAATATTATATTTATTTCTAGCTCAATCTTATATCGATGATTCAATTATCTTGATATTAGAAACCATCTCTAATATCTTTACTTTGATCAAAGATTCCTTGAATCATCATCCGATTGTTAACTAGCTGGATGCAATCTCCTCTTACTAAGAGTGATCGATTCCTTGTTGACCTACTCATTACCTTCATATCCAATTCACCATTCCCAGTATCAATCCTATGCATGACTCAGTGTCATGATTAGGATTTGAACCAAAGAATGGGTTCATGTACATAAGGTACTTATGGCAGTCTCAGGTCAAAAGATTACTTGTACCACTCCCACTATGAGAACCTTCTATTGACATGTAGCTAAGACTCCATTAGATGTTCTCAAGTTAGATCATATCAATGAACTTATTCTCCAATGAGCACCCACATCCCAGTATTAGTGTCATACACAAGTGATTGTGAGAGCAGCCACCCTTTCTGGTATACATGGGATGTGCTAGTCTTACCGGAAAATCCTGATCCCCTACTCAGGGTTCCTTTGACTAAGAATACTTTAGATTAAGGTTTTAAGATTTTAGGTCTCACTGGTATGATCTCATCATAACCCTAAAATCATAGCCCTAATCTATGGGGTTCATCATATAGTATAAACACAGCGTATGATGAAAAATAATGCCTTTTTTTAGAAAATTATCAATTACAATGGTTTAGGAGATACAACATAGATTGGCTTGTAGGGCATATCCCTTTCAATAACAACAATTAAAGAGCAAAAGAAGATAGAGAGTAAAGCAATGCAAACACACAAAACATATAGTGGTTCGGTGCACCTAGCACCTACATCCACTCCCCAAGCTCCACTTGGGAATTTCCACTATAATCTTCTCTAGATTACAGCCGACTTGTTTTACAAGGCTCACAAGTCAAAACCTAAGTTGGTTTTTCTACCTAGGCTCACCAACAAACCTTATACACTTGTTTTGGCTTCGGGCTTACAAGCAACCCTAGTTGGTTTTATCAATTGGCTCACCAACAAACCTCACACTAGTTTCAAATTCTCTTGAAACTAGGCTAACATGAATAGAGTATGAATACAATGAATAAAAACAAGACAAACTCTTTTTTGAGCAAAAATAATTCGATGTAGCTCTTGTTGGAGACTCTTCAAGTCTTCCTCTTGGAATCTTGGACCTCACTAAATGCCAAACACTTAAAAGCTGGATTCCTCAAAAATGGAAAGATTTTGGCTAAGGAATCTCTTGGATTTTCACTCTTTTTGGCTTAGGATTGATTGAAGGCTTTGTACTTTTACTCTCTCCTTTTTCTCTTTATCTCCTTTACTTTTTTGAGGTTAGGTAGAGGTTAAATACCTCATTCAAGCTGAAACAACTCCACAAGACCGTTAGAATCGAAAATATGGCCGTTTATGGCTGTTAGAAATCAAATCAAAAGTTCAGAAAAACTAGCCGTTATGCCATGAGTCGACCTCATGAGTCGACCTCTGAATCAAGTGTCGACCTCATGAGTCGACCTCTAGTTTATCTTAGGCAAAAACCTAGAAAACCATAGTTCTGCCCAGTTTGAATTCTCAGGCGATGAGTCGACGTCTGGATGGTGTCGACCTCTGGTGGTCGACCTCTGGAGCGTGCCACTGAAATTTTGCCGTGTTGGCATTGCTGAACTTTTCTTTTCTTCATGAGTCGACCTCTGGTGGTCGACCTTTGGCAAGGTGTCGACCTCTGGGGGTCGACCTCTGGTCTGAAATTTTCTGAAACTCTGGAGAGGTGCGTGCCATGCTTGAGTTTCTCTAAGCCTTTATTTCTTTTGTCAATTACTTCTTAATAAGAAGGTCCAATATGAGAAACTTGATCTTGTTTAAGGTAGGAAAGCTCTTTCCCAAATCAAAAAAGCTTGGTTTCATCATTGTACTCTTGATACTCTTTTTGAATAACCTAAGGCCTGAAACTTTATCTTGAAATGAAATATTAGTCCAAACATATACTCAACCTTTTGTTAATCATCAAAACTAAGGAGCCAAAGCCAACAGGAAGTAATGCCATGTTTGGACATGGATGAGGGCAACGCCCTCTTTTGAATTTGAAAAGGGGAGGAAAGAGGTTGCACGCCCCCTTTCTGGATGAGATCCAAGGAGGCATGCACCCCCTTTTTTGTTACATGAAGTTTGGGAAAATGAGAAAAGGGCACACACTGTTCTGGATAAGATCCAAGGAGCATGCGCCCCCTTGTTACATTAAAAAATTGTAAAGAGACAGAGAAATGGGACTCTTTGAATTAAGAATTCAAAGAGGGATCACATCCTAGATGGTTTACGAGTGTAAACCAAGCAGATAAAATATCCTTAAAATGAGATTGCACCAAGAAAAAAATTTATTCTTGCTTTTGCATAAAATCCCCTACCTCAGAATATCTCTCCGCATCCTCCCTTGCTCCTCTCCTCCCTATTAATCCCATATAATATTCTAGAACTCGAACTAGTCGAGTGCTAACCGCATGAAGGAAATCAAGGAAACGAAGAGCCTCTGATCCCTCTTGGTGAAGATGGATCAATCTAAAAAAAGCATCCATGATCAAATCATATGTAAAGGCTGGACATTTGTGCAACTTGTCAGAGAACCTCAATACCATGATCATTAGATTACGGAGATCGTCTACCTGTGCAAAGGTGATGTGATCATCCTATGTAAAATTAAATTCTGATTTAATTTAATTTCTCGCTTTAGATCTATTTTCTTATCATCTAGCATAGATCGAGATGAGATCTTGATCATATCATATATCAGATTTGCATAAAAGATTTTTAAAAAAATCCACTGTACTTAGATTTGCATCTTCGGGTATGCAAAAAATCCTTCACTATCTTCCATGAAAAATAGTTTATCCAAGATAGTAGTGGGACGCAGATTGGACTTGAAGAGTCTCTAAAGAGCAACGAATCTCAAAACCAGTGGAACCTATTCAAGATAAGCCAATGCAGTTAACTCAACCTCATCGATCCAGTAGGATTTCCTGTCCACCTGAGAAATACTTAGATATAACAGAGAATGTAGAGAAAATGTTCCTTATGAAAAATAGGGTACATGGGAATGATCCCAAGGCCTACGATGAGACATGTTAGACATCGACTCTGAGAAATGGTTAGAAGCTATGAAATCAGAAATTGACTCGATGCGCTCAAATCAAGTCTGGACCTTAGTGGATCCTCTAGAAGGAATACTACCTGTTGTACCCATCCGGTTGATCCTGGGTCGGACCGGCCTAGAGGCCCGACTGACTCGTGGAGGGAGAGGTCCAAGCAACCCCTTCCTTCGAGGTCCGCCCGATCGGCTCCCGCGGAGGTCCTGGCTGATTCCTTCTCCAGGAGGCTGACCCACTTGGAGGCCAACCACCCAGGGTTTAGTCCCGAACAACCCTCTCTCGCCAAGGCACGGCTGACCCCCTCTAAGGGTCTCTTGGAGCCTTCAGAGGCCTCTTCCCATCAGCACATCATTTGGCTTCCTCGGAGCTCTTAGCGGACTCCCCATCGGCCGGACGACTCCCTCCAGCTAAACTACTTGAAGGCTCCAGAAGCTCCTTTCCAACTGGTACCAGAATTCTATTGTAACAAACTCCATGACATGGCCATGACTCCGTGCCACCTGGCCATCACTCTGATCCTCCTAGGGACAAATCGAGACTTTTCAGCCTATCCCCTAACAGAATTTGGCAGTATTCAATGCCTATTAAAGGTTCCTAGGGGACCTCCACTCAAGGCTAAGTATCCTCTTCCTTTCCCGTGTGTGATTCTTTTTCAGTCTTCTCCATTCTGTTGCTCCAAATCCCCTACTAACTTAAGCATCGGAGTGTCCCCCATCAGAGTACCTTTGGTGCTCAGGGGACTTTGTGCAAGTCGACCGGCAGAGGAGCTCTCCAGCGTAGCTGACGGAGCCCAGTCCAGAGGAAGGCGGGGCAACAGATTGGCGCTAGACGAAGGGCAGCACTTGAACCTTCATTCCGCTCTCTACTCTAAAAGGAGAGATTGACTAAGGAAATCTGGCAATGGCGAGGAGAAGAACTTGAAGTACCTATGCTAGGAGAGGACATTCGTACCACAGGTCTGAAGCACCTCACAGGGAGGATGACACCGCTGCTGCCGCTGAGCCCACAATTACTCTGGAATTGTAGTAATTCCAGATGCTGGTAAACCGTATCGAAATGATCACCATGGCAGTCTAACATTTTCAGGAAGCGATCGACAATCAGCAGCAGCCACCTGCGATGTCTTACACAATCATCAGCTGGCCGTCGGGGCAAGTCAGCAGTCGGAGGCACCCCCGCCTCCGTCCCACACCATTCTAGAGCCCCAAAGGTCCTTGGGGACTCATGCTGACGGCAAGAGGGCGAGGTCGGCTTCCCCCTCTTTCGCCGACTCTGTCCCCCTTGACGGTCGGCACCCTGCCAAAGATCCATGTGACTACGGTAGTAAAATCATGCACATGGAAGAGCGCATTGCTGAAATTATCGAACGGCAGAAAGCTAGGGGGGCAGGCGTACGACACCCGCCCACCTTTTTCTGTTGAGATCTTGGGGGAGCCCATCCCCCGTCACTTTAAAATTCCTCAGGTGGACCCCTATGATGGCGCCACCGACCCACTGGACTATCTGGGCACCTACAAGGCCCATATGATGGTACAGGGTGCCTCCGATGCCCTTCACTGGATCGCGTCCCAGCAACCCTAAAGAAAGCCGCTTGGATGTGGTTCACCACCATCCGACCAGGTACGATCCACTCTTTTTCTCAACTTGAGAACCTTTTTCTTTCTCATTTCAGGACAAGTAGTCGGACCCCGAAGAACACCGACTGCCTCTTCCTCATGCTACAGAAGGAGGGGGAGACCCTCCGGGACTACATGGCCCGTTTCAACTCAGTGGCCATGGAAGTCCTAGATTTGAATGAGACGGTAGCGATGTCAGCTTTCAAGGGAGGGCTCCGCTCATCCAGGCTCACATTCTCCCTGAACAAGAAGTTCCCGATGAGCTACACTGAGCTATTAGCTAGGGCACAGAAGTACGCCCTGGCAGAGGAGTAGTTGATGAGTCGATGCCAAGCTGAAGGGAGGTCAGCCTCCAAGAAGCGGAGTGATAAAGCCCCTGCAGTCCAACCTCCTGGCGATAACAGCCGATCCACCCAGTACTGAAGCCCAAAGCCGAGGGACTTCTTCAAGAGGTTTGAGACCTATGCGCCCCTCTCCCTTCCGAGGGAGAAAATCCTCATGGAGATCGAGAACGAGGCCTTCTTCCAAAGGTCTCAACCAATGAGGGGCCCTCCTGCCACCAGAAATAAAAACAAGTACTGCCGGTTCCATAGAGACCATGGGCATGATACCGAACAGTGCCTCCAGCTGAAGGACACCATCGAAGACCTCATCAGGAGAGGGTACCTGAGCAAATATGTCCGACCCCGCCGGGATCGGACCGAAGCCTCAACTACTAGAGATCCTCCGAAGGAGGTAGAGCTCCCCAACCAGTGCCCGATAGATGGGGGCGTTGGCATGCTGCATTGGCGGTCCGGCTGGGGACACGAAGGGGACCAAGACATTGTAAAGAGGCCTAGGGGTTCCAATGTAATCAGTTTCTCTGACGAAGACCTCTTGGAGCCTCATCTTCCAGGAGATGACCCTGTAGTTGTGTCAGCAATCATTGCCAACTATGATGTAAAGCGTATCCTCATTGATAATGGAAGCTGTGCAGAAGTTTTGCTGTATGACGCCTTTGTCCGAATGAACTTGTCCAGATCGAGGCTGCGAGAATCCCTAATGCCACTAACTGACTTTTGGAAAAACTCTGTTGGGATCGAAGGAGAAATAACTTTGCTCGTGACCATCGGGACGGAGCCTTACCAACAAGCTTTCCCCATCAACTTCGTGGTTGTTCATACGACCTCAGCATACAAAACCATTTTAGACCAACCGGCCCTCAACAGGTTTTGGGCCATCGTATCCACTTACCATTTGCTGGCAAAATTTCTGACTCGTAATGGGGTCGGAGAAATGAAGGGAGACCGCATAATGGCTAGACAATGCCTGGCTATTCATGACAAGCAGTTGGATGGGCGCCCCACACTTGAACAAATTGACCCCCGAGACGAAGCTGACAACCATGGCCAGCCTGTTAAGAAGATCGTGTTCATTCCCCTTAGGGAGGACGACCCCACAAGGGTCCTCCAAATTGGGAGCACACTGGATGAAGATGCCAAGCAAGAGCTGATTAGCTTCTTGAGGGGCAATGCTGATGTCTTCGCTTGGTCAGCATTGGACAAGCCAGGCATCCCATCGGACATCATCACTCACCAGCTTAAGGTGGACCCAACTTGTAGACCCGTCTGACAGAAAAAGAGGAGCTTCGCCATCGAAAGGTAGAGGGCCATCGAAGAAGTAAAGAAGCTATCTGATGCTGGCTTCATCAGGGGGGCCCATTACCCCGAGTGGCTAGCCAATATCGTCATGGTGAGAAAGGCTAGTGAAAAGTGGAGGATCTGTGTGGATTACACTGACCTCAATAAGGCTTGTCCGAAGGACAGCTTCCCCTTGCCAAAAATCAAACAACTGGTGGATGCAACAGCTGGCCACCAACTCTTAAGTTTCATGGATTCCTTCAACGGGTACCACCAGATCAGGATGCACCCTGAAGATGAAGAGAAGACAGCCTTTATCATAGACAGAGGGTTGTATTGTTATAGGATGATGCCCTTCGGCTTGAAGAATGTGGGTGCCACTTTCCAAAGGCTTATCAACCAAGTCTTTGAAGGGCATCTCGGAAGAAATATGGAGGCGTATGTCGATGATATGATTGTCAAGAGCTTCCACAAGGCCGACCACATCAGGGACTTGCAGGAATCCTTCGACGTGCTGAGACGCCATCGAATGAGGCTAAACCCTGCCAAGTGCATATTTGGGGTGACCTCTAGGAAGTTTCTTGGTTTCCTAGTCACTCAAAGGGGTATTGAGGTCAATCCCGAGAAAATCAAAGCTATCAGTGACATGACACATCCGACCAGTAAAAAGCAGGTGCAAGAACTCACGGGCCGCATCGCTTCTCACAGTCATTTTATCTCCCGGTCGGCTGAGAGGTCTCTTTCATTCTTCAAGGCCTTGCACCGGTCGGATTGTTTCCAGTGGACTGACGAATGTCGGTCGGCCTTTGAAGCCCTGAAAGATTATCTGAAAAACCCTCCGCTCTTGGCCAAACCAACGGAGGGAGAAGTGTTGTACCTATACTTGTCAGCCTCCGACGAGGTTGTCAGTGCCATCCTCGTACGGGTGGGGGAAGACGATCAGCAGAAATCTATCTACTACATCAGCAAAGTCCTCCATGATACCGAGACAAGGTACCCTAAAGTACAGAAGCTGGTCTACTCACTGGTTATAGCGGCAAAATGCCTCCGACCCTATTTCCAGGCAAAACGCCTTAGAGTTCTTTGCTATCCTTCATGATTAGGTGACATTCTCCTCTATTAGGTATTTGAAGAATTTGGCTTAAACTGGCTTCATTCACAGATATTCTAACCCCTTTAATAGATGATGTTATCCCGTGCTCTTCTAGGGTTTAGATTCTTAAAAAAGGTTCTTATAAGGCTTGGGTAAGTAGGAATATCTAAAGAGCAAAAGTATTCCTAGCCTTGAATTTCAATCCAGTTGCCTATCCGAAACCATTGGTTTTCCAAAAATAAAAAATTTATCTTCCTACCAGTGGTTACGGGGGGTGATTCCCCATTTGGATGACTTGTCTTGGAGGCGCTGGAGGCAGATTTCTGATTTCTTCCTATTCTTCCTGTTCTTCCAAACGAGTCAGTTCTTCCTATCTTCGCTTAGTCCTTCTTTCTCTTTCAGCTCTTAGATCAACCCTCTGAGATCTCTTATGGACTGCTCTTTTTGGTGCCATTGGGAGAGAAAAATTAGGTTTGGATTGGATTGAGTGGATTTTGAGAGAAGGGTAGGAGAGAGTATTTTAAAGCTTGGTGAGAGAGAGTTCTTAATTTCAGCAAGGGTTTGACTAAGAATAAGGTCTAAGAAGGGTTCTACAGGTTTTATATAAAAACGTTCAACCCGATATTCGAGTCGGCTTAACTTGAGCACTGATGCTCAAGTCGACTCGAACCAAAACTCTCTAGATGGTTCAAAAAGGTTCTGAATTAGTTTCTAAAGAAGGGTATACACTTATAAAGATGGTCAATATCCTTAATTTGATGTAGGAGGCTTTTTAGATAATTTTTCCTTAATTTTTTAGAGAAATTAAATCAACAAACACTAAAATGGGTCACATAAGCCTAATTCTCCTCTAATCATCTCAAATCTCTCATCATTAAGTGGTTTAATAAAAATGTCTGCAAGTTGGTTCTCAGTTGGAATAAATTCAAGTTCAATTTCTCTATTTAAAACATGATCTCTTATAAAATGATGTCTAATTTCAATGTGCTTTGTTCTTGAATGCTAAAATAGATTTTTTGTCAAATTTATAGCACTTGTGTTATCACATTTGATAGGTGTTTTAATTTGTATAATACCAAAGTCTTCTAGTTGTTGCTTAATCCATAACACTTGTGCACAACAACTCCTCGCAGCTACGTACTCTGCCTCAGAGTAGATAGTGCTACAAAGTTTTATTTCTTACAGTGCCATGAGATTAAATTCAACCCTAGAAATTAGCAAGTACCACAAGTACTTTTTCTATCAATTTTACAACCAGCATAATAAGCATCCGAAAATCTAATTAAGTTTGAAGATTCCTTTGAATACCATAGACCTAGATCACTTGTTCCTCTTAGATATTTTATAATTCCTTTTACTGCAAGCATATGTGATTCTTTAGGATTAGATTGAAATCTAGCACATACACATATGCTAAAAAGATATCAGGTCTACTTGCGGTTAAATATATTAGTGATCCAATCATACCTCTATATAGCTTTTGATCAACGTTGTTGCCATCTTCATCTTTGTCTAATCTGCAGGTAGGGCTCATGGGTGTGCTCATTTGTTTGCTTGACTCCATACCAAACTTCTTGATGATCTCCTTGATATACTTTGCTTGGTTTATAAAGATTTCATCCTTTGTTTGCTTTATTTGGAGTCCAAAGAAGTAGGTTAGTTCACCCATCAAGCTCATCTCAAATTCTCCCTGCATTAACTCAGCAAATTCTCTACAAAGATTCTCATTAGTTGCACCAAATATAATATCATCTACATAAATTTGTACAACTAACATATCATTATCCTTCTTTTTGATAAGTAAAGTTTTATCTATATTTCCTCTTACAAAATCATTTTCAAGTAAGAATTTACTTAATCTATCATACCAGGCTCTAGGTGCTTGTTTTAGTCCATACAATGCTTTATTAAGTTTAAAAATATGATTTGGAAAAGCAAGATCTACAAAATCTAGTGGTTGCTCTATAAAAGCTTGTTTTGATATAAAACCATTTAAAAATATACTTTTTATATCCATTTGGAATAGTTTAAAATTCATGTAGTAAGCAAATGCAGGTAGTAATCTTATGGCTTCTAGTCTTGCTACGGGTGCATAGATTTCATCAGAATCTATTCCTTCTTCTTGATTATATCCTTTAGCCACTAATCTTGCTTTGTTTCTAATAACATTTCCTTTTTCATCTAGTTTGTTTCTATAAATCCATTTAGTTCCAATGATAGGATGGTCTGATGGTCTATTTATTAATGTCCATACATTGTTTCTCTTAAATTGATTAAGTTCTTCATGCATGGCCATCATCCAATTATGATAATTTTCAACTTCTTCTAAACTATGTGGCTCTATTTGTGATACAAATGCTAGGTAGTCATGTACTTCTCTATGTGATGACCTAGTCCTAACACCTTGAGAAGGATCACTAATAATTAAATCTCTTGGGTGTGAAGTTACATACCTCCATTCCCTTGGTAGATCACCATGATCTTTACTTACCACTTCTTCTCCTTCTTGTGTTGGCTTGTCTTTTAAGCTCATATCCTCCATTTCTTTTTCAAGTGTACCTGCATCATTATCTATATATTCTTCTTTCTTTGAAGGTGAGGGGTTAGCTTCATCAAAGATAACATGTACTGATTCTTCAACAGTTAGTGTTCTCTAATTAAACACCCTATATGCTTTGCTATTAATTGAATAACCCAGAAATATAGCTTCATCAGATTTTACATCAAATTTTTCTAAGTTATTCTTTCCATTATTTAACACAAAGCATTTACAGCCAAAAATATGAAAGTAATTAATATTTGGTTTCTTTTCATTCCAAAGCTCATAAGGGGTTTTCTTTAAAATTGGTCTCTTTAAAACATAGTTTAAAATATAACAAGCAATGTTCATCACTTCTATCCAAAAGTACCTTGGAAGATTGCCTTCACATAGTATTGTTCGGGCCATCTCTTCCAAAGTCATATTCTTTCTCTCTACAATACTATTTTATTGTGGTATTCTAGGAGCAAAGAAGTTGTGATTAATGTCATTTTCTATACAATAATCATCAAAAAATTGATTTTCAAATTCTGTCGGGGGGGTCGCCGATGGTCAGGCATGGCAGATCCGGGACGAACGGGAAGAAAAATGGAGAAAAAATGGAGTTCTGTAAGTTTTCTGGGAGGAAGAAGATGACAGGGATAAACATGGAATAAGTCGGGAATAAAAGAAGGATAAAGTTGGAATAGCGAGGATAGATGGAATAAGAAAATAAAAAAATAAAAAGAAAATCTGGGATAAAAATAAAAAATAAAAACCCAGATGGGTTTTGATGTCCCTATCATTTCCTGAAGTATCTTCCCTTTTTCTTGTCCATAAATTTTCTAAATCTCCTCACGACCAGTTCTATATCTTCATCTTCTAATTCATCTTTGGAAGAGGGGCAGTCTTCTTCACATTCATCTTCTTGTTTCTTCATTTCCGATGCAGCTTTGAAGGCAATAGTCTTCTTTTTTTTCAGTCGAGCTTTTCAATAAGAATAGTTTGTGCCAGTGAACAGTGGAGGTCTATTTGTTGATTGGCCTTCGGCCAAGGAGGTACTCATGGGATGAGCCATTAATCTTTACTCTAATTAAAATTCAGACATTGCTCTGATACTAGTTGTTGCCCAGGTGGCTTTTCCTAAGAGGGGGGATGAATTGGAAATTTAAAAAAATTAAGAAAGTGTGTGCTCTATTAAATGTTCTTTAGTGTGGAATGTGCTATGATTAGAATAATTAAAGCAGAAGCAAGCAAAAGCAGAAAAGGCACAATCACAAACATAGCAAGTTTATAGTGGTTCAAAGCAACTTCTCTCCTACGTCCACTATCCAAGATACCACTTAGGATTTTCACTATATTCACCCATGGAATATAGCCGGATTGTTTTCACGGGCTCATAATCCAAAACCAAACTTGATTTTAACCGGACTAACCAAAAACCCAAACTTGGTTTTAACCAGGCTTACCAAAAATCCACTATAATATTAGTTTTAAGACGAGATCACTAACAACCCACACTTGGTTTTCAACAGGCTCACCAAGAACCAACAAACTCACAAAAGAGTTAAGAAAATACAAGCAACTTTATGACAAACCCAAGTTGTTTGATGGTTGCAGTTGCAGCTCAAAGGAAGCCTTCATAATTGCACTTGAATGCTCCTTAATGGCTTCTTAGATTCCTCAATAAATGTTTCAAGCTTTATATTAGTGTTGGTGATGACTTGAAGACTCTCTTGAATGCTTTCTCTTGAATATTCTCACCAAATAAACATTAAATATCATTAGCCTTTCAAGAGATGTCCAAATGCCTTATAAATAGAGTCTTGTACTCTTCTTTGGTGGATATAGCCATTATAGACCATTAGAATTTGAAATATGACCGTTGGAGCTTGATTTGATTTCAAACAGCAAGTTCTAGAACTAGCCATTACTTGCCTAAAACTGGGATTTGAGTCGGCTCGGATGCTTCGAGTCAGCTCAAATTCTCAATATGTCAGAAGGTTGTACTGGTCGAGTTGACTCCTCTTCATCAAGTCGGCTCGCCTGGCTTGTTCTTCATAACTAATTATATCTGAACTCTGTAAGAGTCGGCTCTTCTATCCTTGAGTTGGCTCGTCTGTTTGTTAGAGAAATCCTTACTCTGGTCGAGTCGGCTCAAAACTTGTACTCTGCTTGAGTCGGCTCTTTGCTTTCGGGTCAGCTCAAATTTTTGACTGAGAAACTGAAGCACTGGAGGAGTCGGCCCGACTTCCTTTGAGTCGGCTCGGATATCTGCGTGCCAGTAAGTTGTGTTTTGTGCCAGAACTCGAGTCAGCTCTTTATGATTTGAGTCGGCTCTTCACTGAAGTTGCCCATTTTCATGAATTCTTTAGTGATTTTTCTTGGACACTTCTTTTCATAAAATATTTCCAATATTTCCAGAAATTTGCTTGACATACTTACAAAGTTGTAGGAAGTGTGAATGTGTATTAAAATCATCCTACAAAAACTTAGAAAAGACTTGGAAGTAGTTAGCAAAACAAATACATGCTCCAATATTTTGTTATCATCAAAATCATTCAAGGGTTCAACACCAGTATTTTGTCATCATCAAAAAAGGAGAGATTGTTGACCCCTGTAATGATTTTGATGATAACAAAACATTGGATCATGCATTTGATACTAATGCTTTTTAAATGTTTAAAAAGTTTTTGTAGGGCAATTCACATAGACAATTATCCACCCTGCATTTCTAAGACATTAGAAATGAATTCATGTACTCAGAAAAAGTTTCATGTATTTAAGAAGGCCTAAAGAAATTCAATTGTATATTCATGTAAAAGGACCAAATTTATGTAATTTTTAGTATAAATATCTTAGATTAGGTTTAGAAGTTGTTTGGAAGAAGTTTGAAGTTATTTGGAAGCATTTGGAGAAGTTTCACTCGAGCTGACTCAATATTAGAGCTGATACATTTTCTTGGCATGGCACAAAAATTTCATGATACAGTCATCTGAGCCGACTCAAGGAAGAATAGAACCGACTCCTCCAGAGTGACAGAAAACTTTTTTGAGAATGCAGTCAATTGAGCCGACTCTAACTGAAATGAGCCGACTCTCACAAAACTACAGAAATTCTTCTTTAAGCATCCGAGCCAACTCTAATCCCAATTTTTCAACAGTAACGACTAGTTCCAGAATTCAAATTTCTTGAAGAAAAAGCCTCCCCAATGACTAGTTTTCGATTTCTAAGGAATTATAATGGCCATATTCACCTGGAAACACTTCAAGAAGCTATAAATGAAGGATTTAAGTGAAGAAAAAAGTTGGTTTTAAAAAGCTTTTACAAGAGAGAAGATAGCATTGAATATTCTAAGTGCTTTCACTAGAAAAACTCAAGTTCTTCAACTACTTTCCTTCAACTTCTTGAGTTATTCTTTGAGGAATTAAGTGAGCCTTGAAAAGCATTGAAGAAGCAATCAAGAAGGTTTCATTACGAGCTTCAACTGCAACCATCCGACATTCTTTGGTTTATCTTTGTATTGCTTCTTTTGATACTCTATTTTGAGTTGTTTCAAGTACAGCAGGTGGCTGTAACTTATGATTTATTTTTAAATTATTGGTGAGCCTTGGAAACCAAGTTGGATTATTAATAAGCCCAAGAAAACTTACATTATATTGGATTTTGGATTGTGAACCCGTAGAAAAATAATCTGGCTATATTCAGGAAGAATATAGTGAAAATCCCAAGTGTGCACCTGGATAGTGGATGTTGGAGCTGAGTTGCTCCAAACCACTCTAAATTTGTGATGTTTATGATTATTCTTGTCTTTGCATACTCATTTGCTTCCACACATAATACTTTATACAATTCACTCACCACAAATTTTCAAAAAGCACATACTTGTTGAAATTGTTTTCAAACCCAATTCACCCCCCTCTTGGGTTGGCTAACTGGGCAACACCGATGAATGACTAGATCATACCCAGATCAACACAGTCCCTGAGGTCACTAAGCTGGCTACTTCCTTTGCTCAGAAACAACAAAGGCATGAAGCTTTCTAAAATTGAAAGTGGAGAGCATCTGATGTAGCAACCGCTAATGTAACCTCAATGACTTCCTGCTCACACCACCAGCTATGACAAACATGGCCACCCAACTCTAGATGATAAAGCTATTGACTAAGGCAATGATACCGGAGCCGATTAGCTATTCACCAAGAACGAACCAATGAAAGGTGCCATCGACTAGGTGATCCCTTCTTGACCGACTACCCATTTCGATATCGAATAGCAACTACCCATCAAGTCTGACCAAAATTTCATCTCAATACAAGCACATCGCCTTCTTGCTCGAACCGACTAGCTAGACGGACAAGCTAACCAACTTGTCTTCATTCACAACCAAGTCTTCTCTCCTACCCGGGATACATGATACCCAAGTAGCTATCAACTATCCCAACTATAGCTAGCCTGACATAAATCATTACGAACAAAATCCCAACGAATCCTGACACTACAATAGAAAGATTCTGATAGTGAAAATCCCGGAAGACAATCTTATCACCTCAACCAAGTTTGTTATGCCTGTCAAAGACAAATATCCCTTGCGTTCTATCATGCCACAACCATACAAATAAGTAAAACCTCTAAATAGGTATGTTCTGAATATTTCTACATGTTTTTGCTTACACAATCATCGAACCCACACAAACTCTCAACTCCGACCATTGTAGCACCTCATTATCCGTTACTGATTTAAATATCGAAGTATCCCCGTTAATACCCTAGCCAGGTTTTCTACAAGTTTCTGTGGAAGAACAACGTTCCTCCAAGAGAAGCCTTCCACCTTCGTAGAGAAGATCGGGAGATCATCGGGCGCTGCCAAAATCTAGTAACAGACGTTCCGATGGCAACAGATAGGTTCTCTAACAAGAAATGACAGGAAAATCTTATTTCAACAAGCCATGACAACTTTCCATGTATACAAACAGCATTAAAAGTCCTTATTTGAAGCTCAAAACGATCTCAAGTTTCAGGCACATTTCTTTGATTTTATTCTCATCATCAGCTTACCAGCACATATGCAGTGACTAGTGACTAGCTTATTGAATTTATCTAAGAAAGCACCGCTATTCCAATTGCCCTGTTCTTCAAGGAACCAACATCATCGACCACAAAAGGCATACCTTATGAGAGACCCATAAAGGATCATAAATCTAGTTTAGTGTTCTACTGAACCCTTAATATGAAGCCATCTTGAAGCCATAGAACCACCTAAGCCAATGTCATGATGATCTTCATGCTTTCTGCACTTTATTAATAGTTAAGCTTCCTACATCTTGCAAACCTGCCACTGCAAATTAAGTATATAACATCAAAATGTACTTTTGCAAGAAACCCTTAGAGATATTACCACTAGGACACTCAGAGAAATCATATACACAAAAAGGGGAAGACAAAAGCCTATCATGCGGTCTTTCAAACATCCTGCTCAGAACTGGCAGAGTTGCTGTACAGAAATTCATACTACTGAACTTCCTAAAACTAACACATGAACAAAATCCCATCAATGCTCACACAGACCATGAAATATCTGCCGAACATCTGCCGTGAAGCATAATTTTGCCATTTGTACTTAGAATTACAATTCCATTCATAGCATGATAATCAGCTTACAAGGCATATGCTCATCCTATGTTTTCTAAACGCAGATGCAGGCAACTAAGGAAGATAGAATTAAATAGGATAAACAATACACCTTGGGCGACCATTTGCCTTCACTTAGCTCGCTAGAACATTAATTTTCTATCATATTGCACCATGAAATCTATCCTGAAATGGCTGCCCATGAACAACATTGGAAACCTGCCTTGGCATTCACCTCATAAGCCAACCCATTTCACCCATTTGAAAGCTTTGCCTACTTCGAAAGGAAGCTCATAATCCCTTGAAACAGCAGGTTCTCTTCTTACTGCCTCTGGTTCAGACCACACATATACCCCACGTTCTTGCCAGCTTCCAGGAACAGTGTTGTCAAGGATCACAGCCACAAGAAATGCAATGACCATGTTGAGTGACAGCAGTGTGTTCAAAACATAATTTACCTGATGAGAACACAAGACAATTAGATCAGTGTATGCAACATAATTTACCTGACGAGAGATGCAATGAAATGCAATCACCATGTTGAGTGACAGCAGTGTGTTCAAAACATAATTTACCTGATGAGAACACAAGTATAAGTCAATTAGATCAGTGTATGCAACATGCTACAAAAGTTGGTCATGAATGAAATACAAATGCATCAAGTGCTTTGGCAAAACATTTCTCACCATGTCTATGAAAGGACAAGCATGGTTGCAAATTGCTTCTTTATGGTTATCTACACATCAGCCCCACTTACAATAATGCATGCGCAGAAGAAACCAAGACCATACATGTATTAGAATACATTAGCTTTAAGCATCAAACTAAGCACATTTTTGAGACTCTGCGAAGAAAGCCTCCTCAGATTTGCCAGTACACTGCCTTGTTCAGGGTGACCTGGAACAGGACAGAAAGCAATTGTAGTCTTGTTCTGAATAATCCTTCCAACACATTTGAAGCCCTTCAAAACACAGTATTTACCGATGTCTTGGATGCAGTCACAGATAGAAAAGGGAGAAGGCAAAACAAATGCACATTTATCCTCCAAAACAATTGAGAAATAATTTCTGATCATTGAGGAATTCATCTATGGCAGTCTTTGGAGAGTTTAATCAATCAATATGGTCACTGAAATAGGATTTTGTGGGTCTTATGTCGTTCTGGTGTTATTTGACTTGTGCTTATTTTTTATGCCTTGGTTTTTTAGCAGCATCATCTGCCACGATCTTTTAGAAGGAAAGGTTTGTTTTCTAGGACTATCTAACATCATTCATTACAGAAGCCATGGTGAATCTATTTTTCAGCATGGATTAGACTGCACTGGTGGGTACATCTGATTCTACTTATTATTAAGATTTAAAAGTCAAATACTCATCTGACAATCACCAAGGGTGTGGATGGTATGCGCCATCACATGCCATGCCAACCAATGAGATCAAATTTTGAGATGACTGGCATTTTGTACAGCCTATTATGGTCATTAAAGTTATTCTTTTTATTTGTATTTTTCTGATACTTTATTGTCTTAATGCTATATTTTTGCAAGAAATATGGTAGTAGTATCACCATATGAACCCTAATCATAATTTTCGATGTGCTGACATTTTATATACTGTTTTATTACAAAACGTCATATAACCTGCAACTACAAACATATTGATAACATATATGTGTTAATACATGATACCAAAGATTCCTAGAATTCCCTTGCTTCAATCCTAGATTCATGATCCAAGGCATGAATTCAATGATCAGAGACATTAGATCCACTAACAACAGAATCCCCAGCTTGTCTTTTCAATTAAACACTATATAACCTTAAAAAATTTTCAAGAAATTGAAAAATAAGGGACGCACAGAGTGATTTATTAATCTAGAATGATTATCTCAAAAATCTCCATGGTGTCTGCTTCAATCCTGCATTCCTTGCCTTCAAATAAACAGTTCTAGCTCCCTTCCCTCTTCTTGTTCCAATCTTCAAATGGTGGGAAGCAAAATTTACAAGCATAGAAAGGCACCTCCCAAGTGCAATCAGGACGTACTGCTTGACCAAACCAAAGCAGTCCACCATATCCAACTTTATTAGGTGCCAATATGGGTGGTTTGGACAGCCACCACACCCCACACCCCCCAACCCCACCCCCCAACTTGGCCCTAATGAAATCTAATCAATATAGGCAATATTTTAACCATGGTCATTATACAAACTTCGCCATAACGCTTATCATCTTTTGGTACATCATGTCCTATCATCACCACCAATATAAGCCAGCTCTTCAAAAATATAGATATAGAGCATACAATACAAAATTTATGTCATCACTTAACAAACAACCATCTAGTGACTTCTCCATTTGGAGATCATAGACAAGCCATCAAATGCCCCCCTTGCAGAATCACAGTAATTTGCGGAGTAGATATCACAATAATGCCAAGTTGACCTCAACTGCACAATAACTTGATCCCAATTATCCATCTACTTAATCTTTAGAGGATGAAAGAATAGTGCCCTGTAAGCCAATTGCATGAGTGATGCGATGAAATTATTCTTTATATTATCTTCCTATTCATATACATAACATTAATTAATTATTAATAAAATAGGTATTTTATTTCATCATATGTTGCATCTTATTGCTTGACTAAGATTATAGTGTACCCCATAGATTATGGCAATAATTTTAGGACCATGATGAGATCATGGCAGTGAGATCTAAAACCTTGATAGCCCCAATCTAAAATATTTCCAATTATAGGATCATTGAATCGGGGATCAATGATACCAGTAAGATTGGTATATTCTATATATGCTCAATAAAGAGAGTGATTGATCTCAGAATCACTTGTATAGTAACATTAATACAAGGATGTGAGTGCTCATTAGAGAATGAGTTCATCAAATTGACCTATAGAGAATATCTGATAGAGCTTTATAAGCATGCTAGTAGATGGTTCTTTAGTAAGAATGGTGGAAGTGATCCTTAAACCTGAGATCACCATGGTACCTTCTGTATATGGATTTGTGTTTTGATTCATATCCTAACTCTTTGAGATATATGTGGGATATTTTGGACATGATAAAGAATGCAAGGAGATTATAAGTGGTCAACAAGAAATCGGTCACTCCTTATAAAAGAAGAGAACATACTATGTGATCTCATACAATGACTCAAGAAGTCTCTGGCCAGAGCAAGATGAAAACTAGAAAGAATTTCTTATGTTACATCAATCAATCATCGTTATTGGATCGAGATACATATGGATAAATATTTGGACTTGACATGATTCCATGCCCATAACTTATTCGAGATGTTGTTTGATCGAAGGATTGAATTGCATGGTAGCTCATCACTAAAGAATATTTTAATAATTTTCACCAAAATTTCATATCTTTTAGGTAGTCATGACTTGCAAGACATCAATCTTGATTAGTAGACTTGCTAGAATTAAAAGAGTTTAATTCAGCAATTAATTAGAAGAGTTCTAATTTCAATTGGGTTTAACCTAATTCTAATTGATGCATTTAGGCTTGACCTAATTCTAATTGGAATAGAGCCTAAGTCTACTATGATGGAAATTGGATGTGTAGCGAAAGCAGATTTTTAAAAAAATTATAACAAAGTATGATTTAATAACTTAAATCATTGCATCCAAAACCCTAACCAAGTTCTCTTGTATATATCAAAAGAACATGAGTGACTAAAAATAAATGTGTACCTGAACTATGATCGTCCAATGCTGGTCTATAATCCACGAGGCTCTCAAGCGCAAGCCCTCCAATGGTGATCCACATAGAAACCTCTCAGGGATCTCTATCGAATTAAACTCACTGAAATTCTTCTCAAGAATTTTAACATTTCTCCTTCTCAAAAAGATACACACCTTTCTCTCTCGATTGTAATCTCTTCTCAAAAAATCACAAAACCCTCTCTTTATCCCTTCCCTTTACTCTCTTAGCCTTCTCTTAGACTAAGAAATTGATTCACTCAAGGAATACTGAACTGGTATCGGGCCCCGTACTGTTCACCAACCGGTACGGTATGGCACCGTACCATACCATACCGGATCCCGTACTAGGCCAATGAAATTATAAAAAAATATCTTTCTTTTCCATGGCTGTTGTTTAACCAGAATCAGACCCGAATCGGATCCGAACTGACAAAATATACCAGTACGGTATCATACCGGTCCAATATATGGTCTTTTGAATGATCTGGCATTCCGAATCATTTTTCATGATTGAACCATACGGGCTCTTGGTCTAACAATACGATATGCCCCAAACCGAACGGTTTGGGACGATACCGAGAACCATGGATTAACTCCAACCCTTAGAGGTCCCTCTAATTTATAGAATTCGCACCAAACCCTTTTGGCATAGAAATCTAATAAAATTAGACTCCCTAATCAACCCCAGATTTAATCCTAACTTCACCAAGAATAGAAATCAAATTGGGATGCTAATTTTGGCATGTCAGAAGGCTAATGCGTAGAGTAATGTGAAGAAAGGGAGCACCGAAATCAGATGTCAACCCACTAGGACTTCTAGTGGTGTGAAATCCTAGCACCAACCACTTTATGCACTACATTTTTCTCACCGGTATTTTACTTCCTTTTGGTACTAATTTGAATCCCCATCTGATAGGGATTAAGTAGAGAGTCCCAGAGGTGCCAATGACCTAGTCAAAACCCCTTAGGACTCCAAAGGGAAGCCAACTTCTACCTAGCGCCAAGACTTTTTTGAGCCAATAATTATTCATGCCAAAAGCTTATCCAAATGGGGCGGAGAGAAGCTCAGGAGGACTCCTCTTAAAGCACCATCTAAAGCTCTTTCATGCTAGAAAAAATCAACGTAAAAGGATATGTGGCGCCTCTTCAAATTGAGTGCAAATAGGAGTCCTATTGGATTTTGAAATTTGACCTAGTCAAAATAGGTCATTCAATTCAATTAAAAACTTTGATCTAAACCAAGTGCTAGCAATCCTATTAGATACATTGGATTATACTAAATCCTATTAGATTAGATCTATGATTGATTCCCTATTATATATGACCCATTGGATTCCATACCTAGCCAGCAGTAGACTTAAGTTCGAATCTAATCCAAATAGGTCAAACCCTAGTACACTAATTAATTAGAACTCCTAATTAATTACTGAATTAAATTCTTTAATTCGTGTAAGTCCACAAGCCAAGATTGATGTCTAGCAACATGTCATGGCTATCCAGAAGATGTGAAATTTTTGTGAAATTATCAAAACATCCTTCCATGGCAAGTTATCGTGCAATTCAATCCTTCGATCACACATTCCTAACAGACCATAGGCATGGAATCATATCTAGCCCAAATACCTAATCATGTCTCGATCCAAGATGACAACTTGATTGATGGAATACCAGAAACTTTCTGATTTTCATCCTACTTTGGCCAAAGTTTCCTAAATCATCGTCCTATGAGATCACATAGGATATTCTCTCCTCTTAAAATGAGTGATCGATTCCTTGTTAACCACCTACAACCTCCATGCACACTTTACCATGTCTAGAACATCTTGCATATGTATCAAAGCACCATGCTAAGGTATGAACCAAAGCATAGATCCATATATACAAGATACCATGGTGATCTCAAGTCTAAGAATCACATGCACCACTTCCACTAGAGAAATATCTATTGACATGCTTGTAAGGCTTCATTAAATATCTTCTCTACAGGTTAGTCCAGTGAATCATTCTTCAATGAGCGCCCACATCCTTTTATTAGTATCCCCACACAAGTGACCGAGATCAGTCACCCTCTCTATTGAGAGCAAAAGTATACATAGGATGTATCAGTCTATCTAGTATCATCGATCCCATACTCGATAATCCTATGATTGGAAATATTTTATATCAGGGCTATCAACAGTTTAGGTCCCACTAGCATGATCTCATCATGGCTCTAAAACTATTATCTTAATCTATGGGATTCATCATATTCAATATTAAAAGAATGCAACATATGATGGAACACTACCTCTTAGTTAATGTCATTTACATGAGTAGGGAGAAAAAATACGAAATGTTCCATTGCATCAACTATGCAATTGCTTGTAGGGCACTATTTTTTCAAACTCCTGTTTATACTAAAGCCAATTGCTACTGTGCTAAATGCCCATGCAGTCAAAGTGGCGATCAAATTGCTGCATTAACAAGGCCTTAGTAAATGGGTCCACCATGTTTAGTGTTTGCAACTCTTCTAACTCACTGCTCATCCATTATAAAATAAATACATACCTTGAGATGGATTTGTTATCATTGAAAAATAACTCTAGTGCTTCTCGAGTCTTGAGAATGCTATTCACAGCTTTCCAATTTACATCCATCATGTTGAACTCTTCAATACAAGAACTATATACCTAGATTGGGACAAGCCAAGCATCCTTTTAAATCTATCCCTATAGATCTTAATACCGAGTATGTATTCAATACCAAGTACTCGATTTAGCTAATTGCGCTTCTTGATGTAGTCCTCCATTCTCAGTATTGTAGTCGATGGTTGGGGACCTCCCTAGTTGGCAAAATAGTCAATAATCCGATTGGCAGTCAGGCATTTGGCTACTCTTCGAGACTAAGTAGTCACCATAACAATTGTCATTGACGGTTATTGTTAGAGTTGCAATGATTTTTATAAGGTGCCAAACTGCAAAAGAATACTCATCAAATTTTGGATTCTTAACCTTGAGCTGTGAACATTTAATTGATCAACATTAGATATGACAGGTTTACTATTGTGCCAACAGAAAACATACTGTGACAGCAAAATGTGCCATCAAGTTTCCCTTCTTTTAGTGCTACATTGTGTTATGTAATGTCAAAATGTCCAAAACCATGTGCAGTCACTTCCTTGGATAGGGAATGAAACTGCAGACTGCTTAAAAAGTGCCTCAAATTTCTGGAGACTCGATATATAATGTAATTCACATTTCTCTAAACATTTCCCTCTTCTGAATAAATGCATTCCCATCTCATAAATATGTAGTCATTTACGATCCCTGATAGTTCCAACACTTTGGCTGTCTATGACTTATTAAGACACAAGCAAAGGCTCCAAAACAAGCCTCATAATCAGAAACTAAGAGTGCCAAAAACTAGATTACCTGATCTTTAACTACAGTAACTAGATATCCAAATGGTGGCAAAGGCCCTATGGTTCCAACACTTTGGCTGTCTGCGACTTATTAAGACACAAGCAAAGGCTCCAAAACAAACCTCATAATCAGAAACTAAGAGTGCTAAAAACAAGATTATCTGATCTTTAACTACAGTAACTAGATATCCAGATGGTGGTAAAGGCCCTATGGTCAACAAGAATTACAACATCTTAACAAAGGAAACAAAGAGAATTGTCTTGTTATTAGCATCAGTCATTCCCACAAATTTTCATCATCCTTCCAGTGCACGCTTCAAGAAAATGATACACATCACAAAACAACACAGCTAGCTTCGAAAGATTTCACCGAAACATCAAACCTATGTATTTTGTCTAAAGTCTAAATCCCTGTTTGCCCTTTCATCCTAATCATTTGGACACAATGAAATTCCTGTTTTCTACAGTACATAGAAGCCAACTCCAAAACTAATAATTCCTTTTGTTTAACTTTCACAAGGTTCCAATTATCCCAAAACTAGTAAAGGTCAGATCACTATTTCCTGCATAAGATGAAGTGTGTCTGTGTGTTTGTGTGTCTATATATATATATATATATTGGGGGGAAAAAGAACAGTATGAAAAATCAGCGAGATATATTCCTACAAAATAATGAATTGTTGGTCCCAGGCATCTCTTACTTTCAAGATCAGAAAACACCGAAACAATATGATTTCCCTCCTTGATAAGTAAAATCAAGAGCAATAAATTGAATTTTATATAACTCAGATGTGATTTATGAGAAAGTTGATGACATACCCCTCCAAAACCCGTATGGAAAGGTCCATGAGATGCAATAATATATGGCTGGAAGTAACTTGGCACAGACGAGTTTGCATTAGGAACAAGACCATATTGCTGAAAGTAAGCAGGTATGGATAAGGAGAAAAACAACGAGAGCCCGACTATGATATTATTTCTGGAGCTTCCTGTCTCACTGTAACGGAGGTTTGACAGGCCCAGAGCAGCAAGCATGGCCCACATAAAGCAAAGAAGAGCAGCAACCATGACATCAGGGATCGAAGCAATAAATCCTCCAACTTTACCTGTATGCGTTAGAGACAATCAAGCAGCGCATAAGGGCATACATAATTTCTTAAGAAGACAACATTAAGAAAGCAGGAAGAGAGATACTACAATAAATTGAAAGAAACAAAATACAGTAAAATCACTCCCATCTCAGTGAATTTCATCCTCCATGTGCAATTTGGTCAGTCAACTGTTGAAAACATAAACTGAAAGATAAGAAAACCACCGCTTACCAACAAATGATAACAGTATCAGAATGATGGCTCCCAATTCAACTGCTCTCCGGCTACCCATTTTGGTTACAGCAATGGTGTGCACATTTTCTGTAAGTGTTGTCGATGCAACTCCTGTTCCCCAGAGACCAGCCAAGACACTAGAGAAACCTTCCATACCAATTCCCCTGCTGAGTACCCCGGCTGTTGGGGGTCTTGATGCCACCAATAGAGATGATGCATGGTATGACCCAACCTTGAAGAAGAAATGACATGATATTTTAAGAAAAGATGAAAGAAGTTTCCATATTTATCTTTCAAGAAATTAACATGGTAAGTAGAAGTGGCTTTCATTATCCTATTGCATCAAAATATAACTCCAAACAGAAAAAAATGGCAAGATAATAGTCTAACCACAAGGCTCTGAAAGGTTCTCATGAAACTCTCTGGTGTTTGTATTGGCTATGTTATTACGTTATTGGTGCAAATGTGGAAAGAAAACAGATGAGTTGCATGCATGACAAAGACCCTCAAATATCACATATTAGGCAATACAGATTAGAGTAGCCACTGCGTAAACTACCATAACCATCTAGCCTTTTGCCAACTATCTAACATCAACTTTATGGATCCTCATGCACCAAGTATTCCTATTTACACATCTGATGTTTATTCTAGGAGAGATCCTTCCTCACAACATTCATCCATGTTGGCTAAGGTCTTCTACTCCTTTTCGTACTTTCATCAATGCAAATCAAAGTACCTCTCTTTATTATATCTTGTTGCATGTTCGTCGTATATATCCATACCATCTCAATCAGTTTTCTTAGATTGTGCAACTCCTATAGCTCCTCTAATATATTCATTTTTATTTTATTTGATACGTGTTACGGCCGTAACGATGACGTGGCCGGGCTCAGATACCGCCAAATATGATTGAGCCACGTGGAAGTTTCTCCGGCCGAGTCAGCGCCACATTGCCAAGGCCGAGCTCGGCAAGGCTACTCCGCCAGACGACTTCCTAAGACAAACTGCTCTCGCCGAAGTCAAGCTCGGTTCGGGGCTCCTCTACCACCTCGCTTGGCGCCCACCCAGGAGGGGTCCGCCCAGGCCGAGGTCGGCCGATCCTTCGCTCCTTCGCCAGGTGGGCCCCGGAGACGGGCCCACCTCGGCCGAAGCCAGGCGACCTCCTGCCACCTCGCCAGGTGTCCACCCAGGAGGGGTCCACCTAGGCCGAGGTCGGCCGGTCCTTCGCTCCTTCGCCAGGTGGCCCCCGGAGATGGGCCCACCTCGGCCGAAGCCAGGCGACCTCCTGTCACCTCGCCAGGTGTCCACCCAGGAGGGGTCCACCTAAGCCGAGGTCGGCCGGTCCTTCGCTCCTTCGCCAGGTGGCCCCCGGAGACGGGCCCAAATCGACCGAAGCCAGGCGACCTCCTGCCACCTCGCCAGGTGTCCACCCAGGAGGGGTCCACCTAGGCCGAGGTCGGCCAGTCCTTCGCTCCTTCGCCAGGTGGCCCCCGGAGACGGGCCCACCTCGGCCGAAGCCAGGCGACCTCCTGCCACCTCGCCAGGTGTCCACCCAGGAGGGGTCCACCTAGGCCGAGGTCGGCTGGTCCTTCGCTCCTTCGCCAGGTGACCCCCGGAGACGGGCCCACCTCGGCCGAAGCCGGGCGACCTCCTGCCACCTCACCAGGTGTCAACCCAGGAGGGGCCCACCTAGGCCGAGGTCGGCGGATCCTTCGCTCCTTCGCCAGGTGGCCCCCGAAGAGGGGCCCACCTCGGCCGAAGCCAGGCCGCCCGTACGGGGAAGGTCCCAGGGAAGGAGGCGCAGGCCCCGAGGTCATCCCTCGGGCCGTACGCATCACAGACGGCGCCTCGTACGGATGGCGGCGGCACGCGGAACACCATTTGCATCGGCCCGACAGGTCCCGCAGTCGAGAGGCGCGATTCTGATAAAGCAGGCCCCATATATGGATGGCGCCCACACTCGGGAAAGAGAGCGCTCTCATTGGGCCCGAGGTCTGACCGACCGCCTTACCAGCGCCGCCCCCCCCCCCTTTCCTAACTTTGCCTTTTCTTTGCTGGGCTCGGCGGACGAGGTCGGAAAGCCGCCTGGCCCTCCTCACCGAAAAGGGGAAGGGGAAAGGGGCGGGGGAGGGGAGCCTCCCAGGAGGAGAAGATAGGCGAGCGACGGGAGGAGATAAAAGTAATCTGGGGACGACAAGGTAAGCGAACAAGCCTGGGGACAAGGAGGAAAGCAGCGGCAAGAGGCCTCGCCCCGAGAGAGAGAGATCCGAGATCCCGAGAGGGGATAATTCGGCGCAAGCTCGGCAAGGAGGCCCGGCCGAATTTCCGGTCCCCAGAGTGCCTTTTTTACTAGTAAACTCGCCAAGTCTGGAACCCTTTCGGGGGATCCGCCTTGGAGAGTCTGTTCCTTCTCGTCGCCTACTGACTTAACCGTCGGAGCTCCCTCGCCGGGATCCCCGGCCAGGGTCTTCTAACTCCTTGCAGGTTCGCAGCAGCCGGGGAGGCTCCCTCACCAGGCGGTCAGGAAGGATCCACGGACCGGAGCCACGGGCGCGGCGACGAGAGCGGCAACAGATTGGCGCGCCAGGAAGGGGGGCAGGACACCAAACCCAAGCGGGGGCCAGCTTTCTGCAGGTGTCGCGCTCTCTGACAATGGTGGTCACTCGTGGCTGCGAGGCGTCCACCAGCCGCATGGGGGAGGTTCACTCCCCTTCAGGGGCCCACAGCCCGGAGAGGGAGCTGGAGCTCCCCCTCCTCTTCCACCACAGCCTACCCCAACGGACGGACCCCTTGCGGCCGTCATCCAACAGCTGCAGACCTTGACCTCGGCGGTCCGGTAGCTTCAGCATCAGCAGCGGTCCCTGGCCACGCAGCCGCAGCCAGGGACCCCCGCGGCCCGAGCCGCGGGGCAGCGTGGGAGCATGCGCTCCATCCAGGGCAGGCCATCCCATCCGAGGGCCGTCTCCAACCACCGGGGGAGCCACCAAGCTCCGGCAAAAAGAAACTACTCCGGTTTGGAGGATCACGAGAGTCGATCCCCGGCCGACGATGCCGAAATGGCGCATTGCAGCAAGCGACGCCGAGGCCTGACTTCGCGCCGAGACCGATCGGCGCCCCCTTCACCCGCAGCCTCGGTGGAAGACTCCACCGACGAAGCCATCAGGCGCCAGGCCGAGAGGCGCCTGGAGGAGCATGAGCGCAAGCTGGCGGAGTTCGCCCGCCGATTCGCCGACCTGCAGAACTCGTCGGCAGACCCGGCGGGCTACGACTCCCGCCCCCCTTTCTCTGAAGAAATCCAGGCGAAACCGATCCCAAGACGGTTCCGCATGCCGCAGGTGGATCCCTACGACGGGACCACCGACCCTCTGGACCATCTGGAGAGCTACAAAGTTCTCATGAGGGTCCAGGGGACCACTGACGCTCTTCTGTGCATCGCCTTCCCGGCCACCCTCCGGAAGGCCGCTCGAGTCTGGTTCACCCGCCTCGAGCCCGGATCCATTTGCTCCTTCCATCAGCTGGAAGGAAAGTTCGTGGCACACTTCGACGCTTGCCGAAAGGTGCCGAGAGAGGTGGACAGCCTCTTCTCCATCCGCCAGCAGGACCAGGAGCTGCTCCGGGACTACATCACCCGGTTCAAGACCGCAGCCCTGGAAATCTACAGCCTGGACGAGCCCGTCGCCATGCTGGCTTTGAAGCACGGGCTCAAGACGTCCCGCCTAACCTACTCCCTGGACAAGAAGCCGCCCAGGACGTACTCCGAGCTCCTCCTCCGCGCCCACAAGTACATCCGAGCGGAGGAGGCCGACCGCACCCGTCGAGAGTTGGACGGGAAGACTCCGAAGAGGCCGCCCCCAAGAGACACCCCGGGAGCTCGAAAGCCCGGGCCATCTGCCGACCCTCGCCCGAATCCAAGGCCGAGGGGCGAGGCCACTCCCGAGCGGAGGTATACCCCTCTCCTCGCACCTCGGATGAAGATCCTCATGGAAATCGAGGGCGAGCGCTACCTCCGCCGACCTCCTCAGAACCCGAGAGCCGTCCGAGACAAATCGAAGTACTGCCAGTTCCACCGCGAGCACGAGCACGACACGGAGTGTCGCAACCTGAAGCGGGAAATCGATGAGCTGATTAGGAGGGGCTACCTCAGGAAGTTCGTCAAGAACGAGGCCCCCTCGGAGGGGCAGCCGCTCGCGACCTTACCGCCCGTCCCTGCAATCGATAACCGCCCAACGGAGAAGCCCGTGGGCATGATCTCACGCGGGGTCGGTCGAGCGGCGAAGAGAGCCAGGGAAGTCGGGAACCCGGAGAATGTAATCCCTCCCGAGGGGGGGAGGGTAATGACAATGTAAACAACGATGCCGTGGTGGTCGAGATGACCATCGCGAAGCATCCTGTACATCGAATCATGGTGGATAGTGGAAGCTCGGCTGACGTACTTTTTTACGACGCTTTCTCTCGGATGAACTTGTCCCACGATCAGCTGAAACCGGTGCACACCCCCCTAGTAGGTTTTTTACAGGGGACTCCGTGGGGGTCGAGGGGGAGATCACTCTCCCGGTCACCGCCGGATCCCCACCCCGGCAGGCGACCGTCCTAATAACATTTACCGTCGTCAGGCTCCCTTCGCCTTACAACGCCATTCTCGGGCGTCCCGGGCTCAACCAACTGGACGCCACAATCTCCACGAGAAGGCTGTTGGTACAGTTCCCCACACCTTCCGGGCTCGGGGAGATGAAGGGGACGACCCAGCCAGTCCCGCTCTGCCTCCAGACAGTCCCGAGCGCCCGGGGCGCGGAGCTCGCCCCCGATATCGACGACTTCGACGTAAGAGAGAAGGAACCCAGGGGAGGGCCCGTAGAGCGCCTGCTGATTTTTCCCCTCGGGTCGGATCCCCTGAAGACGGTGCAAGTCGGGGCCCAACTCCATGAAGAAGAACAGACCCGCCTGCTGGAGTTCCTCCGCGCGAACGCTGACGTGTTCGCCTGGTCAGCAGCTGACATGCCGGGCATCCGGCCCGAGGTCATCATGCACAGGCTAAACGTGGACCCAAGTTGCCGCCCGGTCCGCCAGAAGAAGAGGAGCTTCGCCATGGAAAGGCAGAAGGCGATCAACGAGGAAGTGGAGAAGCTCCTCGCCGCCGATTTTGTGCGGGAGGTCCAGTATCCCAGCTGGCTGGCGAACGTGGTCATGGTAAGAAAGAGTAGTGGTAAGTGAAGGATCTGTGTGGACTACACCGACCTCAACCGAGCTTGCCCGAAGGACAGCTTCCCTCTTCCAAAGATCGACCAGCTCGTTGACACCACCTCGGGGCATCGCCTCCTGTCGTTCATGGACGCCTTCTCCGGATACAACCAGATCCGAATGAGCTCGGAGGACGAAGAGCACACCGCCTTCATAACTGACCGCGGAACTTTTTGCTACAGGGTGATGCCATTCGGCCTCAAGAACGCAGGGGCAACGTACCAGCGCCTGGTCAATAGAATTTTCAAAGACCAGATCGGCCGCAACATGCAGGTGTACGTGGACGATATGCTGGTGATGAGCAAACCCGATTCGGACCACGTGGCCGACTTAGCGGAGACGTTCGGCAACCTCCGACGCCATCAGATGAAGCTGAACCCAGCGAAGTGCGCCTTTGGCGTCTCCGCCGGGAAATTCCTAGGATTTATGGTGACCCAAAGAGGAATTGAGGCCAACCCGGAGAAGGTCCAGGCCATCTTGGACATGGAGCAGCCCGCCTCCAAAAAGCAAGTGCAGCAACTCACCGGCCGAGTTGCGGCCCTTAGCCGCTTTATCTCCAGGTCGGCAGACCGCTGCCGTCCCTTCTTCAAGGTGCTGAGAAAGATGAACGACTTCGCTTGGACCGAGGAATGCCAGAAGGCCTTCGAGGAGCTGAAGAAGATGCTTGCGTCGCCACCGTTGCTGTCCAGGCCTGAGGAGGGGGAGGAGCTTACCCTCTACCTAGCGGTCACCCCGGAAGCCGTCAGCTCGGTCTTGGTTCGGACCGATGGCCAAGGGGTCCAGCGGCCGGTATACTATACCAGCAAGCTTCTCCGCGACGCGGAGCTCAGGTATTCTCGGCCCGAGAAACTCGTTTTTGCGCTAATAGTGTCTGCCCAGCATCTCAGGCCTTATTTCCAAGTGCACCCCATCGCTGTCCTGACGGATCAACCGCTGAAAGCAGTGCTCAGCCGACCCGATACCTCGGGACGATTGGCAAAGTGGGCACTGATGCTCAGCGAGTTCGACATTATGTACAGGCCAAGGTCGGCCATGAAGGCACAGGTGCTGGCCGACTTCTTGGTCGAATGTGCAGGCTTGGGCAAGAAGCCCGAGGAAGGCCCCTCAGGCCAGCCGATGAAGATAGGCACCGATGAGCCCGGAGAGAACGCCTGGATCCTCCATGTGGACGGAGCCTCAAACTCCGGCGGGAGCGGGGCTGGGCTCATCCTAGCCAACAGCGACGGGGTCGTCGCCGAATGCGCACTCCGTTTCCAATTCCCCGCAACAAATAACCAGGCGGAGTACGAAACACTCCTCGCCGGACTGAGAGTCTCCCGCGAGCTGGGCGTAACCAACCTCAAGGCTTTCACTGATTCCCAGCTCGTGGCAGGACAGGTATCCGGGGAGTACGTCGCACATGACCCCCAAATGGCGAAATACTTGGAGCTCGTAAAAGCGGGCGCGTCCAGATTCCGGCACTTCAACATCTTCCATATCCCCCGCGGGGAGAATGCCCGCGCGGATGCTCTCTCTCGGCTGGCGACCCTGCCGGACTCGATGCTGGGACGCGCTCATGTGGAGCGCCTTGAGATCCCAAGCCTCGAGGCACCGGTGGAGGTCCATCAGGTCAGCCACGAACCCAGCTGGATGGACAAGTACGCTGAATACATCACCAGTGGCACCCTGCCGGAGGACCGCGAGGCGGCTCGCCTTATCAGAAAGAAGGCCGTACGGTTCGTCCTGATGGACGGGCACTTGTATCGAAGATCCTACTCCTACCCCTTCCTCAAGTGCGTAGGACCCACGGAGGCCAGGCTTGTGCTCCAGGAGATTCACGAAGGCGTCTGCGGGAACCACGTGGGGGGCAGGGCATTGGCGTGTAAGGCCCTCCGTCAGGGCTACTTCTAGGAGACAATGAAGGAAGACGCCTCCGACTTCGTGAAGAAGTGCGACCGGTGCCAGCGTCACGCCACGATTCAACGGCAGCCCTCCAACCAAATCTCCCAGCTCTCAGCTCCCTGGCCGTTCGCCCAGTGGGGGATGGACCTCCTGGGCCCATTCCCGCCGGCGTCTGGACAGCGGAAGTTCTTGGTAGTGACCATCGACTACTTCACGAAGTGGGTCGAGGCCGAACCCTTGGCGAGGATCACCGAAGCAAACGTCGCTAAGTTCTTTTGGAAGTCCATCGTCTGCCGCTTCGGCCTCCCCCACACCGTGGTTACTGACAACGGGCGCCAGTTCGACTGCCGGGAGTTCGAAGAGTTCTGCAGCGACCTCGGCATCAGGCATCGCTTCACCTCGGTGGCGCATCCCCAGACCAATGGGGAAGCCGAAGTCACGAACAGGACCATTCTTCAGGGCCTCCGCACGTGGCTGGACCAGGCCAAGGGCAGGTTGGCCGACGAGCTCCCCAGCATCCTCTGGGCATACCACACCACCCCGAGGACGGCTACCGACGAGACCCCGTTCAACCTCGTCTTCGGAGCTGAGGCGGTCATCCCGGTCGAGCTCAGCCTACCCACGTTGCGTGTGGAGCAATACGACGAGACAGAAAACCCAGCCAGGATGATGCTCAACCTTGACCTTCTCGAGGAAACGAGGGACAAGGCCCGAGTTCGAATGGCGGCGTATAGGCAGCGTGTGGCCAGGTATTACAACTCCCGAGTGCGGCCGAAGGTTTTTCGTCACGGAGATTTGGTCCTCCGGCGCGCTAAAGCTTCCCAACCGCGAGAATGCGGCAAGCTCTCGCCCAACTGGGAGGGCCCCTACCGGGTGGCAGAAGCCCTCCCTCACGGCGCATACTACCTGGAGGAGTTGGGAGGTGCCAGGTTCCCCCGGACGTGGAACGCCTCGAACCTAAGAATGTATTATCAGTGATGTAAGGTTCCCTACTCCCGTAATGAAGTCCCCCCGCTTCAAACGCTCCCTTCTCACTTTGATGGAAGACCGGCACATGGTCCTGGGCTTCGGCCTGGAAGGTGGCGCGGAACCTAGTTCGCCCACGCAAGCCCAGAGAACAGCTCGGCAAGCCGCGCAAGGCTTGAGGAAGCCTGCGGCCGCGGGGTTCAGTCCGGAGATCCTGGGCTTCGGCCTGGAAGGTGGCACCGAACCTAGTTCGGCCATGCAAGCCCGGAGAACAGCTCGGCAAGCCGCGCAAGGCTTAAGGGAGCCTGCGGCCCCGGGGTTCAGTCCGGAGATCCTGGGCTTCGGCCTGGAAGGTGGCACCGAACCCAGTTCGGCCACGCAAGCCCGGAGAACAGCTCGGCAAGCCGCGCAAGGCTTAAGGGAGCCTGCGGCCCCGGGGTTCAGTCCGGAGATCCTGGGCTTCGGCCTGGAAGGTGGCACCGAACCCAGTTCGCCCACGCAAGCCCGGAGAGCAGCTCGGCAAGCCGCGCAAGGCTTGAGAAAGCCTGCGGCCCCGGGGTTCAGTCCGGAGGTCCCGGGCTTCGGCCTGGAAGGCGGGGCAGAAATCATGTCGCCCACGCGAGTACGAAGGCGATCCCAAAGACGGACTCGATCAAGGCCTACTCTGACGCCGCGCGGTCCGGGATGTCCCAACCTTCGATTTGAGCAACGGAAGGGACCAGGCCTACGATCGTTTCGGCACTCCACATCAACATCTCAGAAAAAAAAAAAAAAAAAAAAAAAAAAAAAGGGGGAGATGGGGGAGTGGAGAAGAAGATGAACTCGAGGCTTGGTCAAACAGTATCTTCATTAATCTAAGCAACAGTACAAGCCGGGAATCCCGACAGGCCGGGACTCCCCAAAAGAAAAAGAAGAAGAAGAAAAGGAAATACAACTGCGACAACGGAGCAGGGCGAAAAGACGGTGGCTCACTTTGGTGCAAGATCGGAGCCCTCCGCCGGGATCGCAAGCTCTGCATCCTCGCCTTCTGCGGCGACCGGCTCTTGAGGTTGCTCCGGAGCCACGGCTTCACTGGTCGACGGGGCCGCAGGAGTGGCGTCGGCCGCACCGGAGGCTCTGCTCTCGGCTCCTTGCCTCTTACCTCCGAGCACCACCCCGCTGAGGTCGAGCTCGGGGAAGAAGGCCCCTACTTTCTCCCGGCACATCGGGAACCCCTTCAGGAAGGAGTCCACGGCGGCCTCCCGGACCTCCGACGTGTACTCGTCGGAAGCCCGGAACTTCGGGATGGCCTCCTGCGCCTCCCGCTTTGCGGCCTCCAGGAGTCCGTTGATGTACGCACTCCGGTCCTTCGCCGCGCTCACGTCTCGCCGAGCCTCCTCCAGCTGGCGCTCCAGCCACTGGGAGTGGGCCTGCAGGCGAGCCTTCTCCGCCGCGTCCTCCTCCGTGCGACGCTGGTAGGAGAGCCTCTCCTCCGACAAGGAAGCCTCCAGCTCCTTGTTCCGCCCCTCGGAACGCGCCAGGTCGGTCTGGAGGGCTTGGTTGCTGGCTCGCAGCTCGACCCCCTTTTCCATGAGGTCTTTGACGTCGGCCGCGAGCTCGCCGAGTTTCCTCTCCTTCTCGGCATCCCTCTTCGCGTTCCCTACGAGGAAGTTCCTCAGTAGGAGAACGTTATTTCCAATCTGCACCAACAGAGCAACCAGGTTAGGAGAAAAGGCCACTAAATCTTGAAAGAACAGAGAAGGAGCTCGGGCTTACCGTAAAGAGCTGCGAGAGAATCCCGAGCAAGGCGTCCGCATAGTCCCGGCCGCCCCGAGCTCGGCGGTCCCGGGCTGTGGAGGCATACTCCATGACCTTCTCCGCGAGCCCCTTGTCGCGGATGACTGAACACCGGTGGGTGATCACCGGTGGCGGAGCTGTCAGGTCGGCTCCTGCGGCGGCTGTCCCTTCAACTGGGGCCGCGATCGACGGGCCGGCAGAGGCCACGGGCTGCGCCGTCGGGGCAGCAGCAACGATGGGACCGGCGCTGGACGGAGCCTCGGGCGGTGGAGCCCCCTCAGCAGCAGCGCCACCAGGCCGGGCAGCCGAAGCACCAACGGCCCCGCCCTGAGGCAACCTGGGCGGGGGAGCGGTGGCCACTGGGCTGGGCGCGGTCGCCGGCGCGATCTCCCGGCCCGCCTCAGTACGGGCCCTATTGGCCGCGGGCTCGTCCACCTCCGGGACGTCTCTCTGGGCCGCGCCCTCCAGAAGGCTCTCCAGTGAGAACTTCATTCCTGCAGTGCAAAAGAACAGAAGGTTAGCCAACTAGATCATGAAGAAAAAGGGGGGCAGAAATCAAAGGAGGGCCGAATCTTACCCGTCTCATGGATGGGACTGATCCCGGCCTCAAAAAGATTCTGCTCCGAAAGCAGAACCTCGAGCGCCGGGACCACGTCACTTAGGAGCTGGGAGTAGGCCTCCTGGTCCGCCGACTCGACCTGAGAGTTCCGGTTCGGGGACCGGTCCGGTTCACTCCAGGCCCAGTCGACATCTTCGACCGAGGCGAAGAAAAACCGGCTCTTCCAGCCCTTGATGCGAAGAAGGGAGGTCGAACCGGAGACACCTGGGCCGGGGTGAAATATACCACCAGCCGTCATCGGTGGAACACTTCTTCAGGGTAAACATGGCCCTGAAGAGGGAGAAACGGGCAACGAACCCGTGAAAGTGACAAAAGACTATAAAGGAGAAGATGACCCGGATGGCATTGGGAGCCAACTGGACCGGAACAAGCCGGAAATGGCTGAGAAAAGAAAGGAAGAAGGGGTGCAGAGAAAATCGAAGACCCCCAAGGAGGAAGTCTTCGTAGAAGGCTATGCGGCCGGGGCCACTCATGGTGACACGCTCCCCGGACCGCGGAACAGACAGATGAATTGACCCCGGGATACCATAGGCATCCCGGAGCAGAGAAAGATCGCCTTCGGTCATGGTGGAAGCATGACCGGAGGGACCGGCGGGAAGAAAAGGCGGAGCAGGAAGAGAACGAAGGGGCACGGCGGGAGCAACCGGGGGAGACCGGACCCCCCTGGGGATGCCAATGGTGACACCCCCGGGTTGCAGACGCCGGCGGATCTCCTCCGGAATCGTTTCCTCCTCTGAGGAAGAAGATGGAGTCCTCGGCCGGGATGGACCGGCCTCGTCCGGATTGGAGGAGACATAGCGACGACGCGCCATGGCAAGGAGAAGGACAAAGGTTCAGAGAAGAAAAGAGAAAGGGAAACTGGAGAAAGATGGAGGCACTCACCGAAAATACGCCAAGCGAGCGCGGGGCAACAGAAGTTAGCCTGTAGCAAACCGCCCACGGAGCAAGGGGAAAGGCCTCGTTCTGGAAAGTCCCCTCCCTTTCAAACTCAGTCGACAGGGGTCGTACCCGTCATTCCGCCTCGAGCCGCTGAGCGATCGCCACGTGGGCGCACGCCCGACACCAACGCCTCGTTAGCAGAGTAACGGCCTCTGCCTCGAAGCGACGCACTCATTGCGGGCAAGTGGGCGACACGTGGCGACTTCCCATAAGGCTTCAGGCGCATCGAGCCGCGGCGACGAGGATCGTGGCAATTATGATGCAAGATCTTCGCCTCCCCACGTCATATCTGCATTTAATCCCGACGTTCCGTTCTACAACGCCCCAACGGAACGGCGGGCTGGGGGTCAACTGTTACGGCCGTAACGATGACATGGCCGGGCTCAGATACCGCCAAATATGATTGAGCCACGTGGAAGTTTCTCTGGCCGAGTCAGCGCCACATTGCCAAGGCCGAGCTCGGCAAGGCTACTCCGCCAGACGACTTCCTAAGACAAACTGCTCTCGCCGAAGTCAAGCTCGGTTCGGGGCTCCTCTACCACCTCGCCTGGCGCCCACCTAGGAGAGGTCCGCCCAGGCCGAGGTCGGCCGATCCTTCGCTCCTTCGCCAGGTGGCCCCCGGAGACGGGCCCACCTCGGCCGAAGCCAGGCGACCTCCTGCGACCTCGCCAGGTGTCCACCCATGAGGGGTCCACCTAGGCCGAGGTCGGCCGGTCCTTCGCCAGGTGGCCCCCGGAGACGGGCCCACCTCGGCCGAAGCCAGGCGACCTCCTGCCACCTCGCCAGGTGTCCACCCAGGAGGGGTCCACCTAGGCCGAGGTCGGCCGGTCCTTCGCTTCTTCGCCAGGTGGCCCCCGGAGACGGGCCCAAATCGGTCAAAGCCAAGCGACCTCCTGCCACCTCGCCAGGTGTCCACCCAGGAGGGGTCCACCTAGGCCGAGGTCGGCCGGTCCTTCGCTCCTTCGCCAGGTGGCCCCCGGAGACGGGCCCACCTCGACCGAAGCCAGGCGACCTCCTGCCACCTCGCCAGGTGTCCACCCAGGAGGGGTCCACCTAGGCCGAGGTCGGCCGGTCCTTCGCTCCTTCACCAGGTGGCCCCCGGAGACGGGCCCACCTCGGCCGAGGTCGGGCGACCTCCTGCCACCTCGCCAGGTGTCAACCCAGGAGGGGCCCACCTAGGCCGAGGTCGGTGGATCCTTCGCTCCTTCGCCAGGTGGCCCCCGAAGACGGGCCCACCTCGGCCGAAGCCAGGCCGCCCGTACGGGGAAGGTCCCAGGGAAGGAGGCGCAGGCCCCGAGGTCATCCCTCGGGCCGTACGCATCACAGACGGCGCCTCGTACGGATGGCGGCGGCACGCGGAACACCATTTGCATCGGCCCGACAGGTTCCGCAGTCGAGAGGCGCGATTCTGACAAAGCAGGCCCCGTATATGGATGGCGCCCACACTCGGGAAAGAGAGCGCTCTCATTGGGCCCGAGGTCTGACCGGCCGCCTTACCAGCGCCGCCCCCCCCTTCCTAACTTTGCCTTTTCTTTGCTGGGCTCGGCGGACGAGGTCGGAAAGCCGCCTGGCCCTCCTCACCGAAAAGGGGAAGGGGAAAGGGGCGGGGGAGGGAAGCCTCCCAGGAGGAGAAGACAGGCGAGCGACGGGAGGAGATAAAAGGAAGGAATCTGGGGACGACAAGGTAAGCGAACAAGCCTGGGGACAAGGAGGAAAGCAGCGGCAAGAGGCCTCGCCCCGAGAGAGAGATCCGAGATCCTGAGAGGGGATAATTCGGCGCAAGCTCGGCAAGGAGGCCCAGCCGAATTTCCGGTCCCCAGAGTGCCTTTTTTACTAGTAAACTCACCAAGTCTGGAACCCTTTCGGGGGGTCCGCCTTGGAGAGTCTGTTCCTTCTCGTCGCCTACTGACTTGACCGTCGGAGCTCCCTCGCCGGGATCCCCGGCCAGGGTCTTCTAACTCCTTCTTGCAGGTTCGCAGCAGCCGGGGAGGCTCCCTCGCCAGGCGGTCAGGAAGGATCCACGGACCGGAGCCACGGGCGCGGCGGCGAGAGCGGCAACAATACGAATAGCAAAAATTCTGCTTTAGGCCCGCTGGCAAGGTTTTTGCATCAGCTCGGCCGGCCTTCAACCCCGTCCAATCCGATCTACCCTCATCGATTGTGGACAATATGAACCGCCTAACCCACAAGAAGCGGGCTCTCAGATTTGCATAAACCATGATCCTGCATCTCTAATAACAGCAAGGCATATACAAACAAGACAATTCATCCCTATCATATCATTCCTATCAAATCACATAGAAATGGCGGATAACGTCAAGCGCATTACTCTCAATGAGGCCCATATAATAGCCTAGCACTTTGTTCTCTGCATGACATCTCAGCCTTTACCTATAAATAAAAATCCATAAGGGATCCTAGGTAAGCAATCATCTTTCTCTCAAATTCACTCCTTCCCTTTCTATTCTAGAATCTGTTGGGTTTCGGTGATGCAGCGGAAGCATGGATTTCAAAAATTTTCATTTTTGAAACTTCAATGACTTGAAACCCTAAGCCCGAGATCACTTATTACAATTAACAAGTCACTAAATTAGGATTCAGAAAAATACCTGGAATGCTAATTCCTTCTTTCCACTAGGCTCACAAATGCAAGCCCTCCAGAGATGATCCACACAGGAATTAAACCTAGAAACCACTCATTTGTAGGTTGCTTGATCAACTAGGACTCTTCTGATGGTCTTTCAACCTTCAGCAGCCTTTCTTTCCTTGCTCAGATCTTCACCCTTCAATAGAGCACTTCGAGCCTTTTCCAAATCTACTCTTATCTTTTTCTAACACTTCCTAATTCTCTTCCTAAGCCCGTCTTAAAATGGAGAGCTTGTCTTAAAACAAAGACCTAAGTCCTAACAAGGGAAGGAAGAGACAAGGAGGATAGAGTGTAGGAGAGTTTGGAGTGTATAAGAAAGAAAGATAATTTCTGAGATTCTCTCGACATAACACCATAGGCTATTTATAAGAGATGGGGGGGCGCCAATCATGCCTCTTTATCAGCCTTTGATCTGTTGATCAAATAAGATCCTTCATTAAGGAGTCTTATCTTGAAGAGTCAAGACCCTTCATGCACCAACCACCCTTAGCCGATCCTTCTGATTATTTTGGGATTTTTTCTTCACGCCACATGGCATGTAACCGATGATAAGGCTTCTCAATTGGCGTGGAAATGAAAAGACTTATTCATCTGATAAGTTCCTTAAAGCAGAAAGACTCTGCTATCATAACTGGCGGCAACAGTGAAGGGACGCAACCCTTCACTTAATGCGCGCCAAAAACTTCTCCGCCAATTCCTTCTTTCCATCGATGATTACCAATTCAGATAAGGATGAAACATAGCCAAGGGACGCCACCTTTCAGATTTAAATAAATTCCTAAAAGCAGAAGGAATTCATTTTTTTCTGCGCGCCAACAGTGAAGAGTCGCGACTCTTCACTTGTCGGTCAACTTTCTCCACGCCATATGTTACCTTTGACCAGTCAAAGTATATCCAATATGGGTGTCAAATAAAAGGAGATTAAATGTACTTTATCACCATATAAGTGATTATTAGGCAGGACTCTTGGTCCTTCTATGTCCCTTTATTTGCCGAGCACTCAATTTTGGCGCAAAGAGTCCCATGCCATTGGAATTCTTGATATATGGCGCATAAAATGTCCAAAAATTATCAAAAAAATTCTGATAATTTCGTCCCACTTAGGACTCAACCCAATTTAGGTCTCCCACAAATTGGTTAGTCCATTTAGCATCCTTTAGACCCAATTCAATTTGGATTAGCAGGTAGGTTAGCCTACACATGCTAGTGTGTAATCTAGCTAACCAATTAGGATCCCATGACCCTAATTAAATGTCAATTGACTTCCTAGGTTAATTCCGAATGTGTGCGACCCTTTAGGTTCCACATATAGCCAGCAGTAGGTCTAGGTTCCAGCCAAGGCGATCAAATCAAATCCAATTGATCTAATTAGGTCAAATTGAGCTGACCTAAATTGCCAATTCGAACCAGCTTTTGAATTGACTCATGAATTCAATCCAATTGATTCATGAAAACCCACAAGACATGATTGATGTCTAGCAACGTGTCATGCCTACCCGGAAGATGAGGAATTTGATAAAAATTATCAAAATATCCTTCAGTGGAAAGTTACCGTGCAATTCAATCTTTCGATCTTCCTTTATCCCGAATAAGTGATGGGTATGAATAATTGTCACACCCTAGTACTTAGTCATTTGGAATCTCACTTTGATAATGATAACTCTGCTAATGACTGATTAGAAATCATTTCTAATCTCATTCTGCTTTGATCAAAGACTCCCGAGTCATCAATCGAAGAGATTACTTGGGATAACACTTCCTCTTACTAGGAATGATCGATTCTTTGTTGATCCACTCACATCCTTCATACACCTTCCATCATATCCGAGAACACCCCGTACATGACTCAATGTCATGAATGAGTATGAACCAAAACATGGTTTAGTGTGCATAAGGAACCATAGTGATCTTAGATCTAAAGATCACTTGCACAACTCCCACTATAAGAACTATCTCTTGATTAGTAAGACTTCCATAAGATATTCTCAGTACGGATCAGTTCAATAAACTCATACCCTGATGAGCACCCTTATCCTTGTATTAGTGTCTCTACACAAGTGGCTGTGAGACCAACCACCCTCTCCACCGAGCATACATAGGATAAGCTAGTCTTTCCGGAAGTATCGATCCCCGAAACGATGATCCTACGACTAGGAACCTTTTAGATTAAGATTTATAGGAACTTAGATCTCACTGTTATGATCTCCATCATAATCCTAATTCCATTGCCCTAATCTCTCAGGGCTTCGTTGGTGGGTTGAGATCCCAATTCCTTATAAATGCCTTGTATGTACACAACAAATACTTATAAGTTCAAGGGTAGGAAATGACCCTTTCCAATTGCATCCCTTGCGATTCTCAACTTAACTTTTGTCTCTAAGACACTTATAGCCTTGTGTGTGCACAACAAACCATAATGTCTTAGTTTAGTCGGATCCTTCATTTCCATATAGCCATGATTGAATAACGTTGCCCTTGTATATACACAACAAAGCAACATTATCAGTCATGCTATAAAGCACTAGGTGCATTAAGACAAATTTTATACCAAACGCTAGAGCAGGCCTTGTGTGTACACAACAAACCTACTATAGTGTTGACATAAATTTGGCTTAGCATGAAGGAAGGCAGTTTATAGTATGCTTAACCAATTAGCATTTCCAATTTACGATTTAGATGTGACCACATTGGCCAGGTAAGTGGGAGAGATGAGGGGGTCCCCCGTTGCTTTTCTTAGACATCAATTAAATTGGCCAGGTAAGATAACATAACCAATTAAAAACCTCATTCCCTTTACCTTTCCATAACTACTTTGCCTAGACACCAATTGGCCAATCAAACCCTAATCGGATTTGCATCATGATTAACTTATACTACGACTGAATATAATTTTTATGAGGGCTTTGAAGGTCTCTAACACATCCTAATATAGACTCAACCTAACATTCATGATATCATAAAACCTAACATTCATGACATCATAATGTATTCATAACCCTACACATATGACATGATATTCATTCCATCATTCGAGCATATTAACCCTAATATGCATACCATAAGCATGATTGTAATATCAATCCGTTCACCTCACTTGTTCATGGGATATGGCCACAGCGGCACCCCTACACGCCATAGGAGACCCCACTGAATGGGAAGAGAGGGCCATGAAACCCTAAATAACTCCTATGACCAGACGGCCATGGTGACTAACCCAATCCGAAGCAGTTACTAGGATATAACACATTTCAAATATGTGATAGAATTAACCATGCATAGAATCATATAATCATTCAATATATAATTGAACCCTATTTAGTGGCATGCATCAGAATATAATTCCCATATATGATCATATTCATTATCACATAAGCATATTCAATTGACCATTAATTGAATGAAATAAGAGGGCTCTGATACCACTGTTGGGTTTCGATGATGCAGCGGAAGCAAGGATTTCAAAAATTTTCATTTTTGAAACTCCAATGACTTGAAACCCTAAGCTCGAGATCACTTATTCATTACAATTAACAAGTCACAAAATTAGGAATCAAAAAAATACCAGGAATGCTAATTCCTTTTCTTTCCACTAGGCTCACAAATACAAGCCCTCCAGAAGTGATCCACACAGGAATTAAACCTAGAAACCACTTCTTTGTAGGTTACTTGATCAACTGGGACTCTTCTGATGGTCTTTCAACCTTCAACAGCCTTTCTTTCCTTGCTCAGATCTTCGTCTTTCAATAAAGCACTTCGAGCCCTTTCCAAATCTACTCTTATCTTTTTCTAACACTTCCTAATTCTCTTCCTAAGCTCTTGTCTTAAAATGACGGACTTGTCTTGAGACAGACCTAAGTCCTAACAAGGAAAGGAAGAGGAGGATAGAGTGTAGGAGAGTTTGGAGTGTGTAAGAAAGAAAGATAATTTCTGAGATTCTCTCGGCATAACACCATAGGCTATTTATAAGAGAAGGGGGGGCGCCAATCATGCCTCTTTATCAGCCTTTGATCTGTCTATCAACAGATCAAATAAGACCCTTTATTAAGGAGTCTTATCTTGAAGAGTCAAGACCCTTCATGCGCCAACCACCCTTAGGTGATCCTTCTGATTATTTTGGGGTTTTTTCTTCACACCACATGGCATGTAATGATAAGGCTTCTCAATTGGCGTGGAAATGAAAAGACTTATTCATCTGATAAGTTCCTTAAAGCAGAAAGACTCTCTGCTATCATAACTGGCGGCAACAGTGAAGGGACGCAACCCTTCACTTCATGCACGCCAAAAACTTCTCCGCCAATTCCTTCTTTCCATCGATCATCACCCCATTCAGATAAAGATGAAACATAGCCAAGGGACGCCACCTTTCATATTTAAATAAATTCCTGAAAGCAGAAGGAATTTATTTCTTTCTGCGTGCCAACCGTGAAGAGTCGCGACTCTTCACTTGTCAACTTTCTCCACACCATATGCTATCTTTGACCAGTCAAAGTATATCCAATATGGGTGTCAAATGAAAGGGGATTAAATGTACTTTATCACCATATAAGTGATTATCAGGTAGGACTCTTGGTACTTCTGTGTCACTTTATTTGCCGAGAACTCAGTTTTGGTGCAGAGTCCCATGCCATTGGAATTCTTGATATATGGCGCATAAAATGTCCAAAAATTATGAGATAAATTCTGATAATGTCGTCCCACTTAGGACTCAACCCAATTTAGGTCTCCCACAAATTGGTTAGTCCATTTAGCAACCTTTAGACCCAATTCAATTTGAGTTAGTTAGGTTAGCCTACACATGCTAGTGTATAATCTAGCTAACCAATTAGAATCCCATGACCCTAATTAAATGTCAATTGACTTCCTAGGTCAATTCCGAATGTGTGCGACCCTTTAGGTTCTACATCTAGCCAGCAGTAGGTCTAGATTCCAGCCAATTCGATCCAATCGAATCCAATTGACCTAATTAGGTCAAATTGAACTGACCTAAGTTGCCAATTCGAACCAGCTTTCGAATTGACTCATGAATTCAATCCAATTGATTCATGAAAACCCACAAGATATGATTGATGTCTAGCAACGTGTCATGCCTACCCGGAAGATGAGAAATTTAAAAAAAATTACCAAAATAACCTTCCGTGGAAAGTTACCGTGCAATTCAATCTTTCAATCTCCCTTTATCCCAAATAAGTGATGGGTATGGATAATTATCAAACACTAGCACTTAGTCATTTAGAATCTCACTTCGATAATGATGACTGCTAATGATTGATTAGAAATCACTTCTAATCTCATTCTGCTTTGATCAAAAACTCCCGAGTCATTAATCGAAGAGATTACTTGGGATAACACTTCCTCTTACTAGGAATGATCGATTCTTTGTTGATCCACTCACATCCTTCATACACCTTCCACCATATCCGAGCACACCCCGTACATGACTCAATGTCATGAGTGAGTATGAACCAAAACATGGCTTAGTGTGCATAAGGAACCAAGGTGATCTCAGGTCTAAACATCACTTACACAACTCCCACTATGAGAACTATCTCTTGACAAGTAGTAAATCTTCCATAAGATATTCTTAGTATCGATCAGTTCAATGAACTCATACCCCGATAAGCACCCTTATCCTTGTATTAGTGTCTCTACACAAGTTGCTGTGAAACCAACCACCCTTTTCATCGAGCATACATAGGATAAGCTAGTTTTTCCGAAAGCATCGATCCCCGAATCGATGATCCTACAACTAGGAACCTTTTATATTAGGATTTACAGGAACTTAGATCTCACTGTTATGATCTCCATAACTTTAATTCCATTGCCTTAATCTATGGGATTCATCATAATCTTAAAATAAGCACAGCAGTAATGATGAAACAAAATACCTTTATTAATATTATAATGTCATACATGAGTCGGAAGATTACTAAAATACCCTTACAAAAATTGGCTTTTAGGGCATTTTTCTTTCAGAATCCTGTCATGAGTGTTAAAAAGTCTCCACTGGAGCTAACTCCGATCAAGGACTTCTTTTCCAGATTCTTGAAGAAAATCCAAGATCTATTGCACAACGGAAATTAAAACCATTTTAATTTTAAAAATTCAGATCTAAAAATCTCAGCAAACATAAACCAGGATCTCCCATTGCTATTAAGATTAAGATGTAATAAAATAAACAAGATCAAATCTTTTGCTTTGCACAGGTAGTTATGATTGTATGTCTTCTCGGTCCTTCAAAGCCACACAAACATCTAGCCTCTCCAAGTATGCACACGAGGTCGTGTGCTGATCGGAACACCTGATCTCACAGAGTGCTAGCTTCCTTGCAGAGATCTTTCCCTGATGGCTAAATTCTTTTTTTCTTTTTCTCCTTGTTGCTGAATTTCTTTTCAAGTAAATTTAGCATCCTTAATGAAATTCTTCTCAAGAATTTTCAGCACCTTGTAAAGGATGGAGGAAGAGAGGGAGAAGAGAGAGGAAGTTGGCGTTATTTTCATCCCTAAATCTGTCACACAAAACACCTTTGGCATAAGGTTTAATTAGGGCATGGATGAGAGTACCCAGTGAAATTAACTCCTTTTAATCGCCCGACCTTTAGACGTGTGAGATGGAGATTTTTTTTTTGTTGCACAAAATCATGCCTAAGAGCCCCTTTAATTGTGCACCCAAAAGTCCTCAAAGAAGACTCTTAATTTTTGGGCATTAACATGAAAGAGTCGTAGTCCAACTAGAACTCCCTTTGTGCACCAAAGGGAGTCCTAGTCCATCTAGACTCTTAATTGTGCACCAAAAAATCCAACACCCCGCATTTTATTCACATTAAAAAGGATTAGGGCATGGGAAGGAGAGGAGTCCTTTTAGGATTTTTAAGAACCAATCAACTAACTTAATCCTTAACCTTAAGAGAGAGAGTCCTAGTCCAATTGAGACCTCTTCTATTGGCACCAACACTTAGCACCTATTCCTTATTTTTCACGTAAAAATCATATGGGGCGGGAGAGATCTAGAGTCCTATAAATGAATCACCTTTTTGACCAGTCAAATCCTAAGGGATAAAGACTCCTCAATTAAGTTATCTCATAATCCAAATTAGCTTGATCAGATCAAACCCAAACAATCCAACTAAATCCAATTCAATTTGACTTAATCTTAACCCTAATTTAATCAAATCAAATTAATTAATCATGCAAAAATTACACATTAATCCTTCTATGAACTCACTAACTATTAGCAAGTTCTCTTTTGCAAATTTAGTATTTAGGATCACTTATTTGTAACAATTATAAATCAGTCCATTATCAATTACATTGATTATTAAATCCTAAGGCAATTCATAATCGCAATTCAACAATCCGATCAATCACAAACTTTTGTGTGTGAGCACACAGGTTCTATTCTATCTAGAAGCAAGATATATCATGATCTCTATCTATAATATCATTGAAACTCCTTTCAATGAACTGGAACAGTTTCAACTGCATTTAGAGTTCCACAATCCACCAGTGACATCGAGCAGTATTTAGTGCCAGTCCAGAAAAATAGAAAAGATGAATCTCTAAATGCAGTTACCGTATGATACAGTCCTATCATGAGTCCCGACAAGATAGAGGTTATAAAATTTTTCATCAAATCCCATTGTTTATCATATATCAGTTTCATTCGACTTGAGTTCATAATGTGAAATCTTGAGAAAACTCTTTTTCACTTTTCACACTACCCTGGCCCACAATTTTTTAAATTGACTCACAAATCATATAGGACCAACTCCATTATCTACCAAAAGCTGAGGCAAGAGTTTCCATGAAAAATATCAAAAAAATACTCTTTTATTTTTCTGGTATTTAGCTCCTTGAGTTAAAAAGGGGAGAATAGTATTTGCGGTACCGTCCCGTACTGCCCGGTACGGGGCATACCGTACTGTACCGACCAAGAACCGATACAGTTCATATATAAAAAACAGTCCGACACTCCAGACCATTAAAAAAATTATATTCCGTATGGTATAGTATGATACAAGGATTCAAGTCCTGGCGAGACATCCCACGGGATATTATCCCATGTGTCGGGATAGGACATCCCACCAGCATTCCAGTATCCAAATCGAGACACCTTGGGACATCCCTTGTCCTGAGTATCGGGACGGGGCGGGACGCCATGTCCCGTTCCAGGAAAAAATTGGGACAACCCTGTCCCATGGAATTTAAAACCTTGGTACGGTACTTACTGTACCGTACCATATCGCCCGGTTCAGGCTCAATTCGGTCCAGTTCGGGTCCGGTTCATGCCCGATTCAGGTTAAACAATTTTTTAATAGAAAGAGAAGGAATTCTTTTAAGATTTTGTGGACTCAGTACGGAGCAGGTACAATACGGTACGGTACGATACCATACCGTACCATACTGGTTGGTAATCGGTATGGGATCCAGTACCAATTCCGAGTTCCTTGGGAGAGAAGGCTACTGAGTTCTAGTTTAAACTAGGTCCATCTCTGTGCTTGAAAAGACCTGCAAGGATCTAGCAATCCAGGGGTCATGATGATTCGGTGAGGAAAGCTTCATGTGGATACCAGTAGAGGTCGGGCGTGTGCGCGGCTCTGACGAGTCCTGATAGGTCCGATTGATTCAACAGATCCGATACTAAAAGAGGGAGTTAAGCGATCTAAGTGGATCCTTCATCTTATAATTTTATAAGATTTTAGATCTAATATTATTCTTATTCCAGCATATTAGAAGGTTAAATAGATAATTTATGATTTAATTTCAAATCAACATGCTTGTGAAAATTGTTTTGCATGATCTCTGCTTCTATTGCATCTAGAGTTTCGAACCTAGTTCTACATGCTAGTCATCTATGGTTGAATCCTAACACCTGTACCCTAATCAATCATTCGTTGGTTTAAAGTTAATGATTATTGGCCACCAAGCGCTACTTGGTCACTTGGAGCCATTTGGACGTTAATCGCCTAAGGGCTCTGACTGAGCACTACGCAATCACTTGGAGCCATATAGACATTGATCACCTTAGGACTCTAAGTACTACTCAGTCACTCGAAGCAATGTGGACATTAATCACCCGAGAGCTCTGACCGAGCGCTACTCGATCACTGAAGCCATGTGGGCATTGATCGCTTAACGACTCTGGCCAAGCGCTGCTCGATCACTCGAAGCCATGTAGATGTTGATCACTTGAGAGCTCTGGTCGAGCACTAGTCGGTCATTCGGAGCCATGTGGACGTTAATCGCCTGAGGGCTCTGGCCAAGCGCTACTCGATCACTCGGAGCCATGTGGGCATTAATTATTTGAGGGCCCTGGCCAGGCGCTACTCGGTCGCTTGGAGTCATATGGGCATTGATTGCTTGAGAGCTCTGGCCGAGCACTATTCGGTCACTCAGAGCCATGTAGATATTGATCGCTTGAGAACTCTGACCGAGCGCTACTCGATTACTCGGAGCCATTTGGGCATTGATCGGCTGAGAGCTCTCGAGCGCTATTCGATCACTTGGAGCTATGTAGACGTTGATCACCTAAGGGCTCTGGCCGAGCGCTACTCGGTCACTTGAAGCCATGTGGGCATTGATCGCCTGAGGGCTCTGACTGAGCATTACTCGGTCACTTGGAACCATGTGGGCACTGATCGCCTGAAGACTCTAGTCACTTAGAGCCAATGGACGCTGATCGCCTCGACGGTGCCTCGATTTCTTCATTCTCCAGGATCACTTTTTATCGAGAAGTGTCACTTGGTGCAATAGTTGGTTTTCGAGAAGCTTTGATCAGTCATGTTCCAATCGAGACAAGCCTTCCGGATGCATTTCACGAGATGATGGGAGAACCTGCTGCGGCCCCTGTCATTCCTTCTCGATGGTACCCATTTTTCGAAAGCGACATTTGCCAGGTTTTGGTTGGGCATGCATGTAGCAAGCTTCCTACCGGGCTTGCTATAAAAGGATAGCCAGGGGGCGTCGGTCCTCTATAGTTCCTTCTCCTGTCACCATGCTACCAAAAGTTTCCAAGAAGCCATTATGGTTGGCTTTTGGCGAAAGGGTCGGAGCCACTGAACCATTCTTTGCAAAGGAGGGATTCTCTTCGGGAGGAGGATATCATGGGCGTCTAGAGCCATTATTGGGCCACCACCATTGCAAACGGTTAGCGGACTTAATGGCCAATGTCAATCTGCATCAGTGCAGCTATAGCCAGCTGGCAGACTTAATGCGAGCCAGAGGGCTCAAGCTTCACGTCACCTCATCTAAGCTTTCTTGCTCAGGAGGCTACTTTGCTTCACTGGAGAGGTAGATTGGGAGCTCCCCCCAGAGGTTATGGATGGCAGCATCAGCTCAAGCATAGATTGGGAACAGTTTTCCAATTTTCCGATCAACCTTTGCTCGCCCATGAGCTTCATCCTTCCGGTGGTGGGCTGCTTTGCCAAATGCTGGCTCCCGACTTCGCTTCCACCTCGTCCTCCTCGTTGGGGTTGCCGGGTGTATCTCCATCACACTGGCTATTTCTTAAATGAGAGTACTATGCATGTGCCCTCAGTCACTTCCCGTCTTTCCAACCATTTTGCTGAGGACGCCGGTGCGCTTGACCGCTTAGAAGGCGATCCAAGCTCTGTAGAAGAGCTCGAGATTCCAGGAGACATCCAGTCCTTCGATGGACATTGCTATTTGTCCTGTACTTTAGAAGTCTAGGAACAAAGTTATTAGCCGAGAGGATCCATGCAATCCAGCCATAAGACCACGTATGTAACACATCTTATCAATGAGAAATTTTTAACATCTTTGTGCTTTATATTGTATCTGTTGGTAATTTCTAGGATTGCTTGTTAGTTTCGCGCTATGACCATAGAATAATCAAGGCAAAGGTCCAAGCGGTCAGCCACGATACCTCCAATCATATTTTTTTCGATACCGGAGCTAACAAGCTTTTGATCATCACTTTTCCCGATCGCTAGAGCCTACCGACTTCAGATCGTCACTTTTCCCGATCGTTGGAGCCTACGGGCTTCCGATCGTTATCTTTCCCAAATGCTGAAACCAATGCGCTTCTGATCATTATCTTTCTAGATCATTGGAGCCTATGGGCTCCCGATCGTTATCTTTCTCGATCGCTAAAGCCTATGGGCTTCCGATCGTCACTTTTATTTTTTTTTTGGTTGAGGGTCCTTCATGTAGGTCCTTTAGGGGTGATCATTTAAGCCAACGGGTTTTTAAGCCTCTCAACAAGGGATCTCGATCCTGCGAGCGGCCTACCTTCTAGCCAAAAGTCATTTTAGATGAATTTCCTAAGTCTCGTTCAGCCTAAGGAACTCACACTCCAGACTTTCATCAAAGGACCCTCTTACCATAGATATTAACATAAGAGCTTTTATTTAACAAAAAAGGGACACATTACCAATGATAGATCCGCAAATTTGCGGAGTTCCATGATCAAAGTAGAGGGTTCCTATCCAACTATTTCAATCGACAGGTCCCAGGCTTGATGACTTCCTCCACCCGATAGGGTGCCTCCCAATTTGGTGAGAACTTGCCTCTTTGGCAAGGTTGGAAAACTTCTGCTCGTCGTAGTACCAAATCACCAACGTTAAAGACTTTGCGTCGGATATTAGCTATGAAGTAATGGGCGACCTTATGTTGATACGCCACCATTTTGATGTGTGCTTTCGCCCGGACCTCATCTATCAGGCAAGCCGCCTTTACGGGTTGGTCTGCTCATCATAGTTTGCGAACTATGCCAACGATATTTCTATTTCAATGGATATCACTGCTTCAGTTCGAAGGCCAGACTGAAAGATGTCTCCCCGATTGAGACCCTTGGCGTCATTCGATAAGCCCAGACTACATGATGGAGCTTATCAACCAAAGATCCTTTGGCCTTGCAGAGCCTCTTTTTGATCCCTTGAAGGATAACCTTGGCTTCTCCACTAGAGGGGTGTGCTACCAAGGTAAGGTGATGCAAAATCCCATGTTAACAAAATTCTTCCAACCGAGAACCAACGAACTGGCATCCATTGTCGATGATCAATACCCTAAGGATGTTAAAGCGGCAAGTGATAGCCATCCACATGAATCTATCACCTTTGATTCGATGATGCGGGCTAATGGCTTGGCCTCTACCCATTTTATGTAGTCGACGATGACTATCAGAAACTTGTGTTGCCCAGAGACTAGGAGAAATGGACCAAGGATATCCATCCCCCATTGTGCGAAAGGCCATGGGATGCATTTGGAGATGATCGGCACGACTGGAAGATGCTAAATATTGGCATTCCTTTGACAAGCATCACATTTTATTATGAATCTCTCCGCATCCTGCCGCATGGTCGAACAATAATAGCCTTGTCAAAGGAGTTTGTATGATAGGGATCTCTTTCCGATATGATCTCCACAGATCCCTTCATGAACCTTAGTACGAATTATGCCTCTCAAGGCCGCAAGCATTTAAGCAAAGAAAATAATCGCTTATAAAGTTTTTCCTTGTGCACCAAGTAATTGGAGGATCTATATTTGATCTTGCGAACCACCTTCCGATAGGCAAGGAGTCGACCGTCTTTTAGGAAGTCAATCAGTGGATCAATCCAGCATGGTTCATCGGGCAGCATAATTTTTGATGGCTCCCTGACGGTCGACCTTCTGATTTGCTAGAAGTAGGCTCTCAGGGAAGCACCATGGGTGGGTGTAGTAGTTACTGCCTTTGGCTAACAAGTCTGCCTGAAAGTTGTCTTCCCTTGAAATCTGTTTAATTTCAAGACCATGAAAATCACTAGTTAGTTCCTTGACCCTTTGGAGATATTTGATCATATTTTCCTCCCAAGCCTCGGAATTGCCTTTGATATGGCCGACGACCAGTTGAGTCACTGTAGACTCAAATCTTGCACTCAAAATTCTCTGACAATGCCGAGCCTTGCTATCAGATCCTCGTACTTGGCCTCATTGTTGGTTATGGAGAACTCAAGGCGCGGACCGTGCTCGGCAATGATTCCTTCAGGGCTGACTATGACCACTCCCACTCCCGATCCCTAAGGTTTGGATAATCCATCCATATATATTTTCCAGGCATAATTTGTGCTCAGATGGGTGTCCAATAACAGCTTCGATGGCTCCATTGCTTCTAGCTCGACCAGTTCATTATGGATGGTGCATTCAACTAAGTCGGCCAGTATTTGAGCCTTTTAATCGATAGTCAAGGATGATATTTAAATCGAACTCTGAGAGCTTGATTGCCTATTTGATGAAACGTCCAAACATATTGGGTCATGGAGAGTATTCTTCATGGGCTAATCGGTCAGCAAGTTGATGGTATGAACCTAAAAATATGGGTAAAGCTTCCGAATGATAATGAGTTATATCAGCTTCTCCAACTTTGAATACCGGGTCTCCCCATTTCTTAAAATTTTGCTGACATGGTAGATGAATTTCTGAACCCTATCCTTCTCTTGGATCAGTACCACTCTCATAGCCGAGGGGGAGGTCACCAAATATAAGAATAGCTCTTCGCTGGGATCCTGCCTCCCCAACAGTAGAGGGAAGTTGAGATAACCCTTGAGATCATCAAAGGCCTTCTGGCACTTCCATCCAACGAAGATCCTTTGGATGCTTCAGAATTTGAAAGAACGAGAGGCAGTGCTCAGCCAATTTGGAGACAAACCTACTGAGGATTGCAATCCTTTCGATAAGGTATTGGATATCTTTGACTATCTTTGATGGGCTCATATCGCAGAGATGCAAACGGCTTTGATCTTCTCTAGGTTAACCTCCAGCCCTTGTTGGAGACCATGAAATTCAAGAATATACCTGAGACCACTATGAAGGCACATTTGGCAAGGTTCAACTTCATTTGATATTTCTAGAGCGTTAAAGGTCTCCCGGAGATCTTCAATATGGGTCCTGGTGATTTTGCTTTTGACAAGCATGTCGTCCACATATACCTCCATATTCCGTCCAATATAGTTTTTGAAGACCTTGTTCACTAAGTATTGGTAAGTTGCACCCATATTTTTTAGTCCAAATGGCATAACTCTATAACAAAAGAGATCTCGGTCAATAATAAAGGTAGTCTTATCTTCATCTTCCAAGACCATCCAGATCTGATTGTATCCGGAGAAAGCATCCATGAAGTTAAAAAGATCATGGCCCGAGATCATATCGACCATTTGATTGATTCATGACAACAGGTAGCCATCTTTCGGACACGCCCTGTTGAGATCTGTTAAATCTATGCAAATTCGCCACTTGTCATTCGTCTCTCACCATAACCAGGTTGGCGATCCATTCTAGGTAGGTAGTTTCCTGGATGAAGCTAGCATGAAGCAATTTGTCGATCTAAGTGCTCGGACGCGAAGCTCCGTTTCTTTTGCTTGACCAGTCGGTGCTTGGGATCTACTTTTAGCTGGTGTACCATCACTGAGGGATCGACACTCAGCATATATATGGATGCATATGTGAAGACATCGACATTCTACAAAAATGAAGTTGGCTGATCCCTAGTTACCTGATCCAAGTTGGAATCAATCCTGACCGTATGTTCAGGATTTTCATCGGCCAAAGATATGGGGATCAGGTCCTCGACCAGCTCCCCTCATTCGGTGAGATCGTTTCAAGCATCAAGCCCTTCAACGGAATAGTTTTCAACGGTCCTTTTTCCTTAAAGCTCGATATGGTAACAGCATCATGCTAGGTTATGATCTCCATGGATCTCTCCAACTCCGTATGTTATTAGAAATTTCACTTTTAGACAATAAACGAAAACAGCGGCTCGGAAGGCGTTAAGACCTAATCGTCCAAGAATGGAATTGTAAGCTGACGACGTCCAAACAACCAGGAAGTCCACTCGAGCAACTGATCGTAGAGGGTAATATCGCATTCTCACGGTCAAGATAATCATTCCCTCTACTAGGATCGCGTTTCCTAAGTCCACTTGAGCGATCAATCGTAGAGGGTAATGTTCCATTCTCACGGTCAGGGTAATCATTCCCTCGGATCGCATCTCCTATAAATCCCACCAAAGAAGAGTTCACCCGAACCAGCCATTCGGGTGATAATCCAATTTTCAAAAGTGCATCATAATACAAACCAAGGATCGCTGAACTGGTACCGGGACTCGTACCGGTCAACTGCCGGTATGGTATGGTACTATACAGTCCATACCGTACCGTACCGTACCGGAACGTGTACCGAGGCTAAGAAAATGATAAAAAATTCTCTTCCTCTCAAGCAAAGATTATTAAATCTGACCTGAACCAGACCCGAACCGAGCCAAACCGAGCCTGAACCGGGCTGAACCAAGCGGTACGGTACGGTATGCTATAGTACCGTACCGTACGAAATTTATTTTTTTTAATTTTTTAACGGTCCGGGGTGCCGGACCGTTTTTTATATGTGAACCGTACCGGCTCTTAGCCGGTACCGTACGGTACGCCCCGTACTGGGTAGTACGAGACGATACCGTAAATCCTGATATAAACCATCCGTCAAATTTTGATTATCAATAAGGATGCGATGTACATCATAATTTTCAACGTTCAGAGTTACTACCATCGCATCATTATGGGGGAACTGAACACCCTCATCATCTTCGAGAAAACTTACCGGAGTTACTCATTTTTTTGCTGGTTGCCTGGGGTGGCCACACCCCCGTTATCATTTTCACTTGTCCAGATGGCATGGGATCACCTCTCTCGAGAGGCAAAAGCGGTTATGATTGTTCAACCGGTTGTGGTGATCCTGGATGCTCCCTTGACTTGCTCTGTTATCGAATAAACCGATTGAGATGACCTCACCTTATCAGCTCCTCAATGTTATTCCATAGCTGGATGCATTCCTCAGTATCATAGTTGTGGTCCCGATGGTATAGACAAAATTTGTTTTGATTCCTTGCCAACGGCATTCGCATATTTCGAGGCTTCGAGATATGCCCTTTGTTCTTCAGGAGCACCTTTTCTCTTGGTGCATTCAGATGAGTGTAGGTATAGAGCTTCCCTAGCAACGGTGCTTGAGGGGCTTCCTTAGATCGGTGATCTTTGAAGAACCTGTTCCTCTCCCATGAGAATCAAAAGCGAGACCGAGCTCTTCCCTCATGCCTCAAGGAGAGTTTGCATTCTCGCATTTCCTTCCCATCCACAGTGTAGAGGTGGATAGATTCTCTTCCAATATAAAAGCTTCTTTCATCCGAGCGTACTTTTCAGCTCAGGCGAGCATACCTGCAAAATCCTTAGGATATGTTTTGGCCAGTAACTTATTAAGGTCATTTTCCAAATTGTGGATCTCCAAAGTAGCAGCATTAAAATGACTCACAAAGGTTTGGATCGTCTCTCCTTCCCTTTGTTTGAGAGTATGGAGATAGTCCGAACATTGTTATGGTCTCTAACTGCTGACAAACTGATCTGCAAATACTGACAAAGTACCGGTGCCAAGCGACTCCCTTCAAGGTTAAAAGGAAGGCTCAGCAGAGAATGGGATCAGGAGCCCCATACAAGAGCATCGTCGCTCTAAAACTCACCAGGTGATCGTCGATGTCGGTGGTTCCATCATAGCTTTCAAGCTATAGGATCTTGAAGTACCGGGAAAATGGTGCCCACATAAACTTGTCATCAAATGGTGGCTCATTGCTGACCCCGTCGTTCGGTGTCGAAAAAAGATTGTGGATTTTTTTGATTCGTCGATCCATCTCATTGAGCCTTCGATCGATCTCAAGGTTCTGATTGCCAAGGCCTCCGATAGCTACCAAGATCGACGATCAGGAGTGGAGTCATGCTCCAACCGGGGCATTTAGGACATTATGATGGGGACCGAGAGTCTATTTTATTTTATTTTATTCAAGTCCAATAGTACTGTGTCACTTAAGTCAAAGTGAGCCAATTGAGTCCTATAATAAAGTGGAACATGTGAGTCCAATTGAGTCTTTGAGTTAGTCCAGTCTTGTACAAGAGGAGTCCGCAGACTAGGAGATTCACCAGGCCCCCCCAACCAGAGCTGGCCTTCATGCACCTGGGCCCTTTCATGCCACCAAGCCCGCAAGAGAGCCTATATAGAGCCTCTTTTATAGAGAGTTCAGGGTATTCCAGATGAGACCAAGATCCTGCCGGATTTGGTGAAAGGCGGCTGGACCTCCATGTCGCCTGGGGCCTTTTGCTGGTAAAGGGATATCTTGTCTTCTTAAATGCATCCTTATTGTTAGTCCAAGGTAAGCCACACTTCTTTGAATGGTGACTCAAGTTAAAGGGCATTCAGGCACACTCATGGCTCTTGTCAAGATCCCGTAATGATTTGGTGATTTTAGGATCGATAAAAAGCCCTGCCAAGTGGTGCACGGTGGTGATGAGCATCAGAGTGCTGCATTATGAGGGCTAGAACGAACGTTTTGCTGAGGTAATAATGGCTAGCATTCTAGATATGGTTTAGCCATGCTGAGAATTTAGGAGCCTCTTAATCGATGTACACCAAAGAGCTTCTAGCTGACTACCTTAGGAGCGGTCGGCAGGGCTCGCTGATACTTTGAGACATAGGAGTTGGCCTCTGCTGCCATCCGCTCGAGGGCTTCTGGCCGAGCGCCTCAAGGGTGGTCGGTAGGGCTTGCTAAGACTCTAGGACATAGGAGTTAGCCTCTGCCGCCATCCGTCAAGGACTTCCGGCCAAGTGCCTCAAGGGCGGTCGGAGCATTCATACCATCGTGGGTCCCATGTAATTGATAGGATCGTAGTTTTCACCAACAGTTAGTATATAAAATTTTCCTTGAATCTTTAAGATATGCACTTATTACATAATATTCTAGATATGCTTCTCCAGTTCAAACCAATATAGCCACTACAAAAACTGATACAAATTATTAGCATAAATTTATATGGTCTGCAAAAGTAACAAGAATAAGCAACCTATATGCTATATATATCTAAGAACAAAACAATTTGCCTCTTATGATGGTCTGCAAATGCATCAACTTCTGCTCATCAAAATTCTCTATAAGCACTTGATTAAAGATTCCATTCTACATCAATTTGGGGGTGACCCTTGGCACAAGTAGTAAGGTTGCTCCATTGTATTGTAGAGGTTACAAGTTCGAACCACAAAAATGGTTGCTCTGCAGATGGGGGTAAGGTGCATATATTTGACCCTCCCCAGACCTGCAATGGCGAGAGCCTCGTATACTAGGCCGCCTTTGTTTTTTAACAGCTTGAGAAGGTGCACTAGAATTACAATACAGGAAGTTATATTTAATATTCTTTGTATTCTCGGTTTGATTGTAAATTTCTTTTACAACCCACAATCATTCACACAAATCCACATATAACAAGCCAATTTTGGTCATCATAAGAGGACAATGAGAAACCAGCAATGGCTGGTCTCATACTTAATTAGCATTTTCCAGGTAAACAGCTAATGCACGCAGACCTCTCCATGATAGCATTTATGCATATGCAGTTCATTAGTTATTCTACCAGTGCTAAGCATCTTGACTATAAAGACAAGCAGATGCTGGCAATAAACGGTTACCTTTCTATTTTACCTACACATTAGTAGTTGTTAGTTGTGCTATATCACAACTGAGTTTGCCTTATTTTCATAATTACAGCAAGAACTCATGATTTAAACAAGTGGGACAATATCCATGGTGCTACCACTCTTTCGAATTTAGAGCTAGTTAGAATGAACAGAAAGAAAACATAGTGACAGACTGACCAGGCATTCAAAGGATAGACATAGTAATATTAGCTTGGTAATCACTGGACTTACCAGTAAGATTGGCATGAATTAATATCAAAATCATTAAAATAAACATTGATATACTTAATACAAGTAAAAGACAAATCATGCTGGAAGGCCAAAAAAAACATACCGAATCAACTGATGCAATGATGGATACTGCACACATCACAAGGGCTATTTTCCAGTTAAAAAGAGGTGTTCCCCATTGCAATGGATATGGAAATCTAAACCAGGGTGAAGAACTTAATGCATGAGATGTATCAACACGACAATGTTTCATCCTTGGTACATGTTTCCTGCAGTAAGCTGATATGGTATTTGAGGGAGGTACATTAATACCACAACCTTTATAGCTATAAACTCCAGTTTCTGTGAGAAGAAAAGCAATAGCCCATGTGATTGCCAGGCCCAGTGGAACCTGTAAATGACACAGCAAAACAATTATTGATGCTGATGAAATTTTGCCATAATAATGTAGTCTTGAGAACGTGAATGGAGTGGAAAATTTGAGCATGCTAAAGAAATTCAACTGTCAGTTTTCTGCAACAGCTTACCGCATAGACTAAAAATATACGATGGCCAAATATTCGTATCTTCCTAAGATACTGCAACCAGAATGTTAAGGTACATAAGTTCTGGCACAAATACCAGTAAAAAGCAGATAATAAATTGCAATATTAGCAGGACAAGGTATAAATGCCATGATCAAATTGAACAGAAGCAATATCAGAGGAAATCTATGCCCTAAAGTGACAGTATAAATTGCATAATTAAATTGAGCTGCAGCAATATTAGAGGAAATCTTTGCCCTACTCACGAGTGAAAAAATAACCACAAGCAATATCTGCACTACACCAATCTCCAGACATGTTCCCACTCGAGTAAAACCATAACTGAAAAAGGAAAGTCCAATAGCTGCAATTGTTGGAGATACAACAACAGGATTGATCAACCTGAAACAGAAAATTGAGGGAGAATAAGTTATAGTATGGCAACATGCCAGTGCAGAGCAAGGTGCAAAATGCTTTTGGAACACATCAACAACAAAAGTGGAATGTAAAGGAAGTTTATAGATACTCAAATAGTAACAAATATATGCATGATATCATCTAATGAAATAGAGATGATCTTGTGCAGTAAACCTACGAGCGTAGAACCGTGAAGTGCGAACACTGATTGATATATGCCAAAGATAATATTTAGTTTATTGGGGATTATCCATGTTCCACTCGTAAGTTCATGATCAAGTGATTATAGGCATAATGGCTATCCTTCCTACAATGGCAGAACCAGGTGATGGGGAACACAAACAAAAGAAAAATAAAATAAATTCAAAGAAAAAAAAATCAAATAACCTTGAAATTCAATTCAATCATTTAAGTTTGTCTTTCTCCATAAAATTGGAACCCTTAAATATAGTAACAAACCATAACCTAATAAACATCAAACTACTGAATCCTAATAAAATTAAAAGTCCTAATAAAGGAACCTAATAGAATTGAACATTTCTCGGCGGGGTGGGGGCTTGCAAGGGTAGCTACACTAGATTTATCCCCCTATCCCTTTTCTTTACCAAAAAAAAAAGGGAAACCTAATTAATTAAAAGAAATCCTAAATAAACCCTCCTAGAATAGAATTAGGGATAGGATTCCTCAAAGTACATGATGTTTCCTTCTAAAATATGTTTGAATTTTCCAATTCTCATCATTCCCTCCTAGCTAGAAAGAACTCAGCTCTGGCGAGGAATTGAGATAGGCTTCTTACAAATCTGAATTAATATGGAGCAACTCTTTCTCAAAAATTCTAGTATCTGAATCTGGACGACGATACCACTTAATCAAATTCTTTGAAATCCTCAATCAGCAAAAAAAACAGCTTCATTAGTGATAATGCATTCAATATGGTCTGGCGAAGATGATGAAAGTGAAGCAAGAACTAGAACTAGCATTGGAGGAAACTAACTGTACCCCTTGTGAAATCATCTGCATGCATGGTAGGAGACTCGAATGTGTCCCGAAAAGGTAGCAAATCTTCAACATTGAAAGCTGAACTAAATTTTAAATTCGAGGATAATTATATATAATAAGCATTAGGCCCAAGTTTACGAAGGATGCGAAATAGACCAGTGGATTGAGCATGCAACTTTTTGAATGAATATCAGGGATAACGTTCTAGACAGATATGAACCATCACACAATCACCCTCGTTAACCTCTATATCTTTACAGTGAGCATCAGCAGCGAGCTTATATTTCTCAGTAGTCATAGCAATCTTTTGCCTAATATTAGTGAATGTCATGTGTTTGACAAAAGAAGTGGTAGGCTCATAAGTACAGTTATTCATAGGTAAGAAAACAAAATCAATGAATTGGCAAGGGTTAAAGTCATGAACAATTTCAAAGAAACTCTTACCAATAGATCGATTTACTAAGCTATTATAAACAAATTCAGTTGTAGGCAACAACAAATCCCATATACCAGGTCTATTTTAAAGTGGTCCTAAATAATTTTTGATAGCATTGGAATCCACTCGAACACCAGAGTAGGCTGGAAATAAGATGTCGATGGCTGTACCTGTAAAAGAAGTCCTGGCCAAAGTGGCTCCGGCGAAGGCTCTCTGACACTAAAGTCAGTATCTCAAACCACCAAGTAAAAGTGGAGCAGCGAGATAAGAGTGCAAGCACATGCATATGCGTGTGGGCGCGTACCTTGGGGGGTTCGCTGAAAACCCCCTTTTATACCCGAGCCCCAAGGGTAATATAGAGATAACATGACATGGCAACTAGTGGACAAAAGGTGGCTGGATTTTAGGATCCTTGTCAAAATTTCTGGATGGAAATCATCATTCTGTCTAGAATATCCTCCTTCCATTAATGGAAGGTTTTGTCTTATGTGTCTTCCTGCCATTTGTCTTAATGGTTCCAGAATTTATGGCCCAGGGAGAGGCCATGCTTCATTAATAGTTGAGATATATTCTTGATTATGGGACTAGACTGTTTGTCTATTGCAAGAGGCATACGAAGGAAAGCGTTGGTAGATTCCTCCTTCAGCCATTCGATGGACACCTTTATGAGACATGACTGGCCAAGCTTGGATTCTAAGTGCTATAATTCGGTAGGCCTAGGAACCCTTCGAGATTGGAGTTCCACAGAACTCGTGGGCCGAAAGGACCGGGCGCCAATTATATCAAAGGTAGGTGGACGAATATATCCTAACTGGAGTTCTGTGAAATAGTAGTTCAAAAAACCGAATGTTTATTAGAACAAAGTCTGGAAGGCCAAAGGTTAACTATGGTAGAGACCCAGAAGGATGGATATACCTTAGTAAGGTGATCGATAGGATCGGGAGTCAAAATATTACTCCTAACTTCTGCCCTCAGGGAGCGGGACTGAGTGATCGATGAGGTACTTTGGGGGAGCATCCCGAGACATGACTTATCCTTTCAAATGATTCAATAGCATGCCACTCTGGTTATATAAATTTGGTTATTTCTGGATAATGTGGGTGTTTATTCTGTATATGCATCCAAAATACCGTGGACTCAACAGGGAAGGCAAAAATAGCCGAGTGAAGCTCCATCTTGTCCCAAAATAGATTCGGTCAATCCTTCCCCAGTCCTAAGACCTTCAAGATCCCGAGGGTAGAGTTTCCCCACATCAATTTCCCCCCACTCCTTAGTCCAAATATGAAGTATTTGACCCGAGTAGTTCTGGCATTCACACGAATATTAGGTAAAAGATTGCTATGACTACTGAGAAATATAAGCAACGAGATAAGGGTGCAAGCACATGCATATGCGTGTGAGTGCGTAACTTAGGGGGTTCGTTGAAAACCCCCTTTTGTACTCGAGCCCAAGGGAAATCTGGAGATGACATGACATGGCAGCTAGTGGACAGAAGGTGGCTGAATTTTAGGATCCTTGTCAAAATTTCTAGTTGTAAATCATCATTCTTTGTTTAGAATATCCTCCTTCCATTAATAAAAGGTTGTCTTATGTGTCTTCCTGCCATTTGCCTTAATGGTTCCAAAATTTATGGCCCAGGGAGGGGCCATGCTTCATTAATAGTTAAGATCTATTCTTGATTATAGGACTAGACTGTTTGTCTATTGCAAGAGGCATACGAAGGAAAGCATTGGTAGATTCTTCCTTTAGCCATTCGATGGACGCCTTTGTAAGACATGATTGGCCAAGCTTGGATTCTAGGTGCTATAGTTTGGTAGGCCGAGGAACCCTTCGAGATTGGAGTTCCACAGAACTCGGGGGCCGAAAGGACCGGGTACCAATTATATTGAAGTTAGGTGGACGAATATATCCTAACCGTAGTTCCGTGAAACAGTAGTTCAAAAAACCGAATGTCTATTAGAACAAAGTCTGGAAGGCCGAAGGTTAACTCTGGCAGAGACCCGGAAGGCTGGATATACCTTAGTAAGGTGACCGATAGGATCGGTAGTCAAAATATTACTCCTAACTTCTGCCCTCGGGGAGCGGGACCGAGTGATCGATGAGGTACTTTGGGGGAGCATCCCAAGACAGGACTTATCCTTTCAAATGATTCGATAGCATGCCACTCTGGTCATATAAATTTGGTTATTTCTGGATAATGTGGGTGTTTATTCTATATACGCATCCAAAATACCGTGGACTCAAAAGGGAAGGCAAAAATAGCCAGGTGAAGCTCCATCTTGTCCCAAAATAGATTCGGTTAATCCTTCCCCAGTCCTACGACCTTCGAGATCCCGAGGGTGGAGTTTCCTCCACATCAATTGCCCCCCACTCCCTAGTCCAAATATGAAGTATTGGAGCTGAGTAGTTCTGGCACCATGCCCAAGGGATCCCGAGAGCCATGTTGAATTTTGTGTTCTCGAAAAACAGGCTTATCAATGAAAGTTGTATTCTACATTTGTGATATTTCTTCAAAGAACGCGAAGAATTAATGTGGCCAATTCTCCTTATAAAGGAGTTTTAAAGGTGGTCTATCATCACCAATATTTCTACTAGGGAGATCATTCATTAAGTGGTGATTTTCGATAGAAAAGGTGATTTCCAGTAGGTTTTCCAAGAAATCTTTCGATGGCTCGAGTATTCCATGGATCCGCGCGATGTTGGAGATTTGCGGAGAGCAGACTTGAAGCACTGATGGATTAGTGCTTCAGATAATAAAGATCCTAGTCCACTCACCGGTGCTCCTAGGGCCAAAGCATTGGGAAGTGACTCCAGTGTCCCGGATGTTTCGGGGGGCACATTACCAATCGAAGAACGAGTTCGAGCTTTTCTTCAGGTGGCAAACGATCACCAGTCTTGCGAAATAGGGTTTGAAGAACACGGGCGCATGGCTTGAGTCAGTTATACAGGTATAAAGAAGGTTCATCGCTCAATGTTTATGGCATTACTTTATTTCTCTCCATTTTCTCCCCTTTTGACATGGTGTTGTCCATGGGGCCATTCTCCATAGTTGGCTCGTCACCTTAATTTCTTCATGAGATCGACTGAGGCTACCGAGGCGAGGATTGCCACAATGGAGGACAAGGTCGCCGATGCGAAGGAGCTTAATGAGGTGAGATTCGAGATTCCGTAGCGAAAGGGGAGTTTCGAGAGCAAAAGGAGAGTGCGGACAGATTATCAAAGAATATTGTTTGTTCATCAATAAAATTGGGTGGGTGGGCAGTCACATGGCTTCAATGCATCGGAAGGTGAGTGATGCATGCCGTGGAGAAGCCCAAGCTATCTCGAATGCTAAAGCCGAAATTGTCAAGCTGGAGAAGAGTTTTTGGGGTGAAATCAGAGATTTAAAAGCGAAGGCGGATGGTCGAATCCAATAGTTCTAGAAGGAACTTAAAGTGAGAATGAGTGATTATCGAAAGAGCTTTGTTCGGCTCGTAATCGGATACAAGATGATTGGCCCTCGAATCGGGATGAGAGGGTTCGGCAAGCGAAGCGGCCTAGAGACAAAGCCCTAGCTAAAGTGTAGTTCCTTTGGCAAGCATTAGAAGAAAAAGATAAGAATGCATCCACGTTCTAGTGGGTTCAAAATCATCATGCCACGAAAGTTGAAGAGAACTTATTTTTGCAGAACCAACTGAAGGTAGCCGGAATTACTATTGGACTGAAGAAGAATGTCGATGATTATGGCGATGAAATCATGAGACTGCAAAATAAATTGTCCCTAGCCAAAGCATGCATGGGGGCTGCCAACACTCGCCTTCACCATGTCAAAAACAAGGCATATGAGGCTAGCTTCGAAGATTGCAGGCTTTTAGCGATCCAGATTTTGTCGAAGGCTGGAGCTCGCTTGCTTCGGGTTCCCGTCACAGCGCAGGCGACTATCTCTTCTTGCGAGCCAGATGAATCGGGAGCGAGGGTAAGAAATCCAAGATTCCAATCAAATGTAATCTTTTGTTTCTTTCTTTTTTTTTCTATCGTGACTATAATTATCTTTGAAATGAATAAAACATGAACTTTTTCTAAGTGTCATGATTCAGTGTTTTTGGAAGTATTCCATCGTCCATAAGTAATTTTGGTTCTGTTGGTTTTCCTTCGAAATTCTTTGGAGCGATAGTGGAATGACCAGAGTTTTCTATCGGTCAAATTGCTTTGATTCCCAAATCTTCATCGATAGGGTACAACATTCGAAAAAACATCCTGTCGTAAGTCACGCAGGGAATGAGAGGTATTAATTATGTCATGATATCCTAGGACGATATGGTGCTTAAAAAGGAATGAAACCCTTTCCACCTAGAAATTGAAGGGTCGGCAGAAAGTATTCGAGGCATTTCATCATTAGTGATCCGTGGGAATTCAATCTGGCCTATCTTTGGGCGCCACTTGTCGGCCATCCACTAGAAACGATTTTATCTCAGCTAAATCGGGGTCATTGATAGAATTTTTATAAATAAGAGAATCTTCGGTGCCTCGACCGCCCTTTGTTTACGAAACTATCTTCTTCCTCGTGTTTCTTCTCTCAAGTTTCTTTCTTCTGTCCAGCAGTTGCCTCCGGTGAGCTTGCCGATGTTCTCCATTCTCCTTTCTGCTTTGTTTTCGTTTTAGATTTCGAGGAAATTCCTTTAGGTTTGTTAGGAAGTTTCTCTACTTCTTTTGGAGTACTTTTTTGTCTCTCATTTCTAGTTTTGAATCTTAGTTCTTCCTGCCTATTTTTAAGACGATTTTCCCTAGTTTTTGGATATTTTTACTCAAACTTCCAATATCAGATTCAAAGTGGCCTCTTGAGTTGGATGGTTCATGGCCTTCGGACCATGAACCTACTGAATTGGGGGTTTCTGGTAGGGGTGCGAAAATCATCCCGGACGGTGAGGTAACATTAGTTGCAACCCAGAGAATTAATGGATCCTGAAGGAGGATCCCCGGTGAACCTTGAAGAACTCCTAAAGGGCCCCAAAGGGAATTTTCCGAGGGGTCCCAAAGGAGACTTTCTTCCCGAGCTCATCTAGTTTGAAATTCGGAAATCTCATTTGGAAAAGCTATGAAGTACCAAATTTCTCCGAGTTTCGAATTGGAAATCCCACTCAATATTGACCGCACGTACAACCCTCCCCCGAGTCGATTGACTTTATATAAAGAATATTTTCCAGTTGGGTTAAGGTTGCCTTTGTTTCCTTTCTTTGTAGAATTCTTTAGGATTATAGATCTTCCTCCCTGTACAGTCATACCGAACACATGGTGATTTATGATTTTTCGATAATTTGTGTCTCGACAGGGTTCGCCCTACAATTCTACTCTTTACAGCCTTCTTTTCTTTTGGCAAACACCGCCGCCACCGCTGGTGGTAGTTCACCTATCACTGTAGAGAGCAGCGTCCCTTGATTCAAAGTATTCTCTCTTCTATTCACCATTGGAAGATGCAGTTCTTCTTCGTAAGACATCTAGATGTCAGTGATTGGGGTTTCACGTAATGGGGCATCCAATCTTGCCAACTAACTCGTCCCGCCCTTTTGTCCGAGGAGAAGGAATGGATAGAGTTTTTCAGCATTTTCAAGTTCCTGGCTTGAAAGTTCTGATGTCCGAGGCACCCTTTTTAAGACGGGATTTAGCCAAGTTCAGCCGAGACGTAAGAAGAATCCCGATCTATTTCTTCTGCTTCTTTACTTCAGTACTTGTTTTCCAAACATCCTTTTTCTTTGATTTCTGATATGAATCCACAGAACGCCCGCGAGTTGAGAAGGGCTACTCTGAAAAAGAGGAAGTTGACATGGCTCTCACTGTTGGAGAGCCGTCGAGGGTTCAAGCTGTGGCCGTCCCCGAGCCTGAGGTCATTCTGGCCGATCTTCTGGAGGTCGCTCCTCCGATCACTTTAAAGCACTCCCGGGCATCAAAGGCCAGGACTTCCTCCTCTACCCCTCAATCGACAACTTACAAGGGGATCCCGGATGACCAAGTCCCGGGTCGAAGGTCTGCATATTTGACAACTAGGAAGTCGCCAAAGGCATGTCCGAGGACTTCATCACCCAGTTGACGTACAGAGTTGTCGGAGAGGGCAATCAGCAATGCCGAAGGGATGCAATTTTAAGCATTATGAGGGTTAGTTTTTTTTTTCTTTCTATTGAGTTCGGCTTTTATCATTCGATGACTCATCGTTAGATTTGCTACTTCGTAGGTATGCCATTTCATCAAGGATTACTATGATTTGAGGGATCACTGAGCGACTGAAGAAAAGAAAGATTTGGTGGCACGCCTAAAGGAGGTGGAAGCCTGCCAAAAGATGGTTGAAGCTAGTCTAATACACATTGAGTCTGAAAATGATCATCTTGACCAGGAGGTTAAGAACCTGAAGGAGGAGCTTTCTGTAGGGATGGGATTCTTAACCTGAAGGAGGTTAAGAACTTGAAGGTGGAGCTTTCTCTGGGAAAAGGGGCTCTAAAAGCTACTCGATGAGAGATATCAAATTTGGAAGCACAGAAACAAGAGGCGGCACAGGTGGCAATGGAAGCTTACAAGGTTTCTGAAGAGTGCCACCAAAAGAAACTAATCTTCTTCCAATCGGCTTTCACCGAGGGTATGAATGACAACGTGAAGAGGATCGTCAAACAGTACCCAGAGATCATCCTGGACTTTTCGTATGAGGATGATCCGGTCGATGATGCCCCAACCACAGAAGCGCCCACACATGAGGTCAAAGCTAATGGGGCTAAAGGAGCTGCCAATGCCCCACCTGTCTAAAATGTATTTTTCTTTTTTTTCCTTTCTACCGATGTATATACAATCGGCAACCTCCGAATTCCTCTTTTAGCACCATTAATGAAAAATTCGATTTTTTGACCAAGTGTTGTGATTCGGTGGGTATGGTTGAGTACCTTCAGATGCCATATTTAATAAAGAATTAAAAACTCACAAGCCATTGGTAAGGGCCTGAAACTGTTGTTTCATACTAAGAGCTTGGCATGGCCTCCACAATAAATTACAATGCCACATCTATCCTTAGGTAATAGCACAGGCCACGACATAGGTGATTCTCATTGGAATGGGTTATCCAACACTGAATGTTAACCAAACTGGGAACTTCTCATTGTAAGGCTTAAAATGATTCAACCCGGACCTGACTAGGAAGCTGAGGATGTTCGGTATTATTCTCATTCAATTGTCGATCCACCAGTGTTGATACAGTTCCTGACAAAGGCGGCTTTATAGCATTGGACATCTAGTTATAAGCTTTCTAGGACTAAGTATAAAGTTCGGTTATTGGCTTCCAGGCACTCGCCAATGCTAGCCCAACCAGAGGCTTTCAGGAATGGAACGCTAGGCCAAAAACTTTTGGGCATTAAATCTTCACATCTCGATCAAAGACTTTCGAGAATTGAACATCGGGCCCAAAGCTTTCTAATGCTGTACCGGCCAAATACTTTTGGACGATGAATCTTCACATCCGGCTAAAAACTTCCAGGAGTTGAGCATTGGGCCAAAGGCTTTCAAGCGATGAATCTTCATATCCCGGCCAAAGGCTTTCGAAAGTTGAGCGTCAAGCCAAAGGCTTTCCAATGCTGGCCCGATCAATGTTTAGGCTAGGTTTGGATAATTTATTGGATATTTGGGTTTGGATTTGGGTAGTTAGAAATCCATCCTGAATCCGGCCCAATGCCATCCCTATCTAAGAGACCCAGAAATGAAACTAACCTTAAGTATATGTGGCACCTTAAGCTAGGTCATATAGAAGAAAAAAGGATTAACAGATTGAAGAAAGATGGGCTCTTAGGCCCATTAACTACCGAGTCTTATCCAATCTATGAATCCTACCTTCAAAAAAAGATGATCAAGCTGCCCTTTGTGAGACAAGAGAAAAGGACCACAGATGTACTAACCCTGGTACATACTGATATATGTGGCCCATTCGATGTGCAGACCAGAGGATGTTACATCTACTTCATCGTCTTTACCAATAATTTCCCATGATATAGGTATGTTCTTATGAAATACAAAACTAAAGCCTTTGAAAAGTTCAAGGAATTCAAAAATGAAGTAGAAAAGCAAACTATAAAACCCCTAAAGGTTCTTTAATCAAATCAAGGAGGTAAATATCCTAGTAGGAAATTCCTAAGTTATCTCAAAGAAAATGGCATAGTCTCATAATGGACTCCGCCTGGAATGCTTCAACTTAATGGAGTTTTAGAACGGAGAAATTGAACTCTATTAAATATGGTTCGGTCCATGATGAGTTTCACTGAGCTTTCCTTATTTGGGGACATGCTTTACTTACCGCTAACTACCTGTTGAATCGGATTCCCTCTAAATCCATTCCTACGACATCATATAAGACATGGCAGGGTAAAAAACCAAGTCTGGATCATCTCAGGATTTAAGGATGTCTAGCCCATGTCAAAAGACTACAGGAGGACTAGTTAGAGGCCAAATCCATGAGAGCTTGTTTCACAAGGTATCCTAAAGAATCTTTAGGATATTACTTCTACTTTCTAGAGAATCACAATATGATCGTAAGTCGACATGCTATCTATTAAATATATGCCCTAGAAGCCAAATTGATCGACACTTGTAAAATTTCTTAGGGCATATTTTGTCATATTGATTTTTTATATTAATAAAATTGGATTTTTTCATTTATATTTGAGTTCAAAGTGCCTATGAATCGTTCATTGAATTAATGGTTATAATGATATTTTAAAAAGTTGAGAATTTAAGACATGTATTATTAATAATTAATTTATTATTGCTCCCGATTATAGGATCATAATAGGAATAGTATTTGATCTAGAAAAATTGGTGCATGATCACTTCCCTGGGATAGATAGATCTTGAATTTACGGTGTAGAAACACCAAAGCGAGATTGCAGGTGCTCATTAAGAACAAGGATACTGAGCATGACCAAATACGAGTATTCATTAGGATGTCTACTTGTCAATGTTGTATTCAATACTGTGATAGTGTAAATAGTTATATAACCTGAGATGCCTCAGTTGTTCATAATGAGAGTGTTGTAATTTGACTACATCAAAACTCGATCTCCTAGCCATATAGTCTTGAGGTGTAAGTTGGTTGCAGTATATTCATTATAGGAATAGGATGTGCAACGAGATAGGATCTATCGATCTCGATAGATGAGTAGTCCTATGTAGATCATGAGACAGTTCTAAAGCCCATGGCCATGGTAGTGGGAATGATGGAAAGATATTTTCATAAGGTTTCACAACAAACTCGAGTCAACTGAATCTAACATATGACAGGGTCAGGATTGATGAGTTATCCTTAACCTATGTCCTGTCGGGACTCACAATAGAAGAATTAAATCACATAGTAACTACACCTAAAGGTTCATCTATTCAATTCTGATGGATTGCCACTATATATTGCTAGATATCATTGATGGATTGTGGAACCAATTAGAATTAGTTAGATGATCAATATTTCTAACTGGCTAAATTGGAAAGAGTTATGATCTATCGAAAAAAGTTTCGATGATATTATTAATGAAGATCATAATATGTCATTACGAAACAAAATTGAACCTATGGGATCACACAAACAAAGATTTTGATCTTTGATTACTTAATTAGACTCGCATAGTCTGATTGGATCTAACAAAATCATGCTAGCACATGATTAGATCCAAGGATTTAGGTCCTGATGGGACATCCCACAGGATACCGAGATGGGGTATTATCCCATGTGTCAACACAAGACATCCCGCCAGCATCCCAGTGTTCCAACGAGACACCTTGGGCATCCCCTATCCCGAGTGTCGGGACGAGATGCCGACGCATCCCGTTCCAGGAAAAAACTGGGACAGCCCTGTCCCACAAGATTTAAAACCTTGATTAGACCCATATTTTTTCTTAATTAGGTTTTCCTATTAGATAGGACTTGACCTAATCTAATTGGACTTACTGTCTCCTAAATTTAGGTTCTTAATTAGATTGGACTTACCTAATCTAATTAGACTCATTTATTTTTTATTTTGGTTTTCTAATTAAATTGGATTTAACTCAATTAAATTGGGCTTGCAAGGGCACCAAGAGTTAGTGCCACCTGGGTAACCAATTTGGATTAGGATGAGCCGTCAAGTGTTGGTGCCCCCTCTTTTTTTTACATAATTTTTCCTTCTCAAAAGAATGAGAAGTAATGCCATGTTTGGACATGGATGAGGGCAACGCCCTCTTTTGGATTTGAAAAGGGGAGGAAAGAGGGTGCACGCCCCCTTTCTGGATGAGATCCAAGGAGGCATGCACCCCCTTTTTGTTACATGAAGTTTGGGAAAATGAGAAAAGGGCACACACTGTTCTGGATAAGATCCAAGGAGCATGCGCCCCCTTGTTACATGAAAAAATTGTAAAAAGACAGAGAAACAGGACTCTTTGAATTTAGAATTCAAAGAGGGATCACATCCTAGATGGTTTACGGGTGTAAACCAAGCAGATAAAATATCCTTAAAATGAGATTGCACCAAGAAAAATATCTATTCTTGCTTTTTGCATAAAATCCCCTACCTCAAAATATCTCTCCACATCCTCACTTGATCCTCTCCTCCCCATTAATCCCACATAATATTCTAGAACTCAAACTAGTCGAGTGCTAACTGCATGAAGGAAATCAAGGAAACGAAGAGCCTCTGATCCCTCTTGGTGAAGAAGGATCAATCTAAAAAAAGCATCCATGATCAAATCATATGTAAAGGCCGGACATTTGTGCAACTTGTCAGAGAACCTCAATACCATGATCATTAGATTACGGAGATCGTCTACCTGTGCAAAGGTGATGTGATCATCCTATGTAAAATTAAATTCTGATTTAATTTAATTTCTCACTTTAGATCTATTTTCTTACCATCTAGCATAGATCGAGATGAGATCTTGATCAGATCATATATCAGATTTGCATAAAAGATTTTTAAAAAAATCCACTACCTTTAGATTTGCATCTTCGGGTATGCGAAAAATCCTTCACTATCTTCCTGGAAAAATAGTTTAACCAAGATAGTAATGGGAAGCAGATTGGACTTGAAGAGTCTCTGAAGAGCAACGAATCTCAAAACCAGTGGAACCTATTCAAGATAAGCCAATGCATTTAACTCCACCTCGTCGATCCAGTAGGATTTCCTGTCCACCTGAGAAATACTTAGATATCACAGAGAACATAGAGAAAATGTTCCTTATGAAAAATAGGGTACATGGAAAAGATCCCAAGGCCTATGATGAGACGATGTTAGACATCGACTCTGAGAAATGGTTAGAAGCTATGAAATCAGAAATTGACTCGATGTTCTCAAATCAAGTATGGACCTTAGTAGATCCACCAAAAGGAATACTACCTGTTGTACCCATCCGGCTGATCCTGGGTCGGACCGGCCCAGAGGCCCGACCGGTTGACCCGTGGAGGGAGAGGTCCGAGCAACCCCTTCCTTCGAGGTCCGGCCGATCGGCTCCCGCAGAGGTCCTGCCTGATTCCTTCTCCAGGAGGCCGACCCACTTGGAGGCCGACCCCCCAAGGTTGAGTCCCGAACAACCCTCTCTCGCCAAGGCACGATTGACCCCCTCTAAGGGTCTCTTGGATCTTCAGAGGCCTCTTCCCGTCAGCGCATCATTTGGCTTCCTCGGAGCTCCTGGCGGACTCCCCATCGGCCGGACGACTCCCTCCCGCTAAACCGCTAGAAGGCTCCAGAAACCCCTTTCCAGCTGGTACCGAAATTCTATTATAACAAACTCCACGACGTGGCCACTACTCTGTGCCACCTGGCCATCACTCTGATCCTCCTAGGAACAAATCGAGGCTTTTCAGCCTATCCCCTAACAGAATTTGGCAGCATTCCACGCCTATTAAAGGTGCCCAGGGACCTCCGCTCAAGGCTAAGTATCCTCTTCCTTTCCCGTGTGCAATTCTTTTTCAGTCTTCTCCATTCTGTTGCTCCAAATCCCCTGCTAACTTAAGCATCAGAGTGTCCCTAGCCGGAGCACCTTCGGCGCTCAGAAGACTTTATGCAGGCCGACCGGCAGAGGAGCTCTCCAGCGTAGCTGACCGAGCCCGGTCCAGGGGAAGGCGTGGCAACAGATTGGCGCTAGAGGAAAGGCAGCGCTTGAACCTTCGTTCCGCTCTCTACTCTAAAAGGAGAGATTGACTGAGGAAATCTGGCAATGGCGAGGGGAAGAACTCGAAGTACCTCCGCTAGGAGAGGACATTCTCATCACAGGTCTGAAGCACCTCACAGATAGAATGACACCGCTGCTGCCGCTGAGCCCACCATTACTCTGGGATTGCAGCAATTCCAGATGCTGGTGAACTGCATCGAAACGCTAACCACGGCGGTCCAGCGTTTCCAAGAAGCGGTCGACAATCAGTAGCAGCCGCCTGCGGTGTCTTGCATCAATCATCAACCGGCCGCCGGGGCAAGTCAGCAGCCGGAGGCGCCCCCGCCTTCGTCCCACGCCGTTCGAGAGCCCCGAAGGTCCTTGGGGACTCGCGCTGACGGGAAGAGGGCGAGGTCGGCTTCCCCCTCTTTCGCCGACTCCGTCTCCCTTGACGGTCGGCACCCTGCCGAAGATTCGCGCGACTACGGTGGCAAAATCATGCGCATGGAAGAGCGCATTGCTGAAATTGTCGAACGGCAGAAAGCCAAGGGGGGGCAGGCGTACGACACCCGCCCACCTTTTTCTGCTGAGATCTTGGGGGAGCCCATCCTCCGTCACTTTAAAATTCCTCAGGTGGACCCCTATGATGGCACCACCGACCCACTAGACTATCTGGGCACCTACAAGGCCCATATGATGGTACAGGACGCCTCCGACGCCCTTCACTGCATCGCCTTCCCAGCAACCCTGAAGAAGGCTGCTCGAATGTGGTTCACTGCCATCCGACCATGTATAATCCACTCTTTTTCTCAACTTGAGAACATTTTTCTTTCTCATTTCAGGACATGCAGTCGGATCCCGAAAAACACTGACTGCCTCTTCCTCATGCTACAGGAGGGGGAGACCCTCCGGGACTACATGGCCCGTTTCAACTCAGCGGCCATAGATGTCCCGAATTTGAATGAGGCGGTAGCGATATCAGCCTTCAAGAGAGGGCTCCGCTCGTCCAAGCTCACATTCTCCCTGAACAAGAAGTTCCCGACGAGCTACAATGAGCTATTGGCCAGGGCGTATACAATGAGCTATTGGCCGGGGCGCAGAAGTACGCCCTGGCAGAGGAGCAGTCGGCGAGTCGATGCCAGGCCGAAGGGAGGTCAGCCCCCAAGAAGCGGAGTGATAAAGCCCCTACAGTCCGACCTCCTGGCGATGACGGCCAATCCACCCAGCGCCGAAGCCCAAAGCCAAGGGACTTCTTCAAGATGTTTGAGACCTATGCGCCCCTCTCCCTTCCGAGGAAGAAAATCCTCATGGAGATCGAGAACGAGGCCTTCTTCCAGAGGCCTCGACCGATGAGGGGCCCTCCTGCCACCAGAAAAAAAAACAAGTACTGCCGGTTTCATAGGGACCATGGGCACGATACCGAAAAGTGCCTCCAGCTGAAGGACGTAATCGAAGACCTCATCAGGAGAGGGTACCTGAGCAAATGTCCGACCCCACCGGGATCGGGCCGAAGCCTCAACTGCCAGAGACTCTCCGGAGGAGGCGGAGCTCCCCAACCAGCACCCGACAGATGGGGGCGTTGACATGCTGCATCGGCGGTCCGGCTGGGGACACGAAGGGGACCAAGACATTGTAAAGAGGCCCAGGGGTTCCAATGTAATCAATTTCTCTGACGAAGACCTCTTGGAGCCTCATCTTCCAGGAGATGACCATGTAGATGTGTCGGCAATCATTGCCAACTATGATGTAAAGCGTATCCTCATTAATAATGGAAGCTGTGCAGAAGTTTTGCTGTATGACGCCTTTGTCCAAATGAACTTGTCTAGATCGAGGCTGCGGGAATCCCTAATGCCACTGACTGGCTTTGGGAAAAACTCTATTGGGATCGAAGGAGAAGTAACTTTGCACGTGACCATCAGGACGAAGCCTTACCAACAGACTTTCCCCATCAACTTCATGGTAGTTCGTACGACTTCGGCATACAACGCCATTTTAGGCCGACCGGCATTCAACAGGTTTCGGGCCATCGTATCCACTTACCATTTGCTGGCAAAGTTTCCGGCTCGTAACGGGGTCAGAGAAATGAGGGGAGACCGCATGATGGCTAGACAATGCCTGGCTATTCATGACAAGCAGTTGGATGGGCGCCCCATACTTGAACAACTTGACCCCCGAGACAAAGCCGACAATCGTGGCCAGCCTGGTAAGAAGATCATGTTCGTTCCCCTTAAGGAGGACGACCCCACAAGGGTCCTCCAAAATCGAGAGCACACTGGATGAAGATGCCAAGCAGGAGCTGATTAGCTTCTTGAGGGGCAATGCTGATGTCTTTGCCTGGTCAGCATCGGACATGCCAGGCAACCCGTCGGACGTCATCACTCACCAGCTTAAGGTGGACCCAACTTGTAGACCCATCTGACAGAAAAAGAGGAGCTTCGCCATCGAAAGGTAGAGGGCCATCGAAGAAGTGAAGAAGCTATCTGACGCTGGCTTCATCAGGGAGGCCCATTACCCCAAGTGGCTAGCCAATATCGTCATGGTGAGAAAGGCTAGTAGGAAGTGGAGGATCTGTGGATTACACTGACCTCAACAAGGCTTGTCCGAAGGACAGCTTCCCCTTGCCAAAAATCGATCAACTGGTGGATGCAACGGCTGGCCACCAACTCTTAAGTTTCATGGATGCCTTCTCCGGGTACCACCAGATCAGGATGCACCCTGAAGATGAAGAGAAGAAGGCCTTTGTCACAGACAGAGGGCTGTATTGTTACAGGATGATGCCCTTCGGCCTGAAGAATGTGGGTGCCACTTTCCAAAGGCTGATCAACCGAGTCTTTGAAGGGCAACTCGAAAGGAATATGGAGGCGTATGTCGATGATATGATTGTCAAGAGCCTCAGGGCCGACCACATCAGGAACTTGCAGGAATCCTTCGATGCGTTGAAACGCCATCGGATGAGGCTAAACCCTGCCACGTGCATATTTGGGGTGACCTCCAGAAAGTTTCTTGGTTTCCTGGTCACTCAAAGGGGTATGGAGGTCAATCCCGAGAAAATCAAAGCTATCATTGACATGACACATCCGTCCAGTAAAAAGCAGGTGCAAGAACTCACGGGCCGCATCGCTTCTCTCAGCCATTTTATCTCCCGGTCGGCTAAAAGGTCTCTTCCATTCTTCAAGACCTTGCGCCAGTCGGACCGTTTTCAGTGGACCGACGAATGTCGATCGACCTTTGAAGCCCTGAAAGATTATCTAAAAAACCCTCCGCTCTTGGCCAAACCAACGAAGGGAGAAGTGTTGTACCTATACTTGTCGATCTCCGACGAGGTTGTCAGTGCCGCCTCGTACGGGTAGGGGAAGACGGTCAGCAGAAACCTGTCTACTACATCAGCAAAGTCCTCCATGACGCTAAGACAAGGTATCCTAAAGTGCAGAAGCTGGTCTACTCACTGGTCATAGCGGCAAAACGCCTCCAACCCTATTTCCAGGCATACCCGATCGTCGTACTGACTGACCAGCCCCTCAAGGCAATCCTCCGAAGCCCCGACACCTCCGGACGGCTCGCCAAGTGGGCCGTCAGGCTGGGCGAGTTCGACATCTCCTTCCAATCCCGATCGGCCTTGAAGGCTCAAGTAATCGCTGATTTTATTGCAAAATGTACCTGGGGTCGGAGGCAACCTCGTCAGCAGCTGAAGTGCCTATTGCTGATCCCGACTGATCCTAAGTCGAACCGGCCCAGAGGCCCGACCGGCTGACCAGTGGATGGAGAGGTCCAAGCAACCCCTTCCTTTGAGGTCCGCCCGATCGGCTCCCGCGGAGGTCCTAGTTGATTCCTTCTCCAGGAGGCCGACCCACTTGGAGGCCGACCCCCCAGGGTTGTGTCCCGAACAACCCTCTCGCCAAGGCACGAATGACCCCCTCTAAGGGTCTCTTGGAGTCTTCAGAGGCCTCTTCCTGTCAACGCGTCATTTGGCTTCCTCGGAGCTCCTGGCGGACTCCCCGTCGGCTGGACAACTCCCTCCCGCTAAACCGCTCGAAGGCTCTAGAAGCCCCTTTCCAGTTGGTACCGGAATTCTATTATAACAAACTCCATGACATGGCCACGACTCCGTGCCACCTGGCCATCACTCTGATCCTCCTAAGAACAAATCGGGGCTTTTTAGCCTATCCCCTAACAGAATTTGGCAGCATTCCATGCCTATTAAAGGTGCCCAGGGGACCTCCGCTCAAGGCTAAGTATCCTCTTCCTTTCCCGTGTGCGATTCTTTTTCGGTCTTCTCCATTCTGTTGCTCCAAATCCCCTACTAACTTAAGCATCGGAGTGTCCCCCGCCGGAGCACCTCCGGCGCTCAAGGAACTTTGTGCAGGTCAACCGGCAGAGGAGCTCTCCAGCATAGTTGACCGAGCCCGGTATAGGGGAAAACGCGGCAAAACTACCTATTAGGTATAAATGGATTTACGAAAGAAAGATTGATTTGGATGGAAAGGTAGAGACCTTTAAGACAAGGTTTGTGGCTAAAGATTATTATCAACATGAAAGCCTTGATTATCAAGATACCTTTTCTCCAGTAGCTATGCTGAAGTCCATTCGAATACTACTTGCGATTGTACTATATCATGATTATGAGATATGGCAGGTAGATTTGAAAACTGCTTTTTTAAATGGATATCTTAAGGAAGATATCTACATGGAATAACCTCTAGGTTTCATTTCTAATGATGGAGATCAAAAGATCTATAAGTTGCAAAGGTCCATATATGGACTTAAGCATCTCCGAGTTGGAACACCCAATATTTGATTTCATCAAGAACGAGGAACCTGTGTGTTCAAAAAGGTCAATGGAAGTACCGCCACATTTCTCGTACTATATGCAGATGACATCCTCCTGATTGGGAATGAAATTTCCATGCTGACTTCAGTCAAAATATGGTTATCTAAGAAATTCTCCATGAAAGACCTTGGAAAAGCATCCTATATATTAGGATCAGGGTCTATAGAGAAATCTAAGATGCCAGGCCTCTTACAAAAATTATACATAAAGGTGCAAAAATGCTCGGCATGGAAAATTCCAAAAGGTAACTTCTACCCTTCAGACATAGGATTCGTCTCTCCAAGAAAATGTGCCCCAACACACAGGATGAGATACAACGCATGAGCAAGATCCCTTATACTTCAGCCATAGGGAGCCTCGTATATGTCATGCTATGTACACGCTTGATATAGCTCATGCTGTAAATGTCACAAGCAGATATTAATTGAATCCAGGGAAGGAGCACTGGACAACTGTGAAATATATCCTTAAGTACATGAGAATGACTAAAAATATGCTATCTTTGGAGGGTTGAAAGTACAAGGATACAAAGATTCAAATTTTGTCTGATATTGATGATCGAAAGTCAATATTAGGATGTGTTTTCCTGTGCAACAATGGTGCTGTGAGCTAGAAGAGTTCCAGCAACCTATCATAGCAGACTCCACCATGGAAGTTGAGTACATCATCACTTCGAAAGCTACCAAGGAGGCATTCTGGCTTAAGAAGTTCGTTGCGAAATTGGGTGTGATGCCATTAGATGCTATACCACTACTACAACAACAATGGCACCATAGCCCTTACTAAGGAACCCAGATCTCACCATAAGTCCAAGTACATTAAGCGATGATTTCAACTCATATGCGACTACCTAGAAAAGTACATCAAGGTACAGAAAGTAAACACCATCAATAATGTGGCAAACCCGTTGACTAAGCCACTGAGCCAACAAAAGACCGTAATCCACCTTGAGAAGATGAAATTTAGATTTGTGGCCATTGGCTTCAGTGCAAGTGGTAGATTGTTATATGTATATCCTAGAAGCCAATTAGACCGACACATATAATACTTTCTAAGGGCATAATTTATAATTTTGACTTATAAATAAATAAAGTTGGGTTACTTTTTCATTCATGTTGTGCTTTTGTATCCATGAATCATCCAAGAAATTAATAAAATGATGACACATTTTCAAGAGTTGAGAATTTGAAACATGTCATTAGTGATTAATTGGTAAATTACTCCCGATCGATGGATCATGAAGACAGTGATTGATCTGTTTAGATTGGTGCACGGATCACTTCCATCTGGATAGATGAGCTTGAGTCTACAGTACGGGGACACTTAGCAAGAGTGCAAGTGCTTGTTAAAAACAAGGATACTGAGCATGACCAATACGAAAGTTCACTTGGATAGCTACCCACTCATCAATGGCTTACTCGATGCTATAATAGTGTGAATGGTCCTTGGATCTACAGTGCCTTGGCTTTTTACAATGAGGCTCTATGATTTGACTGTACATAAACCTAGTTCCTAGACATATGGATCTCGTAGTGCATGTTAGCTATAGTAGATTTATAGTAAGAATAAGGTATGCACTTACATGGAATCTATCATCTTTGATAGACAAGTTCTATGTGATCTATGAGACTAAGTTCACGAGACCTTGGCCCGGAGATAATGAATGGTGGAAAGAAGTTTCCATAAGCCATAAGAACTCAAGACATAGATTTGATATATGATAAATAATGGGGTTTGACGAGTATCCATAACCTCCATCTTGTCAGGACTCTGATAAAGGGACTGTATCACATAGTAATTGTACATAAAGGTTCGCCTTCTGTTCATCTTGGTTGCAACTATATGCTGCTAAGCATCACTGGTAGATTGTGGGCTCAAGAGGATCAATTTGATTACTGATGATCCTCATTGGAAAGAATTGAAACGATTCCAATCCATTGAAAGCAGTTTCGATGATATTGTGATGGAGATCGCAATATATCTCACTACCAAACTAAATGAAACCTATAAGGTCACACACGAGTTGTGACTGATCACATGATGGAATTTGCCATGCAATTATTGCTAATTAAGTCATTAGACTTAATTAGACTTAAGTCATTAGACTTCATTAGATTGAATCAAATGATTGAGCAAAGTTTGAGCCAAGTTAAATTAGATTTAATTTGATCAAACCCAAGATTGGGTTTGACTCAATCTAAATTTGGATAAGATCTGAATTTAAGAGGGATGCCCCAAATACTTAGGGTATGGGAATTATGTGGGCTAAAAGGAGAGCGTCCAGATTTTGCATGAAGGATTTCACGCCCAGAGGAGGCGCTCCATAATTAACGCCAAAAGAAAAACATGGCACCACTTAAGGAGAGTCCTCATTTAAAGTTTTGACTGGTCAAGGATTTTAGAAATCCTAAACTCTATTTGATTTGACTAGTTACAGTAAATCCTAATCCCAATTGGAGTTGGACTTCTAATTGCTTGAATAGGAAGGACTCCCCATGCCCAATTTGATTTATGCACCACTTTTGGTGTGAGAAATATTTCCCATGCACAAAAGGATAGGTGGGGCATCCCCTTTAGGTGTGGAAAAAAGTTTGACTCCTTTTAGGTTTGGGAAAAGGGATCTAGGGTTTTTGTTTGCCTATAAAAAAGTGCTACTCTAGAACTCTTGTACCCAGAATTTTTCCAGCAACTTTCCAAAGTTCTTTTGCTCTTGGACAGCTCCTCTCCCTCCTCTCTTCCTCCACTCCACACCCAAGTGCTAGGCTAGGTCTATTCTGAAAGATTTCCCAGGTAATAGGCATGCTAAAATTTTAAGTTTCTAAAATCCTGGCGTAATCATGCTACGAAAGTAAAAATGAAAATATTTTTATATAAACATGCCGATCTAATCATTAAACCACCTAGGGTAGGATCTAAACATGCTGAAACCAAGATTAAATATCAGATCTGATATCAAAAAAATCAAAGGAAGAAAATTTGACTAATCTGAACTGCTTTCCTTATTCTTCCTTGATCGAGTCGGATCCGACGGATTCCCGGTATTTCTATCAGAGCCATGCACGTGCCCAACCTCTACTGGTATCCACATGGGGCATAACGATGATCGAACCTTGAGTACTACTGGTGTGCTAGCACCTTGCAAGCACGGCTTCTTGCCTTGGATCTGGATCTCCTTCTAGATCCTGAAGAAAAATCTATAGCACAAACTCTTTGTGTAGATCAAGGAAGAACTTCTAGGACGCTAAAGGGAGATCTTTTTTCTCCCCGATCCTCTCTCTCTAGAGTCTCTTCTCTCAGAACTTTGGCAAAGGTTGGGCATGGAAACTAATGAAGAATGAAGAGAAGTTATGGTAGATAGAAGGTTTGCAGCAAGATGGAATCAAAAAAGTGATTAGCAACGGTCGCTCTCTTCTTCTCCTTAAAATGTCGCACAACCCATTAATCCCATGCCAAAATCTGATAAAATCAAACCTAAACCAACTCTAATTCAAATTTGAAAATTGGTTAGGACATGTTTTATCTAGGATTTGAAATAGAGTGCCAAAAGAAAAGGGCAGGCACAAGTTTACACCTCCTCTTCTTTCCTCATGCATGCAAATGAGGGGGCGCCAAAATCAGCACCCCACCTCAATTCCACATGCCTACATCAGAAAGGAAACCCAATCCCTTTGGATCAAGGCATCCTGATTTGATTAAATTTTCATTTGGGTTCAATTCGAATCTAATTCAAGCCCAATTTGAATCGAATCTAAAAAGGCTGCCAATCCTAATTCAATTAAGATTGCAATCCAAGTCCAACTTAAAAAATTAAACCCAATTAGCCTTAAATTAAGTCAAGCCCAATTAAATTAAATCTGATTTAAATTAATTAGGACTTGATCCATAATTTAACTAAGCCCAATTATATTACAACACTTGCAATTAAATCCACTGTGCTAACAATTAGAAGCAACTAAATTTGTAACTCTTACAAATTGATCCAAATTATCAATCCAATTGATAATTTTGTTTTGATCCAAGTTCTTGATCAAGTCAAGCCCTTTTTATACGTGACCCATCAAGTTCTATTCTATCTGGTAATGAGACATACCATAATCTCTATCATAGTATCATCAAAACTCTTTCGATGGACCGAAATGATTCCAGCTCACCCCTAACAAGGATCATTGATCCGAAAACGATTCTAATGAGTTCTCACAATCCACCAGTGATAGCTAACAGTATGTAGTAGCAACCCAGCAGAATAGAAAGATGAACTCCTAAGTGTAGTTACCGTATAATCAAGTTTCTCTATCGAGGTCCCGACAAGATCCAAGTATGAAAACTCGTCAAATTCTAAACATCCATCATATACCAGACTTAATCAGCTTGAGCCCAATCATGATTCCTATGAACATTCCTTTCCATTATCATGCTGTTGTGGCCACAGATTTAAGACTCGGCCTCTTAGATCGTATAGAACTACTCAACTACTAAGAGCGATAGATCCCCTATAAATGTACACCCTACTTCTATAGTGAATCTATTGCAGCCAACAAACACCGCAAGGTCCTAAATGGCTTGGGACCATGTTTATATGATGTCAAACTACAACCCACTATGAGTGGTTAAGGCACCAAAGGTCAAATAACAATTCACACAACTAGAGTATTAAGACAGTCACTAACGAGTGAGTAGACGTCCATATGACTTCTCGTTCTTGGTCACGTCTAGTATTGTTGTTCTCTAACCACCTGCACTCTTGTTCCAGTGTCTCTACACTATAAACTCAAGACTTGTCTACCGAAAAGGAAAGCAATCAGGAGCATTTAGAAGTTAATCTATAATGACATGTCTCAAATTTTTAATTCTTGAGAATATTTAATTATCCATTAACTCCATAGACGATTCATGGACACGTCAAACATGAATGGAAAAAAAAGATACCCAATTTTATTGATTTCCATAAGTCAAGGACAAAAATATCCTAAAAATGATAGAATATGTCATGCCAACTTGGCTTGCAGGGCATATATCTAATAATCTCCTACTTGCACTAAAGTCAATTAGCCATATACCTATCCCATCTTCTCAAGGTGGACTTCAATCTTTTGCTAGCTTAACTGCTTTGTCAATGGATCTACCATGTTATCCATGAAGTCTACTCTTTACATATCAACATATGCCACTCGAGCTCCTACTTATACTTTCTCGAGATAGTCACATATGATGTGGAACCGCCGCTTGATGTGGTTGGACTTCTGATAAGATTTGGGCTCCTTAGCAAGGGCTATGGCGTTATTGTTGTTGCAGTACAAAGAGATAGCATCTGATGGCATCACTTTGAGCTCGACAACAAACTTCTTATACCAGAATGCTTCCTTTGCAACTTTCGAGACAGCGATGTACTTAGCTTCCATGATAAAATCAATAATGGTTACTTGGAACTCTTCCAGCTAGTAAAACCACCACTGCAAAGAAACACAACCTGATGTAGACTTTCTATCATCAAGATTAGACATAAAGTCTGAATCAGTGTATCCCTCAATCTACAACTCAGAACTTCCTCCAAAAACCAAGAATAAATTCTTCATTCTCAAGTACTTAAAAATGTTCTTCACAATAGTCCAATACTCTTCACTTGGATTCGATTGATACCTGTTCGTAACACTCATAGCAAGGACTATATCAGGTCATGTACATAACATGGCATACATAAAGCTCCCTATTACCAAAGCATAAAATGTTCTTCACAATCATATTGTAATCCTCTAGGAAGTAAAAGTAGTACCCTATTAATTCTTTAAGATATCCTATAAAGCAAGCTTTCATAGATCTAGACTCTATCTTGTCAGTTATTAGTCTTTTGACATAGGTTGGGCAACCCCAAATATTGAGATGACAAAGACTTAATTTTTTACTAAAGCTCATCATGGACCGAACCATATGGTATAGTAATAATAGACTTAGAGGGAACCCTATTTAAAATATAAATCGAAATTGTAGGGTATATCTCCAAAAACACATAAATAGGTCAATAAAGCTCATCATGGACCGAACCATATCCAATAGGATCCTATTCCTCCTTTCTGATACCCCATTGAGTTGAGATGTGCCAAGAGGAGTCCACTGTAAGACTGGCATCGTCCTTGAGATAATCCAGAAATTCTCTATTAAGGTATTCCCCTTCTCGATCTAATTGGAGAAACTTAAGGGATTTTCCTGTTTGATTTTCTACTTCATGTCTAAATTCCTTGAATTTTTCAAAAACTTCGGACTTGTGTCTCATAAAAAACATACCTATACTATGAGTAATCATCGGTAAAGGTAATGAAGTACTAAAAACCATCCCTAGCCTGTATATCAAATGGACCGCACATGTCAGTGTGTACCAAAGCAAGTAATTCAGTAGCCCTTTCCCCATGTCCCACAAAGGATAATTTGATCATTTTTCCTTAAAGGCAGGACTCACAAATTGGGTATAACTCAGAATTAAATGAATCCAGGATCCCATCCTTTTCCTGTTTGTTAATCTTGTTCTCTCCAATGTGACTAAGTCTAAGGTGCCATATATACTTTTACAAATATATTAGCATGCAAATGATAAAGACAGTCAATCAAAAGAGCTCTTGCAATCGATTTATTTCTCAAATAAATAGACAAAAGTCTTTATTGAAATTAAATTCATGTCCTTCCTGTGCTAGCACAGATATAGAAATCAAATTTCTACTAGCTACAGGTACAAAAAAGTCTTTAAAAATCAAACTAAATCCTAATGGTAACGACAGAGGGTATGTTTCAACGGTAACTGCAGCAACTCTTGCTCTATTGTCAATGCACAGGATCTCTTCTCGCAGCCCTCTATTTCCTATTAGACCCTGCATTGAAGTACATATGTGAGCGCTTGAACCAGAGTCTAATACCTAACTAAAAGTAGAAAATTCCATAAGATTAGATTCAATGACAAGCAAACTGGGCATACCTTCTGAAGGTATGTCCGCCTTTTGTTTCTTTAGGCACTCCAAGAACAATGAATAGTTTCTCTTCCAATAGCCATCTGTGTTGTAGTAGAAACACTTACCCTTACTAACAATAGCCTTCCTAGGACAGTCCTTTGGCTTGTTCTCCTTTTTCTGCTTCTTCGCAGGCTTCTTCCAAGTAGACTTTCTCTTGGAAGAAGGTGTCTGCTCCACAGCTAGAACAAAGCCTCTTGAACTCTCAAGGTCCTCTCATTGCTTACCAGCATGTTTATCAACTCAGGCAAAATATAGTTTAACTTGTTCATATTATAGTTCACAACGAAGTGAGCAAATGAACTAGTAAGAGATTGAAAGATCAAATCCACTTGCAGTTCCCTATAAATCAGCTTCTCAAGCTGTTCAATGTCCTTGATCATTCGCATATTTTGGTATTGAAAAACCTTTTAAATCATGGACAAACAATGATCATGGACAGACTGTCATCCGTGCATTTTGGTATTGAAAACCTTTTAGAGACCTCAAAATGCTTTGTTCGGCTCTGCTCACCATACAACTCTTATAGATGAGTAATCATGACCTTGTAGTAGGCATATCCTCATGCTGGCTTTGTAACTCATTTGACATCGAAACCAGCATGTAACACTTCATCTTGCTATCATCCTCCATCCAATTCTCGTATGCTACCGGTTGACGAGCACTTAGATGGTCAGGTAAGATGGGGGTCCTGGTCAAGCTTATAGCCCAACTTCTCCAAACTCCAGACTATCTTGAGATTTCTAAACCAGTCTTTGTAGTTAAGGCCAATTAGTTAGTTGGACTCAGAATGTGAGCTAAAGGGTTGGAGGCTAACATGGTTAATTGCAAGAACAAAAATTCAAGTTAGACATTTGTACTTTATTATAAAATTTATTTTAGGAACTTTAAGAAACAAATTAGACCGACTATTTTCACGAATCTCACTCCCTCACAGAGATGCAGAAACCCCTATGCGACTAGAGTTCCAAGTGGGTATTACGATCCCATCGATATGCACGGACCTCACCTAATAGATATTGGTAACATGCTATACCAACGAGTAAACAACTCTTATCCAATGCTCCTCAAGCATATTGCAGCTACTTGGTCTCTAAGTCATCAACCTCACCGTGCTCGGCTATTAGCATAATCCTTAGTTAAGTCAAACCCACCATTTATGCATAGGTAAAGCTATCACTGGATCCCTCACCATGCCCGGTTATTGGGCCCAATCCCATCATTACCTAACATCTTATGCTAATAGGGTGGTTGCATCTTCATAATCAACTAAACCACTGTAACCAGTCGAAAACAATCAACACCAGTTGGATGCTCGCACTACTACGATGGTGGAAGACCTAAGACTTAATATTTGTGAAGAGGTTTAGGTTCAGGTCTCATCTAAATCAGTCAGAACAATCTCATATCTCACTAGGTTCAAGTATGGATCCATCAAGGAATAAGAAGGATCCGGAGCAGGACATTGGCTGGTTACATGGAAAGATGCTCTCGGGTCGGCATCACTGGAGGTGTAAATGATGCAATACCGAATGCAAAGATGGGGGGTAACAAGATTGAAGCAGCACTTGGCTGGCGGCTATCCTGATATATCTGCATGCCGACAGTGTCCACGGGAGGTCCGTCAGTTAATGAAGAAATATTTTGCTGAATTTAAAGCTGGAAAGAAAAAAGCAGCAAAGAAGAAGGCAGAGGTGGACCGCAAAGCCGCAGAACTACCTTCTCACTCCAGGGAGTAAGAGGAAGCATCTATTCCTTCTGATGAGGAGGCACAGATGGAGGCTGCTATTCAGACGAGCTTGTATGAGCAGAGGCAACAAGAGGAGGCAGCTAGGCATAGACAGCGATTCCGGTCATCAGCTTTTGAGTTAGGATCGGGATCCGCTTCTGCTAGTGCTCCAGGAGAGTCTGAGACAGTTTAGGAGGACCTCCTCAGTCAGAGAGCCCGTCAGGAGAGGCATGACCGTATTGCATCCATGTTGGGAGCATTTGGCAAGAAGTCTTCCAGGTCCAGGGACATTCCAGAAGGAGCCACTATCCATAATGTCGATCCACATGCATTTTCCAGTAGAAATTCCAAGCAACAAAAGATTGACACAATGCTAAAAAAGGATAAAAAAAAGGATATGCGGCAGGCCATCTCCTCATGGTTTCATTTCAATCATATCCCAGCCCATGCAGCAGACAATCCATATTATCGCTCTGCTATTTCATCTATACAGGCTGCTGGTGCAGATGTAGATCTTTCAGCATCGAGGGATATCTATGGTCATCTTCTGGACAGCAATAAAAAGGAGCTAGAAGGATGAATATTCTCATATCAGAGTAAGTGGCCCGTGTATGGATTGACGGTGATGTGTGATGGTTGGACTGGTCCTACTAGACGAAGCATCATCAATTTCTTGACTTATTGTGATGGGAAGACTTTTTTTCAGAAATCTATTGATGCTTCAGATCAGGTGCACGACGCCAGTTATATTCTCAGATTGATGGAGGAGGTGATTGATCAGGTGGGAGAGCATAATGTCGTGCAGGTCATCACTGATAATAGACCATAGTACAGAACCGCAGGGCAGATCTTGGAGTGGTGGCCGCGTATTTTCTGGACCCCTTGTGCTACACATTGTATAGACCTCATGTTGATGGATATTGGTAAAATTCGCAGATTGCAGAAGATTGTTGAGCTAGCACAATCTATCACCAGATTTATATATAACCATACATGGGTCTTATCATTGATGAGGAGCTTTATAGGGAGAAAATATTGAGACCGGGGGTCACACGGTTTGCTACAAATTACATTGCACTTGATAATCTTCTTGGCAAGAAAGCAGAGCTGCGTCAGATGTTTGTCAGTCAGGACTGGCAAGAGAGCAGATATGATAGGGCAAATACTGAGGAAAGCAATGTGGAGAATTTAGTGACGAGACAGACATTCTGGCAGCGGGCTGAGAGGGTGGTGGAGGCTATCAAGCCTCTATATGAGGTACTTCGTGCCGTGGACTCCAAGAGGTATGCTCAGATGGGCTTCTTATATTTCATGATATAAAGGGCAAAGAAAAAGATCCAGGAGGCAGATCCATCACATGCATATGAGTATATCCGGATCATTAATGGACGGTGGAGTTATCAAATGACTTCGGATTTGCATCTAGCAGGTACGTAGTATTTTATGAAGTCCCTAAAAATTAAGTTTCAATTAGATTCATACAAGTACGCTTGACTGATTCTTAAAATATATGTGCAGCTTACTATCTAAATCCGAGATTTCAGTACTCCGTACCGGACATTGCCATGGATGAGGATCTTATGTCTGCCCTACGCAATGTTATATATAAAACGGAGCCCGATCCAGATATTACTGCTATGTGCCTTGAAGAAGTTAGTTTGAAATTATTGAATGATTTTTAAGAGCATTAATTTTAACAAGCTAACAATTTTTTTTTGGCAGACGAAATTTTTTAAAGAGGGCCCAGATTCATTTAGATCCACTGTAGCAGTCAGAAGTAAATCAAAGATGAATCCTGGTAGGTACTACTAAGGAGTAAGTCTAATATTATATCAGGATTAAATTTTTTATTTTGCCAAATCTAAAATTCTAAATGATGTAATGTCTTTTACAGCTGAATGGCGGGTGCATTTTGGTGGATATGCTAAAAATTTGAAGGTTCTTGCAGTGAAGATCCTCTCCCAGACGGTGTCATCCAGTGGATGTGAGCGCAACTGGTCTACATTTGATCTTATCCACTCCAAGCAGAGGAACCGTCTGAAACAGAAACGCCTCAACGATCTTGTGTATGTACACTATAATTTAAGGTTGAGGCTAAAATGTATTCAGGAAGTAAAATTGAAATATCCCGACCCCACTGTAAGTTCATATGTTGATGAGGATGAAAATCCAATGATTGGGTGGGTCATGGGTCAGCAGCAGCAGCCAGAGCTTGATGAGCCAGGATCGCCTCCTCGACCAGCCAGTTTTGTAGCTAGTAAGGCTGGGATGGATGCTGGACAATGGGCAACAAGTCATATTCCTCACAGGGCTCCAGCAGATACAGCACATCGTCCGTCCCCACCATCTAATAGACCTGTAGAGAGGGAAAGGAAAGGCAGTGCACCTCCATCGAAGCACTCAGTCCACTCAGATTCAGATACCAGATACAGTGATGATAATGCTTCAGATAGTGGAGGATCTAGTGATCAGGGAGGGGCAAGAGGACAAGAGTCGCAGCCACCTAGTCCTATTCGATTCACTGGGGAGTCGCAGTTTTGCCATACCATGCAGATTACAGATCATAGAGTACCATCTGATAGACCCCGTGGTGATACGATTCCATATAGGCAACGGGCTCCACATGGTCGATCGGGATACGATACAGCTGCAGCTCTTGCAGGTGGAGTAGAATCCATGGATGTATCTGGATCATCCTCAAATTCAGGATCATTTTATCTGCAGCTACCGGCAGCTTCTGGTCCATATGATCCATATGGTGCATCTGAGACGTCAGCATCCAGTGATTTTCCCGAAGCATCTTATGCATCTGATTTTGTTGCTGGTATATTTAAATTCCCCCCTGCACTGCCATATCATCAGTCTCTGGACAGCTCTCAGAGTCGGGACATCAGAAAGGGATCTGCGATTAGTTATGATCCATAACGCATACCTCCTGGGATGAGCTTAGAGGAGTATCATGCTGCCTGGCAGGAGGGACATACCTAATTTCCTACAGAGTACATACATGATCCCTATATTTATGGACATCGTTACTCTACCCGATTCTAGACATTGATATGTAATTATATGTTTATGCCACATTTTACTTTCATTAATTGCTGATAATCTTAGTTTAATTATCATTTTTTTTTATTTCAATTGAAAATAGTCCTAAATATTAGTATTTAGTCCTGAACCCTAAACCGGTACGCCATCCTAAACCCTAAAGGCCTAAACCCTAAATCCTAAACACTAAACCCTAAATCCTAAAGCCTAAACACTGAATTCTCCCGAAACCCTAGACCCTAAATCCTTAAAAAATAAAATAAAAACCTTAAAATTACAAAAAAACAAAAAAAAATCAAAAAAAATTACCGGTACGCCCTGTCGTACCGTGTCGGCACGGTACGGTACCGTACCGGTATCGGCCGGCCACCGGTACCGGTACCGGGAACCTTGGTTAGGAGTACCAAACCTGAAAGTTTATAGCAACTCCCAATTGATTGTCAGATACATCAAAGGCAATTATAAGGCCCAGGAAGAAAACATGGTGAAATACCTCCAGAAGGTCAAAGGTCAATGATCTGATTCATGTCTTCCACAGCAACGAGATTCAACAAATCCCAAGAAAAGATAACTCTCAAGCCGACTCGCTGGCCAAGGTGGTGAGCACCACACCAATGATGCTTCCTAGAGGAGCTTATTTTCAACAAATCAAAAGGCCGACCATCGAGGAATCATCGAAAGTAATGCAATTAGACAATGAGCCATGTTGGATCGATCCACTGATCAACTTTCTAAAATGGCAAACTTCCTACAAATCGGAAGGAAGCTCGCAAGATAAAATACAAATCCTCCAACTACCTAGTACATAAAAGAAAACTCTACAAGAGATCTTTCTCTTTGCCCCTTAGATGTTTACGCCCGTCCAAAACCGAGTATGCACTGAGAGAAGTCCATGAAGGAATTTGTGATGATCATATTGAGAAGAAAGTGCTAATATATAAGCTACTTCGAGAAGAAAGCACTAACATACAAACTACTCCGACATGGTTATTACTGGCCCACGATGCAGTAAGATATGGAAGACTTCATCAGGCAGTGCGATACTTGTCAAAGAAATTCAAATACCCAGCGACTTCTGGCTGTACCGATCACTCCCATATATACTCCATGGCCTTTCGCACAATGGATATCCTCGGCCCGTTCCCACCTACCTTGGGACAGCGAAAATTTCTACTAGTTGCTATGGATTATTTTACAAAGTGGATGGAGGCCGAACCGCTAGCCCACATCACCAAGTCCAAAGTTAGATTTCATGTGGAGGGCTATAATCTACCATTTCAAGATTCTTCAAGTGCTTATCGCTGACAATGAATGACAATTCGTTGGAGCTAGATTTGAAAAATTCTGTGAAAACTAAAGGATCTCGTATCACCTCACTTCAGTTGCTTATCCCCAAACTAACGGAGAGGTAGAGGTTACTAACTGAACCCTTCTCTAAGAGATCAAGAGGCTCAATAAAGCTAAAGGATCTTGGACCGATGAACTCCAGCATATGCTCTGGGCATATTGCACGACAGCGAGTTCCAATAAGAGAAACACCCTTTAGCCTGGCCTTCAGGACTAAAGCTGTGATAGCTATCAAGGTTAGAGTCCCCTCGGAGTGGGTCACGAACTTCGACAAGCAGACCAATTCGGAAAAGTGACTCGCTAATCTGGATCTGCTAGACGAAGCTTGAGAGAGCATATGTCAAAATGATAGCATACCGACATAAGGTCGCCTACTACTTCAACTCCAAGGTCCAAGGCAAAACCTTCAAGGTTGGTGACTTGGTGTTGCACCAAGCAGAGGTCTCCCAAACTGGCAAAAGGGGCAAGCTCTCGTCAAATTGGGAAAGACCCTACCAAATAGAAGAAATCGTCAAGCCAGGGACTTATCGGTTAAAGCAATTAGATAAGACTTCTATATTCTGATCCTGGAACTCGACTAATCTCTGAATATATTATCAGTAATGTTATCCCTTACTGGACAAAGAATTATTTTCTTTTTCATGCCTATTTTTTAGTCGTTGATAATAAAAAGTCCCCCGATGAAGACTTCCGAGTTATACCTCCTTGGACCGAGTGAAATCTCATCTAGAAACCCATCAGATGGGGACTCCAAGTCAAAAGTCCGAGAATTCATTGAACAACAAATCCGGGTTGGAAGCTTAAAGCTTGGATAAGGGTCTCGATCGGAAACATATCTTGATCGGATGACCTTAAAAATCCCCAACAAACCTTTATCAAAGTATAGAAGATGCAAAGTACAACCATCTCAAAGTACAACCAACAGCAAGCAACCATAAACAAGAACACAAAAAATATATATGAAGAATTTTTCATTTTCATTAACATGTTTTGATTACACATGTTCGTAGCCTTATGGCTAGGTTACATCGCTCCCTAAATCTCTCTAAAATACAAGAAAAATGGTGATGCCCATTAAAGAAGCAGAGGACTCCAAGACTCCTGAGCTCTCTTATAAAACAAAGGACGCCTCCTCCATGCCCTGAAAGCAACCAAGATGCCCTGCCAAGGAGGTGCATCATGAAAGCAAGGCCGACCTGGGACGTGGGCGTGGCTCTCTTTCAGATGAAGCCAAGGTGATGAAGAGCACACGACTCGCGAGGCAAAAGTCAAGGAGTTGGCAAGCCTAGAACGCTGCCGGGGAAGTTGGGAGACAGCCCCTTAATGCACTCTTAGGCTAGTACTCCTGCCTGCTACCCAAGGTGGGAGCACGCTGCCTACCTTTTCATTGAAGTGCGGGCACCCCCTGAGGAGGGATTAAGTGATGAGGCATGCAAATTAAGCTATCCTTGGATTAAGTCTGCCGACCGACTGCAGCTAGAGCACCATCCGTTAAGTCCGCCAACCGACTGTAATTGCAACGACATAGCTAGAATGCCGGCCATCTCTAATACCCCCATTCCAAGAAGAGCATCCATTGGTCTGCCCTCGAAATGATCCCCCTAAAGAAAATCTCTCCATCGAGAGAGGAAGCCCAGCAACCGAAGCACTTGCACCGGAAGCCAGATATGGCAACCTCCCAAACATTTTTGACAGTAAGACGTTGCAGGGTTTCGTTGCTCCCCTCCATTTATAGTGAAGTTAAAAGAAAACCAACCACTCCATGCGCCGGATGTCATCCCCTCGAAAACTAAATACCTCCATGAAGGGGCACCGGAACAGAAGAAAGTCTATGCCTGGATCCTAACCCCTCGAGAACAATGCCAAGAAGATGCTTCTCATCTAAGGCTCGCCCGATCAAATCTCCTAGGAAATCAGATTTTATGATAAATGGAGTTCTTTGTCCGGTCAGCATTCTAAAGGATGGAGAATATCGAGGCATCCACTGAAGAGCAATGTGCTAAAAAATGCCAAGGAAGAACGCCCCTGGCTCCAAGCAACCAATCCCTAGTCGATCAGAGCCCCAAAGGCGTCTCAATGCCCAAGGCTCCAAGCTTCCAACCCCTAGTCAATGAGAGCCCCAAAGGCACGTCAACATCCATGGCTCCAAGCAACCGACCCCTAGTTGGTCAGAGGCCCAAAGGAACCTCAACGCCCATGGTTCCAAGCAACCGATCGCTAATCGATCAATCCCAAAAGCATCTCAATGCCCATGGCTCCAAGTGACCGACCCCTAGTTAGTCAAAGCTTCAAAGGCGCCTCAATGCCTATGGCTCCAAACAACCGACCCCTAGTCGATCAAAGCTCCAAAGGCATCTCAACATCCATGGCTCCAAGCAACCGATCCCTAATTGGTCACCCTAGTTGGTCAGAGCCCAAAAGGCATCTCAACACCAATGGCTCTAAGCGGCCGACCCCTAGTCGGTCAGAGCCCCAAAGACATCTCAACACCCATGACTCCGAGCGACCGACCCCTAATCGGTTAGAGCCCCATAAGCATCTCATGCCCATGGCTCCAAGCAAGCGACCGACCCCTAATCGGTTAGAGCCCCATAAGCATCTCATGCCCATGGCTCCAAGCAAGCGACCGACCCCTGGTCGGTCAGAGAGCCCTAAAAGCTATTTTAGTGTCCACAACTCCAAGTGACCGACCCTCAATCGGTCAAAACCTGAAAGCCTCAGTACCCATGGCTCTAAGTTATTTCTAAATGGTCAGAATCTAGGTTCCATAACTACACCGATGGAGTTTTATGCCAAGCTTTTCCTTCCACTCTAAGAAAGGCAGTTAAGTATTGGTATTCAAATTTGAAGCAAAACTCTATATATTCCTTCAACAAGTTGAGTCGTTCTTTTGCCACACATTTTGTCAGTAGCAGGAGACTACGCCAGGGTTCTGACTCCCTAGTAAACATCAAGCAAGTAGGAATCCCTCGGATCATATATGAACCAGTTTAATACAGCGGCTCTGGAAATGTATAATCTGTTAGATAATGCCCTAAAAGCCAATCTGGCTTATACATATTTTATTTCTAGGACATAAAATTATATTTAATATTTAAAATTGGACTATTTTTTCATACATGTATCTATATATCATCCAAGAAATTAACGGACAATGATACATTCTCAATTGAAAATTTAAAACGTGTTATTATAGATTAATTCCTAAATGCTCCCAGATATAGGATCATCACGGGGACGGGATTGATCTGATTATATCAGTGCACGAATTGCTTCATTTTAAATTGATGAGTTTCAAGTCTAAAATGTAGACATTGGAACGAGAGTATAGAAAATTGTTAGAAAACAATGGATCGAGTAGGATTTGTGGTACCGTTCCGTACTGCCCGGTATAAGGCGTACCATACCGTACTGGCCAAGAACCGGTACGGCTCATATGTATAAAACGGTCCGGCACTCAAACCATCAAAAAAAATTAAAAAAATTAAATTCCGTACGGTATGGTATGGTATGGTACTGTAGCGTACCATACCGTACCGCCCGATTCGGGCTCAGTTTGGCTCAGTTTGGGTCTGGTTCAACAATCCTTGCTTGAGAGAGAAGAGGAAGAGAATTTTTTCTCATTTTTAAAGCTCAGTACACGAACCGGTACGGACCATACCGTACTGGCATCTAACAAATACGGGTCCCGATACCGGTTCAACGATTCTTGGTACTGAGAGTGACCATCATGAAAAGTCACATGGATGTCTACTCACTCGTTACTGACTTTTTTGATATTATAGTTGTGTGAGTGGTTCTTTGACTTACGATGCCTCGACCACTCATAGTGGAGTTATAGTTTGATAACACAAAATATTAGTCCTAGTTATTCGGGTCCTTGCGATATTTGTTGGCCGCATTAGATTTACTGTTGGAGTGGGAGTGCACTTATAAGAGATCTATTGACCTTAATAGTTAAGGTGTAGCCCTATATAATTTAAGAAGCTAAGTCCTTTAAGACCGTAACCACGATAATGTGAATGATGAAAAAGAATTTCCATGAGTTTTCACAATTTGGACTTGAGCTAATTGAATCATGCATATGACAGTTACTTAGGACTTGCGAGCTTCCATGATCTGCATCTTGTCGAGACTCTCGATAGAACTCAATCCATGATAACTACACCTAGGGATTCATTCTTCTATTCTACTAAATTGCCATTACATACTGCTAGGCGTCACTGATGGATTATAAAAATTCACTAGGATCATTTCGGATCAACAACCTTGATGGGATGAACTGGAATTATTCCAGTCTATCGAAAGAATTCGATAATACTATAATGGAGATCATGGCATTCTTTCCCAGACAGAATGGAACCTGAGGGATCACATACAAAAGAAGCTTGACCTGATCACGCAATTGGATCAATATATATAAAAGTTACATATTTAAAAACTGCTAAATTTGTAAGGGTCACAAATTTAGCATCTACTAATTTTGAAACCTACTAATTTTGGCACTTGCTAATTTTGAAACCTGCTAATTTTAGAACTACTAATTTTGGTACCTACTAATTTTAGTACCTGCTAAATGTCAGCACAAGGGACATAATTGCAAGAGTTGCAATGCAATTAAGTTTAATAATTCAAGTTAGACTGAATTGCAATCCTAATTAAATTAGGGTTGACAGCCTTTCGATTTGGATTCGAATTGGATTCAAAATTGACCTGAATCGAAACCTAATTAGGCCAGGAAGCCATAGTAGACTGGGACTCTCTTACCTCTCATCTCAATTTGGCATGGCATTGAGAAAAGGGGGCGCTAAAGTAGTGCCCAGCACCCCTCTTTGTTCCTTGCATGCAAAATTGAAGGGAGTGCGTGCACCAATAGTTGGCTATTGGCGCACGTCCTCTAGGTTTCTCTCTTTGGATAAGAGTCAAATTTATTTTGGCTTGAATTAAATTCAAAATTCTAATTGAATTTGAATTTTTCTAAATTTTTGGTGAGCATGGGATTTGTTATTTGTGCGACAAAAACTTATTGGGAGAAAGGAGCACTAGTTTTGTTTTCACGCCAACTTATTTTTGGCGCTAGCCTTTCATAGTTGCCACTTCTATTTGAACTTCATTCACTTGTGATAAGATAAGGATCTTATCTTAAAGTAGATGGGGCTAGACTCTTGGTATTAGAGTTTCACATGAAGTCCTTTGGGGGTAAAAACTATTTTGTGTGACGAAAAGTAAGAAGGGTTTTATGCTAAGTTGAGATCGCATTATTTCTTTCTACACCGCTAACATCCTTCTACAGCCCCCTCCTTTCTCTCATGAATCCACACATCCAAGAACCAAAAAACTAGAGAGAAAAGAGAAGAAAATAAAAAGAAAAGATTTCCTCCTATAGGCTTCCGATCTCCCTTGATCCGGTGCAAAGAGTTTGCGCTACGATTTCTAATTCTTCTTCTTGAAGAAGGGATCAGATCCAACACTGAAATGAGCCTGCAAGGTGCTAACACTCCGATGATGAAAATGGAGTAGCACAGCAGGTAAGTATATCTAATCTACTTGGTATTTTAATTCAGATATGATATATCTATTCATGATATGATCTGTATGCATGTTAGAATAGTTTTATCCTGCTGCATTTTATTTGAAAAAAATTCAAAAAACTATGTATACAGCCCTGGGATCTGTAACCATTCCTTCAAGTGATATCAAAGCCACAACATGAACAATTTTTAGATCTGAATCAGATCTAAAAATTCTGATTTTTTATCAGAAAAATCAGATCTGGAAGCGTGTTCCAAATCTGAAATCGGATATGAAAAATCAGAAATTAGATCTGAAAATTTCAGATTCAAAATCTTCGGTTGAGAACCATCATGAAATTTCTGCGGTTTAGGACTGCACATGATCTAAAATTTCAGTTAATTTGATCTGAATTTCAGATCTGAAAATTTATTTTATAAATATAAAATCTAGATCAGCAAGTCAAGATTCATGATTAGAAAATTAATTATAAAAATTATTTTTATATTTAATATTATGCTTTTTTGAATTCATGAATGCTAAAATTTCTAGATCTGAATTTTTCATGTCCTAATATTTTTCATGAGATGATTACACTTGATATTAAGATCTGAAATTAATTTCGATATATAAATGAAACCTTTATATTCATAATGCACCTAATTAAAAAACTAAAATTAAAATTAGTTAGGTTCAATCTTGTACAGACATCACGTTATCCTACTATAAGGTTAACCCCTTATAGTGTAAGATTGTCCTAGCAGAAGATTTGCCTGTTTTGAAAATAATTTTCAAAACTTAAATCAATAATTTAAAATCTGAAATGAAGGTTGATCTAAAATTATATATGTTAATTTTAGAACAAGAGGAATTGGGCATAGATCGAATCAATTAGGTCTTGCAATTGGATTGTGCTTAGTTTTCGGTAAGTTGAACCTAATTGATTGAACTCTTAATCAAACCAAATCAAGAGTTGATTAGGATTAGATCAAGAATGCTTAAGACCATGCTAATGGTCTGAGCTGGTCAATTCAATTGACATTAATCGATTGACCTTAAGATCTAATTTGACTCAGTGGTCAAGCCTGGATCGTTAAAGCTGACCAATTCGAAACTAATAAATCAATTGGTGTCTATGGCAAGTTTCAATCATGATTTTTAATTGAAGCTAATTCTTACCTAGCCAACTTTATTACTGTCTAAGAAAAGAGAAAAAAAGGCAGAACCCTCCCATCGATCTTACTTACCTTGAAAATTTGGTCGATTATGTTTTGAATAAAGGTTGCTTATTGATTCGAGTTCACCCATGCCAACTTGGTTAGTTAGACATGAGATGTACTGACTATTAAGTTGTGACCTGAACCAGGTCACTTGGACATGAAACATGCTGAACTAAATCATCTTAATCAGACATGAGATGCGCTGACTTGAACAGGCTAGTCAGACATGAGATGTGCTGACTTGAACCACGTTAGTAGACATGAGATGTGCCGACATGAACCAGGTTAGTAGTCATGAGATGTACTGACCTCAACTAGGTTAGACACGAGATGTGCTAACCTAAACCTTATTTCATATATGATATGAGCTTTTAGCTTAGTAGTTGGATTGAGTACATCACCATAGCCATCCGGTCATAAGAGGAAACAAGATTTAAAGTCCCTCTCTTTCCATTCAATGGGATTCTCTTATAACATGTAGTAGTTGGATTGAGTACATCACCAAGCCATCCGATCATAAAAGGAAGCAAGATTTAGAGTCCCTCTCTTTCCATTCAATGGAATTCTCTTATGACATGTAGTGGTGCCGCTATGATTTGACTCATGAAGAACCATAACAAGGATTTTTAAAATTATGCTGACTGATTAAGAAGAGACCTAAATCCAAATCTTCTCGTAAATATTAAGTCTCAGACCTTCTACTGTTGTAGAGATACGGGCGTCTCTCGGGTATTGATTGTTCTTGGTTGGATACAATAGTTCAGTTGCATCAGGGGATGCAATCACTTTATTAACATGAGATGTTGCAGGATGAAGAGGGGATTGAATATGTTGTGATGAACCGGACGGACCCGCGAGCACTGGGCTCGGTTGGACCGGTCAAACAGATGAACTCCAGACCGCGGGGCCTAGTAACACAATAAGCCGACTGATATAATAGCTGACCAACTCGCCTTCAGAAGGTATCTATTTGACTGACTCCGGATCGGGTGAATAATCCCAAAACGGGGTCAGAAAGAAAAAACACGGTTGTTATAACCGAACAACATCACAACTGCTATCCGTTAAGATAAACCGCCAGAGATTATCCTAACAGCAATTAGTTACCAAAAGTTTATCTTAATTGATTTATGTTAAGATTAATGCCTATAAAAAGAGGTAAGAGGGGACTTCCAGGGTGAAGTGAAGCTAAATGCTATCCACCCTTTCTATTTTGCTTCTCTTTTGATTCTCCATCTATTGCTTGAGCTCTACTGACTTGAGCATCAGAGTGTCCACCGGAAAACCTCCGATTCAGGATCTTTTTTAAGGATCCCGGAGCAAATGTCTGGTGGTTTGGGGGCTACAACTTGGTTCATGGGGATCAGCGTCAATAGATTGGCATGCCAAGTAGGAGAGTAAATTGCATTAATTACCCCTCTTAGAAAGGAGAATCTCAAAAGAAAAGATGGTGAAAGGAAGAGCACAGAACGCCTCAGCTAGCAAGGGCCATCAACCATCCAAAAGGAATGACCAACCCAACTAACTAGTAGAGAATAATGTTGCACCCCCCACGTTGAATGCGGGGCAGCATCAGATTGATGCCCTCTTGAATTGGATGGAAACCCTGACCACTATCATGCAGAATCTTCAAGAAGCAGCCGTCAGCAACATTGTCTGGTTGCATTCAGGATTAGTCGAGCTCCCCAAAGAAAGAGAGCCGGCATCAAGAACCAACCCGATATCCTTAGTATCAGCCTTCTTGGGAACACCGATCTCTTAGACAGCATGACTCTCGATACCGAGGGCATGGAGAAAGCCGATTCGAGAGGAAGCGGATGAGATCTCCATCAAGATCTTCGAAGGATTCCATCCCAGGAAACACCCAACGAGGTGATGGAACTCAACAACACAAGGATTACGAAAGAAAGTTTTGAAAGTTGGAGATGCAAATTGCGAAGCTTGATGAACAACGAAGGAACGAGGAGGTGGTGGCTTATGACTCACGACCTCCGTTCTCCAGAAGGATCATGGAGGAAGTGATTCCACATCATTTCAAGATTCCCCAATTGCAACCTTATGCCGGCACTACTGACCCTCTTAATCATCTAAATAGTTTTAAGGCCCAAATAATGATTCAGGGAGCATCTGATGCCCTACATTGTCTGGCTTTCCCGGCCATCTTGAAGGTCGCTCGAATGTGGTACTCTAGCCTCCAACCAGGTAGGATCCATTCTTGTAACCAATTAGAAAAATTGTTTGTCCCATTTCAGAACATGCAGAAAGATGCGACGCAATTCAGATAGTCTCTTATACAACAAAATGAGGGTGAAAATTTAAGGGACTGTGGCTCGTTTCAATTCTGCCACGCTTAAGATCCCGGATCTCAATGAACATATGGCTATGTCTACAATGAAAAAGGAACTCCGATCGTCCAGATTTATCTTTTTTCCGGACAAGAAATTTCCTACCAGCTATTCAGAATTATTAGCACATACGCAAAAGTATGTGCTAGCAGAAGAACAAGCTGCCAACCGATGACAGGCTGAAAGAAGATCCATCTCCAAGAAGAAGAACCAAAAGAATCGCGATTCTCAACCCACCAACAATAATGATACTGCAGCTCGATGACGCGGTCCGAAGCCAAAGACCTTAATAAATTTGATACCTACAGCCCCTTGTCCCTGCCGAGGGAAAAGAATCTGATGGAGATAGAGAAGGAAAACTTCTTACAAAGACCTCGGCCAATGCGAGCACCACCCACAGCAAGAATAAAAATAAATATTGTCGATTCCACCGCGACCATGGGTATATCACTGAAAAATGTATCCAGCTTAAAGATGAGATAAAAGACCTGATCAAGCGTGGATATCTAGAAAAGTATGTCCGTAATCAAGAACACCGAGCCAAAGTCGCTGCCCCAAGAAAGCTGCAGAAGAAGAAAGCTGCAGAAGAAATAGAGCTCCCTAACCAACGGCCGACGGATGGGATAGTCGGCATGTTGCATCGCCGATCGGATTGGAGAAGGGAAGAAATGGAAGAAGATGCTCTGAAGAGATATAAAAGTAACAATGTAATCAGCTTCTCTGACGATAACTTGCATGGAATTCAAACATCCCACGATAACCCTGTAGTCGTTTCTGCTATCATTGCAAATTATGATGTAAGAAAAATTTTAATAGATAATAAAGTTCAACCGAGATATTACTCTATGATGCATTTGTCCGAATAAACCTATCTAAAGATAAATTGCAAAGAACCCCAACACCCCTAACAGGATTTTGGAAAAACCTAATCGAAGTGGAAGGAGAAATAACACTTCTAGTGACTATTGGTACGAACCCCTCCAAAAAACTCTCCCCATCAACTTTATGGCCGTTCGAATGTCCTCCACATACAACACGATATTGGGATGACCAATTATGAATAGGTTCCGCGCCATTGTATCAACCTACCACCTCTTAGTATAATTCCCGACCAAAAACGGGATCAAAAAAAAGAAAGGAGATCGAGAGTAGCCCGACAATGTTGGATGATCCAAGACAGGCGGTCAGTCGGCCAAATGATAGTAGAGCAGCTAGATTAGAGGGATAAGGGGAAAGGATGTGGTGAACCAGTGGAAAAGACCGTCTTTATACCATTAGGAGATGAAGATCTGACGAAAACTGTGCAGATCGAGAGTATGTTGGATGAAGAAATGAAAACAAAACTAATTAATTTCCTACGAAGCAACACTAATGTTTTCGCATGATCAGCCACTGATATGCTAGGAATTCTGTCGAAAATTATAACTTACCAATTGAAGGTAAACCTAAAATGTAGGCATGTTCAACAGAAGAAAAGAAACTTTGCTCCCAAAAGACAGAAGCTGATCGATGAAGAAGCAAGCTTATTGATGCTCGATTCATAAAGGAGGTACACTATCCAGACTGGCTAGCCAACGTAGTTATGGTGAAGAAAGCTAACGATAAATGGAGGATTTGCATTGATTATACTGATCACAACAAAGCTGTTTAAAGGATAGTTTCCCCTTACCCAAGATAGATCAGCTGGTCGATGCCACTGCGGGACAAACTCCTTTATGAATGCCTTTTCAGGCTACAACCAGATCCAAATGGACACGGAAGATGAGGAAAAGATGGCATTCATAACTGAGAAGGGGTTGTACTGCACAAGGTAATGCCATTCAGCTTAAAAAATACTGGGACAACATACCAAAGGCTAATAAACAAGATCTTTGAAAAGTAGCTCGGAAAAAATATGAAAGCCTATGTCGACAACATGATTGTGAAGAGTCTCCAAACAACTGATCACATTAGGGACCTAGAAGAGGCCTTCAGAATACTACGATGCTATCGAATGAAATTGAATCCGACTAAGTGCATCTTCGGAGTGACCTCAGGAAAATTCCTGGGATTCCTTGTTACTAATCGGAGGATAGAAGCTAACTCAGAGAAAATTCGGGCAATCCTGGATATGAGACACTCATCTAACAAGAAGTACAGCAATTTACCGAGCATATTGTCTCGTTGAGCCGATTCATTTCTAGATCGGCTGAAAGGTGCCTCCCATTTTTCAAAGCTCTATGCAAAGCCAATGGCTTTGAGTGATTGGAGAGTTGTCAACAGGCATTCGAGTTGAAGAGGTACTTGATTAATCCACTTCTACTTTCAAAGCCCCAAGAAGGAGAAACTTTGTATCTATATCTCTCCGCGTCAGACGGAGTTGTTAGCTCGGTGCTGGTCAAGAGAGACTCCAACAACATCCATAAGCTGATCTATCATACCAGCAAGGTATTACATGACGCCAAAGTAAGATATCCGAAGGTGCAGAAGCTCATCTACTCGCTGATAATTATAGCAAAGCGCTTGAGGCCTTATTTTTAGACCTGCTCGATCGTAGTACTGACAGATCAGCCATTAAAGGCTATCCTGCGATGCCCGAATACATCGGGAAGGATAGCTAAATAGCTATCAAGCTAGACGAGTTTGACATAACATATCAACCAAGATCGGCGATGAAGGCACAGGTGCTAGCTGATTTCGTTGCTAAATGCACCTGGAGTGAAGACGGATGGTCAATGAACGAGAAAAGGCCAACGAGAACTTAGATCCTATATGGATACTTCACGTAGATGGGGCATCCAATTCCACCAGTTATGGAGCCGAATTAATATCGACTAACCCTGAAGGAGATGTCGTCAAATACGCTTTTTGCTTCTCTTTCGAAGCATCAAATAATCAAGCAAAGTATGAGACTCTTCTAGCAGGATTTAATACTTCCAAAGAATTGGAAATCCGGAAGTTAAAGGTCTTCTTAAATTCCAAGTTAGTGATAAACCAAGTAAAGAGGGAGTTTGAAGTCCGGGACGCTACCATGATAAAATACTTAGAAAAGATACGGAATCTTATCACCCGACTAGATTTCTTTGAGATATCTTATATCCCGCGATCAGAGAATTCTCGAGCCGATGCCCTCTCTAGACTAGCTACCATAATTCCTGATTCCCTTGGTCGGACATTCATCGAGTACTTGGAAGCTCCCAGTATGACAGAGGAGGCCCGGGGGTATATCAAATAGAACAAGAACCTTGTTGGATGGATCCGATCATCCAATATTTGGACAAGGGAACACTGCCAGAAAACATCGTCAAAGCCAAACGGATATATTGGATGGCTTCACAATATGTCATCCTAAAGGGAACTCTATAAAAAATCCTTCACACAACCTTTGCTAAAATGCTTAAGGCCAACAGATGCTGATTATGCCCTAAGGAAAGTACACGAAGATATATGCGGCGATCACCTGAGCGGCAGATCCCTGGCCTATAGAATTATAGGCCAAGAATACTATTGGCCGACCATCCAAAAAGATGCCGCCGACTTCGTCAGAAAGTTAACCAGTGCCAAAGATATTCCAATATTCAATGGCACTCTGCGAGTCAGCTAACTCAACTAACAGCTCCATGGCCATTCGTCTAATGGAGAATGAACATTCTTGGACGATTCCCTTTAGCTTCCAATCAGCGAAAATTCCTTATTGTAGCCATTGACTACTTCACCAAGTGGGTCAAAGCCGAACCCTTGGCTCATATAACTGAAGGAAAAGTCGAGAACTTTGTCAGGAATCACATAATCTTCCAATTCGAAATCCCTTATACAATTATCACCGACAACGGAAGGCATTTTGACAACCAAAGATTTAAAGATTTTTGCACCCAATATCACATTCTTCACAAGCTAACCTCCGTCAGGCATCCTTAGTCAAACGGTGAAGCCGAAGTGACCAATCAGATAATTCTCCATGGCCTAAAGACTAGGCTGAACGAAACGAAAGGACTCTGGGCCGAAAAGTTGAACTCAGTTCTTTGGACATATCGAACGACTCCCCAGACTGCCACGAATAGTCGTCGTTCAATCTGACATTTGTTACTGAGGCTGTAATACCAATGAAAATTACCTTGCAATCTTTGTGAATTGATCATTTTGCAGAACCGAAAAACTCTGAACAGCGAAGAGCTGACTTAGAGCTCACATGAAAATGGTCGTATACCAACAGAGAATTGCCAGATACTACAACTCTCGAGTTAAAGCCAGTCTTTCGACCTGGAGATTTAGTATTACGAAGATCCGAGGTGTCCAGACCCACAGAACAGGAAAAACTTTCTCCTAACTGGGAAGGGCCTTACTGGTAGTTAAAATGATACGCCCTAGGACTTATCGAATTGAAAGTTTGGATGGTTACCAGATGGCTCGACCATGGAATGCAGAAAATTTTCACATGTACTATCAATAAAACTTCTCTTTTGAATACTCTCTTCTACATAATCCCAAGTTGGCCTAATCAGCTGATTCAATCGATATGTACGACGAGTACAGAGTTGGCCTAATTATCCGACTCAATCGATATATCCGACAAATACAGAGAGTTGGCCTAATCAACCGACTCAATCGGTATATCCGACAAGTATAGAGTTAGCCTAATTCAGCCGACTCAATTGATATGTCCGACAAGTTAAGAATCAATCTAAACCACTGATTCACACTCAACAAATAAAAAGTTTGGTCTAGCTCACTGACTCAATTAGTATATTTGACAAAGAAAGAGTCTAATTAACTAACTCAATTGTCTGGTAGAAATAGCATTGGCCCATCGAAGATGCTCTCCCTCGTTACTTGGTCATCTTGTCAAAAGGTTAGTACTTAGTGAAAAAGACATCATCAAAGTTATTATACATCAACTCATACTTAGAGATTCTTCAAGCATATATTGAAAGCATCATATGTGAAAAGAACAAGGATTTCATTCATATCCAAAAAGTTTGCTACATTTCATATTTCAAGTCTTTGGTTACATGAAAGAAATCTAAAAAGCAATAGGAAAAGCTACATTTATATTGAAAACATCATAAATGATATTCAATTTGCTCGAGGAATTCGAAAACCAGTTCGAGATTGCCACAACTAGGACTTCACCTATGTAATCAACGACATCAGGATGGACATCTTCAGCTTGTTCTACTGTCCCATCCTCCTCGTCCGTGTCATCCGTATTTACCTTGGAGACATCAAGGTCTAGGTAGAGCTTCTAAATTTTCTCCAAGCAGTCAGCAAAGCCTACCTTGTAACTTTCCACCCCGACTTCCGTCATCTCATCGTCGAAGGCAGAAGATGCCTTATATTCCTCAACGATTTGATGAGCTCATTCTTCAGCTAATTCTGCCCTCTTCTCAGCTAGTTCTACCCTTTTTTCTGCTGCCATTTTCTGGGCCAGAGATTCATCGGACTTTTGAAGGTTTTCTTTGATCAGGAGCTCTGACGACCGCAACTTTTTTTCTTCATTTTTAATTTGGCCTCCAGTTCAGCCACTTTATTCTGAACTACCTTCAATTCCTTCTCCATCGAGAGGTTGACAGCATGACTTTCTCCAGTTTTCCCTCAAGGCTTGCCTTGAGTTCTTCGGCAATCTCCTTCTCAGCCTTCGCTATCTCTAGTTGATCATGAAGGCCTTGGCTTAAGTCCGCTAGTGATGCTCTCTTCGATCAGAGAGATCTTGTAGATGAACTAAAATAATAAGAGAGTCAGTTATCTTGTTGTGATCCATAACCAAAAAGATACGAAGGAAAAGGTCATACCTTCAAAGTGTTCGGATACATAAAGGTAAAGAAGTCGTCCAGACGACAAGTCTGTCACCTCCCAATCCCTTGGGAGGATGACAGCCTTCAGCTTCCTTCGGGCCAACCCGGGATTATCTAACCCGGTATCATCAGAATAAATGTTGAAGTCAACCGGCTCTTCTTCTACTTGCCGCTCGAACCCTGTATTAACTTCAGGAGCCTTACCCTTATCTTAATGGCAGGCTCAAGATGACGATGCTCCAACTTCCGAAGGAGCGGCCGGCTGCTTGGAATGCTGTTCGACTGGAGCTACCCTCGGATGGAGTTCTACCAAGGGGATGTCTTCATCAGATATTGTTCTTACCACTGTCGGGATATTCCCCCCTAGGTGGAGCCTCAAAAGGGGCACTAGAAGGGGCACCAGTTGTGTGGACCCTTTTTGTGCCCTCCGGTTGATGGAAGGAGATGTTACCGACCTCTTCCTAACGGCCTGATGGAGTTTTCGAGCATCATGCTTGATCTTCTCGTCTACAAGAAAGAAGAACGAAAGGACCCGTTAGTCAAAAAGAAAAGGAAAGTAAAGAGGAAATAACTGATGTATCCGACAAGACATACCTAAAGAAGATGTGCTAATCTGAGCGAGATAAAGGCCTTGCTCGCTCAGCAACTCCCTCATCGGACGAACTTCAACCCCTGAGAGTTTGTCGAAGTCCTCCCTATCGACCACCAAGACCTTTCCGTCATTAGGGGTCAGACAGGGCTCCCTCCACTCAGTACTAAAGCCCCACGACTGTGCAGAAAAAAGGAAAAAGAAACAAGATTTCCATCCAAGGATAGCAGACGGAAGCCCTAAGATGAACCTCCGACCAGGACGAGGACCGATGACGCACCATCCTTGGCCATGGAAATCCTTCTTCAACATGAAGAAGTGAACAGAGAAGTCCTAGACTCTATATTCAGATCATGACAAAGGACTAAGAAAACGCAGATGATCCAAATGCTATTTGGAGTCAACTGTGCAGGGATTATATGGTATAGATTAAAAATCCAAACAAAGAATGGATGGAAAGAAAAATGAAGACTAGCTTTCAAGTATTCCTCGTATATAGTTATGGTACCGAGAAGGGATTTATTTATCCTCTTACCGGAGTGAGGGACGAAGGCCGGTAAATCCTGCGAAATCTTGTAATAATTCCGCAAGAAGGCTAACCTAGAATCATTGAGGATACTTCTAATAGACTCGGGTTTCAATTCTTCCCTATAATGAGAGTCCCTTGCCCTGGAAAGGCCAGGACTGCAAGAGGATTCATCTCCTCCCCTACCGGTTGAAGACCTATCAGCAATAGAAACTTCTAAAGACCTAATCATGACAAGGAAAGAAAATCTAACCTAAAGGAAGGGGAGGAAGCTCGGAAGGAGAAGAAGAGGTTGAAGCAACGACGAAGACCCTCAAAGACGAGAACCAATATGGCAAAAAATACTAGCCGTAAGGGGAGAGAGATGTTTATATAGAGAGCACCAATGACCGTAATTTCTTCCTCGAGTGACGAGAGACCCCTCTAATCGCGCCACGTGCGAAGATCTCTGCCAAAAATACGGGGCCAAACAGAGAAGAAATTGATACGACGGGAGAAAAACCACTGCATCAGCCTCAATCTGCACGAATACGGCTGTCAGTAATGAATCAGCAACAACAGTCACGATTATACTCTTGAACAGCATTGAATGCCTATGATCGCATCACGAATCAAGATTCGAGGTGAAGACGAAGAGCCGACATGAGAAAAACCAACATGACTCGCAAATCCGTGTGAACTTTTCTGCCGTCGATAGAAGTTTGACACTTGGCGAGGGCACAATGCTCAAAACAGAAATCATCAATTCTGCTTGCTAACCCAAAGATGTGCCATTATTAGAAGACACCCCCTCCCTGTAATGGACAGTGACAACGAAGAGAAAAAAAAAGTCAATCGACTCTAATCTTTCAAAGCAATAATATGCCTTGAAACTGGAATGGGAGGCAACTGTTGTGATGAACCGGACGGACCTGCAAGCACTGGGCTCAGTTGGATCGATCGAACTGATGAACTCTAGACCGCATGGCCTAGTAACACAACAAGTCGATTATATAAAATAGCCGACCAACTCGCCTTCAAAACGAAACTATCCGACTAACTCCAAATCGGGTGAATAATCCCAAAACGGGATCAGTAAGAAAAGACATAGTTGTTATAACCGAACAACATCACAACTGCTACCCATTAAGATTAACCGCTAGAGATTATCCTAACAGCAATTAGTTACCAAAAGTTTATCTTAACCGATATCTGTTAAGATTAATGCCTATAAAAAAAGGTAAGAGGGGACTTTCGGGGCGAAGCGAAGCTACGTGCGATCCACCCTTTCCGTTCAACTTCTCTTTTGATTCTCCATCTGTTGCTTGAGCTCTACTGACTTGGGCATCGAAGTGTTCCCCATCGAAAAACCTCCGGTTCGAGATCCTTTTTAAGGATCCCGAAGCGAACGTCTGGTGGTTTGGAAGCTACAACCTGGTTCGTGGAGCTCAGCATCAATGAAATCCAATAACTGTTAGGTAAGGGATCCAATGACAGCTTCATTTTACATTGAACGATAGATCTAACTTAACTAGAAAATTGGAGCAATAACTATTAGGTGAGCCCACATGACTTAGAGACCGAGTTGCTATAACATGCTTGAGAAGTATTGGACAAGAGTTGTCCACTCATTGGTTTACATGTTATCAATAACTATTAGGTGAGGTGCATAAAATCAGTGGGACCGCAGTACCTACTAGAAATCCTAGATGCGTAGAGTTTCTACATCTCCACTAAATGTGTGATTCGTGAAAATAGTGGGAGCCTAATTTGTTTCTTAAAATTCCTAGAACAAATTTAGAATTAAATACAATTATCTAACTAGAGCTTTTACTCTCTACGAATTAAAAGTCAGCTTCCAACCCTCTTAATTTTTACACCAATCGATTAATCTAAACCTATTATAATAGCTAGTTCAACTTAAAAATTGATTAGACAAGCTAAGTACTATAATAAACCAAGATTATCCTATGTTCCCAAGCTGTCTAAGCTGACCTAAATGCAATCTATCCATGATCATTGTTTGACAATGATTAAGGATTAGAGCTTGAGAAGCTCGGGCATGATGATGTATAAAGGATTGTATATGGATTTGATCCCGTCGTCTTTGTCTAATTCAAATAGAGAATTTATTATAAACTCTATTTGAATAAGGCTAAGACAATAAGGTCAATAGATTGGTGATTATTAAAGAAACCTTGAAAAGTTTAGAGGACATGCTTCTCGATGCGGAGCATACTTTCTCTTCCAAAAAAGAGTCTAATTGGAAGAAAAGGCCTGTGAAGAAGCAAGAGATCGAGATCTTCCAAGCAAATGGCCATTAATAATAGAAAGTTATTTCCACTTCACAATCAATGACCCTAGGAACTATCCCCTGCTTGGAATCCTTGAAGAATAAATAGGACACACCCTTGGAAGGTATATCAAATGCTCAAAGAGACTATTACATGCTGACAACAAAAATTTGATTTTTTGTTTAGCATGAAAATTGCTGATCCATTTATTTTAGAAATAAATTGGATGTAGGAGATTTTATAAATATCAGTCTCTACTTGCATATAATGCATCTGCTGAGCAGTTAGTAAGTACCGTGAGATCTGAGAAATCCTCCGAGATGATATTGACCTAAAGTATATAGGTGGCACCTCAATTTTGGTCAAGGCGAAAAGAAAGGACAAATAATTTGGAAATCATGGGCAACCATAGACCTTTTGGCTAATTGACTATTAAGTTATTTCCAATTTATGAATCCTATCTTGAAAAGTGTTGACCAAATTATCTTTTGTGAGACAAAGAGTATAAGTGAGAGGCACTGATATGCTTACCTAGGTACACATTAATGTGTATGGCACATTTGACATGCAGGCCAGAGAAGGCTCCTTAAGGTTCTTCAATTAGATCGAGAAGGTAAATATCTTAAAAGAGATTTTCAGAATCATCTCAAGTTGCACGGCATAGTCTCACAATAGAGTCCTCTTATATCTCAAGCTCAATGAAATGTCTGAGCGGAGAAATTGAACCCTATTAGATATGGTTCAATACATCATGAGAGTCGCTAATTTATCTTTAAGGATATGATTATATAACTCAGCTTGCCTATTTAATTGGATTCACTATAAATCCATTCTTACCACACTTATATGAGATATAGGTGGACCATGGACAAATTAGAGTATAGGTTGCTAATGGCCTGCATCTTAAAGAGTTGTTAGGATACTTCTTCCCAATAGCTCACAAGTTGTTGTGACCCAATATCTATATTTATGGTTAAATAATTTAATCTAAATATAGCAAAGGAAATATAATAAAGCTCAAAGAGTCTTTAAAGAGCGACGGACTATGGGACCTATAAAACCTATTTAAGCAGAACTAGTACAATTAGTTCTTCTTCCATCTCGTGGATCTAGTAGGATCTTCCGTCTTCTAAAAAGGTACAGAGGTATGCTTTCAAAGAATATAAAGGAAGTGTTCCTTGTGGGAGATAGGAAACATAGAGATGATCCCAGAAATCTATAACGAGACGATGTCAGACATCGATTTTGAGATATAGTTGAATGCCATAATGCGCTTCAACCTACTATGGAATTTAATAGATCCACTAAAAGGGTATAGTACCTAATGGATACAATCAATCTATAAAGAAAAATAGATGGAGATCTATAAGGCAAGGCTTAAACGAAAGGTTAAAGTCAGCATTGATTATGAAAACCTTTTCACCTTGACCATACTGAAATTTATACTAATTAATATTCCAGTTCACCATGATGAGATCAGGTAGATGGATAGTAATGAGATCACAAAATCTAAGCCGCAAAAGATCTATATAAATAGACTGAAGCAAATAGCTTGGAATTGAAATACTCATTTCTATAATATGATCAAATCATTTCATTCTGCCAAGAACGAGAAGAGGAACCATGTATTTATAAAAGGTCAGTGGAAATTGTAATTTCCTGCATTGTATGAGGATAATATTCTCCTATTAGGAATAAAATTCCTATGTTGATCTAGGTTAGGTTATGATTGTCTAAATAATTCTTCAATAAAGACCTATTGGAAAGTCTTTATATATATATATATATATATATATATATTGGTAAAACAAAAGGGGGAGAGGAGTTAGACCCCGGGCGTGGCCACCCCCAGACGGTCCCCCAACTCCAGCCAGGAAATGTTCGATACATGGCACATATTAATTTTCCGCAGCCGTTCCCCACCCGAAGGTGAGTACATCAACCTGACTATCACTGGCGTCAACCGAGTGAACAGGATTTATTATATATATCCCTAACTTTTTCATTACCACCAGCCAACAGGGGCTCCAGGATTATTTTATTAATTTTTCTCTTTTTCTTATTTTACCCTCGGACTTTTTTAGTCGAAATATGCCCAAAACGGGCCTCGAACCCCTGCCAGCTGGTTGTGAGGAAAGTCTCACAACCAGCTGTACCACGCGCCAGTGGCGTCTATATATATACATATACACGTACGTACATATATATAATTTATATATACTATTTATATATACGTATATATATAAGTCTATATATATACATATACACGTACGTACATAAATATAATGTATATATACCATTTATATATACATATATATATACATAGATATACGTATATATATATACACATATATGTAAATATGCGCATATATGCATATATGTATATATAATATGTATATATAAATGTATATATATACGTATATGTATACATATATATACATAAACATATACATATATATATATATATAAACATATACACGTACATACTGTATACATACACACATACATATTTATACATATACATATACGTATATATGAATACATATACATATACATATGCACTTACACATATACAAAGAGATTTTGTAGTGCAAATTAAAATATTGAAATTTAACTATGTTTCATGCTAAAGCCAATTTATTTGTCCAAGCGTCAATTGGATTAAGATTTAGATTAACAAATAATGGAAGGTTTAGTAGGTAATTTATGTTGATCAAATGTCTCTAATATAGACAAAGCTAAAAAGCTTCACCAGTAAATCAGCACAAGGATGGAGAATCATACCTTAAAAGCAAAGACATAAGCCCACTATATCCTATTATTGCTTGAAATGCAGAAGATATGATTAAAGCTCCCTGGAGCTCCTTCATTATGTGCTTAAAATTCTGCAGTAAATATAGATTGTTAAGTTGAAAACAGATTCTACTCATAGTGCAAATTTTAGATAGTTAAAAAAATAAATATCTGAATATTCTTGAAACAATTTCTTGCATCATGACTTAATTTGCACTTGACAACTTTGCAACTAAGACATTTACAAGCCCCAATTCAACAATATTTATATGCTTCCGTCTAATTAGAAAGTTAATTTCAGTATGCCAGCCAGGCATTGTAGGCAAAAAGTTATTCAATAAGGTGTGCATTCACATCATAGAATTGCTAGCTCATTTCATCTCTTTAAGAACTTAAAGTTACATACTCCACAAATTTCTTCAGTTTAAACGGGGGTGCAATTGAGCCGAATTGAATTGAGTAGTTAAAAGCTCAAGCTCAACTTGATTCAAAATATTCAAGCTCAAAACTCGACTCAAGATTGATAGAACCTTAGTATCCCAAGCTCGAGCTCAGCTCGATAAAAAAAAGACAATAATCAAGCTCCACTCAGCTCGAATATCAGGCAAACCATATTCAAGCTCAAAATCAAGTCTTAGCCTATTTATAATATATATTAATATATTTATATTATAAATAAAAATAAAATTATTAAAATATATATATAAATTCAAGTAGGCTCACGAGTTTTCAAGTCAAGCATTTTGCTACTTAAGCTCGATTCGAAAAGCTATTTAAACTACTTGAGCTCGATAATAGTCAAGCCAAGTTAAGCTTGAACTCGAGCCAAGCTCAAGTAGCTTACAAGTAGCCCGATTCATTTACATCCTATAGAACTGGTTATGCATAACAAGGTTATAAGTTGATGGTTTGTTACCAACTTCTTCTGGCCTGATAGATAATGCTGAATTGAATATTTAAAATGTTGATGGCCTTAGGATGTAAAAGGACAAGAAAGTGAAGTTGCCAATCAGTGATGCAGAAGCATACATTCCCATTCAGACCCTGGAACTCTGGAGAGTTGATTATTGCCAGTGCCGGTGCCAGATACACAAACGATGGACCCTGTATCAAAGGTAGTCTTGTTCCAAAGAAAGTGTGCAGTAATGTTGTCACGCCTGAGATGAAAAGCACTGTTGACACCACTGCTGCGGTATCCTCCTGCATGATTATGCATGTATATTCAGACACAACCTACAGACCATTAGAGGGGATTGCTTTAAGAAAACATAATAAAAGGAATTCCACAAAATGATTTTGCTCACATAGGTGCCACCCATTGCCGGTACTATGACCAGGGGGATCAGAAGCAAGGAGCCCAGTATAGAGAGATAGTGTTGGAATGCATAGAAGATAATTGGAACTGTAAATTAGAAGCACTCGAATTAAAAATAAGAAACTCAGCATTGACTAATATAACTACCAACACCAGCTTTGGAGATCAGAACTAGAGATGTGCAGCAAGGAACCCTCACCAAGTCCCGGAGAATCTCTCAGCTCGTACTTAATATGTGCCTGCCGTGACGCGAAGCCCTCCTCCTCCTCCTGGAGCTGTGGCAATGTGACAGCCTCGTCCTCCCTTCTCTGCCTCCGATGTGGAGGAGGCGGGGGATCACACCGGACCTGGCCGTTGAGCCCCGAAACCCCATTCTTGCTCCCACCGTCTGAATCCCTCCCCTTCCTCGCCGTCTGATCTGCCGGCACAAGGGCCGCTCCCCTCTCTCTGTTTTCGGACTCCCCATTGGCTGGAGTAGCAGTGGCAGCGGCGGCGACGGGAGGTGGAGGGAGAGTGGTGGTGTGGGTACGGCCGGACTCCAGATCCGGACTAGTTTCACGTTCCTTGGGCTTGGGAAGCGCAATCTGGCCGGCATTGTTAGCGTCGGACTCGCCGGAGACCCTTCCCTTAAAGCCGGTCCGCTTGGCCCAGGACAGCGGCGCCGCCGGAGTGGAATCAGGCGCGGGCGGCCACGGCCCTGGCCGCGGCCGCCGCGCTGGCTGGTCGTTGGTCGCCATACCTACCCGCGCATCCACCCGGCGAGATCCGTCGCGGCGGCGGCAAATCGGAACTCTCCCCGCTGGAGGCTTCCGGTAGGGTTTCTGGAGCAATAAAGAACAGTGCAAAGATAGAAGAGAAAGTGTCGGATTCCTGCTCTTCTTGGAGGTGGCTAGGGTTTGAGGGACGGTTGTGGGCTTGTGCTGAGCTACGACTGAGAGTGAGTGAGAGGCGAGAGCTGGCGGTGCGATGGAGAATCACCGAAAAGTCACAAACTAGGTTGGGGAGAGAGTAGCGTAGGGTGCGACGGTCGGAAGCCCGTTCTTCGCTTGAAACGGTCCAACTAGGTTCGCTTCAGTTAAAAATCCACCGACCTAATGCTGTGAATCTTTATATATGTTATTTTCGTTTATGTGTCAGCTAATATTGCACACGCACGGTGCACGCAAGGACAGGGATATACCAAGTAATGATTTTTCGCTTTTTATCTTTCCAGGGTTATACGAGCACAGACACCTCTAGGTGGTGTTTCCTTTGCTTATTCCATCCAAAATAAATTTTTATTTCACTTTTTTTTTCAAACATCCAAAAAAAAAAAAAAACTTTGATGGGCATCCTGATTTTGCTATTCCGTCAACTCATCCATATTCTAGAATAGCATTTCCGTAGTAGACCCTGGAATTGCTTATTCTAAGCTTTCTTATTCCCATTCAGGCGAAGGATATCCTCTGATTTTTTTATAAAAAATAGTTAAGAGGGCAGTACCACAGTGGCCAGACTCCCCTCTCGATCTTCTGCCGCTACAGTGGCCAATGTCCAAAAGACCGAGCAGCACTATAAAATCCTTCAGCGGGTTCTGTCTATCAGCACTGCCACTCCCAATCCAGTCCAACACCCACATCCGGTTATGGGCCAAGCTGCCATCGCCCCCCGCGTCCTCTCCAATGACCAGGATTGCCACAGCAACTGCTGCTCCTCTTTCTCCGTTATCAACGATGGGGACATCACGTCCGCCTACTAGTAGCCACTGCCATTCGATTTGAGCCTCCTTTCTCCTGTCGACGACGACTACCTTGCCAGTGCTATCTCTAATGCGCGATTCCACGGCTGAGAAGAAAGAAAAAAAAGAAAGGAAACAAAAACAAAATAGAAGAGCATGCTTCATTATCTTCTCTATCTCTTCTTCTTATAATTTCTTACTATTATGGTCGAAACTCTGATGTACCGTCTAGGCTTGCTCTATAGGGCTCCTTGATGACCTGCAAAATAAATCGCTGGCCGGAATTTTTCCGACGGAGGATACTCTGATGCTTAAGTCAGCAAGAATTCGGGTGAACAGATATATAAATCTCAAAGAAGATGGCTAAAATATGAGACAGTATTTCAACTAGTTGATCTCACTTACCTCCGGAGATCTCCCATTGACCCGTATTTATAGGCTCGGGCCTTAACTGAATTTAGTTAGACAGACCTCAAATGGTTAGTTCTGTTAGGAATGAACCCGTGCCTGTAATAATAGTAATTAGTGATTCTGGTAGGATAACTACAGTTAGATGTATGCCCTGAAAGCCAAGTTGGCTTGACACATTTTAATTTTAGGTTATGAACTTTGTACTTAATTTTTTCTTATTAATAAAAGGACATTATTTTCATTCATATTGATGTGTTTATGAATCGTCCATGGAGTTAATGGACAATGACACATATTCTCAAGAGTTGAGAATATGAGGCATATGTTTTTATAAATTGACTCCTAAAAGCTCCCAATTGTTAGAATATCACGTAGACGGTAATTGATCCATTAAAATCGGTGCACAGATCATTTCCTTTTCTGGGTAGATGAGTCTCTAACCTACAATGTAGTGATATTGGAGTGAGAGTGCAGGTAGTTGATAGAGATCAACGGTACTGAGCATGGCCAAGTATCAAAAGTTATACGGATGACTACTCACTCGTCAATAACTTCCTGATACTGTAGTTGTATGAATAGTTCTTTGACCTAGAGTGTCTCAGCTACTCACAATAAGGTTGCTGTAGTTTGACAGCACAAACATATGATTCCTATCCATACGGGACCTTGCGGTGTTCGTTGGCTGCAGTAAGTTTATGGTAGGAGTAGGATGTTCACTTGTAAGAATCTAACAGCCTTAGTAGTAAGGAATAATCCTATGCAAGCTTAATGTGACTAAGTCCAGAAGTCTATGCCATAGCAAGGTGATAATGAAAAGGATGTTTTCATTAGTATAATAATTGGACTTGAGTCGATTAAGTTAAGCATATGACTGATGGGTTTGACGAATATCCATAACCAATACATATCAGGATTTTTGATAGAGGAACCGAATCATATGGTAACTACACCTAAGGATTCCAATCTTATTCTGCTAGGTTGACACTACATACTGCTAGATGTTACTAGTGGATTGTAAGAGCCCATTAGGATCATTCTCGGATCGATAATCCTAATTACGGTTGAGCAAAAATTATTTATGTCCATCAAAAGGAGTTTCGATGATGTATAATGAAGATTATAGCATATCTCATTACCAGACAGGATAGGACCTGAGGGGTCACACACATTAAGAGCTTAAGTAACCAATCAGCAAATTAAAATGTTACTAAAATTGGCAATTTTAGTATATTTGGACCAAATTATAAATATTACAATTAATAAATTATGGATTAATTATTAATTAAATTAAATTAGATTTAATTTAATTGAGTTAGACTCAGTTAATTGATCCTAATTGAGTTGGGTCAATAGCCTTTTCAAAATGGTTCGATCGAATTTAAAATTGGCTTCGATTTGACTGTCAAATCATTTAATTTGGATCTATGACTTAGAGTCCTGTTGGACTGGGACTCTCTCTCCTTTTTTCCCCATTTCTCTACATGCCAATTAGTAGGGCCCAAGTATTTTGTGCGACAAAAAAAAGTAGGCATGAAAAGAGGTGGGCGCTAAAAGTGTTTAGGCGTGGAGAATTTTAAGAGAGGGAAGAGTCCTCTTCTACTTCTCTTAAATTTTAAACCAATTTAGATTAGTTTAAACTCCTCTCTTTGTGGCATGGAGGAATTGGAGAAGGGATTTACCGTAAATCATAAAAGGAAGAGAAAGGGGTGGCCAAACATATGCTTCTCCCTTTTGGCGTGATTTTCTTTTGGACGTCAATAGCAGAGATTCGCTCTCTTGGGCGTCATCTTCTTTTTACGTATTTTTCTTATTCCTTGTGTGAGGTTCAAGAATCTGAAGAGAGATCTTCTTCAAGAGAAAGAAGAAAGAAAAAGGTCCTAGGTCTTGCAAATCTTAATTTGCAAGATAAAAGCCAATTCAAGAAAAACCGGTCCAAATTCGAATCAACACAGTTATTAAAGCACCCGATTTGCTGAAAGAGGAGAGGGCTGCAAGGATATAGCAGTCTAATGCTCTCTACAACTTGGTTATGCAAGCTTTGTGTGGATACCAGCAGAGGTCGAGTGATTGCGCTGTTCCGGTAGAATCCCGATTATAAAGCAAATCGGCATAGTTTTCAGAGTAGGTCAAGATAGCAATCCAAGTAAGTTATTTTTGCTTTAAATAATTTTATTTTTATATCTGATATTTTTTTCATCTATTAAAGCATGTTTAGGAATTTATTATGAATAAATTAGATTTATTTATAAATTGCATGTTTAGATATAAAATAGTTTTTATATCTACTTTCGCTGCGTCAGGTTTTTAATTCCTGGTTTTATGCAATATACTGTTCCTGGAAGAATTCCAACAGTGGTATCAAAACACAGTTCTCCTTTCTTTAACATGCATTGATGAGAATCAGATCTGAAACATATTCAGATTCAAAAGATAGGTGACGATTGTATCAAATCTATGCTGAATATATAGTTGGTCTAGCATAGACTTATTATGTTTTGAAAAATTGTTTTCAAAATTAAAATCAAAATTTTTAGATCTGAAATTATATATTATAATTTGAAAATTAATTGATCAAAAGTTGCACAAAGTGATTATAAGGTTGTCCTACTATAGGGTTTACCCTCTATAGTGCAAAGGTTGTCCTACTTTAATGTAAACCTGTTGGGGAATCCTGATCTAAGTACGAACCAAACACCGGTTTGGCTGATCGAAGACCTTTCCTCCGAGCCAGCGACTTCGGACCTAGAAAGATCGGGCCAACCACGAGCAACTCAAGGCTCCCCACCGGCCTACGACACCCGAAAGCAAGACCTTCGAATTACGTCTTCGGTCTTAACCGAAGACCAGGCTCCATGCCGACTTCCGAAGACATACTCTTCGTTTCCTGCCGAATACACGATCTCTGGCCCTTGGTAAACACCAAGTCCTCGACTTATGCAAAAGACAGGATCTCCGACCGAGAAGATCCAAAGACGGGAAAATTCCCAGTTCAATTACGAGAATCTTCCTAAACGGGGGAAATCTGAGGATGGGTCCACGATCTATCCCAGATAGGCAACAGTAACCAACGGTTACCATCACTATCTCCATGCCACAATCATGGCACGCAACTCCAGCTGCCACGCCTCCGGTCTAGCCATAACCGCTCAATGACAACCCACGATTGCCAATCATAGGGAGAAATTAACTCCCCGTGATTGCTGGGAGAAGAACGGATCCGCAGGCCGAGCACCCCCTTATAAATGGTGGTAAGAAGAAACGCTCAAAGGGAGGTACGCACACATACATACACGCGTACTCTGAATTCAAGAGAGCCTTTCCCTTTGCTTCTCGAGAATCTTCCCCATTCTGTGGCTGGGATCCACCTCTGACTTAGGCATCGGAGTGTCTCCCGCCTGAACGACTCCAGCAAGGGACCTGTTTTGCAGGTGAACTAGGGAGCGTTCCTGTGGTACAGCAGCTCCGACCAGCCGATACAAGGACCCCGCACCAACAGATTGGTGCGCCAGGTAGGGGCAACACAGCACTCTTTAGGCTCCCTCTTAAACAAGGAAAAGTAAGAGGTTCCTGATGGCGAGAGGAAGGACTCATATAGCCTCCACTAGTCGAAGTCGTGCTCCGTCCTAAGGGAGCGCACCCCCGGGAGAGAACGATGTCCCACCTCCCATAGTTGTCGTAGGATTACAGCAATTTGAAGCCCTTGTGAACCAGGTTACCAACCTTACAGCCATGGTTCAAGATTTCCAGAATAGAGCATTTCCGGTGGGAAACCCACAGGCCACCTCCAGACATAGCTCTCGGTCCCGAAGGAAGAGAGCCCCGCGGGAGGATTCCACACATCTCTCCCCCCATTCTCAGCCCTCTCTTGAAGGCCGAACTTCGAGACTGCTTAAGTCCGCTAATTCCCCGCAGAAAGGGAAAAGGCCTAGGCAAACTCCCTCACCCTCCTCCGAAGACTCCACTTCCATAGAGAGGGTGCCAAAACAGACTCCCGATTATGACGGGAGATTTAGAACCATTGAATTAGAAATGGTGAGGGCATGAGAGCAGAGAATGCGGGATCTAAAAGATCACGACGACTTGATAGTGGGTGATCTACGCCCACCCTACATCGACCATATCTTGGCCGAATTCATTCCTCGGCACTTCAGGGTTCCTAGATGGAATCCTACGACGGCACCTCCGATCCCCTCGACCACTTGGGCAGCTTCAAGGCCCATATGATGATCCAAGAAGCTTCGGACATGATGTACTACCTCGCGTTCCCGGCTACCTTGAAGAAAGCCACTCGGATGTGGTACTCGAGCATGTGCCCAGGTATCATCGATTCTTTTTCCGAGTTAGAGAAATTGTTTGTCTTGCATTTCAGGACCTACCGCAAGACCCCCTAGAACACAGACACACTGTTCCTCCTTCACCAGAGTGAGGGAGAAAGCCTGCAAGACTATATCTCCAGGTTTAATGTGGTCACACTCGAGATCCCCGATCTCAACGAGCATGTGGCCATGTCTGTGCTGAAGAAGGGACTTCGTACATCCAGGCTTACTTTTTTCCTGGATAAGAAGTTCTCCAAAAGCTACGCTGAGCTCTTGTCGAGGGCTCAGAAATATGCCAATGCTGAAGAGCAAGCGGCCAACCAACGACTGATCGAAGGGAAACCTCCTTAAAAAAAGAAGAACAACAGGGGACAAGGTCCCTCGACCTTCAATAACAATAATGGCAAATATACAGACTGCCGAAGAAGTCCTCCCAGGTCCAAGGCATTGGGAAGAAGATTCGACTCCTACACCCCCCTCAACCTTTCTCGAGAAAAGATCTTCATGAAGATAGAGAAAGAAAATTATCTTCCATGGCCCTGTCCCATGAAGGCTTCCTCTTCCATAAGGAATAGGAACAAATATTGCCGATTCCACCGGAACCACGGCCACAATATTGAAGAATGCATCCAACTAAAGGATGCGATTGAGGATCTCATCAAAAGAGGGTATTTGGGATAGTATATTGGTCGCCAAGGATCTCGGTCGGAAGCTACTGTTCCCCAGCCACCTCTTGAAGAGGCTGAACTGCCAAATCAAAGGCCCACTAATGGAGGAGTAGGGATGATACATCGACCCATCGACTGGAGGAGGGACGAGGACGATGTCCCAAAGTGACTCAAGGACAATAACACTATTCTCTTCTCCGATGATGACCTTGTAGGAGTCCAACTCTCGCATGATGATCCCCTTATAATCTCGGCCGTTGTGGCCAACTATGATGTACAGCAAATCCTTGTTGATAATGAAAGTTCAATTGATGTCTTGATTTACGATGCATTCTCTAAAATATGTTTGTCTAGACATCAACTACGGAGATCCCCCATACCGCTCACTGGTTTTGGGGGCAACCAAGTTCATGCCGAGGAAGAAATAATGTTGCCTGTGACCCTTGGCACTGAACCACGATAAAAAATACTGTCGATCAACTTCACGGTAGTCCGGACCCCCTCGGCTTACAACATCATTCTGGGGTGGCCCGCCTTGAACAAGTTTCGAACCGTGATCTCCTCTCATTATCTCTTGGTATGCTTCCCCACCAGGAACGGTGTCAAAAAAGCCATAGGAGATCAGAGAGCAGCGCGGCAGTGCCTGATGATTCAGGACAAGCACTTCAATGATTCTAAAACTTCGAATCAGCTGGATCCGAGGGATAAACTGCAGGCTCTGGTGAACCCATGGAAAGAACTGTCCTGGTACCCTTGACAAAGAAAGATCCCACCATAACTGTGCAGATCGGGAGTACACTTGATGAGAAAACCAGAACGGAGCTGATCTGTTTCCTTAGAGACAACGCCGATGTCTTCGCCTGGTCGGCTTCAGATATGCCTGGGACTCCTGTCGAAGTGATCACTCATCGACTGGAAGTTATCCCTGGGTACAAACCAGTATGGCAGAAGAAAAGGAGTTTCGCTCCTGAAAGACAGAAAGCCATGGACGAAGAAGTCAGCAAGCTCCTTAAAGCAGGGTTCATCTGAGAGGCCCACTACCCTGAATGGTTGGCCAATGTGGTAATATTGAAAAAGCTAGCGATAAGTGGAGGATCTGTATCGATTACACAGACCTTAACAAGGCTTGCCCAAAAGATAGCTTCCCTCTCTCAAAGATTGATCAACTGGTCGACGCCATTGCTGGCCACCAACTGCTAAGCTTCATGGATGCTTTTTCCGGCTATAATCAGATTAGGATGGATCCACAGGATGAGAAGATGGCCTTCGTCACTGACAAAGGTCTCTACTGCTACAAGATGATGTCATTCGGCCTCAAGAACGCCGGGGCAACATTTCAAAGACTAATCAATAAGGTGTTCGAAAAGCAATTGGGAAGAAACATGGAGGCCTACGTCGACGACATGATCATCAAAAGCCTTCTCCGAAAAGATCATATCCACGACTTGAAAGAGTCATTCAGTGCTCTACGATGCTACCGCATGAAGCTAAATCCTGCAAAGTGCGCCTTTGGGGTCACTTTGGGTAAGTTCATGGGCTTTCTTTTTACCAAACGAGGGATTGAGGCAAATCCTAAAAAGATCCAAGCCCTGAAGGATATGAGACATCCATCCTACAAAAAAGAAGTCCAGCAGTTGACAGGGAGAATCGCCTCCCTAAGTAGGTTCATTTCTCGGTCAGCCGAGAAATATCTTCCGTTCTTCAAGATACTTCGGCAGTCAAAAGGCTTCGAATGGTCCGAAGATGGTCGCACTGCCTTTAAAGAACTAAAGAAATACCTAGTGATATGGCTACATCGCTGACATGGAATGTGTGTCAGATCCAGTTGGATGCCATCCGGTGCGACGTGGATTTTTTCTTTCAAAATTCCCTACTCGGGACGAGGCACTCCTGCTCCTTCGCCAGGTGGCACCCCAAGACTGGTCCACCTCGGCTGAAGTCGAGCCTTCCTCTGCCACTTCGCCAGGTGTCCACCCAGGAGGGGTATACCTTGGCAGAAGTCGAGCCTTCCTCTGCCACTTTGCCAAGTATCCACCTAGGAGGGGTCCACCTCGATCGAAGCTGGCAGCCCCTGCTCCCTCACCAGGTGGCACCCCAAGACGGGTCCATCTTCGCCAGGTGTCCACCCAGGAGGGGTCCACCTCGGCCGAAGTGGGCAGCCCCTACTCCCTCGCCAGGTGGCACCCCAAGATGGGTCCACCTCTACCGAGGTCGAGCCTGGCGCTCCTGCTCCTTCGCCGGGTGGCACCCAAAGATGGGTTCACCTCGATCGAAGTTGAGCCTTCCTTCGCCACTTCATCAGGTGTCCACCCAGGAGGGGTCCACCTCGGTCGAAGCTGGCAGCCCTTACTCCCTCGCCAGGTGGCACCCCAAGACGGGTCCACCTCTACCGAGGTCGAGCCTGACACTCCTGCTCCTTCACCAGGTGGCACCCCAAGATGGGTCCACCTCGGCCGAAGTCGAGCCTTCATCCGCCACTTCGCCAGGTGTCCACCCAGGAGGGATCCACCTCGGTCGAAGCTGGCAGCCCCTGCTCCCTCACCAGGTGGCTCCCCAAGATGGGTCCACCTCTGCCGAGATTGAGCCTGGCTCTCATGCTCCTTTGCTAGGTGGCACCCGAAGACGGGTCCACCTCGGTCAAAGTTGAGCCTTCCTCCACCACTTCGCCAGGTGTCCACCCAGGAGGGGTCCACCTCGGCCGAAGTTGGCAGCCCCTGCTCCCTCGCCAGGTGGCACCCCAAGACGGGTCCACCTCTACCAAGGTCAAGCCTGGCGCTCCTGCTCCTTCGCCAGGTGGCACCCCAAGATGGGTCCACCTCGACCGAAGTCGAGCCTTCCTCCGCCACTTCACCAGGTGTCCACCCAGGAGGGGTCCATCTCGATCGAAGCCAGCGACCCCCTGCTCCTTCGCCAGGTGGCACTCCAAGACGGGTCTACCTCGACCAAAGTCAGCCTTCCCTTGCAAAGCCTCGGGAAGGTAGAGGCACGGGTCACGAGGTCGCCACTAGAATCGACGTGCGCCGCGTCCTGTACAGGATGCCATTATGGCCCGCAGCGGTGCGCGGAACCTCGTTTACATCAGTTAAGCGGGGCTCCATGATCGAGGAATAAAATCCTTGCGGGCAGGGGCCTGAAACACGGGAAACCCACCATCAACGCCCCGAAAGAAGGGCTCCTGCACTTTGTTCGAGGTCTGGCCAGTTTTCCCCTTTCGTGACAATACGACAGACGAGGCGTGTCGGCCACTTAACTCCCAGACTCGAAGGAGAAAGGAAAAAAGGATCTAGAGATCTCCGAGAGAATCCGAGGGGGAGACGGAGGCAAAAGGCGGTCCGGTGGTACAAAAGGGACGGTAAAAGCGGACGAAAAGGTAAGCAAAAAAAGAGGGAAGGATATTGAGAGAACGACCCTAGGACCTCCAGGAGTCCTCAGGCGTAAGCTCAGTAGACCCAGCACAAGAAGCTGGGCTTCAACCCCTCTCTTCCTCACACTTCTTTCATAAAATTTCCTCTAAGCACGGGAATCCATTGGAAACCCGCCTTAGGGGGCTTGTTCCATCTTGCCGCTCTCTAACTTGATCGTCAGAGTGCCCCCGCTGGAATCCCCGGCTCGGGTCTCTGACCTTGATTTTACAGGACTGGAGGCTTGGAGATCTCGAGATAGGAGAGTCTGAGAACCGGTGCCAGCTCACGAGCTACAGGCCATCGCGGTAAGATCGACAATAGATTGGTATGCTAGGAAGGGGGCAGAATAGTAACCCCTGCATAAGCAAGCTCTCCGTGAGCAAGAGCATACATCGACCATGGTGGTGACACGTGGGCGTGAAGCATCCACCTACCGAGCGGGAGAGGTTCCCTCTCTCCCGAACCCGCGTAGCCCGGAGAGGGAACTTCCTGCTCCACCTCCTCCCCCTCAACCATCCTCAGTGGACGGTCCTTTCGCAGCCATCATCCAGCAGCTGCAAACATTGACTACAGCCGTGCAGTAGCTGCAGCACCAGCAGCACTCCTTTACCACTCAACCCCAGCCGGGGACCCCCGCGGCCTGAGCTGTAGGCCCCCACGGAAGCCTATGCTCCATCCAAGGCATGCCTTCTCATCCGTGGGCAGCAACCAATGCCCGCGGGAGCCATCAGACTCATGCAAAGAGAAACCACACCGATTCAACGGATCACGAGAGTCGATCCCCAACCGACGATGATGAAGCAGTATGGCGCAGCAAGCGCCATCGGGGCAAGGCCCCTCATCGTGATCGATCGACACCTCCTTCTCCGGCGGCCTCAGTGGAAGGCTCCACCGATGAGGCCATCAGACGTCGGGTCGAGAGGCGTTTGGAGGAGCACGAGTGCAAGTTGCTGGAGTTCTCCCGCTGTTTTGCTAACATGCAGAGCTTCCCAATTGAGCCAGTGGGCTATAACGCCCAACCACCCTTCTCTCAGGAAATCCAAGAGGAACCGATCCCGAATCGGTTCCACATGCCTCAGGTGGATCCCTACGATGGGACCACCGACCCCTTGGACCACTTAAAGATCTACAAGGCTCTCATGAGGGTCCAGGGAGCAACGGACGCTCTTCTATGCATCGCCTTCCCGGCCACCCTCCGGAAGGCCACTCGAGTTTGGTTCACCTGCCTCGAGCCAGAATCTATCAGCTCCTTCCACCAACTGGAAGGAAAGTTTGTGGCACACTTCAACACCTGCCGAAAGGTGCCGAGGGAGGTGGATAGCCTCTTCTCTATCCGCCAGCAAGATCAGGAGCTACTCTGGGACTACGTCACCCGCTTCAAGATCGCAGCCATGGAGATTTACAGCCTGGACGAGCTTGTCGCCATGCTGGCATTGAAACAAGGGCTCAAGACCTCCCGCCTGATGTATTCTTTGGATAAAAAGCCCCCCAAGACATATTCCGAGCTCCTCCTCCGCGTCCACAAGTACATCCATGCTGAGGAGGCTGACCGTACCAAGTGAGAGCTGGATGGCAAGCCCTCAAAGATGCCTGCCCCAAGGGATGTCCCTGGGACCCGGAGGCCTGGACCACCTGCAGACTTCCATCCAGGTCCAAAGCCGAAGAACGATGCTACCCCGGAGCGAACCTTCACCCCTCTCCTCGCTCCTCAAACGAAGAACCTCATGGAGATTGAGGGTGAGCACTACCTCCGCCGACCTCCTCCTCAGAACCCAAGGAACATCCGCGACAAGACGAAGTATTGCCAGTTCAACCGCGAGCACGGCCACGACACGAAGGAGTGCCGTAATCTAAAATGGGAGATCGAGGAGCTAATCAAGAGGGGCTGCCTCAGGAAGTTCGTGAGGAGTGAGGCTCCGGCGGAGCACCAACCACTCGCGGCCCTTCCCCCTGTCCCTGCGGTTGACAACCGTCCTACAGTGAAGCTGGTGGGCATGATCTCTTGGGGGATTGGGCGTGCGTCGAAGAGAGCCCGGGAGATGGGAGACCTAGAGAGTGTACTCCCCTTTGAAAAGGGAAATGAAAGTAAAAATGTAAATAACGATGCAGTGGTGGTCGAGATGACCATCGCTAAGCATCCTATACATCGTATTATGGTGGATAGTGGGAGCTCTACTGACGTACTTTTTTATGATGCTTTCTCCTAGATGAATTTGCCTCATGATCAACTAAAACCAATGCACACCCCTCTTATGGGCTTCACCGGGGACTCCGTGGGGGTCGAAGGGGAGATCACTCTCCCTGTTATCGCCGGATCCTCATCCCGGCAGAGCACGGTCATGATAACGTTTACCGTCGTCAGGCTCCCATCACCTTACAATGCTATCCTGGGCCGTCCAGGGCTCAACCAGTTGGACGCGGTCATTTCCACCAAAAGGTTGCTGGTGCAGTTCCCTACCGCCTCTAGGACGGGGGTGATGAGAGGGATGGCCCAACCTGTCTCGCATTGCCTGCAAATGGTCTCAGGGGCCCGGAGTGTCGAGCTCGGCTCCGACGTCGACGATCTCGACCTAAGAGCGCAAGACCCCAGGGGAGGTCCCGTAGAGTGCTTACTAATGTACCCCCTCAGCTTGGACCCTCAGAAAATGGTGCAGATAGAAGCCCAGCTCCCGGATAATGAGTGGGCTCGCTTGCTAGATTTCCTTCGAACGAACGTTGATGTGTTCGCTTGGTCTGCTGCAGACATGCCAGGTATCCCCTCGGAGGTTATCACCCACCAATTGAAGATTGATCCAAGGTGCCGCCTAGTCCGCCAGAAGAAGAGAAGTTTTATTGCAGAGAGACAGAAGGCCATCAATAAGGAAGTGGAAAAGCTTCTCGCCGCCAGCTTTGTACGAGAAGTGCAGTATCCCAGTTGGCCAACGAACGTGGTAATGGTGAAGAAGAGCAACGGCAAGTGGAGGATCTGTGTGGACTACACCGAACTCAACCGAGCTTGCCTGAAGGACAGCTTCCCTCTTCCCAAGATCGACCAGCTCGTGGATGCTACCCCAGGGCACCGCCTCCTTTCTTTCATGGATGCTTTCTCTGGGTACAACCAGATCCGAATGCACTAGGAGGATGAGGAGCACATCGCCTTCGTCACCGATCGTGGGACCTACTGCTATAAGATGATGCTGTTCGGTCTCAAGAATGCAGGTGCCACGTACCAACGTCTGGTCAACAAGGTTTTCAAAGACCAAATTGGCCGCAACATGCAGGTGTACGTGGACAACATGCTGGTGATGAGCAAGCCGACTTCGGACCACATAGGCGACCTGGCAGAGACTTTCAATAACCTCCGTCTCCACCAAATGAAGTTGAACCCAGCGAAGTGCATTTTTGGCGATCCGCGAGAAAGTTCCTGGGCTTCATGGTGACCCAAAGAGGGATAGAGGCCAACCCGAAGAAGGTTCAGGCGATCCTAGACATGGAGCAGCCCACCTCCAAGAAGCAAGTGCAGCGACTCACCGGTCGAATAGCCATCCTAAGCTGGTTTATCTCAAGATCCGCTGACCGCTGCCAGCCCTTCTTCAAGGTGCTGAGAAAGATGCATGACTTCGCTTGGACGAAGGAGTGCTAGGAGGCATTCGAAGAGTTGAAGAAGACATTGGCGTCGTCGCCATTGCTTTCCCGACCGGAAGAGGGAGAGGAGCTCCTCCTGTACCTGGCAGTCACACTGGAGGCCGTCAGCTCGGTCCTGGTTCAGACGGATGACAAAGGGACACAGAGGCCGGTGTATTACACGAGCAAACTTCTCCGCAATACGGAGCTCAGGTATTCTCGGTCTGAGAAATTGATTTTTGCGCTAATCATGTTTGCCTAGCATCTTAGGCTTTATTTCCAAGCGCACCCCATTGCAGTCATGATGGATCAACCATTGAAAGCGGTGCTCAACCGACCTGATACGTCTGGACACCTGGCAAAGTGGACACTCAAGCTTAGCGAGTTCGACCTCACCTACCGATCGAGGTCGGTCATGAAGGTACAGGTACTCACTGATTTCTTGGTTGAGTGTGCAAGCCTAGGCGAGGGACCCGAAGAGAGCCCTCGAGACCGGTAGCCAGAGCCTAGACCAGAGGAAGATGTCTGGATCCTTCATGTGGATGGAGCCTCGAACTCTGGTGGGAGTGGAGCCGGACTCATCCTTGCCAACGGTGAAGGGGTCGTCGTCGATGTGCACTCCGCTTCCAGTTCGCCACCACCAATAACCAGGTGGAGTACGAAGCGCTCCTCGCAGGGCTAAGAGTTTCCTGCGAGCTAGGCGTGGCCTGCCTTAAGGTCTTCACCGACTCGTAGCTAGTGGCCGGGCATGTCTCGAGGGAGTATGAGGTGCGGGATCCCCAAATGGTGAGGTACTTGGAGCTCGTAAGAACGAGCACGGTAGGTTTTAGGTGCTTCAACATCTCCTATATTTCTCGCGGGGAAAATGCTCGCGTAGACACCCTCTCCTGCCTGGCAACCCTGCTGGACTCATCACTGGGCCGCACTTACGTCAAGCATCTTAAAGCCCCGAGCTATGAAACATCCATGGAGGTCCAGCAGGTCAACCTAGAGCTTAGCTGGATGGACAAGTACATCGAGTACATCACCAACGGCACCTTGCCAGAGGATTGTGTGGTGGCAGGCCTCATTAAGAGGAAGGCCGCACGGTTTGTACTGATGGACGGGCTGCTGTATCGGAGGTCCAACTCCTACCCGCTCCTCAAGTGTTTGAGACTCATCGAAGTCACACTCATGCTCTAGGAGATCCATGAGGGCATCTGCGGGAACCATGTGGGGGGTAGAACGCTGGCATATAAGGCCCTCCGTCAAGGCTATTTCTGGGAAACGATGAGGGAAGACGCAGCTGACTTCATGAAAAAGGTGTGACCGATGTCAGCAACACGCTGTGGTGCAGCGTCAACCTGCCGCTCCGCTCTCCCAGCTCTCCATATCATGGTCGTTCGCTTAGTGGGGCATGGATCTCCTCGGACCTTTTCCCTCGGTGTCCGGGCAACGAAAGTTCCTGATTGTGGCTATCGACTACTTCACGAAGTGAGTCGAGGACGAGCCCTTGGCCCAGATCACGGAGGCAAATGTTGCCAAGTTCCTTTGGAAGTTGATTATCTGCCACTTCGATTTGCCGCACACCATCATCACCGACAACGGATGCCAGTTTGACTGTCGGGAGTTCGAGGAGTTTTGCGGCGACCGCAGAATCTACCATCGTTTCACCTCGATGGCGCATCCTCAAACAAATGGAGAAGCCAAGGTAACAAACAGAACCATCCTACAAGGCCTTCGAATAAGGCTGGACCAGGCCAAGGGGAGGTGGACGGAAGAGCTTCCAAGCATCCTGTGGGCGTACCATACTACCCCAACGATGGCCACGGACGAGACCCCCTTCAATCTCGTCTTCGGAGCAGAAGCAGTTATTCTGGTAGAACTCAGCCTGCCGACCTTGCACGTGGAGCAGCACGACGAGGTGGAGAACCCGGCGCGGCTGCTGCTGAACCTGGACCTCCTTGAAGAAACGAGGGACCGGGCTCGAGTTTGGATGGCTGCTTATCAACAACGAGTGGCCAGATACTACAACTCCAGGGTGCGACCAAAGTCCTTCCGTTAGGGAGACTTAGTGCTACGTCGCACTGAGGCTTCCCAGCCATGGGAGTGCGGTAAGCTCTTCCCAAATTGGGAAGGCCCTTATAGGGTGGCGGAAGCACTTCCCCATGGGGCGTACTACCTGGAGGAGCTAGGCGGATCCCGGTTCCCGTGGACTTAGAATGCCTCAAACTTGAGGATGTATTACCAATAGTGTAAGACCCTTTAAACTTCAATAATAAAATCTTTTTCATAAAATGCTTGTTCTCGTCTCGTAGGGCAGTCGCCATCCAGCTCCAGGTTCGGCGAGCAAGGGCACAATGAAAGATCCGCGAAGACACGAAGTCCCTTTCCACAAAAATCCCGGAGTTCAGTCTGGAACGTCGCACGGAATTAAATTTCGACGTGCGACCCCGGAGTTCAGTCCGGAGGAGGTCCCAGAGACTTAGATCCCGGTCCCACAAAATCCTAGAGAACAGCTTGGTTAGTCGTGCAAGGCTCAACTCCAACCTACGGCCCCGGGGTTCAGTCCGGAAGCTTGCACGGAACCCGGTTCCAAAGCGAAGTCCCAGACCTCGATCTGGAAGGTGGAGCAGAACCCAGTTCGTCCACAAAATCCTGAAGTTTAGTCCGGAACACACCACGGGACTCAGTCCAGGTGGCTGGCATTGGGGTTCAGTCCGGAAGATGCAAAAAAAAAAAGAAGAGAAGTAATAAAAAGAAGAAATGAAGTAATGGAAGAAGATTTTTATTTCTGATAAAAGTTTCCTTGCAAAAGAGGGCCCCGACAGGCCGGGTGACCCAAAGAAGAGGAAAAATAAACAAACAACAAGTTCATACAAAGGCAAAACAAAAGAAGCCACAGAGCTACTTCGTTGTAGTTGCATCCTCCTCCTGGTGGGGGGCCCCCTCACCGTCGCCAACACCGTCAGAAGGCTATCTGGGGGCTGCCACCTCAGCACCCTCTGCAGCTGAAGCTTCCTCGCCGGGCTCCTCCCTCCGACTGCACAGGACGACTCCGCTGAGATCGAGCTCAGGGAAGAAGGAACTCACCTTTTCCCGGCACACCTTGAAGCCCTTCAGGAAAGAGTCGATGGTCGCCTCGTGCAGCTCTGCCCTGAACTCCTTAGATGCCTGGAACTTCAGCACGGCTTCCTGTGCCTCCATCTTAGATGCCTCCAGTAGCCCGTTCATGTAGGAGTTCTTTTCCTTGGCTGTGCTGAGCTCCTTGAGGACCTCCTCGACCCGGCACTCAAGTGACCGGGATTGAGCCCGGAGGCGTGACATCTCTGCCGCATCGTCCTCGACACGGTGTTGGTTCGAGATCCTCTCCTCGGATAGAGAGGTCTCCAGCTCCCTTACGTGCCCCTCGGCGTGACCCAGGTCTACCCGGAGGGCCTGGTTGTTCTCCCGCAGCTCGATCCCTTTTTCTATGAGGTCCTTCATGTTAGCTAGAAGCTTGCCGAGCCTTCTCTCCTTCTCGACATCTTTCTTTGCGTAGCTAGAGAGGAAGTTCCTCAGCAGCAATACATCAGTCCCGATCTGCGTCAAAGAAGAGACGAGATGTCAATAAGATCCAACTGGAACATTAAAAGATAAGGGCCTGGAGCTTACCGTGAAGAACAATGGAAGGATCCCGAGCAGCGCGTCAGTGTAGTCCCGGCCGCCCCTCAGACGATGGTCTCAGGGCATGCTCGCGAACTCCATCATCCTCTCCGCGAGCCCTTAATCATGGATGACGGAGGAGCTGGCGTTGAGTCCTGGGGGTGGAATGTGAGCATCGGCAGCAGGCTGGGTGGCTGTCCCTTCGCTGGGCGATGCAGTCATCGATGGGGCTGCCGTCACCCTAGTCACAACTATGGAGATTGGTGGGGACACCTGAGGCACCAGAATAAGACAGAGGCTTTGTCAACCCTCTGTAAATTGATCAATAATTTATGAGTCCATCTGTAATAAGGGCTTAGTTCATCTGAGTCCATTTTAGTTGTTATTTGAGTATTTTTAGTTGTTATTTCAGTTCTGTACTAGTCAGCTCATGTTGAGCTAGTTCAGTCCAATGCTAGTCAGCTCATGTTGAGCTAATTTTATTTTTTTGAGTCCTGTCCAAGCATACTGAAGACTCAAGACTATATCATACAAGTGAAGACCAAGTCCAACTAGATTGAAGATATGGAAGTATAGCACAAGTCCAACACAGCTTGAATATTTGAAGACCCCAAGAGGAAAATTTAGAAAACCCTGATTTCTTGCAGATGCCCTCCAGATGCCCAGATTCCCTTCCAGATGTCAAAGTATATTCATAGATAAGGGCATCCATGATTCCAGAGGTCCATCTGCATCCTAGCCCAAAGAAATCAAGCCCAGGTGCCAAGCCCAAGCCCCTAAGAAGCAAGATACCAGGAAATATTCCTGCTACCTGGCTACCAGGCCACCCCAGCTTCCAGAGGCCCAAACCCATGCACCCGAGCCCCTTTGGGCCGCCCTTTTGCTGCTCCTAGAAGCCCAACATGCCCCCCTAGGCATCCTTGGAGTCTTGACCAAGTCAAGAAAATTTTTAGGGATTTTTCTACCTAATATTTCCTTATTTTCTATCTAGGGTTTGAGAGGGAAAATGATTCTTATGTAAAGACTTATGTACCCTTACTTGGAGTCCAAGGTTAAGGGTCTATTTAAGGGACCCTAGCCTCTTGTATGAAGGAGAATTTTTGATGAATGAAAACCTTGAGTTCTTCTATTGAGTGGTGTGATACCCTGCTGTGTGCATAAAGGGGTTTGTGAGAGTTCTTCTTCCCGGTGTTTGCAATCATCTTCCTGCTGCCAACAAACCCTCTAGATCCCTGGACGCCCACTCCAAAAGAAGCCTTCCCTTGCTATTTTTACTTTGTTTTCTTGTTCCTTTGTGATCTTTCTAACCCCTGACAGGTCGTTTGCAGGTCCCTGAGTTCCTACGAATCCAACGACTCCAGCCAAGCCTCAATCGGATCACCGAGCAGAAAGCCGGGTATCCGCGGGTCTTTGGCTCGATTTTCCAGGCCGTATCCGTCGAGGAACGAGAGACCCCTTCGCTGCGATCTTCACAGATATTGTCAGGTACACCCCTCTATCTCCAGTAGTTTTATTGTAGGAGAACTTGCCCTAACCGAGGCTTCTCAGCCCCGGCGGTCCTTCTTTGCTACTTTTCTAGGTCCTAATCTGCATGCTGATCTTCAAAAATTCATACAAAATTCTCTACAAATAATTTTGATCTGAAATTTGGGAATTAATCACCTAACTCAACATGTAAAATATACAAAAAAAATGGCATGCATATTAGTTCCCCATCAGAGATGGTCGGCGTAGTTGGCTCCCAATGCCATTCTGGTGCGCGAGGCTAAGGCGGTCTTGGGGCAGGGCCCGTTGCCCCGGGGCCAGTGGGAGCAAGGGTAGGCCAGGCCCCTGGCTCGCCTCAGTGCGAGCCCTCTTTGCTGGGGCCTCTTTGGTCCCTTCAGTGGCGTCCCTCTTCCGGATGCCCTCCATCATGCTTTCGATGGAGAATTTCATACATGGAAGAAAGAAACGGTTAGGCCAGTTTGAAAGAAAAGAAGCGCAAAGCAAAAAGCGAATGTGAAAGAAGGAGATCCGGGGTCTCACCCAACTCTCGGATGGGACCGATTCCTGCTTCGAATAAATTCTACTCCGAAAGCAGAACATCGAGAGCTGGGATCACGTCACCCAGCATCTGCATGTAGACCTCTTAGTCTGCCGGCTCAACCTGGGAGTTCCGGTTCGGGGACCGTTCTGGCTCACTCCAGGCCCAGTCAACATCCTCAACCGAGGCAAAGAAAAAATAGTTCTTCCAACCCTTGATCGATATGGGGAGGTCGAACCTAAGGCACCTAGGCCAGGGTGAAAGATACCACCAGCCGTCGTTGGTAGAATAACGCTTCAGGATGAAGAGGGCCCTGAACAGCGAGAAACGAGCAACAAACCCATGAAAATGACAGAAGACGATGAAGGCGAGGATGACCCGAATGGCATTGGGAGCCAACTGGACTGGGACAAGACGGAAGTGACTAAGAAATGAAAGAAAGAAAGGATGAAGGGGAAAATGGAGATCCTCGACAAGGAAGTCCTCGTAGAAAGCAACCCTCCCAAGGCCACTCGAGGTTGCTCGATCTCTAGGTCCTGGAAGCGAAAGACGGATAGACTCCAGGACCCCATAGGTATCCCGGATCCAGGAAAGATCATCTCTGGTCATCGTCGAGGCGTAACCAGAGGGACCAAAAGAAGAGACCTCTGCCACCAGAGGAGGAAGAGAGGAAATGGGGCATGCAGAAACTATAGGGAAAGACCTAGGACCCCTAGGGACACCTATGGTCACGGTCTCTGGCCGTAGTTGCCTCCAGACCTCGACTGGAACCTCTTCCCCCTCCGAGAAGGAAGACGATGGAGTCCTCGACCGGGAAGGACCGGCCTCGTTTGGGTTAGAAGAAACGTGACAGCGACGTGCCATCGGAGAAGAAGGAATAAAAAGGGGATGGGTCGGAGTAACACAAAATCAGAAGGGGAAGGAAAGACATCACGGGCACTCATCGAGATGTTTTCTATCGAAGGATTGGCAACCCCTGGGAGATGAAGGGAGATCAATGCAACTGCCGACGATGTGTGAGAAAGTCGAGAGACTTCATTTCCGGAAAGTCCCCCTCCTTTTCAAACTCAATCGACAGCAACCGTACGCCTCTTTCTGGCCCGGACCATTAGATGACCACCACGTGGAGCCACGCCCGACATCGACGCTTCAGTCCGAGGGAAACTGTCTCAGGTTCGAAACGGCGTATTAATGGCCCGTCAAACGCGCGCACGTGGCAGCCTCCCACAGGGTCGTGGGCGCAACAAAAACGGCGGCTGCGATCATGGAAATTATGGCACGGGATTCTCGCCTTTTCCATGTCATCTCTGCATTAACTCCCCATGCCCCAAGTCACGATGCTTTGATGGGACCTGGGGATGGGGGGCAACTGATATGGCTACATCGATGACATAGAATGTATATTAGATCCAGTTGGATGCCGCCGGTGCCACGTGGGTTTTTTCTTTCAAAATTCCCTGCTCGGGACGAGGTTCTCCAGCTCCTTCGCCAAGTGGCACCCCAAGACGGGTCCCCCTTGGTCGAAGTCGAGCCTTCCTCTGCCACTTCTCTAGGTGTCCACCTAGGAGGGGTCCACCTCGGTCGAAGTCGAGCCTTCCTTCGCCACTTCGCTAATTATCCACTAAGGAGGGGTCCACCTCGGTCGAAGCTGGCAACCCCTACTCCCTCGCCAGGTGGCACCCCAAGATGGGTCCACCTCTGTCGAGGTCGAGCCTGGTGCTCCCGCTCCTTCGTCAGGTGGCACCCCAAGATGGGTCCACCAAGATCGAAGTCGAGCCTTCCTCCGCCACTTCGCCAGGTGTCCACCCAGGAGGGGTCCACCTCGGTCGAAGCTGGCAGCCCCTGCTTCCTCGCCAGGTGGCACCCCAAGATAGGTCCACCTCTGCCGAGGTCGAGCCTGGCGCTCCTGCTCGTTCGCCAGGTGGCACCCGAAGACGGGTCCACCTCAATCGAAGTCGAGTCTTCCTCCACCACTTCGCTAGGTGTCCACCTGGAGGGGTCCACCTCGACCGAAGCTAGCAGTCCCTACTCACTCGCCAAGTGGCACCCCAAGATGGGTCCACCTCTATCGAGGTCGAGCCTGGCACTCCTGCTCCTTCGGCAGGTGGCACCCCAAGACGGGTCCACCTCGGTCGAAGTCGAGCCTTCCTCTGCCACTTCGCCAGGTGTCCACCCAGGAGGGGTCCACCTCGACCGAAGCTGGCAGCCCCTGCTCCCTCGCCATGTGGCACACCAAGATGGGTCCACCTCTACCGAGGTCGAGCCTGGCTCTCCTACTCCTTCACCAGGTTGCACCCGAAGATGGGTCCACCTCGACCGAAGTCGAGCCTTCCTTCGCCACTTCGCCAGGTGTTCACCCAGGAGGGGTCCACCTCGGCTGAAGCTGGCAGCCCCTGCTCCCTCGCCAGATGGCATCCCAAGATGGGCCCATCTCTACCGAGGTTGAGCCTGGTGCTCCTGCTCCTTCGCCAGGTGGCACCCCAAGATGGGTCCACCTTGGCCGAAGTCGAGCCTTCCTCCGCCACTTCGCTAGGTGTCCACCCAGGAGGGGTCCACCTCGGCCGAAGCTGGCGGCCCCCTACTCCTTCGCCAGGTGGCATCCCTAGATGGGTCCACCTCGGCCAAAGTTTGCCTTCCCCTGTAAAGCCTCGGAGAGGCAGAGGCACGGGTCACGAGGTCGCCACTAGAATCGGCATGCGCCACGTCCTATACAGGGCACCAATATGGCTCGTAATGGTGCGCAGAACCTCATTTACATCAGTTAAGTGGGGCCCCACGATCGAGGAATAAAATCCTTGCAAGCAGGGGCTTGAAACACGGGAAACCCTCTGTCAATGCCCTAAAAGAAGGGCTCCCGCGCTTGGTTCGAGGTATGGCTAGTTTTCTCCTTTCGTGACAATACGGCAGACGAGGCGTGCCTGCCACTTAACTCCCGAACTCGAAGTAGAATGGGAAAAAGAGTTTAGAGATCTCCGGGAGCATCCGGGGGGAGAGACAGTGGCAAAAGGCGGTCCGGTGGTATAAAAGGGATGGTAAAAGCGAATGGAAAGGTAAGCAAGAAAAGAGGGAAGGATATTGAGAGAATGACCCTAGGACCTCCAGGAGTCCTTAGGCGTAAGCTTGGTAGACCCAGCATAGGAAGCTGGGATTCAACCCCTCTCTTCCTCATACTTCTTTCATAAAAAGTTTCTCTAAGCGGGGGAATCCATTGAAAACCCGCCTTAGGGGGCCTGTTCCATCTTATCGCTCTCTAACTTGACCATCGGAGTGCCCCCACCGGAATCCCCAGCCTGGGTCTTTGACCTTGATTTTGCAGGACTGAAGGCTTGGAGATGTCGAGGTAAGAGAGTCCGAGAACCGGCGTCAGCTCACGAGCTATAGGCCATCGCGGTAAAATCAGCAACACCTAGAAACCTAGCCTTTGCTTTACAAACCTCAAGAAGGTAAGGTACTTTACTTATACCTCTCTTCTTCAGATGAAGCAATCAGTTCGGTCCTTATCCAGAGAGACGAAGATAGATCCTACAAGCCAATCTACTACATCATCAAAGTTCTACATGATGCTGAAATGCGATATACGAGGATGCAGAAGCTGATCTACTCTCTGGTGATTGCGGTGAAGCGATTACGACCGTACTTCCATGCCCACGCTATCGTGGTGCTGACCGATCAGCCTGTCAAGGCTGTCCTCCGATCTCCCGACACTTCGGGAAGGATAGCCAAGTGGGCTGTGAAGTTGAGTAAATTCGACATCATCTTTCAGCCCTGATCGGCTATGAAGGCCCAGGTGCTCTCTAATTTCTTGGCCGAATGCACCTGGAGGTCCGAAGATGAAGTACCTCCAGCAGAAGATGAAATCCTGAAGGAGATGAAGTCCGTTTGGGTGCTTCATGTGGACGGAGCTTCCAATGCTACTGGATGTGGGGCCGGTCTTATGCTAGCCGAACCTGATGGCCATACCATAGAGTACGCACTCCGGTTCTCCTTCCATGATTCTAACAACCTAGCCAAATACGAAGCCTTGCTCGCCGGACTTCGGATCGTCAAAAGTTTGGGAGTTCAACAACTCCAGGCCTTCTCAGACTCCCAACTGGTTGTAAATCATGTTAGAAGAGAATATACAGCCAAGGACCCAACCATGATGCAGTACCTAGAGAAGGTATGGGCCTTATCATCTCAATTGGAACATTTTGAGATTATCCATGTCCCATGATCAGAGAATTCCCGGGTAGATGCATCATCTCGACTGGCTACTACAACATCGAAATCTCTCGGGCGCATATTTATTGAACATCTTGAAACTCCAAGTATAGCCGAAGAAGCTATGGAGGTGCACCAAATTGATGCCGGACCAAGCTAGATGGATCCCATCATCAAATTCCTAAATGAGGGCATGCTACCAAAAGACAAGGCAGAGGCCAAGAAAACCAGCTAGATGGCATCCCAATATGTCATCTTAGACAGGACCCTGATGCAGAACGAAAGCTCTGATACCAAAAATGATTCAGAACAAAAGAAGAGATGATGCGATGCGGAAACAAATTAAAATTAATATTTTTTTTTTTATTTATTTTTAGAAGTCGGCTTTGACTCAAAGGAAAGATAAACTAATATTGAAAGAAACTAAGAAATGACAGAAAGCACAATTAAAAGGAGTGGATTATCAGAGTAACTCAGAAGTAGGATCGCTGGAGATTGAGAAACCCCCAGACCTAGGGTTTACTCCTCGTTCAAGAAACAGACGAAGAGAGAAGAGAAGGTTTTATACCTGACTGTGATATCTCTCATTGCTTCAATTGAAGGACACTCTCAAGCAGATTGTAGGATACTTGGAGACGGGGTATCTTCGCAATGGATCCTTGGATTGTAGTCCTATGGCAAGGTTGGCCTTCTTCTCGAACTCAGGATCTGGAAGAAGAAGAACAAAAAAAAGAACCAGAAACTCAAAGAAAGACACTGACCTGAGTACTTAATGAAGATTGTTGGATGTAGAAGTTCTGGAGATCTTGATACTGATCTGACTCTCCTTTGAACTGGCTCTGTAGTTGAAACAGTTGATCTGAACCTGGATGCTGTTGACCGGCTTCGATGTGGAAGAGAGGGGCCGTGGGATGAAGATGAAAAATTAGGGTTTGGTGGTGGTGGAGTAGAGATGGATGGACTAAGCCAGGGTTTTGGGGTTGGAGATCTCACACCTCCTCAAGGTTCCTAGGGAACCCGGATTTACTCCCTCACGGAGCTCAACACCTGAATACAAGTACGGAAGAGAGAAACACAAAGTTGCTCACACAGAAATTGATTTCATTCATCATTTTTTCAAGAGTTACATAGAGTTGAATATATAGACATAACAAAGAAATAAAATTTCATACACTTCCCATGTGGGACTAATAGGACGAACCCACACTTTAGGCATCAAATTCTCTTCCCAAGACTCCTTCCATGAGTGGGCAGCCCAAAAACTCCAAGAAAACTTGAAAATCAGCTCCAAATGGCAGGTTATGGGGGTATCTCCTAGTATCTCTCCATGAATCAAGGATTTTCCCTTCATGGTTTGGCTCTTTTGGACACCTCCTAGTCTTGCTCCACAAGTTTAGGCTTCTTCCTTTCATGGCTTTGGCACTTTAGGAAACTTTTGGGTGCCTCCTTGATTTTCTTTCCAAGACATGCTCTCTTCCCTTTTATAACTTGGGTTTTTATGGAACATTGTGGGGCACCTCCTTGATCCTCTCTTCAAGAAAAATTCTTGCCATCCTGGCTTGGGTTTATCTGGAAAGAAGTTGGCTCCTCCTTGGATTGAGGTATCTTGATGGATTTCTCCCCCAAGTGGCGCATGAAAGAAGGGACCTGCTTTCTTGTGGTGTGGGGACCAAGGCACACTGGATGGAGATGTGGCGCCTCCTGGACTCTGGAGTGTGGCTGGGAGTGTGGCGCCCACTTGCTTGGTCCTGGGAGAAAATGTGGCACCTTGGAGAAGACCTAGACCACTACTAGGACTTGTATTGAGTCAACATGACTCAACAAAATTTAAATTGCAGGGAAATATAGACTCAAACTAAAATTGAGTTGACCAAGTCAACCCTTATTACAAAACCAGAAAACCCTAATTCTTCGGGAAATGTCAATCAGAGATCCAGATGGAGCCCTGAAGTCTTCTTCTGAGTCTGGTGCCCGCACCAATTCTCCCGGGGTGGGAGGAACTCGACCATGTCGAGTATGGATCAAGCTGGCTCTGGTATCTCTCCAAGAGGTATGTGTCCAATTCTTGTAATTCTTCTCGGGAGATCCAAGAGTTATCAGAATCTGGCCTTCCTTGCCAGCAGACCAGGTATCTTTGGTATCCTCGATTACGAGTAGAGATAACCTGATCATCCAGGATCTTTTCAATCTGCTCTTTCCTCACAGGCCAGTTTGTTGGTGGACACACAGGGTTGGGTTCACTCTCAAGAGCAGGATTAGGCTCAAAAAGGCTCACTGGGAATCACAGCTGGCTCTCTATACTCTATTAGGTCTGTAATGTTGAAAGTGGAGCTAATACATAGTTCTGAAGGCAACTCGAGCACATAGGCATTGGACCCTACTCTCTTCACCACTCTAAATGGTCCAGCTCCTCTAGCATGTAATTTTCTAACAGTTCCAGGAGGAAACCGTTCAGGCCTTAACCTAATCATTACATAGTCTCCCTCAACAAAAGTTTTGACTCGCCTTTGAGAATCAGCCAACTTTTTATAAGTTTCATTACTTAAATTTATTTTGGCATGAATTTCTTTATGCAAGTCCTTTATATGCTATGCAAGTGCATCAAGAGACTTGTGTGTGTGGACTAATAGTGAAATCAGATCAAGTGGTGTGTGAGGCTTGTATCCATGAACAATTTCAAAGGGACTCTAGCCTATAGACCTATTGATCGAAACATTATATGCAAATTTAGTCCTGGACAAAATACAAATCCCAATTCCTGGTGCTCTCAATCAAACCAAAATCAGAGCCAAAGCCTAGTAAAGGGTCAAGAAAAACTAAACTAGACTGACGACGCATTCCTAAAGAATGGACTTTATTCCAAAGGAACCCTAGGTCTAAACCTAACAAACTAAGGCTCTCTAGGTTTGACCTTGAGTCGGAGGAGGGCATGCAGAGCATGAAAACTTATTATGGATGCCTAGTAGGTGCCATAAGGTCTTCCAGAAGTAGGTGGCAAACCTAATAGGTTCTAAGGAGTCTTGCAACCTAGAGATCTCAGTAAAGTGTAATCCCATAGCTCTAGAAACATGAGAAGATTCAGGGAAGGGTAGGAAATAAGAATCAGAGTTTTGAGGTGGCTTATCAGAAACAAGAAACAAACCTTGGTTATTCAGGATGACCTTAAAATGAGGACATTGTTCTATAGGTGCACTCATCCAAACCTCATGATTTGCTCTAGGAGAGTCTACAAGTGCAAGTTCTAGGGTAGGCTGGGTGCTCCTAGAAGGTGGAAGGTTATCAGGAAGGTCTTTGGAATGTTTATTTAAAAAGTCCTCTAAGCTACTATCTTTTTCTTGTTCTTGGACCTTCTCAATGGGCAATTCTTGTGAACCCCTTCATTCTTCACACTTCTCTACCAGATTTGACTCAGGGGTGTCTTCTTTGGATTCCTCAATGAGTTCAGAGGTATTCTCACTTAAACTCTCATTGGGTACAATTTCCTCTTCCTGAACTTCCTCAAAAGGGTCTTCTCTTAGGGTTAGCTCCTGAATTCCTTGAGTGGAAGGGGTCCCCTCAATAACCCCATCAGGTAGGAGTTGGTTAATTGAATTATCGGGAGAGATATCCTCAAATTCTTCTTCTTCATATTCATCTATCAAACTTATGTCAGGCTCATATATTTCTTCCTCAATCTCACTGAAAGGTTCTAATCTATTCTCCTTTGATTCCTCTTTAAGTACGGCTCTGGTTAGGTCAACTAATTTTGGGATGGCCATGCCTAACTCCTTCTCAGTGTTATCCTTCTGGTCAAGAGGTGACACAAGTGGGAATTGACAAACAAAAGTCTGGTTCACTACGGGTGTCGGATCAATCGGAACTTGACTCAAGTTGGTAGAGGTTGGCTTTAAGTCCAAAGTACTTGATTGGTTATATCTTAAAGACCACTCATAGTCTTGGGCTTCTTGGTAGGCTCGGTCTAACTTATTGGTCTTTTCAAGGCATAGCTTCCTATAAATGTCTGGGTGTAACCCAACCCTAAACCTCGATGTGATCTGAACTTCGGTCTCAATGGTATTGCATTTCATGTCATACCACTGGAAGTCCTCGATATATTTAGACACAGGCCTATTACCTTGTCGCAATTGGTACCATTGGTCTAAAAGTCTTTTCTCATAGGATCTACCTAGATACCTATCTCTCAACTTACTTCTCATATCTCTCCAAGTATATATTTCCTCTTTTCTTTGATAACACTCATGCTCAATAGCATACCAATGCGACCTAGCATGTTTGGTGAACTTGGTTTTGGCCAACCTAATTTATCCTAATTTCGATATGTTAGTGCACTCAAAATACCGATCCATTTGTTCTTCCCACTTAATATATGTCTCTTGTCTTCCATCAAAAGTGGGTGCATAAGGTTCGGTGTTCCTAACAGGTCCCTTTTCTGAGTCAACCAAGTATGGATATAGGCTCCTAGGGTTATGCTCGGGATCACGGTATAAGGTCCTCCTAGGCTCCTGGCATGGGTGAGGTTGGGGCCTATTAAATTTTGGATCAGGGGTCCAATTTTGATGTCTACGTTTCTCAAGTCCCTGGGCTCGGTCTCTAAACTGGGCAAAACCCTCATTCATATCCTGACTCAATTTGGTCATACTTTCGGTAAGAGTTCTAATCGTGGCCTCTAAATCAGGTTGGGTTTGACCAGGTTGGTAGGGTACTTCGTTCCGGGTGGACATGATGATGCAAGCAAGCACACCAAATGAGACTCGACTGAAACGACTACGGGCTAACTAGACCTAGAGCCCAAACTAGATGCCCAATCAGAGTGGCAAGCTAGCCTGTAGTAACTCGGGACTCAGCCAGGCAGGTGTAAGGGGAGTGTTAGGTCCCTAATTGCCAATCCTAGACACCAATCAGAGATTGGCCAGGTAGGCGGACCAACACACAAGCCCTTCGGGATAGAATCCCTGAACCACCATTCTAGACTCTGAGTACAAAGCACACACAGAGTAACTAGACAAACTGACTCAACATTAGCCTAGACCCGACTTGTTGGTGTCCCTAGCCCACTAGGGCAAATTAAGTCTAATAAATTTTAAAATTAGGCTTAGGATCGAATGAATGGGTGGTGGTTTTGGGCTAAGGAGAGGTTATCAACTCCTTCCCTTATCTTAGATGCTCAATTGCCCTTAAGATGAATTAGGAGATGATCACTCAAAAAAAAAAATTGAAATACAGAAACACAGAAACAGAGTTGCTGTAATTTAACTCTCAGAAATTTCACGGAAACCAATAAATCACAATAAAATTATGTTAAATAGTTTCAATTATACTAGTTCCAGCAAAATAAAAATCACACAATTTGGATTTATATGAAATGAGAAACAATTCCTACAACAGAGTAGTTACAAACTGAAAACAGAACGCTTCCCCCGTTTACAATTACTGCTACGAAGTTGTAACCCAGCGGATCCCCTACACGCCCTAGGAACACCCCGTGGAATGGGAAGAGGAGGCTTGCACCTCGCTTCATTCTTAGGACCGGACGTCCTGGGGAGTCTACTTCGAGCAGACAAAGTAAAAAAGAGAGACACTCAAAACATGCAAGCAAGTTAGAAACCCTAGACAGGGCTCTGATACCAAAATTGATGCAGAACGAAAGCTCTGATACCAAAAATGATGCAGAACAAAAGAAGAGATGATGCGATGCGGAAGCAAATTAAAATTAATGTATTTTTTTTTTAATTTATTTTTAGAAGTTGGCTTTGACTCAAAGGAAAGATAAACTAATGTTGAAAGAAACTAAGAAATGACAGAAAGCACAATTAAAAGGAGTGGATTATCAGAGTAACTCAGAAGTAGGATCGCTGGGGATTGAGAAACCCCCAGACCTAGGGTTTACTCCTCTTTCAAGAAATAGACGAAGAGAGAAGAGAAGGTTTTATACCTGACTGTGATATCTCTCATTGCTTCAATTGAAGGACACTCTCGAGTAGATTGTAGGATCCTTGGAGACGGGGTATCTTCGCAATGGATCCTCGGATTGTAGTCCTATGGCAAGGTTGGCCTTCTTCTCGAACTCAGGATCTGGAAGAAGAAAAATAGAAAAAAGAACCAGAAACTCAAAGAAAGACACTGACCTGAGTACTTAATGAAGATTGTTGGATGTAGAAGTTCTGGAGATCTTGATACTGATCTGACTCTCCTTTGAACTGGCTCTGTAGTTGAAACAGTTGATCTGAACCTGGATGCTGGTGACCGGCTTCGATGTGGAAGAGAGGGGCCGTGGGATGAAGATGGAAAATTAGGGTTTGGTGGTGGTGGAGTAGAGATGGGTGGACTAAGCTAGGGTTTTGGGGTTGGAGATCTCACACCCGAGTTTTGGGGTTGGAGATCTCACACCTCCTCAAGGTTCCTAGGGAACCCGGATTTACTCCCTCACTGAGCTCAACACCTGAATACAAGTGCGGAAGAGAGAAACACAAAGTTGCTCACACAGAAATTGATTTCATTCATCATTTTTTCAAGAGTTACATAGAGTTGAATATATAGACATAACAAAGAAATAAAATTTCATACACTTCCCATGTGGGACTAATAGGACGAACCCACACTTTAGGCATCAAATTCTCTTCCCAAGACTCCTTCCATGAGTGGGCAGCCCAAAAACTCCAAGAAAACTTGAAAATCAGCTCCAAATGGCAGGTTATGGGGGTGTCTCCTAGTATCTCTCCATGAATCAAGGATTTTCCCTTCATGGTTTGGCTCTTTTGGACACCTCCTAGTCTTGCTCCACAAGTTTAGGCTTCTTCCTTTCATGGCTTTGGCACTTAGGAAACTTTTGGGTGCCTCCTTGATTTTCTCCCCAAGACATGCTCTCTTCCCTTTTATAACTTGGGTTTTTATGGAACATTGTGGGGCACCTCCTTGATCCTCTCTTCAAGAAAAATTCTTGCCATCCTGGCTTGGGTTTATCTGGAAAGAAGTTGGCTCCTTCTTGGATTGAGGTATCTTGATGGATTTCTCCCCCAAGTGGCGCATGAAAGAAGGGACCTGCTTTCTTGTAGTGTGGGGACCAAGGCACACTGGATGGAGATGTGGTGCCTCCTGGACTCTGGCATGTGGCTGGGAGTGTGGCGCCCACTTGCTTGGTCCTGGGAGAAAATGTGGCACCTTGGAGAAGACCTAGACCACTACTAGGACTTGTATTGAGTCAACATGACTCAACAAAATTTAAATTGCAGGGAAATACAGACTCAAACTAAAATTGAGTTGACCAAGTCAACCCTTATTACAAAACCAGAAAACCCTAATTCTTCGGGCAATGTCAATCAGAGATCCAGATGGAGCCCTGAAGTCATCTTCTGAGTCTGGTGCCCACACCAGACCCTCTATAAGAGATCATTTTCTCAACCGATATTAAAATGCTTGGGGCCAACGGATGTGAATTATGCCTTGAGAGAGGTCCACAAGGGCATATGCGGAGATCACCTGGGGGGTAGGTCTTTGGCTTACAAGATCATTCGACAGGGATATTATTGGCCCTCCATCCAAAAGGACTCGGCCAATTTTGTGCGAAGGTGTGACCAGTGCCAAAGGTTCGCCAATGTCCAGAGGCAGCCTGCAAGTCATTTGACTAAACTGACAGCTCCTTGGCCTTTTGTCCATTGGGCAATGGATATTCTTTGCCCATTATCGCCGGCTTTTGGATAAAGGAAGTTCCTCCTTGTGGCCATCGACTACTTCATAAAGTGGGTAGAAGCCGAACCACTGGCCCAGATCACAGAGGGCAAGGTGGAGAATTTTGTAAAAAAATCCATCATATTCCGATTTAGCATCCCAAATGTCATAATCACGGACATCGGGAGACAGTTTGATAATCCGAAGTTCAAGGACTTCTGCGCTCGGTATCATGTTCAGCATCAGCTAACCTCTGTTGCCCACCCACAGTCTAATGGAGAAGTCGAAGTGACTAATTGGATCATTCTTCATGGTCTAAAGACGAGGTTGAATGCCGCTAAAGGGCTTTGGACCGAAGAGCTAACCTTCATTCTCTGGGCATACTGAACTACCCCAAGAACGGCCACTGGCGAATCTCCGTTCAATCTAGCATACGGTACCGAAGCCATACTACCTATTGAAGTCTCCTTGCAATCCCTGAGAATTGATAACTACGAAGAGACTGGGAACTCCGATCGTAGGAGGATCGACCTGGATCTGCTGCCAAGCACCAGACTTCAAGCCCAGATAAGAATGGTGGCGTACCAACAAAAGGTCACCAAATACTACAACTCAAGAGTGAAGGAGTAGATTTTTCGCACAGGGGACATGGTATTGCGAAGGGCAGAAATATCCAGGCCAATAGAACAGGGTAAACTCTCCCCCAACTGGAAAGGTCCATATCAAGTCGACGACGTTATTAGACCAGGAGCATATCGACTCAAGACCCTGGATGGGAAGACTCTGTCCCAGCCATGAATGTACAAAACCTTCACAAATATTATCAATAAATGAGTTCCTAAATTTCCTGTGCAAAATTGCTCAACCCTACTCAACTTAGAATGGCTTGTTGCATCGACTGAACGACAATAGCCTAAGTGACCCGATCTGAGAAATCGGTCAACTACGTAAAGGAGAGTCTGATCCACTCACCTTATCGGTATGCCCGACGAGTGCAACGGATGGCCTAGTCAGGCCACCAAGAAGATCAAAGGCGCAGGGATGGTTTTCATAACCTACCCTATGGTAAACCCGAAGACGCGCGGGACGGGCTTGAACAGCCTTCCTTGATCACGTCAAAAGTGCACAGGGATGGTGTAGATACCCTACCCTACAGTAAATCCGAAAACGTGCCTAAAAGGACCACTATCATCCTTCTTGTCGACAACAGACATTCCAAGAATGGTCCAATCGACCTCACATCTTCTCCATAGACTGCAAATGGTCCAAGGAATCTACACTCTAGACAAAATGTGATACAACATATCACAAGAAACACATGGGAAGAAGTAAGAGAAGGATATTTCATTTCATTTTTTTTGATTTTTACAATAAAAAAAAAAAAAAAGAAGAAAAGAGACTCTCAAAGAGAGACCAAAAAAAAAAGGTAGTAGCAGAAGGGTTGCGGGAAACATTTCAATAACCTCCCACCGGCTTTTTCCCGTATCGGCGGGGGGAGCTCTGAAGGGATGGCGAAGAGGCCCCGGGGTTCCCATCCAAACCAGAATCCGACCCCTCATCGGAGTCGGAATCAAATTCATGTCCGGAAAAGGGAACGGAGGGCTTGATGTTATCCAGGCCCTTCAAGTCATAGAACTTGAAGGCCTTCCTCCTGCATTCCAGGAACCCCTGATGGTAGAGTCCAGAGCCACTTCGGTGACCTCCTCCTTGAAGGCAGCGGACACCTTGAAGTCTGAAACGGCGCTCGCCGCCTCCTTCTTTGCCTCCTCCACCTCCGCGACTGCCGCCGCGACTTGGGCCCTGGCCTCCTTCACCTGAGCATCCAACATGCGAACCTTCTTTTCTTGACGGTCCATGAGAGGCTCTTCATCTTCCCCCGGCTTGAAGAACTCCGGACTCCTCTTCCTCTTTGGGTTGACGGCCCTCCTCTTCACGGCCCGGTGAAGCTCGGAGGTGCTGAACCTCATTTTCAACTGGAAGAAGAAGTCTACGAGGATGGTGGCCCTTGGCAGCAGAGGGCAAGGTCCTATTTAAAGGGACCCTGCACCCACGACTGACTATGGGGAGGCGTGCTCCACATCTTTTCCCATCCGTATCAGAGAGCGCCATGTGTCCAAGCGATGCTTCGAGAACCAGAAAGCCACTCGGGGGTCATTCCCAGGACAATAACTGCCGACGCTTTGAATCCGGAAAAATTCCCATCGTGCGGTGGCAACATTAATGGCTCCTTTTTGGAAAAAAGAGACCTGGCGACACACAAGGCACAAGAAATAGTGACTGTATGAATATCGATATGTCGCATGGATCGCAATCAAACTTTCCTAATCACCGGTCGATGGGGAGTTGATGCCTGTCTACCCCAACGGACAGGTTTAGTACCAAAAGGAAGGCGACAATAGCCTAATCAACCATAGACGGTCTTCGGCAATGGAGTTCTAACCTATTTCGGAGTTCGTCTTCGTTAATTATCAATCAAACGGTCTTCGGCCATGGCCATTCGGCCAAGCAAAAGAAGGGCAAGTGAAGCTTGTTCAAGCTACGTCTAAAAACATAACATAGCATATGCAAAAGAAGGAAAAGCTACTTCAAAATCTGGAGAAGTTATCATACAAAAAGCCATTGACAATACAAAAAAAGAGCGAGAGAGTAAACACATCTAAAGCTACCTAGATTATTCTACATCAATTGGAGGAGACCCAACATTACAGGATTAAAGCAACTCGTCAACCTGCGCAGAAAGGACCTCGCCGATTTGGGCTAGGACCGATGAACCTTCAGCTTGGACTTCCCCAACCTGAACCTCCTCCTGAACTGGAATCAGAGTTGGGGTCACCCCCAGATCTTCGATTGAGGCAAAGGCCTCTCCTCCTAAGCGTGGCACCTCTTCGGCCTCTACTGCGGCTTCGGCCTCCTCTTCCCCCTCCTCTTCTTCTTTGGCTACGTTGAAGGGAGGGATGCCAGAAAAATCAAGGTGGGAGAAGGTCTCCTTTACCTTAGAAAGTCCATCATTAAAACAATGCTGGTTGTCATACAAGGATGCTTCATTCATTTCCTCTTGGAATCGTGAAGACTTCCTAAAGTCTGCTACAGCATCATCCACCCGCTTTCTCAAGGACACAGACTCTCTCTTGGCCACTTCAGACTCCAGAATTGCCTCTTCGGCCCTCCTAGCAGCCTCCTCCGCTGCCTTGGTCAAACTCTCTATCTTTTCCTGATTCTCCTTGGCAGCTTGCTCCAAGGAGCCGACTTGTTTTTTCCTCTTCCTCCACCATGCCCCTTGCTCTGTTATTGTCAGATGGGCACTTTTTAGTTCACCCTTCAGTTCATGAACCTCATCGTTCACCCGGACAAGTCGGTCCTCCATAGATTGTCTCAACTCTTCGGCTACTTCTTTTGCAGCCTTGGCAGTATGGAGCTCCTCTTTGAGGCCATGGATGAGGCTGTCAACATTTGCCAGGCCCTCCTCCATAAAGGTAAGGTCATAGACCAACTACATCAAAAACATGTAGTCATGGATCGAACAATTCTCAAAACAAAGGAGACGGCAATGACCATACCTGTTGCAGGTCAGAAAAGGCAGAATTGGATACCCTAGGAAGGTTCCGATTTCGAAGAACTGCCAAGTCATGAGGCAGCAACGTGCTCTTCAGCACCTGCCTAGCTATGTCAGGGATCAGCAGTCCCCCCGTAGGTGAAAGCTCTGAAGAATTCGCCGAATAGCTTCCAGCTGGGGAAGCCCCGCGAGCGAACTCTCCCTCGACTTGCCGTGCTTTGCCCCTATCAACTGCAGGGGGAAAAATGGTGGCACATCCGCCGCCTGAGGCGGACTCCCCATTGTGCGAACCGGGGAAGTAGCCATCGATGGAGTTTCGATTGGGCAAGGTCTCGACGGGGCCCCTTCCACGGGTGCCGCATCTTCCCCTGAGGTTCCTCGGGAAGACGAAGTGCTCCGGTCCCCCTCGGGACTGTCCCTTCGAGCCTTCTTCCGAACCGTTGACCTTGTGAGAGGGGCTTGCGCTACCCTCTTCTAAGAAGTTCGACGGAGCCAGCTCACACCGGGCTTCATTCCGCCACCTACAAGCAGAAGAGTTTCTTTCAATCAACTGAGCCACAGCAAAACCGAGGGAAAGGGAGCAGAAATTTCTATCACTATACCTAATGCGGAGAATTTGCTAATCCCCACAAGATGGAGATTTCTCTCCTCCAATAACTCCCGGATATGGGCGACTTCCGAATTAATCAGAAGATCGTAATCCGATTGATCAGCCGCCAAGACCTTCTTCCCATCATTGGCAGTTAAACGAGGCTTCTTCCAAACAGTGTCGAAGCCCCATGGATCAAAGGGCAGTATGAACACAAAGACAGGTTTCCACCCGTGGATGGCACTGGACATGTCCTTGATGACCTTACGGCCTGGTCGAGGGCCGATCACCCACCATCCATTGCTATGAAAATCCCTCTTGAGTACAAAAAGGGCTGTAAATAAGTTGGTCCTAGGTTCTATGTTTGCAATATTGCACAAGACCAGAAACCTGCAGATGTTCCGCATGCTGTTCGGGGTCAACTGTGCCAGCACCACTAGGTACAGACGAAAGATTTTGATAAAGAAAGGGTACAGGGAAAATCGAAGGCCAGCCTTCAGATGATCTACGTACACGGCTAGGCACCCGGGGGAGGTTTGTTCACCCATTCCTCAGATGCAGGGAGGATGCAAGGGAACCCCTCGGGAAAGCGATAGCGTTCCTGAAGAAGAGCCATCTTCCCCTGAGAAACCGAACTAGAGACCGACTCCAGACCTACAACATCACTGGCCCCTAAGGGCCCAACTTGTCCTCCCTGACTCTCTACAGTTTCTTCCATGATAAAAGAATGAAACTAAAAGGTAGAAGGAAGAATGAGGCGAGGTTGAAGAAGCTTCTTTAGCCGGACTTTCTCTCTTCCCAAAAGGAAACCAGGGGCCTCTGAAGTCCCAGCAGGTTGATTTGACAAAGGGTTACCCGGGGAGGTAACCCATCTTGAACCAGTGACCAGGATGAAGTGCATCCATTATCCAACGGGCAGGGAGAAGCCACCACAACCACCTAAATCTCAACCGAAAGATTGGCTGGACCACCATGTAACAGGAAAGGAAGAGACGGCCCTAGGGCCACTCGCTCTTTTCTTCTCCCCCAACCAGGGAGTGACAGCTGTCCACCGCCTAATTCCCAAATCGACCAGGAGTCATGATGAGCAGTCCAATTAGAGATCTCATGATCATCCACTACACTATCTTCCAGGAGGAAAATGACAAAGCATTGGTACTCTCACTTCTCGAGACAAATCTTCGCTTCGAAAATTGGGAGTAGGGGAGCAACTGTTGGAGAATCCTAGTCTAAGTATGGACCAAATACTGGTTTGGCTGACTGAAGACCTTTCCTCCGAGCCAGCGACTTCGGACCTAGAAAGATCGGGCCAACCATGAGCAACTCAAGGCTCCCCACCGGCCTACGACACCCGAAGGCAAGACCTTCGGATTACGTCTTTGACCATAACCGAAGACCAGGCTCCATGCCGATTTCCGAAGACATACTCTTCGTTTCCTACCGAAGACACGATCTCCGGCCCTTGGTAAACACCAAGTCCTCGACTCATGCAGAAAACAGGATCTCCGACCGAGAAGATCCGAAGACAGGAAATTTCTCGCTCAATGACAACCCACGATTGCCAATCATGGGGAGAAATTAACTTCCCGTGATTGTTGGGAGAAGAACGGATCTGTAGGCCAGGCGCCCCCTTATAAATGGTGGTAAGAAGAAATGCTCAAAGGGAGGTACGCACACATACATACACGCATACTCTGAATTCAAGAGAGACTTTCCCTCTGCTTCTCGAGAATCTTCCCCATTCTGTGGCTGGGATCCGCCTCTGACTTAGGCATGTTTTAGATCTATTGATGCAGAACTAAGATGCATTCAAAATTATTTTTGTAATTTTTTTGATTAAGTTATGTGTTTAATTCCCTAAGAACAAGCCATGAATCTAAGTAAAGAATTCTATGTAAGCAAGAAACAACAGCATACAAAGTAGAACCAAAAAAGCAATAAGAAAGAGGACCGTCGAAGCTGAGAAGTCTCGATTGGGCTAGTTCCCCTTCAACAATACTACTGGCAAGTAGAGGGGGTGTACTAGACAATGGTTGATGCACCCGATGAAGATCGTAGACGAAGGGATCGCTCTCGCTCCTGGCTATGGCCTAGATGATCAAGCCGGAGCCCTGCGGATTCTCAGCTTTCAACCCGGTGATCCGATTGCTGCCCGGCTGGAGTCGTTGGATTCGTAGAAGTCAAGGAACCTACGAACAACCTATCAAAGGTTAGGAATCACTGAAAGGATGAAGGAATAAACTGAAAATCAACAAGGGAAATGAAGGTTTGAGGTTAGGTGGCCAGGGCTTGGAGAGGTGGATGGCGGCTGGAGGCTGGGCGTAGGACACAAGGAAGAAGGAGGGGCTCACACAGAATCCCCTTAGCACATAGCAGATAGCACACAGCAGTTGGAAAACTCAAGTATATTGATTCAAAAAGGGTCTTCATACAAGAGAATAGAGTATCTTAAATAGACTCACTAACTAGGCCCCCAAGTAAGGATACAATAGACTTTTCCTAGGAATTTAAATCCCACCCAAACCCTAGCTAGAATACATGATAGGTCTAGGATTTGATTACCCTCAAATTTCTCCTCTCTTCATGCCTTGGTCGGCCAAAGGTGGTGACTCTAGTGGTCGACCAAGGGGGTATGCATAAGAAATGGTGCCCCTTGGTTCCTCTCATGGGCCTTGGCTGGTCCAAATTGCTTCCGGCTACGGTCTAGGGCTTCAAACTGCTCTCCAAGGTTCTAGGGCTTTGAGTTTCTTCTGCTGGGCGTTCCATGGTCTTCATAGCTTCCAATTGGGTTGGTCTTCACTTGTACTGGCTTGGTCTTGCATCTTCATTGGACTTGGACTATATTTACAGGACTCAGAAAGAAAACTAGCTCAACATGAGCTAACTGGTGCAGGACTCAAATAATAAAAATGACAACTCAAATTGGCTAAGCCCTTATTACAAATTGGGCTCAAACACTACTAAGTACTCTATAAGGGGTTGAGAAGCCTCTGTCTTATCTGGTGCCTCTAGTGTCTGCACCAATTCTCCCAGGGTGGGAGGAACTAGACCCTGTCGAGTAAGGATCATACTGGCTAATATATCTCTCGAGAAGGTCTGGGTCGAGGCGCTGCAAGTTCTCTTGAGAGATCCACGAATCGTCCTACTCTGACCGGCCTTGCCATTGGACCAGGTAGCATTGATAGCCATGGCCCCGGGTCATGATGGCTTGATCATCTAGGATACGCTCGATCCGTTCTCCTCTCTTAGACCAAATAATTGGTGGACACTCTGTGCTAGGGTCACTCACAAAGGAAGGAGTAGGTCCAAAGGCTTCACTGGGTATCGCTGCCGGTTCTCTATACTCAACCAAGTTTGCGATATTGAAGGTAGAACTAATGCCCAAATCCGGAGGCAAATTTAACACATAGACATTTGGTTCCATATTTAGCAAGCAGTTGGTTTAGGTTTGAGCTGACTCGATCTAATCGAACTCAATTGACCTAATTAGGTCAAATTGGCTCACGTAATTGTCCAATTCAAATAATCCATCGAATTGACTTATGAAACCAATCCAATTGGTTCATGAAAACCTACAAGACAAGATTGACATCTAGCAACATGTCATGCCTACCTAGAAAATATAGAATTTGGTGGAAAGTACCAAAATACCCTTCAGTAGAAAGTTACCGTGCAATTCAATCTTTCGATCTCCCATTATCCCGATTAAGTGATAGGTATGGATATATGTCAAACCCTAACACTTAGTCATATCGGATCTCGGCTCGATCATGATGACTCAGCTGATGACTGATTAGAAACCACTTCTAATCTCATCCTGGTTTGATCAAAGCTCATTGAGTTGCTCATCGAAGAAAATACATGGGATAACAATTCCTCTTACTAGGAATGATCAATTCCTTATTGGTCCACTCACATCATTCGTACACCTTCCACCATACCCAGAACACCCTGTAAATGACTCAATGTCATGGATGGGTATGAACCAAAACATGGCTTAGTGTGCATAAGGAACCATAGGGACCTCAAGTCTAAAGATCATATGCATAACTCCTACTCTGGGACCTATCTTTTGACAAGCAGTGAGACTTCCATAAGATGGTCCCGGTACGGATCAGTTCAGTGTACTCATACCCTAATGAGCACCCTTATTCTTATATTAGTATCTCTATACAAATGGTTGTGAGACCAACCATCCTCATTAACTAAGCATACATAGGATAAGCTAGTCTTACCGGATTCATCGATCCCCTAATCGATGGTCCATTGATTAGGAACATTTTGATTAGGGTTTATAGGAACTTAGATCTCATTGTTATGATCTTTATCATAACCCTAATTCCATTGTCCTAATCTATGAGGTTCATCATAATCCATAAATAAGACACAGCAGTATATGATGAAAATAAATACCTTTATTAATATAATGTCATACAAGAGTTGGAAGATTACAAAAATGCCCTTTATAATGATTAGCTTTTATGGCACTTTTCTTTCAATCTCCCACTTGCACTAAAGCCAATCGCCCTTATACTTTATACCCATACTATCTAAGTGGCAATCTAACTGCTGCTTGGGTAATGCTTTAGTAAATGGGTCCGCTATATTGTTCCCTGTATCAACTCGATCGATGACAACATCTTGTTTTTCTATTATCTCTCGAACGAGGTGGAACCATCTTAGAATGTGCTTGAACTTATGGTGAGACCTCAGTTCCTTTGCTTATGCAACAGCTCCAGTGTTATCACAGTATAGCGGCACTGGCTATTGTATTTCAGGAACCATGCCTAATTCTATAATGAATTTCTTCATCCAGACAGCTTTCTTTGCGGCTTCACTCGCAACTATGTATTCTGCCTCAGTGACTGAGTCAGCTATTGTTGGCTGCTTTGTACTCTTCCAACTCACTCCACCACCATTTAGGGAGAAGACATATCCTGATGTTGATTTGATATTATCTAGATCTGATTGGAAACTAGAATATGTATAGCCTTCTAGTTTCAACTCAGACCCTCCATATATTAGAAAAATATCTTTAGTCCTTCTCAGGTACTTAAAAATATTTTTCACAGCTTTCCAATGATCCTCTCCTAGACCTGCCTTAAACCTGCTCACTATGCCCAAGGCATAAGCAGCATCAGGTCTAGTACATAACATAGCATACATAATTGATCCTACAGCCGAAGCATAAGGAATCATAGCCATCCTCTCTCTTTCTTCTGATGTCTTAGGTGACATTTTCTTAGAGAGATGTATGCCTTAACTTATAGGCAAGTAACATTTCTTACTTCCATCCATGTTGAATCTCTTCAACACTAAGTCTATGTACCAAGACTGGGATAAACCTAGCATCCTTTTAGATCTATCTCTATAGATCCTTATACCTAGTATATAGGATGATTCTCCCAAATCCTTCATAGAAAACTTTGATAATAGCTAAGTTTTAACTGATTATAACATTGAGATATCATTCCCAATGATCAGTATGTCATCAACATACAAGACCAAGAAAACAAGTGCACTCCCACTTGTCTTCTTATACACACATGGTTCATCCTCATTTTTGAGAAAACCAAAACTCTTGATTGTTTCATCAAAATGGATGTTCCAACTCCTTGACGCTTGCTTTAGTCCATAAATAGACTTCTTTAACTTACATACCTGGTTTGGTCTCCCACTTGAGACAAAACCCTCTAGCTATGTCATATAGACTTCTTCCTCAAGGTTTCCATTGAGAAAAGCAGTCTTAACATCCATCTACCAGATTTCATAATCATGGTATGGCAAGCAAAATCCGAATGGATTTGATCATGGCTACTGGAGAAAAGATTTCATCATAGTCAATGCCATGTTTTTGTCTAAAACCTTTTGCTACCAGCCTGACCTTGTAGGTTTCTACTTGACCATCTACTCCTATTTTTTTCTTGAAGACCCATTTACATCCTATTGGGTTAATTACATCAGGTGGATCTACTAAGGTCCAAACCTGATTGGAATACATGGAATCCATTTCAGATTTCATGGCACTTAGCCATTTGTCGGAGTCTTTTCTCTCGACAACTTCCGAATGGGTCACAAGATCATCATCCTGAATGATACTGGCTTCATTGTCATCCCCGATGACGAAGCCATATCTTAGAGGTGCTCCCCGCACCCTGTCCGACCTTCGGAGAGGTGGTGTGTATTGTGGCTGTTCTTGATCTACAAGAACTTCTGGTTAAGGAATTTCATTTAAAGGCTCAATAGGTTGTTGGTTTTGTTCTTCATATAACTCAAGTGAAGAATCATTACTTTCTTCTTGGATAAATTCTTGCTCCAAGAATGTAGCATACCTACTGACAAACATGTTTTGCTCAGTAGCATTATAAAAGAGGTATCCAATGCCTTCTTTAGGATAACCAACAAACCTACACTTATCAGCCCTAGCACTTAACTTATGTCCAAAGTTATTTTTGACATAAGCATAGCAACCCCAAATCTTTAAAAATTTTTGACATAAGCACTTAACCCCAAATATTTTTAAAGTTATTTTACTGACTTAGATGGAACCCTGTTTAAAATATGTGCAGCAGTTTCCAAGGCATGTTCCCAGAAGGTAATGGAAAGATCTGTGAAGCTCATCATGGACCTCACCATGTATAACAAGGTGTGATTTCTCCTTCCTGCCACACCATTTAACTGGGGTGTATAATGAGGAGTCTATTCAGAGATTATGCCTTTGTCTTTAAGATGGTTTAGAAACTCACTAGACAAGTATTCACCTCCTCGATCAGAACGAAGAGCTTTAATACTTTGTTTGGTTTGTTTTTCAACCATACTTTGATATTCTTTAAACTTATCAAAAGCTTCAGACTTGTGTTTTATAAGATACACATGACCAAACCTTGATAAATCATCAATAAAAATGATGAAGTAAGAATATCCTCCTCTTGCTTGAGTTGTCATAGATCCACATACATCAGTATGCACAAGACCTAGTAACTCAGTTACCCTGTCTCCATGTCCAGTGAATGGAGACTTGGTCATTTTTCCTTTGAGGCAAGACTCGCAAGTTCCTAATGATTGGAAATCATAAGGGTCAAAGTAATTATCTTTGACTAACTTGTTTATCCTTGACTTAATAATATGACCTAACTGATAATGCCAGAGATATGTGACATTGACATTATCTCTCTTTCTTTTCTTATCATGAATAAGAAGTATTTCATCATTGAGTTCCAAAGTTAGAAGACCATTAATAAAACAACCATGCCCAAATATAGCTTGAAGTCACCTTTCTTCAAATTCCTAATTTGGTGAAGTCCCTGCAATGAATTGCAGATATGAGATCCACATGTGGTATCCAATACCCATGAATTAGAATTTGAAGAACTCAATGATAAATTTGTTTGTATCATGTACAAACCTTTAGATGCTCCACTTGCATCTTGCTTCACACTTGCAAGATATATCTTGCAATTTTTCTTCCGGTGCCCTTGCTTGCTGCAGTGGAAACAGGCTCCATCAGCCTTTTTAGCTTTCTTCTTATTCTGGAAGCTCTTCTTAGGGTTGAATTTTCTTTTCAAGCCCTTCTTCTTTGCTTGTTTCTTTCTTCCATCAACTAGAAGACGATGAGCCTTATCTCTTTTAGAATGGCTCTCTACTGTCTTAAGCATATTAAGCAGCTCTGGCAATGAAGTATTCAGTTTGTTCATATGGTAATTAAGAACAAACTGAGAAAAGAAATTTGGAAGTGACTGCATGATCAAGTCCTGATTGAGTTCACCATCCATGACAAACCCTAATTGACCTAATCGGGTGATTAAGTCAATCATTTTCAATATGTGGGTTTGTACAGATGAACCCTCATTCATCCATACACGGAACAACTGCTTCGATATCTCGTATCGAGCAGCCCTACTTTGCTCTCCATATAGATCCTTTAAATTGAGTAACATGGACGGAGGTTCCATACCTTCATGTTGCCTCTGAGCTTGTTGCTCATTGAAGCCAACATGATGCACCTAATAGTCATACTGTCATTTTGCCACATCTTATGTGTGGCACTTTTCCTCTCTGAAGCATCCTCTTCGATCATCTCAGGATCTGGAGAATCAAAAATATAGGAAAGCTTCTCCTGAGTCAGTACAATCCTCAGGTTTCTCAGCCAATCCACATAATTGGGACCAGTAAACTTGTTGGCATATAAAATGTCTCGCAGTGATAAATTTGAAGCCATAATATAAATATCCTACATTTAATTAAAGAACAATATCAGCAGACCACCCAATATGACATTCATAATTAGATAAGGACTTTTATATCTAATTATGTCTTCCACTATTTTCTTCGAATACCATTACCCTCAATCTATGGTAAGCGAGAAACCTCACTGGTTTCTTTAGTGTGGTTGAGATCCTAATTCCTCATAAGTGCCTTGTGTGTACACAACAAACACTCATGAGTTCAAAGGTAGGACTTCCTTTCCAATTGCAATCTATGCAATTCTCAACTATTAAACTTGCCTCTAAGACACTTATAGCCTTGTGTGTACACAACATACCATAATGTCTTAGTTTAGTCAGACCCTTCATTTCTATATAGCCATGATTGAATAATATTGCCCTTGTGTGTACACAACAAAGCAACAATTCCAATCATGCTATAAAACACCTAGTGCACCAAGACAAATTTCATATCAAACCCTAAAATAGGCCTTGTGTGTACACAATAAACCTACTATAGTGTTGACATAAATCTTGCTTAGCATGAAGGAAGGCAAATTATGGTATTCTTAATCAATTAGCATTCTTAAATTAAGGTTTTAGATATGACCAAATTGGCCAGGTAAGTGGAAGGGGTGAGGGGGTCCCCCCATTACTTTCCTTAGACACCAATTGAATTGGCCAAGTCAGACAATGGAACCAATTAAAAACCTCAATTCCTTTACCTCCCAGAACCACTTACCTAGACACCAACTGGCTGATCAAACCCTAATTAGTTTTGCATCATGATTAGTTTATGCTATGACTAAATATGATTTTTAATGAGGGCTTTGATGGTCTCAAACACATCCTAAATAATCATATCAACAATGTTCATAACAACAAGTATAAACATAAAGCATATCAATCCAGCATATGCATAACATTATATGATTACATAGCAATTGTATCATAGCATGATATTTCAATACCCTGTTCACCTCACTTGTTCATGGGATATGGCCACAATGGCACCCCTACATGCCAGAGGAGATCCATTGAATGGGAGGAGAGGGCCTTTAAACCCTACTTGACTCCTATGACCGGATGGCCATGGTGACTAAACTAATCCAATGCAGTTACTAGGATAAAACTTGTTATAACGATGAATTTGATCAACAATATGCATAATATCATATCATTACAATATCATGCTATTTTCATGATAAAATAGAAACCAAACATATTAATTCTAATATGCATATAATCACAATTCTGGAAGGGTCGACTCAGTCTCTGGTCGGGTCGACTCAATGTGGATGTTCATGAACTTCAAAATGACACATAATTGAATTAACTAAGGGTTACTCTAATACCACTGATGGGATTTCTAGGAGCCTGGGTCATCATGCAACTTACGGAAGTGAATTTTAAAACAAAAATTCAAGCATGAAAATCCAAACTGGCTAGAAGAAACCCTAATTTTCGAATCCCCTTAGACATTACCAACTAATTAATCATAAATGAAGTACAAAAAATATACCTGAAATGTTGTATACCAATTATTTCCACAAGGATCACAAGTGCAAGCTCTCTAATAGTGATCCATACGAGAATTGAACCAAGGAAGAATTTCTTCTTGAAGTTGCTTGCTATAGTAGGACTCTTTCGGCAACCTTTGGATTTTTGACCATTGTAGGACACCCTGTCCCACTGTAGGGCACTATGAACACTCTCCTAAACCACTCTTGGTTTCAGGACAACCCTACTCTAGGATCCCTTAGGCTTATGTCCTAAAACAAAGCCTTGTCATAGTAGAAAAGACCTTGTTTTAACAAGACAAGTCTTGTCTTAAAGAAAGGAGGAGGGAGTGATGGGGACATCGCCAGCACGGATCCCGAAGAATGCACGAATCCTGGAGCTGCACGAATCTCGGATGATATCCAGAATAAATTAACTTGGGTTTATCTTTTAGTTTGAAATTTAAATTAGGATTTGGTTGGTTAGGATTTAGATATGGATATGCTTATCTTATCCTATCTTGTATTTGAATTTGAGTCATCCCTATCTTTTTATCCTATATTCAAATTCAAACGAGGGTTGGACAGGTCTATAAATACCACCCTCAGTCCTTTGTAAAAAGTAAGTTTTTGGAGAAAAAAACTTGAGTTTTTTAGAAGAGTGATTCTTCTTGCCTTCGCCTTCGGGCATGGGCATGATGCCCTAGTTATTCCCCTTCCCATTCCATCTTCTTTATCCCTTCGTGACCTTTGAGATCCATCCTAGCACCTCCAAGTATCGAGGAGGGTGTAATGCCCTAGAGGTGAGAGGTCTCTTCGTTAGGGTGAGTCCCAAAGTCCATGAGATCCATATCCCCATCCTACATCCCCACTATTCCTTCGCCACCCCTAGAGAAAAAAATATAAAAAAAAAATAGTACCCTAATTTAGGTGACTTCTAGGCTCACCACCGATCCTACCCATCTGTCTCCCATCAATTTTGGTATCAGAGACCAGAAAAATTAGGGTACCTTCGTATCATTTCAAATTTTTTCTTACCAGCCGTCCCCCACTTCCCGGATTCAACCCAAAAAAAAACAAAGGAAAAAAAAAGAAAAAAAAATGATCACCCTACCCGTTCATCCAGGTCATCAATATATATATATATATATATATATATATATTTTCTCTCTTCCCGGATCTTCCTCTCGTCTTTTATTCTTCATTTCTGCTTTTCTATTTTTCTAGATTATTGAAATCTTCTCCCTTCTCCTTGCAATTCCAATCCCGAAAACTTCAACTCCCAAATAATCCAGTCCAGCACCAATTCCTCTCGCGCGTTCCACCGGGCTTCTTCTGTTCTCTGTCTCTGTTCCAAGTTCCAACCCGTACAAAACCAGCAGTGGAAGGAAGTGGAAGAAGAGGGCACGGTGATCCAAATCCGATGCGCCACGCTGCCGAGGATGCAGCGCAAATGATCTAGATCGAATCAGCAACCTCCCAGACCATGTCCTCTCCTACATCGCCTCCCTCCTCCCATCAGAGACTCCGTCCGGACCAGCGTCCTCTCCACCCGGTGGTGCCACATCTGGATCACCGCGTCCCTCAACCTTGATGACTCCATCCTTCGCCATAGCAGTAGACTCACCGAATTCTAGATGCGGAGCCAGAAGGATGCATGGCATGCCGGCGCCATCGAGCAGATCCTCTCTGTCCATCACAGATCCATTCCCACCTGTCAACTCTCCGGTTATTTCTTCAACCTCCCCAACATCGACACTTGGCTCGAAACCCTCACCTAAAGTGGCGTCCAAGACCTCTCCTTCTTCTGTGATTACCCGTGTCACCATGCTCATATGACTCCGGCGGTGGAGCCACCCTGTCCTCCCCGCTCCCTGCCCTCTACGCCGCTGCCCGCCTCCTCTAGTCCCCCTTCCTCTCCCTCCACCGCTGGGTCGACGTCCTCCCCGACGAGGTCTACAACCTCGCCGCCAAGTCCCACGTTGCTGTCTCCTTCGAGATCCCCGACTACACTGCTGACGTCGTCGCCACCGGTGCCCTCCGCCTCCTTGAGGCCGTCCGCTCCGCCTCCTCATCCGGCCAACACCCAATCCTGCTGGAAGACCACGACTCCATTGGCGCCGGCCGAGGCCATCCTCCGCCCCTCCATCAGCCGCCTCCCCTTTGGCCCCTTCGATGGTCCCCACACCTTCAGGCTCTCCCACCGGTGCCCCGTCCACCAACCTCGCCACCCCACCGATTGAGGGCCCCTCCACCCGGGGGAGAGAGTACCGCCATCGCGTCCGTCAGATCTTGGTCGCCGGTGCAGTCGCCGTTGTTGGAGGAGAACCCATTTTCTGGTTTTTTCGCATGCCTGTCAAAGCAAGAAAAAAAAAAACCTGGCACGATCGTGAAAGCAGCATCCTACTGCACGCTTCTCAGGGTAAAGCCGGCTTCCTCTTGCCGATTTCAAGCTGCACGAATTTCAAAGTTGCATGATTTTCAATGCTGCACAATTCTCGGAGCTGAACAAATTTTAGAATAGAGCTCCTTTGATTGATTGGATTCGGTTTCACCAACGTCCCTCTTGATCCTAACTCGATGGAGTCGAGTTCTCCCCACCTCAGAAGAATGATGGGGACATCGCCAGCATGGATCCAGGAGCAAGCACGAATCCTGGAGCTGCACGAATCTCGGAGGATATCCAGAATAAATTAACTTGGATTTATCTTTTTGTTTGAAATTTAAATTAGGATTTGGTTGGTTAGGATTTAGATATGGATAGGCTTATCTTATCCTATCTTGTATTTGAATTTGAGTCATCCCTATCTTTTTATCCTGTATTCAAATTCAAACGAGGGTTGGACAGGTCTATAAATACCACCCTCAGTCCTTTGTAAAAAGTAAGTTTTTGGAGAAAAAAATTTGAGTTTTTTAGAAGAGTGATTCTTCTTGCCTTCGCTTTCGGGCATGGGCGTGATGCCCTAGTTATTCCCCTTCCCATTCCATCTTCTTTATCCCCTCGTGACCTTTGAGATCCATCCCAGCGCCTCCAAGTATCGAGGAGGGTGTAATGCCCTAGAGGTGAGAGGTCTCTTCGTTAGGGTGAGTTCCAAAATCCATAAGATCCATATCCCCATCCTACATCCCCACTATTCCTTCGCTACCCCTATAGAAAAAAATATTAAAAAAAAATAGTACCCTAATTTAGGTGACTTCTAGGCTCACCAACGATCCTACCCATCTGTCCCCCATCAGGGAGGAAGAGACAGAGAGAGATACTCAGACAGAAGACTCGATGGAAATTAGACTCTTATTTCAGAAGACCAAACGTTACCTTTCTCATTTCACCATACACCCTTTAAATAAAAATTTAAAGGGCATGAAAAGCATCCCAATGCTTCTTAACAAATATGTCTCTTCATATCTGATAAGACTCTTCAGGATTCAGGAGTCTTATTTGAGTTCTCTTGGTTTCCAAATGAACTCTCCTCATGCCATATGGCATGTACCAAACTCAAGGGAAGGAAAAGAGGCATCTTTTCAGATCTTGAAACCATAAAAGAAGAATCCTAAGAGCAGAAGGACTTTGCCTCAGAACTGTGTGCAGATGAAAAGACGCGACTCTTCATCTGCGCGTGCTAACTTCTTTCCCATTTCACGCCGTCCCTTTATCCCTCTTTGACCGGTCATTCAAAAACCAAAAGGCATGGAGATAATATGAAAAGGCATCCCAAATGAGAAACTCCCAGAGTTTCATCTGCAGAAGGACTCTCAATCCTTCTGCGCGCGCTCTCTTCTCCCCCGTGTGCCAAGAGGTGCCAAGAGTCCTGAGCGCCTAGGACTCTTCAATAAACCAGGTTTGATGTTCAAATAAAACCAGATAAAGTCTGGTTTAGGTTGCCCCATTAGGACTCAACCTAATATAGGTTTCCCATAATAAGGTTAGTCCAATTAACAAGCAACTAGACCCAAATCAATTGGGTAAGGAATTGAGTTAGCCTACACATGCTAGTGTATAATCTAGCTAACCAATTAGGATGCCATGACCCTAATTAAACCATGTATGACTTTCTTGGCCAACTCCCTAATGTGTGTGACCCTTTGGGTTCTACATTTAGCCAATAGTAGGTTTAGGTTTGAGCCAATTCAATCCAATCGAACCCGATTGACCTAATTAGGTTAAATTGGCGCACCTAATTATCCAATTCGAAGCATCCAACGACTTGACTTATGAAATCAATCCAATTGGTTCATAAAAACCTACAAGACAAGATTGACATCTAGCAATATGTCATGCCTATCCAGAAAATATGAAATTTGATGGAAAGTACCAAAATATCCTTCAGTAGAAAGTTACCGTGCAATTCAATCTTTCGATCTCCTATTATCCCGATTGAATGATAGGTATGGATATATATCAAACCCTAATAATTTGTTATATCGAATCTTAGCTCGATCATGAGGACTCAGCTGATGACTGATTAGAAACTACTTCTAATCTTCTCCTGCTTTGATCAAAGGCTCCTTGAGTCACTCATCGAAGAGATTACATGGGATAACAATTCCTCTTACCAGGAATGATTGATTCCTTATTGATCCACTCATATCCTTCGTACACCTTCCACCATACCCAAAACACCCCGTACATGACTTAATGTCATGAATGAGTATGAACCAAAACATGGCTTTGTGTGCATAAGGAACCATGGTGACCTCAGGTCTAAAGATCACATGCACAACTCCAACTTTGGGACCTATCTTTTGACAAGCAGTAAGACTTCCATAAGATGGTCCCGGTGCGGATCAGTTCAGTGTATTCATACCCTGATGAGCACCCTTATCCTTGTATTAGTGTCTCTACACAAATGGTTATGAGACCAACCATCCTTATTAACTGAGCATACATAGGATAAGCTAGTCTTACCGGATTCATCGATCCCCTAATCGATGGTCCATTGACTAGGAATATTTTGACTAGGGTTTATAGAAACTTAGGTCTCACTGTTATGATCTTTATCATAACCCTAATTCCATTGCCCTAATATATGGGGTTCATCATAATCCATAAATAAGACATTAAATACCTTTATTAATATAATGTCATACAAGAGTTGGAAGATTACAAAAATGCCCTTTACAATAATTGGCTTTTAGGGCACTTTTCTTTCACTTATCAATTGCTTTGGTCCACTCAAATGTACCCTTCCTAATGCAATCGGTTATTGGTGCGATGACAGTACTAAAATTCCTAATAAATCTCTTGTAAAAGGTTGCTAGGCCATGGAAACTATGCACATCGTGGACACTAGTACTAAAATTCCTAATAAATCTCCTGTAAAAGGTTTCTAGGCCATGGAAACTATGCACATCGTGGACACTAGTGGGTATAGGCCACTCAATAATTGTCCTAAATTTTTCAGGATCTGCAGAAACTCTCTCAGGGATGACAATAAAATCTAGGAAGATAACCCTACGTGTCATGAACTCATATTTCTTAAAGTTGGCATAGAGGTTAATCTCCCTAAGGGTCTGATGTACTAACCTAAGATGACTAAAGTGGTCCTTTTTAGTCTTGCTATGGATCAAGATATCATTGAAATAGACCATAACAAATTTTTCAAGTATATTCTCTCAGGACTTGGGTCATAATCCTCATAAATGTACTTGGTGCATTTGAAAGGCCAAAAGGCATCACAACCCACTCAAATAGGCCATCCTTAGTCTTGAATACGATCTTCCACTCATCTCCAGGTCTAATCCTAACTTGATGATAGTCGCTCTTAAGGTCTATCTTTGAGAAAACTTTAGCATCGGCCATCATATATAGCATGTCGTCAAATCGAGGGATGTAAAACCTATACTTCACAGTTATTTTGTTGATGGCTATATTGTCTACACACATCCTCCTTGTACCATCTTTCTTAGAGGTCAGTAGAGCAGGGACTGCACATGGAATCAAGCTCTCCCTAATGAAACCTGATGTGGCAGGATCGTAGACTTGGAACACCTGCCAGTTACCAGGATGGAGTATGCCACCACGGTGGACACTACCTCCCGGGCTCGCGTATCGGGCCGAGCCCCCTCAGGTAGTCGAGACCGCCCAACGAGATCGGGCGCCGCCCTCCGTAGATCAGATCCTGGGAGATCGGACCGCCCAGGCCTGGGCTGAGCGATCTCCCAGGATGACTCCCTCGAAGTCGAGCTCCTCGGTCCGAGATCGAACTCAGCCCTCCGACATGTGGGGCACCCCTAAGGTCGAGCCCTGCAACTTGGGGCCGCGCACCATCCACTTTGGCCAAGTCAGGCCTCCCGACGTCGAGTCCCGTGGACCGAAGCCGAGCCCGGCAAAGCCAAGTTCCATGGTCCAGCTCGGTAACCACCTCGACCAGGGTGCCAACCGCCAAGGAAGCAGCGTTTCCTCTCCAAAAATGATGGCGGGCCTCCCGAGGGCTGCGAGGCAGTGCCCCCCATACCATAATAACTCCCCGCCGCTACCACTCACACTGGAAGAGAAGAAAGCTCTCTGACCGAGGCACCATGCCATGCCCTCCACCAACCATCCGTATGGCCAGAAGCGAGGGGCTAGCCAGAAGGCACAAATCCCAAGGGTGGCAGCCCCCTGATCGAGGCACTGCCAAGTTTCCAAGAATGGGGTGACCGGAGAGAATGTCAGAATGCACGAAGGCTTCCCCCACTAAATGTCAAAAGAGACGTTCTGTCTATGGCATGATACCTCGCCACACACTTCGGCGAGGAGGGGAGAGTATCTCGAAGCAGGTTCAGTTAAAAAGAAATCATTGAGGGTAAGCCAAACAATGCAAGATCATTAGCAGAAAATAAGAAGAGAGGGAAGGTCACAGAGGAGGATCTCTCCACCTCGGCCACAAAGTCTCCCATCTCGTACTCATCTCGACTTATACCACACTCACTCCTCCTAGCATGGAGCCCATCGAGAGGGGCTCGACCAGGAGGCCCTGTTCCCCTGGATCATCACTGACTTGACCGTCAGAGTGCCCCCACCGGAATCCCCGGCCCAGGTCTCTAACGATTGTTTCTTGTAGGTCTCAAGGAGCGAGGAGCTCCTGGGAAGAGGGCAAGCGGTTCGACACCACCGGAAGCTACGGGCCACGACGATCTTGGCGGCAACAGATTGGCATGCCAGGAAGGGGGATGAGGAGATGCGAAGGACTAACCATCAGAGGGATCCCCTTGCTTTGAAGGATCGTCCCCACCATGAACAAACCTACTCAGAGAATGGTGACTACGCGAGCGAGAAAAGCCTCCACTAGTCATGCAGGGGATTCCCCCCTCCGAGGGGACCTGCATGATCCGGAAGTGGCGTTGCCTGCTCTAATCTAGCCACCTCCGGCGGAAGCCCAGCTGGCCATGCTTGCCCAGCAAATGCAAGTTCTCGCTATGGTGGTGCGCCAGTTTCAGCATCAGCAGCAGTCCTTGGCTACTCACCAATAGCTAGGGACTCTCGCGGCACACGCCGCAGCACCCCACGACATTCTGTGCTCCTTCCAAGGCCATTACAGCCGTGGGCCGCCACTGATCACTGGGGTAGTTATCAAACCCTGGCAAAGAGACAACGAGTTAGGTTTGTTGATAGGGAGAGCCATTCGCCGAACCTTGAGCGGGGGGCACCTAAACCCCACCAGGGCAGGAAAAGCAAGATCCCCCATCGCGGACAACGCACACTCATGACACGCCCTCCGTCTCCTTCGGCAGAGGGGTCCACTGATGAGGCTGTTAGGCGCATGGCAGAGAGGTGCCTGAGGAGCACGAGCACAAGTTGGCAGAATTCTTTCGCCGGTTTGCCAACATGCAGAGCCCCGCTGGCGAGCCGGCAAGCTATGACTCCCTCCCACCATTTTCCCGAGAAGTCCAAGAGGAGCCAATTCCGGACTGGTTCCGCATGCCGTAGGTGGACCCCTACGATGGGACCTTCGATCTCCTAGACCACCTCGAGAGTTACAAAACCCTAATGAGGGTCTAGGGGGAAACCGACTCCCTCCTCTGCATCGCATTCCCCGCTACTCTTCTGAAGGTGGCCCGAGTGTGGTTCACTCGCCTTGAGCCAGAGAGCATCAGGAGCTTTGCTCAGCTGGAGCAGAATTTTGTGGCTCACTTCGATGCCTACCGGAAGGTATCCCGAGAGGTGGATAGCCTTTTCTCTATCAAGCAGCAAGACCGCGAGCCCTTACGGGACTACGTGACCCGCTTCAAGGCCACCACATTGGAGATTTATAGCCTTTATGAGCTAGTCACCATGCTGGCACTGAAGAGAGGACTCAGGATCTCCCGCCGACCTACTCCCTTGATAAAAAGCCCCCAAAGACTTACGATGAGCTCCTTTTCCAAGCTCAGAACTACGTCTATGCCAAGGAGGCGGATCGTACGAGGCGGGAACTCGACAGGTGCCCACTGAAGAAGCCATCCCTCGCCGAGATGTCTGGGGCATGGAAACCAACACCTCCAGCCCAAAACTTCCAGCAGGGGCCAAGACCAAGGAGCACTCCCATCCCTGAAGTGAGCTATACACCTCTCCTCGCCCCTAGGGCGAAGATCCTCATGGAGATCGAGGGCGAGCCCTACCTGAAGCGCCCACTTTCGATGCGGCATTCCACTGGCCGTGACATATCCAAATATTGCCAATATCACCGCGACCACGGCCATGACATCGAGGAATGCCGCAACCTCAAGAAGAAAATTGAAAAACTCATCAAGAGGGGCTACCTCGGAAGGTTCGTGGGGGATAGATCCCAGGCGGAACCTCAGGCATTCATCACTCTCCCACCATCGTCGATAGTCGACAACTGACCCACCGAGAAGCCGGTGGGGATGATATGTTGGGGAACCGAGCGCGATCCAAGAAGGCCTAGGGAGCAGACTGTTCTAAAAATGTACTCCCCTTTATGCGGGAGGGGGAAGATGGGGGAAAAAATGTAAATAACGATGCCGTGGTCATCGAGATGACGATCGCGAAGCATCCTGTAAAATGCATCATGGTTGATAGTGGAAGTTCCACCGATGTGCTTTTCTACGATGCCTTTTCCAGGATGAATCTTTCCCCTAATCAAATTTGACCTATCTACACCCCTCTTGTCAGATTCACGGGCGATTCTGTAAGGGTCAAAGGGGAGATCACTCTCCCCGTCACTGCTAGAACTCCGCCTCAACAAAGTACCGTGATGATAACCTTTACTATTGTCAAGCTCCCATCGGCTTACAACTTTATCCTTGGGCAGCTCGGGCTAAATCTGCTCGACGCCGTCATCTCCACCCGGAGGCTACTTGTACAGTTCCCAACTCCCTTTGGCATCGGGGAGATGAGAGGGGCGATCCAGCCAGTGCAGCACTACTTCCAAGCCGTCCTAGGGGCTAGGGTCCTCGAGGAATATCCCAGGGCGGACGACCTCGACCAAAGGGCTCAGGATCCCAGGGGTGGTCCTATCGAATGCCTGCTGTCTTACCCCCTCAGGGCCGACCAGGCGAAGATGGTGCAGATCGAGGCCCAGCTGCCTGATGAGGAGAGGGCCCACCTGATGGAATTCCTACGAACGACGTGGATGTGTTTGCCTGGATGGCGATGGATATGCCGGGCATCTCCCCCGACATCATCACCCATAAATTGAGCATCGATCCGAAGCACCAGCCAATTCGGCATAAAAGGAGGAGTTTCGTCCCGGAGAGGCAGGCTGCCATCAACGAGGAGGTAGATAAGCTCATCGTCACTAGTTTCATGCATGAGGTGCGATATCCGAGCTGGCTGGCGAACGTGGTGATGGTCAAGAAAAGCAACGTCAAGTGGAGGATCTGTGATGGGGAACTAATATGCATGCAATTTTTTTTGTATGTTTTATAGTTAGGTGATTAATTCCCAAATTTCAGATCAAAATTATTTGTAGGGAATTTTGTATGAATTTTTGAAGATCAGCATGCAGATTAGGACCTAGAAAAGTAGCAAAGAAGGACCGCCGGGGCTGAGAAGCCTCGGTTAGGGCAAGTTCTCCTACAATAAAACTACTGGAGGTAGAGGGGTGTACCTGACAATGTCTGTGAAGATCACAATGAAGGGGTCTCTCGTTCCTCGACGGATGCGGCCTGGAAAACCGAGCCAAAGACCCGCGGATACCCGGCTTTCTGCTCGATGATCCGATTGAGGCTTGGCTGGAGTCGTTGGATTCGTAGGAACTCAGGGACCTGCAAACGACCTGTCAGGGGTTAGAAAGCTCACAAAGGAACAAGAAAACAAAGTAAAAACAGCAAGGGAAGGCTTTTTTTGGAGTGGGCGTCCAGGGATCTGGAGGGTTTGTTGGCAGCAGGAAGATGATTGCAAACATCGGGAAGAAGAACTCTCACAAACCCCTTTATGCACACAGCAGGGTATCACACCACTCAATAGAAGAACTCAAGGTTTTCATTCATCAAAAATTTTCTCATACAAGAGGCTAGGGTCCCTTAAATAGACCCTTAACCTTGGGCTCCAAGTAAGGGTACATAAGTCTTTACATAAGAATCCTTTTCCCTCTCAAACCTTAGCTAGAAAATAAGGAAATATTAGGTAGAAAAATCCCTAAAAATTTTCTTGACTTGGTCAAGACTCCAAGGACGCCTAGGGGGGCGTGTTGGGCTTCTAGGAGCAGCAAAAGGCCGGCCCAAAGGGGCTCGGGTGCATGGGTTTGGGCCTCTGGAAGCTGAGGTGGCCTGGTAGCCAGGTAGCAGGAATATTCCCTGGTATCTTGCTTCTTAGGGGCTTGGGCTTGGCACCTGGGCTTGATTTCTTTGGGCTAGGATGTAGATGGACCTCTGGAATCATGGATGCCATTATCTATGAATATACTTTGGCATCTGGAAGGGAATCTGGGCATCTGGAGGGCATCTGCAAGAAATCAGGGTTTTCTGAATTTTTCTCCTGGGGTCTTCAAATCTTCAAGCTGGGTTGGACTTGTGCTATACTTCCATGTCTTCAATCTAGTTGGACTTGGTCTTCACTTGTATGATATAGTCTTGAGTCTTCAGTATGCTTGGACAGGACTCAAAAAAATAAAATTAGCTCAACATGAGCTGACTAGCATTGGACTGAACTAGCTCAACATGAGCTGACTAGTACAGGACTGAAATAACCACTAAAAATACTCAAATAACAACTAAAATGGACTCAGATGAGCTAAGCCCTTATTACAGATGGACTCATAAATTATTGATCAATTTACAGAGGGTTGAAAAAGCCTCTGTCTTATTCTGGTGCCTCAGGTGTCCCCACCAATTCTCCCGGGGTGGGAGGAACTCGACCCTGTCGAGTGAAGGTCAGACTGGCTCACATATCTCTCGAGAAGGTCTGGGTTGAGGCATTGCAAGTCCTCTCGAGAAATCCACGAATTGTCCGACTCTGGCCGGCCTTGCCATCGGACCAGGAAGCGTTGATAGACATGGCCCTGGGTCGTGATGGCTTGATCGTCCAGGATACGCTCGATCCGTTCTCCTCTCTCAGGCCAAATTTGTTTGTGGACACTCTAGGTTAGGGTCACTCACAATGAAAAGGAATAGGTCCAAAGGCCTCACTAGGTATCGCTGCCGGTTCCCTATACTCAACCAGGCCTGTAATATTGAAGGTAGAACTAATGCCCAAATCCGAAGGCAATTCTAACACCTAGGCATTTGATCCAACCTTCTCTATCACTTTAAAAGGTCCGGCTCTGCGAGCATGAAGCTTCTTTTAGGCCTAAGCCTAACCAAGATAAAATCCACTACATCAAGTTTTTTTGATCCATCTTCGGGAATTAGCCAGTTGTTTTAACATTAGCGCGGGTGGTGAACATGCTAGGCACATGCAGACTCCTAACAAGATGATGCAAAGGACTCAAACCTACACCTAGCAGACTCGACTAAAGAGGTTTATTAGGTCTTAACTACCACTTGGGCATGGGGGCATGAGTCGTGGTTGATGGATGACATGCAGAAGAAAATTTGCTAGTAACTCCTAATAAGTGCCAGAGGGTCTGCCAAAAGTAGGTAGCAAATGGGATGGGCTCTATGGATCCTTGCAACCTAGTAACCTCAACAAAATGTAACCTAATAGTTCTAGACACATGAGAAAACTCAGGAAAGGGTAGAAAATAGGAAGTGGGTTCAGAATTACTCTGGTAGGGTGGAGAAAAAGGTTCTGGGTTAGTTGGATAAAGTAGAATCAAAGAAGGCATGTCAGGGACTAATCCTAGACTAATGAGGTTAACCTTATGGGGTTGCGATATATCTACGGGGTTTGTATAATGGAAGGATGGGTTATTAATCTCAGGAAAGAGGTCTTTAATGGGAACTATAGGGGGAGACTCATCCTGAGGGTACTGATTCAAAGAGATCAGGTCCTTAATAAATTCTTCTGGTTCTTGTATTTTAGGACTAGACTCTATAATTTGGCTCTCCTCTATGGTTTCCTCAGGTAAGGCTCTAGTAGCAGTACCTAGGTTCTCTTCCTCTATTTGTTCTTCCATTATAGCTTTAGGTTGGATATGGTCAAGGTCAACTAGCTCTGGGTTGGTTTCTACCTGGGTATCTACTGGGTCAGCTAATTCTAGGTCTACTAAAGGTGTCTCCTCTTCTCCCTCATAATCATCCACTAGGCTCACATCAGCTTCATACACTTCCGCGTTAATGTAAGCCTTGTGAATCTCAGGAATGGTTGGAGAAGGTCGGCTAGCAGGAAATTGGTTAGGTTCTGGTCTCTGATTATGGGTACTACTCCTAGTAGGTTCAGGTTGTATAAGAGGTAGTGGCTCACTATTGGGTTCATATTTAGGGATACTAATCCTATGGGGTTCAAGTTGACTAGGGGAAGCATGACTAGTACTAGGCTGATACTTAGGGGTTATGGGTTCTCTAGGCTCATAGGACAAGGGTGCAGATCTATGGGTCATGGGATTATAGGATCTGGGGTCATATGATTTTGGGTCAGCTCTATGATCAAGTTCTAAGGATGGATCAAGGTATGGGGTCCTCCTAAGGTTGGGCTCTCTATATGGGTCAGGATATTGGGTCCTCCTAGGGTTGGACTCCCTATATGGGTCAGAATACTGGGTTCTCCTAGGGTTGGACTCCCTATATGGGTCAGAATATTGGGTTCTCCTAGGGTTGGACTCCCTATATGGGTCAGAATATTGGGTGTTGGGTCTACTAGGCTTATGGGATATGGGTTCGTAGATTTTAGAGTCAGAGGATTTGAAGTCATAAGATCTATAGGTTGTGGGTATACTAGGCTTATAGGATGTGGGTAAATAGGATCTAGAGTCATAGGATCTAGGTTCAGTATCATAGTATGGGTCAGGCTGAGTGGCTCTCCTAGGTTCAACCTCACGATATGGTTCAGGGTTTGGGGTCCTCCTAGGTTTAGGATTATAGTATGGGTCAGGCTGAGGGGCTCTCCTAGGTTCAACCTCTCGGTATGGATCAGGGTTTGGGGTCCTCCTAGGTTGAGGATTGTAGTACGGGTCAGGATAAGGGGCTCTCCTAGGTTCGACCTCATGGTATAGATCAGGGTTTGGGGTTCTCCTAGGTTGAGGGGACTCAGGATCTGGCTTAGATCGTGACCCATGGGTTCTTGCTATGGTCCCTACACGGCCTCCTAACTGGTCAAACCTATTGGCAAGATGGTCAATTCTATTGTTGGTTTGGATAGCAGACTGAGTTAACTGGGTAGTCATATGGGCCATTTGATCAGCTAGGGCTTTTATTTGGGCTTGTAAATTTTTCATGGGTTCAGACATTTGTGAAGGAGATGGGTGATATGAAACTCCTAATCTAGTGCTCATGCAAGACTCGATCAGACCGACTATAGCTGACTAAACCTAAAGTCCAAACTAGATGCTCAATCAGGGTGGCAAACTAGCCTATAGTAACCCTGTACTCAGCCAGGCAGGTGTAAGGGGAGTGTTAGGTCCCTGATTGCCAATCCTAGACACCAATCAGAGATTGGCCAGGTAGGCGGACCAGCACACAAGCCCTTCGGGATTGAATCCCTAAACCACCATTCTAGACACTAAGCACAAGGCACACACAGGTTAACTTGACACAGTGATCTAACACTAGCCCGGACTCGACCAGTTGGTGTCCCTAGCCCACTAAGGCAAATTAAGTCTAGTTAATTTTAGGTTAAGGCTTGGGACCGAATGCAAGGGATGTGGTTTTGGGCTAAGGAGAGATTATCAACTCCTCCCCTTATCTGATATAGCAAGAGTGCCCTTAAAAGTAAATTATGTAATGATGGCAGGCAGATGAGGATGCAAATTAGGGTTTAGATGTTTTTGGTATTTTTGGAGAATATGTAATTTTTTTTTTTTGGTATTTTCTTAAATAGAAGAAAACTTTCAAATCATGGCCTAATATGCTGGAAATATACTAAAATTAAAAGATATACAAAAGATGCTAAACAAAACCCTAAAACTTCCAAACTTATCTTGCTAAAAAAAACAGAGTCGAGAATTTGCAGGCCCTATTTCGGCTTGCAGAGAATTCACAGGCCATAATAAAATCTGGAAAAATTTTCAAAATTACTGTGAATTATGATAAATCCAGGAAAATAAATTTCAGAATTCTTAGAGTTTTTAACAAGGAGAAATAATTAAAATAATAGAGTATATACAGACTGAAAAATTGCAGAAAATAAGCCCTAATCTAAGCTCTGATACCAAATGATGGGGAACTAATATGCATGCAATTTTTTTTGTATGTTTTATATGTTGAGTTAGGTGATTAATTCCCAAATTTCAGATCAAAATTATTTGTATAGAATTTTGTATGAATTTTTGAAGATCAGCATGCAGATTAGGACCTAGAAAAGTAGCAAAGAAGGACCGCCGGGGCTGAGAAGCCTCGGTTAGGGCAAGTTCTCCTATAATAAAACTACTGGAGGTAGAGGGGTGTACCTGACAATGTCTGTGAAGATCACAGCGAAGGGGTCTCTCGTTCCTCGACGGATGCAGCCTGGAAAACCGAGCCAAAGACCTGCGGATACCCGGCTTTCTGCTCGATGATCCGATTGAGGCTTGGCTGGAGTCGTTGGATTCGTAGGAACTCAGGGACCTGCAAACGACCTGTCAGGGGTTAGAAAGCTCACAAAGGAACAAGAAAACAAAGTAAAAACAGCAAGGGAAGGCTTTTTTTGGAGTGGGCGTCCAGGGATCTGGAGGGTTTGTTGGCAGCAGGAAGATGATTGCAAACACCGGGAAGAAGAACTCTCACAAACCCCTTTATGCACACAGCAGGGTATCACACCACTCAATAGAAGAACTCAAGGTTTTCATTCATCAAAAATTTCCTCATACAAGAGGCTAGGGTCCCTTAAATAGACCCTTAACCTTGGGCTCCAAGTAAGGGTACATAAGTCTTTACATAAGAATCATTTTCCCTCTCAAACCTTAGCTAGAAAATAAGGAAATATTAGGTAGAAAAATCCCTAAAAATTTTCTTGACTTGGTCAAGACTCCAAGGATGCCTAGGGGGGCGTGTTGGGCTTCTAGGAGCAGCAAAAGGCCGGCCCAAAGGGGCTCGGGTGCATGGGTTTGGGCCTCTGGAAGCTGGGGTGGCCTGGTAGCCAGGTAGCAGGAATATTCCCTGGTATCTTGCTTCTTAGGGGCTTGGGCTTGGCACCTGGGCTTGATTTCTTTGGGCTAGGATGTAGATGGACCTCTGGAATCATGGATGCCATTATCTATGAATATACTTTGGCATCTGGAAGGGAATCTGGGCATCTGGAGGGCATCTGCAAGAAATCAGGGTTTTCTGAATTTTTCTCCTGGGGTCTTCAAATCTTCAAGCTGGGTTGGACTTGTGCTATACTTCCATGTCTTCAATCTAGTTGGACTTGGTCTTCACTTGTATGATATAGTCTTGAGTCTTCAGTATGCTTGGACAGGACTCAAAAAAATAAAATTAGCTCAACATGAGCTGACTAGCATTGGACTGAACTAGCTCAACATGAGCTGACTAGTACAGGACTGAAATAACCACTAAAAATACTCAAATAACAACTAAAATGGACTCAGATGAGCTAAGCCCTTATTACAGATGGACTCATAAATTATTGATCAATTTACAGAGGGTTGAAAAAGCCTCTGTCTTATTCTAGTGCCTCAGGTGTCCCCACCAATCTGTGTTGACTACACCGACCTCAACAAGGCTTGCCCAAAGGATAGCTTCCCCCTGTCGAACATCAACCAGCTGGTGGATGCCACCTCGGGGCACCGCCTGATCTCATTCATGGATGCATTTTCTAGATACAACCAAATACGGATGCACCCGGAGGATGAGGAATACATCGCCTTCATCACCGACCAAGGGATGTACTGCTATAGAATGATGCCCTTCGGACTAAAGAATGCTGGGGCTACATACCAGCATTTGGTCAACTGGATCTTTAAAGACCAAATTGGCAGAAACATGTTGGTGTACGTAGACGACATGCTGGTCATGAGCAAGCCGGACTCCGACCATGTTGCCGACCTCGTCAAAGGATTTCATAACCTTCGAAAGCACCAGATGAAGCTCAACCCGGCGAAGTGCGCCTTTGGGGTAGCGACCGGGAGGTTCCTCGGCTTTATGGTCACTCAGAGAGGAATCGAAGCTAATCCAGAAAAGATCCAGGCGATCATCGACATGGAGCACCTTACATCCAAGAAGCAGGTCCAGTGCCTACTGGGTGGATCGCAGCCTTGAGCCGGTTCATTTCGAGATCGGCCGATTGTTGTCTCCCCTTCTTCAAGGCACTGTGCAAGATGCATGACTTCACCTGGACGGAGAAGTGCAAGATGCATGACTTCACCTGGATTCGAAGAGCTGAAGGAATTCCTGGCTTCTCCCCCTCTACTCTCCCAACTGGAAGGAGGGGAAGACTCCTACTCTATCTGGCGATCACCCCTGGAGCCGTTAGCTCGGTCCTCGTCTGCACGGATGCGAACGGATCCCAAAAGCTAGTTTATTACACCAACAAAATCCTTCACGATGAGGAGATTAGGTATACTCGCTCTGAGAAACTCATTTTTACTCTAATAATGTCTGCTAAGCACCTCAGGCCCCTATTGCAGTTATGATCGATCAGTCGCTGAGGACCATACTGAGTCACCCCGAGACTTCCGGGAGGCTAGCCAAGTGGGCGTTGATGCTGAGCGAGTTCGATGTTACTTATCGACCGAGGTCATCACAAAAGGCCCAAGTCCTGGTCGACATCATGGTCGAATGCACAGGGCCCGCCGAGGAGCCGGGACAGATGACCCCGAAAGGCCAAATCGAGCCTGGACCATGGGAGGACCCATGGATCCTCCACATGACCGGCGCCTCCAATTTTGGCGGGAGCGGAGCGGGCCTTATCCTCGCTAATTCTAACGGAGTTATTGTAGAGTGCGCCCTCCGATTCAAGTTCGTCGCAACGAACAATCAGGCGGAGTTTGAGGCACTCCTCGTGGGCCTAAGAGTATCCCACGAGCTGGGCGTGCAGAGCCTGAAAGTCTTTACCGACTCCCAGTTGGTTGCCGGGCAAGTCTCAGAAGAATATGAGGCCAGAGATCCCCAAATGATGAGGTACCTGGAGAAGGTCCACACAAATATCGTAGGCTTCTGTCGCTTTCATATCTTCCACATCTCTCGTAAAGAGAATGCTCGCGCGGATGCACTGTCGAGGCTCGCGACCCTACCAAACTCATCGCTAGGACGCACCTACATCGAGTACCTTGAAAATCCTAGCTATGAAAGCCCGGAGGAGATGCAGCATGTAACCATCGAGCCAAGCTGGATGGACAAATATGTCAAGTTCATCATGGATGGCACCTTATCGGAGGATCGCAGGGAGGCCGGCCTCGTGAAGAAGAAGGCCTCCCGGTTCGTCCTAATGGAAGGCCAGCTCTACCGCCGATCTCACTCGTACCCACTCCTGAAGTATCTCAAACCCATAAAGGCAGCCTTTGTGCTCCAGGAAATACACGAAGGCCTTTGTGGGAACCACGTGGGGGGAAGGACTCTGGCATACAAAGCCCTTCGTTAGGGCTACTTCTGGGAGACTATAAGGGAGGACGCAGCCACCTTCATCAGGAAGTGTGACAAATATCAACGCCATTCCCATATACAGCACCAGCCGGCAACGCCGATCTCTCAGCTTTCGTCCCCTTGGCCTTTTGCCCAGTGGGGGATGGACATCCTGGGGCCATTCCCCACCGCGCCGGGGCAGCGAAAGTTCCTTATAGTGGCGATCGACTACTTCACCAAGTGGGTCGAAGCCGAGCCGCTGGCACGAATCACTAAGGCCAACGTTTACCAGTTCTTCTGGAAGTCAGTCATCTGCCGCTTCGGGCTCCCTAACTGCATCATCATCGATAATGGACGGCAGTTTGATAACCAGGAATTCAAAGGATTTTGCGTCTAGCATGGCATCCAGCATCGGTTCACCTTGGTGGCTCACTCCCAAACGAATGGGGAGGTGGAAGTGACCAATCGGACCATCCTTCAGGGGCTCCGGACCAGGCTAGACCAGGAAAAAGGCAGATGGGCAGAGGAGCTTCCAAGTGTCCTATGGGCCTACCATAAAATGACCAGAACGGTGATGGGCAAAACACCTTTCAACCTCGTCTTCGGCATCGAAGCGGTTGTCTCGGTCGAGCTCGACGTACCCACATTACGGGTGCAATAATACGACGAGACACAGAACTTGGCATATCTTCTACTCAATTTAGACCTTTTGGAAGAGACGAGGGATAAAGCCCGTCTCCGAATGGCGGCATATCGGCAGCGAGTGGCCCGGTACTACAACGTGCGGGTGATGCCAAAGAACTTCCGACCTGGTGACCTGGTGCTACGCTAAGCCGAGGCATCTCAACCCCGAGAATGAGGTAAACTCTCGCCAAATTTGGAGGGTCCCTACAAGGTGATCGAGGCACTCCCGCACGGTGCCTACTACCTTTAGGACTGGACGGTGCCAGATTCCCTCGGACGTGGAACGCCTGTAACCTGAGGAAATACTACCAATGATGTAAGACCCCTTTGTAAGAGTAATAAAGGCTTTCTTCCATGCAAATGACCATCCAAGCCCTGAGCCAAGCTCTCAGGTCATCAAGCTCGGAGCCAAGTCCTCCGACTATCAGGTCTTCGAGCCCAGCTCCAAGACATCCAAGCCCTGAGCCGAGCTCTCAGGCCATCAAGCCCAAAGCCAAGTCCTCCAGCCATCAGGTCTTTGAGCCCAGCTCCAAGACATCCAAGCCCTGACCCGAGCTCTCAAGCCATCAAGCCCAGAGCCAAGTCCTCCAGCCATCAAGTCTTCGAACCCAGCTCCAAGACATCCAAGCCCTGAGCCGAGCTCTCGGCCATCAAGCCCGGAGCCAAGTCCTCCACCCATCAGGTCTTCGAGCCCAGCTCCAAGACATCCAAGCCCTGAGCCAAGCTCTCAGGCCATCAAGCCTGGAGCCAAGTCTTCTGGCCATCAGGTCTTCAAGCCCAGCTCTAAGACATCCAAACCCTGAGCCGAGCTCTTAGGCCATCAAGCTCGAAGCCAAGTCCTCTGGCCATCAGGTCTTCGAGCCCAACTCCAAGACATCCAAGCCCTGAGCGAGCTCTCAGGCCATCAAGCCTGGAGCTAAGCTCTCAGGCCATCAGGTCTTCGAGCCCAGCTCCAAGACATCCAGCCCTGAGCTGTGCTCTCAGGCCATCAAGCCCGGAGCCAAGTCCTCCGGCCATCAGGTCTTCGAGCCTAACTCCAAGACATCCAAGCCCTGCACCAAGCTCTCAGGCCATCAAGCCGGGAGCTAAGTCCTCCGGCCATCAGGTCTTCAAGCCCCGCTCCAAGACATCCAAGCCCTGAGCCAAGCTCTCAGGCCATCAAGCCTGGAGCCAAGTCCTCCGGCCATCAGGTCTTCAAGCCCAGCTCCAAGACATCCAAGTCTTGAGCCAAGCTCTCAGGCCATCAAGCCCGGAGCCAAGTCCTCCAGCCATTAGGTCCTCGAGCCCAGCTCCAAGACATCCAAGCCCTGAGCCAAGCTCTCAGGCCATCAAGCCCAGAGCCAAGTCCTCCGGCCATCATGTCTTCGAACCCAGCTCCAAGACATCCAAGCCCTGAGCTGAGCTCTCAGGCCATCAAGCTCGGAGCCAAGTCCTCCAGCCATCAGGTCTTCGAGCCCAGCTTCAAGACATCCAAGCCCTGAGCTGAGCTCTCAAGCCATCAAGCCCGGAGCCAAGTCCTCCGGCCATCAGGTCTTTGAGCCCAGCTCCAAGACATCCAAGCCCTGAGCCAAGCTCTCAGGCCATCAAGCCTGGAGCCAAATCCTCCGGCCATTAGGTCTTCGAGCCCAGCTCCAAGACATCCAAGCCCTGAGCCAAGCTCTCAGGCCATCAAGCCCGTAGCCAAGTCCTCCGGCCATCAGGTCTTCGAGCCCAGCTCCAAGATATCCAAGCCCTGAGCCAAGCTCTCAGGCCATCAAGCTTGGAGCCAAGTCCTCCGGCCATCAGGTCTTCATGCCCAGCTCCAAGACATCCAAGCCCTAAGCCAAGCTCTCAGGCCATCAAACCCGGAGCCAAGTCCTCCGATTATCAGGTCTTCGAGCCCAGCTCCAAGACGTCAAAGCCCTGGGCCGAGCTCTCAGGCCATCGAGCTCGAAGCCAAGCCCTCCGGCCGCCAATGCCTTCGAACCAACAAAGACTTTCATACTTGAGCTTGAATCCCGATTCTCAAGCGGAAAGGAGTCCTCCCTCTCTAACTCCTCCACATGCAAAACACAGAAAAGAAGAATAAGGTTGAAAGAGGAGAAGGGGGATGGGAGAAGGACACTCAAGCATTGACAAATGAAAAACTCTATTTCATTTAAAAAGATATGTTCATGTATAAGTGTGCTCGAGCCCTCGACATGCCGGTTGGCCCGAGTCGATAATAAGAAAAAGAAAATTACAAGACTCCTACCCTACTCCACCAGTGCCTTCCCATGACGACGACCAGCTGGTGCCCTGCTCTCCTCCGTCTCCACGCTCGGAGCTTGCTCCACGGTCATCGTCGTGGATGAAGTTGATTCAGATCCAACTGCTACTGGAGCCAGCTTGATCGCTGCCACCTGCTGAGCTGGCTCGACCACCACGGTTGGTCAGGTCGGCTCAGTTGACAATGCTTGTGCGACCGGCTCCACGATAGCCACCTTCTCCCTCGCCGCCACCGGTGCCAGAGTCGAGACCTTGGAACTCTTGGATCCCGAGCATTGGAGGGCGGCCAACTGCTCCTCCGAGAGAATGCCACGCAACTGAGTGTGGCAATACGCGAACCCCTTATAGAAGGAGTCCATCGCCGCCTCCTTGAAGTCATGTAGGTACTCCGGGGAGGCCTTAAACATGGCCACCGCATCAGTGGCTCCCTTTTCGAGGGCCTCGGCTCTATGAGTTGCCTCCAGGGCCCTCTGCTTCGCGTCCACGACCCGTCGGGTGGCCTCGGTCGCCTCCTTCTTTGTGGCTTTCGCCCGACGGGAAGCCTCCACCGTCCCCCTCTCGACTGCCTCGACCGAGCTCACGGTGGCGAAAGCCTTCGCCCTTGCATCTGCAGCCCTCTACTTAGCGGCCACGATCTTCCTCTCGGTGGATGCAGCCCGCTCCCTGGCTACCTCTGACTCGGCACGGAGCTCCTTCAGCCGAGTCCTCTTCAAGTCGAGCTCATCCTGGAGCTCCCTCTTGGCCCACTCGGCATTGGCGACCTTGCTTGTGAGGCTCTTGGCCTTCAGATTGGCCTCCCAAGCCTTGTCGTTCTTCCACCTGAGCTCGATAGTCCAGGACTCGAACTCCACCTTCCGCTTTCTGTCCCTCCTGGCCCAGTTGCGAAAAAAATCCCGGATCAGGATGAGCTCCCTACCTTGCTACGACAGAAGACATGTTAGCCACACCGATCATAGATGTAAAAAGAGAGATTGGGATAGAGCGAAGGAAGACTTACAGTGTACAGGTTGGAGAAGGACGCGGTAATAATGTCGTCGATGAGCCTGCCGATTCCCTCCTGCCTGAGAAGTCCATCATCTTCTCAGCGAGGGGTGGGTCCTTCATCAGCAAGACTTTGGGCCCAAATTTGGAAGGAACCCAGTGGTAGTCCCTGTCTTTCTTCCCCGCGACCGACACGGACTCATCCTCGACAGGGGAAGTTGCCGAGTTGGGCTGCGGGCTCGGTTGCACCTCGGACTGTGCCACTGCTACTGGCCTCGCGCCTCCTGGCTCCTCATCCTCCTCGACCTCAACGACCTCTGGAGGGGTTGTCACCACAGCCATGGCGGTAGCCGACCTGGCCCGGGCCACCACCTCGGGCTCGGGAGCCGGGACCGGGTCATGCCGCCTCGAAGGCTCCACGGTGGCCTCTGCTGTCCTCTTCTGCCTCTGCTTGCTCATTCAGCACCGGCCTTGGCCGTCATCCGTACAGGCCCTCTTTGGGGCAGGCTCGCCAGCCTCCGCCGCTTGGCCACGTTCCTCGGTAAAGGAAAGCAACTCGTCCATCAAGAACTTCATGTCTGCACCAGATAAGACATCGTCAGTCACCTACCTCAAAAAAAAAAAAAAGAGAGAGAAAGAAAGAGAAAAAGGGAGGTCAACCCGAACTCACCCGACTCCCGTTTCGAGCCGACCCCAGCCTCGTGGAGATTCTGCTCTAACAGCAATACCTCCGGTGAAGGGATTTCAGCAGAGCGAAGCTACTCATATAGCTCAAAGTCGACTGCCTCAACCAAGGAATTCTGGTTAGGAGATCGGTCCGGGTCACTCCAGACCCAGTCGACCCCCTCAACCAAGATAAAAAGGTACCTGCTCTTCCACCCCTTGATGAAAGAGGGTAGCTCAAACTTCATACCCCTCTGACGGGATGATAGAGACCACCACCCCTTCTCAGTGGGATGGTGCTTCAGGGTGAAAAAGGCCCTGAACAAGGAAAAACGGGCAACAATCCTGTGGAAGTGACACAGGACGATGAAGCAAAAAATTGTCCTGATGGAATTTGGGGCAAGCTGGGTAGGAACAAGATGATTGTTTGTCAAGACAAAGAGGAAAAATAGGTGGAGAGGAAATCGGAGACCCCCAGCAAAGGTCTCCTCATAGAAAGCTATCCTACTGGGACCGCTATAGGTGACTCGTTCCCTCGGACGAGGGACCGAGAGTTGGATGGAGTCTGGGATGCCGTAATCATCCCGGATGGTTGCGAGCTCCACGGTAGTGATCACCGAGGCGATCCCCCCGGGACTCGACAACCGAGAGGGTTCAAGCACAGAAGCAGGGGGAGAGACAAGAGAGGTAGAGGAGCGGACTCGGGTTCCCTAATCGCTACGGGACCTGGAACGAGACACCTCCAGCTGAACTCATACCGTGCCGCCTCCCTTTTCTCATCAGAAGAAGGAGTTTTTGGCCTGGAAGGCCTGGCTTCGGCTTGGCAAGAAGGACAAAAATTTGGACCGAAACGAGACATGGTGAAAAAAGGGAAGGAGGTGGGGGAAGACCTAGGAGGATCCCTACTCGACTGATAGGAGGAGAAAGGAGATTAACCTGCTAAAGGACTAGAGAAATAGAAACCGCCAAGGGAAGAAGATGGGAGGAAAGCTTCGGCACGACTGCGAGCGCGAGAGATTTGAAAAAAGATAAGTTTTGAAAAGGCTACATTTCTCTTTGAACTGACAGGCACCCAACCGTACCGTTACGGGTCCCCCACCATTGGACACCCGCCACGTGTCATCGATCAAAGGGGCAGGTGCCTGATTTTGGCTGCGGCCACTCAGAATTCCGCACTCGCAATAACTGCTCTTCGGAAATAGCCGCGTGGTGCCTCAGCACTGGCTCTGGGGACCACCTCTCGAAGCACCGTCGATCGTGGGCATCATTGCGCCGGATCCTCTCCTTTCCATGTCAGCACCGTAATTACTCCCTTCGCCCCGAATGCCATATGCTAGCTGGCCTCGGGAGTGGGGGGCAAATGATGTGGTAGCATCGCTGATGTGGAACACCTGCCAGTTGCCAAGATGGAGTATGTCGCCATGGTGGACAATGCCTCCGGGGCTCGCACGCCGGGCCGAGCCCCCTTAGGTAGTCGAGACCGCCCAATAAGATCGGGCGCTGCCCTCCACAGGTCAGATCCCGGGAGATCGGATCGCCCAGGCCTGGGCTGAGCGATCTCCCTGGTCGACCCCGTCGAAGTCGAGCTCCATGGTCCGAGATCAAACTCAACCCTCCAACGCGTGGGGCGCCCCTGAGGTCGAGCACTCCAACCCGGGGTCGCACGCCATCCACTTCGGTCAAGCCAGGCCTCCCGACGTCGGGTCTCGTGGACCGAAGTCAAGCCCGGCAAAGCCAAGTTCCGCGGTCCAGCTCGGCAACTACCTTGACCAGGGCACCAATTGATAAGGAAGCAGCGTTTCCCCTCCAAAAATGATGGCGGGCCTCCCGAGGGTCGCGAGGCAGTGCCCCCCATACCGCAATAACTCCCTGTCGCTGCCACTCATGCCGGAAGAGAAGAAAGCTCCCTGACCAGGGCACCATACCCTCCACCAACCATCCGTACAGCCAGTAGCGAGAGGCCAGCCAGAAGGCACAAGTCCCAAGGGCAGTGGCCCCCCGATTGAGGCACTGCCAAGTTTCCATGAATGGGGTGACCAGAGAGAATGTCAGAATGCACGGAGGCTTCCCCTACCGAATATCAGAAGAGACATTCCGTCCATGGCACAGTACCCCGCCGCATGCTCCGGCAGGGACGGGAGAGTATCCTGAAGCAGGTTCAGTTAAAAAGAAACCATTGAGGATAAGCCAAACAATGCAAGATCACTAGCAGAAAATAAGAAGAAAGGGAAGGCCATAGAGGAGGATCTCTCCACCTCGGCCACAAACTCTCTCAGCTCGTACTCATCTCCACTTACACCGCACTCACTCCTCCTAGAATGGAGCCCATCGAGAGGGGTTCATCCAGGAGGCCCTGTTCCCCTGGATCATCACTGACTTGACCATCAGAGCGCCCCCACCGGAATCCCCGGCCCGGGTCTGTAATGATTATTTCTTGCAGGTCTCAAGGAAAGAGGAGCTCCCGAGAAGAGGGCAAGTTGTCCAATATCACCGGAAGCTACGGGCCATGATGATCTTGGTGGTAACAAAACCCTTCCTCAATAACTCTCCCACTTATTTTTGTAATTCTTGATGCTCACTGGGATTCATTCTATAGTGAGGAAGGTTTGGTAAAGTAGCTCCTGGGACTAGATCTATGGCATGTTGGATGTCTTTAAAGCATGAAAATTGATCAGGTAAATCATCAGGGAAGACATCCTCAAATTCTTAAAGAGCCTCAACAATTTATGGAGGGTGTTCCTTTTAGGTTAGCTCATGAATTTCTTTGATGGTTAAGATCCAAATAGGGTTACCCTCAGCAATTTCTTTCTCTAACTCCTTAGCCTTAATCATATTAACTCCTGGTTTCTTATCCTTAAGGCTACTAGAACCTTTCTTAACTGGGTCTCTAAGTGGAGTTGGGTGGATAACAAACTTATTCCCATGGTGGTTAAAAGCACAGAAATTGGTTCGACCAAACAAGGTTGCATCATGATCATAAAGCCAAGGTTGACCTAAAATGATACTACTTACTTTCATGGGAAGGACATCACACCAAATCTTTTCCTTATAGGATTATAGTTTAACTAAGATTTGGCACCTAGACTTGATCTGGATGGAGGTGGAATCTACTCAAGAAATCTTGTAGGGGCTAGGATGGGGAACCATGGTCAACCCTAATGATTTGACTGTACTAGCAAAGACTGCATTGACACAACTCCCACTATCTATGATGATCTTAAAAACCTTACCCCCTATCTTAACAAAGTTTTGTAGGATGTTAGTCCTATGCCAATCTTCCTTAACTGGGGTTTGGGTCAAGATGCACCTAACCACGCCTAACAAGTTCTCAGACTCAGGTATCTCTTCTTCTCCATCATACTCATCCAACAACTGGTCATCAACCTCAGATTTTACCCTCAGGTTCAGCTATGGGTTCAGGCTCTTCTTCCTCCAGCTCACCTAAGTGTAGGGCACTAACTAGGCACTGGCTAGCGAAGTGGCATGGTTTTTAACATTTAAAACAGGTCTTCTGGGGATTAGGACTCCTGTGAACCTCTACATATTTACCTCTATCATCTTTATGGGTCAAAGGAGTACTAGGCTGGGGTCAATCGGGTCAGGATGGCTCAGACTGGGTCAACTCGGACTAGGTCGGCTTGGGCTGGGTCGGCTCTGGTGGGGCTGGCTAGATCCTGGGTACTAACTAGAGTATTTAATGGGCTCAAGTCTACGATAGATGGGCCATCTCTGAAAATGCTCAAAATCCCTAGCAATTTGGTAGGCATGGTGTAGGTCACTAACCTCTCTCATGTAGAGCTCTCTCTGAATCTCCTCCCTGAGGCCATCTCTAAACCTAGACAAGGTGATTGACTCAGGCTCATCTACATTGCACCGCATGGCATACTCATCAAATTTAGCTATATACTTAGCCACACTCTTGCTACCCTGATTCAATCTCTACCACTGATCTAACAACCCCTAATGGTATGACTCTGGGAGGTATTTGGCTCTAAGCCTAGCTTTCATGGCATCCTAGGTAACTATGGGTCCATGGCCTGCTTGCCTAAGTGTTCTCTCAACATTAGCCCAATACAACCTAGCCTGGCAGACTAGCTTAAGCTTGGCAAACCTATACTTCTGCTCCTCAGACAGTCGTACCACTCAAAATACCGGTCTACCTCTCCCTCCCAATCTATGTAAACCTTTGGGTCAAGACAGCCATCAAAAGTGAGAGCTTCTAACCTTATGTTCTTATAGGCTCTATCTTCCTGGTCTATGAAGTCCTGATTGGGCCTCCTCGAGTGAATCTCTAGGAATGGGTCAGGTCAAGGGATTCTCTTAGGACGGGGAGGTGTCTCAGGGTCTGGCTCGCTATGAGGCATATGTGCCTCCTCTAGGGTTTCTAACCGATTATCTACACGGTCAAACCTATGGTTCAACTGGGCCATTTGGTCTACAAGGGCTCGAATCTGGGCTTCCAGCTTATCCATGGGTTCAGCCAAAGGTGTAGATGGTGGATGAAATGGGACTCTTGATCTAGTGCACATGCAAGACTTAACACTAACTCGACTACAACTACCTAGACTTAGAGCCTAAACATAATGAGTTGACTCAACTTACACACAACTCAACTCCTAGTCCTTCAACTGGCCAGGTAAGAGGAGGGATGGTGGGAGGCCCCCTGCTCTCGCAAGGACCCAATTAAGGAACCACCGATCCGCTTAAGTCGTTTGACATTGTACCTCTAGCCTAGACACTAGCATCCAGTAATAGAAAATGAATTGGGTGCACTAGTCATCCCACAATGGTTGAACCCGACCGGTTGGTGTCCCTAGCCCACTAGGGCAAATTAAGTCTAGTTAATTTTAAATTAGGCTGGGGACTGAATACAGGGGATGTGGTTTTTGGGCTAAGGAAAGGTAATGACCTCCTTCCCTTATCTTGGATGTTGATGCCCTTAAGTTAATTATACAATGATGGCAGGCAGATAAAAATGCAAATTAGGGTTTTAAGTATTTTAGGTGTTTTAGGAATCACTGAAAGGATGAAGGAATAAACTGAAAATCAGCAAGGAAAAACAAGGTTTGAGGTTGGGTGGCCAGGGCTTGGAGAGGTGGATGGTGGCTGGAGGCTGGGCGCAGGACACAAGGAAGAAGGAGGGGCTCACACAGAATCCCCTTAACACATAGCAGATAGCACACAACAGTTGGAAAACTCAAGTATATTCATTCTAAAAGTGTCTTCATATAAGAGAATAGAGTATCTTAAGTAGACTCACTAACTTGGCCCCCAAGTAAGGATATAATAGACTTTTCCTAGGAGTTTGAATCCCACCCAAACCCTAGTTAGAATACATGGTAGGTCTAGGATTTGATTGCCCTCAAATCTCTCCTCTCCTCATGCCTTGGTCAGCCAAAGGTGGTGACTCTAGTGGCCGACCAAAGGGTAAGCATAAGAAATGGCACCCCTTGGTTCCTCTCATGGGCCTTGGCTAGCCCAAATTGCTTCCGGCTGCGGTCCATGACTTCAAACTGCTCTCCAGGGTTCCAGGACTTTGAGTTTCTTTTGCTGGGCCTTCCATGGTCTTCATAGCTTCCAGTTGGGTTGGTCTTCACTTGTACTAGCTTGGTCTTAAGTCTTCATTGGACTTAGACTACATTTATAGGACACAGAAAGAAAACTAGCTTAACATGAGCTGACTGGTACAGGACTCAAATAATGAAAATAACAACTCAAATTGGCTAAGCCCTTATTACAAAATGGGCTCAAACACTACTAAGTACTCCACAGAGGGTTGAGAAGCCTCTGTCTTATTCTGGTACCTCTGATGTCTGCACCGTCTATTTAATTATATTAGATGTAGTTTAATTATATGATCTAACATGTTGATGTATGTGATGCACCAAATTAGGTTTAGATCTTAAATTTGATTCATGATCATAAAGCATTAAGTCATGCACTTGAACCTATTTTAAAATTGATTTGATCCAGAAAATCAAATTAGGTGCATAAGGGTTTGGGTTGAACAAATTTGGTCTAGTCACCTTAAAATTATTTTTAGATGATGTCTGGTCAAATCGATTCATTTGATTGTGAATCGATAAGTTAAGACCTAATTTGGTTCAGTGATAAGCCCAGATCACTAGATTGACCTAATTGAATCTTATCAATCAATTTGTGTCTAAGGAAGGTTTTGATCATGATTTTTAATTGGGGCAAACTCTTTCTCAACCAACTAGTTTGGCAGAAAGAGGGTATATGGCAGAACCCTCACATGTATTAAACTGACCTGGCCAATTTGGTTGGTTAAGTTTTTAATTGGGTCACTTTTAATTTGAGTTCGCCCATGCTAGCTATTTTAAAGTCAGATATGAGATTATGCTGACTGAATGTATTTGGTCAGACATGATTTGCCTGATCAATTTAGAAGAGACCTGAACCATAGCTCCCCAAAAATATTAAGTCGTTGGTCTTCCACCATTGTAGGTGTGCGGGTGTCCTACTGGTGTTGATTATTATCTGCTGGTTATAGTGGTCTAGTTGCATCAGGAAGACACAACCATCCTATTAAGCATGAGATGTAGTTAGGCACTGATGGGGTTGGGCTCAATAAATGAACATGTTGAGGGACTCAATGATGGCTTTGTCTAGCAAGAATGGTAGGTCTGATTTAACTAATGATTGGATCAATAAATAGGCACGTTGAGGTTCCATGATTTAGAGACCAAGATGCTATAATTTGTATTAGATACATTGGACAAGAGTTAGCCACTTATTGGTGTAGCGTGTTACCAATAACCGGGCACGATGAGGTATCGCACATCGATGGGACCGTAGCACCCACTAGAAACCTAGAGTCGTTGGGTTTCCGCATCTCCACGGAAAGTGTGAGACATCCGATAAAATAGTGGGAGTTCTAAAATTATTTCTTAAAGATCCTAGAATAATTTTATAATTAAGTATAAACATCTAATTTGAATCTTCTACTCTTAGTTAACCATGTCTGCTTCAAATCTCTTAGCCCGTATTCTAGAGACAAACTGACTTGTAAGCCTTAATTTCAAAGATTGGATGAGAAATATCAAAATTATTTTAAGTTCTAAGAAGTTGGGCTATGCGCTTGACTAGGAACCCCCCATCTTACCTGACCATCCAAATGCTCGTCAAACGACTGCATATGAAAAATGGATGGAAGATGATAATAAGGTTAAGTGTTACATGTTGGCCTCAATGTCAAATGAATTGCAGAGCCAACATGAGGATATGCCAACTGCTAAATCGATTCTGATTCACCTACAAGAGTTATATGGTGAACAAAGTCGGATTGCGCGCTTCGAAGTGTCGAAAAGGCTTTTCAACAATAAGATGCATGAAGGGCAGTCGATCCATGATCATTGTTTGACAATGATCAAGGACATCGAACAGCTTGAGAAGCTGGGCATTCCTATTCACAAGGAGCTTCAGGTGGATTTGATTCTTGGCTTTCAACCCGGTGATCCAATCGCTGCCCGACTGGAGTCGTTGGATTCGTAGAAGTTGAGGGACCTGCAAATAGCCAATCAAGGATTAGGAATCACTGAAAGGATGAAGGAATAAACTTAAAATCAGCAAGGAAAAGCAAGGTTTGAGGTTGGGCGGCCAGAGCTTGGAGAGGTGGATGGCAGCTGGAGGCTGGGCGCAGGACACAAGGAAGAAGGATGGGCTCACATAGAATCCCCTTAGCATATAGCAGATAGCACACAGTAGTTGGAAAACTCAAGTATATTCATTCAAAAAGTGTCTTCACACAAGAGAATAGAGTCTCTTAAATAGGCTCACTAACTTGGCCCCCAAGTAAGGATACAATAGACTTTTCCTAGGAATTTGAATCCCACCTAAATCCTAACTAGAATACATGGTAGGTCTAGGATTTGATTGCCCTTAAATTTCTCCTCTCTTCATGCCTTGGTCGGCCGAAGGTGGTGACTCTAGTGGCTGACCAAGGGGGTAAGCATAAGAAATGGCGCCCCTTGGTTCCTCTCATGGGCCTTGGCTGGCCCAAATTACTTCCGACTGTGGTCCAGGGCTTCAAACTGCTCTATAGGGTTCCAGGGCTTTGAGTTTCTTCTGTTGGGCCTTCCATGGTGTTCATAGCTTCCAGTTGGGTTGGTCTTCACTTGCACTGGCTTGGTCCTGAGTCTTCATTGGACTTGGACTATATTTACAGGACTCAGAAAAAAAAGTAGCTCAACGTGAGCTGACAGGTACATGACTCAAATGATGAAAATGATAACTCAAATTGGCTAAGCCCTATTTACAAATTGGGCTCAAATACTACTAAGTACTCCACAAAGGATTGAGAAGTCTCTGTCTTATTATGGTGCCTCTGGTATCCGCACCAATTCTCCCGTGGTGGGAGGAACTCAACCCTGTCGAGTAAAGATCACACTGGCTAACATATCTCTCGAGAAGGTCTGGGTCGAGGTGTTGCAAGTTCTCTTGAGAGATCCACGAATTATCCGACTTTGGCCGGCCTTGCCATTGGACCAGGTAGCGTTGATAGCCCCAGCCCCGGGTCATGATGGCTTGATCATCCAAGATATGCTCGATCCGTTCTCCTCTCTCAGACCAAATAATTGGTGGACACTCTGGACTAGGATCACTCACAATGAAAGGAGTAGGTCCAAAGGTCTCACTGGGTATCACTGCCGGTTCCCTATACTCAACCAAGTTTGCGATGTTGAAGGTAGAACTAATGCCCAAATCCGGAGGCAAATCTAACACATAGGCATTTGGTCCAACATTCTCTATCACTTTAAAAGGTCCGGCTCCGTGAGCATGAAGCTTCTTAACAGTCCCGGGTGGGAATCACTCAGGCCTAAGCCTAATCATGACAGAATCCTCTACATCAAATTTCTTGGCCCTTCTTCGGGAATTAGCCAGTTTCTTATATGTTTCATTGCTTAGGTTAATCTTTTGGCTACTGTCCTTATGCAAGTCTCTAATATGCTGTGCGAATGACTCTACAGACTCTAAGACTCGTGCATGAACAAGTATTGGAATCAGATCAATGGGGCAATTAGGCTTATATCCATGGACTATCTCAAAATGACTCTTGCCCGTGGTCCTATTTACTGAGCTATTGTAGGCGAACTCTGCTCTAGGAAACAATAGGTCCCATTTTCCAATGTGTTCACCTACCAGGCACCTAAGGAGGTTTCCTAGACTACGGTTTACCACTTCAGTTTGGCCATCTATTTGGGGGTGGTAGGTTGTAGAAAACTTAAACTTGGTCCCTAACAGGTGCCAGAGGGTTTTCTAGAAATAACTTATAAACCTAACATCCCTATCTGATATGATGGTCTTGGGCAGGCCATGGAGTCTAACCACATTGTCTAAGAAAAGCTTGGCTTTTTTAGATGCATCAAAGGTCTGGAAACATGAGATGAAGTGAGCCATTTTAGAGAACCTATCGACCACTACAAAGATAGAATCGTGTCTTTTCTGGTCTTAGGTAATCCTAACACGAAGTCCTTTCTGAGATACTGCCAAGGGCGATCAGGCTCTGGTAAAGGTTTGTAGAGACCAGTTTTTTATTTCTGTTATTTTGTAACAGCTCAAGTTCTACACCTGGCTACAATATGAGCAACATGTCTTTTCAAACATGGCCAATAAAACTGGTCTTCTATCGCTAAGATGGTCTTATTCCTACCAAAGTGACCAGCTAATCCTTTAGCATGGATCTCCCAAATCATGAATTCTCTAAGAGAAGTTCTAGGGATACAGAGTCTATTATTTTGAAATAGGTAGCCATCTTGAATGGTATACTTACTACGGGTACTGGATGGTCCTAGCCTAAGGGTCTGGTAAATGTCACCAAAGTTTGGGCAGGCTTCATACTCTTCCTTTAATCTATCAAACCCTATGATTTGGGTGCTGACTGAACCTAAAAGCAAAGACTTACGGCTAAGGGCGTCTGCTACCTTATTGTCTGTTCCGGCATGGTGTTTTAAGATAAAGGTGTATGCTTGAATGTACTCAATCCACTTACCATGCCTTGGGTTCATTTTCTTTTGGAAGTTCAGGAACCGGAGTGCCTCATGGTCAGAAAATAAGACAAACTCCTACGATAGTAAGTAATGTGTCCAATATCTAAGGTCCTGGACTACTGCATAAAATTCATTGTCATAGATAGAGAACTAAGTTTAGCCTCATTCAGCTTTTCACTAAAGAAGGCTACAGGATGTTTTTCTTGACTGAATATCTCACCTATTCCTACTCCCGAGGCATCGCAAGTGACCTCAAACACCTTAGAAAAGTCAGGTAATCTAAGGATGGGTGCATGGGTCATCTTATCCTTAAGTTCTAGGAAGGCCTTATTGATGGGATTTCTAGGAGCCTAGGTCATCATGCGACTTGCAGAAGTGAATTTTAAAACAAAAATTCAATCATGAAAATCCAAACCGGCTAGAAGAAACCCTAATTTCCGGATCCCCTTAGACATTACCAATAATTAATCATAAATGAAGTACAATAAACATACCTGAAATGCTGTATACCAATTATTTCTACAAGGCTCCAAGTGCAAGCCTTGCAATGATGATTTACATAAGAATTGAACCAAGGAAGAATTCCTTCTTGAAGTTGCTTGCTAGAGTAGGACTCTTTCGGTAGCCTTTGGATTTTTGACCACTGTAGGACACCCTGTCCCACTATAGAGCATTATGAATACTCTCCTAAATCACTCTTGGTTTCAGGACAACCCTCCTCTAGGATCCCTTAGACTTATGTCCTAAAATAATGCCTTGTCCTAGTAGAAAAGACATTGTCTTAACATGACAAGTCTTGTCTTAAAGAAAGGAGGAGGGAGGGAGAGATAGAGAGAGATACTCAGACAGAAGACTCGATGGAAATTGGACTCTTATTTCAGAAGACCAAACATTACCTTTCTCATTTCACCATATACCCTTTAAATAAGGATTTAAAGGGCATGAAAAGTATCCCAATGCTTCTTATCAGATATGTCTCTTCATATCTGATAAGACTCTTCAGGATTCAGGAGTCTTATCTGAGTTCTCTTGGTTTCCAAATGAACTCTCCTCATGCCACATGGCATGTACCAAACTCAAAGGAAAGAAAAAAGGCATCTTTTTAGATCTTGAAACCGTAGAAGAAGAATCCTGAGAGCAGAAGGACTCTGCCTCAGAATCGTGTGCAGATGAAAAGACGCGACTCTTCATCTGTGCGCGCTAACTTCTTTCCCATCTCACACCGTCCCTTTATCCCTCTTTGACCGGTCATTCAAAAACCAAAAGGCATGGAGATAATCTGAAGAGGCATCCCAGATGAGAAACTCCCAGAGTATCATCTGCAAAAGGACTCTTAGTCCTTCTGCGCGCACTCTCTTCTCCCGCGTGCACCAAGAGGCGCCAAGAGTCCTAAGCGCCTAGGACTCTTCAATAAATCGGGTTTGATGTTCAAATAATACTAGATAAAGTATGGTTTAGGCTGCCTCACTTAGGACTCAACCTAATATAGGTTTTCCTCAATAAGGTTAGTACAATTAACAAGCAACTAGACCCAAATCAATTAGGTTAGGAATTGGGTTTGTCTACACATGCTAGTATGTAATCTAGCTAACCAATTAGGATGCCATGATCCTAATTAAACCATGTATGACTTCCTTGGCCAACTCCCTAATGTGTGTGATGCTTTAAGTTCCACATTTAGCTAGCAGTAGGTTTAGGTTTAAGCCGATTCGATCCAATTGAACCTGATTGACCTAATTAGGTCAAATTGGCTCACCTAATTGTCCAATTCGAATCATCCAATGAATTGACTTATGAAATCAATCCAATTGGTTCATGAAAACCTATAAGATAAGTTGACATCTAGCAACGTATCATGCCTTCTCAGAAAATATGAAATTTGGTAGAAAGTATGAAAATACCCTTTAGTAGAAAGTTGCCGTGCAATTCAATCTTTCGATCTCCTATTTTCTATATTAAGTGATAGGTATGGATATATGTCAAACTCTAACACTTAGTCATATCGAATCTCAGCTCGATCATAAGGACTCAGCTGATGACTGATTAGAAACCACTTCTAATCTCATCCTGCTTTGATCAAAGGCTCCTTGAGTCACTCATCGAAGAGATTACATGGGATAACAATTCCTCTTACAAGGAATGATCGATTCCTTGTTGGTCCCCTCACATCCTTCATACACTTTCCTCCATACCCAGAACACCCTGTACATGACTCAATGTCATGAATGAGTATGAACCAAAACATGGCTTAGTGTGCATAAGGAACCATGGTGACCTCAGGTCTAAAGATCATATGCACAACTCCTACTCTGGGACCTATCTTTTGACAAGCAGTAAGAATTCCGTAGGATGGTCCAGGTGCGGATCAGTTTAGTGTACTCATACCTAGATGAGCACCCTTATCCTTGTATTAGTGTCTCTACACAAATGGTTGTGAGACCAACCATCCTTGTATTACCTCCGGATTATGGAATTAGCTTGACATTCAATATCTCTGACTTAGTCGAGTATAGAGAACCCGCAAACATACCCAGTAAGCCGTTTGGGCCTGACCTCCCTTTTGAGAGTGAACCTGAACCTGAGTGTCCACCTCCAAATATACCTGAGCGAGGAGAGCGGATCGAACGTGTCCTGGATGACCAAGCCATGACTGCCCGGGGCAAGGGCTATCAACGTTACTTGGTCCGTTGGCAAGGCCGACCCGAATCCGATGACTCGTGGATCACACGGGAGGACATGCAGCGCATCGACCCTGACATCCTGGAAAGGTATCAAAGCCAAGCTAACCCTTACTCGATAGGGTCGAGTTCCTCCCACCCCGGGAGAACTGGTGTGGGCACCAGGATCCGACAGAGGCTCCTCAACCCTCTGTGGATCTCAGATTAGGGTTCCCCTTCTATGAGTCCTGTAATAAGGCCTTGAGCCCAAAGCATTGTCATAATTTCTTGTCAAATTTGTTTAGTCCTGTACCTTGACCAATTTGGGTCAAGTTAGGTCATGAATCTTGTATTTGTTCAAGTTGGGTTTGGACCGGGCCCAAGCCCAATTGAAGTCACTCTGATTTTCTTCACCAAATCAAGTTCTGGTGGGCCAACCCACCCCTTCCACTTGGGATAATGCCAACTCAGGTGCCACCTCAGCTACCTACGTGGTGCCATATCAACTGCCACTTGGGCATCCAAGAAGGGAAACAAAGTGGTATCCTCATGCTTTCCACATGCCTTGGGCAACATTGGAAGGAAGAGACACCATCCCCCTCTTCCCTCCCCCACATCACGCCTTGTTCCATCAAAAGAGGCCGTTGGAGATCCTTGAAGAAACCAAGCCTCAAAGCAAGCCCCCTTCCAAGCTTTCTTCCCAAAATGTTCTTACAAGGAAGGAATGTCAAAGGACACACTCCCCCCTTCAAGCCCTCAACCATGCAACGCCCATGGAGCTCTCCCTGGTCGGCCTTGAATCAATCCAAGAAGATAGCATTGAAGAATCCAAGGGAACACATCCCTCCAAGCAAGCCATGCCCCACTCCTTCTTCCAAAAATAAGTATGCTAAGGAAGGAAGTCAAGGGACCAATCCCCCTCTCCAAGCCTTTGCTCATGCCACGCCCAACTCCAAAATTATTTGGTCGGCCAAAGAGAAGGGATGTTGGAAACTTTTGGGTGCCACCTTGAATTTTGTAATTTGAATTTCAAATGGGCCTTGGGTGCCTATTTAAAGGACCCAATCCCTCCCTTATGGAATGAATGAATGAATGAATGACTGAATGATTGAGTGATTAATGAAAAGTTTGAGTTTCTTCCACCCTCCAACCATTGTCTCTTAGGCTAGGTTTGAGTGGAATTGCATTCATCCCCAGGGACGTCGAGTGGTGTGAGGCCACCTATCCGTCGCCCCAAGGCGTCGCGAATCCTTCATCCTCCAGGATGTCGCGTGGTGTGAGGCCACATTCCTTCATCCTCCGGGACATCGCGGGGTGCGAGGCCCCAAGTTATCTCCAACTTCGACTTCAGAATCCAGCCGGACACCGGGCTCGAAGCCCCTTCCCAACTTCAGTTCAATTCCTTTTTGTGCATCTCCACATTCCGCTGACCTTTCTTTTGTTTGCCTACAGGTCCTCCCTGGCATCTCGGGCATTGGAGACAGTCAGCTTTGCCATCGCGACCTCCCGACTCAAAGCCTGTGCTCCCACGGGTTCGACTGCTCGGGCATCTAGACCGCATCCGCTGAGTTGAGCGATCTTTGCTCCGGGCGCTTCAGAAGTTTGAGGTTTGCCTTCTCTTTATCTCCTAAGTAGATATTGTAGGTCGAGCTAGTCCTACCGGGATTTCTTAATCTCGGGGTCCTGTTCTCGTTCTTACTTTTAGGGCTTTAAACTGCTAGCATGAGCTTCCATTACTGTTCTTCGTATTTCTTATCTTTGCTTGTGATCGGGAATCGAAACCCTAAAACAACAAAGAAGAACAACAAGAAACATAAAAAAAAAAAAAATCATCAATCCTAAAAAAAGAATTCCTTTGCATCGTAAGCATCCTTATTAGCATCCAACATCCCTAGCCCTACCCCCCCTCGTACCGCATCAATCTTGGTATCAGAGCAAGGCTACGACTAGTGCATTAGTTTCATTTTCTGCATTCTGGTCAGCCCGTATATGATCTGATCATTGGATTGTTTCTCCCTGTAGAGATATCCAAATTTCATGATTTCTATTTTTTTAGATCGCATTCATTTCAAAGTATTCTTTTCTATTTTTTCAGATTTTATTTCAGTTTGTAGAGTTTCTACAAGCCAAAATACTACCTGAGAAAATCTCAGGTCTGAAATTTCAGCAAGCATCTCATTTTAATTCATTCCTCCATCTAGCTAGTTTCTTGCATGTTTTAGTTCCTGCATTTTGTTTAGCATTCACCCATCTAAAAGACACAAAAGAACAAAAAAAAAATTTAAGTCATTTCATTAGTCATTCTTGTACTTCATTTTACATAACATATCTTAAGGGCGTCAATTTAACATAGGGTTAGGATTTCATTACATGTCCCTAGCCCAAAAACCACCACCCGGCATATCGAACCCTAGCCATTAACTAAAATCAATTAGATGCTTAATCTGCTCTAGTGAGCTAGGGACACCCACGAAGTCGGGTCGACCCAAGTGCCGAGCCAAGCTAGATTGCTTGTTGGTGCGTGCTTGAGTAGCTGGTGTCTAGGCAAGTGGTTCAGGGACTAGAGCCCGAAGGGAAGTGGGTTGGTTCGCTTACCTGGCCAATTTCTAATTGGTATCTAGGCAAGCAAAGAGGAACCTCCACTAACCTTACACTTACTGTTGGGATCCGGTGCAACGCAGCGGAAGGGTAATTTCAAAATATAGAAATTAATATGCACCAAAACCCTAAACTAGGAACTCCTTAATAAGACTAAAATGTATGAAGACTAACATTCTTATGCAAATTAGAATTAGAGTACTAACCTGTAACCGCTAATTCCAATTTGATGAAGATTTAATCTTGAAGATGAACGGGCTATTTGAGTTCACCAGGCATCCAGGTGTCCGCCCTCCGATGGTGATCCACACAAAGCAATGACCAAGATCCTAACTCCTTGTTCCAATGGTTCCTTCAATTGAATTCTTCTTCCAGGAATTCAATACTTGGATTATGGCCGGAAATCTTCCACTCAAAGGTGTGTCTTCTTCCTTCTTACCCCTTCTCCACCTTCTACCAAGACTTAGAACCTTTAGGACACCTTTGTCTTGAAAGTAAGACCTTGTCCTAAGAAGATTAATGGTTGTCTTTAATTGGTGGAGAAATTAAGACAAAGATGTCTTAATGTAAGGAAGAAAAGAATTGGATCAGAACTCTTCTTTTCCTTTACCGTCGGAGACTTTCTCTCTTAACCTTGTTTAGTAGTAGAGTTTCGACAGAGTTTTACTCTGTAAAGGAAACAATGCAAAAACAAGAAGGGGAGAAAGAGTCTTCAGGAGAGGAAGAAAGAAAAAAAAAATCACGTCACCGAGTTCTGATTCCCACCCCCTTTTTTATAGTTTTCGGAGAGGCGCCTTCACAACTCTCCGTAAACAATTTTCTCATGCCCTTTCCTTCTTCTCACGCCCTTTCCTTCTTCTCACGGCCTTCTGGATTAATTCTCACGGCCTTCCAGATCAATCCTCATGGCTTTTCTCAAAGGAAGAAGTCACGACGATTGGGAGAAAGAAGTCGCGAAACTTGAATCTCTGAAGAGATCTGATTTCGCACTCCCGGGAAGAAACTACGCTTTCTTTCTTTCTTAAAACCTCTCCACCCGTTAGATTATCATCCAAGGGTGGACAAAATAGGCGCTAATACTAAGAAAGAAGGCCGCCCCATCTTTATTCATCGGAGAATTAAGTGGGCGCGCGCCAAGAGTCCATGCGCCCATGGACTCCTCCAAATGGCGCGCCAAGAGTCCATAAGCACATGGACTCTTGGTGTTTTTGGCGTGCAAGGGAAAGGGGGCGGGTGGGGAAGTGGCCTAGCTAATAGGTTAGCCAATTGGGTTAGCCATAATCCCTAAATTCTCAATTAAGGTCTAATTAGATCCAATTGAAACCCAAATCGAGTCAATTCAGAACCCTAATTCGATTACGATTCGAATAGGAGTTAGGATTTGCAACACTTGCTAGAGTGTCTTCATGCAAATGACTATTGATCAATTCTTTTAAGTGTGTGACCCATTAGGTTCCACATCTAGCCGGCAGTGGGTTCGAATACAAGTTGACCTAATTTGATTAGAACTCTTTCTAATCGATTTAGGTCAAATCGGGCTTACCCGATTTTGATCAATTAGGAATCTTCCTAATAAGTGATCATTCAAATCAACCCACAAGACAAGATTGACGTCTAGCAACGTGTCATGTCTACCCAGAAGATATGGAAATTCTGGTGAAATACCAAAATTACCCTTCAGTAGAAAGTTACCGTACAATTAAATCCTTAGATCAGCCTACACCCAAAATATAATTATGGATATGGATATATGTCAAATCCAATATTATATTTGTTTCTAGCTCAATCTTATATTGATGATTCAATTATCTTGATATTAGAAACCATCTCTAATATCTTTACTTTGATCAAAGATTCCCTGAATCATCATCCGATTATTAACTAGCTGGATGCAATCTCCTCTTACTAAGAGTGATCGATTCCTTGTTGACCTACTCATTACCTTCATATCCAATTCACCATTCCCAGTATCAATCCTGTGCATGACTCAGTGTCATGATTAGGATTGAACCAAAGCATGGGTTCATGTACATAAGGTACTTATGGCAATCTCAGGTCAAAGGATTACTTGTACCACTCCCACTATGAGAACCTTCTATTGACATGTAGCTAAGACTCCATTAGATGTTCTCAAGTTGGATCATATCAGTGAACTCATTCTCTAATGAGCACCCACTCCTAGTATTAGTGTCATACACAAGTGACTGTGAGAGCAGTCACCCTATTCAGTATACATAGGATGTGTTAGTCTTACTGGAAAAAATCCTGATCCCCTACTCAAGGTTCCTTCGACTAGGAATATTTTTGATTAAGGTTTTAAGACTTTAGGTCTCACTAGTATGATCTCATCATAACCCTAAAATCATAGCCCTAATCTATGGGGTTCATCATATAATAATAATCACAGCATATGATGAAAAATAATGCCTTTATTAGAATATTGTCAATTACAATGGTTTGGGAGATACAACATAGATTGGCTTGTAGGGCATATCCCTTTCACTTACCTGGCCAGGTGCCAAATTACTACTTCCAGGTTCATCTTCTTGACTTTAAATTTGGAGAGATCTCCTAGGTCTAGCAAACGGTAGCATCGTTTTGTTACATGTGCACTAGATCAGGAACCTTTTTTCACCCACCTTCTCCACCCTCTATCAAAACCATGGACCAACTGTGAGCTGACATTGGAGCCCTAATTCAATCAATGACTCAATTAAGCAACCAGTTGAATAATAGATGTGATCAAATAGAGGCCAGACTAGGACCCATTGAGGAAGCCGCTAGGCTCCGTGATCGTTTCCAGAGAGCTCCTGCCTACAGAAGACCTGAGCCCTTTAGGAACCAGAGCCATATCCCCGGATCCACCCAAGGTTACAGCCAGGCTTACCCAAGTCGACCAAGCCCGAACCGATCTGACCCCAGTCGACAAAGCCTAGCCCAATCCAGTCCTAGTCTTCCTAGTCTGAATCGACCCCAATACAGTACAGAGGACAAGGATGAGGCTATTGAAGTCCAGAGGAGACCCGATCCCCAAGGTAACAGCTATAGGTGCCATAAACCTGAGCATTTTGCTAGTCAGTGCACCGCCCTTGCCCTACTTATGGATGAATCGACTGAAACTGAACCCGAACCCATTATTGAACCTGAAGAAGACTTGAAGGTTGAACCCATTGAAAATCTAGGAAAAGAAACTCCTGAGCCCATTAAAGAATTGAAAGAAAGCATATATGAGTCAAGTTTAGTAGAAGATGGGCCCGAGGGTGAAATCATTGAGGAATCCAAGGAAAATGATCCTGAACCCACTACAAAATTTGAAGAGGAAATGACCGAGCCAGGATCACATCTAGTAAATAAACATAAGGATTCACCAGTCTTTTCCACAGGAGTTCAGGAACCAACCCTTAATGAACCGATCCAAAGAGAACATACTCAAGAGATGGTTGAAGCTCGGAAAGAAATTGAGGATGAAGTTCTCGATGAGTTACCTGATCAACTTCCACCCCTGGGAGACATCCATCATACTATAGACGTGGTCCCAGGATCCTCTTTAATAGACCTTCCTCACTGTGGGATTGACCCTAGCGAGCCCCAGGATCTACCGGAACAAGTGGACCATATGACACCTATAGAACGATGCCCAAATTTTATGGTCATCCTGAATAACCCAGGTCTGTTTTATGTTTTCCATAAGCCACCCCAAGACTCCGATTCCTATTTCCTACCCTTCCTTGAACCCTCTCACATTTCTAGAGCCATGGGGTTACTTTTTATTGAGATTACCAGAATGCGTGACTCCTTAGAGCCCATCCCTTTTGCCCTCTACTTCTGGTATACTTTATGGCATTTGCTAGGGATCCTTAATAATTTTTCTTGTGCATACCAGACTAGGGTCAAACCTAGAGAGTCAAAAGTCTGTTAGGTTTAGACCCTAGGAGTCCAATAAAATTTTTTCTCAATAAGATTGCATAGTTGAGTCTGCATTTTGCATCATGTTAGGATTATGCATTAAATACAATTTTTAAAATAATTTGGCTGATTCCCGAAAGCGAGCCAAAGAGTTTGAGATAAGGGATTTTGTAATGATTAGGCTCCGGCCTGAACGGTTTCCACCGGGAACCGTTAAGAAGCTTCATGCTCGTGGGGTGGGTCCCTTTAAAGTGAGAATGGGCCATAATGCCTATGTGCTAGAATTACCTCCGGATTATGGAATTAGCTCGACATTCAATATCTCTGACTTAGTCGAGTATAGAGAACCCGCAAACATACCCAGTGAGCCGTTTGGGCCTGACCTCCCCTTTTGAGAGTAAACCTGAACCTGAGTGTCCACCTCCAAATATACCTGAGCGAGGAGAGCGGATCGAGCGTGTCCTGGATGACCAAACCATGACTACCCGGGCAAGGGCTATCAACGTTACTTGGTCCGTTGGCAAGGCTGACCCGAATCCGATGACTCGTGGATCACACGGGAGGACTTGCAGCGCATCGACCCTGACATCCTAGAAAGGTATCAAAGCCAAGCTAACCCTTACTCGATAGGGTCGAGTTCCTCCCACCCCGGGAGAACTGGTGTGGGCACCAGGATCCGACAGAGGCTCCTCAACCCTCTGTGGATCTCAGATTAGGGTTCCCCTTCTATGAGTCCTGTAATAAGGCCTTGAGCCCAAAGCATTGTCATAATTTCTTGTCAAATTTGTTTAGTCCTGTACCTTGACCATTTTGGGTCAAGTTAGGTCATGAGTCCTGTATTTGTTCAAGTCTAGGTTTGGACTGGGCCCAAGCCCAATTGAAGTCACTCTGGTTTTCTTCAGCAAATCAAGTTCTGGTGGGCTAACCCACCCCTTCCACTTGGGATAATGCCAACTCAGGTTCCACCTCAGCTACCTACGTGGCACCACATCAGCTACCACTTGGGCATCCAAGAAGGGAAACAAAGTGGTATCCTCATGCTTTCCACACGCCTTGGGCAACATTGGAAGGAAGAGACACCATCCCCCTCTTCCCTCCCCCACATCATGCCTTATTCCATCAAAAGAGGCCATTGGAGATCCTCGAAGAAACCAAGCCTCAAAGCAAGCCCCCTTCCAAGCTTTCTTCCCAAAATGTTCTTACAAGGAAGGAAGGTCAAAGGACACACTCCCCCCTTCAAGCCCTCAACCATGCAACGCCCATGGAGCTATCCCTTGGTCGGCCTTGAATCAATCCAAGAAGATGGCGTTGAAGAATCCAAGGGAACACATCCCTCCAAGCAAGCCATGCCCCACTCCTTCATCCAAAAATAAGCATGCTAAGGAAGGAAGTCAAGGGACCAATCCCCCTCTCCAAGCCTTTGCTCATGCCACGCCCAACTCCAAAATTATTTGGTTGGCCAAAGAGAAGGGATGTTGGAAACTTTTGGGCGCCACCTTGAATTTTGTAATTTGAATTTCAAATGGGCCTTGGGTGCCTACTTAAAGGACCCAATCCCTCCCTTGTGGAATGAATGAATGAATGAATGAATGAATGATTGAGTGATTAATGAAAAGTTTGAGTTTCTTTCACCCTCTAACCATTATCTCTTAGGCTAGGTTTGAGTGGAATTGCCTTCGTCCCCAGGGACGTCGAGTGGTGTGAGGCCACCTGTCCGTCCCCTCAGGGCATCGCGAATCCTTCATCCTCTAGGATGTCGCGTGGTGTGAGGCCACATTCCTTCGTCCTCCGGGATGTCGCGGGGTGCGAGACCCCAAGTTATCTCCAACTTCGACTTCGGAATCCAGTCGGACACCGGGCTCGAAGCCCTTTCCCAACTCCAGTTCAATTCCTTTCCATGCATCTCTACATTTCGCTGACCTTTCTTTTGTTTGCCTACAGGTCCTCCCTGGCATCTTGGGCATTGGAGACAGTCAGCTTTGCCATCGCGACCTCCCGACTCAAAGCCTATGCTCCCACGAGTTTGACTGCTCGGGTATCCAGGCCGCATCCACCGAGTTGAGCGATCTCTGCACCGGGCACTTTAGAAGTTTGAGGTTTGCCTTCTCTTTATCTCCTAAGTAGATATTGTAGGTCGAGCTAGTCCTACCGGGGTTTCTTAATCTCGGGGTCCTATTCTCGTTCTTACTTTTAGGGCTTTGAACTGCTAGCGTAAGCTTCCATTACTGTTCTTCATATTTCTTATCTTTGCTTGTGATCGGGAATCGAAATCCTAAAACAACGAAGAAGAACAACAAGAAACATAAAAAAAAAAAAAAATCATCAACCCTAAAAAAAGAATTCCTTTGCATCGTAAGCATCCTTATTAGCATCCAGCATCCCTAGCCCTAACCCCCTTGCTTCCACATCATTTGTCTTGAATACGGTCTTCCACTCATCTCCAAGTGTAATCCTAACCTGATGATAGCCGCTCTTAAGGTCTATCTTTGAGAAAACTTTATCACTGGCCATCATTTCTAGCATGTCATCCAATCAAGGGATGTGAAACCTATACTTCACAGTTATTTTGTTGATGGCTCTACTGTCTACACACATCCTCCAGGTACCATCTTTCTTAGGGGTCAATAGAGCAGGGAATGCACATGGACTCAAGCTCTCCCTAATGAAACCCTTCCTAAGTAACTCTCCCACTTGTTTTTGTAATTCTTGATGCTCACTGGGATTCATTCTATAGTGAGAAAGGTTTAGTAAAGTAGCTCCTGGGACCAGATCTATGGCATGTTGGATGTCTCTAAGGCATGGCAATTGATCAAGTAAATCATTAGGGAAGACATCCTCAAATTCTTTAAGAGCCTCAACAATTTCTGGAGGGTGTTCCTTTTGGGTCAGCTCATGAATTTCTTTGGTGGTCAAGATCCAAATAGGGTTACCCTCAGCAATTTCTTTCTCTAACTCCTTAGCCTTAATCAGATTAACTCCTAGTTTCTTATCCTTAAGGCTACTAGAAACCTCCCTTAACTGGGTCTCTAGGTGGAGTTGGGTGGATAACAAACTTATTCCCATGATGGCTAAAAGCACAGACATTGGTTCGACCAAATAGGATTGCATCATGATCATAAAGCCAAGGTTGACCTAAAATGATACTGCTTACTTCTATGGGAAGGACATCACACCAAATCTTTTCCTTATAGGATTGTAGTTTAACTAAGATTTGGCACCTAGACTTGATTTGGATGGAGGTGGAATCTACCCAAGAAACCTTGTAGGGGCTAGGATGGGGAACCATGGTCAACCCTAATGATTTGATTGTACTAGCAAAGACAGCATTGACACAACTCCCACTATCTATGATGATCTTAAAAACCTTACCCCCTATCTTAACAAAGGTTTGTAGGATGTTAGTCCTACGCCAATCTTCCTTAACCGGGATTTGGGTCAAGAAGCACCTAACCATGCCTAACAGGTTCTCAGACTTAGATATCTCTTCCTCTCCATCATACTCATCCAACAACTGGTCATCAGCCTCATAGATTTCTTCCTCAGGTTCAGCTATGGGTTCAGGCTCCTCCTCCTCTAGCTCACCTAAGTGTAGGACACTAACTGGGCACTAGCTAGCAAAGTGGCCTGGTTTCCAACATTTAAAATAGGCCTTCTAGGAATTCAGACTCCTGTGGACCTGTACAAATTTACCTCTATCATCTCTACGGGTCAAAGGAGTACTAGGCTGGGGTCGATCGGGTCAGGGTGGCTCAGACTGGGTCGACTCGAGCTAGGTCGGCTTGGGCTGGGTTGACTCTAGTGGGGCTGGTTAGATCCTGGGTACATTGACTAGGGTATCTAGTGGGCTCGGGTCTACGGTAGATGGGCCCTCTCTGAAAATGCTCAAAATCCCTAGCAATCTAGTAGGCATGGTCTAGGTCACTAACCTCTCTCATGTAGAGCTCTCTCTGAATCTCCTCCCTGAGGCCAGCTCTAAACCTAGACAAGGTGATTGACTCAGGCTCATCTACATTGCACTGCATTGCATACTCATCAAATTTAGCTATATACTCAGTCACACTCTTGCTACCCTAATTCAATCTCTGCCACTGATCCAACAACCCCTGATGGTATGACTCTAGGAGGTATTTGGCTCTATGCCTCGCTTTCATGGCATCCCAGGTAACTATGGGTCCATGGCCTGCTTGCCTAAGTGTTCTCTCAACATTAGCCCAATATAACCTGGCTTGGTAGACTAGCTTAAGCTTGGCAAACCTATACTTGCGCTCCTCAGACATGTCGTACCACTCAAAATACTGGTCTACCTCTCTTTCCCAATATATGTAAATCTTTGGGTCAAGACAGTCATCAAAAGTGGGGGCTTCTAACCTTATGTTCTTGTAGGCTCTATCTTCTTGGTCTATGAAGTCCTGATTGGGCCTCCTCGGGTGAATCTCTAGGAATAGGTCAGGTCGAGGAATTCTCCTAGGATGGGGAGGTGTCTCAGGGTTTGGCTCACTGCGAGGCCTACATGCCTCCTCTAGGATTTCTAACCGGTTGTCTACACGGTCAAACCTATGGTTCAACTGGGCCATTTGGTCTACAAGGGCTCGAATCTGGGCTTCCAACTTATCCATGGGTTCAGCCAAAGGTGTAGATGGTGGATGAAATGGGACTCTTGATCTAGTGCACATGCAAGACTTAACACTAACTCGACTACGACTGCCTAGACCTAGAGCCCAAACATAATGAGTTGACTCAACTTACACACAACTTAACTCCTAGTCCTTCAACTGGCTAGGTAAGAGGTGGGATGGTGGGAGGCCCCCCTGCTCTTGCAGGGACCTAATTAAGGAACCACCGATCCACTTAGGTCATTTGACACTGTACCTCTAGCCTAGACACCAGCATCCAGTAATAGAAAATGAATTGGGTGCACTAGTCATCCCACAATGGTTGAACCCGACCGGTTGATGTCCCTAGCCCACTAGGGCAAATTAAGTCTAGTTAATTTTAAATTAGGCTTGGGACCGAATGCAGGGGATGTGGTTTTTGAGCTAAGAAAAGGTAATGACCTCCTTCCCTTATCTTGGATATTGATGCCCTTAAGTTAATTATGCAATGATGGCAGGCAGATGAAAATGCAAATTAGGGTTTTAAGTCTTTTTGGTATTTTAGGAGTATATGCAAATTTTTTTTTGTTTTGGTATTTTTTAAAATAGAAAGATAATTTGCATATAATGACCTAATATGCATGGAACATGCCAAAATTATAAGATACGCAAAAATTATACTAAAACAACTCTAAACTTGCTGAAATTGACTTTGCTGCCAAAAATAGGGTAGAACTATTTTTAGATAGTATTCTAGCTAGCAGAAAATCCACAGATCAAAATAATTCTTGAGAAAATTCTAAAAATTAAATTCAATTATATGGAATTCAACAAAATAAACTTTAGAGTTTTTTGAGTTTTTTGTGGGTAGAAACAATTAAAACAGTAGACTATGTACTGAGAAGGGGAAGATGCAAAAATCTTAAAGAACTCTTTGTTTTCTTCTTCTGGGATCAAATCATAGCGGCACCCCTACACGCTATAGGAGATCCCGTAGATTAGGAAGAGAGGGTCTTGCAGCCCTACTTGTCTCTTATGACCGGACAGCCATGGTGAAGCACCCGATCCGAGTATTCAAAGAGAACTGAGCCCAAACAGGCTCTGATACCAAATGTTGTGGAACTAAGATGCATGCAAAATTATTTTTGTAATTTTTTTGATAAGTTATGTGTTTAATTCCTGAAGAACAAGCCACAAATCTAAGTAAAGAATTCTATGTAAGCAAGAAATAATAGCATGCAAAGTAAAACCTAAAAAGCAATAAGAAAGAGGACAAGCGAGGATGAGAAGTCTCGGTTGGGCTAGGTCCCCTTCTATAATGCTACTGGCAAGTAGAGGGGATGTACCTGACAACGGTTGATGCACTCGATGAAGATCATAGGTGAAGGGATTGCTCTTGCTCCCGGATGCGACCTGGATGACTAAGTCTCATAATGGACTCCACCAGGTATGCCTCAGTTCAATGGGATGTTTGAGAGGAGAAACAGGACACTATTAGATATGGTCTGCTCCATGATAAGCTTCACTGACTTGCCTTTATTTCTATGGGGATATGCCCTACAAACTTCAATCTATATTTTAAATAGAGTTCCATCTAAATCTATTCCTACCACACCATATGAGATTTGGCATGGTAAGAAACAAAGTCTTGCTCATTTCAAGATTTGAGGATGTCCAGCCTATGTCAAAAGACTAATGGTGAACAAGTTAAAATCTAGAACCGTGAAAGCTCAGTTTATAGGATATTCTAAAAAAACTTTAGGATATTACTTTTACCTTCCAGAAGATCACAATGTGATTGTGAGCAGACATGCCACATTTCTTAAAAAATAATTTATTCAGGAAGGTGGTAGTGGGAGGTTAATTAAGCTCGATGAGAAAGTCTCTGAAGAGCAGCTAGCTATAGATCAGATCGAACCCAATCAACCAATTCACATAAATGCTCTTCCACCTCGTAGGTCTATTAGAGTCTCCAAAACTCCTGAAAGGTACTTGGGTATGCTTACAGAGGATATAAAGGAAATGTTTCTTGTTGGGGATAAGGTAGAGACATTTATGAAGGTGAAAAACATCTACACCTAGCATACATTATGCAAGAAAAATAGGGCAGAGAATATGCATTTTAAAACTCTTTTAAAATTTGCACAGCGGAAGGCACGGTAGATATATCTAAACGATCTACTGATTTGCCCGCAACAGGACCTAGCATAATAATGTAGCATGCATATAACATCAAAAATAATAGAAGAACATAAATAAAGGTCATACCTCTATACCTCTAAGAGTGAAGGAGAGAAGTAGTGAAGGGCAGTAAGAAGAAAGGTGCTCGAGCCACACTCGCATCTGGCCTCTACAGGATATTCACACCTGGACTCGACTCTGATCAACTCCCTTGGAGTGCTAGCTCTTCGGGATCCATGGGCTGTACTTCTTCTTCCAAGAAGACTAGAATGAAAGCTGGAATCCCTTCCCAAACTTCTTTCCTAATACCTAGCTTGATCGCTAGGTGGCTCACACCCAATCCCTAAACCTCTCACAAAACCCTTCTTCTTCCTCTCTTTTCTCGGTGTTGTAACCCCAGCAGGCACTACAAAGACCTCTATTTATAGGAGCTACCATGAGAGGGAGAAGAAGGAAGGAGGAGAGATGGAGGGAGAGAATGGGGGAGAGGATCAAGGCCATTCCAAATGGGTCCAACCCATTAAGGTAAGTATGACATTCATACTATAAAGCCTTGGAGCCAAAAGTGGTTTGAATTCGAAATTCAAACCAGGTCAAAACCAACCCAAAAATCCTCCACGAAATTCTCCTAGATTTTTGCTCATCATAGAAAGTGTTGACACTTGAAAATGGCCAAGTGTCGACACCTACGAAAATCCAAGTATCGACACTTGGAGCAAAGTCAACCATATTGACTTCAGGTGACGGCAAACGATTCTCAATCGTTGATTAGCCTAAAAGATCAGATAGAAATCCTCTATGGTGTGTGATCCCATAGGTTCGAACCCTAAACTGGTAGCACTGGAACATTTCCAGTACCAGTCAAAGTCCTTATCTAGCAATGATACCCGACGTCTGGATAGGTCGAAGATGTAGAGCACCTCACAAAAACCTCTGGTATATGGTCGCCGCATAATTCATCCCTTTGATCTCACAATGCTCAAGATGACCTAGGGTTAGACTGCCAACCCTAATTTGGTCTATCCAGATCATGTCTCAACCTCACAAGTTTTGTAACTCCTCACAAGAACTACCCTGGCCAAGGTTTTACTGAATTGAGACATAATGAGTCATTCACTCCAAACTATTTGGAGAGGTCAATTCCATCTTGATCCACCACTGCTCCACAAGTACTTGACTGCACCCAGAAACCTTCCATCACTAGATTAGAAATCTAGGTAGTCCGGCACCAAAGTATAGTGAGTTGCTTGCAAGCTACCATGGTGACCTTAGGTCTGAGGGACACATATACCCATATCCCTTCGCGAGCAACCCTTTGGCAGAAGGGAGCTCCGCAGATGGTCACATTCAGTGAAATGTCATACACTTCACTTTTATGTCACACCAGCGTCTCCATACTCCTTAGTTAAGAGGACAACCAACAAATGTGACATACAACAATCTATACTTGATACATCATCATCCTATAATAATGTATCATTTGGTTGTGAACTAGTTTAAGAACTACTTGATATATCCTCTCTATATCAAACAATATAGTTCTAAGTACTCCATCATACAAGAGTTCATTACAGAAAAATGTAAAATGATGGACAGCCAAAAATAAATAACTTTTATTTATTATTAAAAATTCAAATACAAATACAAAACATCATAACTATCTATAGCCTAGATGATTGGCTTTGGGACATAATTCCCAAAACTCCTACTTGGACTAAAGCCAATCAGTATAGAATCTCATTCTCATTTTCCGTTTACAACAGTCGAACTCTTGAACTCCGATGGCTTTAGTGAAGGTGTCAGCCAGGTTCTCCTTTCCATCGATCTTTTGAAGGTCAATGTCACCTCGTTCCATGATCTCTCCTACAAGGTGATAGCGCCGCAGAATATGCTTTGTGCGGGGATGAGACTTCGGCTCTTTGGCTTGAGCAATGGCTCTAGTGTTATCACAGTACATCAAAATAGGACCATCCAAAAAAGGTGCCACTCCCAGCTCGCCAAGGAACTTCCGCAACCACACAACTTTCTTCGCCACATAAGATGCTGCAATGTACTCTGCTTCGCATACAGAGTCCACAACAGTAGGCTGCTTAGAACTTTTCTAGCATACAGCACCTCCGTTTAGGGTAAAGACAAAACCTGACACACTCTTGCTATCATCTTTATCTGACTGGAAACTGGAGTCAGTATACACCAAAAGTTTCAAGTCAGATTCTCCATAAATGAGCAATTGGTCCTTAGTATTTCGAAAATACTTAAGGATGGTTTTTACTACTTTCCAATGAGCTTCACTTGGGTCAGACTGGTATCTGCTTACTACACCTAGTGAGTATGCCACATCTGGTCTAGTCATGTCATGGCGTACATGATAGAACCCTCTGCTGAAGCATATGGAATTTATTCATTCGCTCTCTCTTCTCAAGAGTTGTCGCACAATTCCTTTTGGAGAGATCAATTCTAGTGCCTATCAGGAGATAACCCTTCTAGGAATTCTCTGTGCTGAACCATTTCAGCACAGTATCGATGTAAGTAGACTAGGACAGTCCTAGAAGCCTCTTAGATCTATCTTTATAGATCTTCATACCCAGTATATAAGAGGCTTCACCCAAGTCCTTCATAGAGAACTGAGATGATAACCAGACCTTTATTCCTTGTAGTGCTGCGATGTCATTCTAGATTAAAAGAATGTCATCCACATACAGCACAAGAAATACAATCACAAATCCATTAGCCCATTTGTAAATACAAGGCTCTTCTCCATTCCTAACGAAGCCATACAACTTGATACACTTATCAAATCGCATGTTCCAACTCCTGGATGCTTTCTTCAGTCCATAGATGGACTTTTGAAGTTTGTACACCTTTGACTCGTCTGTGGATGTGAACCCTTCAGGTTGTATCATATACATCTCCTCTTCCAGCTCACCATTCAGGAAAGCTGTTCGGACATCCATTTGATATATTTCATAGTCCAAGTGCACTGCTAAAGCAAGCATAATCCGAACTGATTTGAGCATTGCCACAGGAGAGAACGTCTCATCATAGTCAATATCATAACGTTGACGATACCCCTTGGCAACCAGACGGGCTTTATAGGTCTCCACCTTCCCGTCTGCACCCCTTTTTCTCTTGAAAATCCATTTGCACCTAATGGGTTTTATCCCTTCAGGTGGATTAACCAATGTCCATACATTGTTGATCTCCATAGACTCCATTTCAGATTTCATGGCTCCTAGCCATAATTCAGAGTCGGACCTCTGCAACACATCCATATAGGTGATCGGATCCTCATTGTTCTTATCGAGTTCAATGGGATCACCGTCCCGGACCAAGAAACTGTAGTATCTGTCCGGTCAGCTCGGTACTCTACCGGATCTCCTTAATAGTTCTAGAGTGGGCTCTGGGTGTGATCTAATCACAACCGGTTCTATGTGGTCACTTAAATGTATCGGTTCTTCTACTTGTTGAACTTCACTAAGTTCAATCTTAGCGGCTACAGTTCCTTCACCAAGGAACACCTTTTCCAAAAAGGTAGCCCTAAGACTGACGAACAACTTTTGTTCCTCAGCTAAGTAGAAGTAATACCCTTTAGACTTTTTCGGATACCCAACAAATTGGCACCGATCAGACCTAGGTCCAAGTTTGTCCGTTTCCAAATATTTTACATAAGCCGGGCACCCCCAGACCCAAAGATGTGAAAGTGTCGGCTTACGTCCAGTCCATATCTCATATAGTGTTTTACTAACGGACTTACTTAGAGCCCTATTCAGAATGTAATAGGCTGATTCTAAAGCATATCCTCAAAAGGATACCGACAAAGAAGCAAAGCCCATCATGGATCGAACCATGTCTAACAGGGTTCGATTCCTCCTCTCAGACACTCCATTTTACTGGGGTGTTCCTGGAGGCATCCACAGAGAGAATCCCATTCTCCTAAAGATATGTCAGAAATTCGCTGTAAAGGTATTCACCGCCTCGATCGGATCGAAGGATTTTGATATACTTTCTAGTTTGTTTTTCTACTTCACTTGATATCGTTTGAACATTTCAAACGACTCCGACTTTTGTCTCATTAAGAAGACATAATACCTCGAAAGGTCAACTGTGAAAGTAATGAAATAAATGTACCCACCCCTGGCACTAACATTCATGGGTCTGCATACATCAGTATGTACCAGACTCAGAATTTCTTTAGCTCGTTCACCTTTTCCAGTAAAAGGTGACTTAGTTATTTTTCCAAGAAGACAGGACTCACAGGTTGGAAGTGAACTATCTTCACTAAAATCGAGGAGACCCTTGGTTTTCAACCTATTTATCCTGTTCTTGTTGATATGACCTAGCCTACAATTCTATAGGTATGCTTCATTGACATTATCTATCCTAGGACATTTGCTAGACGTGTACATTACACTAACAGGTCGCGATAGTACATAGATGCCATCATGCATTTGTTCATTCAAAATTATAGAACCATTCAAAATGATTGTGCAAATGTCATTCTTTATTAATAGTTCATAACCATACATGGCCAACTAGCCTATAGAAATGACAATCAAAATGAAAGAAGGACAAAAATGACATTCATTCAAAATGACAGTACATGACTCGAAAACTAGTTTAAGGACTCCTAACACCATAATTGGAACTCGGCTTCCATTTTCCACGTTCAAGAACCTCTCGCCGTCTTCGAATCTTCTACTAACTTGAAGTCCCTGCAAAGAATTACAAATATGAATTGGACTTCCTGTATCCAATACCCAGTTAGTAGTATCACAAACAGAGAAACTACAAGGTGTTTCATATAAATACCTTGTCCAGGACCATTCTGCAGCTTTCTCTTCTTAGACCTGTTCGGATCAAGGGACGTAATATAAATAGGACAGTTCCTCTTCCAGTGTCCTTGCTTCTTGTAGAAGAAGCACTCTGCACGACTCTGATCAGCCTTCACTTTCTTGGACTTCCTGTATCCAATACCCAGTTAGTAGTATCGCAAATAGAGAAACTACAAGGTGTTATCATATAAATACCTTCTCTAAGACCATCTTGTAGATTTCTCTTCTTGGACTTGTTCGGATCAAGAGATGCAATATAAAGAGGACAGTTCCTCTTCCAGTGTCCTTGCTTCTCGCAGAAGTACTTTACATGACTTTGATCAACCTTCACTTTCTTGGCCTGACTGGGCCCAGAAGCACTAAGCACCTTTTTCCCTTTATTCTTCTTCTTCATTTTCTTAAAGGGACGATGCCCTCCCGAAGAACCTCCCACTAGATTCACCACCCCTTTATTCAACTGGTGGTCTTTCTCAAAAGTCTACAGCAACCCCAATAGACCATGGTAGTTAACTGCAGGCTTATTCATTCTATAATGATCGAGAAAGTCTAGATAAGAGGAGGAGAGAGACTTCAAAATCGTATCTTTTCCAAGCTATTCATGCAAGGGATAGCCGAGCTTGCCCAGGCGCTCAATCATCTCGATCATGTATAATACATGATCAGTGACCGAGGCCCCATCACACATCCGTGCATTGTAGATAGCACAGGAGACCCTGTATCTCTCAACGTCGTCTGGTGTTCCGAAAGACTCCTCCAACTTTTAAAGGATTTCTTCTGGCTGGGCTTCCTCGAACTTGCAACTGAACTCATCGTTCATCGTAGCCAACATGATGCTTCGGACAGTGGTCCTGTCAGAGAGCCACTTCTGATAAGTGTTTCTAACCGAACCCCGAGCATTGGCAGCAGGGATCTCAGGTACCGGATCCGATATCACATATAGGATCCATTCGTGCTCCAGGACAATCCTGAGCCTTCGATACCAGCTATCGAAGTTGGATCCAATGAGCTTCTCATTGTCGAGAAGAGACCGGAGTGACAGATTGGAAGACATCTGAAAGGAAAACCAAGACTAATTAGTGTATATGAATTATTAACCTAAAGACATGGACTTAAGTCTAAAGGTCACTCCCACTATTTTGCTCAGATTGGTAGCCTCTACCTCCAATCGGAGGAATTACTTTAATTCCTTAGCGGGTACTAGAGTCCAATAGACAACACATGAGCCCAACTTTGAATGGCCCACCCATGCATGTCTAAAGGTAGGTTCTTTAACTGATTACTTCTACAAGTAACCTCTAGTAATTGGATTTTGCCCCAAGGAGCACTTAAATCGGCCTTTGGGCCTCCTATTGAAGGTTCTGGTTAGGTCCAACCATTAACATGACAAAATTCAATACTTGTAACTAATGAATGGTCAAGCCTGACTTTGGCCAGCCCACCTGACCACCGTTAAGAGAGTCGCACTGAGCCATCATATTAGGAACAGCAATTCCAATAGCCCGATGAATACCCGATCTTTGGATCTGCCGATGAACACCTAACTAATGGACACATTACTATCCCACCTAATGGGAGGCTAGGACTTGGTTATCTTTATAAATTTGTCCTTTTAAGGACCTAATAATTTAGAGGATTTTAAATAATATGACAGATGAAGATATGAGAAGACATGGATCAACGTCCCACTGACCAAATCAGCAAACAAGAAGGGTTACACATAACTAATGATCCATGGGCACCTAAAATCAGTCAAGACTGATTCAACTAGGGTGACAAGGGTTAACACGAGTCAATGAGCTATCTAATCAATCCTGATTGACCACATTGACCAGGTAAGTAAGATCATGGGTTAGGTTTCGCCATTAACCGTCTTGCTTAGACACCAACAGAGTTGGCTAGGTAAGAGGTAGCCCCAAAGAACCATGATCACAATACCAAACTTACCTCGACACCAATCAGTTCATCATACTCGATTAGACTAGCCTAGAGACTCGGGCTTTCCACTGAGCCACAAATTAGATCCATTTAGATTATGGACTAATCAATCTAACTATTAGATAGATCTAGAGAAGAAATCCTAACTCAACTTTGATTAGATTTGTTCTATAACTTGTCCAATGAATCTAAACTTAGGTCTAACCCAATCAAGGACCTAATAAAAGCTAACCCATGACCCTTAAGGCTTATTGAAATGACTTAAGATCTTTGAATCATATTCCTAGAGTTCTTAGTTAATCTTAATTCAAAATTAAGTTCAATGGTCTAAAATAAATTAAAACAATTTTAATTTATCATGAAAAATAATTTTACAACAAATTTAAAATTTAAATTCACCGTTTTCAGCATTTTCTGTAGCCAAGTGTCGACACTTCAAGAGAAAGTGTCGACTCAAGGCCTGAGACAGGGAACAGAAAATAGAACAACATATTTTCTAGCATGCCTCAGGTGTCGACACTTCAAGGGTCAAGTGTCGATACTTCAGGCACAAGTGTCGACACTTCAAGGACAAGTGTCGACACTCCAGCCTTTCTCAAAACAAAAATATAAACCAGATCTCAGGAAATTTCTCATGAGCCGACACTTCAAAGGCCAAGTGTCGACTCACAGCCTGAGACAAAGAAAAAATAGTGATTTTAAATCTGATGTTTCTCCAAACATTCAATCAAAACCGATTAATAAAAACTTATAGATTTGATCTAAAGTCATTTTATGATCATGTCATTAGATTAAAATATTTTTAACCTACAAATTACTTTCTTCTTATTTTCTTTTTCATGAGCCTATCACAGTGGCACCCCTACATGTCATAGGAGACCCCATTGAATGGGAAGAGAGGGTTTTGCTACTTCTCTCCTATGACCGGACGGCCTGGTGAAGTACTAAATCCAAGTACTTAAGAAGAAAGGAGATGTTAATATAAGCATGCTAGCATTATTATACTACAAAATGAACCTGGCTCTGATACCATTGAAGGTGAAAAATACCTACACCTAGCATACATTATGCAAGAAAAATAGGGCAGAGAATATGCATTTTAAAACTATTTTAAAATTTGCACAGCGGAAGGCACGATAGATAGATCTAAATGATCTATCGATCTGCCTGCAATAAGACCTAGTATAATAATGTAGCATGCATATAACATCAAAAACAACAGAAAAACATAAATAAAGGTCATACCTCTATATCTCTGAGAGTGTAGGAGAGAAGTAGTGAAGGGCAGTGAGAAGGAAGGTGCTCGAGCCACACTCGTGTCTGGCCTCTATAGGATGTCCAACCTGGGCTCGACTCTGATCAACTCCCTTGGAGTGCTAGCTCTTCGGGATCCATGGGCGTACTTCTTCTTCCAAGAAGACTGGAATGAGAGCAGGAACCCCTTCGCAAACCTCTTTCCTAATACCTAGCTTGATCACTAGGTGGCTCACAACCAACCCCTTAACCTCTCACAAAATCCTTCTTCCTCCTCTCTTTTCTCTATGTTGTAACCCCAGTAGCCACTACAAAGACCTCTCTTTATAGGAGCTGCCATGAGAGGGAGAAGAAAGAAGGAGGAGAAATGGAGGGACAGAATGGGGGAGAGGATCAAGGCCATTCCAAATGGGTCCAACCCATTAAGGTAAGTATGACATTAATACCATAAAGCCTTGGAGCCAAAAATGGTTTGAATTCGAAATTGAAACCAGGTCAAAACCTGCCCAAAAATCCTCCATGAAATCCTCCTAGATTTTTGCTCGTCATAGAAAGTGTCGACACTCGAAAATGGCCAAGTGTCGACACCTGCAAAAATCCAAGTGTTGACACTTGGAGCAAAGTCAACCATATTGACTTCAGGTGACAGCAAATGATTCACAATCATTGATTAGCCCAAAAGATCAGATAGAAATCCTCTATGGTGTATAACTCCATAGATTCAAACACTAAACTGGTAGTATTGGAACATTTTCAGTACCATTCAAAGTCCTCATCTAATAATGATACTCGACGTCCAAATAGGTCGAAGATGCAGAGCACCTCACAAGAACCTCTGGCATATGGTCACCACATAATTCATCCCTTTGACCTCACAATGCTCAGAATGACCTAGGATTAGACTGCCAACCCTAATTTAGTCTATCCAGATCATGTCTCAACCTCACAAGTTCTATAACTCCTCACAAGAACTACCCTGGCCAAGGTTTTGCTGAATTGAGACATAGTGAGTCATTCACTCCAAACTATTTGGAGAGGTCAATTCCATCTTGATCCACCACTGCTCCACAAGTACTTGACTGCACCCAGAAACCTTCCATCACTGGATTAAAAATCTAGGTAGTCCGGCACCAAAGTAATAGTGAGTTGCTTGCAAGCTACCATGGTGACCTTAGGTCTGAGGGACACATATACCCATATCCCTTCATGAGCAACCCTTTGGTAGAAGGGAGCTCCGCAGATGGTCACGTTTAGTGAAATGTCATACACTTAACTTTTATGTCACACCAGTGTCTCCATACTCCTTGGTTAAGAGGACAACCAACAATTGTGACATACAACAACCTATACTTGATACATCATCATCCTATAACAATGTATCATTTGGTTGTGAACTAGTTTAAGAACTACTTGATATATCCTCTCTATATCAAACAATATAGTTCTAAGTACTCCATCATACAAGAGTTCATTACAAGAAAATGTAAAATGATGGACAGCCAAAAATAAATAACTTTTATTTATTATTAAAAATTCATATAGAAATACAAAACAACACAACTGTCTACAGCCTAGATGATTGGCTTTGGGACACAATTCCCAACAACTCCCACTTGGACTAAAGCCAATCAGTATAGAATCTCATTTCCACTTTTTGTTTACAACAATCGAACTCTTGAACTCCGATGGCTTTAGTAAAGGGGTCAGCAGGTTCTCCTTTCCATCGATCTTCTGAAGGTCAATGTCACCTCATTCCACGATCTCTCGTACAAGGTGATAGCACCGCAGAATATGCTTTATGTGGTGATGAGACTTCAGCTCTTTGGCTTGAGCAATGGCTCTAGTGTTATCATAGTACACCAGAACAGGACCATCCAGGAAAGGTGCCACTCCCAGCTCGCCAAGAAACTTTCACAACCACACAGCTTCCTTCGCCGTATCAGATACTGCAATGTACTCTGCTTCGCATACAAAGTCCATCACAGTAGGCTACTTGGAACTTTTCCAACAGACAGCACCTCCGTTCAGGATAAAGACAAAACCAGACACACTCTTGCTATCATCTTTATCTGACTGGAAACTGGATTCAGTATACCCCACAAGTTTCAAGTCAGATTCTCTATAAATGAGCCATTGGTCCTTAGTATTTCATAAATACTTAAGGATGGTTTTTACCACATTCCAATGAGCTTCACCTGGGTCAGACTGGTATCTGCTCACTATACCTAGTAAGTATGCCACGTTTAGTCTAGTACATGTCATGGCATACATGATAGAACCCACTGCTGAAGCATATGAAATTTACTCATTCGCTCTCTCTTCTCAGGAGTTGTCGCATAATTCCTTTTGGAGAGATCAATTCCAGTGCCTATCGAGAGATAGCCCTTCTTGGAAATCTCCATGATGAACCGTTTCAGCACAGTATCGATGTACATAGATTGGGACAGTCCCAAAAGCCTCTTAAATCTATCTTTATAGATCTTCATACCCAGTATATAAGAGGCTTCACCCAAGTCCTTCGTAGAGAACTGAGATGATAACCAGACCTTTATTTCTTGCAGTGCTACGATGTCATTCCCGATTAAAAGAATGTCATCCACATACACCACAAGAAATACAGTCACAGAACCATTAGCTTATTTGTAAATGCAAGGCTCTTCTCCGTTCCTAACGAAGCCATACGACTTGATACACTTATCAAATTGCATGTTCCAACTCCTGAATGCTTGCTTTAGTCCATAGATGGACTTTTGAAGTTTGCACACCTTTGACTTGTCTGTAGATGTGAACTCTTCAGGTTGTATCATATACACCTCCTCTTCCAGCTCACAATTCAACAAAGTTGTTCGGACATCCATTTGCCAGATTTCATAGTCAAAGTGCATTGCTAAAGCAAGCATAATCCGAATTGATTTGAGCATTACCACAAGAGAGAACGTCTCGTCATAGTCAATACCATAATGTTGACGATACCCCTTGGCAACCAGACGGGCTTTATAGGTCTCCACCTTTCTGTCTGTGTCCCTTTTTCTCTTGAAAATCCATTTGCACCCAATGGGTTTTATTCCTTTAGGTGGATCAAACAATGTCCATACATTGTTGATCTCCATGGACTCCATTTCAGATTTCATGGCTTCTAGCCATGATTCAGAGTTGGACCTCTGCAACGCATCCATATAGGTGATCGGATCCTCATTGTTCTCATCGAGTTCAATGGGATCACCGTTCCGGACCAAGAAACTGTAGTATCTGTCCGGTCGGCTCGGTACTCTACCGGATCTCCTTAATGGTTCTGGAGCGGGCTTTGGGTGTGATCTAATCATAGCCGGTTCTATGTGGTCACTTAAATGTGTTGGTTCTTTTACTTGTTGAACTTCACTAAGTTCAATCTTAGCGGCTACAGTTCCTTCACCAAGGAACACCTTTTCCAAAAAGATAGCCCTAAGACTGACGAACAACTTTTGTTCCTCAGCTAAGTAGAAGTAATACCCCTTAGACTCTTTTGAATACCCAACAAATAGGTACTGATTAGACCTAGGTCCAAGTTTGTTCGTTTCCAAACATTTTACATAAGCCGGGCACCCCTAGACCAGAAGATGTGAAAGTGTCGGCTTACATCCAGTCCATATCTCATATGGTGTTTTACTAACGGACTTACTTAAAGACCTATTCAGAATGTAATAGGCTGATTCTAAAGCATATCCCCAAAAGGATACCGACAGAGAAGCAAAGCCCATCATGGACCGAACCATGTCTAACAGGGTTTGATTCCTCCTCTCAGACACTCCATTTAACTGGGGTGTCCCTGGAGGCGTCCACTGAGAGAGAATCCCATTCTCCTCAAGATATGTCAGAAATTTGCTAGAAAGGTATTCATTGCCTCGATCGGATCAAAGGGTTTTGATACACTTTTTAGTTTGTTTTTCTACTTCACTATGATATCGTTTGAACATTTCAAACGACTCCGACTTATGTCTCATCAAGAAGACATAACCGAACCTCGAATGGTTGACTGTGAAAGTAATGAAATAAAGGTACCCACCCTTGGCACTAACATTCATGGGTCCGCATACATCAGTATATACCAGACACAGAATTTCTTTAGCTCGTTCACCTTTTCTAGTAAAAAGTGACTTAGTTATTTTTCCAAGAAGACAGGACTCACAGGTTGGAAGTGAACTATCTTTACTAAAATCGAGCTGACCCTCGATTTTCAATCTATTTATCCTGTTCTTGTTGATATGACCTAGCCTACAATGCCATAGGTACGCTTCACTGACATTATCTATCCTAGGGCGTTTGTTAGACGTGTACATTACACTAACAAGTCATGATAGTACATAGATGCCATCATGTATTTGTTCATTCAAAATTACAGAATCATTCAAAATGATTTTGCAAATGTCATTCTTTATTAATAGTTCATAACCATACATGGCCAACTGGCCTACAGAAATGATATTCAAAATGAAAGAAGGACAAAAATGATTTTCATTCAAAATGATAGTATAGGACTCGAAAACTAGTTTAAGGACTCCTAACGCCAGAACTGAAACTCGGCTTCCATTTTCTACGTTCAAGAACCTCTCGCTGTCCTCGAATCTTCTACTAACTTGAAGTCCCTGCAAAGAATTATAAATATGAATTGGACTTCCTGTATCCAATACCCAGTTAGTAGTATCACAAACAGAGAAACTACAAGGTGTTTCATATAAATACCTTGTCCAGGACCATTCTGCAGCTTTCTCTTCTTAGACCTGTTCGGATCAAGGGACGTAATATAAATAGGACAGTTCCTCTTCCAGTGTCCTTGCTTCTTGTAGAAGAAGCACTCTGCACGACTCTGATCAGCCTTCACTTTCTTGGCCTGACTGGGTCCAGAAGCACTAAGCACCATTTTTCCTTTATTCTTCTTCTTCCCTTTCTTAAAGGGACGATGCCCACTCGAAGAACCTCCCACTAGATTCACCACCCCTTTATTCAACTGGTGGTCTTTCTCAAAAGTCTACAGCAAGCCCAATAGACCATGGTAGTTAACTGCAGGCTTGTTCATTCTATAATGATCGAGAAAGTCTAGATAAGAGGAGGGGAGAGACTTCAAAATCGCATCTTTCCCAAGCTGTTCATGCAAGGGACAGCCGAGCTTGCCCAGGTGCTCAATCATCTCGATCATGTACAATACATGATCAGTGACCGAGGTCCCATCATGCATCCATGCATTGTAGATAGCACAGGAGATTCTGTACCTCTCAACGTCTCTGGTATTCTGAAAGACTCCTCCAACTTTTAAAGGATTTCTTCTGGCTGGGCTTCCTTGAACTTGTGACTGAACTCGTCGTTCATCGCAGCCAACATGATGCATCGGACAGTGGTCCTGTCAGAGAGCCACTTTTGATAAGTGTCTCTGACCGAACCCCGAGCATTGGTAGCAGGGATCTCAGGTACCGGATCCGATATCACATATAGGATCCATTCGTGCTCTAGGATAATCCTGAGCCTTCGATATCAGCTATCGAAGTTGGGTCCATTGAGCTTCTTGTTGTCGAGAAGAGATCGGAGTGACAGGTTGGAAGACATCTGAATGGAAAACCAAGACTAATTAGTATATATGAATTATTAATCTAAAGACATGGACTTAAGTCTAAAGGTCCCTCCCACTATTTTGCTCAGATTGGTAGTCTCTACCTCCAATCCGAGGAATTACTTTAATTTCTTAGCGGGTACTAGAGTCCAATAGACAACACATGAGCCCAACTTTGAACAGCCCACCCATGCATGTTTAAAGGTAGGTTCTTTAACCGATTACTTCTATATGTAACCTCTAGTAATTGGATTTTATCCCAAGGAGCACTTCAATCGGCCTTTGGGCCTCCTATTGAAGGTCCTGGTTAGGTCCAACCATTAACATGACAAAATTCAATACTTCTAACTAACGAATGGTCAAGCCTGACTTTGGCCGGCCCACCTGACCACTGTTAAGAGAGTCGCACTGAGACATCATTTAGTAACAGCAATTCCAATAGCTCGATGAACACCCGATCTTTGGATCTGTCGATGAACACCCAACTAATGGATACTTTACTATCCCACTTAATGGGAGGCTAGGACTTGGTTATCTCTATAAATTTATCCTTTTAAGGACCTAATAATTTAGAAGGTTTTAAATAATGTGACAGATGAAGAGATGAGAAGACATGGATCAACCTCCCACTGACCAAATCAGCAAACAAGGAGGGTTACACATAACTAATGATCCATAGGCACCTAAAATCAGTCAAGACTGATTAACCTAGGATGACAAGGGTTAACACGAGTTAATGAGCTATCTAATCAATCCTGATTGACCACATTGGCCAGGTAAGTGAGATCATGGATTGGATTCTGCCATTAACCGTCTTGCCTAGACACCAACAGAGTTGGCTAGGTAAGAGGTAGCCCCAAAGAACCATGATCATAATACCAAACTTACCTCGACATCAATCGGTTCATCATACTCAATTAGACTAGCCTAGAGACTCGGGCTTTTCACTGAGCCACAAATTAGATCCATTTAGATTATGGACTAATCAATCTAACTATTAGATAGATCTAGAGAAGAAATCCTAACTCAACTTTTGATTAGATTTTGTTGACTTTGGCTCCTTAGTTTTGATGATTAACAAAAGGTTGAGTATATGTTTGGACTAATGTTTCATCTCTAGATAAAGTTTCAGGACTTAGGTTATTCAAAAAGAGTATCAAAAGTACAATGATGAAACTAAGTTTGCATGACTTGGAAAAGAGCTCTTCTACCTTGGACAAGATCAAAATTCTCATAATGGACCTTCTTGTTAAGAAATATTTGACAAAAGAAACAAAGGTTTAAAGAAACTCAAGCATGGCACGCACATCTCAAAGAGTTTCAGAAAAATTCAGATCAGAGGTCGATCCCAGAGGTCGACACCTTGTCAAAGGTCGACCACCAGAGGTCGACTCATGAAGAGAAGAAAAGTTTGGCATGGCCAGCATGGCAAAATCTCAGTGGCATGCACCAGAGGTCGACCACCAGAGGTCAACACCTGTCCAGAGGTCGACACCAGAGGTCGACTCATAGCCTGAGAATTCAAACCTGGCAGAACTATGGTATTCTGAATTTTTGCCTAAAATTTACTGGAGGTCGACTCATGAGGTCGACACTTGATCCAGAGGTCGACTCATGAGGTCGACTCATGGCATAACGGCTAGTTTTTCTGAACTTCTGATTTGATTTCTAACGGCCATATTTTTGAATCTAACGGTCTTGTGGAGTTGTTTCAGCATGAATGAGGTATTTAACCTCCACCAAACTTCAAAAAAGACAGGGAGACAAAGTGAAAAAGTGTAGATTCAAAGTACAAAGCCTTCAATCACTTCCAAGCCAAAAGAGTGAGAAAACCAAGAGATTCCTTAGCCAAAAGCTTTCCATCTTTGAGGAATCCAACTTTCAAGTGTTTGGCATTTAGTGAGGTCCAAGATTCCAAGAGAAAAGGCTTGAAGAGTCTCCATCAAGAGCTTCAACGAATTTCTTATTGCTCAAAAGGAGTTTGTTTAGTTTTAATTCATTGTATTCATACTCTTTTGTCTTTAGCTAGTTTCAAGGGAATTTGAAACTAGAGTGAGGTTTGTTGGTGAGCCAATTGATAAAACCAACTAGGGTTGCTTGTAAGCCCGAAGCCAAAACAAGTGAGTGAGGTTTGTTGGTGAGCCAATTGATAAAACCAACTAGGGTTGCTTGTTAGCCCGAAGCCAAAACAAGTGTGTAAGGTTTTGACTTGTGAGCCTGGTAAAACAAGTCGGCTGTAATCTAAAGATTATAGTGGAAATTCCCAAGTGGAGCTTGGGGAGTGGATGTAGGTGCTAGGTGCACCGAACCACTATACTTCTTGTGTGTTTGCATTGCTCTTCTTTTGCTCTTTAATTGTTGATTTATTTCATTGCTTCCGTTGCACAATTATTTGAGCACTATCGCTCTTCACCTTAAAACTTGATAGCACATATATTGCTTTAATTTTTTAAATACCCAATTCACCCCCCCTCTTGGGCACCATATCTAGGCAACAGATTTGTTCTCTAACTTGTCCAATGAATCTAAACTTAGGTCTAACCCAATCAAGGACCTAATAAAAGCTAACCCATGATCCTTAAGGCTTATTGAAATGACTTAAGATCTTTGAATTATATTCCTAGAGTTCTTAGTCAATCTTAATTCAAAATTAAGTTCAATGGTCTAAAATAAATTAAAACAATTTTAATTTATCATGTAAAACAATTTTACAACAAATTTAAAATTTAAATTCACTATTTTTAGCATTTTGTGCAGCCAAGTGTCGACACTTCAAGTGCAAGTGTCGACTCAAGGCCTGAGATAGGGAACAAAAATAGAACAACATGTTTTCTGGCGTGCCTCAAGTGTTGACACTTAAAGGGTCAAGTATCGACACTTTAGGCATAAGTGTCGACACTCCAGCCTGTCTCAAAACAAAAACATAAACCAGATCTCAGGAAATTTCCAATGAGCCGACACTTCAAAGGCCAAGTATCGACTCACGGCCCGAGACAGAAAAAATAGTGATTTTATATCCGATGTTTCTCTAAACATTCAATCAAAACCGATCAATAAAAACTTTTAGATCTTATCTAAAGTCATTGTATGATCATGTCATTAGATTAAAATATTTTTAACCTACAAATTACTTTCTTCTTATTTTCTTTTTTATGAGCCTATCACAGTGGCACCCCTACATGCCATAGGAGACCCCATTGAATGGGAATAGAGGGTCTTGCTACTTCTCTCCTATGACAAGATGGCCTGGTGAAGCACTCAATCCAAGTACTTAAGAAGAAAGGAGATGTTAATATAAGCATGCTAGCATTATTATACTACAAAATGAACCTTGCTCTGATACCATTAAAGGTGAAAAACACCTACACCTATCATACATTATGCAAGAAAATCAGGGTAGAGAATATGCATTTTAAAACTATTTTAAAATTTGCACAGTAGAAGGCATGGTAGATAGATCTAAATGATCTACCGATCTGCCTGCAACAGGACCTAGCATAATAATGTAGCATGCATATAACATCAAAAACAACAGATGAACATAAATAAAGGTCATACCTCTATACCTCTGAGAGTACAGGAGAGAAGTAGTGAAGGGCAGTGAGAAGGAAGGCACTCGAGCCATACTCGCGTCTGGCCTCTATAGGATGTCTACACCTGGGCTCGACTCTAATCAACTCCCTCGGAGTGCTAGCTCTTCGAGATCCGTGGGCTGTACTTCTTCTTCCAAGAAGACTGGAATGAGAGCAAGAACCCCTTCCTAAACCATTTTCCCAATACCTAGCTTGATCACTAGGTGGTTCACACTCAATCCCTAAACCTCTCACAAAATCCTTCTTCTTCCTCTCTTTTCTCTGTGTTGTAACCCTAGCAGCCACTACAAAGACCTCTATTTATAGGAGCTACCATGAGAGGGAGAAGAAAGAAGGAGGAGAGATGGAGGGAGAGAATGGGGGAGAGGATCAAGGCCATTCCAAATGGGTCCAACCCATTAAGGTAAGTATGACATTTATACCATAAAGCCTTGGAGCCAAAACTGGTTTGAATTCGAAATTCAAATCAGGTCAAAACCTGCCCAAAAATCCTTCACAAAATCCTTCCAGATTTTTGATCGTCACAGGAAGTGTCGACACTCGAAAATGGCCAAGTGTCAACACTTTACCAAGTGTCGACACCTACAAAAATCCAAGTGTCGACACTTGGAGCAAAGTTAACCATATTGACTTCAGGTGACGGTAAACGATTCTCAATCGTTGATTAGCCCAAAAGATCAGATAGAAATCCTCTATGGTGTGTGACCCCATATGTTCGAACACTAAACTGGTAGCACTGAAACATTTTCAGTACTAGTCAAAGTCCTCATCTAGCAATGATACCCGATGTCCAGATAGGTCAAAGATGTAGAGCACCTCACAAGAACCTCTAGCATATGGTCATCGCATAATTCATCCCTTTGACCTCACAATGCACAGGATGACCTAGGGTTAGACTGCCAACCCTAATTTGGTCTATCCATATCATGTCTCAATCTCATAAGTTCTGTAACTCTTCACAAGAACTACCCTGGCCAAGGTTTTGCTGAATTGAGATATAGTAAGTCATTCACTCTAAACTATTTGGAGAGGTCAATTCCATCTTGATCCACCACTGCTCTAAAAGTACTTGACTGCACCTAGAAACCTTCCATCACTGGATTAAAAATCTAGGTAGTCCGGTACCAAAATATAGTGAGTTGCTTGCAAGCTGCCTTGGTGACCTTAGGTCTGAGGGACACATATATCCATATCCCTTCGCAAGCAACCCTTTGACAGAAGGGAGCTCCGTAGATGGTCACGTTCAGTGAAATGTCATACACTTTACTTTTATGTCACACCAGTGTCTCCACACTCCTTGGTTAAGAGGACAACCAATAAATGTGACATACAACAATCTATACTTGATACATTGTCATTCTATAACAATGTATCATTTGGTTGTGAACTAGTTTAAGAACTACTTGATATATCCTCTCTATATCAAATAATATAGTTCTAAGTACTCCATCATACAAGAGTTCATTACAGGAAAATATAAAATGATGGACAGCCAAAAATAAATAAATTTTATTTATTATTAAAAATTTATATACAAATATAAAATAGTACAACCGTCTACAGCCTAGATGATTGGCTTTGGGATACAATTCTCAATAATTTAAAGTTAGGTTAGTGGTGAAAAGGTATAGTCAGCATGAAAGCATTGACTATCATAACACTTTTTTACCAGTAGCTATGCTGATATCCTTCTGTATATTGCTTGCAGTTACCGCATATCATGATTATAAGATATGGTAGATGGATGTGAAAACTGAATTCCTAAATTGATATCTAGAGGAAGATATCTATATGAAGTAGTCTCTAGGTTTCACTTCCAATGATAAAGATCAAAAGGTTTGCAAGTTGCATAGATCAATCTACGGATTGAAGCAAGCTTCTCGAAGTTGGAATACTCGTTTTGATGATGCAATCAAATCGTTTGATTTTATCAAGAATGAGAATGAGCTATGTGTTTATAGGAAGGCCAGTGGGAGGGCGGTGACATTCCTCGTATTATCCGTGGATGACATCCTCCTTATTAGAAATGATATTTCTATGTTGACTTTGGTCAAAAGTTGGTTATCTAAGGAATTCTCTATGAAAGACTTAGATGAAGCATCTTATATTTTGGAGATTAAGGTCTACAGAGATAGATCTAATTGGATGCTTGGCCTTTCATAAAAATTATACATAGAGGAAGTGTTGAAAAGGTTCAGCATGGAGAACTCTAAAAGAGGATTGTTACCTCTTCAGCATGGCATTAATCTCTCCAAGAAAATGTGTCCTAACACACCTGAAGAGATTCAACGCATGAGCAAGATTCTATATGCTTTGGCAATTGGAAGCCTTATGTATGCCATGTTATGTACTCGACCTGATATAGCTCTTGCTGTGAGTGTCACGAGCAGATATCAGTCAAATTCAGGTGAAGAACACTGGATAGCTGTGAAGAATATTTTTAAGTACTTGAAAAGGAATAAAGATTTGTTCTTAGTCTTTGGAGGGAGTTCGAAATTAGGGATAAAGGGATATACAGACTCAGACTTTATGTCTGATCATGATGATAGAAAGTCTACATCAGGGTTGTGTAATGGTGGAGCAACTAGTTAAAAAAGTTCCAAGCAGCCCATCATAGCAGATTCAACAATGGAAGTAGAGTATATCGCTGCCTCTGAAGCTGTAAAAGAAGCCTTCTGGTATAAAAAGTTTATTACGGAGCTTGGAGTGATGCCATCTGATGCCATCCTCATATATTGTGACAATAATGGTATAATAGTTCTTGCTAAGGAGCCTAGGTTTCACCAGAAGTCTAAGCATATTGAGCGACGGTTTTATATCATACACGACTACCTCGAGAAGAAGTATGTTGAGGTGTGAAAAGTAGACTCCATAGAAAACATGGCAGACCCACTGACTAAGCCTCTGAGCCAGCAGAAGGCTGAAGTCCACTTTAAGAAGATGGGACTTAGATATGTAGCAATTGGCTTTAGTGCAAGTGGGAGATTGTTAGATGTATGCCCTGAAAGCCAAGTTAGCTTGACATATTTTAATTTTAGGGCATGAACTTTGTGCTTAATTTTTTCTTATTAATAAAAGCATTATTTTCATTCATATTGATGTGTATATGAATCGTTCATGGAGTTAATGGGTAATGACACATATTCTCAAGAGTTGAGAATCTGAGACATGTGTCTTTATAGATTGACTCCTAAAAGCTCTCGATTGTTGGAATATCACGAGGACGGTGATTGATCCATTAAAATTGGTGCACAGATCACTTCCCTTTCAGGGTAGATGAGTCTCTGACTATAGTATGGTGATACTAGAGTGAGAGTGCAGGTAGTTGATAGAGATCAACGGTACTGAGTATGGCCAAGTACAAGAAGTTATACAAATGACTACTCACTCGTCAATAACTTTCGATGCTGTAGTTGTATGAATAGTTCTTTGACTTAGAGTGTCTCAACTACTCACAATAAGGTTGCTGTAGTTTGACAGCACAAATATATGGTTCCTATCCATATGAGACCTTGCGGTGTTCATTAGCTGCAGTAAGTTTATTGTAGGAGTAGGGTGTTTACTTGTAGGGACCTATCAGCCTTAGTAGTAAGAAATAATCCTATGCAAGCTTAATGTGACTAAGTCCAGAAGTCTATGACCATAGCAGGGTGATAATGAAAAGGATGTTTTCATTAGTATCATAATTGGTCTTGAGTCGATTAGTTAAGCATATGACTGATGGATTTGATGAGTATCCGTAACCAACATCATGTCAAAATTTTTGATTGAGGAATCGAATCATATGGTAACTACACCTAGGGGTTCCAATCTTATTTTTCTGGGTTACCACTACATACTTCTAGGTATCACTAGTGGATTGTAAGAGCTTATTAGGATCATTCTCGGATCGATAATCCTAATTAGGGTTGAGCAGAAATTATTTCTATCCATCGAAAGGAGTTTCGATGATGTATAATAAAGATTATAGCATGTCTCATTACCAGACAAGATAGGACTCGAGAGGTCACACACATTAAGAGCTTAAGTAACCAATCAGCAAATCAAAATGTTACTAAAATTGATAATTTTAGTACATTTGGACTTAATTATAATTGTTACAATTAATAAATTATGAATTAATTATTAATTGAATTAAATTAGATTTAATTTAATTAAGTTAGAGTCAGTTAATTGATCCTAATTGAGTTGGGTCAATAGCCTTTTTGAAATGGTTCGATCGGATTTAAAATTGGCTTCGATTTGACTGTCAAATTATTTAATTTGGACATATGACTTAGAGTCCTATTGGATAGGGACTCTCTCTCCTTGTCTCCCTATGTTTCCACATGCCAATTAGTGGGGCCCAAGTGTTTTGGTGACAAAAGAAAAGTGGGCGTGAAAAGAGGTGGGTGCTAAAAGTGTTTAGGCATTGAGAATTTTAAGAGAGCGAAGAGTCCTTCTCTTCTACTTCTCTTAAATTTTAAACCAATTTAGATTAGTTTAAACTCCTCTCTTTCTGGAATGGAGGAATTGGAGAAGGGATTTACCGTAAATCATAAAAGAAAGAGAAAGGGGTGGCCGAACATATGACATGATTTTCTTTTGGGCATCAATAGCAGAGATTCTCTCTCTTGGGCATCCTCTTCCTTTTACATATTTTTCTTCTTCCTTGTGCGAGGTTCAAGAATCTGAAGAGAGATCTTCTTCAAGAGAAAGAAGAAAGAAAAAGGTCCTAGGTCTTGCAAATCTTAATTTGTAAGATAGAATCCAGTTCAAGAAAAGCCGGTCCAGATTCTGATCGGCATCGTTATTAAAGCACCCGATTTGCTGAAAGAGGAGAGGGCTGCAAGGATCTAGTAGTCCAGTGCTCTCTATGACTTAGTTACGTGAGCTTTGTGTGGATACCAGCAAAGATTAGGCAATTGTGCGGCTCTGGTAGAATCCCGGTTATAAAAGCGGATCGGCCCCATTTTTAGAGCAGGTCAGGATAGCGCTCCAGGTAAGTTATTTTTACTTAAAATAATTTTATTTTTAGATCTGATATTTTTCTCATCTATTAAAACATGTTTAGGAATTTATTATGAATAAATTAGATTTATTTATAAATTGCATGTTTAGATAAAAAACAGTTTTTATATCTACTTCCACTGCGTCATGCTTTTAATCTTGGTTTTATGCAATATACTGTTCTTGTAATAACAGTAATTAGTGATTCTGGTACGATAATTACCTCATTTCTTACTATTTTCATCTTTCTTATACTTGATCAACCATTAAGTATCGTTCGGCATTTATGTGGCAATCAGCCTTCTCGTGTCAATCGACCTCAGAGCGCTAATTGGCTCTTTAGTAATGGTTGGTCTTCTTATGTTGGTCGGTCTTTGTGTGCTGATCGACTTTTATGTGACAGTCGGCCTTCTTGTGTCAATCGACCTTAGAGCGCTGATCGGCTTTTAAATGACGGTCGGCCTTTGTGTTAATCGGCCTTAGAGCGTTGATCGGCTCTTACGTGTCAATCAGCCTTCTTGTGTTGGTCGGCCTTTGAGAGTAGATCAGTAATGTACTGCCTCTCCAACCTTTGGGCCTATTTTGGCCTTTCCTTGGGTCTGATCCAATCTTTAGTGAATTGATCTGATTGGTTTATCATAACACTTGCCCCCGACTCCCGAGTTCAAGTAAACTTCGATATCTTGAATGATGAGAGTTAATAAGAGGTAGCAAGGGTTGCCCCATTTTTTTTTAAATATGAAAAAGATAGATTTTTTAATGAAGAGAAAGAAAGAGGTATTTTCCAATTATGACAAATCTCAGCTTTTGTTGGCGGTTTCGACTCACCATTAGTGGGGCATACCGCCCTTGCCAGATGCCATATTTTATATTAGTGGGGAAGTTATCATGGAGTTGCATCGATCGAAGTCATTAAAGCCGCGTGACTTCGAAATTGGATCAGTTGTCATCCTTTTTTTTCTTTCAACTGCCTTCTTATGGATCGAGGTCATCGCCTCAACTTCCGTCAGTTGGAATGTACACACGTGGCATGATCAAAGGGGTGTTCAAGGGTTGAATGAGAAATCCAGACCACCGGCATCTCCTATATAAGAGGCCTTCATTCTTGAGGGTTAAATCTTTTTTGCCATTAGCATTGTTGTCCTTTGGATAACCTTCATCCCGGTCTTTATCTTCTGCAAGTTCTTCTTCCATTTTTCCTAGGTTGGACCTTCTTCTATTCTCAATGGTTAGGTCTTTATAGGTTCTGTCCATCATGAGGTTCTCCGCTGGGAGAGATGACGATGGTCTTTCTGGTGGTCAAAATTCCCTATTCCTTTTTTTTAATTAACAAATCTTGATATTTATTTTTATTCACAGATGTCAAGATGAAGCTGAATGTCAGAAGGCTCCAATAAGCCATCAAGAAGAGGGTGGCCATAGAACCTTCAATAGGACAACAATGAAGGGGTACGAAGAGGACCCGTTTATCCACTAATTTTTCTCGCACTCCTTCAAAAGTCCCTGTCGGGGAAGTACCCCTATAATTATGAAATCTACTTCGGATGAAGACGATGTCCCTTTAGTGGAATGTCTCTCGAAGAAAGCATCGATAGATCCCTCAGCAGAGCAGCCAAGTATATCTGCTGAGCAATTGACGATGCTGTCCACCACTGAACTATCTGCGGAGCCTAGTCAGAGGGATAAGGGCAAGGCTCCCATTATTGAGATAACATCTGAGCCACGAGTCAGACCCGAACCACGAGTCGACAAAGAAAAAGACTTCATGGATTTCAATGTATATGCTGATAATACTAGTCTTGATAATCCAAGATTGGCCAAGACCATGCTAAAGGCCACTATCCTCCTAAAGGATTGGGAGATAACAAAAAACTGATGGCTAGAGGACATCTTTACCTCCGTCACCCCAATACACTGTAGGTGGGTGTCAAAACTATCTTCAAGAATTTCTTTCGTAGGCCTTTGTCATTGTTGCTAACTTTGTCCATGATTTTCTTGGCAATTCATCCATGAAATCTCTCTGATAAAGGAGAGCATCCGTGGATTCGCCGAACTTAATAAAGGTCTTCAGGACCAACTTGAGTCGGCTAAAGCTGAGAAGAAGATGGCGAGGAACTTAGAATGGCCATGGAATAGAAGCTGAACAACACCGGTGTTGTCAATCTTTCCCTAGAGAAATAATTGAAAGTGGCTCATGCCAAGATGACCGAACTCGTAGCTAACTTGAAAAAAAAAAGAAGAAGTTGCGTTCAACCGAAATAATAATAAAAGACAACCTCAAGAACTCCGAAGAGGCCATGGTCCAGAAGGCCAAACTAGAGAAGAAGATCAATACCCTTGAGCAAAGGATGGAAGAAGCTAAACGAAGGGCAAAGCTAGCTGACCAAAAAGCCCTTCATGCCATTGAAGAATATAAGAAACCCAAATCTTTTGATGATGAAATGATCGAAGCGGGGGTGGAGAGCTACAATATTGGCTTTCAGGACTACCTGAAGAAAGTCAAGAAAATATATCCGTACTTGGATGTCTCCACCATTATTGCTGCCAATGATGATACGGATGAGGAAGATGGAGCAAAAAAACCAACTGAAGATATGCCTGCTCCTTCAACCAAAAAGTATTCATCCAGGTAGCCAGGGATATGCCTGCTTCTACGGCTGAAGAGATATCCGTCCAAGAGGTATTCACTACTGCTCCAACTTTCGGATCGACCAAAGAAAAATAATCTTGATGTATACAACTTTCTTTTTTCCTTATCTGTTCATGTGGATCAACTTCCTTTCAGAAGTATGTAAAAAAAAACTTTCTAGATGAATGTAGCTCTTCTTTTGTTCAATGAGTACTTTTGCACTTTGAAATTTTTCTAAGTATGGATTGGTCAGTCTTATTTTTGATTTTTGATGCTTGTGTTTTCTCAGGATTCTTTACAAAAATTTTTCAAAGTCCAAGCTTGTCAGCTTTTCCTTATTCTCAATAGTGTGGTGCCTTCAGAACGAAGGTTCCATGATATAAGGGTTGTAAAAGGGGATATTAATGTTCTCTTTTGAGAAACATTGTGGCCTAGCTAGTCAGACTAGCTTTCTTTAGATATATCGATGAGATGGTGGGCTAGACCAACTCTATTTATCGGATATGGGCCGGTGGGTTAGGCCAACCCTTTAAATTCAGTTATACCGATTGAGTCAGGTGGTCAGGCCTACTCATTGTTTATCGGATGTACCGATAGAGTCGGCCAATTAAGCCTACTCTTTGCTTGTCAAATGGATTATGACAGGAAAAGTAGGGAGGAAGAAGAGATCACTTCATTGATAATATTTGCAAAGAATCTCTATATTCCATGATCGGGCCATTCGGTAGCCATCCAGGCTTTCAATCCGGTAAGTTCCAGGTCGTATCACTTCGTTGATCCGATAAGGACCTTCCCAATTAGGGGTAAGTTTGCCTTGATCCGTAGGTCGAGATATTTCTACCTTTCTAGTGGGGACACCAGGATTAGACACAGATCCCTAGATCCCATATGGTTTAATTAGTCATGTGTCAAAGTTTTGAAAATTTTGTAATCAATTAAGATCGAGTCCTGTAATAAGTTGAGGTTAGTTGATTTGTCTCAACCCTCAACCTAGTCAGTATATTGAGTCATGTACATCAGTTATGAGTCCAGTATGAGCCCAATTTTTGTACAAGAGAGAAGGTTACCCTATTTTGAAGTTTCACTAGGCCACATCTAGGAGTCAGAGGCCACTACATCAGCCCATTGGATTTTGTGTGACAACCCAGGATTCAAGATGCTTCCAGAAATCCTGATTCTTTCCAGATATCCTCCAGATGCCCAGATTCCTTCCTAGATGCTAGAGAATATTCCTAAACTAGGGAATCCATGATTCCAGAGGTCCACCTGCATCCTAGCCCAAAGAAATCGAGCCTAGGCACCAAGCCAAGCCCTAAAGAAACAAGATTCCACGAAATATTCCTGCTACCAGGCACCAGGCCACCCTAGCTTCCAGAGGCCCAAGCCCATGCACCCAAGCCCCTTTGGGCCGGCTCCTTGCTGGCCCTAGAAGCCCAACATGCCCTCCTAGGCTTCCTTAAGGTGTTGACCAAGTCCAAGAGGTGTCCTTTAGTGGAATAGTCAAAGCATGAAGGGAGAAGGAGAAGACTAGGTCAAATCCTAACCTAGATGGGAGTTCTTCCTAGTTTGTTTAGGACTTGTAATTCTAACCTAGCTAGGAGAGGACTTGTAACCCAAGTGTGTAACCCTAGTTAGAGGGCATGGGAACTCTATAAATACCCCACCCCTCCCCCTCTTGTAATCAATTTTTATTCATGATATCAAAACCCTGGTAAATTTATTTGAGCTTGCGAGCTTGTGTTATTTTGCTTTTGTTCTTTGGTTTGTATTTGTGTTCTCTTGCCTGGCCAAATTCCTTGCTGCCCTAGCATCCTTCCATGCCCTAACTCACTACCATGCAAGCCTTCACACATCCAAGAAGGAGTGCCCTTGGCCGCCAAGCAAGGAGATCTTCATCAAGCTTCAAGCAATCAAGCCGCCCTGCTTCTAAACCCTAACCTAATTCCTTCTAAACCTAATTTTTTTTCTTTTTTTTACTTGCTATTTTGATTGACCCTTGACATTTTGTAGGATCCATGAGGTGTTTCACCTCCCTAGAGGAGGCTTTCCTTGCCTCCAAGATTGCCCAAATCAGTCATCAGTTCAAGGAAAACCAAGCTTCATCATCCAGACTCCAATCAGAGTGCTGTGTGATCTTTTCATCGGAAGTTCTTCAAATCACTGATTGGTAACATCCTTCCCTTTTTTTAATTTCTAATTTGATGAAGATAAGCTATCATAATCTGAGAGTTTTTCAATTCTCGGGTCATGGTAATTTATTATTTTGCATGAGTTGCCTGCGATCATGATGATTCTTTGTATTGCTATCCCATTTGCTAGTTCTTACTTTTATTTAAGAATTTACCTACAAACCTAAATTATAAAAATCAAAAAAAAAACAAGTTTACTATTTTTCCTGCATGATTAGCAATCTTAGAGTCATCCCGCATCAGTTTGGTATCAGAGTGGGTTTAGAATAGTTTTTATCTGCATTAGGAACATAAACCCTAATTTCTGCATCCTGTTCACTGTTTTAGATGTCTGTTCTTCATCTGATTTTGACCACCTAAGAATTTTATTTTTTCATAAAATTTGCATGAATTGTTCTCTGTCATATCCTCTATTTTATTATAATTCTTAATTAATTTTATAGAAACCTAAATATCTAAAATCCAACATATTAGGAACCCTAACTAAAAGTTTAATAATTTTGTATCAGTATGAAAATCCTAGGATTTGCATCATCATTTGATTTTTGTTTTGCATCAAATTTAGTAGGTTTCATCATCACTGTCCATCCTCTACCATAGAATTTTTTTGAATTCTTTCTGCATCTATATCTATGTCAAAATCTATATCATCCAAAACCCTAATTTCTTAAATTTCTGCACTTACTTGACCCAACCTAATCAATTTCCAAACTCCCAATCCCAAGCCAAACTTTGTTTGCTAACCCCAATTAACTTAAATTCAATTTATCACAGCATAAAATAATTAAAAAATATTTTATTTTTGATTGTTTTAAATTTCATAAGGACCATTGAATGCCATCATCTCTTTAATCTAATCTTAAGAGCAATCAATATAACATCAGGGCAGGATTTCATCACCTGTCTTGGGCCAAAAACAACCATCAGCATACTGACCTAAGCCTAATTAAAATTGATTAGACCTAATTTGCCCTAAAGGGCTAGGTGACACCAACAGGTCGGGTCTGAGCTGTGTGGGCCAACTAATGCATTTAATTCTGTGGCTATTACTGAAATCTGGTGTCTAAGGCTGAGGGTCCAGAGTCAAACGATCTAAGTGATGTTGTGATTTTTAATTGGGTCCCTGCGAAAGCAGGAGGGCCTCCTACACTCCCACCCTCTACCTGGCCATAGGAAGGAATAGCTACTGGGTTAAGTGTACGTTGAGCTGACCCACCCAGTTTTGGCTCTAGGTCTAGAAAACCCTAGATTAAGCTAACCCATTTTGCATGCTTGGCTGCACCATCTCATTCTGACTGATTGTTTGATTGTATGACCACTAGATTAGGAACCCAATACTAAAAGTCTGCACTCCAACCCAGCTCAGCCATGGATTCAAATTTTGAGACTTTCATGAAAACCATGACTGATCAGATTGCCCAATTGACCATCCAATCTCAAAACCAGTTTACCCAACTAAACCAATCCAACACCCAAACCCAAAAGCAGTTAGCTCAGATGGACCTCAAACATGATCAAATCCAAAATCAACTTGTCCAGTTGACCACTCAACTCAACCAGATAACCCAAGCAAACATCCAAACAACCACTAGGATCGACCAATTAACCACTAGATTAAACCAAGTAGAGAATCGACTAGAGACTATAAAGAAAACCCAAGACTCCAATGCTGAACCTAATCCCGACCTATCCTGTTCCACCTCTCAAAATCCTAGGGGAGCCTTAAATCCAGATCAAGTTATGGAACTCAACCCTAGGAGGACCCAAACCCAGGTTCAATTCATGGAACCCAACCCTACTAGAACCCAGACCCAGGAACCATACCAAGAGCCTAACCATAGGAGAGTTCAACCTTAGGAAACATACCAAGAGCCCAACCATAGGGAAGTCCACAACCCTGACCCTATTCAAGATCCAAACCATAGAAGGCCCCAACATGAAGCCCATGATCAAGATGAAAGGGCCATGAGAAATATTAGGATAGAAGCACCCACCTTTGATGGAAGTCTTGAACCAAAGGTCTATGTAGATTGGGTAGGTGATATGGATTATTATTTTGAATGGTATGAAATGAATGAAGGGATGAAATATAAATTTGCCAAGATGAGGTTGATTCATCAAGCTAGATTACATTGAGCTAATCTTGAGTGAACTAGGAGACAACGAGATCTTCCACCCATAGCTACTTGGCAAGAGATGAAATTGCAACTTAAGGAGAAATACCTACCAGTATCCTATGATCAACAACTCTTAGACCAATGGAATAAAATTCGCCAAGATAATAGATCAGTGTCAGAGTATATTGCTGAATTTGATGAGTTTGCTGTTAGGTGCAACATATCCGAGTCTAAAGACCAAACCCTATCCAGGTTTAGAATTGGATTAAGAGAAGATATCCACAGAGAACTATACATGAGAGAGGCCCAAGATTTGGAAATGCCTATCAAATAGCTAGATATTATGAACAATTCCACCCAGGACCTACCTATCAGAAATCTGAACCTGTTAGGAATAATACCTCATTTCCAAAGTCAAATCCAAACCAGGTATATCAGGTTAGACCAAATGAAAGGAAAACCAATGCACCGGATGCCTACCCTAGGCATGCTACACTAGGGAGTGGTATTGCATAATTAAACTTTTTAAGTATGCATACAGAAAAATCTACTTATGCATAGGATCTAACATAACATGATGCATATAACAAATACATAGGCATGTATAGAAAAGCGCAATAAATATAAACATCATGATAAAATCTAGATCTAAGCATGCATGATAACAAAAATGAATAAAATATACCTGATTGAAGCTGACTCCCTTAGTCTTTAGAACATATCAGCAGCAAATCAAAGCAGCCGGTTGAACTCCTTCAACAGCAAATTAGATCTGCAACAACAAGAACAAGAGATCGATCCAATTTCTCGAGGTGTCCAAATGTCTACCCTCTAGAGTATCCATACATGGGCTCTTGCTGATCCAACTTCCAGATGGATGCTAGTCCTTCGAGAATCAATAAACTGGTCATGGATACGTGGAACAAGGAAAGCCAAACGGATCCCACACACGCTCTTCTCCAAGACCGCACAAATCCACCAAAAAGCACATAAACCGAAAAGCTAAAAATAGGAAGGATCTCACGGTTCCTCTCAAATCACTTGCTCTGTTTGCTTCCTCTCTCGCTTATGCCCTGGTCCTCTCTCTCTCCCTGTCTCATGGCCTGCTACCCTGATGTAAATCAGGCTGAGAAAATCCCATGAAGGAAAAAAGATGACACCGTTCCTCGCTCTCTCTTCCTCTCACTCTCTCCCACGCTCTATTCTTCTTTCATCTCAAACCCCAAATCACATGGCCTTCAACCGCTTTATATAAGAGACGGTAAACAACCGTGAAGGCAAGGGAAATCAATGGAGAGGAGTCCAAATAAAACACCGTGAGAAGAGTTCAGATAAAACCAAACTAAATATAAAAGGCTTTGATCGGTTTAATACGCTGGGAGAACATGGTGAAAACAGGGACCGAAGCAAGTAGGAGAGACATACGAAAGGAAGGAAAATACCATGAGACCCTTTACGGTGCAATGGATCAGAAATCCCACACAGCAAACAAACTCCAAGCTCATCCGATCTACAAGATGATCTAATCCCTTTACACGGTAAAAACATGGCAACCGAGCAGAGGAAGAAAAGAAAAATTACCGTGTAAACAAACCAAATAAAACCGGTGTTAATAAAATGCTGGGAGAAAATAAAAACCGTGTAAAACAACCTTTGTTTAAATCGGTTCTTCAAACAAAAACCGGTTCAACAAACCCCGATCTGATCAACTCGAACAGAAAGAAAATCGGGTCCAGTCTTGGTCCACCAGGAACAATTCTTGGTTGACCCAAACAAATCCTGGTCGATCCAAATCAGACCAGATTGATCAGAAAAAATCCAATGTGTGCTCAACCTGTCCATTTGATCTTAATATCGAAATGATTCCCAATCGTTAATCGGTTCCTGGATCAGGAAGAAATTCTCTATGGCATGTGACCTCATAGGTTCGAACCTAAACGGTAGTACTGGAACACTTTCAGTACTATCACAAAATACCATCTAGCAATGGGTCTCGGCGTTCGGATAGACCAAAGATACGAGAGCAATCTATCAAACCTCTGGCATATGGTTATTGTATAATTCATCCCTTTGACCTCCAATGCTCAAGATGACCTAGGGTTAGACTGCCAACCCTAACTGAGTCAATCTACAACAAGTCTCAACCTCGCAAGTCCAGTGACTCCTCACTAGGACTACCCCAGCCGAGGATTTGCTAAATTGAAACACTGCAAGACATTCAATCCAAATAATTTGGACATGTCAATTCCATCTTGGTCCATCACTGCTTCACAATTACTTGCCTGTACCCAGAAACCTTCCATCACCGGATTAGAAATCCGGATAGTCCGGCACCAAAGCACAGGGAGTTGCTTGCAAGCTACTATGGTGACCTCAGGTCAGAGGGACACATATGATCAGAAAAAATCTAATGTGTGCTCAACCAGTCCGTTTGACCATAATATCGAAATGATTCCCAATCGTTGATTTGTTCCTGGATCAGGAAGAAATCCTTTATGGCATGTGATCTCATAGGTTCGAACATAAATGGTAGCACTGGAACACTTCCAGTACTAGCACAAGATGCCATCTAGCAATGGGTCCCGGCGTCCGGATAGGCCGAAGAAGTGAGAGCAATCTATCGAACCTCTGGCATATGGTTACCGTATAATTCATCCCTTTGACCCCCAATGCTCAGGATGGCCTAGGGTTAGACTACCAATCCTAACTGAGTCAATCCATAACATGTCTCAACCTCGCAAGTCCAGTGACTCCTCACTAGGACTACCTCGGCCGAGGATTTGCTAAATTAAAACACTGCGAGACATTCAATCCAAACAATTTGGACAGGTCAATTCCATCTTGGTCCACCACTGCTCCATAAGTACTTGCCTATACCCAGAAACCTTCCGTTACTGGATTAGAAATCTGGGTAGTCCGGTACCAAAGCACAGGGAGTTGCTTGCAAGCTACCATGGTGACCTCAGGTCGGAGGGACATATATACCCATATCCAATCGCGAGCAATCTTTGATAGAAAAGGAGCTCCACAGAGTCACGTTCAATGAGATATCACACATCCCACTTGCATATCACATTAGTGTCACCACACTCCTTTGGTCAAGAGGACAACCAAACGATGTGAACCACAATAACCTACACTTGATACATTGCCGTCCTATATAATGTATCCTTTGGTTGTGAATCTTTTTAAAGGACCACTCGATATATCCTCTCTATAGCGAAATTAGTGCAGTCCTAAGGACTTCATCACATAAATAGAGTTCATTACAGGGAAATGAATAATGTGATGAGCTACTAAAATAAAATTTTATTAATTCATATACAAATTACAATATTGAACACAACATCCTACAGCATAGGTGATTGGCTTTGGGACACAATTCCCAACACCAAATCCCAACACCAACCCAGGTCGATTTAACTCCAACCTTGTTAGGCCAAACCCTAATCCAGTTCGACCCAACCTTAATCTAAATCGATTCAATCCTAACCCAAACCGACCCAACCCTAACCCGAGTCCGAGTCCATTTAGTTCTAGTAATCTACACCAGCTAGAATCGACAAGGGTAAGGCACCCATGTTTCAGAAAACCCCAAGCCCCAGCCCCAATGCTTATTTTAGGTATAATAAGGTAGGTCACTATGCTAGCCAGTGTCCCACCAGGTCATTACACATAGGGGAGCTAAAGGAACAAGAGCCTGAACCCAATAATGAGGATGTAGAAGAAGAAGTTTATGAGGCTGAACCAGACTTGATAAAGGAATATGAAGGAGATAAGGAGGAATTTGATCAAGTAGGGGTAGTTAGATATATTTTAACCCAAACCCAACCTGAGAAAGATTGGCGTAGGACTAGCATCCTACAAACTTTTGTTAAGATTAGGAATAAAGTATGTAAGATTATAATTGATCGTGGTAGTTGTGTCAATGCCATTGCTACTGAGACAGCTAAATCTTTAGGCTTGACCCAAGTTCCACATCCCGACCCCTATAAAGTATCATGAGTAGATTCCACCTCTATGCCAATCAAGTCTAGGTGCCAAATCCTAGTTAAATTGCAATCATATGAAGAAGAGATTTGGTGTGATGTCCTTCCCATGAAGGTTAGTAGTGTCATTCTAGGTCGACCATGGCTATATGATCTTGATGCTACTTTATCTGGTCGAACCAATATCTATACCTTTTATCACCATGGGAAAAGATTTGTGATTTACCCCACTCAGCCTAGGAGTTCAAGAAATTCTAGTAGCCTTAGAGCAAAACCAGGAGTTAATCTGATTATGGCTAAAGAATTAGAGGTAGACCCTTCTGAACCCACTAAGGAATTCATGAGAATTGATCTTGAACCCACTTTAATAATTGAAGAAGTAATTAAGCCAGAATCAAACTTTATGGGAGAAACTAATAATTTACAAGAGTTGTTCATAGAGGAAGCCCAGGATCAAATCCTTAAAGAACAACCAAAAGAAATAGGTGTATATAATGAAACAACTTCTGAATGTGAGTCCATAGACTCAATCTGTATGTCTGCACCTACACTAAGGAATTCATGAGAATTGATCCTGAACCCACTTTAATAATTGAAGAAGTAATTAAGCCAGAATCAAACTTTATGGGAGAAACTAATAATTTACAAGAGTTGTTCATAGAGGAAGCCCAGGATCAAATCCTTAAAGAACAACCAAAAGAAATAGGTGTATATAATGAAACAACTTCTGAATGTGAGTCCATAGACTCAATCTGTATGTCTGCACCTACACTAGCCTCTGTACAGCATATGCACCATGAAATTAGTTAAGAGCTGAACATAATTAATGAACTAAATAATAACTTGGCTAATTTCCAAAAGAAAGATGAAGAATTTTCTGTAGAGGAATATGTGATTGTTAAAGAATTTTCTGCTCACGAAGCTAGCCCATCTAAAATAATGAATAGTAGTGGACCCAATGTCTATGTACCTGAAATATCACTTGATTTAGGTATTAGCTCCACCTTCATCATTCAGACTTTGTAAAGTCTAGGGAACTAGCAGCGATACCCAACGAGCCCCTTGAGCCACTCCCGTTCTTTGAGAGAGAACCCATCCTAGAGCGACCACATATAATTTGGTCTTATGATGAGGAAACAATTGAGAGAGCTTTGGATGATCAAGCTATTGGTACCCAGGATAGAGAATGTCAGCGGTATTTGGTCCGGTGGCAAGGTCAGCCAGAATCTAAGGACTTGTGAAATGCTGGTGCGGATCTGCTGTGCCTCAACCCAGACCCTCCTTGAGCCAAATTGATCCATACTCGATGGGGTCGAGTTCCTCCCTCCCCGGGAGAATTGGTGGGGACACTAAGATCAGTGGTGTGGGCACCAGAATCAGGAAGAGACTCCAACCAATTCAAGTCAAATCTGAGTCCTTATGGTTGGATGAGTAAAAGAAAGTCCTGTAATTTTTTTCTTTCTTTAATTTTGAGTCCAAATAATTATGTAAGTCGAGTCCATTTCAATTTTATGTTGGGACTAGTCCAGCCTGATTAACCTTGTATTTGAGAGTTGGGTCCAAATGAGTCAAGTCCAATCCATGAAGAATCAAACCAAACCACATTTGAAGACTAAAGAAGACTCAAGACTTATACTCCAAAGCAAGACCAAAGCCACCTCAAGTGGGGACCACATGCCACATGACACATGCCACCTCATCATCCAAGGTTGCTGCCACATCACACATGCCACCTCACCATCCAAGATTGCTGCCACATCACACATGCCACCTCACCATCCAAGGTTTCCGTCTAAGAGAAGAAAAGGGAAATTTGAAATTGAATTGGCTACAACCTCCTCCACAACTTCCTCCACTCTTCATGGGACGCCCCATATTTTTCTCCACAAATTTTTCTCCATGATATTTGGTGTAGTTTGAATTCAAAATGGCTTAATAGTCTATAAAAGACTCTTAGTCTTCTTGTAAAAGGATGATGGAAAAAAAAATTAAAAATTTTCTTCTATGTGAGTTCTATGTGCCTAAGTGGTAGTTTTAAATTCTTCTCCCTATCCCACGCCAACCCTACTTTCTCCTCCTCCATCTCCAACGCCTAAGACACTCTCCTTCTTCTCCAATCTCAAGCTAGCTCTTCAATATTCAAGGTTGATCAAGAAGACCATCACAAGGAGGCCGGCCTAATCCATTTCAAGTGATCTACCATGGCGCCAAGATTATTCTTCAACAATGCTTCCTCGACTCTTCTTTAGTTTCTCCATTTCATGACTAACGTATTTTTACCAAGTTCCTAATCTTGAGGTTTCTTTGTGTAGGGTTCTCCGGGATTCCGAATTCAAGAGGAAGGAATTACTTGCCACAATCCAGAAAACAAGAAGCGCCCTCAATTTGTAGTATGGTCTTGTCATTTGGAAGTCTCTTCATGAGTGATCTTGATCTACTTGAAAGATTAATGCCAGGTATGTTCTAGTGTCGATTAGGTCTGAAATATTAAATTTGCCTAGCTTAACTTGTGTGGTTCGAATCTCATTCCTATTTCTTTGTTATTTTGATAGTCTCATTAATTAGGTTTACGTTTGATCGTTTGAGTTCTTTTTATTAGACCTCCTTTGATATTATATGCTGAACTAATCATATGCAAATAAGAAAATTGCTAAGTTAATCTATGCTAATCTCCTTTAGGGTTGCATCGTTGCATTCTCATCTTGCATGTCCCCACCATTCTTGGTATCAGAGCATGGTTGCATTAGGGTAGAATAGTTTTCTTTAAAATCCAAACTAGATCAAAAACTCACGCCTCCTGAGCGGGTGTACTCCAGTACACTGTCACGACCCATGGGAGTAATGAGCCTCCGGGCTGGATGTGAAGTTCTAGATTAGAGTTTGGTAAAGCATCGCAATTCCTTCAATTCTTTTTTTTCTGTGAATCTGAATCTGCTGGCTGTGATCAAAAGAAAATTTCAAAAAAAAAAGAAAAATAGTACATTTTGCATTGCCATAAATTTTTTTTTTTGATTCCATATAAGGTTAGTTATAATCACACAAAGTTTCAGCATCAGAAGAAATTCACGAAAAATACTAAAATTCCTACTTCAATCTTCTGTCCTGCTGAAATAGTCTACAATACATGGTCTGTTGTTTTTATTGTTTCTCTTTATATATAGATCTAAATTTTTTGATTTTTGTTTTTCTGGGATTGTCATAATTCATTTTATTTCTCAACAATTTTTCAGATTTTATTTCGATTGTTAGAATTTCTAGCATTCGAAATACTCTCTGAGATTCAATCTGAACTGAAATTCCAGCAAGAACCAATCTCAGAAAATTTTTGAATTTGAAGTTCAAATTTTAAATTTTAAAATTTTAAATTCTGACATTATAGAATCTGAAACTTGGAGTTTGAAATTTAAATTCTAAAATTTAAGTTTGAATTTGAAATTGTTTGAAAACTAATCAAGTCAATTAATTAAGTTAGCTCATAAAACAAAAAAAAAATTTTTTTTTGCATTCATTTGAAAACATCTTAAGGGCATCAATATGACATGGGGGCAAGAGTTCATCACTTGTCCTTAGCCCAAAACCACAACCCATCATCTCGATCCCAATCCTTAATTAAAACCAATTAGACCTAATCACCCTTGTGGGTTAGGGACACCAACGAGTCGGGTTCGGATTAGGGTCAAGTTGATTGTGTCCACTAATTGGTGTGTGCTTATGGGCTTGGTGTCTAGGATTGGTGTATTAGGGCTTGTGGGTTTGTCCGCCTACCTGGCCAATCACAGATTGGTGTCTAAGGTTGGCAGAACAGGGACCTCCACTCCCCTTCCCACCTACCTGGCTAAGTCACGAAAGTTACTACTGGCTAGTTGGTCCTTTTAATTAGATTTCTAATTCGTACTCTAGGTCTAGAAATCCTTAGCCCGAGTTTGAGTCTAATTGTTTGCATGACAACTAGATCAGGAACTCCTTACCACCCTTCGCAAGACCAACCAAGTTCATCCATGGACACTAGTATGGAAACCCTTATGAGATCTATGATTGAGCGACTTGAACGTTTGGATGCTAGGTTTGACCAGTTCGAGGAAAGGATAGGAACCCTAGAGGAATCTAGGTTGACCCCAACTGAACCACCTTCACCCAGATTACCTTCAGTTCGCCCTAGAGCCCAACGACAGGAACATACACTTGATCCAATTCATAGAAGGCCACATCAGGATTATACTGATCACACTCCGGAGCCAAATCCTAGAAGACCTCGCCATGATACTTTTGATCAGGATGATCGGGCCTTAAGGAATATACGTCTAGATGCACCAACCTTTGAGGGAAGCCTAGATCCTAAGGTGTACATAGACTGGGAGGCTAACATGGACCAATATTGTGACTGGTATGATATGTCTGAAGAGAAAAGATTCAAGTTTGCCAAAATCAGACTAGTCCGTCAGGCTAGGTTGTATTGGGGAAATGTTGAACGCATAGCTAGGCAGAGGGGAGACTTACCTATAGTGACCTGGAGAGACATGAAGAGAAAGCTTAGAGAGAAATATTTGCCTATGTCTTATCAGCAAAGGTTGTTGATCAGTGGCAACGATTGACACAAGGAAATAATACTAGAACATACCTGGCATTAATCTTTCAAGTAGATCAAGATCACTCATGAAGAGACCTCCCAAATGACAAGACCATACTACAAATTGAGGGCGCTTCTTGTTTTCTGGATTGTGGCAAGTAATTCCTTCCTCTTGAATTCGGAATCCCAGAGAACCCTACACAAAGAAACCTTAAGATTAGGAACTTGGTAAAAATATGTTAGTCATGAAATGGAGAAACTAAAGAAGAGTCGAGGAAGCATTGTTGAAGAATAATCTTGGCACCATGGTAGATCACTTGAAATGGATTAGACCGGCCTCCTTGTGATGGTCTTCTTGATCAACCTTGAATATTGAAGAGCTAGCTTGAGATTGGAGAAGAAGGAGAGTGTCTTAGGCATTGGAGATGGAGGAGGAGAAAGTAGGGTTGGCGTGGGATAGGGAGAAGAATTTAAAACTACCACTTAGGCACATAGAACTCACATAGAAGAAAATTTTTAATTTTTCTTTTCCATCATCCTTTTACAAGAAGACTAAGAGTCTTTTATAGACTATTAAGCCATTTTGAATTCAAACTACACCAAATATCATGGAGAAAAATTTGTGGAGAAAAATATGGGGCGTCCCATGAAGAGTGGAGGAAGTTGTGGAGGAGGTTGTAGCCAATTCAATTTCAAATTCCCCTTTTCTTCTCTTGGGCGGCAACCTTGGATGGTGAGGTGGCATGTGTGATGTGGCAGCAATCTTGGATGGTGAGGTGGCATGTGTGATGTGGTAGCAACCTTGGATGATGAGGTGGCATGTGTCATGTGGCATGTGGTCCCCACTTGAGGTGGATTTGGTCTTGCTTTGGAGTATAAGTCTTGAGTCTTCTTTAGTCTTCAAATATGGTTTGGTTTGATTCTTCATGGATTGGACTTGACTCATTTGGACCCAACTCTCAAATACAAGGTTAATCAGGCTGGACTAGTCCCAACATAAAATTGAAATGGACTCGAATTACATAATTATTTGGACTCAAAATTAAAGAAAGAAAAAAATTACAGGACTTTCTTTTACTCATCCAACCATAAGGACTCGGATTTGACTTGAATTGGTTGGAGTCTCTTCCTGATTCTGGTGCCCACACCAATTCTCCCGGGGTGGGAGGAACTCGACCCTATCGAGTGAGGGTTGGCTTGATAAGCTTCTAATGCATCCGGGTAGATTTGTTGTAGGTCCTCTCGGGAAATCCAGGAGTCTTCAGATTCAGGACATCCTTGCCATCTAACCAGATAATGTTGGTAGCCTCTATTCCTAGTAGTAATGATCTGGTCATCCAAGATCCTTTCAATTCTCTCTTTTCTCTCAGGAACACTTGGTGGTGGACACTCATTTGGTGTTTCACTCTCAAAAGAAACATTAGTACCAAAAAGCTCACTAGGTATCAATGCAAGTTCTTTGTATTCTTTTAAGTCTGAAACGTTAAATGTTGAACTAATGCCATAACTTGGTGGTAATTCTAATACATAAGACCGTTTCTGAGTACGTTGCTAAATTTGATGAGTTTGTAATGCGATGCAACGTAGTCGAGTCTGAGGCAGCCACATTGTCGAGGTTTAGATCAGGATTGAATGAAGATATAAAAGGGGAACTGTTTTTGAGAGAAGTCCATGATTTAGATCAGGCATACCAAGTTGCCATGGACTATGAGAGGTTTCAAAGGAGAGCTACATTTAGGCGACCTGAGCCCATTAGGTTTAATCCCCTTATTAGTCAACCTAGTTCAGTCCCTGGTACAACCAATAGACCAAGATCCAGCTCGAATCCAACCCCTAGGCACAACCCTGCCATTCCCCCAATTCCCAGAGAAGACAAAGGAAAGAGCCCTGAAGTTCGAGGTGAGAGGGAGCGAGTTTGCTATAAGTGTCGTAAACCAGGTCATTTCGTGAGCCAATGTCCCTCTAGAGCTTTACATATAGGGGAGGCAGAAGAAGGTGAATCAGAACCCCTGGAGAATGATGAAGAGGAGGTTTATGAAGCAGGGGATTGCTTGGCTGATGAGTATGAAGGAGATGAAGAAAATGTAGATTCATCAGATGTGTTAGGAGTTGTGAGATGTATCATGACACAGACCAAGGAGCAGGAAGACTGGCGTAGGACTAGCATCCTACACACATTTGTCAAAATAGGAGAAAAGGTCTGTAAGATTGTGATCGATAGTGGAAGCTGTGTCAATGCCATTTCCACTAGTGCAGCCAAGAGTCTAGGATTACCCAATGAACCACATCCCAATCCATATAAGGTATCCTGGATCGATTCCACTTCTATCCCAATCAAGCAGAGATGTCAGGTCCGAATCCAACTTCAGTCCTATCAGGAACGAATCTGGTGTGATGTACTCCCTATGGGAGTAAGTAGCATCATCCTAGGTAGGCCATGGCTGTTTGACCATGATGTGACAATTGCATCATCTTAGGTAGGCCATGGCTGTTTGACCATGATGTGATAATTTTTGGTTGATCAAATTCCTGTGCTTTCAATTTCAATGGCAAGAAAATTATCATTCATCCAACCCAGCCTAAGGACAACACCAAAAGAGGAGTTAGCAGCCTGAAAGAAAAAAGGACTGGATTAAATTTGATAGGTGCAAGAGAATTAGAAAAAGACATTAATGAGGGAGCACCTATTTGGATGGTAGCTGCTAAGGAAACTATAGACCACACCCCTGTAGAACACCCTCAAGAGGTGGTCCAATTATTGAAAGACTTTGAAGACATATTTCTCGAGGATCTTCCCGACAATCTTCCACCTTTAAGGGACATACAGCATGCCATAGATTTAGTCCCTGGTGCGACTTTACCTAATTTGCCTCATTATAGGATGAATCCAACTGAACATCAGGAGTTACAAAGGCAAGTTAGTGAACTTCTTAGAAAGGGGTTTGTTAGAGAAAGTTTAAGCCCTTGTGCAGTCCCTGCCTTGTTAACCCCTAAAAAAGATGGTACCTGGAGGATGTGTGTAGACAGCCGTGCCATCAACAAGATTACTGTCAAATATAGGTTTCCAATCCCAAGACTGGACGATATGTTAGATATGATAGCCGGATCAACAATTTTCTCCAAGATAGACTTAAAGAGTGGCTATCACCAGGTTAGGGTTAGGCCTGGAGATGAATGGAAGACCGCTTTTAAGACTAAAGATGGATTATATGAGTGGTTAGTCATGCCGTTTGGTCTGTCCAATGCACCCAGCACCTTTATGAGAATTATGAATCAGGTGTTGAAAACTTTCATCGGGAAATTTGTGGTGGTCTACTTTGATGACATTCTTATCTATAGCAAGACTAAGGCAGACCATTTAACCCACCTAAGGCAAGTTTGCCAAGTCCTTAGAAAGGATAGCCTCTATGCCAATATCAAGAAGTATGATTTCTTAACACATAGAGTTATCTTTCTAGGATTTGTAGTAACATCTGAAGGAGTGTCCGCTGACCCTGCAAAAATTAAGTCAATAGTAGAGTGGCCTGTACCCAAGAGTATCCATGATGTCTGTAGTTTCCACGGTTTAGCCACCTTCTATAGGAGATTCATTAGAGGGTTCAGTACGATAGTGGCTCCAATCACTGATTGTATTAGGAAGGAAACTTTTGAATGGACTAAAGCAGCAGACAAAGCCTTCCTAACAATTAAGGAAAAAATGACACACGCATCCGTCTTGAGGTTACCCGATTTTACCAAAGTGTTCGAGGTTGCTTGTGATGCTTCTGGGGTAGGAATTGGAGGTGTCTTGAGTCAAGAGAATCACCCAGTAGCATATTTCAGTGAGAAGTTAAATGAAGCGAGACTAAGGTATTCCACCTATGATAGGGAGCTGTATGCGGTAGTTCAGGCATTACGTTATTGGAGGCATTATCTTCTACCGCAAGAGTTTATCCTATTTTCTGACCATGAATCTCTTAGGTTCCTTAGTTCTCAGAAGAAATTGAACCCTAGGCACGGGAAATGGGTAGAGTTCATATAAGCTTATACGTTCGTACTGAAACATCGTGCCGGAACTGAAAATAGGGTTGCTGATGCGTTGAGTCATCGTTCAATGTTGTTGAATTCTGTGAGCACTGAGGTAGTAGGGTTTGAAAGATTAAAAGAGGAATATCCTACATGCCCTGATTTTGGTGACATCTATCGATCCCTTCAATAAGGATCATCTAGTGAGCATAGTGATTATACCATTTTAGATGGATACCTTTTCAGAGAAAATTAGTTGTGTATTCCCAAGACCTCTATTAGGGAATTTCTAATCTGGGAAGTTCATGCTGGGAGCTTAGCAGGACATTTTGGTAGGAATAAGACCATCTTAGCAATAGAAGACCAATTCTTTTGGCCCGATCCAAAAGAAATGTGGCCCAGATTGTAGCTCAGTGCCGTACCTGTGCTGTTGCAAAACAGCAAAGACAGAACACCGGTCTGTACACACCCTTACCTGTCCCTGATTGTCCATGGCAGGATATCAGCATGGATTTTGTAGTAGGCCTCCCTAAGACGTCTAGGAAGTATGATTCTGTCTTTGTGGTTGTCGATCGTTTCTCCAAGATGGCCCACTTCATTCCTTGTTCTCAAATTTTAGATGCTTCGAAGGTGGCCAAGCTTTTTCTCGATCAGGTCGTTAGGCTTCATGGTTTATCCAAAACCATTGTGTCCGATAGAGATGTCAAATTTACTAGCTATTTCTGGAAAACCCTGTGGCACATGCTCGGTACCAAGCTGAAACTCTCTATTGCCTATCATCCTCAAACCAATGGCCAGACTGAGGTAGTAAACCGAAGCTTAGGAAATCTGTTGAGATGCTTAGTTGGTGACAACCTAGGAAATTGGGACCTATTACTTCCTCGTGCTGAATTTGCCTATAACAGCTCAGTTAATAGGTCTATTGGGAAAAGTCCGTTCGAAGTGGTCCATGGATACAGGCCTAGGAAGCCTTTAGACCTAGCTCCTTTACCCACACATGCACGGGTGTCCGAGTCTGCCGAGTCATATGCACAACATATTAGGGAATTGCATAAGGAGATTGCCAAAAGATTCAAGCGAGCAATGAACTCTATCAGCATATGACTAATTCACATAAATGATGAAGGAATTACTTGCCACAATCCAGAAAATAAGAAGTGCCCTCAATTTGTAGTATGGTCTTGTCATTTGGGAGGTCTCTTCATGAGTGATCTTGATCTACTTGAAAGATTAATGCCAGGTATGTTCTAGTGTCGATTAGGTCTGAAATATTAAATTTGCCTAGCTTAACTTGTGTGGTTCGAATCTTATTCATATTTCTTTGTTATTTTGATAGTCTCATTAATTAGGTTTACGTTTGATCGTTCGAGTTCTCTTTATTAGACCTCCTTTGATATTATATGCTGAACTAATCATATGCAAATAAGAAAATTGCTAAGTTAATCTATGCTAATCTCCTTTAGGGTTGCATCGTTGGATTCTCATGTTGCATGTCCCCACCAATCAGACACAGATCCTTGGATCCCGTATGGTTTAATTAGTCAAGTGTCAAAGTTTTGAAAATTTTGTAATCAATTAAGATTGAGTCCTGTAATAAGTCGAGGTTAGTTGATTTGTCTTAACCCTCAACCTAGTCAGTTTATTGAGTCCTGTACATCAGTTATGAGTCTAGTATGAGTCCAATTTTTATACATGAGAGATTATCCTATTTTGGAGTTCCACCAGGCCACATCCAGGAGTCAGAGGTCACTACATTAGCCCATTGGATTTTGTGTGACAACCCAGGATCCAAGATGCTTCCAGAAACCCTGATTCTTTTCAGATGTCCTCCAGATGCCCAAATTCCTCCCCAGATGCCAGAGCATATTCCTAAACCAGGGCATCCATGATTTTAGAGGTCCACTTGCATCCTAGCCCAAAGAAATCAAGTCTAGGCACCAAGCCTAAGCCATAAAGAAGTAAGATTTCATGGAATATTCCTGCTACCAGGCTACCAGGCTACCCCAGCTTCTAGAGGCCCAAGTCCATGCACCCAAGCCCCTTTGGGCTAGCCCCTTGCTAGCAAGCCACTTGTTGAAAAACTCAAGCCATTTGTTGAAAAACTGACTTTATCTTCTAACAAGCTTGAGTTGATTATTAAAGATCAAAGAATTTCTGGTAATAAAGCTGGAATAGGTTTTAATGCCTCAAATTCAAATTATGTTTCGGCAACTACATTTGTGAAACAAAAGGATTTTGTTCCCAAGTTTACTTCTCATAAAGCTTTTATGACAAAAGGTTCTACTTCCATTTCAAAAACCACTTTGTATATTCCAAAAAACTCAATTACAAAACCTGCTATTTCTGCACTTCATGCATCTAGAATTTCAAAGTATAAATCATTTCAAAATTCTAGAATCAGATGTTTTGCTTGCAAAGAACTAGGACATAAAGCTTTCAACTGCAATACTATTAGAAATATCCATAATAGATCAAGAAAAATTTGGATTCCCAAAGGAACCACCTCGACAAACCTGCAAGGACCCAAGTTAGCTTGGGTACCTAAAAGAACTCCTTGATTTTCTTGTAAGAATGTCTTGCAGCCTGGAAATTGAAGAAAAGATTCTATCTTGATAGTGGCTGTTCAAGGCATATGACGGGTGACAAGGATTAGTCCATCATCCTGGAAATGAAAGAAGGAGGTATGGTTACTTTTGGAGACAATGGCAAGGAAAAAATAATCAGAATTTGTAAGACCAAAATAACCCCCTGTACTTTCATTGAAAATGTATTACTAGTAGATAAACTGAAGCATAATTTATTGAGTATTAATCAACTTTGTGATAAAGGTTTCAAGGTTATCTTTGAATCATCTATGTATATAGTAACTAACTCTCTTGATTCTAGCAACAAATTCATTGGTCATAGGCTTGGAAATATCTATGTGGTAGATCTAAATGATCTAGCCATGGCTAGTAGTTCCAGTTTAGTTGCAATAAATACTAAGACCAAGGAGTCTTGTTTATTATGGCATAGAAGATTAGGTCATGCTAGCATGCATACTATTGCCAAGTTGATTTCCAAAAATCTTGTTAGAGGCATGCCTAAGTTTAAAGTTAATTTTGATCATGTTTGTGATGCATGCCAAATGGGTAAACAAACTAAGGGGAGATTTAAATCAAAAAATATGATTTCAACTTATAGACCTCTAGAACTACTTCACATGGACTTAGTTGGACCAACTAGGACCACAAGCCTAGGAGGTATGAAATATGTTCTTGTGATTGTAGATGATTTTTCCAGATTTACATGAATTTTGTTTATTGCTTACAAAGATGAAACTTTCAAAATGTTTAGAAAAGTTCACAAAAAGGTTTCAAATCAGAAAAATCTTTCAATAATTTCAATTAGGAGTGAACACGGCACTAAATTTGAAAATTAATTTTTTGATAATTATTGCACTGAAAATAGCATTGAACACAACTTCTCTACTCCTAGAACACCACAACAAAATGGTGTTGTAGAGAGGAAAAATAGGACTTTGGAAGAAATGGCCCGAACAATATTATGTGAAGATAATCTTTCAAGGTACTTTTGGATAGAAGCGGTGAACACTGCGTGTTATATTTTAAACTACGTTTTGTTCTGTTCTATTTTGAAGAAAACCCCCAATGAGCTTTGGAATGAAAATAAACCCAACATAAATTATTTTTATGTGTTTGGATGTAAATGCTTTGTACTTAATAATGGAAAGGATAATCTAGGAAAATTTGATACTAAATCCGATGAAGTAATTTTTCTTGGTTATTCACTACATAGCAAAGCATATAGGATATTTAATAAAAGGACTCTTACTGTTGAAGAGTTAGTGCATGTTATCTTTGATGAAACTAATCCTTCACCATCTAGAAAAGATGAGTGTATTGACAATGATGCAGGTTCTATTTAAAAAGAGATGGAAGACATGAGTATTCAAGAAAGACCAATTGAAGAAGGAGAAGAAACAGTAAGGATCATACCGATCTACCAACTGAATGGAGGTACGCTACTTCGTATCCTAAAGAATTAATTATTGATGATCCTTCTCAAGGTATTAGGACTAGGTCTACATATAGAATTGCGCATGACTACCTAGCCTTTGTATCACAAATAGAGCCTCATACTTTAGAAGAAGCAGAAAATGACCATAACTGGATGTTAGCTATGTATAAAGAATTGAACCAGTTTGAAAGAAATAAAGTTTGGATACTAGTTGATAGACCTAAAGACCACCCAATCATAGGAACCAAATGGATCTATAGGAATAAATTAGATAAACAAGGAAATGACATTAGAAACAAAGCTAGATTAGTGGCTAAAGGATATAGTCAAGAAGAAGGTATTGATTTTGATGAAACCTATGCACCCGTAGCAAGACTAGAAGCCATTAGATTACTTCTTGCATTTGCTTGCTACATGAATTTTAAACTTTTTTAAATGGATGTAAAAAATGTATTTTAAAATGGTTTTATCGTCGAACAAGTTTTTGTAGAACAACCATTAGGTTTTGAAAATCATGCTTTTCCAAACCATATGTTTAAACTCAATAAAGTTTTATATGGTTTGAAACAAGCTCCTAGAGCCTGGTATGATAGACTTAGTACTTTTTTAATTGAAAATGATTTTTTAAGAGGAAATGTTGATAAAACCCTTTTTATCAAAAAGAAAAATAATGATATATTAGTTATACAAATTTTTGTGGATGATATTATATTTGGTGCAACTAATGAAAGTTTTTGTGAAGAATTTGCTAAGCTAATACAGGGAGAATTTGAAATGAGCCTAATAGGTGAACTTAATTACTTCCTCGGACTTCAAGTAAAGCAATCAAAGGAAGGGATCTTCATTAACCGAGCCAAATATACCAAGGAAATAATCAAGAAGTTTGGTATGGAGACGAGCAAACAAATGAGCACACCCATGAGCCCATCTTGCAAATTGGACAACGATGAAAACAGATCCAATGTTGACCAAAAGCTATATAGAGGTATGATCGGATCCTTATTATATTTAACTGCTAGTAGACCGGATATCTTGTACAGTGTATGTGTATGTGCTAGATTTGAATGTAATCCTAAAGAAACACATATGCTTGTTATTAAAAGAATTTTCAAATATTTGAAAGGTACAAGTAATTTAGGTTTTTGGTATTCTAAACAATCATCTTTGAATTTAATTGGTTTTTCTGATGCTGACTATGCTGGTTGTAAAATTGATAGAAAGAGCACTAGTGGTACATCCCAATTTTTAGGGTTGAAGTTAATTTCATGGCACTGTAAGAAGCAAAACTCCGTAGCTTTGTCCATTGCTGAGGTAGAGTATGTTACTGCTGGTAGTTGTTGTGCTCAAGTGTTGTGGATTAAACAATAACTAGAAGACTTTGGTGTTACACAATTCAAAATTCCTATCAAGTGTGATAACACAAGTGCTATAAATTTAACCAAAAACCCTATTCAGCATTCTAGAACTAAGCACATAAAGATTAGACACCATTTTATTAGTGACCATGTTTTGAATGGTGATACTGAACTATAATTTATCCCTACTAAAAGATAATTAGCTGACATTTTTACTAAGCCACTAAATCAGGATAGATTTGAATTGCTTAGAGGAGAATTAGGGCTTTGTGATTCTTTCTAGATTTAAATAACTTGATTTCCTTTAAAACTAAGGATGAATTATGTAGAAAACCTCCTACATTTATTTATGATTATTGAGCAACTATCCTTGGACTATCATTTTATCAAATTCAATTTCTAAATCATTTCATTTTCTGTGGAAAGTTTCTGTTCGAGTCGACTCGAGCAATCTTGCTCTGGTCGAGCCGGCTCGAATATCTGAGTTCTCTACCTGTTGCTCTGGTCGAGCCGACTAAGTCTTTTCCTAGCCGACTCGATGTTCTGATCTTTCTGAGTTCACTCTGGTCGAGCCGACTCGGATTTTTCTAGAGTTGGGCGAGCTAACTCGAATGTCGGGAAATCACTATTTAGATAATTTTGAAATGTCTTTTCTTGTACTTCACTCTTTTTACTTTACTTCAAACACACTCTACTCCTCTCAAAAACTTTACCAAACTCCCAAAATTCATTCCCTAGAACCTAAATTTCCTAAACTCCACTGCAATGGCTTCTTGAAGATCTGCAAGGAAGATTCTTCAAGTTGGTGAATCTAGCGCACGCAGTGAAGATGCAAAAGGAAAAAGAGAAAAGGGGAAAAGGTCTACCACTAAGCAATAAGAAGAAGAAACTCCCTCTCCTACTATGCAGATTGTCTCAATGGCCAACCGGCCTGTCACTTGCAGAAGAAGAATAGATTTCTCCTTCCTAGAAGAGATGGAAATGAAGATCGGAAGATGGATAGAAAGTCAGGGCTGGAAGCATTTCTGTTCTTTGGACATCTTAACCTTCCCCTCACTGGTACGGGTCTTCTATGAAAGTATAGTTCTTCAAGAATTTCATTTGGAGTCAACAGTCAAGGGAATCAAAATCATCGTGGATGAAGAGAAGTTGGGAAACTTGCTATAGATGACTACGGACGGCGCCACCGAGCATACTCTACCGGACAAAGAACATATATTAAAGCTCATTTTGGAGAAAGAAGATGTGAGCTCCGTTCAGCATGTTCAAGCCAACTTATTATCGAAGGAAATGAGGCTTCTACACAATATGGTCAGTAGAATATTTCTTCTTTGAACTGGTCACTTTGATTGGGTCAGCGAGAAAAAAATGACCTTTATGGGACATCTAATAGAAGAAAAGCCTCTCAATCTTCCCTACATAATGATGATTCAAATGACTGAAGCAGCCAAGAAAGTCAAAGCCTACCTACCCTACGGTATGGTCTTCACTTTACTGTTTGAAGAAGCTGGGGTTGACTTAACCAATGAGATAGGCAAGCCACTATATCACTTTGACACTTACTCCTTCAATTCACTGAAAAGAATGGGTTACAAGCTACAGGAAGGAATATGGATAAAGAAAGTGTCTAGTCAGGTTACTGCTACTTCTTCAGAAGATGATGAAGCTACTGCTATTGAAGAAAGATCTAAAGGTACAATGATTACTCCATTGACCTTAAGAAGCTAATATTTTAGAAGATGGAAACAATTTCAAGTTCATTGACAGATCACATGAATTCTACAATTGATGAAATGAAAAGTACAGTTAATGCAAGCTTGCAGGAAATGAGATCTGAACAGAAGCTTCACCAGGATAAAATTAAAAAGGAAATGTAGGATTTTAAAGAAGAGATCAGAAGCATCCTGCTGCAATCCCAAAAAGAAACAATCACTACTAAAGAAGCTCCTGTACAGATCTTCAAGGAGTCACTTGAAACTCCTGTTCCTATTCCTTCATCTGATCTTCTTGTTGAGACCAAGAAGAAACCCAAAACCAAGAAGACTAAGACTTTTAGAGCCCCTGTTAGAACTAGATTCAGGATTTAAGGTTTAAACCCCTGAAAACTAAGACCTCTGATAAAGTTAGAGGCCTTCACATCAGCTTATTGGGCCTTGTTTGCCATCCTAGGGTCCAAGATTCCTTCAGATGCCCCAGATGCCCTCCAGATGCCTTGATACCGTCCAAATGTCAGAGAATATTCCCAAATCAGGGTACCTCATAATTCCAGGAATATGCCAGTACCCAGGCCAGGAGATTCCAAGCCCAGGAGTCAAGCTCAAAAGCCTTAGAACCAAGATTCCAAGGAATATGCTGATACCAGGGCATCGCAGATTCTAGGGCCCAAAGCCCATGCATCAAGGCCTAAAGGAGGACGCCCCCTTGATGCCCATGAAGCCCACATGCCCTAGCCCAATACATGTAGGTATCCAAGCCCTTTTACCAAGTCCAAGCCTTTGACCACTTCAAAGGAGGAAGGAAATCCAAGTAGAATAAGGAGAACTAGTTTCATTCAAAGTGTATTCTTCGAATCTTAATCAAACTTTTAATCCCTTTCCCTTTCTACTTTGTATTCCTATCATAATTAGGAGACGACTTGGAGAACATTTATAAATACCCCACCCCTCCATGTCTTGTAAGAAATCTTTATTCATGATATCAAAACTCTGGTGAATTTTATTTGAGATTGTTCGTGTGTTACTTTATTCTTGTGTTGAGGTGTGAGTTTCCTTGAGTGCCCTAGTCTTCCAAGCCCTAGCCGACCAAGCTTGCTACCTTCATACCCTAAGATGCCAAGGAAAAGGTATCCCTAGGCCACCCAAGCATAGAGATCATCTTCCCCTTTCAGCTGCCAGCTCCAATCAACCATAAATCCTAGCTTTCTTCCAAACCCTAGTTCGCTTTTTTTGCTTTCTAACTTGTTACTTGCTGACCTCTGATGCTTGCAGGATTCCCATGGTGTTTCCCCTCCAAGGAGGAGGCTCTCTTTGCCTCTAGGACTAATCCTAGATAGCTGCCCAAACCAAGGAACCGAAGGCTTATCTTCCAGGCGCCAATCTCGAGTGTTGTACGACCTCGGCTTCAAATAGTTCTTTGAATCGGTGCTTGGTAAATCCTTCCCCCTCCTAATTTCTGATTTGATGAAAGTATGCTATCCTAATCGGGGGTTTCTCAATCTCCGAGGTCCTATCTTATATTATTTTGAATGAGTCTTATGCAGGTATGCTAGTTTCTTTCAGTACTAGTTTCCTAGTTATTCTTACTTGATTTCGGGAACTTTAGTCTACAAATTAAAATCCTAAGAAAATTCTAAAAAAATTAGTTTCTATTTTCGTGCATGCATATGAGTCTTAGGATCATCTCACATCAAAAGGTGAATGGCAAGTAGTAAATCTATATAGATTTTATATATCTCAATAGAGCATGTCCAAAAAATGGCTACCTACTACCTGTTGGGTTCCTGGCAGGCACAGCGGAAGGCTAGGTTTCAAAATTTCCGTTATTGAAACCCTAATCGGTAGGAACCCAAAACCCTAGGACCACTTGACCATAACAACTAATAAATCATAACTTTAGGATTATAGAAGAATACCTGGAGTGCTATACTCCTTAATTTTTACAAGGCATACAAGTATATGCCCTTCAGAGGTGATCCACATAGGAACCGGACCAAGGAAACACTCCCACCAAGCTTGCTTATTTGACTAAGACTCTTCTCGGTAGCCTTTCTTCCTTTCTCTTTGCTAGAACCCTTACCCTCCTGTAAGAGACTCAAAGACCTCTCTGAACCCTCTCTCAGAATTCAATTATCCCTCCTATATTTCTTCCTAGGCTCTTGTCTTAAAAGCATAAGTCTTGTCTTAAAAGGACAAGCCTTGTCCTAAAAGGACAAGGAAGAGAAAATAGAAAGTGTCTTCTTTCAGATTAGAAGGAGTCTTTTAGGTCTTTTCCTCAGCCCTTGATAAGACCCTCTAAGCAGAAGGAGTCTTTCAGGTGAAAAGACTTATCATGATATATCATTTCATGTGCCAAGAGAAATATAAGTGTCTCTTTATTTTTCCAACCACTTTCCCCACTTGTCTTGTGGAAAGTTACCGATCAAATAAAGGCTAAAAGGCATGGGATCCCAAGGGGTGTCTCGGAGAAAACAGAAGCCTTCAAATAGAAGGACTCTTGCATTTTAAATCAATGCCATAATGAAGGGACACACCACAATTCCATGCCGATTCCTTCTTCTTTTGACCGGTCAACACCCATCTAATTAGGCATGGAGATAAGGGAGAGGATCCTTGAGTTTATCTGGTATTTGTGATTAAGTGGTAGAAGGACTCTTGGTCCTTCTATGCACCTTATTCTTGGCACACACCAATATGGTGCCGAAGTCCTTTCCTACTTGGACTCTTTCATAAATCATAGATAAAGCTCCAAATAATTCTAGATAAATATTGATTAAGGCTGCCCCAATTAGAACTCAACTCATTTGATGTTTTATTTAAATTGGTTAGCCCAAATAGCAAGCCAATTGATCCAATTCAATTAGGTTAGGAGTTGGGCTAGCCAACATATGCTAGTATATAAATTAGCTAGCCAATTAGGATCCCATGACCCTAATTAAAATCCAATTGACTTCTTTGGCCAATTTTCTAACATGTGTGACCCTTTGGGTTCCATATCTAGCCAGCAGTAAATCCAGGTCCAAGCTATTTCAATCCAATCAAAGCGATTGACCTAATTAGATCAAATCGAGCTGACCCAAGTTATCAATTCGAACCAATTTCCAAATTCACTCATGAATCTATCCAATTTGATTCATGAAAACCTACAAGACATGATTGACATCTAGCAAAGTATCATGCCTACCCAAAAGATGAGAAATTTAGTGAAAATTATTAAAATACCCTTCAATGAAAATTTACCATTTAATTCAATTCTTTGTTTTTTCTTTATCCCGATTAAGTGATGGGCATGGATAAATATCAAACCATGGCACTTAATCCTTTTGAATCTCAATTTGATAATGAAGACTCAATCGATGAAAAATTAGAAACCCTATCTAATCTCATCCTGCTTCGATCAAAGACTTCCTAAGTCAACACTCAAAGAGATTGCATGGGATAAGTCCTCCTCTTACTAAGAGTGATCGATTCCTTGTTGACCTATGATGTGGTGGGACCGCTGACGTGGGGGAGTCGACAAGTGCCACGTCAAGGGAAGACGCCGCGTCAATCCTCCTGCTCGAACTTCACTGTCGAGCTGAGCTGAGCTCCCTCGAGACAGCAAGCCGAGCTTCGTCCTCCACCAGGTCAGGCCCGCGAGCTCAGGACGCCTAGGCCGGAGCCGCACTTCGCCCTCCAGAGCGAGACCCTCGGAGGATTGAGCCCTGTGGTTGGAGTCGAGCTTAGCACTCCTCCGTCCGTGGAGCCTCTCCGAGCATGAGCCCTCTGGACCGGGCCCGTACTCTGCCCTTCAGAGTGAGACCCTCGGAGGATTAAGCCCTGTGGTCGGAGTCGAGCTCAGCACTCTTCCGCCATGTGGAGCCTCTCTGATGCGGGACGAAACAAAGAACCCATGGTTATTGTGAAAGGGAAAGGCCTAAAGCAAACTAAGACCGTGGAAGGGCTAAGAAGCCTCCCGAGACTAGGATGACTCAGAAACTAAATCCTAAAATAGCTGACCTCTTTTGTTTTCAAATTTTCTTGGTGGAGGTGGCGAAGGAAGGATGGGGATGGGAGACTGGGAACTGGAACTCATGGACCTTGGGACTCATCCTAACGAAGAGACCTCTCACCTCTAAGGCATTATGCCCTCCTCGATACTTGGAGGTGCTAGGATGAATCTCAAGGTCACGAGGGGAAACAGAGAGAGACATGAAGCTTGGAGAGAGAATGGAGATACCTAGGGCCTCACACCCCTCGACATCCTGAAAGACAAAGGCAAGATGGGGCCTCACACCCCTCGACGTCCCGAAGGACAAAGGCAAATGGGCCTCGGCCCAGAACCATAACAAGGTTTCTCAAAAATTCATTTTCAACCCATCTTGCCTTCGTCCTTAGTGACGTCTAGGGGTGTGAGGCCCCGTCTTGCCTTCATCCTTAGGGACATCGAGGGGTGTGAGGCCCCATCTTGCCTTCGTCCTTTAGGATGTCGAGGGGTGTGAGGCCCCATCTTGCCTTCATCCTTAGGGACGTCGAGGGGTGTGATGCCCTGTCTTGCCTTCGTCCTTTAAGACGTCGAGGGGTGTGAGGCTCCGTCTTTTCTTCGTCCTTCAGGACATCGAGGGGTGTGAGGCCCTATCTTGCCTTCATCTTTCAGGACGTCAAGGGGTGTGAGGCCCCAGGTATTTCCATTCTCTCTCCCACCTTCATGTCTCTCTCTGTTTCCCCTCGTGACCTTGAGATTCATCCTAGCACCTCTAAGTATCGAGGAGGGCATAATGCCATAGAGGTGAGAGGTCTCTTCATTAGGGTGAGTCCCAAGGTCCATGAGTTCTAGTTCCCAGTCTCCCATCCACATCATTCCTTCGCCACCTCCACCAAGAAAATTTGAAAACAAAAGAGGTCAGCCATTTTAAGATTTAGTTTATGAGTCATCCTAGTCCCGGGAGGCTTCTTAGACCTCCCACAGCCTTAGTTTGCTTTAGTCCTTTCCCTTTCATAATAACCATGGGTTCTTCATTTCTGTCCCGCATCACTCTCCGAGCGCGAGCCCTCTATACCGGGCCCGCACTCCGCCCTCCAGAGCGAGACCCTCGGAGGATTAAGCCAAGTGGTTGGAGTCGAGCTCAGCACTCCTCCGCCATGTGGAGCCTCTCTGAGCACAAGCCCTCTGGACCGGGCCCGCAGTCCGCCCTCCAGAGTGAGACCCTCGGAGGATTGAGCCTTGTGGTCGGAGTCGAGCTCAGCACTCCTCCACCACGTGGAGCCTCTCCGAGCACGAGCCCTCTGGACCGGGACCGCACTCCGCCCTCCAAAGCGAGACCCTCAAAGGATTGAGCCCTATGATCAGAGTCGAGCTCAGCACTCCACCACGTGGAGCCTCTCCAAGTGAGAGCCCTCTGGACTGGGCCCGCACTCCGCACTCCGCCTGCCGTTCGAGGTACTGCCTGGTTTCCCAGAATGAGGTGACCAAGAGGAGTGTCGGAGCGCATGACAGCTCCCCTTATCATGAATTGGGAAAGGCTCCTCGGGACATCATCGCACGCGCCTGACAGCCCAGTGGAGATCCCGAGGTGGATGCCCAATGGTAACCTAGTTTGCAACAAACTTGGAGGTAACACAACAATACCAACACATAGAAAAAAGAACACAGGCAATAACACATAAAAAAGAGGAAGAAGGGTGAAAGCCCTACCAAGAAGAGGGGCACGGCACCACCAGCACTCATAAGCAAGGTCGAGGCGGAAGGGCCACACAGAGACTCCCTCTAACCAGGCCACACTTCCCCTGACACACTTGCATCCCACTTACACACAACTCACTCCTCCTCGTGTGGAGTCCATCAAGAGGGGCTCGACCAGGAGGATCTGTTCCCCTGTATCATCACTGACTTGACCATCGGAGTGCTCCCGTCGGAAACCCCGACCCGGGTCACTAACCCCTATTTTGCAGGTCCAGGACCAGAGGACTGTCAGGTAGTGAAGGGAGCGCACTCCGGCACTGGCAGCTACGGGCCACGGCGATCTTGGCGGCAATAGATTGGCACACCAGGTAGCGGGGATCAAGCCCTCCATCTCTTTGCAGATTGACACTCCATGGAAGAATGGTGACGACACAAGCATGAGAGGCCTCCACCAGTTGTGCAAGAGACTCCCCTTCCCAAGGGAGCCCACGTCACCTCAAGGCGGGGCCACTTTTTCCGGCAGTCTAACCACCTCCAGCTGAGAAGGCAATAAGCCAGCTCTACTGGCAGGGAGAGCCACTCACCAAGTCTCGGGCGGGCGATGCCCAGACCCCACCGGGGCAGAATGGGCAAGAACCCCATCATGGGTGCCAGGCACCCATGTCATCTTCTCCGTCTCCTTCAACGAAAGGGTCCACTGAGAAGCCATCAAGCACGCAACGGGAAGGTGCCTGGAGGAACATGAGCGCAAGCTAGTGGAGTTCTCCCATCGGTTTGCCAGTATGCAAGGCTCGACTAGCGAGCAAGCGGACTACAATGCCCGCCATCGTTGAAGTCCTTCACCGGCCATGACAAGACAAAGTACTGTCGCTTTTAACTCGATCACGGCCATGACATCGAGGAATATAACAACCTCAGGTGGGAAATTGAAAAACTCATCAAGAGAAGTCGCCTTAAAAGGTTTGCGGGGGGCAGACCTCAAGTGGAGACCCGGGCGCTAGTCGCTCCCCCGCCAGCTCCAACCATCGATAACCATCCTACCGAGAAGCCGGTTGGCGTGATCTCCTGGGGAGATGAGCGCGTGTCCAAGAGGACCTGCGGGGGGCAGGGGACCTACGATTGTGAACCACCCTGAAAAGAATGCATCATGGCCGATAACGGAAACTCTGCAGGCATGCTTCCTTATGATGCCCCCTCCGAGAGCACCACTATGACAACTTTTGTGGTCGATGGGCTTCCTACAGCCCACAACGTCATCTTGAGATTGATTCAGGCCTGACCTACTCGATGCCAACTTCAACAAAACTCGTCGGCAATGAGTAGCCCAGCTCTACAATGCTCGGGTTTAGCCAAGAACCTTTGGGCCCAGAAATTTGGCGCCGTGCCGGGCAGAGGCATGTCAGTCCCGAGAACGCGGCAAGTTTCCACCAAACTGGGAAGGTCCCTACAAGGCGGCCGAAGCCCCATTACAGGGGGTCTGTTATCTTGAAGATCTTGATAGCGCTAGGCTCCCCCGAATATGGAATGCCTGCGGTCTGCGAAGACACCACCGACGATGTAAGGTTTCTTATCGATAATAATGATAACGACTTTTTCCTTGCACGAGTATCTATATGTCTTGTAGGAAAAAATCGATAGCATCCCCGAGCCTAACTCCAGGACATCAAGGGATCTTCAAGCCATGATGCTCTCAATCTCAAGCATCACCGAGCCCAGCTCCAGGATGTCAAGGGATCTTCGAGCCATGCCGCTGTCAATCTCAAGCATCCCCGAGCCTAGCTCCAGGATGTCAAGGGATCTTCGAGCCATGCCGCTCTCAATCTCGAGCATCCTCGAGCCCAGCTCCAGGACGTCAAGGGATCTTCGAGCCATGCCGCTCTCAATCTCGAGCATCCCCGAGCCCAGCTCCAGGATGTCAAGCGATCTTCGAGCTATGCCGCACTCAATCTCAAGCATCCCCGAGCCCAGCTCCAAGATGTCAAGGGATCTTCGAGCCATGCCGCTCTCAATCTTGAGCATCCCCGAACCTAGCTCCAGGATGTCAAGGGATCTTCGAGCCATGCTGCTCTCAATCTCAAGCATCCCCGAGCCTAGCTCCAGGATGTCAAGGGATCATCGAGCCATGTAGCTCTCGGTCATCAACATCCCTGAGCCTAGCTCTAGGATGCCAACCAAAGACCGGAGCTCAGACCTCTGGCCAAGGGATCATCAAGCCAAGCCGCTCTCAATCTCAAGCATCTTCGAGCCCAGCTTCGAGATGCCAAGGGATCTTGGAGCCAAGCAGCTCTTACTAATGCCTCGAACCTAGCTCCAAGGTGCTAAAGACCTGAGCCAAGCCCTCAGGCAAACCTTGGATCGGAGCCCAGCTCTCCGGCCAAGAAGGCCTCGAGCCTAGCTCCAAGGCAATCAAACCCTGTGACCCTCTTCTCTGATCTCCCTGCTCATCAAAAAAAAAAAAAGAAAAGAAGAGAGGGGAAGGAAAGAAAGAGAACGAGAGGGAAACATGGCAATAAAACTATCATTTTTCAGCCCAAGACCGGAGCTCAGATCTCTGGCCAAGGGACCCTCGAGCCATGCAGCTCTTAGACATCAACATCCCCGAGCCCAGCTCCAGGAAGCCTGCCCAAGATCGGAGCTCAGATCTCCAGCCAAGGGACCCACGAGCCATGCAACTCTCATTCATCAATGTCTCCGAGCCCAGCTCCAGGATGCCAGCCCAATATTGGAGCTCAGATCTCTAGCCAAGAGACCTTCGAGCCACGCAGCTCTAGGTCATCAACATCCCTGAGCCCAGCTCCAGGATGCCAGCCCAAGATCGGAGCTCAGATCTCCGGCCAAGGGACCTTCGAGCCACACAGCTCTCAATCATCAACATCCCCGAGCCCAGCTCTAGGATGCCAGCCCAAGACCGGAGCTCAGATCTCTGGCCAAGGGACCTTTGAGCCACACAGCTCTCAGTCGATGACACCACCGAGCCCAGCAACTATCGAATGCCATAGCCTTGCACCCGGCTTGCCGGCATTGAAGTCTAATAACTCAACCCTAGGCAAGGTGAGGCCCCCTTCTCTAATCTCCCCAAGCCTCAAAAAAGAAAAAAAAAACAAAGAAAAAGAAGAAGAAGGGGAGTGAAAGAAAGAGAAAAAAGAGGGAAGGGCCGATCGAAAGCTAGGTTGCAAAGGAATTCAGGTTTCATTAATGAAGTGTCGGTTACAAGCATTTTGCGGGCCCCCGACATGCCGGGCGACCCTGACCAAGCACAGAAGAGAAAATACAAAGCAAAAAAGAAAAGGGCTACTCCATGCTGGCCGGCCCCCTTGTTGAGCACTGAGGCTGAGAGTTCCCTCCTTTAGGAACCTCTGGTTGGTCAGCTCTAGTCTCGGATGGTTCAGTCATGGCTGGCATTGGAGGCTCTGAGGTCGTAGCTTCCTCAATAACCTCCTCATCGAGCTCCGTGTACGAGGTCAAAGGATATTTGAGGTGATCGCGGCTCTTCTCGGGGACAAGGGTCTCGATCCGACCATGCAAAAATATGAAGCCTTTGTAGAAGGAGTCTGATGCCATCTGAAGGATCTCGGCGATGAACTCCTCCGTGGCCTTGAATCTGGCAATAGCCTCCTCAGTGCCTTTCTTGGCCTCGACGGCACCCTTCCTCGCCTTGGAGGCCTCCATCCTAGCAGCCTCCACCGACTTGGCCGCCACCTTTACTGCCTTCTCAGCCGCAGCTAGCTTCTCCTTCCCTGCTGCTAGCTGAGCCTGGGCAGCCCGGGAAGCCCCTTGTGCCGATCAGCCTCGGCACTGTACTAGTTTAACTTCTTCTCGATGATGGAGAGATCGTCGACGGCCTTCTTCGAGTGACTCCGCTCCAGGTCGCGAGCCTCCAAGAGCCTCTTCGCTCGCCCTTCGGTGTCGATGAGCTGCCTCTCCAGGTCCTTGACATTCTGTTTGAGTGCCCCACTCGCCCCAGCCTTCTCCTTCAGGTCGGTTTTCAGGGACTCGATCTCAGCCGCTTGCTGCCGCTCAAGGCACTCCTCGTTCTGATAACAACCCTTAATGAAGAGGGCCTTGGCATTGATCTACACCATGAATAGTGGTCAACTCAAAAAAAAAAAAAGAAGAAGAAGAAGAAGAAAAAATAGAGAAAGAAGAAAGGGACACCTCACCGAGTAGAGCTGGGGGAACATGGCGGTGATGACGTCGCCCAGCCGCATCCCGGCCATATCCTGCCAGTCACATGTTTGGATCGAGAAGTCCATCATGTGCTCGACCAATTTGGGGTGGAGGAACGAGCTTTCCGGCCCCATCTTGAAGGGGAGACGGCATCGCACCTCCTCCCTCCTACCCCCTCCAAAGGTGGGTGGCCTTGCTCCGCTAGCTACAGGGCCTTGAGAGGCCAACTGGGGAGCTGACACTGGTGCAAGTGGTGCCTCAGTCACGATTCTAGCTGTGCCCCAGACCTCCTCATCCTTGATCTTGATTGGAAGTGGGCTCGGAAGACTACAAGACGCAGCGGCAGCAGCTGCGACCCTTGCCCGAGTCACTACCTCAGGCTCCGCAACGGGGGCCGCCCCTTGATGACCCCGCTGCTCGGGAACCTCCCGGGCATCCTGTTGGACCAGCCTCAGTGCTGCAGATGCCACCCCCTCCACTAGCGTAGGGGTAGCTCGAGTCACCTCCGAGCTCTGACCAGCTGGAGCAGCCAAGCTCAGACTAGCCACTGCAGTAGGGGCAGCCACAGGAGCGCTCTCACCTCGGACCCACCTCGATGGAGGATCCCTAGCCAGCCCGGTTGGTGGCCTCTTCCGAGTGATCGCCAGTAGATCGCTCTCGGTGAAAATCATCCCTGCATGCAAGTCACACAACAGTCAGAATCCGTGGGAAGGAATGCAAGAAATGCACAGAAAAGGAAAGCTCAGGTCGAACTCACCCAACCCATTTGTTGGGTCGACCCCGGAGTCAGTGAGGTTCTGCTCAGATAACAGGATCTCGAGAGGAGGATCTGGGTGATGCGGAGCTGCTCGTACTCATCCCGGTCAGCCGCATCGACCACAGAGTTTCGATTTGGGAACTTGTTCGGATCACTCCAGACCCAGTCAACTGGTATTAGCTGTGCAGGGACCAAACGGTAGTTGTCCAAGATGGACAAGAAGAAAGGGTGAAAAGGAAACCGGAGAACCCCGGAGAAGGTCTCCTCATAAAAAGCAAGGTGGCCAGGGCCGCTGGAAGTGACCCGCTCCCCCGGACGAGGGATCATGAGCTGAATAGAACTTGGGATGCCATGACATCCTGAATGGTCTTTAGTTCCTCGGCGGTGATCATCGAGGTGACCCCGCCAAGAACCATGGATCGGGCAGACCCAGAAGTAGGAGGAGGGAGAGAAGGACCGGACCCTGGCTCCTTGATGAGCACAGGACCGGGAGGATGCCTCCTACTGAACTCGAAATGAGTTGTGTCCTCCTCCCCGCCAGAAGAAGAAGAAGATGCCGGCCTCTACTCAGAAGGACCGGCCTCGACCTGACCAGTGGAGGGGCGAAAGCCCGAGCCAAAGTGGGACATCCTCAAGAATAAGGGGAACGAAGGACTCGAAGTGAGGGACGGAAGAGCAGACTCAACTCGAAGAAGACCCAGGCCCCGGAGAAAGAACCCTACTCTAGCGGGGGGAGAAGGAAGAATAGACTAACCTGGTTCCTTATAAAATCTGAGGCAACTGTGAGGAAGAAGAAAGCTTGGGTAGAAGCAGCAGGTGCAGAGAATTCAAAAGAATTGATGTTTCGGGTAAGGCCCTCCTTTCATTTCGAAATGACCCGATGGATTAGTATCCATCCGACCCCTCTACCAACGGAACCATGCCACGTGCTGCCCATCGATAAAAACGATGTCCTGGCCGCTCTGAATTCTATGCCAACATTAACTAATCCTCGGACGTGGCCACGTGGCACCCCTGCACTGGCTCACAGGGCCATCTCTCGAAGTGCCAGTAATCTTGGCCATCATTGTGCCAAATTTTCACTATTCCATGTCAGCACCATAATTACTCCCTTCAGCCCGAGCGGCGTGCACCAACGAGCCTCGGGAGTGGGGGGCAAATGATGTGGCAAGATCGCTGACATGGGAGAGTCGACAGGTGCCACATCAAGGGAAGACGCCGTGTCGGATGCCACGTCGATCCTCCTGCTCAGACTCCACTGCCGACCTGAGCTGAGCTCCCTGGAGACAGTGAGCCGAGCTCCATCCTCCACCAGGTCGGGCCCGTGAGCTCAGGATTCCTAGGGCAGAGCCGCACTCCGCCCTCCAGAGTGAGACCCTCGGAGGATTGAGCCCTGTTGTTGGAGTCGAGCTCAGCACTCCTCCACGTGGAGCCTCTCCGAGCACGAGCCCTCTAGACCGGGCCCGCACTCTACCCTCCAGAGTGAGACCCTCGGAGGATTGAGCCCTGTGGTTGGAGTCGAGATCAGCACTCCTCTGCCACGTGGAGCCTCTCCGAGCATGACCCTCTGGACCGGGCCCGCACTCCATCCTCCAGAGTGAGACCCTCAGAGGATTGAGCCTTGTGGTTGGAGTCGAGCTCAGCACTCCTCTACCACGTGGAGCTTCTCCGAGCATGAGCCCTCTGGATCGGGCCCGCACTCCACCCTCCAGAGCGAGACCATCGGAGGATTGAGCCTTGTGGTCAGAGTCTAGCTTAGCACTCCTCCATCATGTGGAGCCTCTCCGAGCACGAGCCCTCTGGACCGGGCCCACACTCCACCCTCTAGAGCGAGACCCTCGGAGGATTGAGCCCTGTGGTTGGAGTCGAGCTCAACACTCCTCCGCCACATGGAGCCTCTCCGAGCGCGAGCCCTCTGGACCGAGCCCGTACTCCACCCTTCAGAGCGAGACCCTCGGAGGATTGAGCCCTGTGGTTGGATTAGAGCTCAGCACTCCTCCACCACGTGGAGCCTCTCCGAGCACGAGCCCTCTGGACCGAGCTCACACTCCGCCCTCCAGAGGGAGACCCTCGGAGGATTGAGCCCTGTGGTTGGAGTCGACCTCAGCACTCCTCCACCACGTGGAGCCTCTCCAAGCATGAGCCCTCTGGACCGGGCCCGCACTCCACCCTCTAGAGCAAGAACCTTGGAGGATTGAGCCCTGTGGTCGGAGATGAGCTCAGCACTCCTCCACCACATGGAGCCTCTCCGAGCATGAGCCCTCTGGACCAGGCCCACACTCCACTCTCCAGAGTGAGACCCTCGGAGGATTGAGCCCTGTGGTCGGAGTCAAGCAAAGCACTCCACGTGGAGCCTCTCCGTGCACGAGCCCTCTGGACTGGGCCCGCACTCCTCCCTCTAGATCGAGACCCTCGGAGGATTGAGCCCTGTGGTCGGAGTCGAGCCCAGCACTCCTCCGCCACGTGGAGCCTCTCCGAGCGCGAGCCCTCTGGACCGGGCCTGCATTCTATCCTCCAGCAAGTCGACCCCGCAAGCCGGGGGCATCAGGTTGGAGCGACCCCTGCCATTCCAGCTCAGCCCTGGCTCGAACATGGACCCCACTAGCCCAGAACACTAGCAAACTGCCCGAGGACTACACTGGAGCACCTCCCAGACCGTACTAACCGCCTATAGCTGCCGGTTACACTAGAAAGGGGAGAAGCACACTGATCGAGATGCCACGCTCATCACCATCCACCTAGATCATCCAAGAGAGGAGGCCAACTGGGAGATTCGAATCTGGGGGGTGGCGGCCCAATGTTCGAGGTACTACCAGGTTTCCCGGAATGAGGTGACCAAGAGGAGTGTCGGAGTGCATGACAGCTCCCCTTATCATGAATCGGGAAAGGTTCCTCGGGACACCGCCGCACGTGCCTGGTAGCCCGGTGGAGATCCCGAGGCGGACGCCCAATGGTAACCTAGTTTGTAACAAACTTGGAGGTAACACAACAACACCACCACACAGAAAAAAGAACACAGGCAAGAACATGAAAAAAAGAGGAAGAAGGGTGAAAACCCCACCAAGAAGTGGGGCATGGCACCACCAGCACTCGCAAGCAAGGTCAAGACAGATGGGCTACACAGAGACTCCCTCTAACCTTGCCAAACTTCCCCGGACACACATGCATCCCACTTATACACAACTAACTCCTCATCGTGTGGAGTCCATTAAGAGAGGCTCGACCAGGAGGATCTATTCCCCTGGATCGTGACTGACTTGACCGTCGGAGTGCCCCCACCGAAAACCCCGGCCTGGGTCACTAACCTTTATTTTGCAGGTCCAGGACCAGAGGACCATCAGGCAGTGAAGGGAGCGCACTCCGGCACCGGCAGCTATGGGCCACGGCGATCTTGGCGGAAACAACCTACTCATTACCTTCATGCATAATCCACCATATCCAGAAGCACCCCTTACATGACTTAATTAGCATGAATGAGTATGCACCAAAATATGAGTTCATGTGCATAAGATACAATGGTAGTCTCGGGTCTAAGGATCACATATATAACTCCCACTAAGAGAACATTCTTTTTGACAAGTAAGACTTCCATTAGATGTTCTCTTATCAGATCAATTTAGTGAATCATAAACTAATGAGCACCCACATCCTGATATTAGTGTCACTACATAAGTGTTCGTGAGACCAACCACCCTCTCCATCGAGCATACATAGGATGTGCTAGTCTATCCGGATTCATCGATCCCCGTATCAAAGATCCTATGATTAGGAATATTCTAGATTAGGGTTTATAGGTTTAAGATCTCATTGTTATCCTTGTAACTCTAAAACCATTGTCCTAATCTGTGGGGTTCATCATAATCTTATAACTAAAATATAAGATACAGCATATGATGAATCAAGAAATTGCCTTTATTAATATCAATCTTAAGTTGGAAGAATACAAAAATACCACTGATATAATAACTATGATTAGCTTTTAGGGCACAATCCTTTCAATCTCTCACTTGCACTAAAGCTAATCACCCCTATATTTAATATCCATACAATCTAGATGGCAATCTAATTGCTGTAGATGAAGTGTCTTAGTGAATGGTTCTACTATGTTATTCTTTTTATCTACTCGTTCAACCACCACATCATTTCTTTCAATGATTTCTCGAATGGGTGAAAGCATCTTAGGATGTGCTTAGACTTATGGTGAGACCTCGGTTCCTTTATTTGTGCAATAGCTCCACTATTATCATAATACAATGGCACTGGTTACTGTGTAGTAGGAACCATGTCCAATTCTAAGATGAATTTCTTTATCCAGATATCTTTCTTAGTGGCTTCACTAGTAGCTATGTACTCTGCCTCAATGACTGAGTCAGCTATAGTTGGCTACTTAGTACTCTTCCAACTCACTGCTCCTCCATTCAGAGTAAAGACATATCCTGATATGGATTTACTATCATATGGATAATATTGGAAACTAGAATTTGTATAGCCTTCTAGTTTCAACTCTATTCCACTATATGTTAAAAAAGTATCTTTAGTCCTTCTTAGGTACTTAAGAATATTTTTCATAGCTTTCCAATGATCCTCTCATGGATCAGCATGGAACCTGCTTACTATACCTAAGGCATAAGCAACATCAGGCCTGGTACATAGCATTGCATACATTATTGATCCTACTGTCAAAACATAAGGGATCTTATTCATCCTGTCTCTTTCTTCTAGAGTCTTAGGTAACATCCTTTTATATAGGTGTATGCCTTGACTCATAGAGAAGTAACCCTTCTTACTTCCCTCAATATTGAATCTCTTCAATATTAAGTCTATGTACCTGGATTGGGATAACCTTAGCATCCTTTTAGATCCATCTCTATACGTTTTTATTCCTAGAATATAGAATGCTTCTCCCAAATCCTTCATGGAAAATCATTTTGACAGCCATGTTTAACTGATTGCATCATTGGAATATCATTTCCAATGATAAGTATGTCATTGACATACAAGACCAAGAAGACAATAGCACTCCCACTTGTCTTCTTATATGCACATAGCTTATCCGTATTCTTGATGAAACCAAATTCCTTAATAGTTTCATCAAAATGAATGTTCCAACTCATTGATGCTTGCTTTAATCTATAAATGGATTTTCTGAGCCTGCATACTTGGTTTGGTCTCCCACTTGAGACAAAACCCTCTGGCTGTGACATATAGACTTCTTCCTCAAGATTTTTATTAAGGAATGTTGTCTTAACATCCATCTACTAGATCTCACAATCATAGTATGCAGCAATGGCAAGCATAATCCTAATGGACTTGAGCATAGCAACTGGCAAAATAGTTTCATCATAGTCAATACCATGCTTTTGTTTGAAACCTTTTGCAACCAACCTAGCCTTGTTGGTTTCTATTTGCCCATATACTCCAATCTTCCTCTCGAAGATTCATTTACACCCTATTGGGACAACTCCCTTAGATGGGTCAACCAAGGTCCAAACCTGGTTGTCATACATGGAGTCCATTTCGAATTTCATGGCACTAAGCCATTTGTCAGAGTCCTTACTTATGATTGCTTTTGTATAGGTCAGTAGATCATCATCTTAAATGATACTGGTATCACTATTATTTCCAATCATGAAATTATATCTTAGAGGAGCACTTCATACTCTCTCTAACCTATAGAGAGGAGGTGTGTGTTGTGGTTATACCTGATTAACTGGTACTTCTAGTTGAAGAACTTGAGTTTGTTCATTTTGAACTTCACTCAATTCAATTATTCTCTAATTACCTTCTTCTTGGATAAATTCCTTTTTCCAAGAAAATGGCATGCCTACTATCAAAAACCTTTTATTCAGTAGGATGATAAAATGGGTATCTAATACCCTTTTGAGAATAACTAATAAACCTACATTTCTTAGCCCTAGCACTTAGCTTATGTCCAAATTCCATTTTAACATAAGCTAGACAACCCCAAATCTTAAGATGCTTAAGACTAGGTTTCTTGCCATTCCATAATTCATATGGAATGCTAGATACTGATTTTGATGATACCCTATTTAATACATATGCAGCAATTTCTAGGGAATATCCTTAAAAATATATTGGAAGATCTGTGAAGTACATCATGGATCTTATCATGTCAAACAAGATATGATTCCTCCTTTCTGCTATACCATTTAATTGTGGTGTATATGGAGGGGTCCATTCAGAGAGAATACCATTTTTCCTAAGATGATTAAGAAATTCACTAGATTAGTATTCTCCTTCATGATGAGATCAAAGGACCTTTGATGCAGGATGATCCTAGGACTGATGCAAAATAAAAACTAATTTTTTTTAGATTTTTTTTTAGAATTTAATTTAATGGCTAAAGATCCAAAAATAAGTAAAGATCAGTAGGAAGACTAATAATGCAAGAAACTATCATGCCCATAAAATGATTCATGCAAAATAATAATGCCAGGACCCAAGAATTGAGAAACTCCTAGCTTAGGATAGCGTACATGTCACCAGATTAGAACTCAGGAGGGGGAAGGCTTTTACCAGGCAGTGATTGTAGTTCCTTTGAAGAAGAGATCCCTCAATACTTCGGATGGTGCCTAGAAGAACAAGCCTTTGGTTCCAAAATCTGAAGGTGATCTAGACCCGGTCTAAAGGCAAGGAATGCCTCCTCTGGGGAGGGAAACACCTCGGGGACCCTGCAAGTGTCAAGTTTAGGCACAAAATAAAGAAACAAAGAGAAAATAATAAGATGAAATAAGAAGGAAAGGGATTAGGACAAGAAGGGCTGGTGGCCTGGAGAAGGGAGGCTCCTGCTTTCAGGGACACCTTCAGGGCTCCTTTCCAATGCCAAGTCTGAAGTCAAGAGGTGAGGTTGGAGGCTTGCACATGGAGGAATTGCAAGGATAGTGGTCAGCCAATACAAGAATACAAACCAAAGAAACCAAACAGAACACAAGACACCAGTCTTAAAACAATTCAGTAGAATAATATTTTATAAGAGTTGATTTTTTTAATACAAGAGGAGGAGGGGTGGGGTATTTATAAAGTTCCCATGCCCTCTCCCTAT